>OX467083.1:14703088-16019885 GCA_950106755.1 Climacium dendroides
GGGGAAAAAAAAGAAAAAGAAGAAGTGGTGGAGCAGCTTAACCCTTATTAAAGGTCAGGTGGAATCATATATATAGGAAACTTGCAGACAAAATTCAAATCCTTCTCCACATAAAAATAGAGACTTGCATGTTTTGAAAATCCTGTGCATACCTTGGCTGGTTGTTGTTTTGGTTGTTTTGTTTGCTATGTTGAGATTTCCTAGATCATGTGTCCCCTGAGTGTGTGCTTGTTACCATTGGAAAGCCCTTGGTGAGGAGGGGTGCACTGACTTGGTTTTGTGGTGTTTCAACTTACAATGTGAAAGTTATTGATTTTTGAAGTTTTTAGGAATTTAAAAATTACAAATTATTTTGATTTTGATTTTGATTGTAGCAATTGCACAGGGCACACTAGTAATAAGGAAGTTAGCGTATTCAAATCTGCAAGTGAGGTGGCAATGAATAAACTTTCATTTGGGTCAAAATCTATACCTTAAATTTGGTTGTTTGTTTTGTTTTGTTTTGTTTGTTACATTGAGATTTTTCACACCATGTGTCCCCCGATTGTGTGCTTGGCATTGTCAGAAAGCTCTTCACAAGGAGGGGTGCACGGGCTTGGTTTCATGGTGTTCCAACTAATAGTGTGAAAGTTATTGATTTTTGAAGTTTTTATGAATTAAAAAATTTGAAAATTACTTTTATTTTTGTTTTGGCTATGGCAATGACACAGTTGGTGTGATTATTAGACGTCATGTTAAGATTTACCTTCAAAAACAAAATGCAAAAAGATTTCTTCCTACAAATTTTATTGCAATTTAAAGGTGATGCACTTGAAATTTAGACAAATATTCCTTGTAGCCCTTCATTGCACAGTGTGCAGTCACTAGGTGGTGATACAAAATTTTGTTCCCATCACAATTGAATTGGTAGTTGAATTGTGCGGTTCTTGTGTGGTAATTGGCAATGGTGGTTGTGTTTTTTTTTATTGTGTACGGTGATTGGCAAATTTATTCTACATAGTCCTATATTTTTATTTGTAGAAATTGTAGAATACAAAATATGTATTGAATTATGGCAAGGCATACACTAGTGGATTGGAAATGCAACATCTTTCATTTGGAGGTCATTTTGTGATGCCTTAAAAGTTGTAAAGTGACCCCATATTCCATTATGTATGACCCCATATATCCATATGTATTGGCTAAATTAAAAGCATCGTGTGTCATTGGATTTGGCTCAACATGAATACAAATTTTTGTAATTGTTGTATATATCAATTCATGAACTTTGGATAACAAATATATTTTTTAAAATTAACCATGTTGCAAACTAAATTTGGCTTTTCAAACCTTTATCCCCTATAGGACCACAATCCACTCAGGGGACAAATGGGATTTCGGGCAAGTACCTACAGGTTGAAGTTTTATCATGATTTTAAATTTTTTTTTTGAAGATAGGAAAACTCATTAGCTTCATTAGAATATTATTATTTTTTAAATTGGTGCCTAAGAACAAAAGTTGTGCCCAAATTAGCTCAAAACAAGGAAAAAGGGGCAACAACAAAAATTTAAATTTTTTATTTTTTTTCATACAGATTATAAATATTTTTTCTACATGGAAAGCTTTGATTCATTCCATTTGGATTTGTTATGAGAAAGTTATGGGCAATCTTGTTTTTCAAGCAAATGCACATCTTCTTGAAAAATAACTTGTAAGAGTCATTTCTAAATGCAATTTTCATAATTTTTCAAAAAAAATAGTTCCATATGGTTTAGTTTTCTTTCTAGAATAATCTCACCTTTGGTATTAGTACATTTTAATTCTACTTTAGAAATATTAATAATTTAGATTTCCTTCTATCCCGTATCTATTTCTATTTAATATTTTTTTTTTAAATTGAGTTTTTTTGAGTTTTTCCTTTTTTTCTAGACTCTCAACTCTTGACTCAATTTCCAAAAATAAATATTTAAAAATAAAAACTTTGTAGTGCAAAAAAATTAATTTAAGAAGGTTCAAAGTCAAATAATCTAGTCCTGCAATGTGATGAAAAATTTGTTTTTTCACTTTAAACGTAGATATCTTGCAATTTGTGCGGTCAAAAATTTTGAAATTTTTTGCACATATTTTTATACTATTTAGGTGTAAGATCCTCTGGTTATATGTGCAAAAAAAATTCAAATTTTTTTACTCTTTGCTATAGAAATGGCAGTTTTGAATGTGTTTTGGTAGAAAAAGGCCTTGGTCCTTTAGGGGTTAAGCATTAAATTCAAATAAGTAACCATAGTAGGTCTCTTGCAAGAGCCTTTGTACCAACTACTACAAGAACATATATTCTTTTAGTATCAATTTTCTTTTTCAATTAGGTTTTACTCAAATTTTCTCATAATCACTATAAATATAAGGTAAGCACACCCACTATAAACCCTCTTCCAATTACCTTTTATATATACACTAGTCCAATATTTTAGCCTAAAATCCGTATCAAGGGTAGAGAAGAGAGGGGACTATTTGAACATCTAGAATGAATAGTACTTACCATAGCCATTATCATAGTAAATGTAAATGTAGCCGCTTTGTCATTGCAAAGACTCCTCCTCATGGTCTACATCTAATAAGTTGTATATAGATAGAACCTCTCTTAGTGCATAATATGCAATAAAAGAATTTGCAGACAACAGATGGGTCTACGAGTGATTCAAGATGAAAAACTGAAATAAATGTTTATAGTATTTGTAGCCTCTCTAACTGCATAAACTTCTCTTAATGCATAGTCCCTACACCATGCACCAAGAGAGGTTCTACCTGCCCCAAATTGCACCATGCTATCATCACTCTATGTAAATTTCCAAAATTGATGTGTATATATGTAGAAGAAATTATTTTAATTATAACTTCTACTCTTATACTTCTATTGTAATGAATTTTGATGTTTCCTAACTTTTGCATACGAGATCCAAATGTCATATTCTTTGGTGCAATTGAACCTCTTTTCACTTGCCAACAAAAAATGGAAATTTGAGTAGTCTAATAACAATAACAAGGCAAGGTATGTTCATTTTACACTAATTAAAGTATTGTGCAATTGTCGAATACAAATATGAAGTACCATTTTTTGCTAACTTGCCCATTTTGAATATCACTCTAACATTCATTCATTAGAGGTACATACTCACACCTTCTTCACCAAGCAAACTTTGTAGCAAAATGAAAAGGTGGTTAGAGGAAAGAGGAACCAATGGACAATGGACAGTGATTCTAGGTGAAGAAGTTGTGTCCTCCCATTTGGTGTGTCGATAATAGAGAATACAAGGCTGTGGAAACAAAATTGCAAAATTGAGGTAACAAGACTGGACCCAACTGGACAATAGTAGCAATGATGAAATCAACAACAAAGGGTGAAATTATAGAGCACTAGAGAATATATTTCACTTGCGAAAGCTTCTGCACCCGTTCTTTTGCTCTGGAGTAGAATAATCAACATAGAGAAGAAATTGTAGGCTAAGAATATTCTACCATAGGTTGCCAACGTGAAGTCACTATAGAGCCGCAACCTCTCCATTCTCCATAGAATGGTCGTGCAATGGAGAAGGTGTGACCAAGGTAAAACCACCCATTATCAACCACAACTCCATTACCAATCAATAAGGGGGTTGAAATTCAAGAGAGTTTGGGAATAATTTCCAAACATGAGTTCTTGATTTCCACCCATCAATTCCTCCATTCTTTTCATGACACATTTGCTTGGTTTGGAGTGCCAAAGTGAATTCTTAAATGAGCCGTTTTGGAATAAGGTAGAATAGCCCATTGTGGTCAAATGACCCATAGTGGACACCTAGGGAATGACCCCATCATGGTTTATTTTAGTATGTGAAATTTTGACCACAATGCACGTCTTATATAACAATAATGGAATAATTAGTGACTTCATTAGGAACTTCCAACTTTTTAGCGTGAATTTATTGTAAGAATTAACTTTTTAGACTTTCTATGTTAGAAAATACAATGACTGCTTTAGGTGAAGAAAATGAGCATGATGGATTCAAATTTTGTTGGTACTAAGGTAGTCTACAAATTCTTTTGGGCCATGATGCGTTGAACACTTCAAAAATTCATAACAAATTCATACTTTGTTAGAAAAAAACATAATTTCAATTGCTCTCATCACTTTTCACACTTGTAATAATGTGAAAACAAAATTGAAATTTTTTAGCTACAACATGAGGTCAAACTCCTAATTCTGACCACAATGGGCTATTTTACCTTAGTCTAAACATTGGACATGGTTTCAGACCAGCTATTGCCTTCCAACATTCATAATAATTTTAGTTAAAGGAATAAAAGTACTAAATTTTGGCAATGCCCCTCATTTCAGTCTTCACACCTGTGAAAACATTTCCTTCACCTTATTGTACTCCTCATATGTCCACACTTGCTTATTCGGTCGGTTATGGGTGGTTTTACCTTACCCCTATTCCAATATTGCAGACATGTCTAAACACAAGTCTACCCGAAACACGAGCAATAGAAACTTCAGTTACTAATAAAGGTATGTTCGCACTCAGTGTTAAACATGTTGTTACTAAGAGCACCACCACCCCTCCTCCAAAACGGATGGCCTCTTAAGAGAGGCCTCCAAATCCGCCCCACCCGTCCTCCAAAACGAATGACCTCTTAAGAGGCGCCTCTTAGAAATGAACTTTGGCCTCCATATGAGGGTGGTTTTGGAGGCCTCAACTCGGCCTCTAAAACAAGAAAAGACAAGTTCCGTGTTGCTCTCCACGATTCTAGCAAGTGGTTCATGCCGAGTTGTTGTCCTCTGGTTGGAAGTCATATGGCCTCTTAAGAGGCCATGGGTGGCCATGGGTGGGGCAAGCCTGGTAGCTGGTTGCCAAACCTGACCGAGGTCAAGGCAGCCTGCATTTTGCAGGACGGGAAGGGTCTTACAAATGAATGCAGACCTTCTTTTGGACCAGATTCGCATTCCAAATAACACCTCTAACACCAAGTGCAAACATACCCTGACTTAACAACCACAGTTACGTCACATCAGATTTGACAAAACAGATTCAGTTGCATGAAATCACATGCAACCAAACTTCAACTTAACTTACCTCCAGAAATCAGTGTAAGAGGAAGCCGTTGAGGTACTAACAGTGCATTCTGCTGTAAGTTTCAGTTAATCCTTCTCATTCTCTGCTTCAAAAATCTGTGAAAAATCTGTGAAAAATCTGGCAAAAACTTAAAATCAACTCCAGTTCTGCATGTCGGTCTACATCACAGTCAAGACAATGACCATCTGGAACACAAGCTTCATGTTCACCCCACACACTAAGGGAAAAAAAAAAAGTACCAGTAAGTAGAAGCATCAGTTCTCAACCAGCGTTTCTTTTCTACTGTAGAACTTGTGTTCCTGGCAGCATGCCATTGCATTATATTTGGAGGGACGTCAGGGTATTCATTTCTTTATGTCAGAACTGGCGTTTAAACGCCAGAAAAAAAAACCCTGTTCTCAACCACACCCAGTGCCCAACGTGTAAGTTAGTGTGCGCTATTTTCAACGTGAGGCTGGAACTCAAGCTTGAAATGTGTGTTTTCTGTCCTTTTCAAGGTAATATGGTTATGACACATGTCTAAAAGTAGTGAGTGGGAAAGTAGGGGGTAGTGAACAGGAAAGTAGTTCTTCAATGATCGGAATTAGAATACTCTAAACATTGATTATGGGTCAACAATATCTTTTTGGCTCCCAAAATTCACTGTAATTTCAAATTTGGGAATAAAATTCTGAAAAATTTGCAATCTCTGTATTTCCTATCTTCCTACATGGAAATTTTTTTCCACCACGGCCTCATTTGGTTGAAACTTGCTTAAGTGATCCACTACTAATGCTTATACCTTACTATGGGTCCCCCCAAATTGAACTTGGGTTGAAAAATTTAGATCTCACAAATTCAAATTCTATTTTAGGTTGCCAAAAACTTTGGATTTTGCAAAATCAGTTTCTGAACGTTTTTTTGGAAAAATCACACATTCAAATGATCAATTGATTGATTTTTATACAATTGGGATGATTGCTTTATTGTAATGACACCCAACATGATGATTAGATTTGGCATAAATTAAGTCAATCTTGTCATTTAAAAGAGGTAATGTGGACCCCTGAGAATGTGATGTGGAAATTCAATTTTGACAACTACATGAAGTGCTGAAACAAACCTTCACATATTATATAGTTTGATTATAAGTTTCATAAAGTTGAATGAATTTGCACTAATCAAAATAGTAGAGATAGCATGATGATTCGTCGTTTCATTGTTGCTTGTTTATTGAGAAGCTCTAATGTTGATTGCAAAGTTATTTTATTGTGTAAGTGTGTGGTGGAATGTCCCTTCTGAGTGGATACTGATAGCAAGTGGATTGGGACAGTCATTCAAAAAGGCACACCAAAGTTTAGACCTCAATCCCCAAGTTAAAAAAAAAAAATCTTTGTTTATATTTAACTGTTTAATACTCGAGGCACCAAATTCTAGTATTGACAAAATTTTGAGGTTAAATAAAACTTGATCAAGTTGCAATTTTTAATAGTTTGTATTTTTGAGAACATCTTTTTGAAGTTTAGTTTTAGCATCAAAAATTCAATTTTAAAAATGAATCATTATGATTTTTCTATTCAAGATTTTTGTATAAAGGTGTCCATTGCAAATTTTGATTTTTTAGTGTTAAAGAATCTTGGAAATGAGACTCAAATACACTCAATCTTGGAGAAAAAATCACATTAAAAATTCATTTAAAAAAATTTGTAAAGTAGATTTTGAGACATTGAAAATCAATTGGGATTTTATATGCTATGTCCTTGAACCTCATAGTTTTTGGGTGGCCAATTTTTTAGATGTGATATGTGTGCTTACATAGATTACTTGTACCCCAACCTATAGTTGACCTACACTAAATAGTAAAATTAGATTTCTTGAATAATTAAATTATTTTACCTTCTAAATTTTTTTTTATATTATCTTTACAACCCATTATCATGATGGCAATGCACTTGTAAAGTGCACATGTTGGCCCATGCTTTAACAAGGGTTTGCTCATGCTTCAACAACAATCTACTCATAGTTCAACAATTTAGTTTTGAAAGAGCACATAAAATTCACTTCTTGTCAGAATGTCTTCATTCTTTTTGCAATTGACATCTCTCAAACTTTTCAATCTCTGAAAAACATGGGAGCTCACAAATAGCTTCTCCAAAGTACCCAGATGGCAAATCTGTGTGGTAATGGGGAGTTCTACCTTATATCATCTCCGGAGCTCACACTTTGAATGTTGCGTCTTTGTTTGTCTTTTGTCCAGAGCTCTCCCTGACTACTTTACGAGAAGGGCTCCATTTTTTTTGCACATCATTAGTTCATTGAAATACAACATTAAATCATTTTTCGATTTCCTTGTGACAACTTAAAAGATATCAATGGTAAAATTGTACAGTTCAATAATTCAATGTGATTGCACTCGGCAATGATCATCACGGCCTTCTGGCTGTTCAAGCCATGGGTAGGTTTAGAGCTCACACTACTCCACTTCTGTAGCATTTTTTTAGAGTTTTTTATTGGACACAAATAAAGGACTTTGGTTGTGGGTTGATTGAATGAATGCGCGATCAAGCTCGCTTGTCGGTAGTCAAGTGAGTGATGGCTTTCAGCACTTGCCAAGGGTGTCAGTCAGTCAGTGGCAATCGAGTGAAGAAAGAAGAATTTAAAAAAAAAAATCAACTCTAAGGGAAGGTGAAGGCACCCAATTCTAACCAATGCCCCATCAGCAATCAATAGGGTGCAGTATTTCCAATCAAGATTGGAACAGATTTTCAAACAAAGTTTGGAATGTTTTCTTTTCTTCTTTTCAAGGTTTGGACTATTAAGTACATGATACATGTCTCAAAGTAGTGAGCAAGAAATTAAGAAGTAATAAATATGAAAGTAGTTCTTGAATGATCGGAATTAAAAGTGTTTAGACATTGGCTATGGGTCCGGAGAACTTTTCACCTCCCTGAATTCATAATAATTTCAGTTTTAGCAATAAAATTACCAAAAAAAATTTGCAACCCTCTTCATTCCTTTCAATGCAACTATGAAAATATTTGCTTTGTCTTGCACTACTCCAGATCATGTCTAGAATAGATTATTTGATTGGTTATGGGTGTCTTCACCTTAAAAGGTCCATAAATCACCCACCTAAGGTAGGAACACCCAATGGCATCAATGTACCTAATGGCCTCACTTTCTACACATGATAGTCATTTCAAAACTTAAAATGTAGATAAATTGTAGATAGCTTATTTTTATTGACCGAAATAATAAGTTATTTATAGTCGACCTACATTTACGTTTTAGAATCATTCCCTTGCTTAGAAAGTGAGGCCATTGGGTACACTGACACCATTCGGTGATCCTACCTTTAAAAGATAAAACTAAATTTTGGGGAAGTGAAGATTTTTGAAATATTTTTTTTAGTAAATTTTCCTTGTAAGACACGTGGAATTTGTATCTTACACCAACTTCTATTTAATAAATTTTTAATATATAAAAAACTAAGAGTTGTTTTTGTTGAATTTTTTTTCAAGATTCTCAACTCAATTCTTCAATATAAAAAATTAGAACATCAACATCAATAGTGCAAAAATTTTAAGTTAAGTAGATTCAAATCCAAAAATTAGAACATCAACATCAATAGTGCAAAAATTTTAAGTTAAGTAGATTCAAATCCAAAAATTATTCTCAAGTAAGGTGCAATTGAATTTTTTTTCTTTAATTTAAATGCAATTATCTTTCAATCTGTGTGGTCAAATTTTTGAAATTTCTTCCCCCCATTCTTGTACTAGTCTAGCACAAGATTCCATGGTTAAACATGCAATAAATAAATTAAAAATTAAAAATTAAATTAAATTTTTTTCACCCTTTGCAACATAAACAATGGTTTTGAGTGGTTTTTGATAGAAAAGGCCTTTAGACTTTAGGGGTTAACCCCTTAAGTTCCTTGACTATGCTTTCACCAAATATACTCCAAACTGCCATTTCTAGTATAAGTACAAAATTTTGGAAAAAAATCATTTTTGGAGACATGTAACTATAGGATCTTGTAGTACACTAACTTGAGAACATGAGCAAAAAGTTTCAAAAATTTCCACTATGTGGATTGCAAGATAATAGTGTTTGAAGTGACAATAATTCTTTTTCTGACCCTGTGAAAACCAAACAGCTGCACTTCACAAGGTCACATTGGTATGAAAAAATGTCCAAAATGGTGGTGCTCTTTTTGGTTCATTCTTCAAGGCAAGTTGTCTACATGCTTGAAACTTTCTAGGTCATTTGGAATCGTACAACATATAGGAAAAAATAGTAAGTAGAAAAATGACACAAAATACTAAATTATTAACAATTTATTTATGGAATTGAAAAATGTCAACTTCAATGGTCGTAATGTTGTAATAAACAATTTACTTAATCTTTTTTTTTTTCCAAAACTATTGAAAATTGAGTTTCATAAAGGACTTTAAAGTTTATTTTAGAGTAGAGAATCCATAACTGCCTGCAAACTAAAATTCCTTTTAACTATTGTCTTGTTGATTAACATGGAATGATTCAAAGCTTTTTGCTTGCATATAAATCTGGAAAAGCCATTTCATATTTTTGTTTATTTAAAAAATGATTTTTTCTAATTTGCCTAGATTGCCCATTTTTTTTAAATGGCCTATTAGGCCATAACTATTGACTCATATTTCCAAACGTCTTGAATTTTAGTCTACATGAAAGATATTCCTCATCCACATCTTTTATTAAATTTTGGGACAAAAACATGGAAATCTTCAATTGCACATACCTATCCAAAATTTCCATGTTGCCAAATTTAGCAAGCTATTGTTTTAGGGGTTAAGAATCCTTGCACTTCGGATGAAAGCATAGTCATGCAACTAAAATTACATCATTTTTAGTGAAATCCACTATCTAAATAAATATAAAATCAAAAGTTCTTAGGCCTTTTTTACATTAGAGAACAGAGGCTATAATGGCAAACAAGTTTTCTTTCACTTTTTAATTTTCATTCCAACAAAGATGATGTAGACAATTTTTTTGTCATTTGGAACAATAAAAATGTTTAAATCTTGAAAATTGGAATTTGGATCAAGTTCACTTAGAAAGATGGGTTACAAGCTTGAAACAAATTCTAAAGCACCCTTGAATCAAAGTGCTAATTGCAAATTGTTTAAAAAAAACATTATAAACTAGGCTTCTTTAGAATATTCACTAAAAATGTAAATAGAATACTTTATGACCCACCCATCTCACTTCACACTACCTCTAAAGGTCAACTTTTCAAAGACAAACTATAGACCTTGACAAGTTCATTCTATGGATTTCCAATCCTGGTGACAAGAGGGCCTCATAACTATAAATGCGTATATACAATATGAAAAGATTGATTATTTTTCATTCTTATCTAAGATCACAATGATGCAAGATCTCCTCAAATAGTGTATCCAAGAGAAAAAAAAATCTTCCTCAAATACTGCTACGTGGAAATATATTCTAGCAATCAATTTTCACTATTTCTTGAGTTCTATTAAATTCTCAAGAGCTAATAATTGAAACTTGTAGCTTGATAATAAGTCTTCAAGTGCCAAGTCCTGGTTTATTTAGAGTGCATAAATGACAATTTTTTTTGAAGTTTGATGCTTGGGAGTTGAGGGTCTAATTTGGCTAGACTCAACTCATATTTATTGTTCCAACTATTATTTTGTATATAACATGAGGAGAATACCATTGAATCAAGATTTTTTCTTAGTTTTCTTTCGAATCTGTCAACCTCAAATTTTAGTCATAGAGTGTTTAAAAATAAAATTATTATTTTTTAACCCAAAAACTTGGTCTAAAAATTTGGTCTATTTTTGCCACAAAATACTACACATATAAAAATTTGGGACTTAGAATTGGGTTTTAGGACTTGGTCTTTACATCATGGAGCTCCAAATCTCAAACACATAATATTTTTTGATTTTCCTTCTACAATCTGACAATTTTGTAATTTCAACTTAAAGTGAAAAATATAGAATTGAAGCATAGAATATGGGGACCTATACACACACGGGGCATATACAACAAAAAAGTGCTAAAGCTACACTTCCACTTATGAGAGGTTTATGCTCACTTGAACCAATCACAATATGACACGTGGCATTTGTGGACAAATGTTTTTGGACTTGATTCTCTCATAGGATAAGGTGGAGGTGCTTGTTTCCATCCCTTTAAGCAATTCCAAATATTTTGAGGTGGAATCAACATAAGAAATTATTTTTAACACATTGACAATTGAAAATAATTAATCCTCCCTTAAAATCTAAATATGTTTAAATATATTATGAATTTGTGTTCAAATACATTTGTACCCCTAAAATCCTTTTTTGCATTCATGTGAGTAATAGAGTTAATTGTAAAGTGAACCCTAGTTGGTACAAGGAGTGTACCAACTAAGAATAGTACAAAAAGAACACAACACCAAATTCCATCACCCCCTAGTTTGGAAGCTTCAAGGAGTTTCTTCATGTGTTTTTCTCAATCTTTGACTCTTGGTTCTTCATTGTACATACTTTATGATTAATCCATGTGAAAAGGGAATGTTTTTTACAATAGTGTGTCTTCCAATGAATATTTTTGCATTTTTTTAAGCCAACAATTCATACGGTACCCAAATAGATGATTTCCATAGTGACTACCTTGTCTTGTCGTTTAACCCTTAACCCCTAAATGCCCAAGGCTTGTTTTGAGCTTCTTGGAATTTGCTCTAAATTGAACAAAATGCCAACATTTTGATAAATTGTATCAATTTTTTTGGATTTGTAACCATACAAATTCAAACTAGACATGTTAGAAATCTCATAGGAAAAGAAAACACAACAATATCACTTATGGAGTGAAAGATTATAATGTTTGGCCATGAAGGTGTTAAAACTATGAAAATCTTTCAACTCTCTTTTTGCATGTCAAATCTAAAAAGTTGGTGACCAAAAAAATAATGTATAACCCCAATCAATTTATGGCTTCTTAAAATCTACTCTATAATTTTTTAAATGAATTTTGAATGTGATTTTTTCTCTAAGATCTAGTGTATTTGAGGCTCATTTCCAAGAACTCTCAACACTACAGGAAGCCAAGATTGCAATGGGTACCCTTGCACAAAATTATGAATAGAAAAATCACTATCATTTATTTTCAAGATTGGATTTCTGATGCTAAAATTAGATTTCAAGAAGAACTTTCCAAAAATATGAAGTACTAAAAATAGCAACTTGGTTAGGTTTTATTTAACTTCAAAGTTTTGCAAACACCAGATTTTGGTGCCTCGGGCATTTAGGGGTTAAATGTTGAGGCGGATATTTTGGGTCTGATGAATGACAAAGAATCTCTCCATGCAGGACAGAAGTGCAACTATTCGTCCTCTAAATTTTGTGGGAAAAGGGAAAGTAGCTTGTCTCCTAATGAGTGCTTTAAGCCAACAATTCACACGATACCCAAATAGATGATTTCCAGTTTTCCACGGTGACTGTTAAAGGTTAAGAGTTAACTCTAATATCTTGGACACTTTAGACATATTTTCATGATTGGTTTAGGGTACAGTGTTGGGAATGGGTGCCTCCACCGCAGTGTGAATCGGCCCCACAGGCGTTGAGTTCCAGCAATTTCCGACCAACTGCTGAAAGTCCACGTGGAGCCACCTCAGCACTTGGAATCACTGGACACACTGGACAAGGGAGAACGCCGTCCATGGCGCGACGACGGCGACGGCGCCACCCGCCGTCGACCCCGTCGCCGTCCACCAAGACAGCCTCCGTCCTGATTCTCTTCTTCCAGCTTGTTGTTCTTCTCCAGCTCCTGTGCATTGCTATTCCCCCCTTTGAATTCCCCGCTTCAAATCTCTCGCCTCTTGCATTTGCAGGTTCTCTCAGCTTGTGGTAAATCACTTTCAAGTGCAGCTGTGATTGGAGCGACTTGTTTATTTCGGTTAGGGGGATGCAGAGGCTTGCAGATACCGTTTTAGGGAACGCCAAAGAGTGAGTGTCCATCACTTCGCGATTTATTTCAAGTGGTGTGTATGGTAGTTTTCATGAGGTTTGCGAGATGAATTTGGTAGTCTTTGACGATTTACCCTACTTCGCACCACAAGGAGGATGGCACTGGAATATGATCAGGGTAGTCATGAAAGAACAGCGATTCTTTTTGCTATAACGACGTGGAATAGAACGAGTTTTTGTTTTGGAAGAGGAGTTAGGCTTTGAAAGTATCGTAGATCGTATTATTGCTGTCATTCTCTTCGATCGATGTGGATTCTTCTTCACTTTTGCAATCTGCCAATTACGTCTGAATCCTAGCTTGTGCCTCGATTCTTGGGGATTTAGTAGATGACTTTTTCTCTGAATATTGGAATCTGAGTGGGAGATTCAGAGGTCGTGATATTGTGGTATTTCTTATGAATGCTCATGAAATTCGGAAGGTGCCCTAGGATGCTGATTCATTAAGAGGTTGCTGAGTGCTTCGAGTGGATGATTGTCCAGAAAGGGGATTGACAATGGTGGCTTTGCAACTGCAGATCAATCAAAACATTTACACAAGAGTCGTTTCAGAACGCAGTTCGGGTGATCAATGGATTTTCAGTGTTGGTACTCACGTTCTTTCCAGGAAAAGGTCCGGCATTGGATGGAATTGAGTCGCATTCCGCATTTCGAGGCCCTCGCATGCCGCACTGGATGAAGGAGTACGTTTTCAGAAACCCTAAATCTTGATGTCCTTGCACTCTTTCTTCGTCTTTTTTTTGTGTGTGTCATGAGATCCTCGATCACAAAACTGAGGGTGGAGTGATGTGTGATGTGCAGGGGAGTGTCGTCATTTAACACGTTTGTAACCGAGTATGACACTAACAGTGAATCAGGCAGTGAAGTTGAACATGAATCTGGGGTTGAAGAGCATGATACCGCGGCTCCACCTTCTCCCTGCTCTGATAGTTCCCATTTGTCACGAGCTGGTAGCTCAGGAAGACGCCACCGGCGAAATAAGACGCTATTGCAGCGCTTACTATTGTGGATGTTATGGCCACTATGGCTTTGGTGTCGCATTTGGTACGTTGGCTCTCTCGGTCTCATGTTTGCTGTGCCTTTCTCTTCAGCTTTTCCATTGACGATAAGATACTACCGGGTTTAGGAATGGGAAACTCATAATGCAATTCTAAGGTAGAGGATATTAGAACCCCGTCTCCTACACTGACCCCTGTTATCGACAGTAATGCATCTATTCATATACTTGATTGGACGTAGAAGCGGGTGGTGTAAGCTTGACTTCGCTAAATGTCTATGGCCACTGATCATTGAATGGAAGTGGGATTGTCTACTGTTGGATAGTGATCTACAACCTCCCACTTTGAGAATGCATAGGAAATTCATCCATAGTGATAAATATTTGATCTCAAAAGAGTTTGGCTGCTGTACCCAAAGTGATCTCTCTAGTGAGCCCTATACATATCTCCCAATGAAAGCACACCCTACGTATTGGTTAGAATGCTTGAAGGGACGCAAATAGTCTGCTCTACCTCAGTGTAATTTCCGTCACTTGAGGTCTTCGTGGTTGTGCTAGGGCTAGTTGTTAACCTTGGAATTTTCTATGAGATTACGGCTTCGAAATTGTTGCTGATAGGTTATAGTGGCAGGCGGTCAGAGAATCAGGGATCAGACCGACCGCAGGGTATTCCAGAAACTCGCAGTTCTCACTCGGGGGGCTTCAGAAAGTTGGCTCGCCGTTTCAGTGGGAGCAGAGAATTCGCAGTGCCAAAGCCTGTAGGTGATCGCAGACGCGGCATCATTGAGGTACATTCTCCAAAAAGAAAGCGCAAGTAGAATGTTAAGAGTGTCGCACGGATCATGGGTTTTAATTCGAGGTCTTGGCGTCCATAGAAGAAGCCTCTTCGCCTCTTATGTCCGTTCATTTTGACGCAATTTATTTTTTGCAGGATTTGCAACTTGTGGTGGAGCTTCTCATAGAGCGCGTGTTTGAAGTGGTGCGTAACATTGTCCACCATGTTCTCTCGCCATTCAATACACTGAGAGAGTTTCTTCATTGGGCTTTCTTTCGTGATACGAGCTACGATGATGACACAGACCTCGCTCACATGGCCACATTAGGTGACTCAGATCCGCATCCTCATAAGCAGAGGGAGGTTCCACAACAGTCTCTGAATACAGATAATCGCACATGTCAGGATATCATCACAAGATTGGGGTTAGTTCCTACTTCCCTGGATACCATATTTTGCTTAGGTAATGACTTTCATATGCTACTCTTTGGCCTCGTTATTTTTTAATCAGAAAATTGACGAGTAGTTGACTGTAAGTATTGTCACCTGTCTGCAAGCACGGCTACCCCAAATGTCATCATGTGTATTGTGAAATACAGTGAATTACGAACAGGTGTTCTTGTATTTTTTGATGCATCCTGCAGGTATCCGTATGAGGCACATCGTGTCACAACAGAAGATGGTCATGTCCTGCTGCTTGAGAGGGTTCCGAGGTAAAGTCATTGCACCTGGAGCAGATCGATTATGCCTGTCTAGATCATCATGTTGATGTTACTAGGATGGAAGTCAGTTTGACTTATATCTGGTTTGAAATTGGTCCAAGCAATGCATCATGTTTACACCTTACGTTGAACTATTTTTTTCAGTGGCCTTTCGTAAGGACTTATAATGGAAGGCGATTAATGTATCAAGGCAATCATGAGAGACGTGAGGTCATGTTAGGTTCTTATGATGGTATTTCTCTTGCAGGCGGGACTCTCGAAAGGTAGTTTTTCTACAACATGGAATGTTTGATTCTTCACTCGGGTGAGCAGCATCTTAATTATTGTTAAGTCCTTTGTTATAGATTCCTTATCGACTTTAGGTTCTTGAAGATAAGCCAGCGTAACTGCTGAAAATCTGAAAATAAGAATATCCTCCTTGCTTCATGCTCACTATATTCTATTTTATCACAGGTGGGTCTCTAATGGAGTCGTTGGATCCCAAGCCTTTGCAGCTTTTGACCAAGGTAACAAATATGGTTTACGGGAAATCTCTTGCTGATGTTGTGAAAATGTCTGCAACCCTCTTTTGTGATATCAATCTCATTATTTGGAAAGTCAGTTTGCTTCAGAAATTGGTGAAATTCCTTCAGAAATCAGTTGCGGTTGTTAATAAAAGAGGGTGTGAGAGTGAAAAAGGTGCAAGTCAACTTCCCTTCCCTTCCTATCGCAGGTTAGTTCCTAAGTTTCTGATGGAAAGCTGATATGTAATTTTTTGTACAGGTTACGATGTATATCTGGGCAATTTGCGGGGTCTAGCATCAAGGGAACATGTGGATAAGCATATCTCACCTCAAAAGTAAGGTTTTGGCCACCTTGCCATATAGTAGATGTCCACTCTTTCCAGGCTGTTGAGCTATGGGGCTTTTGAGGTCACTTGCACTACGCACCCAAGTCCTTATTCGGTCAGTTCAGCTGCGTCAATGTCCTTAGGTGATATATTCTTTGTGCTACACGAAATTCCCTCCATCAGAGGTTTTCTATAGAACTTCGCTACGTAAAACCCTGCCAGATTTTAATGCATTTTCTAGAGCACCTCTGACGGGTTGGTTCACAATTGAGGTAAGCGGACAAATACTCCTATTCTTATGGTGTTGGTAACCATATGTCGAACTTGTACAGGTACTGGAACTTTTCCCTAAACGAGCATGGCACACAAGACATTCCAGCCATGATCACCAAGATACATGAACTCAAAATGCTGGAGCTACCACCTCATTTAACGACAAAGAATGGTGAAATTTCGAAATCTGTGGATTACGATCCCATGGAGCTCCCTTACAGATTGTGCGGGGTAGCCCACAGCATGGGCGGTGCTGCAATGTTGATGTACGTGGTGACCAAACGCCTGGCAAACCAGCCCCACTACCTATCAAGATTAATTCTCCTTTCTCCAGCTGGATTTCACAACGTTGCCCCCTTCTGTATCAAGGTCTGTCAGTACGTGATCCCACTTGTTGCTTCCTTTCTGTGTCTGTTTATGCCGGGTCTCTACATCCCCACCCGGTTCTTTCGAGGTCTTTTCAACAAATTATCCAGGGACTTCCAGAACTATCCTGCATTGGGAGGCTTAGCCCAAGCCGTACTGAGCTACCTTATCGGTGGAGATAGCTCCAATTGGGTGGGTGCCATTGGAGTTTCTCACTACAACACAAACAACATGCCCGGGCTGGCGGTCCGCGTTGCTGTGCATTTTTGCCAGATGATTCGAGCCAATCGCTTTATCATGTATGATTTCGGCAGCAAGGAACTGAATCTCAAGGCCTATGGGACTCCTTCTCCTCTCGATATTGGTGCGAACTATGGTGTGATTGATATTCCTGTGGATGTAGTGGCTGGGCGCAAGGACAAGCTTATTCCCTCCGCCGTGGTGAAGAGACACTTTGACATCATGGAAGCTGCAGGCTGCCAAGCCTCTTTCTCCGAGTTTGAGTTTGCTCACTTGGATTTCACTTTTGCTAACCGGGAAGAGCTCATGGCCTACGTCACCTCTCGTCTGTCCCTTGTGGCACCTGTTCCTGGAAATATTATTGAGCCTTTGGAAGAAACGCAAAGCTCAAGGAAGCTCACTGGGGTGCTGTCTTCGCGCAATTCCTTCAGAGAGAGACGCAATGGCAGCAAGGCTTTGAATGGGGAGATGCAGGACAGGTCTATTTCAGAAGAGTCGCCAGAAACGAATCACACTGCGAGATCATCTTCAAACTTGAAGCTGAAACCTACTTGAGGGTACTCTTGTTCTCTCAAGTTCTTACTCTCTGGGTGCAGCTTGTTAAGTTCCTTTCAAGGGAAAACAGATGTGGAGAGCTTGTTCAAGTATTGGTTTAGAAATCACGTATATATATATTTTGCTTGTACTATAGAGAACTCGAAGTAGGAAACCTCCATACTACAGGGTTTCTTCCCTTCAGGTCCAATGAAGCCCCCCTGCAGATGAAGACCTCTGAGGTTCTTCATAAGTCTCAAATCCTACGGAGTGGAGGCGGGAAGCGTTTGTGATACGGCTGTGCACAGGGCTGATTAGAAAAAAGGGATCTCCGAGGGGTTGATATCATTGAACTCTAGTTTTTTTAAAGACACGAGGGTCCTCTATCATATACGTTTGATAGGACTTCATGATTTCCGTAGGTCCTCACTGCAGGTATAGTCTCCCATATTTTCTTAGTTCATTGTTTTGAGCAGGTGTGAGGTTGTGCAGATTTCAGCTTCCGAGAGGAATTTTTGACCAGGTACTGTATTGTAATCTTATATCTTTGGGTCCCCAATGTCGTCAAGTGGTCAAAGAGGTCACGTTGGAAGACGGCATCTTAACCATTCGATCGCCTAACTCCATCTTAGAAACAGCTAATGAGTCGGAAATGTGATACTTAGGCAGCTTGAAGTAAGAAATTTCTAATGTGGGAAAGGTAATTTGTGATTTGAAGCTTCTATGAAACAATTATGAGTCCAATCATTGTAATTCTGCCATCGTTACTTATTCTACCTTGCTTCAAATTATTTCATACGTTGAGGGATTGATTTTAGTATAATGCCAAGTTGTCAACCTCTCCACTCCACTCATTTTGAATTATCAGACTAGAAGGATGGCAAGGACTAAAATGGTCAAGCAGTTTTTTTCATATTGAAGAACAGATGATTCAAATCAAATTTGTGTGCAAATTTATTAATGTTATATCCACCGCATTGAGTTTAGTCAAGTCATTAGTTTAGTTTTTATTTCAAAATGGTGTATTTCAATATTTTGAGTTTTTTTTCCTGAAACTTGATTTTGACATTCAAAATGATGTCTTTTGCTTCCAAGCAAGTCTAATAGAGTGAAGTTTGAATCTTTGGGAGGAAGATAGATGTAGCCTTTGAGCTTTTTTGGCAAAAAATAAATTATGGTATGAGTAAAATTTAGACATATCTTCATTTTTGCAAGTTTTTCATAGCTTCCTATTCCTACTTGAATTCATTTAGAACCTTACACAATATTCATGAAGCATTGGGTGATCACACTAGTTGCATAGTTGAAAAATAGACAAAATTTGATTTTTTTTTTTTATCACATTTGAATGTACTTTAGTTATTTCCTATAGCTCTATAGTAAGTTCTTCAAGAAACATTTATAATCTACCTAGTAGGTGCCAACTTTCTCAAGGGATTAATTCTAGTTTTTTCTACTATATAAACATTTGAAAAATTCCTAAAAATGAGTATTTTAATGAAGTTTGGGGAGTTATAACTACACTTCTAATTTTAAAATGATACTAAAAATTTCTTTATACCATGTTCTATACTAAAATATTTCTATTGTGAAATTTTAAGATTTAAAAAGATTGTTTTGTATTTGATATAATTTTAAAAAAAAAATTAATTCAAAACTCATGATAATTTGAAATTTAGATAACATATATTAGAGATGTGATTTCATCTAAAGAATAAAACCAAAAAAATTCACTTATAAATAATGGAGAAATGGAAGATATTGAATGGTGGATTTTGAGGTTCAACTTTACAATTGCTATCAACTATTTTATTTAATTGTAACATTATTTAACTATAGAGCATGGTGTTTTTTGAGACAATGCCATTGAAAGTTATTTAACCCCTAATGAACCTGAAGGAGGAACTTTCAAAATAGACCAAAATTGTCAAAAACTTGAGCAATTTGATTGCTCATTTTTTCTTGAGATTGGATAGAATGTAACTATAGGATCTTGAAGTTCACATTGAGAGCAAGCACCTCAAAAATTTCAGATTATTTGACTCTATAATTTAGTAGATATTTAAGTTTGAAGTTTTATTTGGGTCAATAAGCAAAATAGGGGAGGACACTTTGAAAGAACATATCTTAGTGAGAATATTTTAAAATGATAAACTTTTTGTACTTAATGAAAGATAAGAGAGTTGAGAATTCTCATCTAAAATTCTCAACATTCCAACCATTTTTCAATTAGGGTGGAGCTTGCAGTGCATAGTGGCCATTGAAAAGAGAGTAGTGTTTGTAAAAAAACCAAGAATGATCACACTTGTCTTTTCCTTGAGCTCCTTGGATTTGCCCTTTTTGAGGTGGGCAACAATTTCATTGATTGGTTGATTTTTTAATCTATGCTCAAACGGAACCCCCCAAAATGAATTGGTTGAGTTTTTAGTCAAAAAAGATGTACCATGACCAAAAAGTGGTTGCTTGGGTTAGTCGTGGTTAAGCAAAGAAATATTGTTATTTTTTCATTTTATTTGATGGCTTGGCTCATTTTGTTCTCCAGCTCTTTGCCCTTCTATTTTTTCTTAGTTTTGTCCATTATTCAATGTCAAATTGTCCTAAAGCTTCACCTCCACATTGAATTTTAACACCTCATAATATTAGAATACTATTTCTTAGGGTTGATTATAGGAATTAGGAAACATCAAGAACATAGTTACTATCAATTTGACACCTTCCTTTAATTTTTGGATGTCACTCCTAATTTTTGGGTGCCAAAAAGTCACCTTCAAAAAAATCGGGTGTCTACTATGCCCACTTCTCACTTATAAGACAAAACTTATAGTCTTAATTGTTGAAGAAAAAAATTCATTGCATTTCAAATTTTCCATTGCAAACCACTATGTATAATAATTGCAAATAAGGCATCTATAGTGATATGCTAAGTTGTTTTTGACATATAAGTAGCAAATATCAATGAACACAAATGCTAAATGCATAGCTTTTCATAGCTAATATCTTAACTCATACTTATTTGTTCCATTAAAAAGATGACTTATAATAGACATATGATTTCACCTTTGAAAGATAAAATAAAATATTTCAATAATAAAATTAGTGACAAAGTGGAAGATATAAAATAAGAGACTTTAAGATTCATAACGTATGTATGGCTCCATCCTTCAAGGGTGCAATATAGATAAAAATATTAGAACATATAAATGACACTAGATAAATCAAATTTACCTCTAGTTTCACTTTTCACCAAAGAATCTTGTTGATAACAATCTTCTAATATGGTGTATGAAAATGTAACAAATTTCAAGTCGTTTTTTTTAGAAATTTAGTGCATTGAATCCATGTCAAGTGAGGACTTTAGAGATAATAAAATTGAGCTATGAGATCATATAAATTTGACACAATTGTAAATCTTGTGAAAAAAGGGTTGATTTTTGTGATAATTTTTTTTTTAAATCCTTCGTTGTACAACATGTGGTGGTTGTGTGGTGGTTGAAAGAGGTGTTAAACCACCATTTTAGATGGTGTTCCCATTTTTAGGGAGTAGCAAATGGCACATCTACCTTACTTGGAATAATGAATGAAGTTTGGGCAGCCTCAAGTGGTGGAGAGGACTCTTAACTATTTAATCCTTGAACTCAAGGGCTTGAAAGTCCTTTGCGGCCATACAATATTAAAAATGCATTAATAGGTGGAATCAATGTTCCAAAAAATTTGGATTTCCATCCCACCAATCATTAATAAGGTCCACCAGTCCCTATCTCCATATATGAAGGCGGGCTTACATGCTAACCTAGTAGGCAAAGCTGCGCCTAATCCAAGGAATAAAACAAAATAGATTCAACCAATTGTCTAGCTAGGGTGGGCAAGCAAAAAAGGATGAATTCTTATTTCAACTAAATCAGTGAACAATCCCATTGGTTGAGGCTAGATAATCTTGAGGGAATTTAATATGTGTCAAGTTCTTATCGTACCCCTCTCTCAACCACCAAGTCCATGTGAAGTACAAATAGCAATTCTACATGTAGCACCCTCTATTGCATTTTGCCCACCAAGCTAATATGTAAGGAGGTCCTAGGCTAGGTTTAAGAGTGAATATATAGCTATGAAATTATCATATCACCTAGATTACAATTACACACTTTTGTTGAAACCTTAACCTAATATCCATCCTACGCACCAACTCCAACATCTATATTATATCATAAAGGGGCCTACCTTCTTATGGGTGTCAATAGGACACTCTCCATATTTTCACATGGACAACTTTCATACTTTTCAAATTTGACAAGATAGTTGATACACCATGTCAAATCCATATGGGTGCCAAATTATAGTACAACCACCCATAGTCCACCACTTAGGCAATTTTATGCATGTTCTAGAGCAATTAGACAATATCAATTTCCTACCATACTAAGAAAATAGAAATCATGGGGACTGCAAATTTTTTGGTAATTTTATATCTAGAATTATAATTACTATGAGTTCTGGAAGCCTAAAGTTAGTCTTAACCTGTACACAATGTTGTAACCTTGGTTGGAAATAGCATCACTATATACGTTAGGTACGGAATTATGGAATTCTGGTCGGGAATGGGTGGTTCTACCACATATCATGATCAAGAATTCAACTCATTGATTCAAAAATACTACACCACCCCCATTATAACATATGGTAGAACTTCGATGCAAGAGATGAGCTACTTTAAATACTAGAGGACGAACTAAATAACTTATTAGAGGCTTCAATGCAAGAGATGGGCTAATCCTAAATGCAAAGTTTCCTAGCAGGACCAATGATACTAAAACTGGCTAAAAAGTGCTAGGTTTCTACCAAAAAAAATTTGGTGTTAAATGTACATTTGAGGAAAATGTAATTTTTTAAAAATTAAACAAAACTTCATGGTAACTAGATTTGGGTGTTACCAATTACTTTGTCCATCCAAGCAAATAATAGCATCCATCTTCAAATTTTTTTCATCTGTTAGCCTAGGAATGATCTTGGCCGTGGATGCTTTGTGAGTGGTGGCTACATTTGATGGTCCCTGCTAGCTCAGGGACTAGGATTTGGAGCTCCACTTAGCCTAGACAGTTAGCACCAACGTTATTTTTCTCAAAGCTTGTTTAGTGACTCTGTTTGCTATATTAATTGTGTCTATTGCCTTAATGGTGGCTTAGGGTGGCGGAGTAGTGGGAGAGTATTTTGAAAGTTTTGGAGGCACTCCTGGCCTCCTAGTAGTTGTTCACTTCCCCAAATTTTGAATTGTTGTAAAAATCTCTGAGGGGGTTCTAGAAAATCTCCAAGGAAGTTCTCGCATTCACTACATTCTGGAAATGGAGGCACAACGTGAATGAAGCTCTTGCAAATTTTGAGAATGGCAATTGTGGTCTTGTGGAATTTAAGGAATGGCTTTGTTTTGCTTGTAATCCTACATTGCTTACTCTTGCCTTTTCTACGTGCTTTCATTGCTTTGTCAATTGCTTCCTATGCTTTGTTTTGTGTTTATCTATCCATTTTTGTTCTCTCCTAGGTTTGGTGGTTGAGGTGCAAGTCTTTGATAGTCTAATCTTTCCAATTCGTCATGGCGCCGTAGCTGAAGCTCCCCGATAACTTCTGCGTCCAAACTTTTAGATCCAGTCGAAATATTTCGGGCATTGGTAAGTATTTGCAACCTCGCGTTCCAATTGCTGCTAATGTGATTTTGACTACTGTTGTTGGCGATGTGCAACGGCGATGTGACCCACATATCAGAGACGCAACTCTCACAATCTCTCTCCAAACCACCATGCAAGTGCTCAATTTTGGGAGCAACTATGGTTTCACCTAAGGTGCTTGATGTTCCTATGCCAACGCAGAAGAGGAGAAAGATGGCCCAAGCTACAATTACGAGGCATTGACAAGAAGTCTAGGCATGCAAATACGCTTGGGCGGAGGGCAAGTTAAATTCAAATGGCGACGTTGTTGGGGTCGTTTGTTGTAGCTACACTAAGATTACCAGGCGGCGAAAAGTAATGGTATTGAAGGCGAACAATTTGGAGAAATATGTAAGTAAACGTGTTTGCAAAGAAGACAAGGTTCCCTTGCCTCACCTCAAGAAAGGTGACTATTTCATGAAGCGAGATTGCAAGCACCTCCAGATGATGAAGCTATGGACAAGGTGGAAAGGTGCCATAGTTGCTGATCAAGTGCTTAGAGGTCTGGAGGATGAATTCAAGTAGAAGGGGGTCCAGTTCTCTATCATTTTCCATGTTTTGACTCATGGACGTTCTATGTATGACTACAAATGCCAACAACAATTGCTTAAGCAGTTGAAGGTAAGAATTCTTCTACGGAAGTATTGGTTGGAATCCACAGGGTGGGAAATGAGTGAATATTTGCACAATTGTATTTTTGCAATCTTCAAAGGTATCGTGTACTTTGTCTCTATTCTTTCAATTTCTATTGATGAAGTCACAATTGTGGACAACACCTCTTGGGTGGGCGTCCACATTTATGCAATGAAATCATGGGAAAGGTGCCGCACCTGCTACACCTTTCCTACATATCCAAAAATGGAACCACCAATCACTTGATGGAGGTCATTATGCATGCTCTAATGGTTGAAGGAGGCTTGACATATGAGGAAATAGCTCGCAAATTGGTGTATTTTGGGGCAGATGGGATCAACATCTTCCAAAGACCGAAGATGGATGTTATGATTTAGATTCATGAGAAGTAGGATCTGTTCCTAATTGGCGCTTCTTGTGTTTCTCACTGTCTGAATCTTGTTGTGGAGATGTTGTCCAAGTTTCCACTTGTATCACGTTTTGAAGGCTTCTTCCAATCAGTATATACTTACTTCTATCGTAGCAACAAGCGGCATATTGAATTGTAGAAGCTCGTTGATCTCATGGAAACTAAAGGTAGCAAAATGCTTTGAAATGTTGAAACTCGTTGGATTTCGATGAGGAGTCCCACCTCCGGAGTACCAGACTTTGTTAGTCAAGTTTGGTGTCAACATGATTGGCGAACCTGGTTGAACCTCATGCGGGGGGCTACCGATAATTTTGATCTTCTCTTTGATGTGGAGGTGCTACTATTATTCTCTTTATTTATTCCTTTGGTTAATGTTGTGCATTGCTTAATGAAGCTTTCTCAGGCTCATGATATATTCATTAGTGATTTCATGCAAGCCGTGAAGCTCTACTAGGATGACCTAGCACGCATGTTTTGGGATGCTACTTCAACGTTCAACAAGGTTGACTTTCCCTTCGATAACGATCTAATCTCCCTTACAATGGCGGAAGCTTCTCGAGGAGACCAACATTAGTCACTTGTTTTTCAACTTTGAACAAATACATGCGTTTGCAAGGTGCCATGATAAGTAGACTGGTGCGTATTTGTTTGTGATACAAGAGGAATATAATTGTATACAAGACAATGTGGAACGACAATTCTCAAGCAAATCTCACAATTTTTTAATTTTTAAAAAAAAAATTTAGCTTCAATAAATAATGTTGTGATTGTCTTTGTCTATAAGAGCTTCAAGTTTGAGTCTCTAGGTTTGGGTTTCTAAATATCAATTTCCAGGTTGTTTTGCTACGTTACAAGAACTATTGGTTCTCCTCGTTCAGCTGACAATACTTGGCCCATTAAGTTCGAGTTTTTTCTCAATCAATGCAAGTTTTGCTTTTGGGTTTGGATTCTTGTTTATCATTTTTTTTCCATCTAAAACATAGTTTCAAAATCTATTCCACAATCAGTTTTACTAACAATTGTAATTAGACTACATCACTAAGCTTAATGTTTGAGTGATGAGCTTGATCATCGTTTCCCACAACAGGAACTCTTGGACACATTTGACATTGTCTATCCACAATATTGGTTGCAAGACAGTGTTGATGCCAATTTCAACTAGCAATTCTCAAGGCAATATACACCACACCAAGGATGGTGAACCAATACATTGTTCCTTAGATATTATTGGCGGCTAAGTTGGACAATCAACAGGGCCATTTTAAATTGACAATGTAGGCCATTGCGGAGGCTACATGTGGCCCATCCTCTAATGTGAATCCAATCATACAAGCTTATTTTTGAATATTTTAAGCTGATGAGATAGCTTGAATATTTTAAGCTGGATGAGATAGCTTGTTGCTTGGTTCCCAATTTTGTGAAGATAGCTTGTTGCTTGGTTCCCAATTTTCATGGTTACACATGCCTTGATTGAACACTAGCACAGGACAATGTTTTTTCATTACAATCTGAAATTGTGAACATTTGATTGGCCTTGTGAACAAATCGGCATTGCATCTACTTCTTTTCCCACTCAGCAATTTGGGATATGTGAAATGATACGAAGTAGCTTTAAGTTTGCACTTAATTTTTTCCCAACTGTACTCTACCACCAAAAAAAAATATATGCAAAATTCCATCTTTTGAAACTCATTCACTCTCTGTTCCCACCAGTTTCTCTCCCGGTCGCGGAAATAGGTACCTACCAGCGAAATAAGGAAAATCTGTTCTGAGAACGCTGAGCAGGACCACTCAAGAATGTTACGGTATTGGGTGAAAAAATCAATTTGTTTGATAACAATCTGCTGAACTGCTGAAATAAATTTTTCGGAAAAAGGAATCTTCAGGCTCTTGAATTTCGCTGTTTCCAACATACAGTAGTAGGACAGCTGTCCTCTTCAATATGGGACGACTTCTATTTTCAGATTTAAAACCAATTGTGCTTCACATTTGAGATACGTATCCGATTCCAAATGCTCGCTGCAATCGTTATACCAGGACAGTGGTACGAGGATGTTTAACAGCACCGTGCCCCAGATTTTGCAGTTACAGATACTCGAGTCAGCTTCGTCACTATTCTCGTCTCCAGACTCCCCACAGAAGCGCCACTAATAAGTTGGAGTTAAAAAATCTTGACGTTATGTGAATTGCAATTCAGTTGACGTCGATAATTTAGCTGCCTTGACAACCTCCAAGCGTCATGTAGAATTCTACTGTTGCAGCATCCTCAGTGATGCTCGCAGCAACTTAATTAAATGATTGCCGGTAGTCCCAGGTCGACTTTCCTTAAAAAGAACCTGCAACCACAAGTAATACACACTCAAGAGGGTCTGACTGAAACCTCCGACTCTGACCCTCTTGCAATAATTTCAACATCTGAGGAACCATCAGTGTAACTATGACATATAACCCATCATTTCGCGAACTCTCTTGTAAACCAAGGGAGTTGCTCTGGAGTTTGTCTTCATCATCTGGACCTCCTCAGATTCTAGTAGTGACAAATCCTACCAAACGTAATCACAAGTTAGGACACAAGATCCTGATATAGGATTCTCTCAGACCTGCATGAGCTCTGTTGGTGGCGAGGATACATAGCGGCGTCCATCTAGAATATAGGGAGATTCTTTTCTACAAGTATCGTTTATATACAAATGTGCAAGTAGTCCCTATACTGAAATCCTCAAAAGTGAAAGAAAGTCGTTCTGGAATTGTGTTTATCAATAAGTTCAAATATAGGATAGAATGGAACCATCAGTGTAACTATGACATAAACCCATCATTTTACGAGCTCTCTTGTAAACCAAGAAAGTCGTTCTGGAATTGTGTTCATCATCGGAATCCATCTCCATAAATTTCGTAAGCTAATCGACACTCTATTAATTCGAACAAAAAGTCTACCACTCAGCAAGCTATACGTCCAACAGCAAGCGTCATTGCAATACACGACATTCCTCTATTGTCAAAATGCAACCTCAGAAACTACCGATGTACTTTGAGAACGGCCGACCGTAAAAATGTCCCCTCCCGTCCTGGAAACACAATATTCCAGGAAAAATCGTCAGGAACAAGAGCATCCAATACTTCAAAAAAAATCACCAACTTATTAGATAATCGACGCAGGTACAACAGCATCCTTTTCAAGATTTTAGGGTTCAGCGCACACTCCTTACTCCTACCACAAGAGATATTCGGCACGGGAATCGTGAACCTTACCTCAGTCAACACCACCTTCAGAACCGACGTCGAAGAGCACAGGCCCTCCGACATTACAGGCGAAATGTTACCTCCGTCTCAGCACAACGCACATCAACCTCCGGGCCATATCGAGAATCCTTCCAAACCTAATCACACCGTTAACCCTATTTACTCTTCCTCGTCCTCGGACCCAAAGCCACCCTTAGCCATCAACTTAGCCTTCCGATCATCCTGCGTCTTCTTCATCTTTTCTGCTATGGCCACCCGCAACGACCGCAAGCTGTTCGCCACTTTCGGTCTCTTCTCCCGAGTATCGACAACCTCGACCTGCGCCTTCACGTCTTTCACCATCACGATTCCTTCCTCACCTTTGTCCACTTCAAAGCCGTCATCGCCCTTGTCCACAGCGATTGGATCAACCTTCAGGCTCTTAATGTAATCATCATCCGACAGCCCTTCGTCCTCGGAATGCACGACCTCCTCCTGCTGCAGAAGCATGTTGGCAATCTTCAAAGACCTCTCGACCTCTTCCTGGGAAGACGCTTTCGACTTGAACTTCGCACTCAAAGGCTTCTTGGCCTTCTTCTCCTTCTTCTTCTTCACCATCATGCTGGGCGCCATGGCCACAAAAAATGTATCAACCTACCTAAAATAAGTGACAACGAGTCGAACACTTAACCTGCGACTATCATGAACATACAGACTAACTCAAACTTCGGGAATGATCGCCCACAGGGGGTTCAAAAGCGAGAAGGCGACCATATAAAGACGAAGAGAGTTAGGGTTTAGGTCCAGAGGCCGCCAAGTTAATATTGAAACCCTAACCCTAACCCGCAATCATACGAATGTCGTCGGTACATTTTCGATGGACGGAATTCTCTCCGTTTTTCGGTTGCTCTCAGTGATTTGGACAAGTGGATGAAAATTTTAAGTGTTTTTTCAATAATGAAAGAATAGTAAAAATTTCTAGGTTCAAGTTTAAGAATTTGTTAGTTCAAAAGTTGTAAATTATGACCTATAAGTATGAGTCAAATTCATATGGTTGGATTTGTTAGCGTACTAATAAACCACTAAAGGACCGAGGCATGTATGGGGTAGAAATTGGGAAAAATTGGCAATGAGAACAGAAATGAAAAAAAGTTATTTTCAAAATTTAACTATACAAATTTGTAATAGACTACCATGGAAATGTGCGGAAAAAATTTCATAAACTTTGACCATACAGATTGAAACATTATTGCATTTGGAGTGAGAAAAAAAATTCTCACAACCTTGCCTAACCAAGGCCAACAGACTTTAACTCCTCTTAGAGTGAGATTTTTATACTACACATGGTTTTGTTTTTTTGACATTTGCATCTTGTATTATGTAAATTAGATATTTGCCAAATTTCAAAAGTAGAGGGGGAGTTTTACAAATGCTATCTAAAGTTGCTCATGCTAACCAAAATTTCTAGGACAATATAGCTTTTGATTCAAGCACCCATTCAAAATAAATACATTATATTTACACTAAGGGGGGTACATGTTCACACCTTGTGCCAAAATTTTGTGAACATCCAACTACAATTGACTTCATTTGTAACTACTTGAGATCTCTTGCATACTTTGAACAATCACTTGGTCCTTAGGGGGGTAAATCAACATTTGCCTCAAAAATCAATTCTTTTTAACCTTTAGAGTTTGAGGCCTTTTAATTTGAGGCTAATAATTGTTTCAAAATATTACAAGGTAAGAATAAAAACTATTTCATTTTTTAAAATTCTTCAATGAATTTAGAGTAGTTGGATCTTTTAGTTAGTTTGATATCTCTTGGAGTCTCAAGGTCTATCTTTCATCAAAAAAAACTCTCAAAATTACCATTTCTTGTGTAAAGAGAAAAAAGTTTTAAAAAATATATATTTTTCATATATTCCTTGTGTTGACAAAAACTTTAAGAATGTATAGAAAAATTTCAAAAACTTTGACCACATAGATTCTATGATATGAGTGCTTAAAGTGAGCAAATTGGGTTTTTTCCACCTTTTATGACTAGATTATAAGACTTTGAATCTCTTGAAATCAAAAATTCTTGCAATTTTTTATGTTGAAGAATTAAGATGAGAATCTTAAAAAAATTCAAAAACAAACATTTAAAAATTTTATTAAGTAAAAGTAGGTTTCAAATAGACAGGAAAACTAAATCATTGATAGCTCTGAGATGGAGTTGAAACATACTAATACCAAGTTTCCAATGTTGAAATTGTTTTAGTAAGTGAATTGAAACTTGTGGAACTTCTTTTTTAAATTGTAAAAATTGAGTTAAAAAATGAATCTAGTACATTGTTTTTCATGAAGATGCTAGCAAAATATAAAGCTCTTTAATTTTTTTTTCTTTAATCCAAATGAAATGACTAAAATCTTTCCATATACAACAAAATTCAATGTATGAGAAACAAATTTTAAAATTTTATTTCAAAACTTTGTGGTGTTTTTTCTATCTAGCAAATTGCTTTGGTGCTTAGGGTAGCATAATGTTTGCTCTAAGGCACCATTTGAAATAAAAATTATATTTCTTAAATAAGCTAATGTAATTTCTATCTTTAAAAAAGTGTCAGAAATTTAGGTCACATGAGCCTATCTAAAATCCAAAGTGTCCCATGAAGGGAATTTGGGACTTTAAGGATTAAAGTACATCTTCCTAAGACTTTAGAGAAAAAGCCTCACTTATTGCTAGATCATAGGTCCATAGAGATTGGATTTTGTAAACTAATTTTTTCTAATCCATCCTAAAATTGAAGTTTTGTCTTTCAAATTCTTTAATAAAACCACTTGTATCCAATAAATTATGTGTTTTAGTCAAAATGTTGGAAAACAAATTGTGAATACTACACTTAGTGTTCAAGGTCAACAAAATGTATTTCTAGAATTCAATATAGATGTTAAAACTTTAAGACTTAAAATTAATTATGTAAAAATAAAAATTATAATTAAAAAAAATTCAAGTCAATATTTCCAAATTTAATTAATGATTTGTTACAAAATGCCGACCTTCATTACATATCACATGAGATAGTGCATAAAATAGATATCAATTTATTTCTCATATTTATGGATTTAGAAAGAAAAAAAAAATCATTAATAATCACTAATAATAATAATAATCACTAATAACTATCCAATGAAAAGATGCAAATGTCATGTTTTTAATTAATCCCCCTACTTTTGATTCTCGAAAATTGCAAACCATTGATCTACTCACAAGATAAAAAACTAAAACCAATCCCAAAGCTATTGATTTGGGGTACGGATAAGAATACAAACACAAATATGAATACGGATATAGAAAATGTATATGGATATACATAATACAAATATGGATATGGCAATGCAACAATGCGGTAATATCCCATATTGATTGCATATCCTATATCAATTTGAAATTACAAATAGGGGTGATGGTTAGGGTGAGGGTTGGGTTTGTGGGTGGTTTGTGGGTGGTTTGGGAAGAAATCAAAAAATATATTTAAATTGGATTTAATTATCACCTATAACCTTTGCCTCAATATGTGTTTAAAAAATAAGAACACACTTTTATGGACTAAGGCTAAGACTAAGAATTGAGAACAATCTAATAAGCTTAAAGAATTCACTATAAATTTGCATAGAATTTTGTAAAATCTATTATGTATTACAAAATGATACATAATTAATATACAACTTTGCAAACAATTGGATAGATGAAAAAAATCATGTTTTTATATGAATGAGACATGTCTGTATTCAATTGTTGTTCAAAGTTTGAACAAGTAGAGCTTGAAATTTTGCATGATTTGCCAAAAATTGACCAATTCTTGAAGTGCCTAATATTTTTTATAATTATGTGATGGATGCATTTCAAAATATTTCAATAATCTAGCATCCATATCTAGATTTCTACAAGTTCTTTTTAAATAATTTTGACTCTTTCTTGTTGGCCTTAACATGTATAGGGTAGGATTATATGCATTGTCCAATGGTTAGGGTCAACATTCCCTATCAAATAATGAATTAAAGTTGTGAACTATGATTTGATAGACCTCTAAAAATAAAAAGATTTGTTTTCTTCCCATTCAATTTTAGAAAAATTAATAGTTTTCCATAGTTTTTTGAATATGTGCTTCAACTTTTTTTTTTGCCAACCTTGATTAGTGTATATGATATTCATAATAGGCTTATTTATTCAAAATAGATGAAAGCTATAAATGGAAGGTATGTATTTGGTGATTATGTAAATAGACTTGACCAATTACAAGGGTTCAGACTTCAAAGGGTAATTTTGATTTTCTAAAGAGCGATTTAACCCCTACAGGCCCAAAGCCATTTTTTTGTCAAAAAACACTCAAAACTGTCATTTCTACTACATTCACTCAAGGAAATTAAGAAAGAAATTAGACTTTAACCATAGGATCTTGTACTTTATTTACTTGAGATCATGTGGTAAAAATTTCATGAAGTTTGACTATATAGATTGAAAGATATTAGCGTTCAAAGTTTATTTGTTTATTTAGGACATTAGCCTACAATTTCAGATGACTTTGACCAACTTTTGTAAATTCTTTTTGCATTATGAACTTTTAATTTAAATTTTTTTTGTGTTGAAGAATTGAATTGAAAGTTTAGCGAAAAAACCTCAAAAAAACACACTTGATTTTCATTTTAAAAAATTGTCAAATAGAAGTAGGTCTAAGATTGAAAGAAAAACTAAATCAATTATAGCTTTAAGATGGGATTGAAACACTATAATCCCAACAATGAAATTGTTTTGGCAAGCAAACTTAACCTCGTCAAACAATTTTTTTTTTAAATTGTGAAAATTGCACTTAGAAATGAATCTTGTAAATTATTTTTTCAAGAAGATTCTCAAATTGCCTCCAAAACAAGATTGTTCATAGCTTTCACATCACTTACTCAAATGGAATGAATAAAAGCTTCACATTTAGACAAAATTATTATCTATAAAAAAAAAAAATTTATTTCAAGTTTGTAGATTTCTTTTTTTGCTTGGTGACTTGAAAGTTTTATTTAAAATAGCATAACTTTTGCTCTTAGGCACTAAATGAAATAAAAATTTTATTCCCACAAAGCAAATAAGTTTTTATATCATATGAGAAGGTTTTAAAAAAATTCACTAAAAATTGAGTTCATAGGAACCTATCCAAAATCCATTTTATCTCTAAAGGGGACAATGGGCCTTTAGGGATTAATTCAATGATTAAACTTTTTAAATTGAATTTCTACCTTTAAACCAAAAGATAAACAACCTATAAGTAGTTTGAAGCAAAGAGGAATACTTCAAAAATCCATACTACATACAAAAGTCACAAATAGGAAATAGGAAAATATACTATAGACGCACAGAAGTGACACAAAATATACAATACATATATTCAAACCAACCATGCATCCAAACCACAATATGTATGTATTATTATACATTTGAAATCCCTACATATAGGATTAAATATAAGGTGGTAGGTTTATTATTTGATTGGTTTTGCATATACTTACTTTAGGGCTAGTGAACACCAATGCTTGACCCAAACACTACAAGAGAATGTTGTGTTTTAAGTATAGTCTAAGTAGTATAGTCCTTTAAATAATGATTTTTGAGGAGATTTTCAGTAAAGATTTATTGAAAACACATGTATTTCTAGTAAAATTTTACTAAAAATCTCCTAAAAGGTCATTAGGCTTATAAAACTATATTACTAAGACTATACTTAAAACACACCATTCTCTTGTAGTGAAGGAATTCTTGAATTATTAAAGCAATGGTTGATAGAGAGACAGGAATGGTCCAAGTTGGGTTTACACTTGGCCAAGGCCCATGTCATTTTTCATAGATGAGAAGTCCATTTGAAATCCTATATAGTCAAAATAGATAATGCTTTGTTGGTTTCTAAATGCTTTTTTCTTGACCACTACTCTGGGCCACTACTTTGAGGTAAAACTAATAGAATTCTAGAAGATTGTAATGAGTGAAATTCTTACAACCATTGATTTTGTATATTTAAGTGATCTTGTAGTTACTATGCTAGATCTAAGAATGAAAAAGATGGGCCCAACCATGGTCTCTCTTGGATTTACACCTAAACCATGTAAAGTGTCATTATTATTTTTTAATCTTAGATTTTTACTTCCTGTGATTACATCTAATAAAGTCAAGTCCTTGAGTTGGTCTTAATGTTAAACAATATTTAGCGTTGGTTGGATTTTGGAGATACCAAATGTTAATGATATTCATTTTCAAAGGGTATCATTGAGCTTGAGGTTGATAGTTCCAAGTGTACGTGAACAAAGAAATAAAGGATAAGTATCAATAAAAGTAGGTGTGCCTTGTAGACATCAATATATTGTTATAAGTTTTAGCTTTTGAAAATGCATACCAAATTGGTATGTTCAATGTTTTAGCCAAGACTGCCAACCAATTGTTCAACAGTTGATGGGTATTTTTAATTCATGCCTATTGACACTCAAGCTAGTACATGAACAAATTACATAAATTATGGTTGTTATATACATAGCTCAAGAATTTAATACAACACTTCAAAAAAGAATAAACTTCATGATTTTATACTTCTTAGTACCTCAAACATCATAGAAATTAATTTTACTTATTGTAATTCTCCCACTCTCATTGGAATTCGTGAAATTGAAGCACGTGTACTTAGAACTACTATTGTAGCTACTAGTAGCTATACAAGAGAAAGGGTTGTGTAAAATATAGTCCTAGAAGTACTATCTTAACAATAATGACCTTTATAGGAGATTTTTAGTAAAATTTTATTAATAACACATGTATTTCTAGTAAATTTTATTGAAAATCTCTTGAAAAGGTCATTACTGTTAGGACTATATTCTTAGGACTATACCCTTTCTTTTATAGTGTAAGTTCTAAGTTTTTGAACTACATTAACCATGTAACAACACAACAACCTAAAAGTGTCCAATGAATGATAAAGAATCCTTCTATTTAAGATAGAAGTGCAAAGGTTCATTGATCCTTGGAATTTTGTGTGAAAAGGGCAGGTCTTGCACATCAATTTGACCTCCAATGAATGCTCTTGAATGCTTTTTAAGTAAATGATTCACACAAGTGCCTCCAAAGGATGATTTCTATGGTGAATAGACCATCATTCCATAATTGATGATACTCTTATAGCATTGTGAATTTGAGCCATGGTAATGGCATGAGGTTTGGTTCAAAAGAATTGAAACCATCAATGGTACTTGAATCGAATGGTACTATAGCAATTGACTTGTATAAAAGGTAAGGTAGAACCACCCATAACCGACCAAATAATCAATTGTGAACATTGATGTGGAGTACAATAAGGCAAAGGAAATATTTCCTCAAGTGTAGAGATAGAAATGAAGGGGATTGCCAAAATTTGGTAATTTTATCACTTGAATTGAAATTACTATGAATTTTGGAAGGCAAAAATTATTCTGGATCCATATTCAATATCTAAAGTCTTCCAAAACCGCTCATTTAAGAGACTACTTCTTGTTTACTTTGGCATTCCAAACCAAACAGATATGTCATGAAAAGAATGGAGGAATTGATGGGCGGAAATCAAGAAGTCATGTTTGGAAATTTGTCCCAGCCTCTCTTGAGTTTCAAATCCTTGTTAAGTGCCGATGGGACCGTGGTTGGTGATGGGTGGTTTTACTATAAGCTTAACCCTTAAAGGACAACATGGTGACTTTGGAAATCATTGGTTTTTATGACCATGTGAAGCATTGGCTTACAAAATTATAAAAGCACTCATTGCAAGACAAACTACTATAGAAAACTTTCCCTTTTTTTGCAAAATTCCAAGGATGAATAGTTGCACTTCTGTCCTACATAGAGAAATCCTCTGTCATCCATTGGATGCAAAACATCCACCTCGACATTTAAAAGAGTAATTAGTATGAAAAATTTGAAACCGTATTGACGATACCCGGATTACAGTGACACCCACTTCTAACCAGGTGGCCTCGAATCTGTCCGCCAGTGGACGAGACCTCCGAACGTCCGTCGACGAGCCGCCCCGAACTTCCGTCCGTCGCCATCCCACCTTATCCAATGAAGCCCCCATGCTGCCAATCGCTGCGCATCGCCCCTGTCTCTCCGATCGTGTCCGACGATTGTCCTCCATGCCTGCTCTCGTCTCCCACTGTACTTCTCCCCTTACATTCCCCCTCTCCCTCAACTCCATTGCCCACTCCTCCGCTCCCAGCAAGCATTCTTCTGTTCGATTGCATTTCCCGCCTCATCGAGATCCACCATGGCCGCCATGGCGACCACCGCATGCGCTTCCACCGCCTTGGCCGGCCAGGCCCTGCTGCAACCCGCCAACGAGCTCGTGCGCAAGGTGGGCACCAGCCACGCCCGCGTCACCATGCGCAAATCCGGGGGATCCGGAAGCTACTGGTACCTTCCACTCTCTTCCAATTCGCCCTTCTTACCCTGTTGTCACTTCTTCACTTGGAGAATTGCTGTGCCTGGATAGGGCCCTGTTTTTTGACAACGGTGTTCTGGTTGGGGGATACAGGTATGGTCCCGACAGACCTTTGTTCTTGGGTCCGTTCTCGGCCGCCACGCCCTCGTATTTGAAGGGGGAGTTTCCGGGGGACTATGGATGGGACACTGCTGGACTCTCGGCGGATCCTGAGTCGTTCGCGCGGAACCGGGAACTTGAGGTAAATAATGCCTGCGAATTGGGGAATGGTCGAGGGAGGGGTTGGGATTGGGTTGGCGGAGGATGGCTTGTGCAGCTTGGTGAAGACAATGTGGTTTGTTTGGTGTGTGCGGGCATGAGTTAGTACCTGTTGAGAAGTTTGCATGCGTGATTTTGTCTACTTTTTATTTTTGAATGTCAGTTTGGAGTGTTTTGATGTCACATTTGCGTCCGATGATTGCGGGATGCGTTAAAGTTTAATGTCGGAAAGTCTGTATGTCAACGGTCTTGTGTTGGCTATGGCGTTCGGTGACTGAGAGTATTACTGTAATGTAGTTGCTCCATGACATTGTGCATGTGAGGACTTTCTTGAATTTGACGTCCTGGGGGTCTTAAGAATGGTGTTATTGGCATACTTCGCATCTGTGAGAATGTGGCACAGTCGATGTCAATTTGAGATCTTCAGAATCGTCCTTCCGAGAAGGTCACGTGTGTAATGGCTAAAGCGTTTGAAAGTGATTTTGAAATGATGTTGTGGACATAGATTGCATGTGTGACAATTTGTCACAGTCGATGTCAGTGTGGGGTGTTTTGGAATCTTCTTTAAGAGACGGTCACAAGTGTGATGGCTATGGCGTCTGAATGTGTTGGAATTGGTGTTCCAGGTGATCCATTCGAGGTGGGCAATGTTGGGTGCACTGGGCTGCATCCTCCCTGAGGTTCTCCAGAAATACTCTCGCGTCAACTTCAAGGAGCCTGTGTGGTTCAAGGCCGGCGCTCAGATCTTCAGCGAGGGCGGCTTGGACTACCTCGGCAACCCCAATCTCGTCCACGCACAAAGCATCCTCGCCGTGTGGGCCGTGCAGGTGGTGCTCATGGGCGCCGTGGAAGGTTACCGAACAGGCGGTCTCTCCGGTGTGGGCGAGGGTGGTGACCTTTACCCCGGAGGCAAGTACTTCGACCCCTTGGGTTTGGCTGATGACCCCGAGACGCTGGCGGAGTTGAAGGTGAAGGAGCTCAAGAATGGACGTCTGGCCATGTTCTCCATGTTCGGGTTCTTCGTGCAGGCCATTGTGACTGGAAAGGGCCCACTGGAGAATTTGTTGGACCATTTGTCGAACCCGGTGGCGAACAACGCCTGGGCTTACGCTACGAACTTCACACCTGGCAGCTAGATGGTTGCGGGGATTGTACAACATGTGGCCGTATGTTTCTGTTGCTGGTATTCGTGCTGTTCGTTCTATTATGTAAATTTCGAGCCCATCAGTAAAGCAGACCCTCATTCACGGAATCACTTGTGTTGGTGTCAACTGTGAATGGAAGGGCTTTTTTTTTTTCCGGTTTCTGATTCTTTGCTGTGTTCATTAGCTGGATCATGAGCACTTCAGTTGATATCCTTTGTGAACTTCTGAAGGAAGAATTGCGTTTGTTCTCTACGTTGTACATGTGTTGTACAAGAATGGACATCTGGGGTCATGTTCTCCATGTTCGGATTCTTCGTGCAGGCCGTTGTGACTGGAAAGGGCCCTCTGGAGAATTTGTTGGACCATTTGGCGAACCCGGTGGCGAGCAACGCCTGGGCTTACGCCACGAACTTCACACCTGGCAGCTAGATGGTTGCGAGGATTGTACAACATATGATCGTATGTTTCTGTTGCTGGTATTCGTGCTGTACGTTCTATTATATAAATGTCGAGCCCATTCTCGGAATCACTTGTGTTGGTGTCGACTTTGAATGGAAGGGCTTCTTTTTTCCGGTTTCTGATTCTGTGCTGCGGTAATCATGAGCTCTTACGTTGATATCCTTGTGAACTTCTGGTGAGAGAGTTACCTTGTCTCTGTGTAGGGAAATGTGTCTGATTGCAATTCTGTCAAATTTTTTTGTTGCGGTGTTGTCTTGTGGTACTGGACCATGTGGCCCACGTAAAATGATTTGGGTGATTAAAATCGAATCTGCTCAGTGATGTACGAACGTCTGACTTATTCTTGGAGTATTAATACTCATGGCACTTGCTTGAATATTTGAAATGATTCGTTATGGCTATCCAAGTCACGAGGCCGTGGGAGTGAGTGGCCAAACCTTTGGTGAGAGTTCAAAGAAATGGGCTTTTAATAGGTGATGAATGATAGGAAATGGAGCCTTTGGCTAGCCATAGTGTGAAGCCTTTAAAGGCCAAGCTCAAAGCCCAAACCTTTGGCAATGAACTCCTCTCAACCTCAAAGTGTGAAGTGTTCCTTAGAGAATACAAACTACTCAGCTTGGATTGCAATCAATAGAATTGTATTGAACAAACTAATATGTTTTCACAAAATTCCTAACAAATGTAGCTAACTTCCAAAAATGAGAATTCTCTTATCCATCCATCTCACAGAATTCACATCAATTATGGTGTTAAACGTAGTTACTCTCACATTAGCTACTACCTTATGATAGGATAGAAAATACTAATGAAAATAATCTTAATTCTAAAAAAACTGCAATGGAAAATGGAAAACAATGTACGTAGCACAATGATTGTTTTATAAGTTTTAAAAAGTCATGGAATACATAGAATGGCATAGTATGTGGCATTACGTTCATGTTGATAAATTGGACATCAAATCCAATATTTGACCTCTAGATGTTGCAATGTTTGCCTTACTATCTTACTTGTTGCAAAAAATTATAATCCAAAACAAAAGACACAAACAAAATGATGTTCTTACAAAAAAGATACACCTAAATATTACCAACACTAACATTACTTTCTTCAATTTTTTAACAAAGTCTAAGATCCATTGATTTATTAATAACAAACCCATGTCATGATTTCAAAATTGGAAGTGGTGCAACTATTCAAGTCCAAATTCAATGAAAACCCTACTACCATGTAGGTAATACATTACTTGTAAGGTCACCATGAAATATTTTGAACCCTTCCAAATGAAATATGCAAAAATTCTAAATTGGGTTACCTACTAGAAATTCAACCTAGAAATATATCATTTTGTATAGGGCCTAATGATTTTGACCTTGGGTTATAGTAATAACTTGAAGAATTCTCTTCATTCATCAATCATTCAAAATAATACAATGTGACCACCTAGAAATAAATTCATAGAGTTACAATTGGAGTTTAGGCCCTAAGCATGCTGTCAAGCCTATGAATTGCAGTTGTTCCACACTTGCTCTTGAAAATTCAAGGAAACTTTGTAGGTAAAACTGGCTAGTAGACATATGATATGGTTTTTACCATTCCATCAAATTGCTTGCAGTAATTTGCACTCCACATGTAGTTATCTAAGAGGAGCAATGCCAAGAGATCAATGTGTTTAGGAAGAGCTCCTCTAAGGGCCTCTTGCACCAACGTAACATCCACCTCCTAGTGAAGCTCATTTTTGCAGTTCGAGTGTTTGAAATTGACATATCCAATGTACTCAAAATTGGTCAATGTTAACCCCCTAAAGGATTGAGGCCCTTTTTTTTCAAAGAACACTATAAAAAATGTCATTTCTATTGCAAGGTGCAAAACTTCTAAAACTATTTTTTCACATATCTTACCATAGGATCTTGCACAAGAGATGTATAAAAATGTGTGGTAGCTAGAATATAGGAAAAAATTACAAAAATACCCACACTTAATTTTCATTCTATAAAAATTTATTAAGTAGAGGTAGGTCCAAGATTGAATAGAAAACTAAATCATTAATCCCTAAATGCCTAAACCTTTCTAAGTGTGTTTTTGATTTTGAAAATAGAGCATGGGCTTATAGTTATCCCCAATGAAACTAATTTTTTTCTTCAAAATCTAACCATGTAAATGTTTAAAGAACTTGCTTATTAGTATGCATACCAATTTTGAGTTTGAAATTGTATAGGAGTTGTGAGATTATAACAAGAGAAATGTATGCATTCTATTTTTAGTATATTGTCCTTCCCCACAATGTTTCAGAAATTTGCATATAAAAGTCTTTTGGGATTGAAGGTGACATGAACAACTACAGATAGTATTAGCACACTAAAATGCACTTTCAAAAAAATGAATTTCACATGAAAAGCTATCAAGCTCATTACACAATCCATCTTGCAATTGTTGAAATGCATTTTTTTTGTATAAGTAGAAATCACAAATAACTCCAAATCAACACTTGCATGTTTAAATTTTCAATAGTGAAAATCTTAAAAACATTTTATTCTTTCCGTTGGGAACATTTTCAAAGCAAATAGATAAGTACAATTTCTTAGATCTCAAACCAAGTGAAATTGTTAAGCTTTGTTCGTATCTTCAACATGGGGGTGACTGTAGTGTCGATCATCCCTCGGGACTTACTCAACAGAAGTTACCAATCGAGACTCACACCATCGCTTAGTGTGGAGCGAGATACATCTAATCAATATCAAGGAGTACACAAGCACTCCATGGTAACACACAAGTGTAGTGAGGCTCCAACACCAACCTCACCATCCATGATCGCTATGGCTCACCATGGCATCATTTTGGGGAGTGAAGAGAGGGATCACCCCTCCTCATAGTATTCTCTGTTAGATTCAACAACCCCCCATCCTAGGAGGCTCAGAGACATCTAAAGACACCTCCCATCTTGGAAGGCCACTTGATTCCATGTTGTTTCCTCAAAACCAAATCCCAAAGGACTTCCAATCTTCCTATCAAGATAAATTTTAGCTTTGAACTTCAAATCCAAAGTGCAAGCTTATTTTTGTAATCTACTCTTTCCATAAATCACTATAAACTACTCATTTTCTCAATTCCAACAAGTATCAAGGAAGTTATGGCCCTCCAAAGATGTAAGTCTCTAGGAATATAGTTCTCTGGAACTTTCCCCTCTTTGGATGCCCATAACTTTTAGCTCGCAACTGATCTCTTGTAATCCTTAGCATTCTAGAAAGTTGATCTTATTAGCTTTCCAACAATTTGCGGCATGCCCTATTTGGCTCAAGGGATCATCCCCAAACTCTTACTCCTACGTCCCACACCTCGGAAAATGGCTAAGATACTACCAACTTTGAGAAGCCATAACTTTTGACTCACAACTTGGATCCTTGCATTTTTCAGATTCATGGATGCGTCTTCTTGATAGCTTTCTAATAATGTATGGCACATTATCCAATTCATCCCAACGAGAGCGCTATCATGCTCTATTTGCTCGGGACTCCCAAACTCCTTCACCTTATTTCTTGTAAGGCTTAGGGAGTCACTCCTAATGTCCCCCTTGCTCACCAAGGTGGAATAAGCATACAAGGACATGATACAAAGCAACATATAATGACACTAGCATGTGAGCCTAGAAATTCTAGTCTACAAGGCTTGAACCTAGATGTAAGCAAGTACTCTACAACTATTGAAAGTATCTATAACATACATACTTATAATATAAGTATCCTATAACCAACCATAAAAGGTTTTTTTAACATAGGTAACTATAACATATACACCTATAATACAAAGAAGCAGCTATAATTTAAACATCCTATAGCCATGGAAGGTATTTATAACGTAGGTACCTACAATATAGATACCTATAATATAAATATCCTATAACTATGGAACTAATAGAAAATCCTATAATTTAGATATCTATAACATAATAGCTTAGGTTCATGGGTTCAAGATCCTAAGTTCAGATACTAGCAATCATGATATGGTTTGGACTTAACTCTACTCTCAAGTATCAATTGAAATAAAAAAAATTATATTCTTATAAAGTTAATCAATTTTTTATATAATTTTTTAAAAATCTTGCCAAAAATGGAGATACTAGATACTACCTTAAACCTTCAAAGATCTCCCAAGAGGATTTTTGGGAATTTAGAGGTTAAAAAAATTAACCACATTTGGGCATTATAATCTTACAATCTAACACCTGTAATTACAAAAAATTTAATAGCACATGCATAGGCAAGTTAGGTCATACATCCATTGGTTATTACATTGTAGAAAATGCTAATTTTTATAGAGTGTCACCTGCTATCTCAAAATTCTTTGATTTGAAGGATCATTAAATTTCAAAATTATAGAGTGAAAATTTTAGAAAAAACTATAAAGGCCCATATCCATTGTGAAGTGATCAAACATCATATTTGAGCTAAATTTATCCTATTGAATTATTTAAAATATGAATCTTATATTATTATCTATAAGACTATAAATTACCTATCATAGTAAAAAAAATTTTAAAACAATTTGTATGCATATAGTACAAATACAAGTATAAAATGTATGCATATAGTACAAAATGTACAAAATATTAGTATAAAAAGTACAAATATTGGTACAAAATGGAGCTAAAATGTCATTTATACCAAAATTCAATGATGGCCTATCTAAATCAAAAGGCCTTCTTATAAATTCTCAAATTGAAAAAACATATTTTGAAGTCAAAATTTAGGCCTCATACTAAAATCACACATTTGTACGAATAATTTTTTGTAAAATTTTCTAAACCCCAATTAAATATTAAAGCATTGTACTTAAACATTAGAACATTGAACTTAGCTCTTTGAATTGCAAATATGAAACCCTAAACTTAACACAATAAGTACAACAATATTAAAATTGAATTTGTGATAGTACAAGCATTTAATGTTTGTACTCTATATATTCATTTAATAGATGAAAGTCACTTTTTGTTATGCAATTCTCAATGTGCACAAGATGTAAGACTTTGCTTCATTTTTTTTAAAAGTGACAAAAACTATTGTAAAATTGACTCCAAACTTTCATACTATATAGAAATTATGTTGTGACTATAATTTTGGACAACCATAGTGTGCTTTTATCCCAAAGTAAGTGCTGAAGTAAGGTGGGTTGGATCTAGTGGGGAGTTGGATCCCATTCAAGGGTGGTTAGCACCAATAGAGAGTAGTGCCACCATCGAGTGCTTAAACATCAATGGAAGTTGTGTCTCATGTTATCAAATGTGGTGTCTTGTGAGAATTAAATATTGGATGTAAGACTTGAAAGTTACATAGGAATGAGGAACCCTATGACTAAAGTTGGAATCTAATGTTGCATGTGCATGGCATATGCAATGCTAGGAGATTATAACCCTTGGTGTCAATAGGAGCTAAGTGTTACAAGAAGCACTTGGAGGTGAGTTTCAGGTAGTAACTAGTAAGTGTTACTAAGGGACAAGACACCTTGACATATATTTCCATTTCTTTTTGTAGTCGTTACATTTATTGTAATACATTACTAACATTGTCTCAAGTAGTACAATGTAGGCTTGAAAACACGTTTTATGCACTCTTGCAATGCTAGATTTCATTGAGAATTTGTACAATATAATCATTCTAGGAAAAAATTATTTGGTATTTATTCTATTAAATTATCAAATACATCCCTATCTACAAATCAAAAGTGATTAACAAAGTGCCATCTTGGGTTGGATTAATAGGACATGTTTATAAAAATGAACAATGATACATTCAATACAATCTAAATGAAACACATGAAACCAAGCCCGTAAAGACATTTCTAGTGCATTTGGTTTGATTGCCTATAACAATCTTAACAATAATAATTCCTAAATGTCATGATAATGATATCATCTATTTCATTAAAAATTGCAATATACATCTACACAAAACTAACAAAGGTATAACTTATGTTTTTGACCATGTGGCTGTGGAGTGCCAAAGTAGTGGAATAAGCCAAATTAATAAAATTTATTGTTAATTTATTCATGAATATGACATAATATTAAGTTAAACCTAAACTTTGAGATATGGTAGAATCAATGAATCATCCATAGTTGACCACTAAAATGATTCCTTGCATATTTTGGCAGGGTTTTCATAGTGGGCGGACGTCCGGTTCGCCTGTCCGTCCAGTTTGCCCGTCCGATTCGTCCAACAAAGCGTGGACGCTGTAGTCGGGGCGCGGACGGGATCGTCAAGGTGCAAAACTCTCAAAATTAAAGCTGTTCAGATCGTCCGTCAGGTTCGGTTCGCCTGTTATGACAACCCTGTATTTTGGAGCAATAGAAGGCAATGTAAATTTTAAGCCCTGTAGAGAGATAGAAATGATGGGCATTGTCAATTTCTCTTGATTTTTTTCCCTTACATTCAAATTACTATAAGTTTTAGAAGCCAAAAGTTGACTTCAATCCATACATGGGCAATTTCATTAAAATGGCGAAATTCCTCTACTTTGGCAGTTTTTACAATTAAAAGCAGGCGGTTTGAAGTGTACAAACATCCTAAATGTCTGAAATCTATACTATTCTTAGATGTGTGAAATCTACATCTATGCTAGATGTTATTTTTACAATTCAGAGTAGGCGGTTTAAAAATGGCATATGGAATGCTGCCATTTTAACAAAATTCCCCATATACCCAATATATAGACTCTTCTAATTCCGATCATTCAAAAATTACCTTCCCACTCAGTACGTACTTCCTATTTGTTTGCTCTCTACATCGGAATATGTGTTATGACCTTATTAATCCCAACCTTGAAAATGAGAAAAAATCACATTCCAAGCTTTGGTTGGAAATTTGTCTAGGCTTAGTTGGAAAGGTTGCATCCTACAAATTAGGTATGGGTTCCTAGTTGAGAATGGGTGGTTCTACCACAAATTTTTTAAGGGGGGTTCAAACTTCAAAGGGCTAAAGTCAACTAACTTAGTTTATAGGAAATTTCATTAAAATGACGATATTCCATACACCATTTTCAAACTGCACGATCTAAATTACAAAAGTGCCATCTATTACCTATATAGATTTCAACAACATAGTCTAAATTGTACATTAGAAAAAATCTAGCCCCTATAGAGGGCCATTTGGCTTTCTGTTGATGTACAAATCTAGAGGAAAAAAAAGTTTATGTATTTATTTAAAGTTTTTATTCCCCAATCCTACATTGACACCAAGTGATAATGTGTGCCGAAATATTTTTTAAATTAATTTATTAATTTTTTCTTTCTTTTTGTAATTGCACATCTTCATCCAATCAAACAACCTTGCGCAAGATCCAAATTTCCTCTAATGAAAAAGCCATCTAGGATGGGTATAGATTTTTTACCATATAAGATTTGAACCGTAAAAGTGCCAAAGTTTGTGGAATGGCATCATTTTAACGAAATTCCCCATGTTTACAAAACTAAGAGCAATTCCAGAAAATTTTGTTAAATTGGCCCAAATGTGAGCAACAAATTGTTGTAAGCATTCATAGCTCAAACCTCCAAAAAGTAAAAACTAGGACTAGTATAGATTTGCACTTCAGCTCGACTTGCCCTAAAAAGTGTCAAAGTCGTGAATTTCTGCCAATTGAAAGAGATTCATATTTTCAAGAACTATGGTGGTGGAGTACATGCATTACATGGGTTTCCTACAATGATACTGTATATCCACAGTCATGCAGTTTTGTACACAAAAATCCTAAAATGAATTATTAAATCCCCTACATGATTTATTATGTGGAAAAGTGTACAGAATGGATACTTGGTCCCACAGTTACTATGGGACCATGTACCATCTTTGCATCTATTCGCAAGGTTAGGGATTGCAACAAGATCACTACCGTCTGTGTACAAATACTTACTAGTGTATTTGTACACCAATGTATTTGAATCACCTGTACGTAATTAACGTATGAGTAATTAAACTAATGAACTCACACCTCAGTACATACATGTACACAAAGGTACAGTGTTAATGTATTTATGTTTCAGAACGGTGCCATTTTCACCGCCTAATACACGACATCAACGTTTTAAGTTGCCGCAGTCTATCGAATAGCTGCCATCGTCAATCTGCAATTAACTTATTTCTGCAGTTGCATGCTCAATACTGTCTTGCACCGGCCCCTCGATCTGATGTTGGGCGTAATGTTTCGATGTCGATGCTTCATCCAATTCCAAAGTAGCAGCTCCGTATACGCAGTACTTGCCTGATCATTCGATGCAATAGGCTCAGCTTCGAATTCTCAGTGTTTGGATATAGACTGTTGTAAGCAATATATAAATGATACGTCCTAAATGATAAAATAATTGTCCACAAAGCCACTGCAATCAGCAAATATATCACTAAACTAGCTCAATGATCCGTCGATGAGTTAAACTTTGAACATACCTTTCATCGATCAATTCGGGAGTCCAGCAGCTGTTGAGGTACACCAGACCCTAAATGCCCTGATATGTACTCCTCAAGTACATCTACAGAGAATTACATGCCGCCCGCCGCCCGGAAGAGACATTTAATTGATAGCCCGCAAATAGTCCAGGCTCCAATGGTCATATTCGTTACAATGGCGATTTTCAGAGTCATTGCCCAAACCATGTCGCTCAACCAAGTGCCCAGAGCTCTGGAAAAACGAAGACTTTCAATTTCCATTGCTCTAGAAACTAGGGCAGGGCCGGTGTTGATCTGAGGTTTCAGTCGGTCAACTGATCGAAACTGCCTTTCTATCGAAGAACAAGGCCGTTTTCGGACTCTACGTACACCAGTTGACAGAATTAATCGCCAATTTCGCTCTAAAATCTAAGACTGGCATAGATTTTTCCCTCTGGATAGCACCAAAGTCGTGGAATTCCGTCACTTCCACGAGATTGACGTTATATTTGGCCGGCTTCACGAAGTAACTATCCAGAGAGAGCTAATTCCAATTCAGACTGTTGAATGGTCAGACAAGACAAGAACCGGTCCAGCATCCGAATCCAGCGTAGCTTCCTTGATGATTATTCCATCCTCTGTACCGGTTGTCCAGGTACGAGAATCCGAAGTACAAGCAAGCATCGCCGGCGGTCCACAGCACAACCGTCGCCAGCAGCAGAAACGCCATCGTGTACGCCTTGATCAGCAGCCTGGAGACTTCTCCGTAGGAATCATACTTGCAGCACATCTCGTATTCCTGCATTGTGGGATGCGTCTGCCGTTTGCAATACCAGCAGGGGTAATATCGATTCTTCACCCCACTCCGGAAATAACCGTCTGGCCGGGGCGAGAGGAAGCTCACTTGAGGCTCGGGTAGACTACTAGTTGTCACTTTTGGAATCTCAAATAGCAATGCCAGACTACTTGGTCTCATATTCTGCGTATGCTCTTAACGACGGTCAATTACCGACCGATCTCTTTCCAGGAAACGTAACGTAGTAGTACTCAACTCTCACGTGAAAAACGGACTCTACATCGAGATCAAAGCTAGCGATTAGAAAAACCACAATCTCTCGACTGTCTACGCGACACGAGCACGAAAGCAAAAACGTCGAGAAGTGCCCAGCTAGCTAGCATCAGCTTCTAATTCGGTTGCTATCCTGTGGATAAAGGTCCGGAACTTACTGGGAATTGCTCCTGATCAATTCAGAAGTACCCGACATAGTCAGACTATTCGATCGATCGAAGTCTTTGCTTCACGTCCTCAAACGGTAGTACCAGCAGGTCGCATTGTTCGCTAGCTCGCAAGCTGTTGAAAAACAAGCGTGAGCTTGTTCGGTTAGTAGTAAGGCTCGTGCCTGGCATCGATCGTCGTCTGATAAATCTATGCAAGTGATCAGGAAATGCCGACACAAGGCGCAGAGATTACAATGGTCTATCACGATCGAATCAGGCCATGTTAGCGCACACGTACTAACCAGCCCCTACTACCTACTGCAGCAAGGGCCACTTGTGGTATTGCTTGGAAAATAAGTGTAGTTGAGTCCTCAACTTGCAAGCCTACGAGTAGCTACCACGGTTCGTGCAAGGACTTACGGAGCTAGATCGATCAGTTCATTAATAAAATGGCATTTTCCCAAATCGAGATGTTCCTCGACAACTAGGGCACATGTAGATTTCAGATGGGGACCTACAACAGCCCAGCTAGATCGAGTCTCCCCAATAACCCTTGAATTGATTGGCAGGCGTCTAGATTTCAGGCTCATATTATATATTCCATCCAAGGGCGCTAGTAGCTGACTGGGCAAAGACTGGTGCTGATGAAGTTACACAGCAGCTGTCGGAGTACCGGAGGGCAAGTTGCTAAAGGGTGCGTGCGCGCAGTCCAAGTGGGGCGTGGTTGCAGGATTTGGGTGCAAGTGGCCCTGGATCGGACTGCATGTCCGCCTGGAATATCTATGGCCTGGGGGATCCGGAGATGTGGTACATGACGCTGGTTAATCATGTTCTAAGGGACCTGTATCCTGATGGGCATGCAGGCCACTAGATCATGCAATGCTAAACTCTAAAACCGCCGATAATAAGGTGTAGCTAGCTTGGCGGTGGCAGTACCGGCCACCCCACTTGGCCTCTTGGCATCGGCGGGTGGGCTGGCATCGGCCCTGGAGAGTGGGAAGATGAATTATACTCCACTTCATCAGTTCATGAAAGCCAGCATCGGGAAAGTACCCCCCATTGCAACAGTATTGTTTCAATGCTTTCACAGTAGAGTATTAAAAATATACTGTTGCAATACTGCAATAATATACTTTCAATGGATAGAGTACACCCCCATTGAAATTGTATTGTTGCAGTACTGCAATGGTATAGTATTTAATACTATACTGTGAAAGCATTGAAACAGTATTGCAACAATGGAGGGCTTTTTCCCGATGAGGACCTAATTGATTTTTCATTGTTGAGCTCAAGCTGCTAAACCACTGGCAAATGTGCTGCACCTTCAAATTTTACTCTGTGGTGTTCATTTTGGGGGGACGTGTAAAAGGAATATGGTATGCGTTTTTCTAAATTTAAGCTTAAAATGCATTTTGGGAACACGGGTCTCCATAGACGTACTGTGGCTTTGGCACAGCCAGGTCAAATGGACCCTCAGACACGTGCACACACGTGCAGTGGAGGGTACAAATCGTGCAATTAGTGTGGGCAACGGTAAATACTCAAAACCCTATATACCCAGACCCCGTCACCACCAGGCCACTTGTGTCTGGTTGGTTTGTATTTGGGTTTTTTTAAGAAGGGACGGTGACCATTGCATTAAAAAAAAGAATGGTCAGAAAAGAAGGAGAAACACACAGTCAGCCAGGCTCCGGAGGGGGGTGGTTTGTATTTTACTCTCATGGCAATGAAATTTCGTTTCATTTGTTTTGAATGAAAAAAAAAACAGAACCGAGAACCCAAACGCCAAGTACGTTGAAGGCGACGCGGTCATTAATTACCAAGGAACTTCAGAGTTCTGGTTTACTAACTTAGCGCAGTTGTTGAAGAATCGTTCAGCTTTTTTACAGTACCATATTTTCTCTGGAATAATAAAAATATTAATAATTTTTTATTATTTTATTATTTTATTTTTGAAACATCTATATTGTTAACTTTAAAGTGCAGAAATATTCAAACTATTTTGGCCAGCATCTCAAACTGTCGGGGCAAGTCGTGTTAGTTTGTCACAATAAACTTAATGGTAAGTAGGGCAACATTCATGCTAGCTGATGCACTCCATTCCAAGCCAAGAGAGTTTCGTCCCGATTAAGTTATTCTTCCCAATCAAATCATGCACAAGAGTGGCTTTCTATTTCAATGATCTTTGCTGCGATTAATCCTTGATATTGGTGATCAGAACCTTCAGGCTGATGGAGCTTACAATTCAAACTTGTTGAACAACTTATATGTGGCAACTTTGGAACCTCAGAATGAAGTTAAATCAGTTTCGAGAGTGTCTCATCGATTTCCACCCAAAATCCTCGCAATCCCCGAAATCCAATCACAATTCTTTCAAAACAGTCATCTCGGTAATTAACACGTAGATTGATGTGAATGCACCTCCCTTGGCCCAATCCTGGCCCACTATGTCATGCAACTTGTGCTGACAACTGATCGCAGGTGTAAGTTATCATTGCATGATGATTCAACGTGAGAATGCATCCACCAACAATTGAAGGAGCTTTGCAGATCTCTGTCCCACTTGAACTTCACTTACACTGAATGTGCCACTTGCACCAAAGCAACATTGACCAATTTGTTTACTTGTTCTCTTCCTTTGAAAGGTTGGTGCCAATTGTAAGGACGGGCCTATGACCACTGATTTGAAGCCTCAAGTGTCATCACTTTAATTTCTGCCATTTTGCTGCAATTAGATATGAATAATAAAAATTGAATTTATTTCCTAGAGATGAAATCATATGTGTACTACAAGATATGAAATTTTCAAATTTTGGAAGGGGGAATTTGAAATTACTATGAATTTCCTAAAAAAAAAATAAAGAAAATTCATATCAAATACAAAATATACTTGAAAAAGATGAAATTTTCACCATAGGTGTATATTATAGGTTAGGACATCGTGATATAAATATAAGATTACTTTGTCATTCTAAAATTAGAAAATCAACAACCGTAGATATAGGTCCAAAGTTCATATTGCTATAAAATATTGAAATTTATAAATTTTTCAAAATTTTCAATGAGAGTAGAAATTGCACTTAACTAGTTTCATTTCTTTAGTTGGACTCAAATTCAAAAACCATTATTATGGCTCAAATTCACATCAAGAGAAAATAGCAAAAAATGGCCCAAATACACTAATGGACATGGTTGTCATACTGGACACGTTACTATTCATTTTTCGTCCTGTAGGATGAGTTACTATTCATCAAATGTACTTGAGAGGTACATTTGATGAATCGTCCTACAGGACAAGAAATGAATAGTAACTTGTCCAGTATGACAATCATGCTAATAGGCAATTTCGTTAAAATGGCACTATTCCACTATTTTAGCATTTTTTACAATTCAAATCGAGCAATCTAAAGTGTATAAACATCTTGGATGTCTAAAATATCTATATCATTCTTAGATATGTGAAATCTACATCTATGCTAGATGTTACATTTGGCTTTCTTCAATGTACCAATAGTGTATATTTTAGAAAGTAATCATTTATAGGGACCATAGTATTTTGACTAATTCCACAACTGAAGGTCCAAAAAATATGAAACTACTTAAGTTGGATGCCAATTCCATTTTTCTTCTTTAGAAAATTTACTGAAACTTGTTTGGAGGAATTTAGCTTCTCCCCCCAAAAAATGAACTCTTAAATAGGCTCATACCAAGAATAATTTGGAGAAAAAATTCAAAGTGTCACAATAATTACAATTTTGAAAATTTTGGAAAAAAAAGAGAGAATAAAGCATGTTATTGGAGCTACATTTTTTCAGTTAATTTTTAAAACATTTTAAATGAAGAACTATGTGAAAATTGAGGTTTGACTTTCAAGATATCCCTTCAACTTACAAATTTTTTAAGGATTAAAAATAAAAATAAAAAGGTAAGCCTAAAAAATACAATTCAACCCAAATCCTAATGTTCACATGAGGGGCAAGGAGAAGTGGATAAGAATAGGTATTATAGATTCCATGTATCTAGGATGGAACAAGGGATAGAATTGTTTATAGTAGATTGCACAAGAGACAATTGTCTCATATCGTTTGTCAAGGATAACACTTAATTATTGGACTTGAAAATAACTATTGTGGGCTGAAGAATTCAAATAGATTTTGAAAAAAAGCTGAAGATTTCTAAAATTATCAAAGTACTAAAATTTAATTTATTTAAAAATCTATAGAAAAAGAGATCTAGAGATTAAAAAAATTCCAAATCTAATTAATTTCACGAACTAAAATATACAAAAATTTGTATATTGAATATTTGAAACATGTATATACAATGTCTATAATTTTGGAAATGTAGACTATCTTTTGGTCCTCTAGGAATTAAAGCATTGTATATGGACTCTTCAAATTTCTAAATCTATTAGAAGAATTTTCATTTGAAATCTTTATATACAATGCCTTAATTCCTAGAGGACCAAAGGGGAGTCTACATTTCCAAAATTATGAATATGTATTTTAAAATGAAACTTAAAATAATAATTTAATGATGTTTCTCGCAAAGTAGTTGTAAAGTATGGTCCATAGACCAAATCTATATGGTTTGATCAACTAATGCACAATCCAATATTTTTCAATAATATTTGAAGCCAAAAATTAAAAATTCCTTCTAAAATTGATTATAAATTGAATATTTGTAATTTTCAAGAGAATTCTTACATCTAAGTTCATAATATTAAGTTATTAGGTTTTAATCATAGTGATTTTTGAAGAATTCAAGTCATATTTAAAGGTTCATTTTTTATTTGAAAAAAAAAATTCGAAGCTAGACTTACCAATATCATTTGAATTAAAGAATATTTACAAACCAAAATTTTTATAACCTACACTATTCAAATTCTAAAGAACTATTCCAAGAATCTTAAAAAAAATCAATGGATTCATTTTTGTGTACTTGAGATGTATTTGTGTTAATCCATTCAAAATTTGAACACTTGGTCCTTTAGAGTTATGACACAAAAAGAATTTATCTAAAGGCCCATTGTCCCCTTGGGGAATAAAATGGATTTTCGGCAAGTTCCTTTAACCTCAATTTTCAGTGAAACTTTTTAAAACTTTCTTGTAAGATAGAAAAAACTATTATCTTTGTACAAATTTAGTTTTTATTTCAATTAGTGCCTGGGAGCAAAAGTTATACCACAAAAAGCCCAAATATTCATTTGGTTGGCAAAAAAAGAAATCCACAAAAGCTTGAAATTAAATTATTATTTTTTTTGATAAATCATATTTTTTTCTACATGTGAAGCTTTTATTCATTCCATTTGGATTAGTGAAGTGAAAGTTATGAACAATCTTGTTTTCTGGGCAACGTGAGCTTTTTCTTGAAAAAATAATTTATAGGATTGATTTCTAAATGCAATCTTCACAATTTTTCAAAAAAAATTATTTGGCAAGGTTCAATTTGCTTGCTAGAACAATCTCACTATTGGATTCTTGTATTTCAATCCCATCTTAGAGCTCTTAACAATTTAGCTTTTCTTTCAATCTTCAATCTACTTCTACTTAACAATTTTTTAAAGAATGAAAATCAAGTATGATTTTCTTGGAATTTTTTTCTAGACTACCAACTCAATTCTTCAACACAATTTTTTTTTAATTCAAAGTCAATAGTGCAAAAGAATTTACAAATGGTGGTCAAAGTCATCTTAAATTGTAGGCTAGTGTTAAAAACAAAAACAAATTCCAACTTGGAATTCTAATATCACTATATTGTGAGGTTGAACTTTATAAAAAATTTACTACGTGATTTCAAACAAGTAATATACAAGAACATTTGGTTAGATTCTAAAAAAGCATTTTTTGGTTTTCATTGGTGAACGCAACAAAAATGGCATTTTGAGTGGTTTTTGATAGAAAAATGGCCTTGGGCCTTTAGAGGTTTAGAATTTGAACAAATACACTTTTGTTTCAAAATTTCATTCTCAATATAACATCTTTAATGATCAGGCATGAAATCCTTTACAATTTTTTTGCAATGGTCATTTTGAATTTTTTCCAATCAATATTGTGTCACTAATAAGTTAATTTCTTAAAATTCATACGATATATACACCAAAATGAAATATCTTAAGCAAAGTTGTAATACTTAAATTTAATGTTTCTTTGTATTGTGATTATCATCATGTTCAATTTTGTTAAAATTTGAATCCTATAATAACAAACAAAATAAAATAAGTCACTCAATGTTCAAGCAAAATTTTACAATTAGAACTTTTGATAATCTGGGTGAATTTTGTTGGATAGGTATGATAAACTAACATTTAATCTGTAAAGCCCTAAACTACGTTTTTTGGCAACATAGAAATTTTGGGCAGCTCACTATGAATGGAAATTTTTTTTTTCTTTGAAATTTTCATACAATATGTGCCCAAGGAGTAGCTTTAAGACCCAAAAAATTTCATAACTTTTACTACATGGTTAAAAATTTGTCATACATACAATATGAAGTTTTCATTGCTTGGTGGGTAGCCCGGGCAATAAAAAAAAGTCCTTTAAAAATCATTTTTTTTAAAAATAAAAATTTAAAATTGGTTTTTTAGATTTATTTATGCCTTGAAAGCTTTGAATCATTCCATTTTGATTAATGAGATAAAAGTTACGAGGAGTTTTAGTTTGCATGCAAGCAATTTTGGAATCTATACTCTAAGATAAACTTTGAAATCCTCTATTTAATTCAATTTTCAATATTTTTGGAAAAAAAGTTAAGAAATTATGTGAAGATTGTTTATTACAACATTACAACCATTGGAATTAGATTTTTTTCAATTCGATAAATAAATTTTTAACAATTTAGTATTTTGAATCATTTTCTACATCTTTCCATTTACTATATTTTTCCTATATGGTGTACAATTTCAAATGATTTGAAAATTTTCAAGCATGCAACCAACTTGCCTTGAAGAATGAATCCAAAGAGTAATCACCATTTCAGACATTTTTTCATACAAATGTGACCTTGTGAAGTGTAGTTACTCATAAAAAAAAAAAAGGATTTTTGTCACTTCAAAAACAAATTATTTATTTATTTTAATATAAAATTTCAAAATCAAAAATTGTATTTAAGTTGTAGGATGCTTGTTAATACAATCTCATTGTTAGGATTGATATTTTTTAATTGCACATCAAAAACTTAATTTGTGATTTTGTTTTGCCAATAATAAAGTACTTTATTTCACTAAAATAAATTCTAAAACATTGCATGGCTAAGTTACCTTTGAACTATGGGAATTTGATTTCAGTTTTTAATTCATTTAAATTGAATAAATAACCTCAACTTTATAGTCTTTGAATATTACTTATATTGACTGTAAATACCTAATAATTTAGGGATAAGATGTTAAAATATTTTGATCCCTCCTTCAAGTGTTGTAATCTTTCAATCCATGAACAATATTTTCATAAAAAATATAAGAAATCACACAAAGCAAGGTGAAAATATGATCTTATTAAAAAATGCACAATATAGTCATGTACATTTTGTAACCGAGTGGACTAAATACAGCACTTATTCTATTTGTTCAAGTTTGGTATAAGACTTGATATAATTTTAAAAGCATTTTAAAACTAAAAAATTTCTTTTAAATATATATTTTTTATTTTATGGAACTAAAAACATCAATATATACATATATTTTAAAATTCTATTTATCAATATTTGTATATAGTTTTTTTTTGTTTTGGAAAAAATTTCTTTCAACTTGAGTTTTTGCTAATTTGTTAATTTATATTTTTCTACTTATTTTCCTAATTTTAAAATTTTTAAGTTTTTCAAATGCTCATAATACTCCTATTAATTGCAACAAAATCAATATGTGAATTTTCCAATCACTTCTATATATAAAGAATTTTTTTAATATTAATCTACAATACTACCTTTAGTCCTTATATAATTTATTCATAAATTTCTAATAATTTTCTTATATGAATAAAAAAAATTTAGAAAAACATATTCTTATGATTTTTTGAAGTGGATTATCTATATTTTAAATTAGCTTATTTTGTTTTGATTTATATATTGAGATTGACAAACTCTAAGGCATTTGGTAGCATTCTTGGTATGGTTGAAAAACTCTTGGCTAGGAGGGAGGCACAAACTTTGTTTCGTAGCGTTTGAACCTATAGTGTGAAATTTATTGAATTTAATAGTTTTTATGAATTCAAAAATTGAAATAAATTATTTTTTATTTTGAAAAAATCGTAATTTCCACATCACATATCTAATCGCCATCAATCAAAGTCTTTATACTTCTTTGTACAGAAAGCTTTATATTCTTGCAAGTTTTGTGGTGGTGTTTGAACCTACGGTGTAAAAGTTATGGTTTATTTTAATTAAAAAATTGAATTAAATTATCTTTTAATCTTTTATTTTGAAAAACATATAACTTTCACATTGCATGTCCAAATGCTACAAAGTAAAGACCTTTCACTCCTTCCTCGGGAAAGCTTTCTATTGGTATCAAGAACACAATCTCTTACACTATGGTGTGAAAGTTATTGAATTTCAAGTTATTGAATTTCAAAATTTTAATGAATTAAAAAATAGAAAATTATTTTTACTTTTATTTTGATTGTGGCAACAAGGCACATTAATCTATACCTTAAGTTAGGTTATTTGTTTTATTTTGTTTGTTTGATACATTAAGATCTAACAAACAATGAGGTATTTGGCGATGTTCTTGGTAATGTTCAAAAGCTCTCAACAAGAAAGGGTGCATGGACTTTGTTCCGCGACATTTGGACCTATGATGTGAAAATTATTGAATATCAAAGTTTTTATGACTTTAGAAATTAAATTAAAGTATCTTTTATTTGAAAAAATCATAATTTTTACGTCACATGTTCAATGCCACCAAACAAAGCCCTTGCGCTCCTTTGTACAGAAAGCTTTCTATTCATGCATGTTTCGTGAAAGTTGTGAATTTGTGTCCTACTAAAAAAAATTTATTTACTAATTTCAACCATTGAATAAACGTTGACCATATTGAATGACCTCATGGGAGTAAATGACAAGCATTCAAGGAGCATTCCTTTCTTAGCAATCGTGGCCTTATTCATGTGAGGCACCTTGTACTTGTTGCTTCCTCAAACAATGATGTTGATGATGAATTTGGTGACCACTTGGACGTTATGTAGATTTGTTTATGAGAGGTTTAGGAAATGTTGATGATGGATTAGGTTGGACCACTTGGGTGCTTTTCTTATTGCAATATTGGCAGTGTTTACAAATGATGTTTAAATTTGATACTTTCCACATAGAATTTTGGATGCCTGCACGATGGTGCCAAAGGTAGAGATTTTGCATAGATTTAGGGAATGGGTTACTAGTTTTTGAATGTATGCATCACTAGCACAAAGACTAAAAATATAGTCAATCCCTCATGGAGATGGTTTTTGGAGGTTTTTAATGGGATAAAAGGAGTATTTTATAGTTTAAATCCAATAATCATTTTTGCAAAAAAAAATTACAAATGAAAAACAAACAAATTAAAATTTGTAGATTATAACACATAGAGCTTTCCTATTGCAATAACTCCTTGAACTTTTGAATTTCTCCAAACTTTCAAATGAATTAGAAAGATAATTTTTTGTGCTAGCAATCTACATCAATCTACATCAATCTACATCAATCTACATTGATTATATTGCTAAAAGAATTTTTTTTGGTAAAACTTGAATTTCCTTAAAATTTTTTAAAATAAGTTACTATTCCAATGTTAATATTTTAATTTATCAAATGAAAAAGCATTTGTGAAGAATAAGTGGAATATAAGTGTAATAAGTTAGTTTTTTTTCAAATAAACACATGTATAAAGTATTGTTTCTAGCTTTTGTAAAGAATGGATTTTGTGATAAATATGAATTAAGAGCACTTCCACCATTGCACTTCAAATATGGCACTCCAAAATTATTTGGAGGGCTCTTCAGTCAAAGCTTGTGTAGGTGAAACTCTTGAGTTTGGACTTTTGCACCCCACCAGGGTTGTTCAAATCTCTTATGTAAATGATTAAAGAAATTCCTCCGTATTTCCAAGTTAGCCATCCATTTTGTCCTATTCACAATGAGATATCAAAGCTTGTATTTTTCCATACTAAACAAGAAATAGCTTCAATTCCCAAAAGTTTTAAATAAAGACTAGTGGAAGCCTTGACCTTGGCATGTTGAAGGTTGAATTGAAGGACCCAAAGTCACTTTTTAAATGATGGTCATATTTGTTAAATTGAGACCAAATGGATTTTTTGAGATTTCATCTAATTTATTTGAGACCTCTGTTTAACAAATCAAAAATTTATGAACATATCAATTTTTATGAAATCAAAGGTTTGTGAATGTATTGAAATATTAAAATCTAAATTTACAAAAAATTTCAATATCAAACACTTATCATCATATAATTCCTAAGTCAAAGATAATATGAGATCGCAAATTGTCTCATTTTAACAAATATGGTCTTAATGGCATGTTTTGGTGAAACTATTTACGAAGCCCAAGCGCACCACTATTAGAAAATGCATGTTTTATGACTGTAAAAATATGACTGAGGATGATTGACGACTAGTCGCAATCATATTTTGACCTTGTACTTCATGGGTGTATAGTATACACCTGTTGGGAACGCCAAATACTTCATAGGCAACCATAGGGATTATATTTGAGGACATAAAGTCATATTTCACGATCATATTTTCTATGGTTCATATTTTGCAGTCATATCTCCATATTAATTACATTTTGTTTTTAGCAGCCCAAAGTAAATTTGGGAAAGGAAATTGTTGAAAAAAATGCAAAGTCATATTTTGGGTTCAGTTATATTTCTAAACAAATTTTTGGAGGCAACCCTCAAAAAATATGGACAATTCAAAAAAATATGGTCAAACCATTGTTTTAGGATGTTGAAACCCTAACCGCTATTTTTTTAAGATTTTGAAACCCTAGCTACCACTTCTTTAGGGTTTTAAAAACCCTAGCCACCACTTCTTTAGGGTTTTAAAAATCTTAGCTGCCACTTCTATAAGGTTTTGAAACTCTAGCCGCCACTTCTTTGGACTCTTCTTCCTTGCCTTGTGTTGTTTCTTACCTTTTATTTTTTGTTATTTCTTAATTTTGCTTCTTAGTTGTCGCCTTTTATTGCTCTTTAATTCATAATTTAACTCTTGCTTCTTCTTCCTCTGTAGTTTATGCTTTTTGTTTCTTGTTGTTGCATCAAAATTCTTTTTTCTTTTTGCATTTTAACTATTGCTTCTTCTTGTTCTTTAGTTTATACTTCTTATTTCTTCTTGTTGCATCAAAAAAAAATCTTCTTCTTAGCTTTTAATTCTTGCTTTTGTTTTCTTGTTGTTGCATTTTAACTCTTGTTTCTTGTTGTTTCTTGTTGTCTTTTAGTTGTAGTTCCTTGTTGCATCTTAACTCTTACTTGCTTAAGTCTCTTAACACTTACCATTTTTTCCTTGTTTTTCACTCTATTACCATTGTTATTCTTCTTACTTTAAACTTGTGCTACATATTTTGTATTGTTGTAAGTTTTTGAAGGTTGAGTTTTGTTGTTCATTCACAAAAAATTAACCTCCCATTTCTTTAATTGTATATGCAAACATAAAAAGATGGAACAAAGTTGTTGGAGGCTTCTTACAACTCAATAGAACCATCTTCACATTATTGAAAGGACAATAGCCCCTATTGGCTTGTTTAAATGATTTGTTGTCATATATATGTTTTATATTGATGACTAATAAATGTCATTGAGGAAAGTCACATTTTTTTGTATGATTGTCTCTCATAATCATATAATACTCATAGTTATGCACGCCAAAAAGTGGCTTTACACTTTTAAAAATATGATTGTAATCAGTTATAAATTACCAAAGTGAACTACCACATCAACCATAGATATAACTCATAAAAGTCAAATTTTCCATCAATAAAAATATAACTTGTGAGTCATATTCCACATCATTCAAAAACATGACTTGAGAGAGTCATTTTCCACATTAGTAGAAAATATAACTCACAAGTATCATATTCTACATCAACAAAAAATATAACTTATAAAAATCATATTCTACATTAATAAAAATACGACTTACAAAAGTCATATTCTACATCAACAAAAAATATGATTACACAAAATCATATGCCATGTCAACCAAAATATGATTTACTATAGTTATATTTCATATCAACCAAAAATATGATTCATTGTAGTCATATTCCATATCAACCAAAATATAATTCACCACAGTCATATTCCAAGTCATTCAAAAATATGACTCATTGCAGTTATATTTCATGTCAATTAAAAATATGACTCATTGTAGTCATATTCCATGTCAACCAAAAATATGACTACATGGAGTCATATGCCACATAGGCTTTTTTTTTCCTTTTTTTTGGGCAGTTTAAGAAAAAATCAAACTCTAAATAACAATCAACATATACGCCACGTTGGCGGAAAATGGCTAATTATACTTCCCAACGTATATGACTGCTAATATGACTAATGTTTAGTACGACTTGTCGGTAATGATTGGACCCAGTCATGTTCTGAATCATCTACAGTGATTTTGGCATGAATCATATTCTAAGATTTCTTTAACTCATGCATGTAGTCATATTTGTAGTCATAAAACATGTATTTTCTAGTAGTGCACCAAAACTTCTAAAGGCCATTGTTGGCACATCATGGACTCATGATAGACGTGTTCTAATGTTATTATTGAAGCATAACACTAATTTTATTGATTTGTGGCCAACACAATTTTTGTCACTAACATATAATATCCAAGAGATTTAGGTGTTCATTTGTAGATGATTTCAAAATTTAGTAAACCTACCAAATGAAATTTTTTTATGGTTGAAATATAAAAATAAAATTTATAAAATATAATAAAGAAAATAATTATTTTCAAAATTTAGAGTCAAAAACTCATTTATCTATGGATGGAAAAAATGGATATTTTTTTCAAAATTAAAAAAATAATTATATTTAGAAATATTAGAAATATAATAATTTTTTCAAGCAACACTTTAAGACCATGTTCAAATTCTACCCAATTATGTTTCTTATTTTTCCAACTTCTTTGTCCTTCAACAATCAATATTACATTGGATTTTTTATCCAATCAACAATTTTTTGATTGATATATGTTTTCACACTCCCAATTCCTAAAAAAAATTCTAATTTTTTTAATGCAAAATCATATTGGATTATTTTTGTATTCTAAAATATCATTGCTACATTCAAAATTTATTTATAACAAAAATCATGCACAATGATGGCATTACCTTAGTGTTAGAAAATTTTCTATTTGGAAATATGTTGATGTTTTCAATAAAAAAAAATTCACAAACTAATTAAATCTAAATTTCTTATTGATTGAAAAATTCTTGATGCTAATAATGGAAATGATATTTTTGGTGAATGCTTAAATATTTTGGTGAATTTCTAAAAATTCTCACCATTTGATTTAAAACAATTTGACTATGAATAATTTTCAGGCTTTATGCTTAACCCTTTAAATTCCAAAGAAGCCAAAAGTTGTCAATTTAACCCCTAAATGTCCAAGGCCTATTTTGATCTTCTTGAAATTTGCTCTAAATTGAACAAAAAGTCAACATTTTGATAAGTTGTATCAATTTTTTAATATTTGTAACCATATATATTCAAACTAGACATGCTATCATAGTTTAAAACATAGATTTTGAAAATGAATGATTATGATTTTTCTATTTACAATTTTGTGCAAGGATGTCCATTGTAAATTTGTAATCTTGACTTTCTATAGTGTTGAAGGCTCTTGAAAATGAGCTTCAAATACACTAGATCTTGGAGAAAAAATTATATTAGAAATTCATTTAAAAAAATTGTAGAGTAGATTTTGAAAAGCCATAAATTGATTGGGATTATGCATGTTAGGCCCTTCAACCTCATATTTTTTTGGTGACCAATTTTTTAGATTTGACATGCAAAAAGAGTCTAATTAATATCAAAATTTGCTTCACTAGAATAAATTGTTGTGATCTCGATATGTTTGTAAACATGACAAGGTTACTTAGTAATGCTCAAGATATCCAATTGTATGCCTTGCAATATACTAAATATGTTGCAAAGTGCACCATCAATTGGATGTGCATTGAATTTGACATACCGTAATTTCACCAAATGAATTCCACTTCCACTCTTTACGGTTGAAATTTACAAATAGATTTTGATGTTTCCATTATGAGCAATATTATATAAGTAGGGAGAATTTACAATAGGATGACATACATTTTGTGTCCTTATTCACTAAATGTGGCACTTTTCAATATTTCAAAAAATCAAGGACAAATATAAAAATATATTTTTATATAAAATAAAATTTAGGTGGTTTGATAATGTTAATCTTGTGCAATTATTCCAAAATAATTTATAAAATATTTCATATATTAATATACTTACAAATACATTAGACTCTTTCAAAACACTACATGTCCAATTTGCAAGAATGTATGCTAAATTTAATGCAAAAAAGGTTCTTGATAGATTTTGAATTATTAATTTGTTTTATACATTCAAAATTATAAAAATAAGAAACCTTGAAATTTTCTAATCATTTTGAAATTTTAAGTTAATAAAATAATATTTATACATTTATATCTCAATATTAAGATTTATCTATCTAAAATATTCTTTTAATGAACTTTCTTTTTGAACGTACTTCAAAATGTAATTTTTGAGGTGAAAGTTTTATTGAAGTTTGAAATTTAAATTCAAAATCTTGAAGTAAACTATTTTTTCTTAAGAAAAATTTGATTCTTTAGTTGATATATAGTTCATATGTAAACATAGTTCACTTCTTTTTTCATCATGGCCATACTCTTTAATTTTACTTTTTTTTTAAACTAGTGCTTTTAACCAAAATGTACAAGGTGTACAACCCTTTGTGGAATCTTTATTGAAGAATTGAGTGACCTTACCATGCACTTGCCTAGTACTATTGAAAATTGTATTCTTGAAAAAAAAAATTTAATTTTAAATTATAATTTGACATGAAGTTATTGCAAAGTACATGATTTTAAATACAAAAATCAATATTTATGTACATTTTTAAAACAAATTTTGTTGTATTTGGACATTGAGCAAGTAGATAAATGACCCTCTAAAGAGTTCAAATTTTCTCTAATGTTTAGAACTAATAGTTCATACGGAATAATTCTTTAGCATATTGTCTACAACTACCTTAATTAGTCGAAGTTTATCAAATTTATTGCTGATTAATTGTTCAATATCTGAAGTGAGCATAATATTGTCATTGCAAAATCTTAGAAGAGAAATTCAACTGTGAAAAAATCTAGTTAGAAAACTTTTAATATTTAAGTGCACAAGTGTTTAAATTGACCAATTAAAAAAAATACTGTTATTTCATAGATTGCTCAAATGAATAGCAAAAGGTTCAAATTATAAATTTTGATTTTTGATTTTTTCTAATTAGATTATAGACCAAGGGTGAATTCAAAAAATACTTGCTCATTTTGTTGCATTTGGGATTTTCCCACAATATTAAAAGCTTTTGGAAGAATTTAAAAAAAATAAAGAATTAGTATGACACTAAAAACAATACATCACCAAAATCTTGGACTTAAAAAATCAAGGTCAAAGGTTATTTCCAAAATACATTGACAAAAAATTTCAAGTAAATAGACTCTTTAATGTCTAAATTTTTTAAAAATAGTAAAAGCATTTAAAAAATTAAAACAAATATTGAACATTCTTAAGAACCTTATGGAGATAAAGTTCTACTAGGAATATGATGGAAAAGTGTTTTCAAGTGTTTAAGAATTCAAGTACAAAGCATTTTTCTTTACACCCATGTGAAAGATTTGAAATGTGTTATTTTTAGTTTTTTCTTGCACTATGGGTATTAACTAAGTTTTTTGGCACCATAGGGTCAAATTGCACCATTTCAAAATAAATTTCTACTTTTTTCTAGGAAAAAGTAATTTTTTTACCAAATTTTTTCCATTTTTATTTAAAATGTGGATGAAGTCACCAAATTTGGATGAAAAAGTGCATGAATATAATCGAAAAGTGTCTTTTCTATTAAAAGATGAATGGATGTAGAAATACAATGCTTCATCTTAGCACTTTTTCAAAAAGTAAAAGAAAAAAGGTTGATAGGTATAAACATGTTGTCAAAATATACTCCTTCAAGCTCACATCTATGATGATAATTTTGTGTGCTTCAAAGTCTCTCAAAATGTTAAACCATGAAAACTCAAAATGTGACAAATATCAAAATTAGTTTTTAAATATTAAATAATTTTATGAAAAAAAATAAAAAACATGTACTACAACAAAAAGAGGTATTACCTTTCTTTATTTTAGATTTTAAATTTCAAATCCACTGACCTTATACTTAAAAAAATTATGATAGAAGACATGATTAATGCACAACGTTTAACACCCAAATAGTACTACTGTATTTCGGAATCTTCCTTAAGATTAATCAAATTTTTTTGTATCTTGTTCATAAGCAAAACTTTTAATTACTGAAAAGTACCATATAAAGTTTACAAGGCAAGGCCCTTGGTTCATTCCAAATTCTTTCTAAATTCTTTAGATCTCCATTTTATTTTTTGATAACACATTTTTTAGACTTATGGTGTAAGCATGTACATGTCAATTCATGTACATATTTCAAAATCAAATGGTCAATCACAATAAATAACACTAATTCTATAATCTTCAAAATGTAGTTTTTTCTAGCCCTTCTAAAAGGTGAAGTTTTGTCCTTCAACATTTAAAAAAAACCTCAAATGTTCTATGACTTATACATTTTGTCAATACTTTGGAAGTGGGTTGGAAACATGTGAAAAAAATTTAAACCAAAAGAACTTTCATATTCATCTTTAAAAAAATTATAAAGTGAAAGGTCGTATTGAATAAAAGAAAAAACTAATATGCTAATAAATTTTAGAAGAAATTAAAAATTATTAATCACAATGATGAAATTTTTCTACGTTAAAATTAATTCTATAATTTTATTATTTTTGAAAATTTTCAAAATTGAGAGCAATAGACAACTTCAAATGTTTTTTTACCTTCATTGCCTTACAAAATAAAACTTTCCATAACTTTCACCTCATTATTTGAAATTAAATGGTTCAAATGATATTGAGCAGTTATCAATCTAGATAATCTCCCAAAAATAATTTTATATTTTTAGCTGCCCAATTTGACATTGTAATAAAAAAAACTTTCTAAATTTAGCAATATTTATCAAAATTACTTGAAACAAAACTTCCTATATAGATTATGATGAGTGGCATCCACCCTAAAAATTTCACGCAAAACTACCTAAATTATAAAGTCAATAGAGCTTGCCTGAGTTCCCCAAAAGCCCAAAGTGGGTTCCTTGGTCCTTTAAGGGTTAATTTGGCAAAATGTCATGCAAAAAAAAGTCACCAAACATTGGTAAGTTTGCTTAGTGTATTTATTTAACATCACTAGAGACAAAATTTTATTGATAGGTAAGCTTAATCCTTGGTTTGAAATCTAGATTAATCTTTGAATTGACTAAGAAAAAAAATGCAAATATAGAATATTTGAAACCATTTTTAATAAATTTTCAAAAATTTTCAAACTAATATGCAAATTCATAGTTTTTAAGGTAGAAGAGCTTTGAAATATGTACTCCCACATTGTTTTAAATTAAAATTACTATGATTTGTCATAATAAATTTGAAAAAATATCAATGATTTTTAAAAAATATTTGAATTTCAAAAAAAATTGAACAAAATTATTATCATTTAAATAAGATTAGTCAATATATTAGTAAAATTACATATTAATTGGACTATCCAAATTAAAATCATTATGATGATAACTGAATGTCATTGATTAAATTATAGTAATAACTAAAGAATATTTGATCAATACCAATCTTTTCTAATGATTTTGGAATTTGCTTACATTCTTAATTTTTTTATATATCCACAAGACTTATATCTTTGATTATTTGTTGAAATTTCATTGCACAATTTTTGTACATCGTGTTATAAATACATGTCAGATTTAGTATGTATATCAAAAAATGTATGTTATTTGTCCCTATAAATAATTCATAAGACTTTTAGAAAAGATTGTAAGCTTGATTGTAAGTTAGGTTTGCTTGTGAAATAGTATAACAATGTTTAAAACAATTTAGATCTAAAGTGCATTACACACCTACCATTGGTCATTCACTATAAGAAACCAAATTTTTTTAATGTTTAAGTTGAGGGATTTTAGGTCATGTTGTATCTAACAACCCTTTTTTTTTATGTCAACAATGATGTCCAATACTCCAATGTAACATCATTGTTGACATAAAAGAAAAGGTTGTGAGATTTGATATCACCTAAAATCCTTCAACTTAAACATTGATTGTTATATTAAATATCACCTAAAACACAATTTTTTTTAGTGATTTACTACATTAGGAATGATTACTCCAAATTTCATCAAAGTAGCATGATTTTGGTACCAAAATTTATAGCATATATGTGCATAAAGTTCTAAAATCTAGTACTAGTATAAGGTGCATAACTAATGAAAGGTGCATAAGTAATGGAATACCGCAAATTTAATGAATTGATGTTGTTGATGCTTGATAATTAAGGTGAATTAAGCCTAGACGTCACTAGTATAATTCACCACTACATCAACATTTTTAGCAATATGAGGAATTTCATTAAAATGGCGAATATTTTGTGACTTTGACATCCCAGAGTTCAAACTGGGTGGTTTGAAATCTAATACACTAATAGATTTCAGACTGTCTGGTCTAAATTATGGGAATGGCACACTGTGAAAATGGCACATGGAATATCACCATTTTAATGAAATTCCCCATCAATGTTTGAATGTTCGAAATTACTGTAAAACATCTAAACATTGTCCAAACTCTAAAGAACATAAATTTTTTGAGCACGTTTGTTGAAAAAGGTTACATAATTGTTGAAGTATGTCCCAAAATTTACATGTTAACTTTGCTAAAAAAAATGTTGCTCAAGCATCTTCCAAAACGTTGCATTTATATAGCTAGAAACGTTGCTTAACCCTCCAAATTCTAGTAGTCCTTTTCACCTTCACAAACTCATTCTTAAAAACTTTAATATAAACCACCCTTGAGTCCTTGACATCAGTTAAGATCACACATTCACACCTACATGTATGCTTTAATGTTTTTAAGAGTTTCAAAGATAAAAACATCATTTTATTATAAGTACTACTGGAAGATATCCAGTATAGAGACCTTTGACCTCTATGCATCTCAATGAAGGACATCTTTATGCAGTTTTTTCTGAACCAAACCAAAGTACCAAATTGCATATGAACAGAAACAATTACACTAATTCAGATCGGAATAATATACAAAACGAGCTAATAAATTCATTATCTCATTAACTTACAAGCCATAATTCATGATTGTACATTTGTACAGGCAATGCCATTGATGATGCTCATTCATAATGAACTATGAAATGAACATCATATTTCAAACATGTGTAAGCTGTAAGGTAGGGATTGGAAGACATGACACATCACAATTGAAGTTTAATAACTTATTGGTAGCTGCTGCTGCTTTCATCTGCAACTACGCAACAGCAGCCTTACTAAATTACAGCAGCACCTTCTCCGACAATTTGCTGATCAGTACAGAATTGGCAATCTCTTATTTCATACGTATTTCATTTCCTTTCCCTCCTCGATCACATTGCATCACCTCATACGTGCAAGCAAATTATTAGTACAACCTTCAGATCTTCAATCAGCTTCCAATCAGTTCTTGGCGCTTCGGCTACTTCATGTAGGAATCCCTTGCGCCCACCATATGTAGTCAAGGATATCATATCAAGCCACCTTCATATAAGTATATATGTGCGATGCATTCTTTCGTCTCCTCTTCTGAACTGATTGCACTGGGAGATTATCTCTTGGTTCCCCAATTGCCACTCCGGAATTAATCGTGCACTGCTTTTCCCGGCCTGATCTCCACGGCCAGTACTAAAATCATCTGAGGATTTCTAGATAATCCTGTAAGAGGAACTTAACAATGTTACATACTCTCCCTGTGTTGTACGTATACCGGAAAGTTTGGATTGTGGGATGTGTGATTGCAAGATATGCGTAAGTATTCAATTCACAGCCTCCATTGCACACAGTAGTTTCAACATGGATATTAAGGCCAGGAATCCGGTAATCCCATCGGAGCTTAATTCCATCGGTGTTACAGCTCCTAAGCGAAGTCGGGCACGGTGAAGTTAGAGAATCCGTTGCTGTCCAGCAGCGAATGGGAGCCATACATATAGTGCATCCACGCGTCGCCCACAGTCCACACCAACACCGACGCCAGGAGCAGCAGCGACACCACGTAAGCCTTCATCATCTGCGACGAAACCTCGCCATGGTTGTCCGCGTCCCAACTCTGGGACACCCGGCTACTCCTGGCCGAATCATAATCAGAAGGCATGCCAACAGCCGCCTAGCTTGATCGATCGATCTTCGCAACCCTTGTATGTCGATCAGGTCCAGCCCCGGTTCCAGCTTCCAAAAAAAGAAACCCAACCACCGGATCGACACAATCGCTAACTAGCTAGCTAAGTTTTCTACAACATTTCGAAGCACTAGATTGCTAGTTTACATTCGCAAAATACTAGTAAACCAGAGGTGTAAGCAAGCTTGAAAAAAGGAACCTCAAGTGTCGGCGACAGGGTGGTGATCGACGAGTTTCGTTGCGGAAGCCGGCCATTTGTAAGATCGAGTCCAGCCAAGTTGAATTGTGGAGAGGGTGCGGCTCTTCAAAACCGGACCGCTTGGAAGGAAGCAATCTCCTGGTCGTATTTCTAGAGGGAAGACATCAGCAGTGCGGGATCTAGATATATACTGTAGCAGGATGGATAGGGTCTCTGTTTGCAGGCAGTTGTTAGTCAGGACAGACAAGGGGAGATGCACCTGAGACTGGCCGATGTATTTGGTTTGGTACCAGTGACTTGGAGACCGGCTTGCTACGTCAGGACACGCCTCGGTCGTTTCAAGTTCATTACATGAACCTGGCCTAGTTATTACTGGCACTGTACGCTAGCTGTACGTGCGTAATTGCTCGTATTGCAGGGGACGTGCATGAGGCTCCCCTGAATCCGGCAGTACTAGCTAGCCAGCCAGCCAGCTAGTCATATATCCTTCATGAGACTTCGCAAGCTAGATTCCCAAATCAGACGCCAAGCTTAGATTGAATGCTGGGTCTTCTATTGGGTCATCTGGACTGTATAAAATTTTATATTTATTTTTTTGAAACAAATGAACGTGACTGTACTTTCGGAAGAAGCATGCAGATGGTCGATCCCGCTTTGAGTGATATGAGACTGGGTCAACCCGGTGACCAGGTTACTTAGGTTACTTTGACTTGATTAAGGGAGTTCAGGCAGTTTGATTTTATATTTCAATCATTTCAATTTCTTTTGGCATACGTCGAACTGTATTTCAACGGCTCACAAAACAGCAGCACCGAAGCACTTGAATATCCACGCCATTCAAGCGTGATCATGAAGCTGGTTTTCAATTTCGTTAAAAATTGTGACAAGAAATTGAGACGAACCAGAATCACGTCCAACCTTCGTTCTATATATCGAATAACAAACTTTTATTTATTTTTATATTTATATCTCGATAAGCCTGCGCTTTAGACCAAGGTCTAATTTCAGGCCACAAACTATGACAAGTATAGATTTTGGGTTGAGGCCGCGTGTCCTGAACGTCGCCAAAGAAATGGCCAGTTTAACGAAATTGAAATAACTCATTTGCCCATCCACCCATATCATCCCACCCATTCAATTATTTTTCTTGATTTTTCAAGAGAACAAGTAAACAACATCAATTGCATAATTAGTTAGAACACGAAACCTGGGCAGGCAGCAGGGCCGATCGAACGGAGCCAGTCAGGAAACTCAGTCTCTAATATTTCAACGAACAGCAAAGTACGTAGCTGAATTGGCATGACAACTAATGAAAATAGAAATTAGAGGCATCTGAAATTGCAAACTAATTGAATAGTACCTCAAGTTCAAGGGGTTGATCAATACATAAGATGTTTACAAACCAACGCAGACATGTACGCTAATCGGGCGGCCATGCACATTTTAATGCACGCCCAATGCACGCTCAATGTTGTTGTTTTATTTACAGAACAAAATTGTATCAGATTCTCTAAATACATTGTTTGCAAAAGTTTGGGTGAAAAATTGAAACTACGAAGTACAGAATCCTAAATGAAAAATTGAGACTATCTTATATGTTTCAAAAAAAAATTAATTAATTAAAACTAACCCTTGGTAAGAAAAATAATAAATGGATAGATTTTTGCCAAATTTTATCACCAGCAACCCTAAAGATCTACATTAGAGAAATTTTGGACTCTCTAGAGGTGTGACAAACCAATCTATTACTAGAGCCCTAGTGGAGTCCTACAATGTTGCAAAAAGTACAACATCTTTGACATTATAAGATATTCACCTTGTGTGAATATCTTACTATCAAAGGGTATACGAGAGGGTATATCTGCTTTTCTTACTTCGAGATGTTAGACACGCACCTTAGTTTAGTTTCAGTTAAGTTCCAGTTTAATGTGGTGCAAAAGACGACATCATTTAACTATCGTTTTGTATCATTCAATGCTCTGACGATTCCTTAGGTTGACAATGTACGTGAATAAGAGAAAAATTTATGAGTGGACAAAATAAAAGTAATAGAGGGGTCCCTCAGGCACTTCTTAAGCGACCTTCCAGACAATCCATATTTTCTCTAATGAAGTCATTCATCAAACACAAATTGTCCACCACGGCAATAGTAGGAGGGTTTATTCTTATATTTAGTTGAGCCCTTTCAACAATATAAAAATAGTATATTGATTCACATGTTTGGGATTCATTCCAAGACAACATAAAGTATCAATTATACTAAATTGGTGATATTCTAATACTTTAGCTTGGGAATTTGAACAGATGTATTCCTATTGCTTTGTCGAAGGCAATACAATTAGATGGGGAATTTCATTAAAATGACAATATTCCATGTGCCATTTTCACAATGTGCCGTTCCCACAGTTCAGACCAGGGCGGTCTGAAATCTATTAGTGTCCTAGATTTGTGAACTCTATACCACTATTAGATGTATTAAATCTAGTAAAGATGTAGATTTCAGACCAATCGGTTTTAAAAATCTATATATTTTCTAGATTTCAAATATCTAATAATGGTATAGATTTCAAAAATCTAGGATGTTAGTAGAGTTCAGATTGCCCAGTCTCAACTGTGAGAATGCCAAAGTCACAGAATAATCGCCATTTTATTGAAATTCCCCATTTAGATAGGATTTGTACTATAAGATAGTTTGCTCTAAAAACACCCATGCTCTAAATACAATCATGATCCATAGGTATGTTTTGCTTTGAATTCTTCAATGTATTAGTAGTGTACATTTCAAGAATTGCTCACTTTTAGTGACTGTTGTGTTTCATAAATTCAAAAATTCATAACTAATTCTACAAAGGTCCAAAAAATATGAGTCAAATGACTTGGGTTAGATGTCAATTCCATTTTTCTTCCAACAAAAATTTATGAAAATTTATTGAAACTTGTTCTAGGAAATTTAGTATTCCCCAAATACAATTAGTTCGTAAAAGGTTGCATTAAGAGCATTGCCATCCATTTCCCCAAAACAAGGTTGGGAAAATGGATTGGTCCAAGACAGTTAGCTTCCTGGTTGCTTCCATCTCCCATTCATTTATGGGAAAGTGAACATGCCAGAACAAGACAATTTCATGCATTAAACCCCTATAGATTTTTTACTATGTTATCATCAAAACTTTCCAAAACTACCATTTCTAGTATAAGTACCAAATTAAAAAATTAAAAAAAATTGGACACATGTAACCATAGGATCTTGTAATACACTAGTTTCAAAAGATGTAGAAATTTTTTCAAAGATTTCTATTCTGTAGATTGCAAGATATTAGCATTTGAAGTGGCAAAAATTAGTTTTGGAGCACTATGGTAGTGTGCTATAAAATGAACCATCTCCTTCAAATGGATCCTAACTTTAGGGGCAGAATGGAGATGAGGTGATCCTTGAATGGACCACTTTAGCATTTGAATGCATCTAGAAAAATTTATTTTTCTATTGCAAATGCCAATCATAGTCTTTGAATCTACACGTCTCTTTACAAGTTGCAAGTGGAGAGATTTTGGAGGACCTAGTAGTCACAAATAGGTGCCTATGTCTTTAATCTTTGAAAATTTATAAGTAATTTAAAAATGATTGGAAAAATACAAAACTGCTTGTGTTACGTTCCATGTCTATTTTTCTTTGTCTGCAAAACAATATAAAAATACTTTTGTCCACGGAAACCTATGAAAAAGGCGGAGCAGCCCTTAAATGGTTGCTTTTAGAGCATATTACCTTCCCTTCTAGACTTCTAGTAGGAGCAACTGAGCCTCAAGTGTACCTGTGTGCATTGTACAAATGGGGTGGTCCTTCACTGACAACCTCATTCAATGAGAGCTGGCTGCACAAATAGTTTTCTTTTTGTTTTTTTTGTTTTTATTCTTAAAACAAACTGAATGAAATGAACACAAACACGTTAAGGTAGGATGCTCGAACTCACTCCGACCGTGCATTTAGAACCGCCCCTATAAATGGCATTGGAATGGATTGGAGGTGGTTCTGAAATTGACCTCTATAAGGTAGTATGGCCTTAAAGCGCCCATCTTCTTCAGATCGTTTTGTAGATAGCTGTAGAATGGATGCCTATGACCTGAATTATTGAAAATTCATAAGTAATTCAAAAATGCTTGGAAAAATATGAAACTACTTGTCTTGTGTTTCGCATCTATTTTTCTTTCTCTAAAAAATGGGCTAAAAATCATTTTGTCCATGGAACCCTGTGAAAAAGGCAAATCAGCCCTTAAAAGGTTGCTTTAAGGCCATACTACCTTAGTCATTGAAACAATCAAGAAAAATATTATTCATTATTTCAAGAGCCAATCATTCTCCTTGCTTTTCCCCATTTCTCTCTAGAAGTTGCAGTGAACACTTTATGAAAGACCTAGGATCATGAAATAGGGACCTATGCCACTTCTCGTTTGAAAATTTCATAACTAATTCAAAAATAATCCAAAAAATATGAAACAACTTGGGTTAGATGCCAATTCCTCTTGTCTTTCAAGAGAAATTTACTGAAAAATATTTTGAGAAGCTTCACCTGCCCAAAATTCAGTTTCAGTGCTTAGATGGTGAACTTATGGACCAACTACCTTAAGTTATGAGTTTGAACAATTGGAGGGAGGCCCTGCAGACGTGAGCTTGAAGGATGTGCATGAACCTCGTCAAGAACTGCCTGAACTTAGTTATGCATGGATCCACACAACCCTAACTTACATTTTCCCTCAACTTCAATTATTCCAGGACAGGCACCAGCTCTTCCACTTGTTAACGTGCCCCACAGTCAGTGGAAGGAGTACCAGGAATCAGGGAAACTATTCGTGCAAGTGGAAGCTTCTGGATGCTTCCGCCATCTCGACTTCCAAGCAAAACACCCTCCTTTTTCCTTAACAGTCCTTCAACCTTTAGAAGGACGCTGCGGACACTATCAATAGGAGAAGTACCTATTTCGGACATCCCCATGTCATGGCTGTGTACGCTCACTTGTTGTGGACAACGGTTGGATGCACTAACTTAATCATTGAGAAAGATTCTTTGTTTGCACGTTTTCGTCCATTCAGTGCTCTTTCCACCTGGCTTGAGGAGAAGTGCCAAAGGTGAGTCTATGAAACCGGAATGGGTCCCAATGAAAAATCCTCATTTAAGGTAAGACAGCCCATTGCGGTCAAATGACCCATTGTGGTCGCCTAAGAAATGACCCATTGTGGGTTTTTTCCAGGATGTGGGATGTGGACCACAATGCATGTCTTACATGACAGCAATGGAGTGAACACTGACCTCATTAGGAACTTCTGAGTTTTCAGTGTGAAGTCCATTGTAAAAATTGACTTTTTTGGCCTTCTGTAATAGAAAATATTTTGACTGCATTAGGCAATGAGATGAGCATTACAGATTCAGATTTTAGTGGTCTTAAGGTAGTCTACAGACTCCTTTGGGCTCAATGCTTCAGAAATTTCTAGCAAATTCATACTTTGTCAAAAAAAATTAATTTCAATTGCACTTGCTATTTCTCACACTTGTACTAATGTGGGAAGAAAATTGAAAAATTTCAGCAACAAGATGATGCCAAACTCTTCATTCTGACCACAATGGGCTGGTTTACCTTATGTTGAATGAAATATTCATTCTTGAAAAAAGAAAAAGAAAAAGAAAATCATTTTTTAAATTTGCTTTCTTCCTCATCCTTATGTTTGCATAAATTGAGCTTAATTTCTCAAAAAATTTCCCACCTCATAGAGGCTGAAATGATTGAGTTATGAAGACTAGGTATTTCTACTGTAAGTGTTTGATAGGTGACAAAGAGTCCTTTTGTGTAGGGCAAAAGTGCAGATGTTCATATTTGGAGTTTTGGGTGAAAAAGGGGAGTTCTTGCACAATAGTTTGACCCCCAATTAGTGTTCTTGGGTTTTTTTAACCCCTAAAGGCCCAAGGCCATTTTCGTGTCAAAAAACACTCAATATTGCTATTTCTATTGTGTTTGTTCAAGGAAATTAAAAAAATACTTTTTTTTAGAATCTAAACATAGGATCTTGTACTTTACTTGTCTGAGATCATATGGTAAAAATTTCATGAAGTTTGACTATACATATTGAGAGATATTAGAATTCAAAGTTGGAATTTGTTTTTGTTCATGAACACTAGCTTGCAATTTAAGATGACTTTGACCATTATTTGTGAAATATTTTCGAACTATGGACTTTGAGTTAAAAAAAATTTGAGTTGAAAGTTCAAGAAATAATTTTTTTTTAAAAGTTGATTTTCATTCTTTAAAAAGTTGTTAAGTAGAAGTAGGTTTAAGATTGAAAGGAAAACTAAATCATTAATAATTGTAAGATGGAATTGAAACGCAATAATCATGATTGTGAGATTTTTCTAGCAAGAAAAATTAACCTTATCAAAAAAAAATTGGAAAAATTGTGAGAATTACATTCAAAAATGAATCCTATAAGTTATTTTTTGAAGAAGTTACTCAAATTGCCCAAAAAATAAGATTGTTTATAACTTTTACATCACTAATTGGAATGAATCAAAGATTCATTTGTAGAAAAAAAATATGATCTATAAGAAGTAAAAAATTTAATTTCAAGTTTTTGTGAATTTATCTTTTTGCCCCCCAAATAAAAATTTGGACTTTTTATAGTATAACTTTTGCTCCCAGGCATCAATTGAAATAAAAACTATATTCCTATAAAGCTAATAAGTATTTTTTATTTTATGAGAAAGTTTCAAAAAGTTTCACTATAAATTGAGTTCATAGGAACTTGCCCCAAATCCATTTTGTCCCCCGAAGGCACAATGGGCCTTTAGGGGGTTAAGCAAATGATTCTCACAATACTAAAAAGACTAATTTTCATAATGACTAGCTCATCCTTTAGGCATTAAGGTAGTCTACTCTTAAAGTGACCTTTCAAGAGATGGTTGCATTTGGAAAGAAGCCTAAACTCCTTAAAACAATTGTTAGTAAATTTTTGTAAAAAGAAAAATGAAATTGAAATTTAACCCTAATCTTTCCATATTTTATGGACCTTTTTGGAATTAATTACAAATTTTTGAAGTTGAAAAAAAGTGATCACTAAAAGTAATTGCTTTCTAAAATGCATACCATTGGTACATTGAAAAAAGCAAAATGTTCCCCTATGTTAGGGTCGTTTATAGAACCAAGGGCTGTTTAGAGTAGGGAGCTCTTTAGAGCACCCTACCTTAACATGTTTGAAGACCATCCTTGTAAACAAAATTGGTGGAAATTTGCTTGAAATTATTAGTGTTAATTGTAAAGTGAATCCTAATTTGTAGGAGTATTAGAGGAAGGTTTAACTTTAGAAGTATAGTACACAAAAAAACGTGCAAAAAACACAATCCAAACTCCATCAAACCAAGTTTGTTTGCTTTAAGGAATTTTGTCTTGATTTTTTTTCAAATTCCGGATTTTGGTCCTTCAATGCACTCACTTTATAATTAACTTTATTGTATATGGGATGAAGAGTGTTTTTGTGGGAATTATCTTGAGGAATAGAACTAAAGGTAATTCTAGAGGAATTACTCTTCATTTGCTGTAAAGATTGCCTATGAGATTTTTCAGATTTTCATCTATTATTTTGGATAGATTGAATTTCTCTCTGCGAAGGGATATATTCAAAATTTGAACCTTCATGGAAGGAGATTTTGATGTTTCCATTAGGGAAAGTCAGTTTACAATAATTCAATGTAGGAGATAAGGTAACTACACTTAATTGTGATTTACTTGCAAAACAATCTTCATCTACATTCTTGCACAAAATGTAAGGTTATTATGATGATTCAAAATTTGAACATAAAAGCTTAGGGTTGATTTTAATTATGTACACCTATTTTTAATTAAATACACCTATTTGCATTATAGTTTATTCATATGTTGTTTAAAAAATGCATGCAAAGACACTCTCTACAAAATTCAAACAATATTCAGACAATTTATTAATGGAAAACTAAATCAAATGCTTATTTGAGAGATTTTAGGTGCAATTACCATTAGGATTGGATTGAAACTTTTAAAAGCCCACTAGATAGTCACTATCATGGACTTATCAGATACTTCCTCTCTCTGACCACATTATTCAATTGTTTGATATAATTACTCTCATTTCTTGAAGTTGTTTTCACCTAAAATATTCATTGAATAGTACAAAAACTTGAATAAGATAGCAATTCTTTTCTTGCAAAATGTATAGGCTTTACAACCTTGAATAATAGATTTGCCTTTATGGTTTTAAAGGGCTCTTGAAGGATTTCATTTTGGTTCTTATGATAATTTGCAATTTTATTTTTATTTTCAGCCAATAAGACAACCTATAAGAGGACCACTCATATTCCTTTATTTTGGAGGGACAACATATACATTGGTACACTCTGGATACGTTAGAATTCACATGCCACTATATGGATTATAAGATTATAACTTTCAAATGTTGCCAAACAAGATAGTGCAATTTCAATTCTCTTCAGGTGAAATTTTTACTCTTTTCAAAATTGAGGCTCTACACCTTTGGGCACTACAAAATTCAACATGTGCCCAAAGATAATTTTGTTGATGGATATCCAAATGGTGGAAACATTGAACCAAACATTTAGAATGTGGGATAATAATTCCAAAATCATTGACTACACAAATTGCAAGTGTACAACATATGAAGTTCAAAGAAAATGTCTTTTTTCAAAATGCTCAACATAATTAATGAAGTTCTGACTCCTCTTGGGGTGTAAACTTTGAACTCAAAATTAGTATTTTTTGATAAAAATTGCACACTATATCATGTTAGTTACATACATTGCAAATTTCAAACTGGAGAGTCCCAGACAGGAGGTTTAAAGTGACGCCTAAACACTGGTGATAGAGAATTGCCAGAATTTCTTTACGAAAGGCATCAACTAATTGCTCAAATGCAATTGACCTGAATACATGAAAGCTAATTGCAGGAGTCACAGGAGAAATTGACTTTACAATGAACTGTGCCGCTTTTTGCTAAAGTCAAGAAAATAGAGCATTGAACAATCCCATTGGTAAAGAACTTAGAAATGGTCCAGCATGACCAAATGAGAGTGCTCAGAAGATTTGATTTTCTTGCCTTGGTTCCTAGTGTCAAGCGCCTGACATCCAAAGTCAAGGACCCTGGTCGACTAATAATTAGCGACTTCGACTGCTAAGTACGCAATAACAGCATAGTAACTTTCAACTTGCCAACTTCACCTCCACTTTATCTGCCTCACAGACAATAGTAACTGCACTTTATCAGTTCATCAGTCTTCAAACTTCTAACTAAAATATTCAAGAGGTACACCAAGACTGACTATCTTTGATATCAAGACTAACAGCCTGCTTTGCATGAAGAATGCTCTCTTACACTATCACAACTTCATCTGCGCTCCCTGTATCATTGGTGCAGTAATCATGATTCAAATGCTAGTATCCTACTACTCCGACTTATCAAGACCCTTAATCTATGCCATTTCAGTGTTTTAACAACTAAGAGAAACAGGTCACAATTAGAGAGAACATACATCCAAAACCTCAAGCCGAATTGCCTGCAGTACCTAAAAGTTCCCAAACTTGGGAACGTTCAGTCAAGATCTAATTGCCTTGGACTTCGTAATCAGCAAAGACAAAAGGAAGACACTTACCTTTTCCAATGCTCCTCTCTAGCATTGAAAGCTGTTGGAGCGCCTTTTTATTTAGTCCTTGCACCAAAATGGAAAAGCTATCCAGTTTGTCAACCTAGAAATTGAATGGTAATGCGTTTCAAAGCAATACTTCCTAAACTACAGGTTGAATTAAGTCACCAAGAGAAACTCCAAAACCGAAGAGTTTTTAGTTCTCTTCACAAAGTGGACCTTTTACGCAATTGTTTAGTGTGATGGAGAATAGTACCAGAAACGCAAGCATCAGCAACAATCTCATGAGCTGGGAAGAAATTGAGTGAAAGATACCTTGCTAAGAGCGATCTTAAAACAACTTTTAGCTTGTGCGAGATCACCCTTCTTCTAGAAATAATTTCCCAAACAGCACCACGCATCCACTATAGATGGATCTAGCTTAACCTGCAGACATTGATTTCAGCTGTAAGCGCATTGAGAAAACGACAGGCGTCCAAATAGCAATGTCCTTGATCACAAAATCCACAACTACATAACTTTAAAAGGAAAGGCTCTTTGCATCAACAATTAGTTCCAAAGAGTGGCGTTCTGAACACAGATCGTTCAATGTTAAGAAAGATGCAATAAAAACTCCTATAGTGCTTGCCTTTCAGCTGCAAACTGACAGGACAATGAATAAAAGAACCACTATTTGCAGACTGTTGCACCGCATCCACCCCATACAATCGTGATGGTCGAGACGATTTCTTCCATTTTTCTCTGCTTCTTAAACTTCCTAGAGAGCCTATTTCAAAATATTAAGCTTTCTTGAAAACGAGAGGAGAGGAATATTCATCGATTTTGACAGATGTTCTTCAGCCTCTTTACAATAATCTGGCCCTACATCAAGAACTTTCCCTCTCAAATACTCCCACTGGGCGTGCCGCTGGGTCTGCTTCCTGCAATCTATACCACCAAAATTCCGTTTCAACAGTCTCTGAAAACTTCACCTGAAAGTCAAGTAAGCTCGTGAACCTCAATAAAAGATAGAAACGGCAGACCGTTCAACTATCCAAATTCACGTGATTAGAAGTCAATGCAATTAAAGTCAAGCTATCTACAATAGGCAATGCAGTGCAACACTACATAGGCAATCCTAAACTATAACATCTTATTATTCTGGCTTCAAAACCTTAGAATAGCAAAGGCCAAGGTAGCCAATCCATACGATGAGTATTCAGGCCGTACCCGGCCATGAAATAACATTCTTGAAACCTAAAAATGCCAACGCTCTCAATAAGGGTAACACTTCCCAATGATCTGTATTAATCTATCGGCTATGATAAATGCGTGTAAAAAACATTAAATCCACATCTCACAGCTACTAGTGCAACTTTTCAATCATAACAAAAAAAACAAAAACGTCATGAACACTAGCATTCCCGACGCCGACGATATGCACACTTGATGAGATTTTGTTGAGAACAACCAGAACATCGCGCAATAGATTCTCCAGACGCACCTTTTTAACAGAAGGACCGAGCGGGAAGAACGTATCGCGCACCATGTACAAGTTGCCAATGCTGTGCAACACCATCTCCATAGGATCCTGGCATTCTAACCCCGTGACCTTCATCATCTTTGTCGTTTCCACAATTTCGTCCATTGGATTATTCTTACAATGTTCTCTACCGCGCATTGATCCACCTCTGCCTCACTTGTTTCTAAGTTCCCCCATGACCACCTCCTTTGACTGAAAGAAAGAACGGGATGAGAATGTCGGAAATTGCAATAATGAAAGAGAGGAGGGAAAGAGGCTCCAAGCTGCGGAAGAAAGCTGCAAAAATTCTTAGAACAGTAGGCAATACTAAAAAATCCTTCGGCAACGGGCTCTTCTGTGTCTGTGACAAGAGCACTGGCTTTGCTTGTCAAAACCACCACCGCCAAAGACAACATTAGTTCCGACGAACGGAAAATGGACGCTTCGTCCTCCCTTGTTCGTCCGTCCTCGCCGAGTATTCGTTGTCCAGTGTCCACTCTACAGTAGAGCATCTCCACGTATCTATAAACGAATGTTTTTTATTCATATGGAATTTGACTTTGAGAGTACTTTCATTGGATTTGCATGATAAAAATCACATGAAGTGGATACAAGAAAATATAGTTGTAGATGTCAAATGGGTTAAAGTCCATTGTAAGGTAAAAAAAAATGTCAATTTCAAAATGGGTTGAAAATCCATTATTGATTTGACAAATCATGCCAAATTGTTGAGTTGATAAAAAAAAATTTAAGCAAATTTTGAAGTGGTTATAAGATTTCATCACTTTGCAATGGAAATATGTGGGAATGATTGCCTTCAAGTCCTATGTATCATCACAAATCTTAACATTTGTCACATGTTAAACTCTTTGTTTTACAAAATATCTTTAATAAAGAATTTCAAATAGAACTATTGCTATCAATCTAAATTTAGACTTTATGTAATTAATTATATAAATTTGATCATTTCCAAGTGTAAAAAAAATATTTTTTGGTAGATGTTGGATTTTTTATTTTTATTTTCAAATTTTTGGGTTGAGGAAATTAAATTCTTATATTTTATTACATGTAATGTATCAGATTGAGAACACTAAGGATTTAATGTTTAAATTAAATTGCTTCTAAATAACACTATTGTAGACTAAATTAATGTAATGAAAATTAAGGCATGTATCATTAGAAGATTTTTGAAGCTTTTAAAAGATTGTGAATTCCTAGATTGTAGGGAATATGGGAATAAGGGAACAAAGCTACATTAGCAATCTAATGTGGTCAAGGTGACTGCCACGTTAGGTAATAATATTTAATTAAATTTTAAAATTAAATTTTTTAAAATTAATTTATTAATTATTTAATAGTCTGACAACACTTTAGTGATTCACAATAAGGGGAACAATCCCAAAACAATCTTCTAGAGGCCCCAAATCCCTTCAAATACATCCAAATTGCATTTATGTTTTGTTCTTTGGTACTTCTCATTCCTGTAAAATGATAAATACTATTTGTTTTTCACACTTCTACATATGGATTCTTTCCATTCACTACTAGAGATGAATTCAACTAATTTCTTGAGGACTCTAGTAGGACAACCCCAATCCTTGCAAGGCAAACAATGGAAGTGACCACATACTCCAATGAAGGCTCTTTTGATGCCCAGGGGTGCACTACAAAGGAAGTTCATAGGTGAGGAGTGACCAAACCTTAAGTACCCATTTCTACTTTTCCTAATTATTTTCTAATAAACTATAATTTCAACATACAATTTTAAGCTTTGTTTAACAATGTCTATAGGAATCTATTGCCAAAAATTTCAATCCTAAACAACATGTGATATATTGTTTGGAAAGGATTGAAAAATAAACTAAAATGGCATGTTTTTCAACTAAAATATTTATAGAGATCACATGAAGATGACTATTGTATCAATATTCAACCAAAATAAACTTTTAGTAGAAAGCTATTTTATAGAACTTTTTTTTCATTTTTCAAAAAAAAAATTCTTATATAATATAGGGGTGTGAAAGTTATTTTTAGCTTTACAGTGCATCTTTTTTCTTCTAAAATTTGTAACTAATTATTATTAACATAAAAAATACCAATAATTCAGAACATAAACTTTTAAAGTATGAAAATCTATTCATATTTTTTTTTAGAAAAAAAATAAAATTTTAAGATATAATATAGGGGGTCCAAAATTTGGTCACTCTTCACCCATGAACTTCCTTTGTAGTGCACCCCCCGGGTTTTGATGCCATTCCATGAATCAATCATTCCCAACTCCTCTCATCCCATAGAATTTTGTAGTGCATCACAAAAACCACCATCAAAAAATGTGTATGAAGTATAGACCGATAACACTCAGGAGTAGTTGTTTAAGTGGTTGGAGTTGCTTAGAAACTATGAAAAATGGAAGTATATAGGGATTCGAAACTCAATCCAATGGATCCATAAGGACCTTTGGACTCACCAAAAAAGAAATCACATGTATAATTTCTATGTTCTTCAAAATATTGAACATAAAAAAGTCCATAATAGATAATGAACAAAGTAAGGTACATGGAAAAAAATTCAAAGAAGCAAAGGACTATTTGTGGAACACAAGTGAAGGATTAACATCTACTAATGATAAAATGAAGATTACTAAAACCAAGAGAAGGTTCTTTCAATTTGCCTATTTTACTTTCAAGTGAAACTATTCATGTCTGAATTAGAATATAGCTATCAATCTGCCATACAATGGTGAAACCAACATAGATGAAAACATATTGGAGATGTTATTGTTACGTCTAAGGGGCTAGACTCTATGACTCGGTAGGGGAAGATGGGCCAAACAATAATTCTAAAGAAGAGAATTTGAGTGTTGATGAAGATCAAGATTTCAAGGAAGAAATTTGTGGATAACAAGAATCGCTTCCGCAACCTACTGCTAAAAGTGTCACTTTTTGCAATGGATTTAACAAACAATTGTATGGATGTTTCTATGATCAAGTTCTTTACTACTATATGTCTTCTAAAGCAAGTTCTAGGGTTTAATTGTGATCATACCCATGCTGTTGAAAGTTGCTTTGATGGTGATTTGTTGTATCCGTTGTCTTTAGATTTAAGGATTTTGCTTGTTAAGGATTTAAGGAGAGGTGCCCCACATTACTTTCTTCTTAAATAATTCATGCCTTAAGTTAGGCTATTTGTTTGTTACACTAAAAGCTAGATCATAAATCTTCCTCCAAATCCCTTGAAGCAGAGTTTCATTAATACTACGAAATGCAAGCAATTCATTAAAGAAGGCATGCACTAAATTATTTTTTGGTTAGGTCTCTGTAGCACAAATAAGAATTCTCATGCATTTTACAATTCCTTTTGTTTTGTAGGCATTCTTTGTGGGGGTAAGGAAGTGAATTATGAAGCCAAAGTTTTAGATATGGTAGAATTACAACTTGAAGTGTTGAGAATTATCAAGTTTAAGAGATATAGGTATTGCTGTGAGAAAAGAGGAGTACAAAGAATGAAAAAAGTCATGTTATGATTTGTGCTTGCTCGACCATCCAATTGAATGCTTCGGAATGGTTTCCTACCTTCAAAACCTAGAATCTTGATATTTTTTAAGGTCTAAGGACCAAGAGTTTGACATTATTGGACTTTAACCAACAAATTGTTTTTGACCATGACTTAACAATTTGCTACATATTAATGTGCTCCCATGTGGAATTTCTAAAATTTTGTGTGCTATGAATTGGTAGAATGGAGATTATTGTAGCTACAATGTAGCATGGAGATTTTTAGGCTCTATTTTGTGTTTTGCAACTTCATTTTTTTCTTGTGTTTCATAATCATTTTGTAGGTATTATAGCTATATAATTTTGAGAGATCTTGTATCTCTTCTTTTGCTCAAATAATTTCTTTCCAATGCAAGTTGTTTTGCCTTCAATCACTCACTTAGTTTTTAAAACAAGTGACATTTTCTTTGTTGGAATGTTCATTGTATAGGTTACCTCCAATACATGAGCCAATGCAATCTCAAAGTACTTCCAATTGGCAACCAAAAAAGAGGAAAAAGAAACCAAAATTATTCCAAGAGTTTGTACAAGTCCTACAAGAACAAAAATGCGTGCTCATGGAGAAGAAATTGGACATAGAGGGGGCACATTAAAGTGAGAAGCTATTGTTTATGAGAGAAGGATTGGAGGAGAAGCTACAATTTATGAAAGATGAATTGAAGGAAAAGTTTGCTCTTGAACCTCATCATTTGGATTCGGAATTTATGAAATGAAGTAGCAACATGAGGATTCTTGTGATTGTGAACTACCTATGCAGGTTGAGCTTGAGAAACTACGTTGTAATTCCTAATTCTTTACATGGAAAAATTGGGAAGACATAGTTGTTGTATTTTGTAAAGGTTCAGTTTGAGAACAAGTGGTTGCAAACAACCATGGATACCTCTGATTTCTAACTCTTTGCTTTTAAGTTCTTTTTCATTTGTACAATGATGGTGATTTGGTCTTTCTTTCTTTGCCTAGGAATGAACTAAATGTTGGGTTACTTTCTTATTTTTTGAACTTTTAATGTTATGCTTCGAGTTGATTCTAGAGACTTTCCTTAAGCTTGGAGATTGCACAATAATTGTTCATTGTAATTTATATTCTAATCATCTAAATGACTCCAAGATGGAGACACTTCATTGGTAATTTAAGTTGTATCTATAAAGAACTTGTTTTTGGTTTGTTGGATTCAACTTGGGACAAGTTTATATTATGTTTGTCTATAAAACTTACAACTAGCAGTTTTAGTAGATAAAGTGAAGATCAATTGATTTCCAAAAAGAAACAAGAAGCCCTTGGTTTGATGAAACTAAATTTTTTTGTAAGCATAGTTTTGTTGGCTGAAATAAAAGAGAATTTCATTGTAAAATCTTAGTGTTTGTACTACCTCATTAAATTGTATCCATAGCATTAAAACAAGCCTCAAGTGAAGGTCAAGCAAAACACTCAATCATATGTGCAAGCAAGAAGATCACTTCTTCTTTTGTGATTGGGCCTTTGTTTCCTATAAAATTATCCTATCAAACTTTTAGATGAACCCATTTCCCACAATTTCCATTCCCCATGCTCCACGCACCAAAAAAAGGTGTCACACATTCTTCAGGCAGAACAACTTTCCATTGGCTCCTCTTTTCTCTCACTAACTTTTCATTCTTCATAGAATTGTGTTTCTTAGAGAAGGTGTGACTACTCCTATTTTCACAAGCAACACTTTTCTTCACAGAAGATTATTACTAGGACTTCTTTGATTTAGATTTCTTTCTACCTCCTTCCTCTTCCTCTTCTTCATCACGGACAATTCTTACAATATGCACTCTAAATCGAAGATAACAAGCTCAAAAATACAACAATTGTTGTCGATTAGGTCACATTCAATTGCAAAACCACGCCAACCAAGGCAATTGCAAGAAACACTTGTACTAGCTATTTCTTGTCACTCATTGAAGGGTAATTTAATTTTTTTGACCATATCTTTTGCATTGTAACTTCAAAATACTCTAAATTTATAAAAAAAAACTAGCAGTTGGCACTTGCTATGCTATGCATTCACCATTAGAATTTCATAAGAATTTTTATGTATTAGATAGAATGCAGAGCAAGAATTTCAATAAATCTTCAAATAAAAATGACTAAAATCTTCATATAATTTTTTTAATAAATAAGCATATATTGAAATAAACAATAGAAATTTATTGAATGATGAATGAAATACATGCAATGATAAATACGGTAAAAGATACACATACATTAGAATGCATTAGAAATTTGACTCAATTGTTACAAATAATGGCAACCCAAATAGAAGAATTTAAAGGAAAAACTTGTAAATCTCAAAAGCTTTGTGAACAATTTAATTGTTGTGAAATCCAAAATCGGTTCAATCTAATAAATTTCTCAAATCATTTGGTAGTAGCAATAGAAAATTGAAACTAGAAGCTCAAAACTAATAAAAGCACAAAATCATAGAAATGTAAAAGAAGTATAAAACCAAGAAAAGCAATGGAATTGCTACCTTTATAATATCACCATATTGATCCTCTTTAATATCACCTCAATTGCAACGACTATATTATTTTTATAATATCACCCTTTGTAAAAAGTGATATTACACAAGTGATTGTGAACTGCTACTCTATTTCAGTAATATCACATTGTGTGAAAATATGATTTCTATGTATGCATGATTGGAAATATTTTTATAAAATAATAAAAATAATTATTTTAAAGACCTATTGAAATCATTATCATGCATTCTATTCAAATATATCAAATTTTTACTAATATGTAATACAATGAATGCACAACATAGCAAATACGAGCCCCTAGTATTAATGGTAGCATTTGTGATATTACAGAGGGACTTATGATTTTAGTAGTATGATGAATATATAAGACTATTGTATACATTAGATAATTTTTCATATTTATAAAATATAAATTACTACTTTTTAACAACCCCTAATTGGATGTTACCTAAGCCATTTTTTTAGGAGGGTAGTACAATTTTGACTCAAAAAAGAAAATTTAAAGCTAAAACTCTGGGATATGACATCATCACCAAGTATTAGATGAATTGAAAAGTTATTTTCTAATAATAATATTTCTCCATTTTACACATGTGTTCAAGAATTTACTATCTTTGTATCAATGTAGGCAAATTGTAGAATTTTTTTCATCATAATATAACTAGTTGATTAATAAATCTTTTAGATTGGAAAAAAATGACCATCTTTTATTTGATTTAAATTTTATTCTATTTTTAAAAATTAATGGCAATTATTATAAGTACACATACCATAATAATCCATTACCAACTTATGATTGTATATTATCAAGTCAAAAGGTTCCAACATCAATGTATGACCTTTTCATACAAGATTATGAAATTTCATTCTCAACTTATGACCTTATCATACCAAGTCTCCAATCATATCAACAAAGTGAATCTAGTCCAAAGCTACTTGTGTATCTAAATTCTTTGATATTATCTTGCCAACACCATTTCTAACACAAAACAACAATAATGCATCATTCTCTTTTAACTACAATTTTTATACATAATTTTTCATACATTTGGTATGGTGAATAGGAGGTACAATAGGACAACTTCTCCTTCAAACTACTCAAAATATTGAAATTAGAGTGCCCCATAATAGTTTCTTGACATTTGATACTATTTAGATATTTATTTGTTAATATACAATAACATATAACTTTTGAATTAGATATTAATGTAATTGGAACTCATGAACCTCCATGTGTACAAATGGAAATAATATATGTAGAAGTATTTGTTGACTTACAAGTATTTGTTGACTTTGATAGCTTGTAAAGTACTTTTCTTGGAGTAAGGCAACCTAATTGTTAAGGCAACCTAATTTCATTATTTTGTGTAGCCCAAGACTGGGGATCTATGAAATGGCTCTGGCTCTCACAAAGAATGTGCTGTGCCATGTGACAATGGAATGACAAATGACAGGAGAAGAATTATGACTTCAAGAACGGCCGGACAACCAGCTTCGAGACTGAAATTGAAGATGCACACAAATTCAAAGTAACGCAGAATACATTACAGGAATTAAGACCACCTACAACTTAATTAAGTAGCTCCAACTACAAAAGGTTTCACTAAATCTCGACTGAAACAACAGAACGCTGAAAATACCATAAACTATCCACCACTCCTCATCTGTGTGCTGATTACCATTGTGTCCGAGTCAACTATTGAAAGATAGTGCGGTATTTTACCCCATCTGACTGAAGTAAAACCCTAGGATTATAAAACGGATCCCTTCAAATTAGTCAAATTCCGTGACGTTGACATAAGTATCACCGTACTTACAAATTGCAACAGCCTACACTACAAAAGATGGTCCCCATTGCCAAACCTGCAACGGGACCTTCACACTTGCGTGACTGAGCATGCTAAACACCTGTACTTACAATGTGATATCCACTTTCACTTCAAGATAAATTGACAATTCAAGAACCAATCCAAGAACCATTATTGACTGGTTTTCAATTTCGACACCTCCCCATGGTATGGCCTTGATATCAACTGTAAGAATTTTCATGAGCTCACTTAAATTGTCTAAATTTCTACATGCAGAAGCTATGCGGACAGTGTAATTCATACAAAATATGAACAGTAGCCCATTCCAAAATCTGGGAATCGTGCGGGTTCTTACGAAACGGTTACACAAACATAAGAAGTCTTGATGAAGGTTGGTAATCATTAGTTCTCCTGTACAGTTCAAAAGAAGAACGAAACCCACTTTAAAAGCTAACTGGTGATTGACTAGTGGCGACCCTTCTTTTTTCCCCTATGAACTGGAGGATTAGGTTTCGGGATCTCAGCAGGTGCATTAGCCTTACTACCACCTACGGACTTACCCGAGTCTGCGCTTGGTCCACTTGACGCAGCAGCATTCAAATCACTAGCCTTGTCTCTTGAAACTGACCCTTGGGATCCCCTAATAGGCGCCTGGTTTCTTTTACCTTTCTTGGGCCGGTATGAGGACCGCTCCTTCCTTGGCAACCATCTTTCAGGATCAGGCGGTGGTCCTGGGTTAGCAGGATCGAAACCCTTGGGATATAAAGGTTTTCTTTTGCGCTTCTTCTTAGTCTTGGCGTTCTCGGACCTGTCCTCCCCCGCCTTGTCTCCAGTTTCTTCAACAGCACGTCCTCTCTTCACATTGAGTGACCAGGGGGGCACCTTCTCCAAAGCCTCCACATCCAAGCCAGACAAACCTCCCAAAGCTGGCAGCTTCTTCTCATACACAGCAGCTTTGTCAGGATTAGTATAAGCATAACTTGACACTAGCCCATGCAAGGCTTCGGATCTGACCACAGGAGATGGACTCTTCATAAGTCGTTCATACAACTTCGCCGCTGCCTCCATGTTGTTGTGTTTTAATTTGAACGCTGCTGCCTCTTGCAATATAGTTTCCAATATGGAACTCCGATCGTCATCACCCATGTAAGAATCCCAAAACTCAATTGCTTCATCCAACACGGCCTCTGCACCTTTAACATTTCCTCCTCTCCCTTTCAATGCAACTAATGTGGCTATCATACCTGGTTTATGTCTAAGAGATGTAATTAGTTCCAAATACTTCGCAGCTTGCAGATAATTTCCAGCTGTGGCAACAGCTTGAGCTCGAACAAAGTGTACATTCGTTCCAGCTTCAGGATGTTTTTCAGCGAAATCTGCCAGCAACTCATCTGCCTTTTGAGCTTTACCTTCTTTCCAAAGCAAAGAAGAAGATAAAACTGCAGGAACAGCACTGTCCGGGAACGTCTTCGACAATAATGAAGCAAAATCGCGTGCCTGATCCAGCTTATTCGAATGCAGCAGTAACAAGCATCGATTAAAGCTGAGACCTTCTTTCTGACGCACCGAAAGCTTATGCTCCAAATTCTCGGCAAATTGAAGCTTCTGACCTGCATCCTTCTTCTCCAGCAACTTCTCTGTCTTTTTCAAAGCATCAAACAGGTCCCTCGCACCTTTGAGAGCTATCAGGTTATTGGTAGCAACTGCAACCGATGGCGGGTCTGCCGGCTTCTTCTTCAAGATAGTATTGTAGCTCTCCAAGGCCTCGTCAACGCGCCCTTGCATCTGTCGCACATAAGCAAGTTGCACAGAGATGAAGGCAAGCTCACCTTCCAGGTCTTCTTCTGGTACATCCTCCTCTATCAAAGCCTCCTGCCCTATCCGATGAGCCAGTTGAAGAAGCTCCTCCGCTTTGGCATAATCCTCCTTGTCAATCACCGCGCATGCTGCATTGTAAGCAAGCTCAAACCCTGAGCGAGGTTGAACTTTCAGCGTTTCCATCAGCGAGGGAACTTCGGCTGCCCTGCCGCCCGCAACGTAAGCGGCCACGATATTCGTCTTGACATCGTTGGCAACTTTGAATTGCTTGAACAAATTTTCGTAGCTTGAGATACACTCTTTCAATTCTTCCTTTCGCCATAAGATTTGCGCTTCCAATTGCAAAACACTCGCAGTTCGCTCCAGGCCCTTCAACGCGGCTAGAGCTTCCGACGGCTTACTACGCCGGTACAAACAATACGCCTTCTCGAAGGAAAGATCCAGAGACGGGGTTTTGGAAGACTCAATCACCTGCAAGGCGGGAAGAATCTCGGTTTCGTTGTTCGCGTCCTGGATCAACGCCACCACCTTACACTGCTTCGCCTCCAAACAGTCCGGTTCCTGGGCCAGAATCTGATCCGCGACCTTCACGATCTTCTTGTAATCGTACGCGCGCACATGCTGATCCAACGCCACGAACAAATCGTCCACCGTCGGCCCGGACGGCTCCACCGCAGGCTCCTTCTTCAAATCGCCGGCCGCGGGCGCCTTCTTGATCGGCTCCTTGGGTGGCGGAGCCTTACCCTTCGCCGATGCATTGGCTTTACTTTTCTGCCCCATCGGGCATCAAAGCTCCACTGGAGACGCGACAACCACGAAAAAAACGTAACCTAAATCTACTCTTACTTCCGCAAGAGTTTCTTCTCTCGACCACCACAAACACACAACCTCGAACCCTAAAACCTACTCTTCTTCGACGATCACAAACACACAACCCCAAACCCTAATGGCGCTAGAGTTGTCGGTGTGGCATTTACTAGAACATCCAAATCCATAGTTACTAGACATATTTGGTTTTCTTTGCTTCTATTTTCTTATAATTCAGGGCAAATATGGTCGAAAGATAGTGGTCACTTTCTTCTTTGTAAGAATTGAAATGAAAATCTTTCAGGAATTTCAATCTTGGAATAGCGTGAATGAAGGCTCAAGTATACAAATCACCAATATCAAACTTGTAACTTTTTAAGTAATTTTCTTTGTAATCAAGGTTTTAGTGATTGATTGCATTTTAGAATCTAGTTTTTTGTTTTTTTTTATTTATTCTTAAAGCTAGAGACTAACGATTTCATTTGTTGCCTAGGGTTACATGGCTTGGTTAGTAAAAACTCTAAGTCAATTTGTGTCAACCAAATTCAAGTTTGTGTGAATTGAGTCGTAGTCACTTTTAAATTAGGAAAAGTGAGAACTAACTTGAAAGAAAAAAATTTCACTAGATTTCAAGGTTTGAAATTCTAAAACTCTTCTTCGTACATCTTCGATCACCATTGGCTTGGCAATTTGATCTTATTTCAAGCTCACTCTAATTGTTGCTATTGACATTGTTTCACTCATTCAAGTACGTTTTATTTGTCAATTGCATATATTTGTTCAAACTTGCTTTATTGAAAATAATATCTTTTCTTTAAAAAATCTAATTACAATAGGAACATTAAATGAAATTTGTGCAAAGTGGGGGATTGTCTCAAACTTGTAAGGCCTTGAAAGATAACTAACTACATTCCACATATTTTACATAAATAGAAGGATTCTTGTTATTTTTATATTTGAAATATACAAATATGGCATGAATTAGGTACATATATAATTCATATGGCAATCATTAAGGATTCATTTTATTTCAAATGCAAATGAAAGTAAATTTTTTGAGATCATCATAACATTAAAAATTTAAAGTAGAAAAGGGCATTTATTTAATATGGAGTAAACCAAAATACTATTGTATTCATAAAAGGTGAGTTTTTTTATATTGTTTGCTATTCAATTTTCTTACAATATAAATCCTTCAAATCTATACTAAATGTGTATAGTGGGACTAATTTCTTTGACCTTCAAGTAGAGATGATTAAAGTTGGGATGTATATGTCAATGCTATAAAAAAATCGAATACTAATTAATATTTGAAGTTAATACAAGTAGATCCTATGTCCAGAGTAGATGAAATCAATCTATACTTGCCAACTTTACTTAGACATTAGCCACAAGGCTATAGGAACTTTAATTTTTTTGGAAAACATTTCACCAATTTCATCAAAGAAAAGGTTGTAAATTTGCCAAATTTAGAGATTCATCAAATCTTTTTTATTAAAATAAATTATATAACCTTTGTGATTCAATCAATATATTTTAGGATAGTATAAATAGGAGTCTTCATTAGCAAAGGCTAAACCACATTTGATCTTCAATTACATCTAAAAACTCTAAATTTTTCACCAAGCTAACAAATGGAGAAAAATCATCTCTTAATGTGGAGCTATTTAGTTTTGAATTTTGTAACAACTTCTAGATAATTCAAGGTTTTAATTCCAATCAATAATTCAAAATCTCCAAATTTTATTCTTTAAGACAAATAACTAATTCTTGCATTTTTTTTCTAAGGTATGAATTTGGTAAGAATTTGATAAGAATTTGGTAAGAATTCCACAAGACCAATGTAGTCTACAATAATTTATCCTAATAATGTATGTGATACTAATTTACCAAGTCAAACTATTTTAAATTACTGCAAATTAAAATATTACTATATTGTACTAAACTTTACAAAAATAAAATTTTGTAGTGAAGCTAATAGGACAAATCAATGTAGTTGAACTCTTTACTCATCTTCATCTTGCTATATGAGCAATTTGGGTAACTCCAAAGTTTTGACTCCATCTAAGTTAGAACAACCCAATAACCCCCTAAAGGACAATTGTTTTTTGAATGAACAATTGAAAATCCAGATAGGTTCCTATGAAGTCAATTTTGGTTGGATGTTCACAAAATTTTGACACAAGGTGTGAACATATCCCCCTTAGTGGGAATTTTGATTTTTTTTTCAATTGGGTGCCCAAATCAAAAGTTATGCTACCCTAAGTTTTTTTGGTGTCTCGGGCAACTTCAAAAAACTTTTGCAAAACTCCTCTTTTATTTTTGAAATTTGGCAGCAAAATTTGGCAACAAAATTTGGTAGAAATTTTGCAAAACTTACATGATATAAGAAACAAATATCAAAAACAAATAACCATATGTAGTATAAAAATCTCACTTTAGGAAGAGTTAAAGGCTACTAGCTCTCTTGAAGTAAGGTTAAAAGTAACCTTTTTCTACTAATTTCAAATGTTATAATCTTTCAATCTGTAAGGCTAAAGTTTTTCAATTTTTTTCACACATTCCTATAGTAGTTTAGTACAAATTTTTATGATTGAACTTTGGAAAAAAACTTTTTTTTTTCATTTTTTTCTCATTGCCCTAAAAAGTATTAGTTTTTCACAATTTCTTCTAGAAATATGCCTTCAAGCTTTAGGAATTAAGATCAAAATATCCATAATGGGCATTTAGGGAATGACTCACCATTTCAGGATTTTTTCAATAAATGAAATTTAGCCTACATTCAATGTCATAGGTGAGAATATTGCCATGATTAGGAACTTTTAGATTTTCAATGTAAATTCATTGTAAGAAGTGACTTTTTAAGGCCTTCTACATTAAATGGGAATATTATAACTACTTTAATTAGGTGAGTAAGATGACCATTATGGGTACATTTTCTTGTTGGTTTTGGAATAGTCTAGAGAAGCACTAGAAAATCAAAATTTACAATGGACATCCTTGCACAAAGTCTTAAATAAAATAATCATAATAATTCATTTTCAAAATCAGTTTTTTGATGCTAAAACTAGACTTCAAAAAGAATTTGTTGAAAATATCAAACTACTAAAAATAGTAACAGTATTTAGGGGTTAACTTAGGAAGTGGGTCGCCCTCTTCCTTTGAACCAATTCTCACCCGCGGTCCGGTCCCAGTCCCGCGCCATCCTCGCCGGGTCACCCGCGCTGCGCCACTCGCACACGCCCTACTAACCGGGACCGCCCTCTTCCTTTGACTCACGACCTCCCTTCCCTTGCAACCATCGCCAACTAACTGAAGTTAAGCTTACCTTCCTCCTTCAAGCTCACCACAGCAACTCTCCACAGTTTCGATTTCCATCTTCTATCGCTGCCATTATTCTCCACCATGGCCACATTCGCCGAGGCACCCAAGGGCAATGAAAAAGCCGGCGAGAAAATCTTCAAAACCAAGTGCGCGCAGTGCCATGCCGTCGAGAAGGCCGCGGGCCACAAGCAAGGTGAGCGCGCACGCACTCGATCGATCGCATCATGTTGTCGTTGTTCTTCTTCTTGCCGAACACTGCATTTCATGCATTCTTTCTACTTTACTTTCTTTGGATTGTAGTTTTCTAGGATGGAAGGAAGGAGCTAGGGAGATCTCGGTTGCAAGCATTTTCTTGATAATTTGAATTGGCTGCTCTGCCGATCATGGAGTATTGGATTAGATGATGGCGTACTTGAACCACCGGGGTTGGTGTCTTGGTCAGTTTGGATGCATTCTTGTTTCTGTCCATGTTTAGAGGTTGTTCTCTGAGTGACGAGAAGTAAGTAAGATATTTGTGTATGATTTCTGGTTCTGGTGATAATGATGCTTGAATTATTGCTTCTTTTTCTGCTTTGGTTACGTTTTATGATTTTGCTCTCCTCGATCTGATTTGCTCTGGCGATCGTGTGCTATTGGATTAGACGGAGGTTTACTAGAACGACAGGGCTACCTGTCTCTATCATTGGATGCAGTTTGCGTTTCGTTCCGGTTTAGAGGTTGTTTTCTGGATTGAGAGAAGGTGGATGGTTCAGTGTGATGTCTGGATTTAGCTGAATGAGTGGATTATTGTGTTTTAATGCTTGAATTTCTTTGTTTTGTTTTGTTTTCTGATTCGTGTTTTGATGTTTTTCGCCTCTCTCTGGTGTGTTCTGGTAAGGAGAGTACTATTGACTTCATTGGATGTTTGCTGTTGCTGGTAGCGGAAGAGTCAACCGATGAAACTGAGATTGTGCTGAGATGAATTTGTTCTTAGTGAACTTCTGACGCTCGTTACGTTTCGCAAGCATTTTCTGCCGCAAGGAGAGTTTTGAAACGGTTTTGGAGTTTATGCTTATGTAGTGGAGATGGAAGCGAGGTGGATTGAGATAGGCCGCCTCTTTTGTGCCGCTTACTTTTGTAGCCACTTAGATACTGAGGCATGCGGAGAGGTGCAGTACTGTTTGATGCGAGTCCTCCGGAAGAAAGTTTCAAGTTGGTTGTCAAAGTGGATGAACGCGTCTCGCTGAACATCTTGGTGCAGGTCCGAATTTGAGTGGTTTGTTGGGAAGGACCTCTGGGACTACCGCTGGCTACACCTACTCTAAGGCTAACAAGGACAAGGCTGTCGAATGGAATGAAGAGTGTCTGTACGAGTACTTGTTGAACCCGAAGAAGGTTACTATCTGTTGCTAACTTTTGTCGTTACGATGGTTATGTTTACTCTCTCTCAGGAATTGCGTTGTTTTCGTTTACCTATCTACTTAGTTATTTGACCAGGAATATCTAGAACACTCTGATGTGGAACAGTTTTAGGTCTTGAATTTGGTTTCTGTGGTGATTGCAGTACATCCCAGGCACAAAGATGGTTTTCCCTGGATTGAAGAAGCCACAAGAGCGAGCTGACCTTATTGCTTTCTTGAAGAAATCGACTTCAGAGTAAATTCTACTCGCAATTTTGTCTCTAGAGTTAAGTAGCTCCTGGTAGAATTTAGGAGGGGTTACGATGTGGAGCATCTACTTGAGGGACACAGGATTGCCCGGAGTCTATTCTTGATAAATTGATTGACCCAATTTTGGGATTATTCGGCAAATTTTGTTCTGCACATTGCAATAAAGCTGTGGAATTTTTATTTTGGTTCTGCAATGGCTACCTTGGGGAGCTCCACACCTCACTTAAATTGAGAATTAATTTGTGCAAGATGACGAAATTCTGCGTCATCCGAGTTCCTCAATTCGACTCGGCACTTTTGTATGAAGTGCTCGTTTGGTCGTCGTGCTGGGAGTCAGCTGTGAAGAAGATTCTGAGGTGCAGTTAGAATCTGTATTTTCTTTTGATCCATGCTATTTGTCGAATGGAATTGGCGCCAGTGCAGCATTCCCCATTGTTTTTTAACTTTGTTTTGAAGTATTGCACAACGAGGACGGCCCAAGAGGGCGGCGCATGAATCCTTGGATTAACCTCCATGTGCAATCTGTTTTTTACTATTACATTACTGTAAGTTAAATGCAAGGTGAACGTGCTTCCTGTGGCGGGTTTGATAATGCAAAGTCAGCTGAGCGCATCGATCCAAAGAGAAGCAGCTAGCTGGCTGGGTCAGCGTGGGGAGGCAATGAGCAGAGGAAATAATCACAGAGAACGCATCCAGCGCTCAATTTACGACATTGGCATGCGAGTTTCAAGCGAGTGACACAGGCTGACTCCGCACTAGTGAACCTAGTCCTGTCAGCTGGCGCCAGCTTCCCAGTTATCTCGCACGTGATCTTGTAAGTCTTTACCTTAAATTAGGCTGTTTGTTTTGTTTGTTTGTCACGTTGAGATCTCTTGACCGCGAGTCCCCGGTCGCGTGCTTGGTACCTTCGGAAAGCCCTCGGACGGGTGCAGCGGCTTGGTTTCGTGGCATTCGGATGTATGGTGTGAAAGTTATTGAATCTTGAAGTTTTTATGAACTGAAAAATTAGATTACTTTTGTTTTGACTGTGGCAACGGCACAGGGCACAGGGCACACTAGTCTTCACTAAGTCATCACCAGCTTCTTCTTGAATAAAGTTCTAGACGATGCTGAGCATGTATGTGCTGGAACGGAGAGCTTGCCTCTACCGTATCGGGTGCCAGAGTTGCAGCACTTTTAAGAGGGTTTGATTTTTCCTTGATCTCATTCGCAATCTAAGTTCAGACTTTCTTGAGGAGATTCAGACGAGTTTCGTAGCAAATGTCGTATGGACGGAGGTGGCCAGCGTTGCTGTTGTTAGTCAAAGACGTCTGAAGCTCGAGACGTGCATCGCCCTGTTGCATCGGCTGACCTGCCAGTGAGATATTTATGACCTGGCTACGGGGCCCCATGAATAAATTTTTCGTCTTGCATTCTCCACCTGTGAACTTGGAATTCTGTCTTTGTCTCTCTAAATGCTTTTGAATGCGGATTCTTCAGTTTACCATGCCTTTCATTTCATTAAAGATCTGATTTGGCCACTCAAGGTGGTGTGTTTGTTGTTAGATTTAAATCAATTTTGTTACGATGTGACGATTCAGAGCGTCAAGAGTTGTGACGTTCGAATGCACAAAGCTATAAAAACTAGGACTAGTACTATTGACGCAAGTATCTAAACGTGTGAATGCAGTGGTTACAGAGAACCTCGTGCCAGGAAGGTCACTTTGTGTACCCATGGCAAACCTCGTGTTTCACGTGTTTTTAAATCTCCTTTGTACTTTTCATAAACCTTGATTTGATTCTGAATTGTGAAGTGCATAAGCTTAACCCCTCAAGGACCAAACAACGTTTTTTTTGGCAACATAGCGATTTTTGGCAACTCACTATGAATGGAATTTTCATTTTTTTTCACTGAAATTTTCACACAACATGTGTCCGAGGAGTAACTTTAAGGCCCAACAATTTTCATAACTTTTGACTACATGGTTAAAAAGTTATTGTGTGAAATGTAGTTTTCTTTGTTTTGCGGGCAGTTCAAGCAGCAAAAAAACTTCTTTAAAAATCACTTTTAAAAAAAATAAAAATTTGAAATTGATTTTCTAAATTTATTTATATATAAATATCTTTAAATCATTCCATTTTGATTAATGAGATGAAAGTTATGAGGAGTTTTAGTTGTGGGTAGTTTGAAGGTGGTTATGGAATCTCTACTCTAAAATAAACTTCGAAGTCTATTACAATCATTGGGATTAGCATTTTTCAATTTCATAAATAAATCGTTAACAATTTAGTATTTTGAATCATTCTCTACTTCTTTCTACTTTCTATTTTTTTCCTATATGTTGTACAATTCCAAATGGTTTGAAAATTTTGAAGCATGTAGCCGATTTGCCTTGAAAAATGAATCCAAAGAGTAACCACTATTTCGGACATTTTTTCATAATGATCTGACCTTAAGAAGTGCAGCTGCCCAGGTTTTTGTAGGGACAAAAAAAGGATTTTTGTTACTTCAAATGCTAATATCTTGCAATCTACATGGTGAAATTTTTTGAAAATTTCTCTACATATTCTCAAACCAAATTAATATAAGATCCTACGGTTAGATGTATCAAAAATAATTCTTTTTCAAAAATTTGGTACTTGTACTAGAGATGGTAGTTTTGGTAAAAACATAGTCAAAATCCTTTAGGGGTTAACATTCAATAGCCTTCAGAGAGGCGGCCTTTCCTTCCCTGGAGGCATCATCCACAAAAAACATCCACACAAGGAATTAAAGTAAGCTCCAGTATCGAGTGCCAAGACCGTGGGAGTAGACTTATGGTTTATGCTTCTTTTTTTTCCTTCTAAATCTTAGACCAGCCAAACAAATATTCAAAGAAACATTAAGATGATTTGTCAAACACCATGAGAATCCTTTGAATCAAAATTCCAATGTCATTTAACCCTCCGCCATCCAAAAAATAATTTTGGTAGCCTTTCAAAGAAATTGAGTAGGAAACATTTGAAATTGATTTTTCTCCATGAATCCTCAAAGGGATTTCAAATTATCCCACATTGTTTACTTTACCTCCTACCACCCCATATGTATATAAAGATTTGTTTTCTCATTCCTAATACATAGATCATGAAAGGCATTCAAATCACAATGAGAAAACTAAAGCATTAGTTTCAATGAGTAGAATGCTAATTTCATGAAATTTTTAATCTTAATCCCTCAAGGTCCAAAGCCTTTTCAAGTCTAAGAGCATCATTGCTTTTGAAATGTTGTAAGTCTAAATGTCACTAAGATATAGAAATCTCAACTATACAATCTTGTAGTGTACATGTTGTAGATGTCATGGATCAAATTTGGAGTCATTTGGCTACATGGATTGCAAGATCATAATGTTTTAGTGTTGAAAAAGGATGTTGAAATTTTCCTTGCAACACATTTGGAGGTGAAATCTAATTTCTAAACCTTTTCAAATGAAAAAACTTTAAACTATAAAGTGCTTGAAAATCAGCATACAAATACATTGGTGAAAGAAAACATCATTCAATTGACTCAAAATGGCTTTGAAATGTCAAGAAATTTAAAAAAAAAAAACATCCAAAGCTAAACCTCCTTCTCTTAAAATGATTCTCAGTCACTCATAACTTCTTGAATTGATATGAAATTTTATCCACACTAACTAGACTAGTATGCACAACTTTCCCAAAAAACATTATTGAAAATGGGCACTGTATGAAGAAGAAATAAGCCGCCAAAGTTCACTGTAATGAAAAACTATTAGGGTTTTGAACTTTGAATTGCTCCAAAACATTCAAATCAACTTGGATTGATATGAAAATTTTACCACAATAACTAGACTTCAAGAAAAACATGATCCAACAAATTTTATTAAAAACAAACATTGGATGAAGGAGATACAAGCCCCTGAAGTTGCAACCATCAAATGCAGTTTGGTGAACACAAATTGAACCTGTGAACTTCGATTGGCTTCCAAAAAATCATTACATCTTGAATTGATCTGAAAATTTTACTACACAAACTAGACTACTCTAGTTCAGATATTTGAAACACTGAATATTTGTTGAGAAATATCTTAAATTTTTTTTTTCATATAGTACAGGGAATTAAGAAATGCTCAAAATCCAAATATTACTAACAACCAGAAATTATAATTGCACTTCATTCAATTAATATTCATTTAGGGAGCTTACAAAAATCTTGTCATATACAAATGAAAATTGAGTACAAATGTTCTATATGAATCAACTATATATATAAAAAGAAGAGTTTCAAAAGTAATCTTACCTTCCTTAGTTCAAGCATTTATTGGTTAAAGAGGTCAAAAATTGCAATACATGTGATGGAATATACAAAGGTGAACTTCCTAGTAACTTTTTGAGTGTATTTGCAAGCATTGCTTTGGTGAAGTGAAGAAAGATCAACAATAATTCACAAATTTATAATCCTCAAAAATTACATGGGATTCGTGAGGTTTCAACAAGCATAGGAAGAATGCAAGCACTCATTGATGTTGATGTATACTACTTAATGGAGGTATGTTCCTAGATAAATCTTTCTTGGATGAAGACCAATGTTGTAAGTCAACTACAAAAGTTTGTCTTCTACAATCTTTCTTGGATGAAGACCAATGTTGTAAGTCAACTACAAAAGTTAGTCTTCTACAATCTTTCTTGGATGAAGACCAATGTTGTAAGTCAACTACAAAAGTTAGTCTTCTACAATCTTTCTTGGATGAAGACCAATGTTGTAAGTCAACTACAAAAGTTAGTCTTCTACAAGAAGGCTTTGTGCACATGTGTGTTTGGGTTTGCAAGAGTTGTGTTTGACCATGGTAATTGACATGCCTAGACAACTTTAACATGTGAGAAAGCAAATACAAACCCTCTACACAACTACTAGAGTGGTTTCCTTTCAATGTAAAGATTTACTCGAACTTCATTATATTCACTACTGATGTAGCTTTTGTTGAAGCAAGCCTTCTTTCCTTTGATCAAAAGGAGATGCAAGAGTAGTGAGTGGCAAAGAATATCTTGCCTTCGAAGAAGAATAGGTGCTTTAATTTTTTTTTTCCAAATGTCCAAGGCAAAGTACTATAATATTATTAATATCTACAATCATTTGATGGATTTTTAAAAATGAAGTTAACTAAGCGCTCAGCATTAGCAATTTTCCATTGAAATGTTCTAATGAAATGGCCTGAGAAAAAAATCTTTTTTTTTCAATTAGGCTTCAACACATATTTCGTCATTATGAGAGTCAAGGGGCTTGCTTGAGTGATTCACAGGGTCTACAACATCAAACTTGACTGACGTGGCCACATCTGGACCCTCCCCTTCATTCTTCAAAGATGCCACCTCTGTAGCCTCAATAGCAGCCAATTGTGTATTGAAAAATTGAATTGCAGTTGCAGTCTGTGCTTCATCTGTAGAGCAAAACCCAAGTAAAATTAACTCACAGTAATATTCTTACATATTGGGCAATGCCCAAGGAAGAGGGGATTTTGTGGGAAAAAAAAAGCATTGATAAGGAGGGTGGAGCCCAACGAGGAGGTGCATTTTAGTGGCATTGTCTAGCATAAATTGCAAGGGAAATTCTCCATTAGGATGAACAAAATGTGATGAACAGAACATTGTTGGATGAAAAATGCGAAGTGCCCAATTATATAGGCAAAATCGCGTAATCGAGCAAGAAACCCTAATTACAATGCAAAATCCATCTAAGAAGTGAACGGGACATTTTCACTAGTGGTTTATGAATAACTTTTGTTTGGATTAGTTTTCATTAATTGGTGTCCCTTGGACCATTTTCACGTTCCATCAAATGGATGAAATTAAATATAAAGACCATTTTATAAGAAACAATATGCTCAATTACAAGGTTGACTATTCACTATGAATATATTCTCTAGTGCAAGGTTCAAATTTCACATTATTGCACATCATCTCAATGATTAGATCTTGATCAATTACGTTTAATAATTTTTTTTTGAAAAAATACTATGATGCTATAGAAAAATAAAATTATAAGATACTATCGCACTCATGGGGAATTTCATTAAAATGGTGAATATTCTGTGACTTTGACATCCCATAGTTCAGACTAGGCAGTCTGAAATCTAGTACACTAATAGATTTCAGACCGGGTAATCTAGTATACTAATAGATTTCAGACCACCCGGTCTAAACTATGGGAATGGCACATTGTAAAAATGGCACATGAAATATCACCATTTTAATGAAATTTCCCATGCTCTTCATATCCAAATGGGATTGTTACCCATATATGGTTGTAATGAGATTTGATTGAAAATGAAGAGAGATTTCCCCTTATTCATTCATGTTATTCATTCATGTTATTCATTCATGTTACTCATTCATGGTATTCATTCATGGTACTCATTCATGGTATTCATTCATGGTATTCATTCATGGTATTCATTCATGTTGTAGTACCTTTATTACACTATAATTCTCAAATTTTATAACATGAGAAGAATAATTCTCAAATGCAAATAATAGGTTGTTCTCCCATTTCAAGTTATGAGGGAAGAATGAACTACAATTGTAACACCCCTAAATGCTTATTTAAGGACAATACAGTTTCAAAGTTTGAGAGAGAAAAAAACTCACCCAATCTGGGTACAGTGTGGCCTGAGCGATGGGTGATAGTGACATTGTTCTCAAAGGACTTGAGCACCTCCACACCAGCAAATCGTAGCCAATCCTTGTCCCCTGTGGTTTGAAATTACATCAATCTGGTCAAAGTTTTGTTGCCTTTTGCTTCACTCCAAATTTTAAAAACACCCATATTTCACTTGATATTAGAGTCAATCGTAAAGTGAACCCCAGTTTGTACAAGAAGTGTCACAGAGAAGGCTTATCTAAGAATAGTACAAAAGAAACACAACACCCAACTCCATCACAGCCCAGTTTGGGTGCTTTAAGGAGTTTCATCCTGTTTTTTTCTCAAACTCTAGCTCATGGTCCCCATTACACACTTTATGATTAACTCTATGATTGATCAGTTTGAGATGGTTTGAAGTGATAATGAAAATAAAGGAAAGAAAACAGATACAGCTCGTAGTGAAGTTGAAGAGTATTTTAAATCAATGTCTTCTCAGAAATCAAGTTTTTTAGACCACAAAACTTGGACGTTTGACATGTTTTTCTTTGTATACACAAAGACTTATTCTGAAACTCCTTAACGCCACAACAATTTCGACTTTCAAGATGAGCAGAAGAATGTATATCACTACGAAGTTTACTTCGGTGATTCTAGAGTTCAATTTCTTCAGACTATTTGCAAAGAGTTATCAGTCGAGGCAAATCATCAGCTTAGTAAAGAGTAGGTCATTTTGTACCCAGGAATGCCAAGGTCGGGCATTTGATTGTTGGCCCCTCGTAAATGTGTTTCAAGTGTTGTGCTCGGAGTTGGGCAGGTGCCATGAGGACGAGGAAACGAACAGGCGGCACATCTTGAAGTGCCAATCCCTGCAAAATTACAAAGGTTTGGTAAGGAAAAGATTTCATTGCTTGGGATCGAAAGGTCCGCCTTGCACTACCCCAAAGGATTGGAGTTTCAAATTAACATTCCAGCCAGCATTCATAGCCGAAGCTCGATTGCTCACTCAGACATTCTTATTTGGCGAAATTCCATCAGATTTCAACAGAAATTTGGGTTTTTGGTGTAAACCTAGAGGAAACTGATTGAGGGAGAAATTAAAAGTGTGACTGATTGTTTCTCTAGATTTATAGCAATTTTGCTGAAAATTTGTTACAAATCGACTTAAGTTCTACTATTGTAGCTTCCAAAATAACGAAAACAATAACAAAATTTGCCTGAATTCGTAACCTCAACCAAATTGTTGGAACCAACAAAACACCAACAAAAAATCGAAGATTCATCGAACTTAATGAGAGAATCAAAAACTCCCACGACTGGTTGAAGGACCGTTCATCACTACTCACTCCCTATTTGCAAGACTTTCTGGGATTGAAGCTTCAATTGTACCTTTTCTTGAAGAGCAGCAAGACATCCAGACAAAACCGCTCCCTGCTCAACAGGGAAATTAACTGTCAAAACATTGAATAATAGGGGGAGCAGGTAAAAACCTATAATGAAAGGTCTGCATTGATCACGTTCTGAAGTGGACTTGATTGAAGGGTAAAATATATCTTATCATGTACCTGAGAAAACCCAATGAAACCATCATACGGTCCGTGCAACTTCATGTAATCGCTTATGTACGAAAAGAGCTTCTCATCCACGTGATAAAACTCAGTGAAATCCTGGACAACACGCAACACCCAATTGTCAAATACAGAAAGAAAAAAAACAAAATTCTTGTCAAGCGAGCAAAGCCAGTGATTCAAAAACGAAACGCGGCATGCAAGCACAATTTTACTCGAATTTTGCTCCTCAAGCTATCCTCGGAAACCAAACGAAATGTTCATGGCAAAGATTGAACAAGTTGAATTTCTAACGACCCATTGTAAATAGACAAAAAAACTAATTCTTCCAGGGACAAAGGAGTCTCAAGGATGATGTGCAAATACCTTGTTGTATCGGTACCACTCGTAGTAAGGACCTTCAAAGAGGCCCTCGACCTCGGATTTCCCACTGCAGGGAAGCGGACCATCAAGGCAATCCTGTCCATCCACACGGAATGGAGTTGAATCAATCAGTTGCAGCTCATTTGAAATCTTGACTAATTATATTTTTGAACCAACCCAAAGTATATTATGAAGAAACATAACGCATTCCTATGTCAAAGGATCAACTAAATGCAGACTGGCCCATAATTATCTGCATTGCTGGGAGAAAGTAGAGAAGACAAATTCAACTAGTATCGATCAAACAACTCCCTCCATAATCTTCACTGAATGTAGAAAACGAGAAGTAGAAGTTTTGAGCAACCTATTCCAGCATTTCCTAAGCCATTGAAGCGCAAAACTCTCAAAACTGCATGACATTTTTTGGCATTCTTAAAGAGCATCTAGTTACTTTGAGAGTCTGAATTAGGATCGCATTCTAACACAACTAGCCCAAGATCGTTTACTACCACCCTGTTTAATGAGAAAACATCCATACTTTCAATATGAAAATTCGATAGCATCAAAAGGATGGATATGGATTCTTGGGTGCAGCAATGGACCCATAAAAATTGGTTATGACCTCTTCAGGTATGTTCGCATTTAAATTTAAGAAGAGGTTTAAATCAATCTCAAAAATGAATAATTTAGCTTCATCTTTGAACTAAGACACACTCTGCTACCGTACCTTCGTTACTCCTGAACCCATCTCACCACCGCCATAGCCGAACAAAACAGTTGAAAATACTTCCAAAAATACTTCTATTCTAACTGACCAGGAGTGCGCGCATCAGTTTACCACATCGAAGAGGTTGTTCAAAGCAGGCCCCCATTTGGAAAGCTGGTGCCGAAGAATGGCTCCACTGGTTCGAAACCCATGCAAGCCCAGCAGCTTCAATTTCCGGTGAGGCACCTTCTCCTCCAGCCCCATCGATCTCCACAAATGGAAGAAGCCCCTGCAGCAGCAGCAAAAAAAAAAAGACAAGAAAACAAGCTTCAATCAGCTTGCAATTCAAGATTTTGCTACGCTTATGAATCTAGAGAAAACTGGAACTAAGGTTTCGTACAAATCCATCTCTTACAGCAAGTTCTGTTAGAAGCTCAAGAGTCGAATGGCTGTGGCAATGGCGATGGCGAAGACGTACTGTAAGTTAGTTGTAAACAGGAGTTGCAATGCTTGTCCATTATTTTCAGTCAGTCTCTTGCTCGAGTTCTCATAGAAAAAGTGTCCGTCCTTTTGCATGGCTGACTTCAGTTGTCTTTGGTCGCGAGTAGCAAAGTGCGTGAGGTCAAAAGTAAGCTTATTATGTGTTGACAAAATATGGCTAAGTTTTTCAGTATAGTGCATCTGAAATTATTTTTTAAGAAAATTGTTGCTTCCGAAAATGTGAATATTAGAAGTGCTAATTTGAGAGTTTAGTAAAATTCGCACTTTGAAGAAAAAAATTCAACAACTTTGAAGGGATTGTCAATTGGGTCCACTGGTCAAAAATGGTGAGGTCATTGAAAGTGGTCGACCAGAAAGAAAAAGACCTGGGAGCTGGCCACTGGGTCAACAAGCAAAGGCAGAATGGGAAGGAATGCTGAAACTTCGGGAGCCTCAAGGATCACTTTTGGTGTTAAAAGAATGTTGTTACTAAGAGTCTTAGAAATGAATTTAGACCAACTTCTGGACCAGATTCACATTACGAACATCATTCCTAACATCAAGTGCAAACATACCTTTAGTTTTCAATGTTACGGTCGATGAAGTTTTATTGTTTTCTTGGTGGAAGAGCGACATGCACCCGTGATTTTTTATCATTCTGAAGAAGTAGTAAGCTATTTCTACAATACATATGTGATATTTTGGTGATACTTGGAGACATGTATATTAGAAGTAGGTGAAACATAGGTAAAATTTGGCCATTGGTCTCAAAAAATAGTAGTAATTTGGCTATTTTGACTGAAAAAAATGAAGGTTTCTTCACTAAAAGTAGCCAATGGTCTTTTGGTTGTAGGCAACTGGCAAAAACATTGTGCATAAAAAAAAAACATTGCTTATAATGCAAGCAGGTTAGATAAATTGTTTGATTGTGATCATCCATCTTTCACTCATTGACAATAACATATTACCTAAGAATAATAAACTTCATCCCAATATTGACAAATTTCATATTTTTTAGAGATTAATTTAGCAATTTCATCCACTTTTTTTCCCTAATGAAATGAGAGCCAACTTGAAAATTAGCTAAGGTTCTGGCAATTCTTTGTCAATCAACTTTGCTCTAAAGGCAACTAACTTCAAAAGTCACTTATTTAATTTTGAATGTTCACATAGGAAGAGATGAGCTGCTCTTTATACAAGTGGGGTAGTGGTGGGTGCAACTATCCATGTGGGATATGTAAATTAAGAAAAATAAGAATTCAACTGCTCATACTTAATCCTCTTAATTTACATATCTCACATGGATAGTTGCACCTACCACTATTCCACTTGTATAAAGAGTGGCTCATATCCTTCACCAACACACAAAATTGAGTGTGCATCATAGCCCTTATTGTCAAATCCTAATTTCAAAACATTTTGTTCTTGGCTAATGCATTTTAGCCCTTATTTTTAAATCCTAAACCTTGATTTTAGAACACTTTGTTTTTGGCTTTTGAAGCACTAACAGCTACTTGACATCACAATTCAAGTTGAGCAAAAACAATTTAAAAAAAACATTATCTCATATTTGCAAGACAATCATTAACAGTTGTGTAGAACAACACAAAGTCCTAATTCATTTGAGTCTAATTAATTCCTAATGGACCAAATAGTCATTGAATGACCAATTGAAAATTCGGGCAAGTTCCTACAATGTCAATTTTTCAATGGATCTTTTTGAAATGTTGACACAAGATATAGATGTGGTCCTCTTAGGTGGGAACAATTTTTTTTTAATAAGGGTTCTTGCATCAAAACTTATGTTGTCCAAAAAAGAATTTAATGCTAAGCATTTAAGAAATCTTTTGCTGAACTTCACATCTACCTTTGTAATTTCATACATAACTCATGTAATAGAGGATGCAGTTGTCAAAAAAACCCATGCACAATGCAAAAATCCCACTTTAGGAGGAGTTAAAGTCTATTGCCCTTATCAAATAAGATAAGAAAAATTCTTCCAAGGTGGAAGCACCTAAAAACATAATAATAAGCAATTCAACATAGTTGGAGGTATTTTTTTTAGAATTTTTTTAATAATATTAGCAATTGAAAATCATGGATTAAAAAAAAAATTAAAATTTCTAAATAAGACATATATTTCTATGAATATTTCAAAATGAAACTCCCTAGGTCACTCAAACCGTTACATAGTTTGGTTCTAAAACTTAAGTTTAAAAAAATAACAATCAACCAATTGCAACCAAATATGGAAATGATTTAATGACACTTTGGGTAACATGGTTCAATGAAAGTCTACTTGTCAAAAGTGGATATAAGGACAATTTTGGGTGTAGTTTCACCTTAATCCATAAACAACACTGAGGCTGTTTTCTGGTTGATGAATGACAAAGAATATCTCTATGTAGGACAAAAGTACAACTATTCATCCTCCAAATTTTGTGTGAAAAGAGAAGATCTTCTACAAAAGTTTGTCTTCCAATGAGTGTGTAAATAACCTATTCGGATTTTTAGTGTCATTTTTTTGGTGTGTTTTTATGTGGTTTTAGTTATGTTTTGTTTGATTGGTGTTCCAAATGGGTGATTTTTGGATGTTATTAACCAATTTGGAAGTGTTTATCCGGATGCAGTCAAGCATGAGCCACGGTGAAGGGATTGGAAGGGAAGCCAATTCAGAGAGTGAAGGCAGTTTTGGGTTGTCTGAGGGTAATTCCTATTTGTAATGCAGGATGACAATTCCGAGTTGGAATGTTCTACGTTTTTGTCCAAGTCGGAACTGTCTGTAGCCAGCTAGGTTGGAGCTGTTGTGGTTTCCAAGTTGGTTGCCTGTGGTCGGCAGTTAGGGTTGCGCGGGGTGTTGCAGGTGCCAATTTGGGAATTTATGTGTGTATTGGAGGGACGGTTATTTTTGAGGTTCCTAATGGGCAGTTTGCAAGTTTTGAGGTGATGCCAAGTTGGTTAAGGAACTGCCTGGCTTGGGATTTTAAAGTCGAGTTTTCCGATTTGGAAGGCACCCATTGTTGAGAGTATGCCAGTGCGAGTCCCAGTCCCGAGTTGGCTGTGTATTTTCGTTGTTTGTGTATGTTTGGTTGTGAGAGGACAAGTGGTCCTAATTGGTATTTGTGTGTGTATGTGATATGATGGTTATGTTCAATTTGGGATGAGATGTGTGAATGCTTAAGTCCGAATTGATGAGGCTGTGTGTAATTTGGAAGTTGTCCGGAGGACTGTGCGATTATTTGCGGTGGTGGCTGTGAAGAACCGATTTGGAAGTTTACGGTGGTGGAGCAGAAGAGCTTAAGTCCAAATCGGAGTGTTAGTGAAGCAGAGTCAGGAAGATGTCTGTAATTGAACCTATTAGGATTTATGCATGAAGATGCTAACCTAATAGGAAGTTATGATGAGATTCATTGAATGGGAGATCAATTTGGATGTGATTGTTGTTTATCCAAATTGGTAGTAGTTGTTCGTGAAGCAAATTGGAATATTTAGCATTATAGTGCTGGGTGGTTGGAGATTTTGAGAAGTAATTACAAAGTGATGGATCCAGTTGGACATGGCAGTTGGAGCGTCCAAATTGGAATTATATGAAGCAGTGAGCTAATTTGGAGTGAATCAGTCAGTGAAACATTATTTTGTGGAACGGTGATATGTCACCAATTCGGCTGAATAAAGAAGGATTGAAAGCGAATTGTTGTTCCTTGTGATTGGCATGTATATTGTGTGTATGAGCTCAATTTGGAGGTTCAGTCATAGTGTTGATTCTGCCCAGTTGGAGTTTGGCAGTCTGGAAGTGAAACAGAATTGGAAGGTTGAGTGTCTGTATGTGGAATGTATGATGTCATGAGTGCTTATCCAAATTGGTTACATAAAGTTTGAATGTTGTCTAAGTCAGGATCCCGAGTTGGTCTGTGAAGTCGAAGCAACAGGTCTCAAAATTGAGAGTTTCCGAATGGGTGTGAGAAATTAATTTATCCAAGTAGGAAAGAAGAGAAGACTGTGATAAAAAAAAATATATAAAATAAAAAAATAAAAATTCCCAAGTTAGTAAAGGAGAGAGTGATATATATGATTTGGAGAGTCTGTGAGTGTTTATAAGGAGATAATTATCCAAGTTGAGAAGGTAAGATGAGGAAGAAGCAGAGTGTTAAGGTTGATTTCAAATCGGTGTGTAAGAAGTGTCAATGGGCGGTGATAAAAATTACATCAAGCCAAATCGTGGAGATAAAGATATGAAGACCAAGTTGGCGAAAGAAGATATGGTGGTTTCCTGTCTTGGTGATAACTGCGAGGCTGATGGGTGATTGTTCCAAAGTGGGAGTTGGAGTGCCGCAGCGAGCTTGTGCCAACAGCAGCACCAATTCCGATTTGGTGGAAAGACGAAAGAATCCAACTTGAAGATTAAAGATCAATTCCAATTGGGTGATACTTAACCTTGGTGGTTTTAAGAGTGGAGTGAACAATTAAATTATTAATTATTATAGAAACATGTGAGGAATTAAATTAATACTAGTTGGAAGTATGCATTCCTTGTGTGTTTTAGCCCTTTATTAGTACGTTCTAATGTCGTTGTAGAAGTAGTCCTATTAGAATTGCCTCCCTAGGAACGAATTAAACTATTTGTTTAGATATTCCGATTAGGATCTAAACTTAACTACAGAGTGCTTTTTCATTTTTCAAAGCCAACAATTCACATGGTATTCAACCATATGATTTCCACAATGGCTCATCCTTTAAAGGTTAACTTCAAGTGATGTGATTTTGCAATCCGTATAGTTAAAGTTTCTGAATTTTTTCCCACATATTCCCATGATAGTCTAGTACAAATTTGTATAGTTTACCCCCTTGAAACTCTTTTTTTCATTTTTTTCTCACTAACCTAAAGGTGGCACGTTTTGACAATTTATGTAAGAAGTGTGCTCAGGTTAAAACTTGATGGAGTGTGCATAGAGGATTCTCAAAACATCAAGTACTATTGAAAATCACCTCTTAATGTAGAAAACAAATTTTACATACATTTGAACTCTATATATGACAATGTGATGATTTTCAAGACATTAAGGGAACCAGAACCAAATCCAATTATCCAGAAGACCACCCAAAAGAGCTAGGGAGTACCATGTAGCACCTGCGTTGTCACCGTTGTGGATTGACAAATTGGGTATGGATTTAGATTTATGGAGCTCTAAGTTAGTTTTAGCGCTCAATCATTTCTTGAATGTTGGGTTAGGCTTGCATTTTTTTTAATTCCTTGTTACCAGGTATTGAGATCAAAGAGTGGTGGAACCAAGAGGTACACTAAGTGCCATTTTATTTAGGATTAAGATTAATCAATAAATTTAGCATAATAGATTGGGCAAGTTATTTCTTACTGCAATGGCTATCTATATAGATTTGGTTCAAATGGAGCATGCACTATAGGTGCCTACAGAGTTAGGTAATGCAAAAATCAAAGTAGATGCAATCGGAGTGGAAGGTTTGATTGAACTTGAACTTGTTGCTACAATATCAAGTATGGGCTAGTTTGATAAGTTCCACCCTACTGTTGCAAAGTTGGGAGAGGAGCTACTTACAAATTTTTCAAGGAATAGTACCGGTTTCCTATTCATTAACAAGATACTTAAGGTACAAGTCAATCAAGCTTTAGTTTGCACGAAGACAAAATATCTCCAAAAACATATCATCGTCATTTATTTTGTAGAAAATAAACTTCCACAAGAATCCATTGCTTTGTGGATATGTAGTCTTTAAGTTAAAGTGGGAGAATGGAATGGCATTGGTAGGGATTTGGGGCGCGTTTTTTTTAGACCCTAAGTAAGAGCTAGGTCATCACTTAGAAATTACTTATGCTAACACCCCATAGATCAAGATGGGGCACATGCATCTTACAAACTTGGACACCCAATTTCAATGCTAACAAACCTTCAGGTCTAAGAGTGCCAACATGGGTGACGTTGAAAAATGTTCTACAAAATTTTTGAGGTAGTGCTAAAATAGCTAAAGGATTTGAAGAGTTCCTTGGGATTGATAATAGAAATAAACACACAATGGATAACATTTTTATATACGACTTATATTTGGATCAGGTTGGAGAACTCAAGTGGAAGTGCAGAATGAGTACATGGGTGAAAAAGTTGTCATTAAGGTGGACTATTGCCACTTATCCATTCATTGCAGAGTACACCTTAACACTAATCATATGGCTAAAGATTGCCCCGGAAAGTATGTGAGATTGAAGGGTGTGGCAAGTAGAGCCAATGTTCAAATGTCAAGGCATCAAAACAAACCTTAGAAGAAAAGAGGTGCTGCAACAACTTTGACAAGTCCAATAGTATTGCCACCTCCTCCATCCCTCGCTCTAGATTAATGTCCTTCACAAGTTCGGAGGACCTCCCAAGGACACGGTGGTTTGGTAGTGGGAATTGAGCCCTCAAAGACAAAATCACAAGCTCTGTAGACTTCCTAGGGTTCCGGTAGTGTAGGAGAGAATATAGAGTGCATAGGGGCAAGATCAATAGCGGATATAAATCCAACCCTTGTTATTCTGACAACACTGGGAGGCTTGTAGGTTCAAGGAACATGGACTTTAGATGGAAAGGAGGACGATTCAAGATCTAGAGCTACACCAAAATATAAGTGGAATGGTTGGAAAAAAGTTCCACACGGGCCCAAAGTAAAGTCCAAGCATTCCGAACGTGAGAATGAGAACTCAAGTTAATACTTATTTGCATGAGGCTTCCTTGTAGGTAGTTTTTCAATCACATGCATAAGTATCGCTCGATCCACCTACAAGGCCTTTTTTTTATCCTCTATACCAAATAAAAGGACCAAATCAAAGGAATTATGGATTGATAGTTTGAAATCTTTGAGCAAGGCTCGCAATAGGCAAGGAGGTCCATCTTACATTGACCCTCAGTTACAAGGAAAGAAGAAAATTGTAGGGGCCACTGAAGGATCCATGAATAGATTGTCAAGTGGAGCAGTAGCAAATATCACAACCATGACAACAAGAAACAAAGGTGATCTAATAGCATCGATGTTAGACGCCCTCCAATTTCCAATAGAAAGTATGGAGGTGGAGCCCCCGAAGCAAAATGTAGGGCTAACCAGATACAAACATTCAACAGTAGTAGTGGTTGGTAATGTGGCAAAGGAGCAATTGGCCCCACCGGTGGATGGATAGAAAGAATGTGAAGTTGATTAGGTGTAGGTGAAGCAAGACAATCAAGGAAAGAGATGGCTAAGCATCGACTTGAACAGGACTGCCCCTGCCCCTTTTAGCTCCATATATAGAAGGGCCCTAGGCAAAACCTTGATTGATCATTTACGGACCAGCTCAAAAAGTACAAGTCAGGTAGTAGCAGGTTTAAATGCATCCACACCACGTACCCTAGAGTTCCCTTGGGCCTTGAATACCTTCTCGAATTATTTTCAAATTGAAATTATGGAATGGTAGAGGCTAAATAATAGGGTTTCTCTAATGCCCAAATTGAAGAAGCACACAATTCAACGTAGGAATGATGTCTTTTCTTCTGCCAAATGACATTGCACTTCCACTCTTCAAGAGCGACAGAATACTCTTTGTTAGTTAGAGGAAGGAAGGTTAGTTCATAGGAGGGACCTAGTTGAAGGGGAGGGCCTTAGGGGTCCATTATTGTTTCACCCTAATCTTTAATCTTTAATATGATTGTCACACTCCTCACTCCAAAACCTTCAGGGAATCAATAGCCATTTGAAAGTTGACATTGTTAAGATTTACTATTGGACTCTGAAATCAAGCTTGGATATATTATGCTTTAAAGAACATTGACTCAGGGATAATTGTCTTCTGACTTTGGATAATATTATCTAGCCTAAAGCCAAATTCTTTTGCCAAGAAGCATCAATTGGCTACGAACACAATGTTGATGCCCAAAGAGCTGGCAAAATGGGTGTCTGTATGTGGGTCTCCCCTTCTATTCAACATATGGCTCGACATATCGTCATTAGTTCAAGATTTTTTAGATGTTGGTGGACCCAATGGGTGAGATTGGAGGGTACCCCCTAGCGGAGACCTTTTCATATTAAATGTGTATCACTATAAGGGAAAGGGGTCCAAAATGACAAGGATTTAACACAAAATTATCGGAAATGACAGTAGCTGTCAATTGCGAATCTATTCCTATCAATTCTTTATTTCTGTTAACACTTTCACACAAAACTATCCAAATTGAAAATAAGCATGTATTCATAATATGCTACTATCAAATGATAAAAATTCTGTGAATTAAATTTTGTAAGATTGGAGGGTAGAAAGGCTATTTTTATAGTGAAATGTATTGTCCATCAAGAATCCTCAAAAACTATGGGATAATTTAACAATGAGAGCTTAACCGCTCATTGTTAAAAATTGCAAGAATTGTGTTCAAAGTTTACATTGTCTTTAAATTTTGTTCATAACTTTTGATTGAAGAATCTAAACACAAAGTTTACATTGTCTCTGAATTTTGTTCATAACGTTTGATTGAAGAATCTAAATCTGAAACGGATTTTTGGAGGTAAAACTTAAATTGATTTCCCAACTTATCTTAGTTCAAAATTTTCTGAAAAAATATATTCTACTATGCCTAATTGAGGTTTGAAATTTCACTTTGAACACAATTCCTACAATTGATATATCCCATATGAGCTGCCTTGCCTACCACCACCCTTTTGTATAAAGCAATTGTTTTCTACACTCTCTTTACTTGCAATAAGAGGCATTTGGAGGTATGTTTTTGAATGTGAAGCTTGATTTTGATAGATAATGTTTTTATGTAGTAAAACTTAATTAGTCGGTTGTTTAGGAACAATGTGGCAAACTTGGGCTATGAAATCATTAGTTTTTTTGACATCATGGATGAAAACCAGGTTGAAATTGTCTCAAATTTTGATGACAACTAATGACAAAATTTTGTCAACTAATTGGCCAAATCAAGACGTTCTCATTGACAAAGCAATTGACAATTTTTTGTTAATTTGTTGTCAATAAGGACATAGATATCCTTGTAGTGTCCTACAATTTTTAACAATGAGTAGTCAAGCTCTCATTGTTAAATTATCCCATAGTTTTTGAGGATTCTTGATGGACAATACATTTTACTATAAAAACAACCTCTCTACTCTCCAATCTTAAAAAATTTAATTCATAGAATTCTCATCATTTGATAACAGCATATTGTCAATACATGCTTGTTGTCAATTCGGATAGTTTTGTGTCAAAGCGTTGACAGAAACAAAGAATTGATAGGAATAGGTTGGCAATTGACAACTACTGTCATTTTCGATAATTTCGTGTTAAATTCTTGTCATTTTGAACCCCTTTCCTTTGTAGTGATTTCTTCCAACCTTGTGGTAGCCAACCCAACCCAATGGCAGAATACTTCAGCAAGGGCAATAGCAACCACTCTGATCACCTCTATATATGGAGCAAATTTTTCCTTAGAGTGGTTGCTTCTAGGAAATCCATTTATAAAATGAGTGCTCATTTCTTGGAGGAAGTCAAGTTATAAGATTGGTTCATACAAATTTGGATTGCCAACCACTCAGATGATTTTTTTTGTAAACTTCACAAGTCGGTTAAATTTTATAAGGAATATTATTTGAGGTAGGCAAAACTATAGAGAATAAACAAAGCCCACCTATGGGCTCAAATGGAAGAAGTAGTAGAAGCCCTTCAAGTGGACCCTAGGAACCCACATTGCCAGAGCCTGCTTAGTGAGATTGGTGAAAAACTTGGGGTAGTAGAAAAATCCCATGTGGAGGGTTTCAAGGAGCACAACAGAATTTGCATTGATGGAAGAAAATTAGGGATGCATGTTTCAAAGAATTCTTTAAAGCCTACAAAGATAGAGGTAGCAAGGCCAAGATTGTAGAGCTAGAGGATGATGATGGCTTCATCCACACTAACCAACCAAATCTATAAAGGATCTATTTAGAATACTATGACAAACTTTACACTGTGATGGGCCAATCTTTAGCACGAAGGGAGCCTAAAGAAGCATGTCTTAGTGTTGTCTCTGATCGCCTTTCCGTATTTGTGAAAAATTCACTTATGGCCCCTATATGCCTTGAGGAATTGGAGGGAGCTCTTCAAGACATGGATCCAAGTAAAGCTCCAAGGTCTGATGGAGTGATCACAAGTTTGTTTAAGAACTATTGGGAAATCATCAAAAGAGACTACTTGGTCATGATCAATGGAGCAATCCAAAAGGAGGCAATGCCACTGGGAGTGACTAGAGGCCTTATTACCCTCCTTCACAATAGCAAAGATAGAAACAAATTGACCAATTGGCGACCCATTACATTGTTGAACGTGGCATATAAAATCTTTGCGAAGGCCCTACAAAAACACCTTTAATTAGTCCTCATGGATATCATTTCCCCTGACCAATCTACATTCCTACCATCGCAATTTATATTAGATAATATTTTCTTAATGCACGAGATTTTGGACTGGGCAAGCATTCAAGACAACTGCTTCTCTTCTTTTAAAATTGGATTTTAGCAAAGCCTATAATATGGTAGACTTAAGTTTTTTGACTAAAGTCATGGTAACAATGGGCTTTCCAAGGGAGTTCGTTTCCATGGTCATGCTTCTTTTTAAGGGGACTACAACTTCAATTAAAGTGATCGGGGCCCAATCTCTAGCTTTTCCCATTCAAAGGGGGTTGAAACAAGGCTGTCTATTGGCCCCTTACTTTTTTTCATTATTGCCAAAGTCCTAAATACAATGGTTAAAGTAAGTGTTGTTGAGGATGTGATTAGAGGCATTAAATTACTAGTGGAAGACCGCCAACAAGTAATAGTCCAATATGCGGATGACACATCATTTACCCTCTAAAAGTAGGAAGGGTTAGTAGTAGCAACAATAGTCACATTGGACCGGTTTTATGCGGGCTCAAGCTGGGTGCTAAATTGGGACAAATCATGTGATTATTGGAGAGTGCAAGGAGTTTGAGTGTATCCACCCTGGACAAACCATTTAAGGATGACATGGATAGGTGAAGGGAACGTGGGGTCATTGCAAGAAACACCGACCATTTTGGGTAGCGTTTTCCAAAACCGATTTTTGTCCAAGCTATAACTTTTGAATTTTAAACCCAATGCCAAAAACAAAAATTTTATTTCTAGAGTTTTTGATTGTAATAGTATCCTTTATTTTTCAAAAAATTTATAAAAATATTTTATATTTAAAAGTCAATTTTGTTAATTTGTCACAAAATTAGGTTTAGTGGTTTTTTATTCTATTGAGCAGTTCAATTTAATGATTTTCAGCTGAAATTTCTATAGCATATTCCTATAGTAGGCGGACATGTCTCCACCAAATGGTCTTTAGAAATAAATTATTTTATGTCCTCCACATTCATGCAAATAGGCTTTTTTTGGCCTCCTTTGCGCGTGTACTTCAGAACATTAGTGATGGTTTTGACTAATTTTTTTTTGTCAAGTCTCATCACAAAGAAGTCCTTCCAAATGGCCAATTTTTAGTTTCTTTGAAAATTGTTTTTCCTATTTTCTACAAATTAAAACGTCCAACAATGTATTTTCTAGGACATATTCACCAGAATTCTACGTCCTAGAATATGTCCTAGAAAATACATTGTTGGACGTTTTAATTTGTAGAAAATAGGAAAAATAATTTTCAAAGAAACTAAAAATTGGCCATTTGGAAGGACTTCTTTGTGATGAGACTTGACAAAAAAAATTAGTCAAAACCATCACTAATGTTTTGAAGTGCATGCGCAGAGGAGGCCAAAAAAAGCCTATTTGTATGAATGTGGAGGACATAAAATAATTTATTTCTAAAGACCATTTGGTGGAGACATATCCTCCTACTATAGGAATATGCTATAGAAATTTCAGCTGAAAATCATTAAATTGAACTGCTCAATAGAATAAAAAACCACTAAACCTAATTTTGTGACAAATTAACAAAATTGACTTTTAAATATAAAATGTTTCTATAAAATTTCTCAAAAATAAGGGATACTATTACAATAAAAAACTCTAGAAACAAAAATTTTGTTTTTGGCATTGGGTTTAAAATTCAAAAGTTATAGCTTGGACAAAAACCGGTTTTGAAAATCGCTACCCAAAATGGTTGGTGTTTCTTGCAATGACCCCGTGGACAAATTGCTAGGTTCTTTTTTTGGACTCTCGCTTAGCTTTAGAGAGGTAGATGCCTTTCTACTAGAAAAAGTTCATAAAAAACTAGCATTTTGGTGCACGGCTAAGATTAAACCATAGAAAGGATGATTGTAGTAAATCACATGCTACTATCAACTCTCTATTTTTTTCATTGCCATTTGGGCCGAATCTCTTGTAGGAGTGACAAAGTGTAAGAGTGCAATAATGAATTTTATGTGGTCAAGATCAGTCTTAGGCTAAAGTGGTATGGGTGTAGTGCTATCAGAGCAAGGCCAAAGGTGGAATTGGGCTTGTTAATGCGGTTGATGCCCTAATAGCACTCCTAGTCAAGTGAGTTTTGAAAGCTTGTGAACCTAATTCATCCAACTTACACGTATTATTAAGATTTAGACTCTCATGTTTTTAACCTTATAGTGGTGGGAATTGGGCCCCAAGTCTTGAGTTTTTCACCATCCCCCGATTTCAAATGAGGAAAAGGTCCAAGACTTAGAATCGTGTTGGTGAGACTTGGAAGAAGATGGTGGGAAAATATTATACCTATTTCCTCTAACACTTTTAAGGAAACTCAATCTAAATCATCATGGTTTTCCTCTTTCTCTTCCCAAATTGGCTCGAGGTTCTCAAGAGTCCGTGCTTCTAAACTTCACAAACACTAGAAGACAAATGTATCTACTACAACTGATTGAAATGCAACTATGTGTTCCATGCAACTATCCTACAACTACAATCCTCTATATTTGCACCAACTTTGACGTAGTTACATTATAGTTGCAAAATATTTGCAAAGTAGTTGCAAAATGTATTTACACTTACGGGAATGTAACAAGAAAGTTGATGTGAGGTATTTTACATCCAATATTCATCACAATTGTTGATGTGGACAATTTTACATTCTGTTGCATATACAATTGCATATAATTTAAATTCAATAGCAATTCAACTAGAGTGCAACTAGACTGCAACTACAATGCAACTAAACTACAACTGCAACTACAATGCAACTAAACTACAACTGCAACTACAATGCAACTAAACTACAACTGCAACTATATTAAGTCTTTTATTAATTGTCCCATATCAATTGTCAAGAATACCATTAAGTTAGACATATAAGAATTGGAAGTTATAGCATTCTTGTGTTATGAATTTTGATAATGAAATTCTAATATTTATACATTTTGTAGATTTCAACAACTTATAGATTTTTATAATTTCTAGACTTCTACAACTTATAGATTTCCACAATTTGTAGATTTCTATAATCTACAAAAATCTATAAATATTTAACATTTAAGATATTTTTAGATTTGGTGATCTAACAAAAGATAGATTTGAAATTTTGAATCTACAAATCTTTGAGATTAAAATTTCAAAATCTACAAGTCTATGAATTATAGACAAGTTGTAAATAAGTTACAAATCAGGCACATTAGTTGCAAACCAGTTGCACATCAATTGCAAACTAGTTGCAAACCAATTGCATGCCAATCGCAAACAAGTTGCATACAAATAACTTTCACATAAGCAATCACATCAGAAGAATTCATCGACAAACTTTCAAGTATACTGTTGAATGAAAAATAACTTTGAAATTTTTTGTAATTGCTTTGCAACTAGTGCAAGTTGTCCACTGCAACTGCGGACTTTAAATTTTCACTTAGTTACAAATGGCCCAGCAACTACAAAACTAGTTGCAAACAGTAATTGCAGAACCCCTTGTTTTCTTGTAGTGAAAGTAGGACTTCAATATATTAGAGATGCGTGGCATGGAAGGTTCCTCACAAGCTGGAGATGGCAAATCAATATGAGTTGTTAGAAAAAGAGTTTAGTGCCTGGAACCCCTTCTTTTCTTGTAGTGAAAGTAGGACTTCAATATATTAGAGATGCGTGGCATGATGGAAGGTTCCTCACAAGCTTGGAGATGGCAAATTGATACGAGTTGTTAGAAAAAGAGTTTAGTGCCTGAAACCCCTTGTTTTCTTATAATGAAAGTAGGACTTCAATATATTAGAGATGCGTGGCATGATAGAAGGTTCCTCATAAGCTTGGAGATGGCAAATCGATATGAGTTGTTAGAAAAAGAGTTTAGTGCCTAGGAGGCTACAGTCAAATCCTTACACTACATTTGGGACTCCCTACTCCCTATTGAATTTTCCTTGCCAATAGCCGAAGAATGGTTGGAGTGTTTCGAAAACAACACCGACCCCTTCCAAATGTTGTCCTTCAAAACAGTAGTAGTTTGGGGATTTTAGTTAGAGGAAAAGCTAAATTTGGAGCCTTCTCCAACAAGACTGGGTGATGGAAGTCAGGCCTTCCTCATGCATGTTGGCTATGCGGCCGAAGCATAGTCAGCATGTGCTCAAAGATGGGTCCAAAGGACAAGTGTTTGGGGATTTTCATAGAATTAGAGTTGTAAGTGCTGTATAAGGTTCCAAGAAGATTGAATCATTACACTACTTTGGTAGGGTCAATAAATTAGTTTGGGACCTAAAGAAATTTAATTGGCAAGGCTCCTAAAGGCTGATACCATTCCACGTATATACTGTAAAACTTGGACGTAAAATATTGAAGATCAAACATGTGATCCCTAGCATTATTGAAAAAAAATGGGCAAATATTTTGTCCTTATCTCAAAAGTTGAGATGGAACTTAATTTGAACTAAAATTTGTACTCCTAAAGAAGTAGATCTCCTCTAATTAGTGTGGCATAGGGCAATAGCAGTAAACTCATAGAGGTAGGATGCATCACGCAATTTATACAAGGTGTCCTATTTGTCCAATCCATGCCCATGAATCTGTTCTCCACAAGTTTTGGGAATGCACCTCAGCTTGTTGTACTTGGCAATGGGGATCTACATTCTCAATATATTCATTACTAACTCTAGTGTGTAAGGTCCTTGGCGTCCACTAATATGGAAGCAAGGTATCTTTTCTAAACGCATCCCCGCAAATTTACACTAGTAAGTTGGTATTTGGACAATTCTACGTACGGTCATCATGTGGATACTATGGATTGAACATAATGATGCAGCCTTCAACAACATTCTATGGACACCCGACAAGCTCCTGTAGTGTATTTGGTTGACCCCTCACCGTCCACACTCAGACACATTGTGTTGCTCACTTTTGAGGTGGGTCTCAGAAAACATGCAGTTTTACAAGACTAAAGTCAAATTCAGAAAAATGAACCGTACCGATGGAAAGTAGCCTTCCGGCGGCTTTCGAAGCACCTTCCTGATCGACAATCGGGCAATCAGATTCTCTACCATGAAGGTCCGATTGGAGCGAAGAAATGAAATTATGGGGCTTTTGGTGATAGTGCTGAGTACTTCAGCACCTACAACAGGCTCATTAGTCATGCAGACAACTCCAAAATTGGAACATGCCAAGGGAACAACTTGATTGGTCACTTGCCAAATTTACAAAACAAAATATGGAAATGCGTCATCGTCCGACAAATTCTTTGGCCGGCAAAAATTGCGAAGGGCTTTTGTGGTGACCAGTTTGTGCGGTTGGGTCACCTGACGTTGCGGTACCAATGGCAGTCACCTGTGGTTACAGACAATACACTAGGGAAGCACCACATGTACACACAAGGGAAATTTGTGGCACACATAATGCAATTTCTCGAAGTGCAACATGAGCAAGAGTCAAAATTTTCAAAATTGTGCCAAAAGGTCTTAGAGCATAGGAAAAGCCACGGTCATGAAGATATAGCCAAAAGTCCAAAATTGTCATCAACGATTGTCCACTACGCTATGCAACCACTCATATTTCAAATATACGCCACACCTTTAGCCAGACAAACAACTACCTCTATAGACTACAAAAATAGAGTGTATATCCGCAACTATCTACAACTGCAAAGCAAATGAGTCTTCAAAGTCTTCGGCATTGATTGCCATCGTGTAATGCTTACTTCAACACCAAGGTCGACACTGCGGCCTCCACTTCTCGAGGTTGATCTCGGGGAAGCAGGGCAACTATGCAACAGCCAATCTACACAAAGACAACATGAAGGCAATTGTTAGATTACTGCGAAAGCCGTAATGCCCATTTTCTCTGTCCATGAAGCTTTGCGAAGCAGGGGTCGTCACTTCACGGAAACCATTGGCACGCCTTACAAATACGGCGTTGCTTCTTCTTGCACACGTGACAACATTTTCTCAATCCCTGTGGGTGCTTGACAGTAAAGTGGATGGCATTTGGGTGAATGTTTTGGAGATTGCATGTCCTTGGAATTGCTATACCCAGCTCAATGAGAGACTTAGCTATAGCCATGTAGAATGCAAGCCTCCCTCCAGTACACTTTTCTCCACGATGCACCTTATTAGCCCGATAAAAAAACCAAGCGTTTTGAAGAGAAGAGTCCAATGTGAAAAAAAAAATTGTGCCACCACTTCCGACTATGAAATTGAACCGTGTAATCTCGCCGCATCTGATCCACCAAGTCCACGCCTCTCATGTGCATTTGGTATTCTGCTTGTTGTGGAGTTGTTGAGATTTCTTCCCACACAACTCGTAACCAACGCAATGCTGTAGCCTCACCCATAGGATTAGCGTTGGTGCTAAGGAAAGAAACTGGCTTGGAATCATACCAAGTGGTTGCCGCCATCTTGTGCGATTTATGCATTCTCCAGAAAAGTGTAGTCCTTGGATGCTCTCCTCGCTTCATCCCCACCAAGCAAGATGGAAATCCTACCCGGCCACCCTTCACTGTCCCAGTAGCGAAGATCCCTCGCTCCAGTAGGCCTTGGAAAAGTTGTGGTGAGGTAAAAAAATTATCACAAACTATAGTATGTGATCTGTGATCTAAGTCGGTAGTTAGAGCATGGACAATCTTCTCTCCTTGATCTAATTCAACCTATCCTCCATTCTTGCCCAAGTATGGAATGACGTTGTAAATGTATTTGCTTGGGTTCGAAACAGTTGCCCAACACTTGATGCCATACTTTGTAGGTTTAGCAGGGATGTATTGACAAATTGGAGAGAAGTGGCCTTGGTAAGCAATCATCACCTCGTCACATGTGATGAACTTTTCACAATTGAAAAGTTCCTTTGATCGAGTCACAAAGTGATTTAGCACCCACCGAACTTTCCCAATCTTGTCATATTCCAAAGCATCCTTGTCTTGGCACAACGTGGAATTATCCACACAATGGAGGCACCTAAACAAGCACTCGAAACGATCTCTACTCATGACTTGGGGAATCACTCTGCATTTCCAAAAGGGGTCTTTGCTCCAATAGTGGCGAACAGACGGACACAACTTGGAGCCCATCAGTATCACTACTCTTAAGAATGCCCGGAACTCAATAACAGTTGTATCTCTCCACTTTGGTCCACCATTGAAGTCGAGAGGTCGACCTCTTCTCCTCGAATCCCTCAGGTTCGTGCAATACTGCTGAGCATACAAGTTGGTCTGTCTAACTAGTTCGGTAATTGTTGCCTCATCCCACCAAAGATCAAAGAAGGACCAAGGTGGCTGCTTCCTTCTTTGAAAGCGTTGCGTGGGACCTGGATGAGGTCCCTGAAATGCAGTAGTATTGCTATCCAATATGGCAGTGTCTTGGGTCCACTCACTATCTGCGAACATTGCCCGGGTTCTCTCCAAAGCCTCTCGGTGATTTTGATCAAGATATCCAAACTCCTCCTAGAAGGTCTAAGTCTATCTCGTTGGACAATGCATCGTCACTACCACTGAGAATTTCCCAATCAGAGTTATCATCGTCATATGAATTACTTGCAAAATTGCGGAACTCTGCCATCCATGACACATCATGCGAATCTGAAGTCCAACCATCATATTAGTGAAGTCTCTCATATTGGGAGCAGTCAATAGCTGTTCCCATGCTATGTCCGGCTCTTGGAGGGGTGAATTCCAATTCTGTTTGTGTGCGGTATCCTCCTTCTCCTTGTGAGATAGACTCACCAACTGACATGGAAGAGCCACCTTGTCGCATGTGAAGAGCACTGCTAGTCTCACCGTGGAGCAGTGAAAGAGGGCATCCATTTGCAACTATTGTCTCGCCACTTGTAGGCAAATTCGGCCAAAGTCGCCAATCAAGGCAAAGGCAATCTGTGACTTTGACGTAGTGGTATTCAACACCTCCACCCAACTAAATTCCAAAGTATTGAATATCTCCCTCCCAAATTGCCAATATTGGATCACCAAAGAATGCATCCAATCCTCCCCATTGCCTTGGCTCGTATCCCATGCACTCCAACCGCACCCACACACCCTTTGGCAACATTGTACCTTGACAGTTATTTGGCCCATTCTCTTAACAAGGGAGGGTGTGCATTGGAATTGGAAAAGCAACGTCTCCCACCAAGGGTGCCTCTTCTAGTATGTCATTTCTACTACCAAGGAACGCAACTTGTGAGTCTTCAAGTGGTGCATTCTCCACCGTTGTGAATTCTATAACCCATTCGTCTACTCACGCCACTCTATCAAAAGCACCTTGCAGATTTTGAAGTCGACTATGACTAATTCCTTCATGTCGAGGGGTGGATGGTGCTCTTGCTGGATTTGCTAGTGGCGACTTTTGCAAGCAAGTCGTCGGGATTGGAGATGTATCGGTTGGCGGATGTTCTGGTGATGGGTTGCGTTCAATTTGATTTCCACGTGCTTGTGATCCATGGGCAAGTCATGCACGCCGAGATGGTTGCCCATAGGACTACAGTGAATCAAGCTACCGCGGCCATAATAGAGGCCTCGGTCTCAACCTCGGTGGAGTTGTTGGATTTGGAGCAATTGGTGGTGCAGTCCACCTCCTATGTTCCCTTGCATTCACCTTGCCACCGACTTGGGGTCGCCCTCCTCTGTCGTAGCCATGCATAGTCGATGCCAAAATTCCACTTGTGCCATCAATCCCTTGCATAGTCGTCTGCACGTCATTGCTGCCCACTTGAATTGAAGCCCATGCGTTGTTGCTCCGCGGACTTGAAGAATTGTCTTCGCCCCTCGCCCATGGCTCCGCCCCACCTTGGGCCTACCTGTTCGAATCCCTAATTGCGATTGGGAATTCAATTCCCCCCTAAGATCATGGAGGGGATTCGATAGTTGTGAGTCTGTAGTCGGCGTTGGTGCAGCGAGCAATGCGAGAATGACTTGTACATTCCTAGGTGGTTGCACTTGTCTTGCCCGATTGGTAGCTTGCAATCAAGCTTAGGCCTTCATGATTGACTTCCAAATCTGGCCAGAGTTTGGTGCGAATGAATTCGTATACAGATAAGGGAATTCCTCTTGGATCTCCCTCTGGAATCCTCTACGTCCACCCCAAAGCCCTCGCAATGTGTGTATAACACAAGTATCGCCACCTGCGGTTAGAAGGATATTGTGGCCACAACAAAGAGTTGGGTTTCTCAAGTTCAAACAAATGCCATTCGTGGAGGCAGTTGACAACAGCTTGAGCAATGACGGTACTACCACTTGCCTCAATCGTCCATTCATAAACGACGCGCTGGATGTTTTATACTTCATCAACTGTGGCTGCTCCATTCCATAGGGCACTTGCCATCGTTGTATGCAGCCGAAATTTGCCATGCCTTTCATGAATAGAAGAGGTGGGGAGCGCACTACCTTAGTTGCAAGAGAACACAACACTTGCAACCTCACAAAAATGATGGCAAAACCACATCCCTCCACTACCTTCTCTCAAATTTCCATGGAGAGGACAAGTACGAAATACAAGCCTAGAGCAAACTCTGAGCACAGTAGTTGTCCTTGACATTGCGCAACGAATCTATTCTCCTACCATGAAAGCAACTATGGAAATAGAGTACCGCACTGCCGTTCCTATGCAATAGCATCCTAAGCCAATGGTCTACCACCGGCCAACACCGGTCACTTTTCCTCAACCACCATGTCCGATATTAGACACCCTGCAAATCAATCTCACTCTACGCACGATTTGTACTCACTAAACCCCCACGAGTGGCAAAACCTTGTCCCAAATACAACCCTAAATGAGATCATCAACTAAGCGCCACAATTTTCTTAGTCTGCGATGTATGGGGACAGTGTAACAAATTTCCTGTGGACACTTTTGGTCCACTCGGGCGGTGAGGAGTTAAGCATGATTGACTATGGATGGGTTGAATGGGAATCTATGTGTAGATTACATGCTAGGCATTCGGTGAGTAGGTGAATGCCTAGCCTAAAATCTACACCAGGTTTGCAAACAAGTGGATTTGCAACAACATTTTTGCCATTTGGATGGATGACTCTCCTTAGTGGAGGTTATTTAGGCTGAGGGCCGGGTAAGACAGAAACCACCCTGCCTACTGGTGCTTCTGTTGTATTTTTGGTCATGGTCTATCGGTTACTTCCCCCCCAAGCAGCTTGCAGCTGGGTTCTTGGTTCTCTTTTTCTCTCTCTTGCAGTAAAGGCTCCTTTACTTGTGTCGAAAAAAAAGACATTAAGGGAACCAACAATCACGAGACATAAATCAGAGGACGAAAAATAGAAGCGCTTTATCAGAAACATCGTGCAATAGCATTCTCATTATACGGTATACATGTATTGGTCAAGAATTGCCTATTTCAGTTCTCATAAATAAATTTCAAGTCTAGATCTAAACCTGCAGAAAATTGTCGGTAAAGGGTATTTTACCTTGGCTTTCTCACAAAGGGTCCAAACAGAATCTGTTTAATAAGCTACAGTACAGATATGTTACACTCACGTAATTATCTGGTACCTAATTATGTATTCGAAGAATTGATCCTACTCGTCTAACATCAACTGAAACCTAAAGACTTCATATAGTGCTTAACTCCAATTAGCAAAGCGGTTGCCTTCCAGGTCAACAAGCGGAATTCTAAGTCTAATTTATCCCAAAACTTCCAAACTTGCGAAAATAGTCCTTTCCGTTCCATCTCTGACACTGCCTTGGATGATGTCCTGGCGACAATTAGGTAAGTGTTGATCGGAGCACCCTGCATATGCAAGAACACTTTATAAGAAATGTGATTCAAACCTTCAAAAGTATTCTCCCGAAGCCAAAGATGAAGCCTCATGCTCTATAACTACTTCCTGCCGTTTGACACACCTTCCAGACCTTTCTTCACAATGATCAAAAAGCAAAGGACCCAGACGATATACCATTTCTTTTCACTCTCGTGAACAATAAGCAATAAATACGTGGTAATCGTTAATGATCCCGTACCAGAGCATTGTCGACGGCTCGCAAACAGTCATTTGTTTTCAATAGTAGTAACACAACCCGTGGCAATCGAGCAAGCAAAGCTGAAACCTCCCAAAAGTATTGTGAAGCATAACCCTGAAGATTTGGAACAGTGACATAGAATTAGTGCCTGCATGAAAACCTAACCTGAGAAGAGATCCTGTCAAACAAGGGCCAGAACCAGAAAATAAAATAAAAATATAATGATACCACCGTTGAAAATATTAATCACGGTACTCTGATTGAACAATGTTCTACGTAAAGCAGTACAAGGAAAACATAATATGAAATCCCTTAAATCAGAAGAAACAAATGATCGGACCAACCAAAGAAGGCAATAACGTTGGGTACAAAATTTATTGGCCAAACCTGAAGCTCTTCTCTCTCTTCTGCAGTGTCAGGAACGATCAAGTGGTCGATCGACCGGTCCACAATCTTATCCCAAGGACGCATTGTAAGAATGGCAGCAAAAAGTGCATATAAGTCATCACCAGCCCCCAATCCAATACAGTGCTCCTTGATTTCCTTGGAATCGGCGAAGACAAGCGCCTGTATCCAAAAATGACAATCGAAAACCTCAGCATTTGAAACAAAATATATTATACAGCTCATATAGGGTAAGATCATACAAGGAAGAACTCGACAAGATGACGTCCAGGGATAATTTGATGCTAATAGTAACAGGCGATATTCTCATGATTGTAGGCATGCCTAAAACTAGAACTGATCCCCAGGAAATTCCAAAAAATAAAACTATGATTACATGCTCTATTGTAATGCACTTTCAATGACTTGAGTATGATGCGATTTCTTATCATAAAAGCAAACATTGGAATGAGACTTCCATCACTACACTTCCAGACACGCCATTACAAATAATGCCAGGTTACATAAGTATCAAACCTTCCATAATCCAGCATAGTTGGATTGAATTACAGGATCCAAAGTTTTATACAGCCCGTGGTCTAGCAATACAAGCTGCGGTTCCTTAGAGCCTGAAACAACAAACCAAGAAGAGGTTACATGACAAATTCTTAAAGACCAAAGAAACTCTTAAACAATTTATAGCGAACACCGGTAGCCCTATACGCAATCATCACTTGTACAATTCGAAATATTAAGCACCATAAGAAGGCGTCATATCAACTTCCACGTGTAATACTGAGAAAGGAGTTTGAAGTGAAACAACTTACCAGGCTTGACACGGACCATCATGTTAGCAGCGTGAGGGTCGCAATGCACAAATCCATGGCGGAAAATCATTTCTGCAAATGTCTGGCTTACCTGGTCAAACAAGGCAAGCAATTCTGAATTTTAATACGTCTGTACACAAGGTATAAGTTTTTCAGTAAGATTATTATATTAACATTAACCTCCAGACATTTCAGTACCTACAAATGGATTAACAAATACAAAGCAGAGTAAAAGATTATTCAGCAATATGAAGTCAATAATACACTTTCGTGTGTGTACACTCAGGAGTTGAAACGTACCAATCGAGCTACATCGGCAGGACGAAGACCAAGTGCTTTTATTGCTTGCACATCAGTGACCCCAACACCATCCATAAACTCCATGGTCAGAATGCGTTGAGTGCTCAACTCCCAATATATATGAGGGACACTAATTTGAGAAGCCAACTTCGGGGACAATTTCTTGAAGTTTTCTAGACTCTTTTCACAGTTTTTCCCCTCATTAAGAAAGTCCAGCTCCTGCACACCCAGAAATGTAATATCATAAACTGCCTCACATGATAAGCAAGCTCATAGACGTTGTTCAAGCCAGTTCAAACCTGCTCTGGTTAGTTCTCTGACAGTGTATGAATATCAAAATGAACAGTAAGTGCACAAACCTTAGGTAAGCTGTCACGAACTTCTGCCAACAACCACCTGCCAACGGAAAAGGTATTCATGATTCAGAATCAAACAAACAAACAGGTGGGAAAGCCAGCACGTGATCAGTTTTCACATTTATTGACTAAGCAACACATATCATATATAGTATATTAATATGTTGGCACATCAACGAGTACCACGTACGAAGCTAGTGAAACTGAATTCAGAGAAATCATCATTCATAGAGGAAAAGAAATGTCACCTGTAGTCAAAAGACGGAAAGAAAAAATGTACCACATTGACGATGAGATCAACAGTTGCCGTGTCAGCCATAGCAGAATCTGTCAAGTGCATGTGTTGAACCTATCCCGAAGCACACTCCAAGGTCAAATATGGAGAGAAGGAGAATTGTGTAGAGGCCAGGTTTCCATGATAAATTAAGTACATCAAAATTGTCAAATCTGAAATCAAAAGTGGTTGATCGGCTCATTCGAAATGCAAGGAACAAGAAGCTGCCACAATAAAGTGGGCATTTCAGAAACACACCTTCACAGCAAGTTTCTGACCACCAAAAGTCTTTGCTGAATGGACCTGAGCCAGTGACGCACTAGCAAGTGGCACACGATCGAACTCCTCAAACACCTATCATACGCCACGGTGGTATCAGAAGTATAGCGGCTACGAAAAATCCTTCACTTTTAAACCCTGCTTTACGTGGATGACCCTTTAGTGATAAGAAGAGATGTGTGATTCAGTTACTGGATCCCCCAAATCGTAGTTTTCAGAAGTCTCAACAGCCATTTATCCTCATCATCGTTATCTGTTTTCAGCATCGCTAACTAACCTCGTTGCGCCTCGCCGGCAGCACCCGTTTTCTTACGCATATCTTCAACAAGGTACATTGCAGCTCATGCGAACATATTCAGGCACAATCTGCTAGCATGTACTTTCCTTTACAAACTGGTAATCATACGAAACATTCCTTTTTTCTACAATGTTGATTGATTTCTACAGATGACAAATACAAGGAGCAGATCGGTTTCGGGTTTAGTACGTACGTCTTACTAGACCGACATAATTTACTCACTTTATAATTACAAAAGTGCACGTGGTCTGACGATGTCCATGAAATCCATCAATGTCATCGAACATGCATACGACTTACTACAAGTTACAAATTTCTTCCTTTGCGCTAGACGATTAAGAATCAAAGACATACCTCATGCGGAAGACGACCAAGTTCAGCCATAAACACATCACAAACTTGCTTGTATGTTGAAACCGGGCACTTGTCCAACATCGATGCCCGCATAATTTTTACATACTCCTCAGGCAACAGATAATCCTGCACAGATAGTTAAGATACTTAAGAAACCCCAAATGGCTTTCACAAGAATTAAATTTGAATTCCTTCTTCAATACCAGACTGCTTTGACAACTTGCAGAAACAACGCAAGGAAGGGAAGCTCGTACTCAAAACCACGAAAATTCAGATATACCACCGGATTATGGTACAGTATTATAAACTTCGACTAAGAATAGATTCACCCACCAATTGACCAATGTGCTGACCGAGCTTGATATAAATCCCGCCATTTTTGAAACACAAGGCTTGCAACCTATTGGCGCAGCGCACATGAGCTTCATGCCTAGCTACTTCTCGGGCAGTGCTCCCCTCCACGAGACCATACAATGAATAATTGTAATCTGCCAGAAAATGCAAATTGAAGTTGATCATCTACGTCAAAATAATGAAACCAAGTACTCGCTTCCACATCTGACGAACATCTCCAGAAATGAAGTATACATATTTGCAGATGAACAATGAGAACCAGAAAAAGAATCCTGAACCCCATAAAGACCAGGGGTAGTCTAAATTTCCAAAATTGTGAAATGGATCATAAAATTCAACTTGGAATAATAATTTAATAGTAATATAAAAATAAGAGCTGTAAAATAAGATCCATAGATCATATCCACACGGTTAGATCAATTGCTACATTAACCAATATATTATTCAATAAAATTTCAAACCAAAAATTGAAAATTCTTTTGAAAATAAAGGAACATCCTTTGAACTTGAACTATACACAAACATACTCATACCCCTTGAACTATAGAGGATAAGTTGTACAAATGTACAACTATGCAAATGTAAGAAAACTACCACAACAATCTACAAATATTTAGATGGATGAGAAACAAAGTTTCAGTATGCTAGGGACATGCTTGTGTTCATCCGTTCTTCAAAACTTGAACGTCTGGTTCTCTAGGGGTTAATTAAAAAAAACAAAAACTCATGTCCAGGCTATTCGCCATCGTTCCCAGAATCACTAGGCACAAAAAATGACAACTACGCAGTTCAAAAGATACCTCGAAAGAGATTCAACAGACCTAGAACTATAGACCAAGGAAACACTCCACGCATTAGAAAAATTGTCGACCACTTCCGACGCTATCTGCTTTGGATGACGGAGATCCACCCAATCACCCGCGAGAAAACAGTAGACACAACAGGAGAACGAGCTAGACGAAAAAAAGCAAACCAAAAACGTAATCGCTTAAGTCTTTCTGTTCAAGAATTTAGTACAAGCAATCCTCAAAACCAGCTCGCCACCTCTCCAGTGCTAATCGAGAGCGATCCACAATATTTTCCTTCCTAGCAATCCAGATTGAGTCCCATCATCATGTTCTAACCTGCAATCATCGCCACAGCAGTGGTCACGTCCCGCGTCAACCGCACCGGAATGGTATACAACATGGTGGCCCTCCGCCCCGGGTGCTCTCCATTGGCCACCCAAGCCGCAGCTCCCACCACGCCCGTGCCAAGGAGGAGCTTTCCAAGCCTCCTCGTCCATCCTTTCTCCTGCGGCTTCGCCCCTTCCGCAACCACAGCAGTTGCAAACCCCCTCCCGGTTCGAGAAACCTCAGTAATTTGCTGGGAGAAACCGGGGAAAAGACCCGAGGAGGGTGGATGACGCAGTGCGCTGCTAGTCAGTGCCGACAAGCGGCGACGCGCTTGATGCATGGCTGATGAAGCTCGGAGCTACAACTCGCTCCGCTCCTCTGCGAAAGCTCATGGCGGGGAAGTGATGTGGCTTGCGGGAGGAAACCCTAAAAGAGAAAAAGGGAACGACGAAGATGGTGACGTGGAGGAGCTGCGGCCGCGGGAAAGGCGCGCCGTCGTCAGTTAGTGGCAGTTGACAGTTGGCGTCCACGGTGGCATTCAGTTGACCCCCTTTCAGTTCATTCTTCATATTTTTTGGGTCTTTTTGCCCCTCAAAGTGGGTTGAGATTCGTTGCTGGCGCTGTCGTGTTTGTTGTTAAAAAATAAAAAATAAAACTAGATACAGATTAAAAAATTAATTAATTTTTTAAAAAAAAGAAAAAGATTCAGGTACAAAATTAAAAAATGTAGAAAAAGTTCAAAAAATGTTTCCGCTGAGGGCTTGCCCTCTGGTCTCTGTAAGGTAGGTACACCCAAAACCGCATCTTTTTGTTACTGAGCCTACTTTCTATTATTAGACTGGTCAAATTTTCATATGTTCTTGTTGGCAAGTGAAAGGAGGTTCCAACGCACCAGAGAAGGTGGCATTTGGATACTGTATGCAAAAGTTATGAAGGAACAAAGTTTGGTTCTGAAAGCGTTTCTTCCACATAGGTACAGAACTGATTTGGGAGATGTACATACAGTAGAGATGGTGGTTTAAGGTCAGTGGCACATTTGGGTGTACCTACCTTGTATTGTTTCCTTTTATCGATGGAAATTGTCCAAGAAGAAGCAAAAAAAAGTTGAGATTCATGCTAGAAAAAGAAACTAGCTAATAAGGGAGGCAACCCATTCCTAATCACCCCCATTCTCACAATGTAGGTTGCTCTCTTTTTGTGCAAGAAGAAATGAATAGTGACCAATTATGATGTAGTTCTTGGCATAGTTGTGGCAATTTATGATTGGATACAAGATTCTCAATATTGCAACCAATCCTTGGTTGGAAATAGGAAGGTCTCATATGATGAATATAGGTCAAACAAAATTTTCAATTAAAAAATTCATAGTAATTATGTTTTGAAAAATTAAAATTATGAATTTTTTTAATTCTATTTTTATAAACAAGAAAATTCCCCTACTAAAGAAACCCACCCTACAAATATGTATAACTATTTCAATGGTTAGAAACGGTTAGGTTACTTCCCATAAATTTCTTCCACCAAAAAGTTCAAGATTATCCCATACCTTGAAAAATTGCAACCTTCTTAGTCAATTATGACACTTGTCAATCTCTACATTAGAATGATACAAACCATGATTTGTTGTAAATGGAATAATGGACCAAACTTTGAGAGTATATTTCCTCTCTTTGCTTGATGGAGATAGTCATTTTATAGGCCCTCTCCATTAGCCAGCCACACATTAGGGTGCATCTATTCAAAAAATTATTGACATTGTACAAGCCTTATAATTTGCCATTATAGGGATTGTTTGTAGCGCATGCATTGCAAATGTTCTAATGGCTTTATTGGAGCCATTGTCAAGTCAAGAGTATTATTGATCTAAACTATTGGTAAGAGCAGATAGAGTTGGAAGTTTGGCAATTTGATGTATATTTTTGAGGGAAGGTTGCAAGGCAAATTATAAATGTCAATTTGTCTATTTATGTAGTAGCCTAAGCTTGGAGTGTAATATCAATACCCTTAGCTTATTGAGTTGCAAGTTCATTAGAGGGGATTTGAGGGCCGTTTCAAGCTTGTTCACTTTATTGTAAACTAGCCACTATTGATAGAAGTTTAAATAATATTAAATAATATTATCTGACATGGCACAATTGCGGCCACATTGGATTGTTGTTGTGGCATAGTTCCATTGTTCCCTGATATTTGAAAACTCCTAAAAACTTGTAGTCTTATTTTGGCCCCCAATTTTTTTTCATGAGACAAATTGTCTTGAAGTTTGCTATAGATTAAGCCCCAATTCTAAATAAATAAATAATCTCATTATAGTGTCTCGCTATGGATAGTGCAGCTATGACTAAAGTCTAAGTCTAGATGGAGATCAATAGCTCTAAGACCAACTAATATTTATGATTTAGTAGTTTGATAGTGAGAAATTGCTTGAGTTTGTAGATTGGATATATGTTTGATTGGTATATAAAGTCCTTGGGATGCTTACATATGTTTTTTGAATTTAGGATGTATATTTTGACAAATTATTTGAATTGAATAGTATTCACTACAAATGGAAAATGCATTATACATATTAATGCCCGACATTAGATAGAGTTAAATTGTTGTAGGATTGGAATTGTTTTGCTATTCATCAAACTACTCATGCACCTATAGCATTAAATAAAGGATTAGCCACAAAATTATACCTTTAAGAAATAAGAGTGAAAACAATTTGTCAATTGTGAAATTGTAAACTATTTCTATGTAATTTCCATTCAAGTCTAAAATACAAGTGACCATTCAGTTGTTCACAAAAAATTTGAGAGTTATAAGCTTTTCTTTTCAATTTTTCAATTTAGGTTGCCATTTTTGTCAAATTTTTAATGCATTCTAATGTATGTGTATCTTTTATAGTATTTACCATTGCATATGTTTCATTCATCATTCAATAAATTTCTATTATACATTTCAATATATGCTTACTTATAAAAAAATTATACAAAGATTTTAGTCATTTTTATTTGAAGATTTATTGAAATCTTTATTCTGCATTCTATCTAATACATAAAAATTCTAATGATAAATGCGCAAGTTTAAAATACAAGTGACGTTAGATTATTTGACCATTCCCTAAATTTTAGAACCTCTATTCTATAATCTTAGGTTTTTGCAAAGTAGGAAAAATCTAGACTACACAAATACAAAACCAAAGATGGCTTCCAAGCTCCGAATCTCCAAGATTATTAAGCATATTAACCTTGAAGCACCAAATTTTGATATCAACAAAACTTTGAAGGTAATAAAAACCTTATCAAATTACAATTTTTAATAGTTTACATTTTCAAAAAATTATCTTTGAAATTTGATCATGAGGGTATAAAAATTGTAAAGGTGGTTTAAAGTCTCCCAATCCTCTTTTCACAAATTAAACCTAAAAAATTGGTCACCAAAAAAATATAAGCTTGAAAGGCATAACATGCACCCCAATCAATGTATAGCTTCTCAAATGTACTCTATAATTTTTTTTAAATGCATTTCTAATGTGATTTTTTCTCCAAGATCTTGTATAGCTCATTTTCAAGAACCCTGTAACACTAGAAAATCAAGATTTGCAATATCAAGACACCCATGCACAAAATCTTGAATAGAAAAACATAATCATTCATTTCCAACTTTAGTCGTAATGCACATCTGCAATAATCAACACTTTGAACTTTTGTAGTAAGGTCCTATTAGAGGTTTAGCTTAAGGTATGTACACCAAAAAGCTTCCAAAAGAAGCACCTGATAATGGTTTCTATTATTAGAGTACCCTAAGTTTTGCTGGTGAATGAAATAAGATTGGCATGTAAGTTTTGAACGCTACGAATAAACTTTGGTTGTTTCTGTTGATAAATAAGGAAATAAGTATCCTACAAAATTGAGAAAACCTGGCCCATCATTCCAGTGCCAGACAGAATGAACCGAAAGGGAGCTTCCGTTCGAAAGCAGCCAAAAAAATAAAATTGATTCATTGAATTCAAAACGTTCTGAAGATTGAAGCGATGGTCAATGGAACATGCTAGTCACAGAAGAGTCACCGTAGACACGCCAAATTGTTTCGCCCAGAAGATTCGCTACTGACAACACCGTCAGCTGGGGAAAGTAATTCTTCTCCTTCACAGGGATGGTATTTGTAATAATCACCTCTTGGAACAGACCGCCAGACAACCGCTCGATCGCAGGTGGACTGTCAAGGAACACAGGATTCTTATAAAATTTGCAGGAGCTCACAAACATGGCTATGGTCAAAAAGAAGAATTTCTGTGCAGCTCAAACCCATAAAGTTCAATGCAGGCAATGATTCCTAGCTAAATGCAGTGGCTCTACAAACTTCACTCCATTGAAATTGCATTCAGGGTGAATTCATAGCCAGTTCCATTTAGAAGAACCATCTCAGAGAATCTACAGGTTAGATTGAATTTTCCGTTGAAAAACCCACCTGAAAACTGCATGTGTGCAGCAAGCATAGACCTCCCGGGCTCCTTCTGCGTGTAGAAGGGCTGCACTGTTGGTAATAGTACCTGTGTGAAGCGCATAAAGAAGGCATTAACAAGTGCATGCAACAAGATTACTATAAAACCAGCATTGCTTGTATAATTCTTTCACGCCTACATGACCCGCCATATTACCCGCTCCATTACCAGCCTACATTACCCGGTTTGCAGGAAGAGTCCATACCAGCAGTATCAATCATGTCGTCTACAATGACAGCCACTTTCCCTTTGACATCCCCAATCAGATTCATAACCTGTAATTATCCACACTCAGCTTCATAAATATTAACCATCCATACCGACTTTCTGCTGCAAATTAAATTCATTTGCAATGTCCATTCACATATTCAAACACATTATGCACTGAAAGGAAACGACTTGTACATAAACGCAAATAATAAGATAGATAGAAAAAGAAAGAAAAATGAGCAACAGATCACACACCCAAAACAAGGGGAATAAAAATTGCGATTACAATTAAGCTAAATGGAGAGTGCGAAGGACACAAAAGCATACCTCGGAGATGTTATGGCCCTGTCGCCTCTTGTCCACTATAGCTAAAGGAGCATCTGATAATTTCTTAGCAAAAGCCCGAGCCCGAGCTACTCCTCCTACATCAGGGGACACCACGACCAGGTCCTCCGACGAGATCATCTTGCTCGCCAAATAGTCGAGAATCACGGGTTGGCCATAAACATGATCGACGGGAATATCAAAGTAGCCCATCGACTGGCCAGAGTGCAGATCACAAGCAAGCACACGGTTTGCTCCTGCTTCGGTAATCAGATTGGCAGCAAGCTTGGCAGCAATCGATTCTCGCCCTTGTGTCTGAAAAAGAATAAAGCCTAGCAAAATTTAGGAAGACCAGTATCAATGACTCACCGTCTGACTAAATGGGGCGCTTCAGGGGGGTAGCAACTACTAAAAAACAGATTCACACACAAGTCTCCTCACCTTGCGATCGGCCCTAGCATACCCAAAGTAGGGTATGACAGCGGTGATGGTCTTTGCAGATGCTCTTCGGCATGCATCTATCATGATCAGTAGCTCCATGAGGTTTTCATTGGCAGGTGGGCAGGTTGGTTGCACCAAGAAGACATCGCATCCACGCACGCTCTCTTCGAGCTGCACATAGATCTCCCCGTCCGCAAACCGCTTGATCTTAATCTTACCTAAGTCAAGTCCCATGTAACAAGCAATTTCCTGCAGATACAAGTCGGTAGGTTACGATGGAATTTTCTACTGCGAAACAGGGATGGATTTTGCTCGATGAGGAACTATGAGATAGTGAACTAACATTCGCGTCAAACAGAGAAGATGCTACTGCCGACGCAAAACTTGACACAATCTACACATGTTCTGAACCTAACTGCAGATACAAGAGCTTAGTAGGTTTCGAGTCCCACCTGGTGCCTTGAAACTACACCGCTTATTCTCTTAAGTGTATGATACACTAATTCATCATAGGTTTCATACTAATTTGGTTTCATACTAATTTAAACAGGATAAGTTAGGAACATCATTAATGAGCTCTGGATCCAGAGCTCATTAATGATGTTGACTATTCCCTCAAATCTTCTAGGTAGGGGTCCCAAGGTACACTACTGAACCCGAAATTTGCAACGACCGTCTGGTATGCTACTATGGTGGCGCATGAAATGAAAGATGACTCTAGACAGAATGAACGGTGAAGTCAACACTTGAAATGATCACCAGAACTCAACCAGTCAAGACGTCAGAACACCTCAAAGAATAGAGAAAAAGCTAAAATTCTTCGCCAAGAAATCCTGTACCTGAGCAAGCTGAGGGTTAGCGGTGCCAGAAAATATCTTCAGCCGCGTGCAGTCGTTCCGCAGGTCACGCCCTCCCAGGTCAGTCAGAGTCCTGGATCCAAACGACATGTTGCTCCAGTTGTCCTGATGCATTGGAGGAATTATTACCCGTCCAGGCGAAGAAACCGAAGAATTTGTCGACGAATTCGCTATGATGCACTTCTGTAACGATAGACACAATAAACATAATCAGTCCTGGGTCGAAACCAAGCAAAAACTCATCCAGTCAGAAATACGCAATTGTGAGCACACTGCAAAGTAGAACAATCAGAAGAACACCAAATAAGGCACAAGACAGACATCTATCAAATGATCCAAAAATCAAGCTCAAAAGAATATCAACAAGAGTCAGTATGGCTCTAGCCACACGTAATGGGAACAGAAAAAAGCAAGCGTCCAAAACGACACCGATAACCTATTCACGAAGCGCATACAATATACAGCAGACAGAAAACACGGGTCCAATTCCGCTGGGCGACAGAGTCAACAGCGTTGCTGCCATTGCAGTCCCAGGGAAGGTTCAACACATGCTTATCCAATAACAATTTGAAATTGGAGGATTTGATTTCAACTTACAGGATATTTCTCTATACTAGGAAATTTTTAATACAAAAATGGAGCTTTAACTTGGATCAATTTCCAAAGTTCTCAGGAATAATAAATCTGTGTCCGAATTGTCCCTAGACTGAGGTACCTCTCACAAATCACAGCCAAAGCTCCTCGAAAACCTTCCTCCTACAGCCCAATTAATGCACTCCTTCCAAGTAACTCTTCTCACAATAACAACAGCGCTCACCACCTGATCACAGCTATCCAGCTGTCACAGTCAACAATGCCGAGTCTTCGCAACCCTAAGTTAACCTGCGTCTGCCATCGTCCTGACAACCAACGGATGTGAACCGAGGCACTACCGAAAGCCAGAAGGCAATAAAATTCATGGATAACATCAACCGCACAGGGCAGCCGCGCAAAGTTTCTAACTCGGAGAAAATGCTTAAACTCTACCGATTCCGGGGAAAGTTCCCCCTCCTCCGGCCTGAAGGAAATAAGTGTCCGATCCAAATTCCCTCGGGACTGAAGATGTTTGGAAAACGCAGGAAAAAACGACTCTGGCGAAAAGGTGGCATTGATAGAAACGAAAGAATTAAATCTGGCGCACTTTTGAAGACCTTCACAAGTCATACAAAAGTCATATAAACTTGAAAATTGTCGGAACCATTTTGACAGCTTAATTGCTTAACAAAATACCAATCGCCCTGTTGATAGCTTTAAGAAAAGTCCAATTTAACAAATGAGCAGCATCAAGCCAGTCACCACTTGTACCAATTCTCATTTGAAATCAACGCAAACAGAGTTATGAGGAGACCTTTGTTCATACAGGGCAAGAGCCGAGTTCAGCAAGGTCAACTTCCAAAACAACTACTGTGCAACAACCAAATCATCAAGCAAACTCTTCTAGTAAGCTTAATATTCCATTATTCCCTCATCATTCCGTAAGAGAAAAATTTAACAATCACACAATTTTGTGTCCAGACAGAGGGAAAAAAAACTCTATCAATTCGTTAGAAAAAAAAACATTCTCGTTCTCTCTATTCCGAGGTCAAAAGTATTCCTCACCAAAAACTCTAAGAGTAGGAAAAAATAATTCAAGAAAAGGCCACAATTCAAGGAAAGGCCCTGGCAGCCCCGGCGTCCACTCGAATCAACAATGAGCGATGGCCAATTTCGTTACCACGCTTACAGGCTGTGACAACGCCGCCTTCTGCTGCAATCGCAAGGTCCCAACGCGGTTGCCACATCGCTGCTGCACAGCTTCACCGAATACACTAGAGCTTGAAGCGCCATGATCCACTGCCCAAGCATCCAACGCGCTTCTCAAGTGCGCAGCACGCATGGACGTCGCCATCGCCATACGAATAAGCACCAATGCAACGAAAAACGACGAAAATCAATGCAGAGAATAAGTTACTTCAAGCCCAGGCCCAAAGGCTTCTATTCTATAGGCCAGGGCTTTCCAGCCTCATGCGCCGGCGCAGGTCTGTCCCGAAGGATGGAGCTCGTCGCTTCTGCGTTATCTGGGGCGGCGAAGCGCCACCTTGACCCCGAAAGCAGGGCAGGCCGCCCGCCAACTCCGACAGACCCTGCCAGGAAATTTCCAGTTCAGTGTCAGGGATCGTGAATAGGGTTTCAGAATCGATTCTGCAGGTTTAAGTTATTTTCATTGGGGGCAAAATGTTTAAATTTGAGTTTTCATGTACCTATTCAAACTTGAGGGGGGGTATTTTTATTTTTTTTATGAAGTGCATAAGTGGGTATTTAAAATTTTAGAGCGTTGCTCCAAATTTCAACATATTAGATAGAAAATATCACATTAGTCCATATCATATATCTATTATTCTGTTTACATCTACAATTTGGCAATTTCATCCAAGATTTTTTATTTTAAAAGTTTTCTAGTGATTTTCTATTTTTTTAGCACCATTTCATTCCAAGAGCATGGTGTTGGCCCAACACTTTGGTACAAATGGCCAACAAATCACAAAAAAAAAAATACTAATTCAAAATACTTTGGGAAAGTACTTTCAATAATAAAAAATTATAATTATACTTATAAATCAATGAAAAAATTAAAGGTTAATTTGGAGGACTGAACTAAGGATGCCCTTAGAATATCAATATTGGTGCATGAAAGCATCTTATTGTACCTATGTTTCAATCATTAATTCTTGATTTTACAATTTACAAGTGGTGCATTATTTAGTGTTTCTTATCTTTGCTGAAAGCAAAAATTCTAAAAAAGAATTCTTATTGCATTTGTTTGAATTGTTTTTTTGGCACAAATGAATATGGATTTCATTCCAAATAGAGTTTTGAGTTTATAAAAATATATGCCTTGTAAAAAAACTTTATTCATAGAGCTATAAGCAAAACACTTTATAGACACATATAATATTCTTCAAAGGAGATTCAAACACCTTGAGTCCAAATGCAATTCAAAGAAAAAGCCTTGTCATTGTTACAAAGATGAAGATACCATATCACAATATACATCAAAGAACACAAGCATCAAAATGCAAATCTTTGCCTCCAAGATTAGGAATGAGTTGAACAAATTGGCACCATAAACAAGTATGAAGAATAGGCATAGGGAATGAGATGCAAGAACTACATGGAAACAAGCTTAGAGATTCCATTTTGTATTCATCTTCCATCCATCCAAAAAGAACTTCAAAGTTTATTTTAGAGTAAAGAATCCATAATTGTCCGCAAATAAAAACTCCTCGTAACTTTCATCTCATTGATCAAAATGGAATGATTCAAAGCTTTCCATTTATATATAACTCTAGAAAATGAATTTTGAATTTTTGTTTTCAAAAAAAAATGATCTACCTGTATTGCCTAGCTAGAGAAAAAAGTAACATATTTGGCCATAACTTTTGACTCGTATTTCCAAATGTCATGAAATTTGGTGCGTTTGAAAGATGTTCCTTGACCTCACCTTTTATTAAAAGGTGAGCCTAAAAATATGCAAATCTCTAGCCACGTGTACCTACCCAAAATTTCATGTTGATCCTTTAGGGGTTAAATAAACTTTGTGTATATTGATGAATAGATGATTTTCATCCAATTTTTTGTGTGCAACCTCCATTGATGCTACATCCTGGCATAATTGACTTAAGTTCAAGAAATTTTAGTTGTTTTTTTAATTTTATATGGGATAGTATATTAAAAAAACTAGTACACTATCTAGTGTATTTTGATACTTTGAATATTTTTTCTCTAAAACTTGTCGCTAATCTACTTGGAAATTTTGTGAAATTCCTTAAAATAAACATTTTGTTGAAGTTAGAAGTTGAGTATCTATAATCACGTTTCTAAATATGGAGTAATCTATAAATTTCTTTATATTCCAACGTTCTATACTATAAAATACTTCTATTTTGAAAATTTTAGATTTTTTGAACATGAATTGTATTTGATAAGATTATTTTTTGTTTTTTCTTCCAAAATTAATAATAATTTCAAATTTTCACCAAAAAAATTTAAAAATTTAATGACAAATATTAGACGTGTATCATGGTTGTCATAGTGGACAAGTTACTATTCATTTCGTGTCCTATAGGACGAGTTACTATTCATCAAATGTACCTCTCAAGTACATTTGATGAATAGTAACTTGTCCTACATGGCGAAAAATGAATAGTAACTTGTCCACTATGACAACTATGACGTGTATTTCACCTTTGAAAAAATAAAACCAAATAAATTCACTTATAAATAGCAAAAAAAAATGGAAGATATAGAATGAAGGACTTTCAAATTTGACCACATAGTTATAGGCTCCATCCTTTGGGAGTTAAGTTACACAAAAACCTCAAGCATGGTTTTGGTCTACATTCTGCCATCCCCTAAAATTACACCACTAAAATTTTAATATTGGTCTTGAAATTGGTGAGCAACTTCAAGGACATCAATTCCATAAAAAGTCCTACTCTTACGATTTCTAACATTTTAGAAATTGCAACCTTGTTGAAAAATAACTTATATAATTATTGATTGCTAATAAATAATGAGCATCTACCCATGCCTTTAGTTCAAGAATGAAACTTCTATAAAGAATGAGAAGGTACGGGGTAAAAAGAGGAGCCAATAGGAGCCATGACTACTCTATGCACTTGTCAACTAGAAACGGCTTTGTTCCTTTTGTCATAAAGCAACATTTTATTGCACCTTTAGAGTGTAGTTGTATTAGAGTATGGTCATACTAAAAGATGAAATATGAAACTTAAGACATTAAGATTTCAAACTAAAGTTATTATAAGTGTTTGTAATAAAAATATGGTCCAAAAAAATATGAAATGATTTGGATTAGTTGCCAATTCTATTTTTCTTCCTCCGAAGATTTATTGAGTTTTTTTAAGGAGTTTATCTTCCCCCAAATGCAATCAACTATCTTTAAAAGTTGCTTTAAGAGTAGATTACCTTAATGACTTTGAACGCGTGGCTGGTGACTGTGGAAATCATCCTTTTGGCACTGTGTGACACCATCTATACAAAATAGTGAAATTAGATTGCCTTAAAAATTAAGTCACCTTACCTCAAAAAATTACCTTATGACTCACTTGCTTGTCTACAAGGAGGAGCATGTGACACCCTAAACATGGGTTATGAACCACTACACCAACCCATACAACACACATGGTACTTGCATTACTACAATACATATTTATATAGTGTGTAGAATATTGAGAAATTAGTGAGGGGCAACCTAATTTTACTATTTTGTGTACTTTATAAAAACCAAAAGTACTCATTGGAAGTGAAACCATTCTGCTTGATCTTCCCTTCTTCTACAAAACCCCAAGGATTTCTACAATTGTACTTATGTCCTACACAAGAAGATTATTTATCATTGATCGGGTCAAAAAATGGCTGCAAATGCTTTAATTAAGAGATTTGATTGTTTACTTTTAAACATCAAGGCGGACGTTTGGTTTCCGATGGATGACAGAGAATCTTTCAATGTAGGACAGAAGTGCAACTATTCATCCTCGGAATTTTGTATGGAAAAGGGGAGATCTTCTACAATACTTTGACTTCCAATGAGTGTTTTTGGATTTTTTTTAGACCAATGATTCCCACGATCATATCAAAATGGATGATTTTCACAATCACCAATCCGTCTTTTAACCCTTAAAGGACGATAGGGTGACTTTGGAAATCATCACTTTTTATGACCGTGTGAAGCATTGGCTTAAAAAAATTGTGAAAGCACTCATTGCAAGACAAATGACTGTAGAAGACCTCCCCTTTTCTTGCAAAATTTTGAGGATGAATAATTGCACTTTTGTCCTACATAGAGAGATCCTTTGTCATCCATCGGACACAAAACATCCGCCTCTACGTTGACGGGTTATGGGTTAGAAGCGAAAAAAAATTCCGATGGGGACTAAAGTAGGAGCATCCAATGGCATGACTTTCTACGCATGATAGTCATTTCATAACTTAAATGCAGATAAATTATAGATAGCCTGTTTTTATTGACTGAAGTAGTAAGTTATCTACTATCTACCTACATTTGTTACATTCTAAAATCATTACCTTACCTAGAAAGTCACACCATTGGGTACACTCATGCCATTGGGTGCTTCTACCTTGACCCCTTAACGCCTCAATCCTTTTTTTTAAAATTTTGCACATTTTAGCATATATCTTTGTTCAAAAATATTGTTTATCGCAATTTCATGAAATTGGTCATTAAGGAAGGTTGTCTTTTCAAGATTCAAGTGTAACATTGAATGAATGAGAAATTAGTTGTACAAAACAAGCGCTTGCAAACAATCTAGTTTTGTGTTCCATAGTCTTCATCATCCAAAATGTGGACGTTGGAGTGGTCATTAAGGAAGGTTGTCTTTTCAAGATTCAAGTGTTACATTGAATGAATAAGAAATTAGTTGTACAAAACAACGCTTGCAAACAATCTAGTTTTGTGTTCCATCATCCAAAATGTGAACGTTGGAACGCTCAAGGGTTAAGTCTTCTAGTTTTGTGTTCCATTTCTTTTTATCAATTGAAAATTGTCCATGTGTTTAAAGTGGGGGAAAAAAAAATTAATTTTTAGAAAAAATTTAAAAATGGTTGCAGCATCGTGTAAGGGTCCAAATTGGATGCTTCTTCATCAGTGTCATGACTTGCAGGTCGGGGTGCGTGCCGCTCTTACGTTACCAACCCCCAAACCGAACCGAATCACGAATCACGAATCCCTGCCTGCTTGCCTGCCTGTGTGGTACGAACTTGAAACTTGACTGGAAGTGATGGAATCTGCTGACGGAAGGTGCGCGCTCGGAAAGGGGAAACGGAAGGTGCTCCTCCGCCACCGCGTCGCCTCATCCCAACTGCCAAAAGATTTTTCACAAGGGGCTTGCAGAGTTGCAGGAGTTGCAGCCCAACGCAGCTGAAGCGAAAGCTACAGCCGGTAAAGCGAGAGCTAATAAAGGAAGGCTCCCACAGTTGCAAAACTGAAAGCTCCTGGCTTGCCACTTGGACTGATTTGGGAAGGGAGAAGCCACCAGTTGTCAAGCAAGCACGCCCAGGGTGCTGTTTCCAACCTGAGACCGGAACTCAAACTTGGAATGTTTTTTGGGGTCTTTTTCAAGGTGGGGACTAGTAAGGTTACAACACGTGTCCTGGAGTAGGGAGCAAGAAAGTAGGAAGTAGTGAGCAAGAAAGTGAGCTTAGTTCTGGAATGGTCGGAATTGAAAGACTCTAGACATTGGCTATGGGTCAATGGTACTTCTTGCCTCCCAAAACTCACAGTACTTTCAATTTGGAGAATAGAATTCTGAAATTTTGGCTATTGCCATAAGGTAGAAGCACCAGTGGTCGATCATTTTAAGTGATTTTAGAGTAGATGGTGAGGAGTGTGAGGTAGTGGACATTTTTCCCATGTAGGAAGGTAGGAATATGGAGATAGTAAAAGTTTTAGAATTTTATTCGTGAAATTGAAATTACGATGCATTTAGGGAGCCCAAAAAGTGCACTTGTTGAGTAGCCAATGTCTAGAGTCTTCCAATTCTCATCATTCAAGAACTACTTTGTTGCTCACTACTTTGGAACATGTGTTATAACCTTATTAGTCCCAACCTTGAAAAGAAAAGAAAACAATACATTCCAAGGTTGAGTTCCAGTTGGAAATAGTACACCCTACAGGTTGGGTACGTAGTTGAAAATTGGTGCTTCAACCTTATTGGCTACTTACCATTTGCTTGAAAATCGCTTAAATCATTGGCTATGGATACTCCTACCTTACAACCAATTGTCACCTTCATTCCAACTTCGTCATCACCTTCTCACCTCTGACAAACCTCTCTTTTAATATCATTCCGACTAGTATGCCCTATGTTGTTGCTACAATCAAAACAAAAATAAAAGTAATTTTCTAATTTTTTAGTTCATAAAAACTTCTAAATTCAATAACTTTCACACCGTAAGTTGGAATGCCACAAAACCAAGCCCAGGGCTTTCTGACAATACCAAGCACGAGACTGAGGGATGCACGGTCCACAAGATCTCAACGTAACAAACAAGCAAAACAAACAACCTAATTTAAGGTATAGAAGCCTATTTTCTCAATTCAACAAACCTGTCTTGCCATTAGTTTTGTCTGTGATAAGTGAGGGGAAAAAATTAAAAATGACACTAACAACATAAATATTATGAATTAAGGATTTTTGGGTGTATTTTTTTAATGATCCCTCATTTCACATTATGGCTATCTAAGTCAAGAGGCCATGGGAGTGAAATAGACCAACTTTGTTGAGAGTCCAAGGAAATGGGCTTTTAACCACTGAAATCCGAAGGGTTTTTTTTCCTTCAAAACCCACTCAAAATTGTCATTTCTATTGCAAAGAGCAAAATTTTTTTTTAAAGATTTTAACATGTTTAACTTCAAATTTTGTACCACACTAGTATAAAAATGCACGGGGAAAATTTTAGAAACTTTGACCATGTAGATTGCAAGATATTTGCATTTAAAGTGAAGAAAACTAGTTTTTTTTTACACCTTGATTGAATAGATGTTTTGGCTTTGAATCTTCTTAACTTAAAATTTTTGCTCCATTGATTTTGATTTTCTAATTTTTTATTTTGAAGAATTGAGTTGAAAATTTAGAAAAAAAATTCACTCATCAAAAAATTATTAAGTAGAAGTAGGTTCAAGGTTTTAGAGATAACTAAACCATTAATAGCTCTAAGATGGAATTGAAACACAATAATTCCAACGGTGAGATTGTTCTAGCAAACAAACTTAACCGTACCTAACAATTTTTTGTAAAAATTGTAGAAATTACATTCAAAAATGGATTTAATAAGTTATTTTTTAAGAAGATGCTTAGATTGCCTAAAAAATAAATTTGTCCATAACTTTCTCATCACTAGTCCAAATAGAATGAATCAAAGCTTTCGATATAGAAAAATATAATCTTTGAGAAAATAAAATTAAAATTAAAAAAATTCAACTTTTTATAATTTTTTTGAGCTACCCCTTGAAGTACTTTTAGGACTCATTGTAGCATAACTTTTGTTTCTGGATACTAATTGTAATAAAAAAAATTATATTTTTGGATAGCTAATCTAATTTGCTATCTTCAAAAAATGTTTCAAAAAATTATGTCAAGAATTGAGATCACATGAACCTACCCAATATTGCAAGAGTCCCCTGTAGGGACTTTGGGACTTTAGGGATTAATAGGCAATAAAAAATAGGAATTTGAGCCTTTGGGCAAAGCCTCCAAAGGCCAAGCTCAAAGCCAAAAACCTTGGCAATAAACTCCCATGGCCTTTCAACTTGGATGGACACAATGTGAAATTTCCAAAAGCAAAGTCCAAAGTCACAACCAATACCATTTGTATGGCTTGTATCCATATCTTTTGGCATCAATAATCCATGTAAAATTTTCCTTTGAGAGCCTTTCATCATGTAGACCTTTTGCTAGTAGCCAATTTGGAGGGCAATGACCTTTGGACTATGCCTCCTAGTGTGAAGGGTTGAGGGGCCAAATTCCTAATTTCTTGAAATTTTATTGATGGAAACCAATTTTATTGATTTTGGGCCACAATGTGAAGTGTCCTTTAGTTGCTTTGAGTGAGAATTTGTGCTATAGCCTTATCTTCACATTCAATTCAATTCTCTCAACAATCTAATTCCCTTGCAATCATAGTGCTCCTTACCAAAAGTTGAAAATGATGACTAATTGTGAAGAGAGAAGACTAAGGTGAAAACACCCAAAACCATCAAAAATAAGCATAGTTGGAGGCACCTTTACTAGAAAAAAAACATTTTCATAATATTAGCAATTGAAAATGATGAATCTTGAAAAAATATAATTTTTGGATAAGACATGTAATTGCTATGAATTTTCAAAGTAGAACCCCCCAAACCATCACAAAGCTTATTACTAAGGCAAGTATTTGGGAGCATTCTATTCAACTCTCCAAGCTAGCAAGTTCTTCGGAAAAAATTCATCATGTTATACACAAGGAAATTTTTTTACTTTTGTGTATTGAGTTATATACAAAAGCAAAATCTTTAGTCCTTGCATAATTTTTCTATCTCATTGATACATCAATTAACCCCAAAATACCAAGGTAGTTTCTATAGAAATCATCTTTTTTGGTACAATGTAAATCATTAATTTGTTTTCAGACAATCCAAGAGCACTCATTGAAGGTCAAACTACTATGCAAGACTTCCCTTTTTCACACAAAATTCCAAGGATGAACATCTGTCCTATATAGGAGGATTTTCTATCATCCATCCAACACTTAGTATTTGCAATGTTAGTTTAGGATTAAAATTCATCTAACCAACTTTTCTTCAATTTTTCATTATCCAATTTTTCTTCAAAATTTTCCTTAAGGCTCAGTGCTCCCAATTATTTTTGGTGCTTTTAGGCATTCTATTCATTGATTCTGGTGACAAGCACTTGTTGTTAGAGCATCGCCACTGTGGGGCGGCCAATCCCCCACAGTAAAGGTTGCTTGGTGTACCACAATAGTATCTTATCCATTGCTGCCACAAAACTCCCCCACTGTTCAAATGGTCAGAATGCCCTCAATCCTTTGCTGACCTTGCGTTGACTTGGGCTCCCACAAATTTCAACACATCATGGTTTCAAAAAGGCCCCCAAATCTCCTTGGAATTTCTTGTTACACTAATCACAACTTATTTTCAAGGACATGCTTTGTCACTTTGCACAAGACTGCTTCAAAAAACACATAAAATCGTAAAACTCCGAGTGGGGTTCAATTTCCTCGTCCTCGCTGTGCTAAGGAAAATTCTAAATTTTTTATGCGCTTGGTTGCCAAACAGACTCAATTAGTGCTATAGTGGGGACAACAAGTGAGACCGGGCTATCTTTTGGCTGTCCTGGCCCTATATACAGAGCAAGGGTGGCAATGCTCTAAATCATTCAATGTAAAAGCATCACCACCATGGGGCAACCAATTCCCCACAATAACCCCATGGTGGCGTGCCAATAAGAAATCTTGGTCACTGCTCACTGAAACCACCCACCGTTGAGACTACTATAGGAGAAGGCTTGAAAACAGTTCGGGCATTTCAAATTGTCCAGTAGATGACTTTGAATTAGAACCTTGATTGTGGGGAAGTGGACTTTTGATTACATTAGAGGATGATTAGATTTGGTTTATACTTCTTCAATGGATGGTTTAAGAGTCACAATGGGTTTTTTCTTAACTAAGTAGATAGGTGTCTATTAATATTATTCAAAATAAGAATTGGTAGTCCAACTACCTTCTTACAAGCATTAAAAAATCTGAAATAATGTATAATTCAAACATTCATTTCAGTTTTAGAAATTTCCAAACTAAGTATGTGTGGTTTTACAAGGCCTACAAATCACAATTAGGTCCCTATGCCAGATTTCCTTTGAAAATTCATAAATAATTCACAAATGCTCCAAAAATTATGAAACGACTTGGGTTAGATTCCTCATCTATTTTTCTTTAACTGAAAAATGAATTAAAAATATTCACATATGAGGAAACGCATGAAAATGGCATACCAGCCCTTAAATGAGCAATTTCTGAGCCTCTTACCCTAGAGCACTCCATTAGCATTCAACTTTTTGCCACAAAACCATGGCCCACAAATTTCAGTTAAAAAAAGACCCAGAAGTTGCTGAGGAGTTGGCCATTGTTCCCAACTCCTGCGCCTTCCAACTATATTTTTGGCTCCAATTGGCCTCCAACTAAGGTAGAACTACCCATTACCACCCTTTACCCAATTCCGCCACCTACAGGTTCTTCTCATTTCCGTCACTGGTCCATCTTATTACCACAATCTTACTAATCCATGATCATGATGGCAATGCACTGGGGAGCAGACACATCAGCCCACGCTTCAACAATGGTCTGGTCATGCTTTACCAAGGGTCTACTCATGTTTCAACAATGGTCTGATCATACTCACAGTTTTACTTTTCAGCTTTGAAAAATCACAAAAATTCAATTCTTGTCGGAATGTCTTCATTCTTTTTGCAGTTGACTCCTCTCAAACAATTTAATCTCTGAAAAATATGAGAGCTCATAAATAGCTTTTCCAAAGTACCTAGATAGCAAATCTGTATGGTAATGGGTAGTTCTACTTTACTCCCCTGCCCACACCATTGCGGAGAAATTGTTCAAATCTGGGCCCGATCAAAAATCTCCTCGTTCACACCAGAAATTCACAAAATTTGGTGCGCCCAGCTCCCGAACGGGCTCTGCGAGCGCCATGGTGGGGGATGCTTCGGCTGGGGACCGGCCCACTTTTCTTCCGTATCGGCCCCATATATGGTGCAGGGGTGGCGATGCTCTAAATTATGGATAAGCATGACCTTCACTGCCGGCGTCACTTGAAGTTCTCCAACAAGATAAGCATGGCAAGGGCCGGGATAGAATTTTCCAGTCAGTGCCAATGCAAACAGGCCAATGCAGTCACTTGGATAGGAGACGGTCGCTAAATTTCAGTTAACCCTGGCCCTTGGGGAAGGACTGACCCAAGAGCACTGACCTTCAACCCTCACTGAGTGAAGTCCTAAAATTTTAAAATTTGTTTGGGAAAATTTGAAATTAATGTAAATGAAATTCATATCAAATACAAAATATTTTGTATTTGATATGAATTTCATTGGCACTGACATAAGAAAGAAATGAATGAAATTCATATCAAATACAAAATATGCTAAAAAAAAACTATAAAATCTTCACCATAGATGACTATATATTACAGTGAATAATATCATGGTATACATCAAAGTTATTGTATCACTCTAAAATTTAAAAAAAGCAACAAACCATGGTTATTGGCCCTAAGTTCATACTACTATAAAATATTGAAATTTATGAATTTTTCAAAATTTCTAATTGGAGTAGAAACTAAACTTGATGAACTTCATTCCATCAGTTGGACTCAAATTCAAAAAACATCATTTTCATGGCTAAAATTCACATCAAGTGTAAATAGCAAGAAAATGACCAAAGTATACTACAAGGGTGATCCATGGATTAAGCACCTTCTTCTTTGGAAAAGTTGATAATACCATAATGAGGGAATATTGTTCACTGAAAGTGTACCCAAGCAACTTGGAAAAAAATAAGGGACGAAAAATAATTTTTTTCCATCCTACATTTTAGGTGAAGTCATCCAATTGGATATTTAGTATCTGCAACAACGTTATAGGGTTAAAGTATGTCAAGGTATGCACACCCACAATCAACACTACCTCTAAAGCCCCCAAGTGAGGCCTACATTTGGTCCAGAAAGAGATCTTTTTTCCCCTAATTTTTGATTAGATAAGATATGCATAATCTAAGAATGAAAGTCTATGAAAATCAATTGTTGGTTTTTAGTACACCCAAAGACAAAACTTTAAAAATTCATAACTTATTCATTAGTATTTGAATAATGCACGCAAAATTAAATGTTGGAATTTTCTTTTGGTTGCCAATAAGGCCTAATAAAATTAATTTATAATTAATGATAGTAACTATCTTCATTTGCAATTAAGGTCCATTGTAAGTATATACCTTAAACCACTTGCATATTTTGTAAGTGATGCTATAAGTAGTTTGGGCATAATTTGCCATCAACATTTCATATTCTCAAGAAGAAAGTATCTAAAAAATGACTCACTCTACTTATCCAACATTGTTCATGCATGTTAAGGCATGTATATCCATTGTGGACCATTTTAGTCACTGCATATATATTTAGATTGATCAATTTCACAATTTTTTTGTTGCAATATAATGGTAAATTTGAGAGTTTTTCACAAGGAATTTTGGCTAACACATTATATGTGGTCAAAGCAAAAACATCATCATAAGAAACCTAATTTTTTGTAGCATTTTGAAGTGGGTCATGTTTTCATTGACATCAGTGTTTCATGAATTTTGAACCTATAGGAAGCAATTTTTTTTTTATCAATGTTGGGAAAGACATAGAGATATCAGAGCAAAAACAAGTGGATGACATAGGAGACATGTATGTTTTTTTGGACATCAAATAAAACATGGTCATGCTTATTAAAATGTTGCAAAAAAATGGAAGTGCCACGTCAGCTAGAGTTTTTGGATTCGCAATTGGTAAATTTTTGTAAGTTATTGTGGTTTGAAGTGAAATGCAAACTAGATTTGAAAAACATAGGAGAAGGATAGTCACATGGCATGTTTTGTAAAAAAGGAAAATGGATGGATACACAATGTGAATGAAAAGAGAAGCTCTTTATACAAGTGGGGTGGTAGGAAGTAAGACAAACCATATGAGATATGTAAAACAAGAATTCTATTCAAACTAAAATGTTTGAAAAAATGTCCACAAGTCTGAAATATAGTTCACGTGCATTGCAGTCAAGTTCCCATATACCTTTGAATTATTCCATATCCTTTGTTTGACTATGGATAGATAATGGATTTTAGTATAAATATATGATCTCTCTACCCTTCATTCTCACTAAATATCAATTAAGTAATTACTTGACTTTGCCATTAGAAATTCTTTTGATGATAGATGATCATTTTTTTGTTGAATTTGACAATTTTCCTTGTTCATTTTTTTGAAAGAATAATAATTTTATATAATTAATTAATATTTTAAAATAATTATTTCATATAATTAATGTCAATTTTTTTCTAGTGAGCCACGTCATGTGCTATGTCATCACAATGATTTTATATTAAAAAAATATTTTAAAAAATGACATGGTTGCCATGTGGCATCCACGTGGTGGGTTTGGGGAGAGTGAAAACATAAGGTATCAATAGTTGTTTTTGTGAAACTTGTAGACATCAAGGTGCATTACAATAAGATTTTATTCGTATGTGGAAACATTGCTTATGATAGATTTTAGGTGACTTTAGAATTGATGCGCCTTCAATTGACAAGAACGTATTTTGATATCTTCATTAATACCACAAGAAACAGGGGGTTCTTCTAGTACATTGTTGTCTTCAAGGAGGATTGTTCTTGTCTTTTTGGATTCTATTGTGATTCTTTAGACTTCCTAAATGATTGCAATGGTAAACCAACAACATTCCTTCAAACAATGGAATATTGAAAGAATCTTTGTCCATATGTCTAAACCATATATGGTTTTTGTAGAAGTTATTGCATGGTGATTATTCAACCTGCAATTCGACCCTTTTCAACTCCAATTTGATTCCTTGTATAGTTTTTATTACATTAAAATGCAAAGAGGATGTGATTGGTTCCAACAATAGGGATCTAAATTGGATAGGGGGACATTTTGGTATATATAGCTTATTTTGTTCTTTCTTAATTTAATATTCATAGCCTACAAGACTATTGTATTGAAATAAATGGGATGTATAGAATTTACCATATACAAGATTTCCATTTGTTTGGTGAATTGGATTATATATTTGTTCTATATATTTTGCAATTTACTATATTAACTTCCAACCAATTGCAAGGCTCTTTTTATGTGTAAAGTAAAAATAATCTCCATCATTACTATCTAATGAACTATTTATAGAAAAAAGTATCACCAAAGTTGTCAAAAGCTTGACAAATATGCAATTTTCTTTAAGCCCAAGAGAATCATTTTGTAGGTCCTTACATTTGATATCAATCTACCAATGGCTTGTATGCAACTTATAGATTTTTTTTGAATTTCCAAGAATATCAAATGAGGATATAGAAAAATATTTTTTTGAATTTAATCAAAAGCATTCAAATTTCAATTAGATCCTAAATATCTAATGTATATTTTAGGGTTTGAATAAATTTCAAATATGTCAAGGTTGAATTTTAGTAATTTCAATAAAGGTAGATGATATAGAATGAATAAAGACATGCCCAAATATGTGACTAATTTTGAAAATGGAAAAGCAATTTTAAATAATTTGTTATAGTACTTTCATAAAAAAAAGGCTCAAAATTGAATGTGCAAGGTTGCAAACTTTGAGATTCATTAACTTTTGAACCATGATTATATTGAATATGGGCTATTCTATATTTCTAGTGTATACATCCAATAAATGTGAATTTGATGATTACTATCTATATATTTCACCTCAAATTGTTATAAAATTCACCTCAAAAGTGTCCTCTACCTCACATACAACTTTTGTATTCACGGTTACTTTTTCTTCACTCAATTCTTGTGCTAAGGCTTTATGAATACAAGTGTCCCTAACACGGACGCAGTTTTGTGAAGTTTTGTGTAGTCAGCCATGGGGCCTCGAGGAGAATTAATAATTCCCTGAATCCATTCTCTTACAGCTTTGATCATATTTACCACAATTCAATTTCAATTAAGGACGTCAGATGCAGCAACTCTATTTCAAGCATATGCAATACTCATACCACAGCAAAATTTCAACAATCCCGAACAGCTTCGAAAATTTCAAGTAACTGCAAATGCCATCATTTCGATCCGGCAAAATTGTTTAGTTCAAACAACCTGCAGAAAATCTATCAAACAATGAGAGTAGTCCTCTACCGAATCATATAGCGTCTCTGCAAACAGAACGATATAAGGATGGCCCAGATCTCCTAAAACATTCCACAATCTCAGAGTGTACATTCATTTCAGCTTCATTTCTTGTCCCCTCGTACACTCGTGTGATGTAACAACTGTGATTCAAGCAATGCAATCCCCATTCCATAGCAAAATTTCAAAAGCCACCTTTACACTGAGAACTGAATTTCAAGCAACTGCACATGTCTTCCTGTTGATCCGGCAAAATTGTACAATTCACATTCACAGCACAAAATCTATTAGAGTAGAAGTCTATCGACTCATATAGCTTCTCTACAAAGAGAACAATTTAAGGACAGACCAGATCCTTTAATAGCATTCCACAAGTCGAGAGTGTCCATTCATTTCAGCTTCAATTCTTGTCCTGCAACAGATGTCAAAAAACAGGCAAGATGTACGATAGCGACGGAGCCCGTGCTCTATTCCACAAAGGTCAAGCGGAGGTAGGGCTGGCCTGAGGGCAGATTCACAGTGTCCCATCCCTGGGGGAACATCTCCTTAGCTTTCTCATCCGATACGGAAGGAGAGATCACCACCGGCTCACCCTTCTCCCAGTTGGCTGGAGTGGCAATTTTGTACCGGGATGCCAGTTGCAGGGAGTCGATCACGCGGAGAACCTCGTCGAAGTTGCGTCCCGTAGTGCCGGGGTACAAGAAACTTAGCTTCAGCTGCAACACATCAAAACAGTATAAAATCTCATGCATCCAGTACAACAACGAGCATCCCAGTGATGCATCAAAGGTTTCAGGCCATCAAGCGCACAAGAAGGCATGAGGTAGAGCTTCCATACAAATTCAGGAAACTCAGCTTCAACTATCCCACGTAGATCAAAACAGTTTTGATTGGTATAAGATTTCATGCATCTAGGCCAAGAACGAGAATAAGAATAATAGATCTATCACAAGAGAAGGTACGAGGAAAAGCCAATCTACTTACCCTGCAGTCGGGGCCGATGATGTGCAAGGCACGCGAAGCCAGAGGTCTTCCGTTAGCGTCTTTCTCATCAGGGTCCATCATGTTGAGCGCCACGGTAATCTTGCGATCAGGGTCGGCAAGGATGGGGTAGAGCACTGGAGCACCCGGCTGCTCACAATACACACGCACATTTCGTATCAAAATCGATCAAGTAGTAACCGAGTTAGAGCCAAAGAACGTCGCTGCCATCTCTATACCATGATTTCATGCAACAAACGTAATAACACGTACATGTAGATCCATTTCTTAAAGCATAAATATTGCTATAGGTCATCGATCCTACCGTATAAGACTCAATGTCCTTAATCCAGCCCTGATGATCTTCAACCGAGTCGGTGGAAAGTCCCAGGAGCTTCACCCCTCGCTTCTCGAATTCCGGGTTATACGAAGCGATCTTTCCCAGCTCGGTGGTGCACACGGGTGTGTAATCACCTAAGCACAGAAAAACACACATTCAAGCTCAAGAAAACTCCGACCAAGCCATATTTGCATCAACACAGTCAAGCCAAGAAGCTTCACAAAGACATGTATGAGATCGAACTCATCCTTGTTTCTACTCGGTTGTATGATTTCAACATACCAGGGTGAGAGAAGATGATCGTCCAGCCATCCTTGCAGTAGTCGCGAACCTTGATATGCCCCATGGTGGAGTCGGCCTGAATATCCGGCACCAAGTCTCCCAAAGCAAGTCCACCTCCCATCGTGATAAGCAAAGAACAACGATCGAGAACAGAAATTAATCACCGTCCCGCGCAACTCTGAAAATCTCAACAACCAACCAACCAACCAAAACCAACCAATCAATCAATCAATCGCAAAACCTCCAGTACATCAAAAGAACCATCCATCCAAGAACATTGATCTTAACCCCGCCCATGCCAAAACCTCACAGCAAAAACGAACTAATCTTCAATCTCCACATGCATCACCAAACACACACAAAACCCCATTTCAAAAATCTCCCTAAATTTCAAACAAGAACGGAAAAACCCAAACGTCTTTCTGAAAGCCCCAAGAACCCAAGCAAGAGGAAACCGAATGAGCTTCCAAGTCTGTTCACCATGCATACCTGCAAGCAAGCAAGCCAAGCCAACAACAACTGAGCTCCAAACTTTTAGTATATCAAAAGCCAGTGCAGAGCAGAGCAGAGTATAGCAATTGTGGAAAGAAGCAGACGTGGTGAAATATGAAGGCTGGGAAGACGAAGCAGAAGAGTGTGGAAGTGTATGGCCGTGCGAGTGGCCATGCATGGGCTTCCAAGTCATGCCAAGTGCCGGGGATGACGCCATCGCCAAGTGGCTGGAAAGGAGAAGGGAAAGGCCGGGAAAGGGAAAGATCGGCTCTCTAAATTAAATTAGAGTAGAGTTTTTTTGTGTAATTACTGTGGGTGACATGGGAATTTACAACGTGTTGTACAACCAAGTACAACTTTTTTTTTGCTTATAATAATTCTTTAATACATCAAGGATTAAATCTTACGTGGCTTCCCATATATTATAATTGTAAAAGTATAGAAAATTCGTACTTTCAAAAACTCAATACGTACCTGCAAACTAAAACTCTTCATAACTTTCATCTCATTAATCAAAATGAAATGATTCAAAGCTTCATATAAGGTAAAATAGCCCATTGTGGTCAAATGACCCATTGCGGTCGCCTAGGAAATGACCCATTGTGGTTTTTTTTAGTATGTGAGATGTGGGCCACAATGCATGTCTTACATGACAGCAATGGAATGAACATTGACCTCATTAGGAACTTCTGATTTTTCAATGTGAAGTTCATTGTAAAAATTGACTTTTTTGGCCTTTTGTAATAGAAAATATTTTGATTGCATTAGGTAGTGAGATGAGCATTATAGATTCAAATTTTGTTAGTTTTAAGGTAGTCTACAGATTCTTTTGGGTTGAACACTTCAGAAATTCTTAGTGAATTCGTACTTTGTCAAAAAAAATTAATTTCAATTGCACTTGTTGTTTCTCACACTTGTACTAATGTGGGAAAAAATTGAGAAATTTCAACAACAAGATGATGGCAAACTCCTCATTCTGACCACAATGGGTTGTTTTACATTATATAAATTTAGAGAACCAATTTCAAATTTTTATTTATTTTAAAAAGTGATTTAAAAAAAAAGTTTTTTGAGTTGTTTGGATTGCTCATTGAGCAGTGACAATGGCATATTGCACAATTGCACAATTAGCCCAAAATGGAGGTGGGTGGGTAGCATTAAAAAATCACAAAAAGTCAAAAATTTTAAAAAAAATTCCTAAAATAATATATTTTTCTCTACATGTGAAGCTTTCATTGATTCATTCTATTTGGATTAGTGATGAGAAAGTTAGGGACAATTTTTTTTTTTAGGCAATTTGAACATCTTTTTCAAATAATAACTTATAGAATTCATTTCTAAATGCAATTTCCACATTTAAAAAAAAATTGTTTGACAAGGTTAAGTATGCTTGCTAGGACAATCTCACTGCTAGAATTATTGTGTTTCAATTCCATCTTGGAGGTATCAACAATTTAGTCTTTCTTTCAATCTTAGGACTTACTTCTACTTAGCAATTTTTTAAAGAATGAAAATCAAGTGTGTTTTTTGGAATTTTTTTTCCTAAACTTTGAACTCAATTCTTCAACATAATAAATTTTAAATTCAAACTATGTAGTGCGAAAAATTTCCACAAATCATGGTCAACATCATCTGCTATAAGTCAAAAAAACTTATTTTTCCAATTTAGAATGCTAATATCTTCCAATCTTTACGATCAAACTTCATGAAATTTTTACCACATGATCTTAGAGAAGTCAAGTACAAGATCCTATGGTTAGATTCTAATTTTTTTTTCTTGGGCAAATGCAACAAAAATGACAATTTTGAATGTTTTTCAATAGAGAAATGGCCTTGGGACTTTAGGGGTTAACCATGTAGTCAAAAGTTATGAAAATTGTTAGGCCTTGAAGCTACTCCTGAGGAAAATGTTGTGTGAATATTTCAGCAAAAAAGAATAAAAATTCCGTTCGTAGTGAGCTGCCCAAAATCACTATGTTGCCAAAAAATACAGTTTTTACTTTTATGGGTTAATCCATTAAGGACTCATTGACCACTTTCTGGTTGAAATTGACACTTTTCCATTAGTAACAAGAGTTTTTGAATGAATTTGAATGCAAACAAAATGGGATGGGTGTGGGGAATTGTGAACAGAATGCATTGGCACAAGGATCAAGACAACCTATGCTAGCATGTGGTTTTGGAGTTGAAAAAACAAGCAAAATACTAGCTGAAAATATGAAAATCAATACAAAAATCAATACAAAAATCAATGCAAAATTTGTCATGCATTTACTGTAGAGCCTTGAACATGCACGCCAATTTTGGTATGATCAAATCTTCAGAATGCATCACGGGTTCATATTTTTTTTCCATATTCAACTTAAGACTAGAAAACGTCTTGGTTGCCCCAAGAATCAACCACGGTTCTTAATGGATTAAATAAGTTAGAATTCAAGTTGTTTCTTTTGAGCTACGCTTACTCTCTGTCTCAGCCATCAATTCTGTGTAAGTTATGAGACTGTGGCAAAGTTTAAATTGTCCACAATTGGAGCACAAGTTGGCACAAGTCGGCACAAGCCACCACCTGCTTGCAACAGAGCTCTACAAGCCTCATTCCCTGAAGGAAGGGGGGGGGGGGCACAGTGAGTAAACTTAACCCTAAAAAAAACGGACTGGTGACTGGTAATCACACCTTGGGTTACCGTGTGAATAAAAAATTGTAGAAGCTCTCATTGGAAGTCAAAATATTATAGAAAATTTTCTTTTTTCACAATAAAATTTTGAAGATGAATAGTTGCACTTTTGTTCTATTGGAAGAATTCTTTGTCATCCATTGGATGAAAATGTCTTCCTGGGCATTAAAGGGTTAACCCTTAAACGATGAGCTTGTCACCGTGAACATCATTTGTTTGGATATCATGTAAATCGTTGGCTTTTAAAAATGCAAAAGCACTCATTGGAAGTCAAATTACTATACAAGACCTTCCCTTTTCATGCAAAATTCCAAGGATGAATAGTTGCACTTTTGTCCTACATAAAAAGATTCTTTGTCATTCATCTACCAGAAATGGGCACAGTGTTGTTTATGGGTTAACCTTGGAAGGATGGATCCATGCCCCCATTGATTTCTAGTTCATTGTTCTATATTATTGTTTGATGCCATTTTGCAACTAGATATGAATGAAAAAAATTTATATTTATTTTTCTGAGATGAATCCATGTGTCTATTACAAGTTATAAAAATTTCAATTTTTTTAGGAAAAAATTGAAATTATTATGAGTTTTTTTTTTAAGAAAGGAAGAAAATTCATATGGACTATAGAAATAGACTTGAAAAATCTGAAATTTTCATTGTAGATGTATATTATCATGACATTCAATAGCCTTTGTGCACATTGCTCATCACATTGAACCTCCACATGCCTACCTAGCTATTGATGAAGTATTGTTGGCTGTAGAACATTCTACACCATTTATGGTAGAGCCAAAGTAGTGACAATTTATGATACTAAATGTTATGATAGTGAATAACACCAAGGTATAAACCAAATTTAGTATTTTATTCTAAAATTAAAAAACAACAAACCATGGTTATAGGCCCTGAGTTTATACTACTATAAAATATTGAAATTTATGAATTTCTCAAAGTTCCTAACTTGAGTAGAAACTAAATTTGATGAGCTTCATTCCATTAGTTGGACTCAAATTAAAAAAACATCATTTTCATGGCTAAAATTCACATCAAGTGTAAATATCAAGAAATGACCAAAATACAATACAAGGGTGACCCGTGGATTAAGCATCTTCTTCTTTAGAAAAGTCTATGATACCATAATGAGGGAATTTGCAATACTATTTACTGAAAAATGTATTCAAGCACTTGCAATCTAATTTAGCCCAAATCTTATGTATTGAATTTTTTTTGTCAAGGGTTGATGCAAGACTTTAGTGGATCATTCCCTAAGTATCTTTGATGGGTCTTTTGCCTTTTACAGGTTGGTTTACCCTAGATTTATTGTGAAATGGTCAAACATCATATCTAAGTTAAATTTAACCTTTTGAATTGTGTTTAGATATCAATCTTGTATTTTTATTACTTGACACTATAAATTGTCTAGCAATATGAAATTTTTTCACATTGTTTCATTGTCATTGTTATAAATTTTGTGGCTATAAGTGAAAATAAATTAATAAATATAGCAAAAACAACCCAATTAATTTAAAATTATTTCAATAATTACATATAGCAATGGAAATTGGTGTAGAAATTTCTCAATTATTTATTTTATTTTTTACACCCAAAACACTTGTAGCATTGATCTTCAAGTCAACTTTCAATATCAAGCTAAAATTATCCTATCATATAATTGACGTATAAAAACTTGATAATTTTATCTTTAAAAAAATTATATTTAAGTTATTTTTTTATAAATTTTGATGGAAAAATCAAATAAATTAATTCTTTTAAAATAAAAGGTAGAAATAAAATTATACGAAGTATCAATTATAATTTATATTAGAATAATATTTAAATTTTGAACATAAATGAAGGTTAGAATGGAAAATATAATTTAATAATTCAAATTAAAAAAAATTGAATAAAAAAAATTTGAATGAAAAATAGACAATCTTGTATAATTTGGATTTTGGCACTTGGAGGTTGCAATTGCAATAATTATTTCAATTTCTTCATTTTTTTCAAAATTCTAATATGGATAGAACCAAAACTTGTTAAGTTTCATTTTTTAGTAGTTTAATATCTACAAGATGTTGAGGATCTAGTTCATAGGGCATTGATTTCGTCTTGTACCATTAGGAAAAATTTAGGCCTCAAAGAGGATGTGAGGTTTGCACCCCCACAGTGCAACTATAGAAAAAAAAATTATTTTTTCATTTTTTGAATCTGATGTGTCACTATTGGTGCCACATCAGTGCCATGTTAGATTGACTATTTTTTTTATTTTTTTATTATTTCTTAATATTTTTTTTCAAATTTTTATTTTTATTTTTTTTGTATTTGTACCACTGGGGGGCCAAAAATTAGAAACAAGTGGCCTTTTTAGGAATGGACATGTCCATTGTGGTTGCAATTTGTGAATCTCTAAAAGGACCAAGGGTGATTTTTAAAGAAATTGTTAAAAACTACCATTTTTGGGTGCATTAACATAAATTGAAAATAGAAACAATCTATTTTGTACCTTCAAACATACAAAAGTGTGGTAGACCATTATGTAAAGTGTGGAAGAATTCTAAGACCATTTGATCCTATAGATTGAAAAATTATAACATTTGAAGTAAAAAAACAACTTCTTTATACTCCAAAAAAATGAATCAACAAACTTCAAGCCCTCTTGGAGTGAAATTTTTATTCTTTACAAGATTGAGCCTCTCTACCATTAAGTACTACACCTTTTAAGGTATACACATACAAAATTTTAGAAGCAAATAAGGCCTATTGCCTTGTAATACAAGGTCAAGTGAACTAGCATTACACTAGTCTTTTTTCAAGACAATTTGTTGTTCAATGATGAATTTTTAGAATTTGAAATCCAAATGGTGAGAACTTATAGATAACATTTAGAATATGTGGAAAAAATTCAAGAATTTTGAGAGCACAAACTTCATCATCAATAGCATTTAGTAGTTGGCAATTATTTTTTTCAAACTTGCCAAGTAGTGCCAATAGACTTTTAACTCCTTTGGAATGAGATTATGGCACTAAAAACAGTTTTTTAAAAAACAAAATTGCATACTATATCAATTTGACGACATACATGCCAAATTTCAAAGTAGATTAGGAATTTTGCAAAAGATGCCTAAACTGCCCAAACTGCCCAAACTGCCCAGTTTTTTTTTTTATAACATAACTTTGATCTAGGCATCCGATTGAATTTTTTTTGAAACTTTCTTGAATGGGGTGAATGTCCCCACCTTTTTTTTTTCAAATTTTCAAAAACATCCACTCAAAATTAACTTTGTGTGAACCTATCCAAGATTTCTTGAACAAGGTGAACAGTCACTTCGTCCTTAAAGCTGAATCATGACAGCAAGTGGCTCGAATTGGCATCACCAGCTGCTGGAACTTCACGTGGTCTCTACTTGGAGGTGGCAAGGAAATTGGGGAATAATCAGTTTCCTGAGATCCTGAGACCCTGACTAATAAATAAATTTCTCTGAGATAATCCAGTGATACCAGATCTAGACAAATCAAAGGCTTTGGCCATAAAAAATGCAATCATACATGACGACGTAATGGCGACATTTGACGCTTGCTCATGTTGCAAGAAAAGCTTGGGCTTCCTCTCCAAGAATTGACAATGGCAAATCGCCTCCAAGCACCTATCACCAATTTGCAAACCAGTCCGCAAAGTTAGCAATGTGTAGCTATGCAATTGAAGCTTGGTACTAAGTTATTGGTACATATCAAGCGACACTGTAAAAATACTTCTAAAGACGAGTTCATTGCTTATGAGACGCACACTAGCTAGCCAAGCAACCGAAATGGGAGAGTTTAAAGATAGGGAGCTCACATGCGTATTCCAATGGACGGCAATGTAACAGGCATGGTAGGCGACGCGAAGTCCAAAGTAGACCACCAGGCACCACCAGACGCCTCTTAATCCCAAGTTGCTTTGGAATGTTAACCAAAGGGCAAAGAGGACACCGACTAAGTTCAGAAACTGCATTTTCGGCAAGTAAGCGATATCACCTGTGCACATCATGAGTATTTCTCGTCAGGATGATAAATGTTGAACCCTTGGTGCCACCATGTCTGGCAAATCAGACCCTTTGATAAAACATAAGCTGTGATTTTCAAGTATCGAAAGTTGTAATCCTTGGCATGCTTGAATGTCACGGTTAAGAATCACGGCAAAAGTGAGGTTCAAAACATCTTCAAAACCCATGAAGGCAAGCGTGATACCATCCGAAAAAGCAAACAGCATACTTTGTACATACTGGATTTTAATAATTATTTTGAAAGGGTGACGAGAACTTGAAAAGTAGGTCTTTAGAAGTGTTTTCCTCACCAGCTGCTATGGCAGTTCCCTCCACCACAAGTGCAACTGCGCACAGTAATTCGCAAAGCATACTTTGCAGAGTTACGGACTGCACCAGATGTTGCACATTGGGATCCGCTGTAAGCCAAGACGCTCCGAGATAGTGCACGGAGGCAACAGCTCCCATTAAGGCAAAGCCCAACATTGTACCGAAGCCTAACAACATCCGCGCCAGTTTCTTTGCTCTCTGCAGAAGCAATGACACATGTTCATAACGACTTCACTCAAAATGAAAGAAACTCAGTACATAAGAAGATCGATTTACCTGTGGATTGGATTTCACATTTCGTGCAACCAATGATTGTGCCGCAATTGACAAAGACTCGGGGAAGTAGCTTAGTGTCCAGAATACCTGCCACAAGAATTCAATAGCATTACTTTGCTTTTCAAACTACATCTCACAAGCCGGTTATTTCACTCAATCGCAAAATGAGATTTCGGCATAGGTCAAATATCACAAGTACACAGCTCCAGGTCCTTATATACCCAGTAAACAGTAAGAATAACTCGTAAGAAGCGGGTTTCCATCACTGTCCACAAATATGAGATAAATACGAGGAAATTCACATGAATATTCGTACTTGCAAAGCCACTTGGTGAGCTGCTATGCTCAGAGTTCCAAATTCAGCAGCTGCCTTTGTTGTAAGCGTGTAAACGATCTGCAAACCAACGGATCATAAGTTTGCCTTAGTAAACTAATATTCTCAGTCATCAAATATCATGTCGGGCAGAGCAAAAGCTCCACTCCAGATGCAATCTGTAATCCTAATCTAAACCGTAAGTAGCAGGAACCTGAAGGAAAATACTTTAGGAAGCGTTTCCAGTAGATACTACCTGGACAAACTCGGTTTAGCAAAGTTCAATTGCAAAATTCTATAGTAAGCTCAACAATACCTAGAGGTTCATTACAGTATAGTCAACAATAACAGGGTAGGGTGAGATGACGAGCACTCCTTTACTAGCAACCGAATCGTTGAATGAGTTCCTGCATGGAGGAAGTAGAAATAATCCTCGCATGAACAAAGTGGGAGTTTATGAGCTCAGTACACACACATACCATGCTAAGAGCACACCTTACTATCAAGGGGCCAGCCAGAGCCAAAAATGGCCCAAGAACTTCTAATGTTGGCAGTCCATACCATCCCAGCTTGAGAGGTAGAGCCTTTGAAAAATCCACTTCGCTTTCAGCTTGCTGCTGCATAGGCTTTTCCGTCAACTTCCTCACCAAGAGTACGACCGCCACACACTGAGAAATGAGGGTTGCCCACGCAGCACCTGCAACTCCCCTGCGCATGTCAAAGGACTGTGTAATTGGCTAAAACCTCGAAAGAGATCTGGAAGACAAGATTAAAACTTTGTCATGCACATTTCATAATCGACAATGAAACCTGATGGATTAGGTTTGGCCTAAGTATCCAGCAATGCAGGATCAGTAAAAGAGAACATGTGTGCATGATGAGCAGCTTAACACCCAAAGGACAAGAGGCTCAATTTGGCTTCATGGTGGTTTAGCAGTTTTGAGTAGGTCAATTGGGGACTTTCATCTGTTCAATTTAATTTATTTTCTCACCAACACATGTAATGTTCTTCACTTTAGTGATATAAACTGTAACCCCATTTAGATTATTGTTTTTCCACAAAATGATCAATCGAACTGATCATTCTAAAATGATTGATACTTGGGTTCTTGGTTCTTGATCTTGTATAATGTACGTGAACAAAAGCATGTTTTCTATTTGAACTTCAGAATAGTTCGATTCATCATCATGCTCACGCAAAGTGCTTTTTTATTGAAAAATAGTCAAAAACTAATGGACATGACGAGCAATTGAGGCGCGCTCACAGCATTAAAATATTAAAATACTAATGAATGATTATTTACCAGCCAAGATAAAGTGTGAACAGAGCGTCTCCAATGAGATTGAACGCAGCAGCCATGGAGTTGACTTGTAGAGGAGTGGTTGCATCTTGACGGCCCAAGCAAGCACCTTGCCCCACAACTAGAATAAGGACAGCTGGGGCTGCAGAAACAGGAAAAGCACTTTTCATCATCACACCACAAGACCTAAAATGAAAATGATCTAGAATTCAAATGGCGATGAAAATTTAGAATAGGACAGTATATAGACCAGGCAAATAGAACAATAGCTCATTATTAATGAGGAAAACAAATCACTGAATTTCAAATTTTTTCTAAAATCACCTGAATCCAGTAAATGTTAGGGAGCACAGATGTACCACGGAGCTTCCTCGAGTTTCTAGAGAATATGAACAAAGAATTATCAATCCTATATTATACAGCGAAGAAAGCTACTGGGCTAGCGTTGTACCCGAAAGTGCTCGAATTCGAAGGTACACAAGAGCAGGTTTCAAATACTCTGGATTTGCGCCCATGAGTGATAGTAGCTGAGGAGCTAAGGCCTCCATCAAGATACAAACTGCCACTCCAAAAGTAACAGCTAAGAAGAGAGCGTGGTTCAGGAGCTGCGATGCCTGCGAACCAATTTTAAAGAGTGAGAACTGGAATCCAATACCTGCAAGCACACTCAAAAGCATTACATGCTACCTTCTCCTTTGGTCTCTTTAGCCACGTCATCAGCCAAGTCCTCAATATAATACCACTACTTTGTGATCCTAAATAGATCTATTCAGAGTACCTGATGTTGTTGAGTTTTCTGTTCGGCAGCAGAGGAAGCACGCACGCTAATGCCAGCCAACAAGTTACATGTAGCAGATCCCAGAAAGTTAAAGAGCTGCCACACCAAAGAAAAGCTTGAAGATGCTGGTTGCTTTCACAATGCAAATTCTCATAACGTTGCTTACGGGTATCAGAAAAGCCCTCCGGAAAGTCGAGGCAATATCAAAAACAGTCTAAAAATCTAATTCATGGCAATTACAGACTACAGTTGCAACTCTGGGAGAATACTACTAAAAGAACCCAGACCATTGGCCGGCGCTGGAGGACTGCTACAGTGAAAGTCATATGCGTGGTGAAAGGAAATCAAAATGAAATAATAAGTTACGAACGTCATTTGTGAGCATGAACTTGATAATCATTGGGAACGTCTTTTGTAATCATACCTGGAATATAAAGTTGAAAATAGAGGTGTTCGGACCAAGTGCAGCAAGATCGACTGAGCTCACTTGGCCCACACAGCCCGTGTCGATCAGACTCATGATTGGATCTGATAGTCTGCCAATAGGAACTAGATAAGTTACTCTGTCGTCGATGCAAAAATTTTGAAAGCCGCATTTTCTCACAAGAAGAAGGAAAATATTTGAAGGACACCATAAGTAGGATTCTTCGCTAATGATCATCATTCCGAAATCGAAAGTCTTGCAAATTCTGAGCTTTAATGATTTGGAAAAGAGATAGACAAAGAATGCGTTTCATAACATCAATTTACTGGAGAACATTTAGCTTCATTGCTGTGTAAGCATCCAGGACTGCTTGCAATGACATAAATGAGATTAACCAGTAAACGATGAATTTGAATGATCAAATTGTGAAAATTAAAAATCAGATGAAGCCAAAATTTATATCACGAGAATCAGTGAGGAACATTGCGTATGTCGGCCAATAAATAAATAAAATTGAACAAATGCAAGTTCCCATGTGACCTACTCCAAAACACGAGGTCAAATTTTGGTGTTCTTGGCCCTCCGGGGGTCAACATCAACCAGGAGGGAATTTGAGGCTTACACAGCACCAAGAGCCGGAAGAGCCAGATTAACGATGCTCTTCAATACGCTTTCTTCCTCATCCTCTGCTTTCCGACCTGGTTGGCCACGAAAGCAAGAAAGTTTGGTACTTCAAAACGAAATTTCGGAACAAAACCTAAATAATGGAAGCCGGTCCCGTCACCGTGAAGAGAACACGAACAGTTAAAGTACATAACAGTGTCCAAATAACAATGGATAGAGCCATTAAAGTATTCCAATCAAAATCCTGAAGCATCAACCCCTAAAACGCCAAGGATTCAAGGTTTCAAAACTGATCAATTCATTTGATCATATTGTGAAACATACAATTCAGATGGGGTCAAATTTTACACCACCAGAATCAGCAACGAACATTGTATACGTTGGTAAAAAATTAAATATAATTGAACGAACGAAAGCCCCCATATGACCTACTCAAAACTGCTCATAATTAAAACATGAGACCCAATTGGGACTAAAATGGCAGAAAAGAAAATAACAGATGTACTCTCTTCGGTTTCTGAAGTTGAACCTTGCGAAGCTGAACGTGGAGCCGTCGAACTGCTAGAAGTCGAATCCTCCACTGCCTGCAAACAGACACACCATTACACCAAACTTCTAATCTGCACGTGCAAACTTCTAATCACGTGCAAACTTCTAATCTGCAAATGGTTAAAGGCCACGACACAAAGAGGGAAAACAAATTCTTTTTCAAATTTTTAAAGCAATGAAAATTCACTGCAAAGGAAATAAGAGCCACATCCGAAATCTTTTCATAACTAACCAAAAACACTCCATAACAACATAGTTCTTTCACGTGAGTTTCTTTCTAGAATTTTTGTACACGCCTTTCATACTTTGATCAATTTTTTTGGGTTAGAATTATTGGCATTCTTTGCTTGAAAACACAAATTGGTCGTTGCACACATTTAGATTGATCATAACACAATAGCCAGGCCCAAGGAATTGGGAGACAGTCACAGAAAACAACGATCAAGGAAGTGGTCAGCGGCCACAGCAAAGATAGACTGAAAGCCATTGAACTTGACCTTGTTTGGACCAGGGGAAAAGGTCTATCTCTAGACTAAAACATGTTTCAGCGATCCTCATCGTGTAGAAGCATCGCAAACCAAAGAGAATCCCTTGTAACTTCGCAGTTTCAATCATCAACCTTCTACTACTGAAAATTAAGGTCGAGGCTTTATTAACCATACAGCACACTGGAGTTCCATTGACCATGAATGTGAGCATTGATTTGTACTAAGTGTGAAAATACTTCATCTATGGACATTTAGTTTTTGCAATTTAAATGAAAAATTTCAAGAAGGTGCAAGTTTCTAGATTGTTGTAGGAAAAGGTTCAAAGTTCACCTGTATGTATGGTGAATGGAACCTCTCCCTTATTGTATGGTGAATGGAGACTTTAACATTACATTTCAATCTCATCAACACTATTAACACAGCATGAGTGGCAATGCCCTGCTTTTAATGGAGATTCGTACCTTGAGACTGACGGGCTCTTCCTCTGCAACAAACTCGGAGAGACTGGCTGTAACGGGCACCAATTTGGTCAGGTTTCTGAAGGAGTTGAACTTGGGATACGTCAGGAAGTGAAGACTTGGATATCCAAGCTTGGGATTCCAGCGACCAGGAGCAAAGCTTTGGCATGAGCCGATGGCGATACATCGTGACGGACTTGGAGGTCGAGAAAACTGAACACCCACCATACTCTGCATGATTGATTCTTCCTCGGTTTTCACGCAATCGAGTAGAACTCATCCAATTTCCTTGCGAGGCAGCATGGAACACACACGATCAGAAGGTACGATTCTTAATCTAATTGAGATGTACCCAAAATGGGAAACACACCATGGATTGACAGGCACACTCACAGAAAGTGAGCGGTTGAAGCTTCCTTCACCATTCATCAGCTTGCAAATCAAGATGCTTTCAATTCAAGGAAACGATCCAAAGAGAGTAAGCATTAAATCCCCCCAAACCTCGGCAACAACGGTGGGGATCCCAATTTCCTTCCGAGGCAGAATGGAACCCACTCGATTAGAATGTACGATTCGTAACCTAATTGAGAAACACCCAAAACGGGAAACACACCATGGATTGAAATGTACACTCACAGAAAGTAAGCCGGATGAAGCTTCGTGCACCATGAACAGCTTGCAAACCAAGATGCTTCCAATTCACGGAAACGATCCAAAAAGTGAATCCTCTCCAACCTCAGCAACAACTGTGAGAATACCAGAACCCCAACGTGGTGGAGAATTTTAACTTAATTGACACAGTGGATTGACAGGCACACTCACAGAAAGTAAGTCAGTTGAAGCTTCGTGCACCATGATCAGCTTGCAAGCCAAGATGATTCTAATTTACCGAAACAATCCAAAGAGCGTTCGCAATTGAATACTCTCAGCCCTCGACAACAATTGTGAAGATCCCAATTTCCTTGCGAGGCAGCATGGGAACCCACCCGATCAGAACGTACGATTCTAAACGTAATTGAGAAGTACCCAAAACGGGAAAAACACACAATGGATTGATAGGCACACTCCCAGATGCTCGTTCACCATGATCAGCTTGATGGTCCTGATTCACGGAAACGATCCGAAGAGAGTCAGCATTGAATCCTCGCAAACCTCGACAACAGCGGCGAGAATCACAACTCGTGGAGAACTGTACATCCTACGGCCCATGATCAACCTCGAGGAATCTCCGATGCGAGATACGACAAATGGGTAACCCCGGGAATTTCATGCATTACCAAATACACCATGCTGGAACCCAACATCCAAAATCACAATAACGAAACAAAAATTTGAAGCTTTCTTCATCAGAATCGATACCGTGCAAAAAAAAATTCCAAGGACGTGCCTGCGACGCTTGAAATTGTTGACCTAAAATGCTCGAAAAGCTCCCTGCTCCCGCCCGCCAGCACGTCTCTCGTGTTCGCAAAAGAGAACGACGGTTCCCTGAAGACTTGGAGTCTTGGAGTCAGTTTTGGAGTGTAGAAGCATCAATTAGGGGTCCCTAGATTCCGTGCGTTGCTGATTTCCGAGAGTTCATGCTGAACTGGAGACCGCACACCTTTGACACTTGTAAGGATTTCAAAGTGGAGAATTTCGGAGATTCTGGCTTTCACGTGCCAGTGGATTTGATTCGCCATGCCTTTCTAAATTATTTTTTGACACAATTGAAATTTCATTGCAAGAAAAAAGAGAACAGGAATTCCATTCGGAATGTAGTTTGATTCCTTGCTAGGCATTCACAAATCATGATGGTTCCCGAAATGTGTCCAAATTTCGTCCTCTCAAAGCTCGCAATGATTCAATGCGAGAGAGAGAATCCAAGCACAGATTTTGCTTACCCAATTGTGCTTACCTAATTTTGCTTACCTATTTTTGACTCAGCGCAGATTCAGCTCACCAAATTCTGCTTACCCATACCCAATTCTGCTTACCTAATTTTGCTTACCCAATTTTGCTTACCGAAAATCGACACATGGCGGCCATTGCTTCAGTTAAAAGTGGTCATACGAAGTGGGCTGTGCAGTGCTGCAGGGTAATTATAAAAAATTGCCCCCTATTTTGTGCCGCGTTATTTCGATGTTCTTTCATCAATTTGGGGCCTCCGATTCCGAATATGAATTCCAAATTTCCAATTTCATGACGGGTGGCAAACAAAGAAATTCCTCTGTTTTCCCTGGGGGTATATTCCCACTGCAGGTCCCACTTCGGCAAGTATGACCACTTTCAGAACGTCCTGCCTTTGATGATGGCACTGGCCCGAGTCGATTTCGCGTTCTGCGTGTGTTTCATGAACGTAATACATTTGAAAAATGTCTGTTTTGGTCCGTCTCGAGTATTTTTTGTGGTGATTACGGTTGAATGTAAACTTTAAAAAGACTGAGCAGGAATTGCTGGCTTGAAAGTCAATCGCTTCAGAGTTGCTGGGCTTGAATCACTTTCCATTCCACCGGAGGGCAAACCTCTTTCCAATGAGTCACCGCTGCACTAAAATTGGTAAATAGTGTTGGGTGATAATTAGTGTTATTTCCTGTTTTTATATTTTGGGTGATAATTAGTGTTGTTTCCTGTTTTTATATTTTGGGTGATAATTAGTGTTGTTTCCTGTTCTATATTTTGTTCCCATCTAACACAAAATGCACTCTCATAGAAATGTTGAAATGATCAAATTTTACTATAGAGCTAAAATAGTGTTAAAATGGGCTAACGCTAACCTTGCAAATCACAATTAGTGTAGCCAATACTATTTACCAATTTTAGTGTAGTGAGGCTGCAATGTTTCTAATTAGTTGTGGTTTAGTTGACAACTCACCTTCACGTAGTTAGGTGACACCTCACAATACAAATGTTTGGGAGGTGTACATTAAAAGCATACAATGATCACAAGATGTACATTGGAAGTCACAACTATCACCTAACATTGAAGTATGGTCGATTTTCTAATTAGCTTATGGTTGGAAACATAGTGACTCCTATCTCCTCGAAGCACTCAGCTCATGTCTAATTTTGGGATGACTAACAAATTGAAACTCAAGTTTCATTCTTAAAATTGCTTAGATGAAAGTCATCTTCATTTTGTGGGGATATTTTGTCAAGCTGTTGTCCTATCTAACCCCTAAAGACCTGAAGGTGTTTTTTGTCAAAAATTACTCAAGATTGCCACTTTTGTTGTGTTCACCTAAAAAAACAAAAAAAAATACCTTTTAAGAAAATCTAACTATAAGATCTTATACTTAACTTGTCTAAGAACAAGTGGTAAAAATTTCATCAAATTTAACCACATAAATTGCAAGATATTTGCATCCAAAGTGAAAAAAACAAATTTTTTTTGCATTGAATCTTTGGTTTTGAATCTTTTTAATTGAAAACTTTTGTACTATTGATTTTGATTTTCTAAGTTCTGATATTGAACTATTGAGTTGAGAATCTAAAAAAAAAATTCAACAAAGAAACACTCAAATTTCACTCATTAAAAAATTGTTAAGTAGAAGTAGGTTCAAGATTGAAGAAAAATCTAAATCATTAATAGCTCTAAGATGGAATTGAAATACAATAATCCCATTTTTGGCTTATTGTGCCATAACTTTTTTTCCCGAGCATTGATTGAAATAAAAATTATATGTCCATGAAGCTCTTACAAAATTGCACATCCTCAGAAAGTTTCAAAAAAGTTTACTATAAATTGAGACAATAGGGATCTATTTGAACCTAAATTATACCTTGAAGGGATAAATGGTCCTTTAGGGACTAATGGTTGAATTTGGTATTATTAGAATACACATTTTTCTAATTTTTCTAAAATTACAAATGTGGAAGTATGTCAAGTGATCGACCAAGCCAAAATTGCATTGATTCTAGTTCAAAATTGGATTTGCAAAAATGAGGTCATAGATTTAAAAATTTCAAAAAATCAACATATGAAGAGGACCCTCATGTCAAATCCATTCCAACAAATTGCACTAAAAAAATGATAATATTTTTGCTTGTAATCAAATTTAGAAGGAATTTTAAAATTTTCCTTTCAAAATTTATAACAAAACATTGGTGATAGCATTGGTGAATCTAACCATGTGGATGGAATCTAAAACTCAAAGTCTACAACTTTTATTTGCATATGGATTCTAAAATATTCTTCAAAATAGTATTGTATGATGACTTTTCTCAAATTGTGATTTTTGGAGAAGACTCCAAATGTTTAGGTGATACTTCAAGAATAGATTGGATGGAATCTTCAAGGAAAGAATCCATGGTAATTTTGTTGTTAGGAAAAAAATGTAAAAAAATATGAAACCCTTTTGAAATCTATTTCTATAAACAGGGAAATATTTAACCACCATACATACTGCAGACATGCTGGATTGCTTAAATAAGTGAGCGGGAAGGGGTCAACTACCTTAGGTCAGTGAATTTTTTATTGGCAAATTGTCACTAGAAACCCCCTGCTTTTGGAGTGTGGCTACTCTTACATTATAAAAAATGGGCAAAAATGTGGATGAAATCGCCAAAGTTCTCTAAAAAAATACTAGTGATAGCCAATATTTGGATGAAAGTAACTTATAATAGATAAATTATGGATGAGAAAATTAAAGTGCATGATTCTATCCATTTATTCCTTCCCTGGTTACATTCCACGGCGCCAGTCGCGCTACCAAGGGAAAAGCTTAAAAAATACACTGCCTTAGATCCTGGACATGGGTGAGTCTTGCTTTCCTATTCTCGATTCTCAAATCTTCAGTTTCTGGGGTCAAACCAAGAGAGCGATCCCCGTGTCCATAATTATCTTTCTACGCATGCGCGCCGGCAGATTCTGTGACAAGAGTTTCTCTCATGTTTTCACTTCGCAACTGACAACAGTTGCCAGTTCTTTACTTAACCTTCACTTGCCACACCCAAGCCCTGTTGGGCAGGCCGATTCTTCAGTGAATTTGAAAACATGTGACGTCCAAGGATTCGAAAGCTCTAGAACTGAAACTTCTCATTGCGGGTCCGTAGAACTCATCTTCAAGAGAACCACATAGGCTATGATTGAGGTGCAGTGATCAATCGCTTGTAAGAAAGGAGCATCAACCACTGAAAGTCTTTGACACTTGTGTAATTAACCCAAGGGCTCCTTGAGCTCTTAAGTGGTGCTGATTTTCCTCTATCGAAAGCCTCTCATTCTAGAGAGTGATTTTATGCTTGGTAAGCTTCACTCAAAATACATTGACAGAATTCCTGGAGCTCGTCACATTTCAGGAAGGAAGTATGATAAGTGTTCGAGACAGCAAGCTCTGGCTTAGTTGACGGTGTCCATGTGCGATGTTTCAATTGTGCTGTGCAGCACTTTGAAAGAATAGCTTTGCTTGTACAGATGGAGAGGGTCTGGAACCAGAAATTAAAGCTCTGTCCTCAGCTCATCACCATTCTGAGTTGAAGGACCGGACAGGGTCCCGATCCCGTGTTTTTTGATATTGGTCTTTTATCACCAGCAACTCAAGAATGCATTTTCAAAATGGATTTGATAATGCTTGAGAGCTGGGAGGCTCAAGAGCATTATGGGACATAATGTCAAGTCTAATACTTGTTGCAATATTGTTTCAATGCTTGAACAGTAGAGTACTAAAAACATGTTGTTTTCAGTACTGCAACAATACAATTTCAATGGAGGGTGTACTCTATCCATTGAAAATATACTATTGCAGTATTGCAAGAGTATCTTTTTAGTACTATGCTGTTCAAGCATTGAAACAATATTGTTGCAATTGGGGGATACTTTCCTAATGTATCCCTTAACCCTTTAGTGACCGTGGTTGATTTGGGGGGCGGGCATAGTTTTTCAAGAAAATGAATTTTGTGGCCATTCTAAAGATGTAGTCTTAAATCAAACCGTACAAGGTGTTTTCATAAGGGAGATTCTTCAACCTAACAAAAAATCAAACTCATCCAACGGTACAAATTGCTATAAATAAAGTAAGAGGTCCATAAATCAACCTTTTTGAGGCTAAAATTGAATTTTGGGGAGTGAAACATCTTTAAATATATTTTAGTAAATTTTCCCCAAAAGACAAGTAGAATAGGCATCTAACCCAAGTCGTTTCATATTTTTTCACACTTTGTGAAATTAGTTACAAATTTTTGAAGTTCACAAAAAATGGTCATCTGTGGTCATCAAAACAAATATCCTTCTAAAATGTGCAGATTTGGTACATTGAAGAAAGTGAAATGTACCTCTAAATCATGTTTGCTTCTAGAGTCTTGTTGGAGTTTGAGTTGCTTTCTTTAATTCCCAAAAATCAATGACTTGAATGACCCTTTAGAATTTGCACTACATAAATACCAATGCATAAGTTTACTTTGGGCATTCATGAGATTACAAAGCAACACTTATGCCTTGTCAAGACATCAAGTTACAAAAAATCTCACAATTTGGTTGATATTTTTTTGTATTTTTGTTAAACACTTCCCATTTGAAGGTCCAAGCCATTTGAGTTTGCAACCTCATAGCTAATTCATCAATGCTCCAATTCTCTTGAAATTGGTTTTGTTTGAAGCACACAAAGACATTCTAATTGCGTTCCTCTTTGAGATTTTTGTGATCAAATGTATTTTGAACAATATTAGACCGAGAGTCCAAAAATCAACCAAAAAGTGGTCGACCAGTCACTAAAGGGTTAAGGTAACTTTAACTACATCCATTGCAATCCCCAACCCAATTGTGAGTCCTACTATTGGTCCCAATTGTACCCTCTTACATTCTAATGTAGTGAAAACTATAAAAGACTGACATTAGACATTACACAACTTCAAGGTGCCATGGAATTGGGTTGAAATTGAGTCATGGTTTTGTAACTACCATGTGGCAAAAGATTCATTCATTATCCCACAATTTGAAAGGACACTTTTGGATTACCATTGCACCCAGACGAGAATAGTCCCTCCCAGGGATAACAATGGAAAGCTATAGATTTTTGCTATGATTTTTGCTGAAAAATGAGTTGAATAAAATACATGTGAAAAAACACTCTAATTTGTTGTTCTATTGCAACAAAACAATTGCAAGGGACCCGATCCAGGGACCACAATGGGTGTACTTACCTTTACCCCAAAGCTGATCCCTACCCTCTCATTCCACACACACACCACAAAAAAAAGAGCTCCGAACTTTTTATACATGTTATCAAAATGAGGTTCCACGTTATCACAATGAGTTATAATTGAAAAAGGAGGTCAGTGGGGTGCCTCTGCCTCTGTTTGAATTTCCAGGAACTTCAAACCATCCACGGGCACTTCCCGACTCATCACATGCTGTCTGTATTCGTTCACAATGATGGGCCGGTACTTGAGAGGCCGCTCTTTGGTGACCAGTTGTGGTGGCACTCCGAGCGGCACCGTGTTGTCTAGTCCGTAGAAGTAGACGGTAGAGTATCGAGATCTGGTTGGGTTTACAGCCACTCGGTGAGCTGGACTGTGCAGAATGCCGTTGGTGACAACCTTCACCAAAAACAAAAAACAAAAAACAACAACAACAAAAATTCGTGACCACTTCAATAGAAAATCGCATAACATACTTGACAGGATCGGAGCTGCAAAAATGATCGATACCCTGAGTTCTGAAACTGCTAATATAATTTCACGAGGAATCAGTTGATCCAATTCTCTGACTCAATCTAGCCCCAGTCCTCTCACATCTTGAGTTTAGGGTTTAGAAGTGTTGGAACGAACTACAAAAGGCCATTGCGGTTAATACTGTTAACTACCGAATCGAAAAAATGGTGATTAGTACCATTAACGGCTAGAATCGAATCTTACCCTCGAATCATTCCTCTCTCACGAAAATATTGTTTTTTTAAAAGGAACGCAAAAGATTTATGATTGTCTTCTTCATTGCAATGAAAGAAGGACAGTCTTAGGAAAGACTCGATCAACACAAAAGGAATTGAAAACTCTGGTGAAATCCTGGCTCGACGATTTGAATTATCAATTGTTTCTCTCAGGAGTAGCATGGTTGGTACTAAAAATGACATGATTGTTTTAGTTCCATTTCAATGTTTTCTAGAACTGGAAAGACACTTAGACTTCGATTATTGATGAGATAAAACGACATTACTATCGAAACGTATAATGATTAATGAGATAACACTAAAATTTCATTGTTCAAGTGCCACACAGTTCAATGGTTTTCTTAGTACCAAAATGACACGGATTCAAATGGTGGAAGGATTGATACTGAAATAGTCTATTGATGTATAATCAGTGGACAGGGACTTTTGTGATGCAGACCGATCGAGGAGCTGAGGTGACAGACCTGGAACGTGTCGCCGAGGTTGCAGACGAAGGTGGAATCATCCGGACGGATGCCAATCCATTTCCCATCCTTGAGCACTTGCAAGCCGCCGACCTCGTCTTGGTAGAGGATGGCCAGCATTTGCGGGTCCGTGTGGGCCGGGATGCCGATCACCTTGGTCGGGTCCGGGCAGGGCGGGTAGTGGTTCACCCGCGAGTTGCAGATGGCATTGGGCGTCTCCAGCTTCGTGTAAGTGTCCGGGCTCAGGCCCAGGCTCTCACTCAAGCATTCCACCATAAGCCGGGATAGCTCCCGCATTCTGCTGAAGTAGCTCGTGAAATCCTCCCTAAGCATAAGCATGCATGGGTCACAGTTTTGGAAGTCAGGTAACGTAATTGAGATTTGAGGGAGGGATATGAACTGATCACTCTGATGGTGGATGGAAAATGGAAGTCAGGACACGCCGGTCACACGTTGCATGGCTCAAAAACTAGAAGAGGAACACAAGAATGTCTAGCTTCACAGGAGCCACTCAAAAGGGCTACTAAACATGAGGCCCAAGATTTCATGGTTTCAAATGACTAAATTGGTTGTGGAAAATGGAATTCAGACTGGGTCAAATTTCATATCACCAATATGGCAGTGAAGGACATTGCACATGTTGGTCCAAAAAGGGCTAATAAAACATAAGAACCCAAGATTTCATGGTTTTCGATGACCAATTTCATGGAACATATTTTGAAAGACATAATTCTGTACTTGAGTAGTTGAAAGCAATGTCAACTGCGAGATTTTCAGAGCAAAGTCAGGGACAATCAAGCGAAATTGAAGCTCGGACATACCCTCACATGTGAAGACAACGGCTCATTAACTGGAGGAGCTTTCAATTGATCAGATTGACAAAACAATTTGGGTCCGGTTCATGTGTTAGGGATCCCTTTTCAATTCCAATTCAAAAGGTGCTCCACAAGGGAGATTCTCTAGAATGGTTAAGTAATTCAGAAAGGGCCAAGTGTCACAAGAATTAGGAAAGGAAATTCCTCATAATTATCCGTCCAAAAACAAAAACAAAAGAAAAATAACAAAAGAAAGTCCCCATATGACCCACTCAAAAGTGCAATTAAAAAATGAGTACCGATTGGGGTTCAGTGCAAAATATGATTCATGCGATTCAGAGATGAGGATCCTAATCTTGTAACGTGATTGCATTTGATGACTTGAAGAGCTGTAATAGACAGCGTGGGATTGCTTACATGAATTCCTGAGCAAACTCGGGGTCCTCGGACCAGACGAGTGTCACCAAGTTGCGGATTGTCTCCTCTTGAACCTGCAACGTAATAAAGCCCATCAACAAATTATCTCAGTTTCAGGAAAACGTAGCCAACAATTCTCCAAAAATCATGATTGGAAAACATCTTTACAACGACCTTAAACCAATCTAAAACTAGATCGTTTATAATCTAGTGCCTATGGAAAAGGCACCAACTCCAATTCAAAAAGTTGTAACTCATTCAATAAATCTCCAAAAATCATCTATTAACTTTCAACGCGGCTTCTTCTTCTCTTGCCTTCCATCTAAAAATTGCACCTTATTTCTTCATCCACCCAGTCTCAGCACTTCTTATTTCTGCGGTTTCAACTTGCACCTTTCCATTGTTGCTTAATGAATCTAGAGCACCAAAAGATCAAAGAACTGGCCTACTTTTGCAGCTATTTATTCCAAAGTCAAGTATGCAATCAGGGTCAGACGAGCCCACATGCAAACATGACGATGGACTGGCAGTGGAGAAATAAATAAATCTAACATGAACCACTCCTGCCTCTGCAAACAAAACTTGAGCACAGTTTGGATTCCTTTTCCTTGGCTTATAGTTCATCGGTTCATCATTACAAGGGGGCTCACGTACGCAGCTCCTCAAGAATGTTACGAAACACAATCCACTGAACTGACGTGGGAAAATCAATATGAGCAAACCAAGGGATCGTAAGTAACCAATGGAAGTACTAAGCTAAGGGAGCTCACTTTCAATTGCAGTGACTCCATCCACCATCGCGTCTGCCATCCAACAGGAGATCCCCCTATATAGCCAAACGCGACGTTCGCCGCTTTCACCATCAATTTCTTCTCCATGGACAAATCGAAAAACTTCTTCACATTCCGCTCACATTTCTTCACCTGACACCCATCATTCGCAACCACCCATCGTTACAAGGGGAAGCGTTCATACTCAGACCAAAGCACTGTAATCGAAGTGTTATTAAGCTTGTAACAGCCCTCGAGATGGATGTTGCTCTTACGGGTGGAGATTCCCTTTGGACGTACAATTCCATGACCATGACATGGACTCTGCAGGCTTGGGAAGTGAAGGACCTGGAGTGGATACGTCGAGAATTCCAGATAAAAGGCTCCTAAACTGCGGTTTGCTATCTAGTTTCGCATTTCCACTCGTCGTTTTCAACGTCCTGGGATTCTCGAGCTACAACCTCAAACGCCGTTGCAAAAAGTTGCAAAAAACACGATCATATTGAAGCTGAGCTCGCGAAGAATGCGACAACATTATCGAACTTACGCCGATGCTGATGCTGTTGCCTCTTACGGGTGGAGGTCCCGTTTGGATGTACAATTCTATGACAATGAAAGCTTTGGATGGACCTGGACTGGATACGTCGAAAATTCCAGATCCAAGGCTCCTAAACTGCATTTCGCTATCTAATCTTATGGGGAATTTCGTTAAAATGGCAGCATTCCATGTGCCATTTTCAGACTGCCCGCTCTGAATTGTAGAAGTGACATCTAGGATAAGTCTAGTTTTCAGGAATCTTGGACTTTTATAGATTTAAGAAATCTATGACTACTATAGATTTTAGACCACACGATCTGAATTGTAAAAAGTGGTATTTATCATATATGTAGATTTCACACATCTAGGAATGGTATAGACTTCAGACATCTAAGATGTTTGTACACTTCAGACTGCCTGCTCTAAATTGTAAAAACTGCCAAAGTAGCGGGAATTTTCCCATTTTAACCGAATTGCCCATCTTGCGTTTTTCTCTCGTCTTTTCAACATCCTAGGGTTCTTGGGCTACAACCTCACATGTAGAACTAAAACTCTGCAGGGAAAACCGTCAGATTGGAGCTGAGATCGCTAAGAATGTTAAACCATTGTCGAACATTCTCGAACATGCGCTCGCAAACATTAGCATGAATTCTCGTTTTAGAACCACGAGATTTGAGATATTACAATGTTCAGATTAGCTTGAAATATGTACCACTTCCAACGGGATGCCGTGGTTTCGGATCTTGAAGAACCCCCACGTCTTGGCCGCGTCGAACATCAAGGCCCGATTGGTCTCCCGAGCTTGCTTGTCCGATCCAATCAAGGCGCCAACGTCGACCACGGTAAGCGCTTCGTCTCGCTCAAACACGTTGTGCGGCACAGTGGGCTGCTCGGCCGCGGAAAGCTCGAAGTCGTCCACCGTCATCTTCCCTTCCCACAAGGCTTGCATTGAGTACACCGGCGTCGTCACAACTTCCTCGGCCACTTTCGCATCATCATGGCTATGCCTATCGCGATCCCCTTCACCGTGAATCTCCTTCGTCGCCCCCATAACTCGTCCTCAGTCTCACACCAACAAGAAAAAAATGCCGCAAACACAAAGCTCCAGGGCAACTGACTTCACTTGCAATTGAGCAAAGGAAGAATCCCCAGATTTCGTGAAGCACACTGCACTAACAACCAATCTATTTGGCTATACTAGCTGAAGAATTCCAAACTGGCTACAGAAATCGGTAAATGCTTTGAAAATAAAAGTAGGACAATATGCTGATATTTCAAATGGACGACGGATATGACTGAGGGAATGCTTGATTTTGGGTTGCCTGGTCGTCCAGAGGTGGGTGTTCCTGGAAGAGACTATTTTGGGGAGCATTGACGTCACTAGCCTCCAGCACATGCCGGCGGCTTTCGGAGCCATCTGGAGCCGCTTCCCTGGATGAAACTCGTTGCCAGGAGCTGCTCCTAGCCGCACTTGGAGCCGTCACTGTTCACTAAATTGTGCACGCACAGTTTTCACCTTCAGTACCTGCTCGCCACCTTGCTGGGATCTCACTGGAAAACTATTTCATCCTCAGGAGCTGGCTCCCGCCCGCGGCCACATGTGCGCGGCGCTAGCGAGAGGAGCTCACTGCCAAACTGAATAGCAAAACGAAAGGGATCATGCTAATAACAGTCAGTCCTCTTGGGACCGTGCCCTTGCAGACAACTGAAGTTTCACTCCTCCTCAGGCCCAGTACTGTACTGTACAGTACAATCCGGAATTTGCAGTGCATAGTGCGATACTTTCTTTTTATTAACAAATGATACGGAATTTCATTGCAAAGCCGGGGGGCAAGGTAACGTACGTACAAAGCCACCATGTAGCCACAAGTGGCCTGGTGGAAGCTAATGCAACGGCGTCGCTTGTTTCCTGGGAAGCTCTTCGTGGTGAATTGGGTCACTGACGCTCTGATCCCGTCAGAGCACCACCACCCGTCCTCAAAAACGGATGGCCTCTTAAGAGAGGCCTCCAAATCCGCCCCACCCGTCCTCCAAAACGGATGACCTCTTAAGAGGCGCCTCTTGGAAATGAACTTTGGTCTCCATATGACAGGTGGTTTTGGAGACCTCAACTCGGCCTTCAAAACAAGAAAAGACAAGTCGCGCGTTGCTCTCCGTGATTCTAGCAAGTAGTTCACGCTGAGTTATCGTACTGTGGTTGAAAGTCATATGGCCTTTTAAGAGGCCATGGGTGGGGCAAGCCCGAGAGCTGGCTGCCAAACACGACCAAGCCCGAGGTCGAGGCCGCCTGCAAAATGCAGGACGGGTGGCCTTGCACTCAGCAATCAGAATCTCGCACATCTCGAACAAAGTATCTTCATCGTCATCACTGGTATGTCTGGAACAACTGATCGAAGGACTCTGATGAATTTGGGGCAATCGATCCTGGGGCGACTTGATGCTGTCACAGTGGTGTCCATCGAAAGCACAAACAAGCCAAGTCAGTGCCGTGGGAATCTCATACACCAAGCCTCCCCGAATGAATCGCCTTCAAACTGGTACTGTAGCGGAGGTCGGGGCTTAATCGACCCAATCCTCGTGGGCCTTATCCAAATGTGAGGTAAGTACAAACATTACGTTTTGAAAACAACGATGGTATGATGGTTGCGACCTTGTAAATTTCATGCGTCTGTCGCTCGCCAATCATTTGTTGGTGAATGATTCATACACAATTACACATAGTTACGCAGTTGTTCCTTGCTCGTTGTGTTCATGATGGACACTGAAGAACATCCTGAAGCGGCGGGTGACACGATCCACAACAGACACGATGTAAGATCAAGAGGGTGGACACTAGTTGCACGCCTTTTGGAAGGTTCCTTGGTGTTTTAGCAATGGGGTCAAACAGAAACAATCATAAAAGGAAACAATTCTTATCTTAGATAAAGAGAAACAATCCATGCCTGGAATGGAGGTCTTGAAGTGACAAAATAAGGTTGTTGTCCATCACCAAGGGGTAGTCTCTAATGCGCTCCTACAGTTGCAAATGTAATGGAGGAGTGTCATTGCTCTACATCCATGTCGAAGAAATGCTATATATGTTTTCTGTGCAACTTGGCACCACCATTTTTCAATCCTCAACCAAATTAGCATGTTTTCTTTGTAGGAATAAAGAGACCTTGTTTCTCCTATTTTGATCGCAAAGGTCATGAAAGTTTGACTTGCCCACTACCTAATTCCAAGCCTTGCAAACAAACCACATTTAGTACAAATCAAGGAATCGTAGGAAGGAGAGTAGATGCTCTATGATCTCCATCAAAAGATTGCTCCAAACCACTTCATCAGACATTCTTTGAATTCATGATATGGTAACATGCACCATATAAAATCTATCAGACATCAATTGTATTAATGGATGTTTCTGAAGTCACCCTTTTTGATAAATTGTTAATCATCTTTTCAAAAAATAGAAGAACAAATCTAAAGATAGACCCCCATAGTTAGTCATTTCTTTTTTAGCAGTGAAATAACAACTTAAAATGTAAGTTTTGTATATTTAAAGCAAGATTTAAAGATTTTGTAAATTAAAAAAAACAAAATATAAAAGCCAACTAGAAATTGTACTGGTGTCCCCAAATAGCATAAGTATATCACATTAGTACAATTTAATCCATACAAATACATTAATGGACAATTATAGAAGGTACTGCCTTGATTCATTGACTTTCACCTTGGCACATTAGTAAGGTTGTCATGAGTTCAAACCCAAGTGTTGGTTGGGTGCTTACTACCATAGCCCATCCAACTACAATAGAGGTGTAATAGCTACCTTGTCATCTCGCTTGTCATCATATGGGGATATAAGAATTTCTCAAGAGAAGGAACATGCCAATTCTTTATTATGCATTAGGGTCTACCTCCTAACCGAGGCATCAAGGATAGAATTTGCCATCTAAGTCCATAAGGCTTAAATAATTGAGTCATTCCCAATAGACACTTCATTCATTAAAGACCACAATTGTACAACCATACAATCATTCTTCTTCTTCTTCATAATAAATTGCAATCCTCCAACTCCATAGAAATCACATCAACATAGAAACATAGAAGCTTGATAAGATGCAACTTTCTTATTTCAAACAGACAACATACAATCACACTAATGTACAAACATAGAAGCTTCAAAACAAACAAAACATTTGTGTAAAATGTACAAAGGTTGTAAAAGGTAGGAATGCCAAGTTGTTTACGTGTTGAATTTATATAGATGAGTGCATCTCCAAAATCCAAATACAATAGACCTTATAGTCTACAAAGTACATCATTGACAAATGTATGTTCTAAATATTCATTCCCAAGGGGTGCACTTAGTTCTACTACAACAAACCACATGCAAACAAATCGTTTCTAATAAACTATAGTTTTAACTTCAAATTTTGAGTATTGTTTACTAATGATTATAGGATTCTACTCCCAAAATTTCAAACTCAAATAAAATATGGAATGATTTTTAGAAGAGGTTAAAAATGCACTAAAATGGCATGTTTTTTTAACTCAAACATTTTTAGAGAACACATTTAGATGATCATTGCATCAATATTCAACTCAAAATGAGCTTTCAATAGAGATTTATTTTTAGAATTTTTTTGTTCATTTATTAGATAGTTTTTTCTTATATAATATAGGGGTGTGAAAGTTATTTTTCAGTTCTACAATATATCTCTCTATTTCAAAAATTTGTAACTAATTATTATTAACAAATAAAAATATCAATAATTCAAAATATAAACTTTCAAAGTAAAAAACATTATTCATATTTTTTCACTTAATTTTATTTAAAATTCAAAAAGTACATAGGGGTCCAAAGTTTTGTTTGCACGCTAACATCAAAAAAAAAGGAGTGCACCTCCCAAGTATTCATTTGAATAAGATTATTATTTTTAGTCTCTTTTGTTTTATTGGGCTTTATTGGCCATTAAATGATGATTCAAAACTTAGGCAACAAATATATTTGGACATCATTTGATTTAAGCATGAATTTTCAATGAAAGTGTTGCTCAAAAGTGTACACAAAATTGATCCTAAATTCTCATATTTAAAGTATTTTCATTTTAATGAACTTTATAATTGAACTTTGATAGTGGAATTTCAGTTTGAGAATGAAAAAACTAATAGAAAAGAAGTTTTGAAGCTTCAAGCTACAATGCAAGAACATAGTTTCAAAACTTGGGGGGGTTATCTAGCATATTTTAAAAACTATGTGTAAGATAAAATAGATAGGATTATATTAATTTGAAATAAAATTTATAAAGGACTAACAAATACATTAGGGAGTATTGAAAATAGCCAAATCCATTATAAATAATGTAGGTAGCCTACAAAGTTGAGCCATTCAAAATTTGTTCATGTAATTAAAGGGTTGAAGAATTCGATTCTATGTACTATATTTTTAATTTAACATATTTTGTACAATTGGATGAAAAGTTGTTGGATTACAAGTAGTTGGATGAAAAATCAGACCAATCCTAGTACTACCAGAGTAATGTAAACCACTATGATCGTACTTGGATAGCAAATTTGACATTTTGGTGTCAAATTTTTTTATTGAAGTTCCAAATAAAATTCATCACTTTTAAAACATTATTTTTTGAAAATTCAACATTAAATTTCTAGAAATTCAAAACATTTGGCAAACATCTTAGAAAGTTTCTAATGCCACTTAATATTATGAGTACAACAAGAGGAGAAGACAAAATGTTTATACAAGTGAGGTGGTAGGAGGTAAAATAACCTATATGGGATGTATAAATTGAGGATTAGAAAGAGCTCAATTGCTCATAGTTAAATCAAAAGTACAAATTTTATTTTAAAATAGAATTTTAGACCATTTAGGCATAGTAAAATAACTTTTTCAAGAACCTTGAAACTAAGAAGAGTTAGGGAATGAAGCTATCTTTCATCTATAAAAAAACATTTAAGATTTTGAGCCTCTGATAAAAAATTATGGACAAAATTTAGAGAAGAATTGGAAGGAATATTTTCTTTGACATTTTCAAACATCCTCTTTAAATTTTGTTTATAACATTTGATTGGAAACTTAAAATCTCAAAATAATTTTTGAATATGAAATTTGCCTTGATTTACCAACTTTTTTTAATTCAAAGGTTTTAAAAAAAGTTATTCTACTATGTCAAAATGAAGTTTAAAGTTCTACATTGAATACAATTCTTTCACTCATTGCCATGTCATCATATATAAATATAGTGCAAATGAACATTGGCAAGAGTGTACAACTTTCACACCAAGTTTAATATTTCAAAGTAAATTTGGTTTGAGTGACAAAACAATGTGAATAAAGCTCACTACATTTTACAACAGCAAGTCTCATCATGAATGGACTTTTAGAGTCGACAATGAAGACACAAAATGCAGTCTCTTACAAGAGCATCTCCACCAACTCTTCCGTTTCTCTATCTGTTTACTGAACTTAGGACATCAAATAGGGATGAGAACTCGTGAATTCTCCATATGAGCCTCTGGATACAGAACTGAGAAGAGTTTTACAGAAATCTGTATATTTTAGAGATACAGGTTTTGGATAAGAGTTGGTGTAGTGAGATTTCTGTATCTCTACCTGCATATGAGGTCCTCTCCCTAAACCTTTAAAGATACGGAACTCACTGGTGGGGATGCTCTAAGACAGTCTAAGTGGACCCCTAAGTCCTCCAAACCGAAACCATGTATGGAAAATGTCACAGGAGAACCCACTACTATTTGAACTAATTCATTTGAACCCACAAACGTACAATATGAGATGGAGAGTCCTCTTCGCCCTCTAGGTCCTCTAATAGTGCATCCAAATTTACCACTTGTCTTTCTACTACTACTAAAATATTAGGCAGTTGCACCTCCACAAACTCTTAAACATTCTCCATCAACAAGGAATTTTAAAGCAAGACATGGCAAAATAAATCAACCCATGACAATCTTTCATACACTGAGATTGTGATTGTGATGGGTAGTTCTTGCCTCTTTTTAGTGCATAGTGAACTATGGACTCAAACCTCCAATTTTGTTTTCATTTAAATTTCATTTATCCCCCTCCCCTCTCCCCATTTTATTTAAACATTTTTAAAAAATTTACCCACCCACCCTTCCCACCCCTTTGTAATTTCTAGGTGGGGATGGGATTAGCAATTGATATGGGATATATCTTGTATCCCTTACCCGTATCCATATCTTGTATTTGTATTCGTACCCATATCATATTTGTATTCATACGAAACCATATCATATCATATTTGTCTCTCGTATTTGTATCTATACTCATATCCATATGTGTATTGTATCCATATTCAAGATCAACGACATTGAGGGGAAAATTTGAAAAAAAATCAACAGTTGTTGAATTTTCAGGCTAGGGGAAGGAGAAAATGGAGGAACATGAGTGTACAACCTCTTTTTAGTGGATAGTGGTAACGGGAGTGGTAAAGGAGTTGGAGACTATAATAACAACAATCTTGACAACCTATATAAACAACACTTAGTTTTGAAATTTGCCAATTTTGTCGCTGAGTACCCTCAAAGGCCTTCTTGGTAGCGAGACACCCATCGAGAAGGGATGGATTTGAACTGAAATGCAAATGTGTGGAGACCAAGTCAAGCCACATATCAAATTGGATTTATGAAAACTCATTTTTAAATTGCAATATTCTAGGACTAGGGACCCTCCAAAGCCTTCTTAGCAGTGAGACATACATGTCGTAGGCAAAGAACTAAATCATAGAACGAAAAAGGCTAGGGACCTAATCCCCCCTTTATTTACAAAATTTCATATTTATAATTGAACAACCCAATCTTGGGGACCCTCTTGAAACTACTCGTTAGCAAAATACACATTCATTGAGGGCAAATTTGAAAGAAAAAAAATGGGTGGAGACCTAATCCCCCCACTGCTAACTAAACCCATCTAACTTTGTTGGATGAAATACAGTTGTTCATAACATTGGATGAAAAGGGATTTGGATGATTGCTAGATGATCATGATTATAAAATCAATTGTTTAGGATACATGTCAATTGCATAGTACTTTAAATCTAAGGTTTAGGGTGAATTTTTGGAAACTAAGGATTTGTATTTAAATGGTGTTATGAAACCACTTTAGGGTGAAGATGGGTACAAGCATGCTTGGGATACCCTACAAGGATTGTCACAATATATAATTGTGAAATTCATCCTTTTAACTTATGTTAGATTTCAAATCTTATTGTAAAAGCATAATTTTAATATAATTTTACTTGCTTCAAGTAGAATACAATATAGAAATACATGAAAAAATTGATATTAATTGATTAAAGATGTTAATATGATTCATATAGTATATATTTTGGATTGTGGCATAGTGTGAGTTTTTAGTTCAGGAATTAAATAAGAATATAAATATTTAATGGAAAGTGTTTGTTATTGACTATATTGATTTATGATATTTTAATAATCAACTAGCGGTTGGCGCTTGCTATGTTACGCATTCATCATTAGAATTTTATAAGAATTTTTATGTATTAGATAGAATACAGAACAAAAACTTCAATAAATCTTCAAATAAAAATGACTAAAATCTTTGTATAATTTTTTTTATAAGTAAGCATATATTGAAATGTACAATAGAAATTTATTGAATGATGAATGAAACATATGCAATGGTAAATACTATAAAAGATACACATACATTAGAATGCATTAGAAATTTGACTCCATTGTTACAAAAATGGCAACCCAAATTGAAAAATTGAAAAGAAAAGTTTATAACTCTCAAAAACTTTGTGAACAATTTAATTGTTGTGGAATCCAAAATCGCTTTAATTGAATAAATTTCTCAAAATCATTTAGTAGTAGCAATAGAAAATTGAAATCATGAAAGCTCAAAGCTCACAAAAGCACAAAATCATAGAAGTGCAAAGAAGTGTAAAGCCAAGAGAAGGAATGGGTTTGCTACCTCTATAATATCATCCTATGGATCCTCTTTAATATCACCTTAATTGCAACAACTATATTATTTCTATAATATCACCCTTTGTAAAAAGTGATATTACAAAAGTGATTGCAAACTGCTACTCTATTTCTGTAATATCACATTGTGTGAAAATACAATTTTTATGTATGCATGATTAAAAATATTTTCACAAATATTTAAAATAATTATTTTAAAAACTTATTGAAATCATTATTATGCATTCTATTCAAATATATCAAAATTTTACTAATATGTGATACAATGAATGCATACCATAGCAAGCATAAGCCCCTAGTATTAATGGTAGCATTTGTGATATTATAGAGGGAGTTATGATTTTAGTAGTATGATTGTAGTATTATACAATATGACATGTGGTATATAACTATTTATTATTATTTCTAAGATCCTCTCAGATATTATGATGAGGGGCTACATCTAAAAAGACTTCAAAATTGAAGATTTTTTTGGATTTGAAATTTGAAGCATAAGAAGTTGTAAGGTAGTGAACAAATAAAAAAATCATGGTAAAACTCTTATATATACATCTTTGTTTTCTATTGATATGATATCAAGTGCTAAATCCTAATAATATAAAAATTAATAATAAATAATTCTATATGTTTGTATTTATAAAAATGATATGATTACATGTAATCTAATAATAATAATTAAAAATTAATTAATTTTGTTTTTATTTGTAAAATATGGCATTTAAGAATTCTTTCATTCTTGAGTCTTGGGTTCCTAAATAAGGGTATCTGAACTTTCAACTTGCATGCTTATACCTAAGTACCATTTTTAATTAAAATTTATAATTTTTTTTAAGCATTATTGAAGTTCACCAAATTTAATTCTATACTAACACCTTGACTAACACCAATATTTACAAGTTCTGATTACATGTTTCCATTTAAAAGAAATGGCATGTTGCTAATAGAAATAAATAAATTCAATCCACACAAATTTATAATAATTGACCTCTAGAATGAATGTCCTCTAAAATGAAGATGACCTTTACTACCACTCTAAAGATCACAAAAATGCAAAATAACTCAAAATCATAATAAGGTGCGAGAATGTAGTGGCCCTTTTAGTCTCACTACATGGTATTAGAAAATCAAGTAATAGCATTAGTATTTAGAACAAGATCAATTTGACCCAATACCACACATGGAAGAAGAATGATCAAAGGCCATATTTGTTATATTGAGACTTTTCATAGAATTTGAGACAAGAATGTTAGATATTATAAATTTATTTACAAAAATAATAATTAAAATCAAGAATAAATAATGCTCAAATAGTGATTCTAAAATGAAATTCTAAAAGTTGGTATTGTTATTTATTTATAAAAATACTAGTGAGGAGATAAAGCGGTTTATCTTTAAGTCAAAGATAAAAATGAGACTACGAAAAGTTCCAATATAACAAATATGGCCTTATCATTGACTTTACTACTATTATTGCATGTAAGCTTTGGTGTCTCAACATCAACTTCAAGGTCTAAAAACTTCTTGACAACAACATTGTATGAACAACGTTTAGCAACAGAAATGGGTGATGAAGCCTCTGCCATAGTTGTCCTAGAGTCTCAATGTAACATGACAAACTTTTGGGACTAGGAGAAGACGAGAGCACAAGATGCTAAAAGGGATTGTTTCTACAAGATGCAATGAACAAACAATTAAAAAAACTTTGAATAAATTTAAAGATATTGTACAAGACAAAAAAAATAAAAAGATGCCAAAGATAAACAACTAACTTACTTATAGCAATGTCTCTTTCAGGGCCTTGCAGAAGGCCTTCGTCATCAAAATCATCCAACACTATAGGTAGTAGATGTTTGATTTGTAATATTGTATGGTAGCAATAGAAGTAAGAGGGATATTCAAAGGTTAAAGGAGTCCTTTGAAAATCTCACTATCACTCTCCAAGGCCATTAAATGACATCCAATGTTGCGGCATGTATAGATAGACACCTATTTATTGAAAGCAATATCATTAGTTGTAACAAAAATGTTACATACAATGTAGAAAAAACATGATTTAAGTAATGGAAGGTACCTGTAGATGTATAACAATTCATCACCACTTCACCAAGTTTAAAAAGCGCCTCAATCAATAGCTAGACAAAGAGAGGATCTTTTTTATAGGCACCTCTCCATTGAATTGTATTGTTCATGAGTTGAATTTTCAAGGAGGTGAAGTTGTGGAGTAAGTCAATTTCTTTAAGGTTTGTACTTCCATTATTAAGTTCTTGGTTCACATAGATAGAGAACTTGGACACCACTGAGTTTTCTTCTCATTTTGAATGTACAAAAAGGAGGATCCAAAAGTGTTGCGACTACCATAAATAAACAAGTAAGACAATTAATATTTGACAAATACAATGTTGCTAAGAGTGGGTTCAAAACATCAAATACTATAAATGAAAAAAATTTAGGGAAATCTACCCAATGTTTGGATTTTTTGAAACTAAAAAGCTTCAACTCGTTTTGTCGTTTACACCCATTCAAGAGCCAAGTAGATGAAAACCATATGTATTAGTACACTCAAGTGTAAATTCTTTTATCTTTCTATTATTTGAGTGAAACAATAAAATTGCTCCATCATCATGAATATATTCTGAAATAAACTCAAAGATGAATTTAATAACCTCCTCTAGATTCAACACGTTCTAAGTAGGAATATTAGAAGGTGGAATTGAGACATTGGAGACCAGTAGTCCATTTGAAATATCCGCAACAATCAAATCAAAGCATGAATCAAGATTTACATTGTCTCCAAGAGTTTGTATCCACTCTCTTCCAACTTTGATATTAAAAAATACACACTATTAGATGTATGAATGAATTGCAATGCCATACTTAGAACTTAATGTAAAATGAAAGGAGAGAATTGTAACAAAGCAAGAGAACATAGATCTTACCTTTTTTACAAAATCAAGCATTTGATCCCATACTCATGCATTGTACCTTGTCTTCTTTTTGTCATTGAGCATTGCAAAAATTGATGATGGTAGAATTAAAGTTTGAGCCCTAATACTATGTCTATTGAATTGAACTACAAACCTCATTATATACTCTAATGAAGCAAAGACATTTGTAGTAGTAGATATAAGGGTTTAAAGACAATGGGAACAAGCCATATCAATGACTTCAATAGTAGTGGGAGACACAAAAGAAGGAGGAGGTGCAAGAATAGATGCCGGCATAAATGAAGAAGGGGTGTCGTCCTTCATAGTTGTCTCTTTCACCATCTTTTTTAAAGCCTTCTTCTCTCTTTGCTTGTCCCCCTTTTCCACTGGTACAAGCTCTTTGACTTCTACTTTATTTAAAAATTCTTCTTGTGTGACTGTTTTGGGATGGTTTTTAGCAGCCTCTTTCTTAGGTCCCCTAATTGTTGAAGTAAAATTCATTGAATACTCTAAGTACCAAAGACACGCTTGGAGTTCTTGGACAAAAAATCTCTATTGTTGAGTCAAAGTGAACATATAGCCCTTCAAAGAAATATCAAACCATCCTCTAAAAAGCTTTGGCATGAATTTCCTCTTAATCCCACCTTTTTTAAACAACTCTCACTTGAAATATCTGTAATTATAGAATAGGTGTAATTTTACAATTATGAAGATGCAAACTGAATTATTCTATAAATTTGTAAATCAACTTAAATTTTAAAAAATAGATACAATTGAAGTAAAGGATATACATGTATAGAATCCTCTTTATTATAATATTTGTATCCTCTTGTTCTTTGAAAGGAGTAGATTTTGAATAAGAAAAGTTTTTCTTAAAGAACCACCAAAAAGTATGATTCCATAAGACAATGTGCTATGTTTCCACATAATTTCTAATCGTATCAAGCTCATCATTGGCATTCCATTGAACCACAATACTCTCAGACTTGATAATGCTTATAAATTCAACTTTGGCTACCTCTTTCAACTACAAAGAACTCAAGAAATATAAAGACATTATTAAGCCAAAATATATTATTATACAACAATGGGATGAGATTGAATCAAATATTTATAAGCTTGTAAAATGAAAATATTGATCATATGGATGAAAGAGAAAGTTGATTAAATACCTTAGTCCAAAAAGTAGCCTTTAAAAGCCAAGTCTCTAAAGTCATTGTGTTAAAACCAAAGGTGGGAAATTTGAAGCCCTCCTTAAAAGTCTTGCTAGAGTTCCACCACTTAAGCTAATGAACCTTGTAGTTTGATTGAACTTGGTATGTAGATATCTTTTGAAGTTTCTCTAATGACATCTTAGGCTTCTCATTGGCATTATAATGCAAGTTAATCTAAAATTTATAAAGACAAAATCTTAGTCAAAACCAACATCCAAAAGAATCATGCAAGTCCACAAAAACAAGCAAGCAAAATTGCATATATACCTCTTCAAAAAATTCAGCACCATTTCTTGGATTTGCAATTGTTAATTGCTTGTGAAACTTTATTCGAAATCCTTTGATAGCTATAGTGGCGGCATGGATTATGGCATCATGAACTCTCTTTGGAGATTGATTTTGGAGTTGTATTTTCTCATAGTACATTTGCACTACTGCATCTGAAACAATAGCTAGCTTTTGCTACACATGAAAAAGAGGAATGTTAAATTAGTATAAAATGAATTTTACAAATTACTACAAATGAATGACAATCATGAATAATCATAAGACACTTATCCAATGAAGGAATTGTATGAAAATGTTTGATGTCAATAGATACCAAGCACCTGGTAGCTTTTTGTTTTCGCCTTTTTTGTAATCCTCATCGTTCAGAAGATCCTTGAACTCTTCCAATTTCAAGTTGCCATAGGTACTTATCCTATGCAATTGTTGTACCAATTTGCTTTTGACATGAGAATGCTTTGTAGACCTACAAATATCAATGGAAATAGAATGTAAGATGAATGAATTTGAAAGCATAGAATATTGCAATACAATAAAAGAAGTGGTGAAGTAAAAGAATTTTTTTTAGAAAAATTGGAACTTACCAATTGATGTTGTTCATAGCCTCCAATAGAATGCACGTGTGGCCTTCTAACATAAGAAACATACAATCAACATGCAAATGCCACTTGCGATCATGACAATGTATCTTGTAGATGTAAGCATACTAAATTGCCAATCTGTAATTTCCATTCTACACAAAACACATATAGTTCAACAAATGGGAGATGGATGGTTGAGAATTCAATCAACTTTTAAATTGGTTATTTTTTTGTATCTAGTGTTCATCCCTTATCTCCACGATCTCAGAGGTTACTAACTTAGAAAGTCCCTTGTCATTTGTTGTTGATACATAAAGTACACGATTACCTTGTTGATATCTATGAATGAATTTAGTCTCCAATCGCTTCACTTGACTTTGAAGGAGAGGACATACCAACAAAAGTCTAATCATTCTACACAAAGGAATATCAAATCAGGATCCTGGCTCACCACCATTGAATAGCATACTATTGAAAATGGCATTAGAATCAAGCTTTTGACCACTTCATACATCTTCTTCCACTTCTTCTACTGTTTGTCCCTCAAAAGCTGAATCAATATTTTGACTTTCAACAATACTGTCAACCTACAATGAACAATAAATTAGAAATAAATTGTAATTAACACAAAAAGTCATAGGAAATAAAAGCACTTTGAATCACAAGTATGAAACAAGAATGATCTTTGGGTTTAGGGCTTCCATAAAAAATATAAATGCATATAACCTAAGGAATGTTAATTGGAAGCTAAGAATCATTGTTGATGACAAGTTCCAACTACTCCATCTATGTAAGCCTTCCATTAATGTCCATGAAGATCTATTAAGAGAAAATAGAAACATATTCTTGTTAGATTTCTATTAAAGAAAATGAAAAGAGCCCCTAAATTTGACCCTTTGTGAACAAGGCGATTTTATACAATTGAAATGAGCAATCCAAAGAATTGAACAAGAAATAATTGAAAGTATACAACTAGAAGTTGCACTATGTGATGATCTCCAAAATAGTTGAAAATGATGACCTTGTTAACGAGATCATGTTTTACAACATGAAGTAGTCATTTAAAAAAAAAATTGGGAACCAACAACAAGAGCTTGTACTATCTAAGTGGCAATAAAAACAACTTGAAATTGTGACTTTGATGAAGAAGTCATGTTTTATAGCCTAAAGCAACTATTTTAACAAAATTATGGAAACCAATATTCAAAACTTGTACATCCTAAATGAAACTCAAAATAGCTTAAAATAGCAACTTCATTAATGAGGTCATGTTTTATAGTCCAAATTAGCCATGTTAATAAAATTTTGGAAATCAATACCTAAAGCTTGTACATCCTTAGTGAGACTCAAAATAGCCTAAAATAAAGACCTCGTTAATGAGGTCATGTTTTATAGTCCAAAATAACCTTTTTTCCCAAACTTAACCCAACATTCTAAGCTTGTTTAATGAAAATAAATTCAAGAGAACCTAAAAATGTGATCTCATTAATGAGGTAAAGTTTTACAGCCAAAAGCAACCATCCCGAAGAAAGATTGAACCCTACACTCTAAGCCTATCCTATGAAAGTGAGACTCCAAACATTCTAAAATTGTGACCTCATTAACGAGGTCATGTTTTATAGCCTAAACTAGTAATCCATAAGAAATTTGTAAATCTAAAACCTAAGTCTTCAATGTCTAAGAGAGACCCAAATCAACTCCAAATTTTGACCTCATCAACAAGGTCCGTTTTATAGTGAAATTAATAATCTAAAAAAAATAGGAAACTTAAACCGTAAGCTTGTATTCTATAAGTGAAACTTTAATCAACCCAAAATAAAGATCTTGTTAATGAGGTCAAATCTAACAGCCTAAACCAATAATTTCAACGAACTTTTGAATTCATGTATGAAAACGTGTTTTGTCTTGTTGAGACCTTGAAATTGACATTTTATTAACGAGGTCAATTTTTACAGCCCGCACTAGAAAATTCACTGAAACTTCTACCAAAATCCTAAACCGATCAAGTGAAAAAAAAACCAGTCCAAGATTGATGCCTCGTCAATGAGGCAATGTTTTACAGCCCGAATAAGCAATGCAGAAGACTGAAAACAGTACCTCATGAGGAGTTTCATTGGCTCAAATCTCCGAGGCGCCTTCAATACAATCAGGAAGACCCTCCCTACTGGCTCCATGTTCCTCTTCATCCTTTTACAACAAGTTGTTCCTTAAGTTCATAGTAAAAACAAGAACAAGCAACCCTAAATCAAAATACAAAAATGCAAAAAAAAGAGCTATGCAAAAGTAAACCCTAGCCTAACCCGGTGAATTGTTCCTTGGTCTCAAAAAAGAAAAATTAAATAAAGAAGAAATTGGTAGATGTAGGGCAAACCTAAGGGGTGCACTTAGTTCTACTACAACAAACCACTTGTAAATAAGTGGTTTCTAATAAATTATAATTTTAACTTCAAATTTTGAACATTATTTACTAATGACTATAGGATTCTACTTCCAAAATTTCAAACTCAAATAAATATAGAATGATTTCTAGAAGATGTTAAAAATGCACTAAAATGATATGTTTTTTTAACTCAAATATTTTTAGAGAACACATTTAGATGATTTAAACAATTTTTTCTTATATAATATAGAGGTGTGAAAGTTATTTTTCAATTCTCCAGTGTATATTGCTCACAAAACTAAGTTAGAGGTAAAGGAGCGGCACTATTGTGAGTTAAAGGGGTGGGGGTGGAGAGAAGGAGGTGGTGGTTGGCAATAAAAGGATACAACAGTGGAGGGGGATGGTAGAAGGGAAATGGAAGCAACATTGGAGGGGGCAAGGATGGGGTTGTCTTAGGATCTAGGCAGCATTGGAGGGAAGAAAAAACAAAGTTTGAGGAAGGAAGTCATAGCCTTGGACAAAAAAGGAGGTGGTGTTGGAGGAGAATGGCACTGCTTTAAAGGGAGAAATTTGGTGGTGCTGAAAGGAAATGGTGCGGGGCTAGAGGGAGAACAAAACAAGGATGGAGGGTGAATGGTCTGACACCGTTGGGATCAGGAATAGGAAAACTGATTGATTTTACAGTCCATTGGGAATGGAGGTGCATCTATTTATTTGTTGTAATATTCTAAAATTACACTTTTCTATTCAACAATTTCGCGATTCCTAGTCAAGGTTTGTCAACACAAACACAATTTGAATTACATATGCTAAACCTAATGTCTACCCTAGTACAATCTAAAGAATTTTTAACTTCAAAATCACAAAATGAGAACAAAGACATTAAAGTTCAAATTTGAATAATTCAAGAAACAATATAACTTATGTCAAAATTCTTTTACATTGTTGTGTTGTATCTTCATCTTGCGTCTTTGCAAATTAAAGACCACTGGAAAGCAAATGAGTACTAATCCTAGTAATGTTTTGGTCATAATTCTCTTATGAAATTCCCACCTCTTCTACTACTGTTGCATTAGTTGACGTAACTTTGTGGTTCAGTTGTTTTCGATGCATCCTCAACTACTTTAATTCCTTCGAACTACTAAAAAGTGATCTACTTTTTTTTCTCTTTCTTCCCTTGCCACTAATATTATTAAAAATAGAAGTTTTTGAATTTTGTCGCATGTGGATTATTTTTTAGACTAATTAATATGGGCAATAGTCATTCAATTCCTATTTGTCTAAAATGGGGACATTAGAATAAAGGATTCGTAAAACAAAGAACAAAAAGTCTTCTTCACCACATAGTGGGACTATTTGTATTCTAGTATGGGATGATTCTTTACAATGACTTATATGAATTAGGGTTGAATTTTGATTTCCTTGTCTTTTAGAATTTGATATTGCTTTGACTTATTTAATTTGATTTAAATTGCCAAATTTTCCCAATGAACATCCTTGATGTTAATCAGTGTCTTTAAATATCAACTAGATGTATTGTAGATTAATTTCAGGTATTTGATTTGGTATACGCTCGGGTATATGCTTAGAATAGGATTTGAACTTGCAAACATCTTGAAAATTCTAGATGTAATTTATCTACAATAGAGAAGACCTTCTAAATTATGAAATTATGATGTTGGTTGTCCTTCAAAGTGCGTGACCTACCTCTAAAGATCAAGGATTTGGTCATTAGTGCATACAATGGAATAACATTTACCTTGAAAATCTTTTCATTTTCAATTTTTAAACTAGTACTAATATCTCTACGTAAACAACCTATAATTTTCAAATATCTTTATCAAAGAAGTGATGGTTTCTTTCAATAGTTATAATCCAACTACTTAGGTCTCATTTGTTATTAAGTTAAGGTGTTCAAGTACTTAGTTACAGATGTAGCCGCTTCTATTTAATGCTCCAAATTTCTAATTTATGCAGTTCTATTCAATTCTATCCATTCTTCTTTAGCTTGCATCATGGCTTCTATTAGAACTAATGGCCATGAGGTGCCTCTTCTCCTTTGGATAAATGGAGTTGGTGTCGTTGATGTGTCTAGTAACCTTTTTCATATTAATACAATTTTTTAGAGTCTTCTATCTCTATAGAAGAAAAGATTCACTCTAAGTCAAAAACTTTTATTCAGTCAATTCTTATGTCCAAGGTTCACAATGACTATGACTATATTTAAAATTTACCTTTGGGTTGTTATGGGGCATTCAATTTGTCTTCAAATGTGATGGATGCTTCAACTGAGGTTCTACCCCCCTTTTTTGATGGATCCACTATCTAGATTCCATTAATTAGAGATGTTAAAATTGAGCCAAATATCCTTCTGAGTCTAATGATCTAGACAATCCTTCAAAGGTCAATCTTGTAGTATGAGAGTTTTTAAGTCTAATAGTTGAATTATCGAGCAACTTGGAGGGAGACCCTATAGATGTCAATCGTAAATCGTTTACTTTTTGTACAATTGAGGCTTTTGGAAATGCAGAAATCTCGTAGTCTTGTGACTTGCTTAAAAGTAGTGCTAGTAGTTCAATCTTATTACATCTTCCCTTTTATCCAATAGACTGCCAATTTCCTAGTATAATGTAGTGTCTTAGGAAATTATCGAGTATTGGGGGATCTAGAAACAAATTTGCAAATTTTTATATCCAGTCAATTGAATACCAGAAGGTGCAATTTTTTCCAACTAGTTTTAATGGTAACATTATCATCAAGCTTCTACCATGCCAATCATCAACTTTGTCTAGTTCTTCTAAAAACTGTGGGTGGCACAGATAAAAGCCATGATGACTATACATGGTGTCATACAATCACCTCAGACATTCACAATGAGCTAGGTCTGAAGTTCAAGAAGTTGTCTTGCTTTGGTCATTTGGCATGTGTGAATCTTGCATGCAATTACCTGAATCAATGCTCACAAAGAAATAAAACAAAATAGTCAGATAACATTGTTTCTTTATTTTAAGTGGGATCAACTCTTCCTAAGGATTTGATTGTAGTTTGCAAAGTCTGTAAGCAAGAACCTTCTTGCATCAATTTCTGTAATGGTAGGATTTACTAAGTCATAGGTGTAATTCACATAACCTGGGTTTGCATTTATCTAGGCACACTCACAAACACCCTATTGCACAAACACTCAATTGTAGATGGTCTATGTAGAGATTTGGTGGAAATAATTTCAAGACTCATTGCAAGAAAAGTTGCCAAAACACCTATTACTAAAGTATCTACAATTGTTTTGGTTGTTAGTAAGGAATTTTTAGATACATTCTTGGTTCACTCAAAAGATGGCCCAAAGGAAATACTATATGGGAAGGCACTAGATGACATAATAGACAAGTTTTAAGTCCTTAGTTTTCTAAACGTCAAAAACATTATTGCATCATTTCCTGGCACTGGAATTGGAGGTGGAAAGATTGACCGCCTATTTGGAGTGAAAAAGTAAGCAAAAATCAAGTTCATTCATAACAATGTGTTTCTTAGGCAAGGATAGGAAAAAATGTACCTCTTTAAGATGCTTGTCAATAAACTCAACAACAACATTGATCTTCTAAAAAGGATGCAACTAAGGGTAAATTTATTGAATTGTTGAATGATGTTTAACCATGTGAAATATACTAAGGGGTAGACTACAATTGCATGTTGCATATATGATTTTAAGTATTGTAAGGTTATAACAATTGTAGTATGTGATATGCAATTGGAAGATATAGAAGGGCAAATCATTATATGGAAGTGTTTGAACAAAGTAATGGAGAAGAATGTTTTTTCTAATTCCAACTTTAAAGGCTTCATTGCAGACAATGCTCAAGTCAACTAGAATGCAGTTCAAATCATTTATGGATCAAATAATCCATCCCACAAGATGATTGACTGAGAACACACATGCTTCTTTCATTGGGCTATTTTACTCAAGCAACACACTAAGAGACTTATTAAGCAAGAACTACAAGGTCAACATATGAAGCTTTATAAGGACTACAAAGACACCAAGACTCTAGAGGAATCAAAGAGTGGGTACCTTCAAGTCAAGACATGGTGGTATACCTTTAATGCAGCAAAAGAAGAATCTTTGAAGGAGCTTGAGCTCTGGTTAGCGTTTTGGAACTTTAGATATCGTCAATGGAGTGGCTTCATGAAATTGTGAGTTCCAATTTCATTTGCATTTTAATTCATATTGATTGATAATGTGAGTTTCATTGTGGCTTATGAGTTATAGCTAACATGAAGTCTTGTTTTTTGGCAAAATTTATCATTGAAATAATTGTCAGATATTCTATCTTGCAACCTATTAGAAATTATTCACAATAAGTAGTTGCAAACATCTAGTAAATATAGTACAAACCTGTACATTGTAATGTATGATGACTAGGTTCGCGCCTTCATGTAGATGACCAACTATTGGGTGTATCTCAGTGGCGGGCCATTTTGATTCAGACCATCGTAATACAACTTGAGGTTGAAGAAGGTAGTTGCATTAATGGACAACAAACAAATTACAGATGCCTTGTGTAGTATACTTGGGGTCATAGACATTTGTACATGCATCCTACACTTAGAAGGGGAGGAAGTGTTTAGATCAACAAAGAGGAAACTTGATATACCTATTGGATTTGTATTGCTTGAATAAGGTCAATTTCTCCCATCCGCGAGTACAAACTTGATCTATTACTGGTCAAGTTGGGAACATAGTAGATGATACATTGATACTCCACCAATACCTCATGTCAAACATGTTCTAAAGACAAATTGTAATCCTTCTCAATGGCACATAGCCCGCATTTTGGTGAAGTCCAAGAAAATGTATCATGCTATTCAAATAGAAATGGAGGTGAAGTGCAAGATGATCATTGTAATGGACTCTAAAGCCATTGCCTCTCCGTTGTATAAAGGGCAAAGCATGAGGTCAAGGGTTCAAAAGTGGAGATAGATGAGTTCAAGTGCAAGATGATCATTGTAAAGGAATCTAAAGCCATTGCCGCTCCGTTGCATAAGGGATAGAAGCGTGAGTTCAAGGATTCAAAAGTAGAGATAGATGAGTTTGAGGTTGTGGAATGGATTTATGGAAGACCACTTCATGTTGACAAACCTCCATGTATTTGCAATGGAAAAAACATTTGTAGAATGAGAAGGTACCCACTAATGAGCATTGAAACTAATGGGAGAATGCTTGAAATGTAACCAATAACAATCTTAGAATGAACATCTTACTTTACCCAGGCATTGGAGATGTCATCATTCCACTGTCTAGCATAGAACCTAACCACACGGTGCACTATATCACTCTCTCAAATTTTCCATCTAGCACTTAGCTAGACTTTAGCAGCATAGTGTTTGCATCTATTGGAAAGCAAGAAAAATATGTCAATTACAAACATCTATATTATATTTTCTACTACCTATGTAAGGTAGATTCTAAAAAAGACAAGTTTATTCACATCCTAAGCCTCAATATGGATGAAATCATGAAATTTCTTGAGAAAGCAAAAGTGATCAATATTCATGTCTAGTGAAAATATGTAAAAACTATAGAAACCAAAACTAATGTTACCTAAATTACATATGTAACTTGTGCTTTTATAGGAACTACACTATGTGTTTGAAAATATTCATGCTATATATATTTCTTGTTGTCAAAATGATAGAACTTGATTGCTGAATATTCTTCTCCCTAAACTAAATATGAATAGTCCTTCTTGTATGTAGAATTCATCATTTTTGCCCAATTGTTTTTGCTACTTTTTTGACCTTGGAAATACACTCCACTATTTTTTGCACTGAACTAGCGTCTGGGTAGCAAGAAATCAATTCAAAACACTTTTTTTTTACAACAACATTAGAAAAAATCTGAACCCTGCAGAAGGCCATTAAGGTTTTGTTTTTTGGCATGCCATAGTGCAAGTACAAAAAAAATTAAAAATATTTTTTTTGAAAAAATAAATTTTAAATTCAAAAAAATACTAAAACTTGATATGGCGCTGAAGTGTCGCTAATGTGGCACCAATAGTGCCACATCAGCTGTTGTCATTAAAAAATAATAAATAAATAAAAAACAATTTCATTTCCTCTATAATTGCACTAGGGGGGGTTCAAAATTCGCAGCCTTTTGGAGGCCTAAAATTTTTGGTAATGCAAAAAGTACTTGAGCCTTCTTTCACCTTGCTTTTTTTTCCTTTTGGGGAATTTTTTTTTTTGGGAATTTCATACCTCAAACTAGTAAATGTGCACCAAAGTTTTCTACTCACACTTGTCATCTCGATAGCGAGAGGGTAGTTGGAAATGGTCTTTTCTATGTTAGGAAAATTAATCTAATAGTGTTCACTCGCACCCATTTTGATTTTAGGTGGCATTTAAATCTTGAATGGAATGGGACTTAGTAATAATCCTACACCTTAGAAAATAATGTTTGAGTTGCCCAATTATAATTGCCATATCACATCCTTAGGGGGCCATATCACCCTTATCCATTCACAAGATAATACGTGGCACTTTATCCTAAAACAACTAAATGTCCTACCACCTATAAACTATAAAGTTAACAAATTAATTTCTGGAACCTTAACCCTAAATGAAGTCCAAAATGTTAAGTGAAGACAAAATTGTATACCACAATGATGCATGTTAGTCAATTTCCGCCCTCACTTAGCATGTCCAATCATCCTACACAAGTCTACTTATATGATTCCATATAGGAACAAATAATGGTTATGGGATAAACTGGTTCCAACATTTAAACATGTTCAAATTAGCCCTTTAGATTGCTTGAATAAGGGAGTGAAAACCTAAACTCATGACTTTTATCACATAATAGCTTTCAAAAATAGAACTATAATAATAGGTTCACAAAAATAGGGCCCCCTTTATATATTTGTGGACTTAGAATTTCTAAGCTAGAATCCCACATACATGTAGGTTTTTTATCCCCAAATTGAAAAATCTACAACTTCTTTATAGTAAATCCATAGGTTCACAAAATATATGCTCATTGCTCTCAAGCTCATGCTTTTAGGCTCACAAACTAGAGTCATTGCTAAAGTTCATTCTCATGTTCTCCATAATTTGCTGAAGTTCCTTCATCAGGAAAGCGTCAAAATCTCTTGATGGGGCCCATAATAAATATATTAATTTATGCATCTCAAATTTCTATATTAGACAAATTATCACCCCAAAATGCCATTTCACCTTATTTTATCATCTATCAACATGGTTTATTATTTGTGTTAATTGATATCTAGGGGGTTTCCAAATTAACTAATCAAAACTTTTTTAGGCCAGATCAACAAAATCGTGTTGATTGCTTGTTGATTAGGGTCATTTTTTCTACTAGTGCATTCAAGACCATTTCAAAAATAGTTTAGCTTGAATGTGGCTCAACTTTTAATTAAAGAAGATTTAAGTCACAACACATTTTTTCATTAATTTGTACAACCTATATACTACAAGTTTAGAATGTTAAAATGAATTATATCCTTTCAATAGATGGCATGCAATGGAAATATCTCAAAAATTATTATTATTTTAAAATAATTATGGGTGATTGCAAGAAACACTTATACTATTTTGTATCACACATTGTGTGGTAATTAATTTTGAGTATTTTTTTCTTGGAATTACAATCTGAAACTTTGTAAGGGACATTTTGTTTGTAATCTTTATTCAATTAATGGGGCTTTCATTCTAAACTTTTTTAATTGAAAATTTTTGTTTGAAGGAATTCTAAAAATAATTAATTAATCTTGGGTTGTGTGTATGATATATATTTTTATATACAACAATTGCATAGTTTTTAAAGTGTGTTAGTAACAAAAATAAATGAAACAATAGAAAAAGATTTATAATCAAATTAGGATGGTATCAATGTTTGCTCTTGCATTTACAATTTTCAAAAGGGTTAAATTTATCAATCAATAGAAATTATATATTGATAGGTTGCCCTAATTAATAAAGGTTAATAGTAGGATTGGAAAAAAACTCCACCTTTGGTGATTTTTCAAATTCAAACACTTCAAGAAATATTCACTATAGATTGTCTCCGGAGAGAGACCTAGCCAATGAGACATCATCCCAAGAACAAATATGTGATGAGTAGTGAAAGTGAGCAAGGGAGATTGGTTGAAGCAATAGTTTATGGGTTAGGTCAAGTGAAATTCATATTTTTCATGTGTACTTCCATTTGGATTACAAGGCTTTGTAAGTAATTTTCCATTACTCAATACTTGTGAAATTTGGCATGCATATTTTCAACAATTAATTATTACATTTGATAAAAAGGAAAACTTTCCATTTGTAAATTTTTAGACAAGCCCCACCTAAAGTCATTGTGCATGAGAAAAAAATTCAACTTTTCCAAGGATTCAACTTTGATTGCAATTATCTCATAGTTTATATGGTCAAATTCTTTGAAAATTAAAGGACTTTCTAATTTGATAATAATAAGCAAGTTCCTATGATAAAATATTTAAAAATATGACTATACAAAAATTTGTTGATCTTAAAAAACACCAATTTAGAAATGACTTTAGAGGAAGGACCTCCTCCTTGGGGGTAAATTTGTCAAAAAAATATAATAAGCTTCCAATAAAATACTTGTATCTCACATGTAGTGCACTATTTTTATTGCTAATTTGTACCTTTGAGACTCCATATTTTCCATTTTGACCAATAAATTTGCATATTATCTATCAAAATCAAATTTGTAATTGACTAATGGATTGAAGTTTTTTTCAATTTTTTCCAATGATTTGAACTAGATTAGCTATATTGTTGAATATTGGATCCGTTGAAGTTGACCTCATGTATTTTTGATAGTTTTGAATAGGTCATATGGGATCCTTATTTTGTTCAATTTTATTCACTATTTTTTCAAAGAAGGCAAACAATCCCTTGTAGAAATAGAACATGCATAATTTAAAAAAAATTTAAATAAAAAATCCCCCCCTTAAAATCCCTTTGATAATCTCTATTGTTGATCTTAGGGCATTTTTTTTCCTATTTGTGTACCCCCTACAAAATTCTAGTACAAGTATAAGCTCTGATGTAGAATTTCATTCCCCTTCTCATATTCATATTACTTTTGTACATAGACAATGACCCTACAAATGTGACTTAGTTAAGAGATGTTTACTTTAGCTTTGCAGCATTTTTTAAACTATTTTGAAACTCTAGTGTTGTTTTTGTGCCAATTGCCAATTTAAATTCTTTTTTTCAAAAATGACACACATAATCCTTTGTAAAAAATTTTAAAAATGATTTTGAGTGTATTAAAAAATAATAGATGTACTAATTTATATTACTTTTGTAATTGCATTTGATTTTTCAAAATTTTGCACACTGAGTGACTATCCACTATCTATTCAAAAGAAACAATCAGTATGTGGCTCCAAAACACTTGCTAAAACATTTATTTAATATGTTATGAATTGTTACTTCTCTATTTTTTCATGTGTTTTTATTTATAAAGTGAGTTCTTGATATGGTTCTATTTGTTGTTTTTGCCTCAAATACATTGATATTTATTTAAATGAAATTATTTTAGTAAAAAAAAATTGACCACTTGATTAAGCTTCCACTTAAGAATTAAAACCATTGCTCTAACTTTGTGTAATTGGTCAAATCAATTTCAGTGTATAATTAACTAGCATACATCTTTGTCCTCCAACTATATATAATATTATATGAAGTACAAAAAATAAAGTCCATCTATCATACATGTGAAGCCACGTATTCCAAAACATATAAGATTTTTGCAAGTTTTTCATTCTCCATTTTCCATTCCTTCGATTTATATTTAGTTTATTGATTTATTGCACTTGTTCTATTCACTTGTTAGAATACAGTTTTTTGGTATTTTATTAGCTCTTTACAACCTAAGAGGAAGTTTTGTATTGAGAAAAGCTAGAAGTGAAGAGGTTTGAGTAGGAGACCTTCATTATCAAAAAACAAATCACTACTAGTCTACTACAAAGATAGAGCCTCTTGTAAGGTATTTGCACTGATAATCACCATTATCCACAACGCAACATTTACATTTGAACTAAAAAGCAATACTAACACTTAGACATTGATTACACAAGATGTACACAACCAAAACATAAGAACATGTGAGAACCTTTGAAAGCCTAGTATCAAATTTTGGTACACATAAAATCAATACTTTTAAAATTCATAATTTATTTGAAAAGTGTTTAGATAATACATGCTAGAATTACTTGGAATCCTTTTTCACTTGCCAATAAGTATTATTAAAACATTATTTATGCTTCACAATAATAATGATGCCCAATTCCTTGAAATAATTTTTAGTAAATTTTACATAGAATTGAAAAATAGAATTGACACCCAACCCAAATTGTTTCATACTTTTTGAACCTTCGTGGAATTAATTATGAATTTTGAAGTTGAAACATAGTGGTCACTAAAAGCAACCACCTCGTGAAATGTAGACTATTGATACATTAAATAGAATTGACATTTAACCCAAATAGATTCATATTTTTTGAACCTTCGTGGAATTTGTTGTGAATGTTTGAAATTGAAACGCAGTGGTCACTAAAAATGACCACCTCCTGAAATGTAGACTGTCGTTACATTGAAGAAAGCAAAATGTACCTCTGTGTCATATTTGAGTCGCTTTTAGAGCAGGCTACCTCAGTGACCATTATGCGTCGCTGCTTGCTCCAACTGTGAGTCATGACTGCCTGCATATTACCACTCACTCATAACGAGTATTTCTCATCCATCCATTTGGACCACGTTCAGCAGCGTTAGAGTGCACCAGAAGGATGAACGTAGTCAGTCGGAACGAATAGACTTTGGATGATCTCTTCAATTCATCTGACCGTCGTCACATTTGCCCTTTACTGTTCTCGTGCCGTCCCCGGGCTTCGCTCTCCCGAGGTCGATTCTCGTCTTCGATTCTGCTTCCGACTTCTACACACGCACATCGATTTTCGCTTCACCAAGCGTCGATTCAGGTTTCTCTTTACCGAAAGAACTTTGTCTCGTCGTTTTTGGCTCAGGGAATCGGAAGTTCTGTATTTTGGGGTCGTGTTCCATGTGTTGCCTCTTGTCTTGGTAGAGGATGCTGGAGAGAATGGTAATTCGAAGTTTCCAGACGGCACTACATGGTCGCATGTATGATCGTGGACTCTTTAGGTCCTTCTTGGAGTGAATGGAAGTGGCTTTGTTGGAGTTTGTGATTCTAGGGTGTGGAGTTTTTTGAATGAGGTAATGGCGTAATTGTTCACGGTGGAGGATAGCTTCCAGTTTCCGCTCGGCTTAAGGTAGCGTGTTTCGGGCTACAACGAGTGCGAGGATCGGCGTGTTTGTGTTTTTCTGGTTCTCTGTGTTTGATAACTTTGGACAAGCTCCCTTGCGATTGCTGAGAGGGATGATATGGTAAACCGACGAAATTGAGTCGCATTTTGTGGACGATCGGGTGGTTGGAGGGGACGCTGCACTTGTGGTTCTGTTTCTTGACACCTACTTTAGACGGTCTAAATTAGGGTTTGAGACGGTCTGATGACTGGTTCATGGAAATGGCGGACAAGTGGCTGTTGAAAGTCGGAGTCGGTACGGTATCAGCGAACAGTCACGGGTGCTGGTACTGGTTCTGGTCGTTGGTTAGTTTTCCGGGATTTCGGTTATATCTGATCACTGTTCTGGTAGGAATGTCGACGATAAACCATTTTATGCATTCAATACTCATCGAACCTTGGATGTGCAGGTGGTTGAGTTTTAGATTATTCTCAACGCAAGCCCCCTAGGGCGACTCCCGCACGCCCCATTGACGGTGCGGAGTTTCTATTTGAAGCTGACTGAAAGTGTCCGAGATGGATAACAACTTGATAGGCTTGGTCAACCGGATTCAGAGAGTTTGCACGGCTCTGGGCGACTACGGGGGCGGGGATGCAGTGGCAAGTCTCTGGGAATCTTTGCCATCCGTCGCGGTGGTGGGAGGCCAGGTTCGCGAGCTCGACCCTTCACGCAAGTAGCTTATATTGTCTGAGATACTCATCGAACTTGATTGAGTCGTAGTGATTGAGGTCCCTGGGGAAGTGTTTTGAAGTGCAGGAGCCGCCTTTTAAGAGAGATTTTGACGTAGTTGTTTAAAGAGCTTCTTAAATTAATCTTATCACAGACCTTGATGGTGACGATTAATCGCAGACATATGGGAAGGGTATATAGGAACTATTCGCAGTGTGCGATGTGAACTTACCATATTTAGTGTCATTGATACCGGTAGTGTGCTGTCTAAACAAGAGATGGCCTTTGCTTTTTATTGTGCATCAGGGGTGCGGCTCCCTTAATGGTCTGTTCTATTAGCCGTGGCACGGATGAATGAGATTACTTGCCCATCCCTGCAACTGACAGGAGGATAACAGGGCAATGTGTGTATTTTCTGATTAGAAATATTTCGAGCAGGGCACTGATGGTCTATGAGTTGCAGACTTGCTTTCATGGGGATGGTACACTAATTAAAACCGTGTGTTGGATAGAGCTCTGGGAAGTCCTCGGTGCTTGAGAGCATTGTTGGGCGCGATTTCCTTCCCCGTGGCTCAGGTGATCATCCATTTGAAACGATGAACTTGGTCTCCTGCATTCCGTTCGTAGGCTAAAGTTTCTGAGAAGCAAAATATGCGTGCATTATATTTCGTGGACTCTGAAGGTTTTGGCTAGGTGCTTTGTATTTGGGGCATGCAACGGGCAAAGCATCTCTTGCTTAGGACAGCCTGTATTAGAAGTTCAGTGGTGAATCTTTGTCCTTTGCAGTCTGAAGTATCCGGTTACCAAAATTTGCCTCTGATTTGCAGGTATTGTGACACGACGGCCTCTTGTGCTGCAATTGCACAAGACCGACGACAAGTATGAGTACGCGGAGTTTCTTCATATGCCCAAGAGGCGGTTTACGGATTTCGGTATGGGCTTCTTTGCAGTTGCCTCTATACGAGCGTGCTTAATTATTGCCCTTTGAACTTTTTTGTTGAGGTGTTCAGCGTGATATACCTGTTTGGAATGGGTCATTGTTTAAGCTGCAGCAATGGTTAGGCTTTGTGTCGACATTCTATGATGGAGCGTTCCAAGTACCAACTGCTTTGTGTACTGTGCAGCTGCTGTGAGGAAAGAGATTTCAGATGAAACTGACCGGATCACTGGGCGGTCGAAACAGATCTCTCCGGTGCCAATCCACTTGAGTGTTTATTCTCCGAATGGTAAGTGTGCCTATTTTTGGTTGCCGGAAGTTTCTCCTATGAACGTTAGCTGGTGTTGCTTGTCTCTTATGGTACAGGGACATTCTCTTCGTTCAGTGACGCAGATGTGAATGTGTGCAAAGTGTGGAGATTGGTGAAGGGTCTGGGATGTTCCTGGAATGAGATACATCTTCAAGCACCTGTACTAACTGGAGAGTGTTGTAGTGCAGTGGTGAACCTGACTCTGATCGATCTCCCGGGTCTGACCAAGATCGCCGTGGGTAAGTGATGCGTTTTTGATGCATGATGTTTCTTTTGCCATCAAAGAGCGTTGTTCTTGTGGATTCAAGTTTGTTTGGATGGAATATTTAGAAACATGCATTGAGCCTTTGTATTTTGCTGACTTGGATCCATTTGAGGAGGGATGCAGTTGGTTCTGTGAGAGCGTGCGTGAAAATTGCACCTTTTCTTTGAATTAATCTGATGAAATTTTCTGCGTGTACCTCAGACGGTCAATCTGAGAGCATAGTTTCTGATATTGAGAATATGGTCCGATCGTACATCGAGAAGGTACCGTGTTTACTACTTTAATGCTGCGGGCGATGTAAATGTTGAGTAGGAGAATGTGGGCATTGGTTACTGATGTTCAGGCTGGTGGTAGACGGCGGTTAACTGGGGAAATCTGGGCTGGTTTTTTATTTGAAGTGTCCCTCCCTTGTTGCTTTTGCAGCCGAACTGTATCATTCTGGCTGTATCTCCAGCCAATCAGGATATTGCTACTTCAGATGCTATAAAGATAGCGAGAGAGGTTGACCCACAAGGTGAGATATGACTAGATGCTGGAATGGCTGACAGATGAAGATTAATGACGTCTTGTGATTTTCTTTTGTGATTTGCAAAAGACTGCAGTACCTGGACAGTCAATGCTCCTCATTCACACGACATGACACTGAGTGCTGGTTACTACTGCGTTGGGGGTTGGTGTGTGTGTGTGTGTGCATGCTTGATGCTATTACCACATGTTCTGAGTGCAGGGTGTTCCATTTTGCAGGTGAGAGAACGTTCGGTGTTCTCACAAAGCTGGACCTCATGGACAAGGGTACCAATGCTCTTGATGTGAGTAAATGTTTTCTGGGGATGGCTGCCTTTTGGGGCATGGAGAGCGTTTGATATAGCTTAGTGAGGAGCATGTGTGTCAGTCGGACTGAAGGTGATAAGCATTCGATGATTTTACGTTGAGCGGTGTTGGGGCTAAAGTTTCGATGTCGGTTGGGGTGCAGGTATTAGAAGGGAGGTCTTATAGATTGGTGCATCCATGGGTAGGAGTTGTGAATCGCTCTCAGCAGGACATCAACAAGAACGTGGACATGATTGCTGCAAGGCGACGAGAACGGGAGTATTTTCATTCGAGTCCAGATTACGGTCATCTTCAGAGCAAGATGGGATCGGAATATTTGGGCAGGGTTCTTTCCAAGGTTTGACTCTGGTTCTTGACCTTCTGAAGATCGACACTCGCGGTGGACGCGAGTGGATCCTTTTTGTTCGGTGCTCACTTTTATGGAGGTCGTTTGTTTACTTCTTACTGTACGTTAGTTTGAAATGTTTTCGGACTCTGATGTTGTGCTTTGCTTGATGAATTTTTGCGCGCAGCACTTGGAGACTGTGATCAGGTCACGCATTCCTAGCATACTTGCTATGATTAACAAGACTATCGATGACATCGAGGCAGAGTTGAACCAGATTGGGAGACCTTTGGCAAATGATGCGGGGGTGAGTGGTGGTTTCTACTCAGGCAGTTTGATGTCCTTAATCTCTGAGTACAACTATGGGTAGATATTTTGAGGTATTGAACTGCTTCTGTGTAGTTTAGGGTGGAAACTGCACACTGGTTTGTGATGTACTTCACTTGTCATATATTTCTGCTTGCAATGGACTGATGGCGTGGATGATGTGCTGGTCAGGCTCAACTATACACCATTCTGGAGCTTTGCAGAGCGTTCGATCGCATCTTCAAGGAGCATTTGGATGGATCGTAAGTTTTTTCATTGATGGTCTAGTGGTTTTTTGAGGTCTCTTGGAAACGTAAGTTCAATATTCCTGTTGCACTCGCTCATCGTTGAGATTGGAGAACGCATTAAATTGACAAGGCTGTGCTTTGTTTTATCAGGCGACCCGGTGGAGAGAAGATTTACTCGGTATTCGATAACCAATTGCCGGCTGCCTTAAAGAAGCTCCCGTTCGAGAAGCACCTTTCGATGCAGAACGTGCGGAAGATCGTGTCAGAAGCTGATGGATACCAGCCACATCTGATTGCGCCCGAGCAAGGTTACAGACGGTTGATCGAGAGTTCCCTTGTTCTGTTCCGAGGACCTGCTGAAGCAACCGTTGATGCGGTGCGTACATGCTGCTGTATCTGACACATGATGGAGTGTTCTAAGGATTCGTGAATCGTTTTCTGACGTCCTGTGATTGTGAATTCAGTGCGTACTTAAGTGTGGTTGTAAGTTGGTATCACTGTGGCGCTGAAGTTGAGTGTTGTGGATACGCAGACACATTTCATATTAAGGGATCTCGTACGAAGGTCGATTGGCGAGTGCACAGTAAGCACAAACGGGATTTCTTTGGCGTTGCTTGTGCTTATGATGGGATAAGATATGAACTTTTGAGGTGTATTCATATTTGAGCTACGTATTGTGGGTGAGGACTTGATGTGGGGTGGTTGTAGTGACGGTTATATCTTTGGTCAGTGGGCTTGATGTATTTGTCTGGTATTTGGCAGGAGTTAAAGCGGTTCCCGAGTCTTCAAGCCGAGCTGGCTCAAGCAGCTATCGAGGCTCTGGAGAAGATGAGAGATGACAGCAAGAAAACTGCGTTGAGGTTGGTGGATATGGAGGCGAGCTATTTGACGGTTGACTTCTTCCGAAAACTCCCTCAAGAGATAGAGAAAGGAGGAAACCCATCTGCGTCAACAATGGATCGATACACCGACGGTCACTTGCGGCGGATTGGTGAGCTCGGATGGTTTTGGCTCAAGCGGGAGTAGTGATAGGTGTTGTTTTATTGCCGAGAATTGCTGGCACTGGTTTTGATGGATGTTTACTTGGTTCAAGCATATATGCTTTGAACATTTCTTCGTTTGGTTAGGCTGTGCTATCTTCCAGCGGAGAATCGTAGGCGAAGGATGGTCGCTTGTCGGATGTAAGATTTGGAGATTAGTGTGGTGGTTTGTTTGCCCCAGACTTGACATTGTGTGGATGGTGTTGACGAATGCTGCAGGGTCAAATGTGTCTGCCTATATTGGCATGGTGTGCGATTTGCTGAGGAACTCTCTGCCGAAAGCAGCAGTGCACTGCCAAGTTCGGGAGGCGAAGCGATCTCTTTTGGACTATTTTTACACCCAAATCGGAAAGCGAGAGGTATATATGGTTCTGCTGTAGTGTTGCCGACGTCGTGAGGCATCCTTCGTTTGCTAGTTGGAGGAATTAAGCGACAGCGCGCATTCTTTTGTGGGTTTGCAGTGACCCTTTCGTATTTTACTGTCGTCGCTTGTGCAATGTGCAGATCTGGGATGATATTGTGGGATGTTTCTGATTTTGGATTGTGGCTTGTTATGCAGGGAAAGCAACTGTCGACCATGTTGGACGAAGATCCTGCTTTGATGGAACGCAGGGTTCAGTTGTCAAAGAGACTGGAGCTTTTCAAACAAGCCCGGGATGAGATCGACGCTGTGGCATGGGCAAAGTAAAGCCTGAACCTAGACAGCCTAATGATGGATACAGCTTTTGACACACGGCGTACATTACACGATTTAGAAAGGAACAATAGGGCACTGATGCTTGCATCTTGCAGTCATAATATATTCATGGTGATGAGTCGGATTTTTAGGAAAGGTTTTGTCTTGGTTATTGGACCAGGCATTTTGTATACTGTCAGGAAGATACCGGTAGTAGTTTGATTGGTGGCATGCAGAGGATTTTGGTTCTGAGAGTGCAAAGTTTGGGTGTCATCTCTTCTTTTTAGTTTATTGGCTCAAGTCAGATTATTTTATCAGCTGAACGATCTCGCTAATGGTCGTTTGCTGGAACTGGTGGCCGACTTGCATCTCTCTTATTTTGTTTGGGACTGGTTTCTTGCACTTTTCCCACACGTCTGCTAAAATTGGATTTGGTGTTGACAGCTGAAAGTTGTGTGACCTCATTTTATTGATTAAGCATCTTGTTTAGCTTGCCTTGGAAGATTTTTTGAAAGCAACTGACATTCTTTTTTGTTTGTATTTTGTGGGGCATGATATTACTATAAGAGTGCAGTTCTGTAGTTGGGCTGGATTCTGATGCGTTCCTAAGTGCAGGGGCTTCTACGTGTCCTGAAATGGAGAAGTTCATTCCTACATTTCTTGCTCTGCGAACGTCTGATATGCCTGCTGATGCTTAAGTTTTAAATTTCTTTAGGATTTTTTTTGGTGCAATGGTGGGCAGAGGGAAAATATGCAGGGTTTGGGGGGTTTGGTTTGGGTTGGGGGTGATAAATTTGCACCTAAAACAGACCTTTTCTCAAACCAGCAATATAAACACAATTTGGGAAGAATATCTTATCACAATATTAGCAAATGAAAGCATAAGTGAATGCAATTGTTCTGAGAGTTTTGAGTCTGAGGGGCACTTCACACTATGGCCGACCAAGTTGAGAGGCCGTGGAATTGAGTGGCCAAACTTTTGGTGAGAGGCCAAAGAAATGAGCAATAAATGATAGGATTTGGAGCCTTCGGTTGGCCATAAGTGTGAAGCCTCCAAAGGCCAAGTCCAAAGTCCAAACCCTTGGCAATGAACTCCCATGGCCTCTCAACTTGGACGGTCATAGTGTGAAGCCTCCAAAGGCCAAGGTCAAGGTCGAACCCATATCATTTGTTTGGCTTGTATCCATGTCTCTTCACATGAAAAATCCATCCAATTTCTGAAATTTTCCTCACATTCTTTAACCATGGATTCTAGAAAGGAACACATTCTTGTTCTACTTTCGGTTTTCATGGTCATGAAGTGTGTTATTGTGGGCATTTTGGCATTGCAAAAACTTGCAATTTTTGAGCAAAATGTCCAAATGATGATGATGGCAATTTTTATTGCCCAAGGACGAAGAGTGAATGTTCAAAGGAGGCATTGGCAAATTCCAAGATATGGAGGTTTTTTGGAGCATGAATTGATGGGGTCATTTTCAGATGGTGATTTTTGAAAGCGGATGAGGGTGAGTCAATCTACATTTCAATATCTATGCACTCTTTTAGGGCCTGCTTTGAAGAAAAAGGATACATATTTCAGAGAAAGTATAAGTGTGGAGCGGAGGATTGCCATAATTCTTTCACGTTTAGCTACAGGTAATTCATTGCAAATGATTGGTGATTTATTTGGTGTGGGATTGAGTACAACTTCTATCATAGTGAGAGATTGCTGCGAAGTTATTAGGATTCATTTGAGACCATTGATTTTTAAGAAACCAAATCTTGCTTGGATGAAAAAAATAGCAAATGGTTTTGAAGCCCTACATGGTATTCCGCTTATTCTAGGGGCAATAGATGGTAGCCACATTCCTATTCTAGCACCGTCCCATGATCCTACAGCATACTATTGCCGAAAGGGATATTATTCATGTTTACTACAAGGAGTTGTAGATGCTGATTGCAAGTTTTGGGACTATGATTTTGGATGGGCTGGCCGGATTCATAATTGGGCCTTATTTCAGAAATTTGAAATTGGGAAGAAGACTATGAGAGGTGCATTTCTACCTTATAAATTCATAGGTGATGCAGCATATCCTATGAGGCCTTGGTTTTACTCACCATTCAAAGGAGAAAGAGAAGGGTTGCCTAGGAGTAAAGCACATTGGAATTTTATCCAATCAAGCACCCGTATGGCTGTGGAAAGAGCATTTGGAATGTTGAAAGGAAGATGGCGCATATTACTGAAAAGAATAGACATGCCACTTCAAAATGTGCCTAACATTGTTACAGCATCTCTATGTCTTCACAATCTATGCATTCTAGAAAATGATGAATTTTGCATGGATTGGGCCAAAGAAGCTGAAAAGGAGCTGCAAGGTGAAGCAAATATGACATTTGGAAACATGCACAAAATTGATATGTTTCACTCTTTGGAAGCATCATTGCGGGAAATGAGGGATCTACAAGCCAGAAATTCACAAGGTGAAGAAACTCCATTCATAGAACCGGAAGAAGAAGAACAAATTGAGAATGAAGAAAATCCAGCATCTGAAGAAACAAAGGCAAAACGACAAGAGAAAATGAAGAACATGTTAGCTGATTCAACTCGAGTTCATCTATTGCTAGCGGAGAGTTTTTACAAAAGTCATTTGTCTAGAAATTCAGCCATTCAATTTGAAAACTGTGCACATGATGATGATGATGATTGTAGCCTAGATGAAGAGTAGCATACTCTAGAGCTTATTGATCAAATGATCAAATTGGTGGTCTACTCTTTCTAGGAGTTCATTTATTCTCTCAAAGTTTTTCATCAAACCTGTGCTAGTTTTTGCCATTTTCTCAAAGATATCAATAGCTCTATCATGGAAGCTTTGTTTACCTTTTGACAGTGGTGTAGCAATCGTTGTTGGAGTTGGTGCACCTTCTACATCATTTGGGGCTGAATTGTCTTGATTTTGTAGATGATCAGTGGTTGTTGCCGAGACATGCTTCATGATCTGCCCAACTTGGTGATACCACTCATCCAAAGCATCATAGAATTTGCTCTCTTGTCGATTATTGCCAGAAATGCCATTAGCCATTTTGTCTTCTTTGTAAGCATAAAAAATGACTTTGAATTTCTTACGGCATGCTACAGCAGTACGGTTGAATTTTAGTAGCATGACAACCATTCTAGCATGAAGCCTCACCCAAGTATCAATCCCTAGAAAAAAATGAACAAAAAACATGAAGAAATAGTCAAAAATGGCATTGGAAGAACAATTACAGCACATGTGCTCACTGTGAAAGAAGACTATGTAGGATATAAATGAGAAAAGAAGGTGACCTTCATCAAGGAAAGGAAGTAGGTGGGAATTAGGTGGATACCATGCCAAGTCTCCCCATTGTGATGGTGGAGACTAGGGTTCAAATCCCACCGGCATCACCCATTTGCGAAGCTAATGGGGGAAAGGGGGGCAAATTTAGGGGCCGTGGTGGGCGGGCACGGGCTCGTGCTGAAGGCAAAGGCCTTCAGGCCCCCAATTGGCCCCAATCCTCAATCCGAATCATTTTGCAAAAAATTTAAAATGCAGGGTAAAAAAATTATACCTTGTTTTTTGCCGTTTCTGATGAATTCCGGCTCCATCTCCCCCTTCAATGCAATCAATTGAAGCACCTCCGAATCTTCCCACTTTCGAGTTGCCTCTTCGCCTTCGCCTTCACCTTCACCTTCTCCTTCAATTTTCACTACCGCCTTCTTTTTAGGAGCTGCTCTTTTCTTTGGAATAGCCTTTTGCTTGGAACCCACTCTCTTTTTGGAGGATCCTATAATCTCACAATCGCCTCCCTTAACAACCCTTTCAACATTTATCTCTTAACTCTCTTCTATTCTACTCTCTCTGATTTCAGTTGAAAAGGGCTGAAATGCTACATCAGGATTTGGAGTGAAAATTTTTTTTGCCCCTACCAAATGCTGTTGGCTGCAAAAGAAAGGGTTTTGAGAGAAATTTTCCATCTTCTCTACTTGCAAAAAAATGAGAGAGCAAACTAACGACAAAGAGCTACCAAAAATTGGAGCGATTTCTATCAAGATGCACAAGAGAGAAAGAAGAAGAAGTTGCTTCCGACTTTTTGCCTTGCAAAACCAATCCGTTACTCCATTGAGATCCAACGGCTCAGATCTTGTCAGTTTTTATTTTTTATTTTTTTATTTTTTATTTTTTCTTCGAAATTCGACGGCCTCTCGGCTGGAGTTTGGGTCGAGCTTTTTGCTCGACCCAAACTCCAGCCGAGAGGCCGTCGAATTTCACAAATTTCCCTGACAATCTGTCAGTTTTGAGGGTGACAAGCTTTGGGCTGTGCCTCATAGTGTGAAGGCTCGAGAGGCCGTCCAAGCGGGTTTCTGGAATCTGATTGGTTGAAATCGACGGCCTCTCGACCGACGGCCATAGTGTGAAGCGCCCATGAATATATTATGAATTTTTTAAGTTATGTCATAGGAACATCTATTATTGACACTAAGGTAGAAGCACCAGTTTTAAATTACGTCGTAGGAAAGTTTTAAGTTAGGTTGTAGGAACATCTATTATTGACACTAAGGTAGAAGCACTAGTTATTGACTAGTGCCCAACCTATATCCAACCTATAGGGTGCATTATATCCAACCTTAGGCCAAAACTCAAGTTTTTTTTTATCCTTTTTAAGGTTGGGACTAATAAGGTCATGATACATGTCCCAAAGTAGTGCGCAAGAAAGTAGGAATTAGTAAGCAAGAAAGTATTTCTTCAATGATTGGAATTAGGATACTCTAAACATTGATTATGGGTCAATAGTACCTTTTGGCTCCCAAAATTCACAATAACTTCAATTTTAGGAATAAAATTCTGAAAAATTAAGCATCCCCATATTTCCTATCCTCCTACATGTGAAAATTTCCACCACCTCATACTCCTCACTAACTACTCTAAAATTGCTTAAATGATCCACTATTGGTGCTTCTACCTTAAACTACACTTAATTAAACATCCTTGAAATACAAAATGCTTCACTTCTCATTTGTTGCTTTCAATAACTCTTCAACTTTTTTTAATTTGTTTTGAAAACTAGTGTTGAATTTGAACAAACACTTTGTCATATTTGGGTCAATGAGTGGTTGTAAGAAACTTTGTTCTAACTAGTGGCAAACAATTGGTATTGCAAAAAGGTGAAGATATGTTATTGGTGCCGTGTAAGAGAACCATTGTGTGGCACCTCGAATAGAAAGAAATAACTATGTAGCCCTATGCCACCTTGGGAATCTATAATTGACAACCATTCTCTCAATAGTACGGATGGAATAGAAGAATATTATATAAGTCTTTCACTATATTGTTTCTTACAACTCATTGTGTAACCAACAACGATTATATTCTTCTGTTGTTTCAAGTGCACTCCTATTAGAGCATCACCACCTGGGAGGCATTTTGTAGGCTGGCCTGAAAAAACAGGCTCAGTCAAGTATGGAGGCTAGGTGGGAATGGCCGCCCCACCCATGGCCTCTTAAGAGGCCATATGACGTTCCAACCAAATGACGTTCCAACCAGAGTAAGACAACTCAGTGTGAACCACTTGCTAGAATCGCGGAGAGCAACACGCAACTTGTCTTTTCTTGTTTTGCAAGCCAAGTTGAGGCCCCCAAAACCACCCTCATATGAAGACCAAAGTTCATTCATTTCCAAGAGGCACCTCTTAAAAGGCCACCTGTTTTGGAGGATAGGTGGGGCGGATTTGGAGGCCCCTCTTAAGAGGCCATCCATAGGCCATCTATTTTGGAAGACAAGTGGTGATGCTCTTAGTGCTTGAAGATGCATGTAGATTGTTTTCCATGGTTTCACCCATTCCCAATATTGCAAATTGATGATGCGGTTTCATTTGAAAATTAAAAAAAAATAAGTATGACTAATAATAAGAATGCATTTCAAATTCTAATTTAAAATACTTGAAAGTAGAGTATGATGACTTATACAGAGTAATATGGAGTTGATACTTAGGGATTATTACAAGTTCAATTTTCCAAATTAATTTATAGAAAAATTTAAAGTCTTGCATAGTGTACAAGAATATTAATCTTATGCCTTTAGAAGGTATTAATCTTATACCATAGTATCTTGGACATAGAATTATATAAAAACTGAAATTGATGAAACAAAAAATTATCATCTAGAAAGTAAGATAGCCATTGCATTCAATGCTAAAAACTAATCATATAACATAGAAATAGAAAAGTTTATAAAATAGTATTGTAAATTAATAATAATATTTTAGACAAGGCATTTGGAAGTCAAAAATGACTTAAATTAGTAGTAACATTATAGTTTAATCAATCTATAATTATTATATTTTTCATTATATAATTGATTCAATATCCAAGATTTTGAACTGTTAATTCTACAAATTTTATAAAAAGACACACAAACATAAATTGGACATTAAATTACCCATTCCAACAATGTTTACATAAATATCATGTCATGAGCACATCACCATATGAATCAAACTAATCATTCAATTCAATAATAATACAACTAAATTCTTAGAAAGGCAATACCACATTTTTCACATGCAACTAGATTCAAATGAATCAATGAATTTGCATCTTTTATTGTCATGTAATTTGTACTTATACTCTTGTGGGCTTTCCTAGACAATTGAGATCAAATTTCAACTTAACAAAATACATATTTAAATCTTGCATTCTACGTGTAGGATTAAAGTGAAACTTTAGAAAAATGTGTCTTCGAAAAGTTTTCCTGTCATGCATACACATTAATTTTCACAATGAGGCATCAAAGTCTTATAATTCACCATTTAATGAAAGGTTTCCAAAAAGTACAAAACTCAGTCCAAAATGGGACCGTAAGTGTTGTTGCTGAGTATAGATGGAGGATGATCGTGTAAGTGAAATCAAAATTAAGTGTTGCTGCATCAGCAATGACTTTACAAAGGAAGTTGCATTGATTGATATGAGAAATCAAACCTAACAAAACACGCTAACAGTAACTAAGCCCAACTCATGCCAAGTTTCGATACTCAATACAATAACCCAATCCTTCATGCCACAGCGTTCAAGAATTTGCCTTCTCCAAGTAGGCGAGGAAGCATGTGAGATGTTTTAACTGACCATCAAAGTGCTGAATTTTGACGTGTCATTAACAAAGAAATTTCAATGCATTTCCCTAATGAGCAGTTTGTCTTGATTGCATTAGGTTTTATATGAGATCGACTAGCAGCGTATCCTTCCTGTAATGTACCAACAAGTCAACATTAGTCCACAAAATACAGCACTTCAGAGAAAGTTATAATACAAGTTATTCAATTGAAAACTTTCAAGAAGCTCCAGAGCACAACTTACGTCTCCTGTTCATAGATACTCAAGAAGCAATACTTTCCTCACCAAAAGTGAGTATGACCAGCCGTCCATGACTCAAGAGTCTTGAAATCATAACTGCTTTCAAATTTTTGAGCATCTTGTTCCAAAGTAATGCTAAACTTACTAAGAATTTAAATTCAACGCAACAAAATGACAGTTTTCTAAGCTTCGGGAAAGAAAATCAAGCAAAAATCTGGGTATATTGTAGCCTGATTGAAAAACACTCATTACCTGATGCAAAGCAGCAATCAGAGGATCACGTCTTACTGTCGAAGCCTTGCTCCTTGTTGAAATCTGATAAGTCATTCATTATCAGAAACATGCATATTATAATGCATTCCAGGAAGAAGTGTTTTCAGTGCCCCAACTCCTATTTCAGCTTCCAAATCTTTAGGAGTTGAGAAATAAAGTGTTGAAAAAGCTTCAAGGAAGATAATCAAATGTATCAATAGAAGGAAAAAATCATGCCTAACATTTTTAAATTGAAAATTTACTATAATCAACTATTAGCTTCAAAGTGGACTTCTGACGTTTTGCTTTGGGCACATATAGGTTAATGACAATCAAAGATAACTTTCTCTACCTAAGCACTTATCTTGATGAAACCTGAGCCTAATAATTTCAAAACCACGAAAATGATGATAATTAGTGTGGCGGGAAGTACAGCAACGCGTAGTGTGCCCTCACTTGCGGGTACCTAATGGGGAGTTAGACTTTCAAGTTTGCTAATCACTGGTGTAGGTGAATATAGCACTATAAGCCATTGGTATTGGCAAAATTCGTTTATTGGTGCAAAACTGGGGAGTTACCTGCTGGAAATGAAAAAAAAATATTGCAAATGAGGTGGCATCAATTTGCTAACTGCCACTACTCAGGGAATGCCAGCATTTAGAAACTCATAGTTCCAGATACCTAATGAAGCTGCTTATTTGGTGCGGGCAGGACCTAAAAGGAAGACACTCCCAATTACTGATCTTCCTACCCAATTTCGGTCCTATCCACATGGGCCTGATATTTTAGCCCTGAAATCAAGCACTCGTATTAATAGGGATCAGACACACCTGGAGTGCAGTTCTTGTCCAAAACTAGAACAATCGAATGAATAGCAACTTTGTTGCATGGCTCTAGGTTATGGAATCTACTCTCGTCTTCAAAAAGCAAGTTTAGATCGTGAGAGACTCTGGAGCAGAATACAGAATATGATTTCGTAATCGATACCCTTGGTTTGGTTGCACTGAACAAAATAACTGAAGATAAAAAATTACCTCATCAAGGTCAATATATCCCACTTGTAGAGCCGGATTACTTTCTTCAAGCATAATGTCAAGCAGCTTCTTCAAGTTTCGATCCTTGGTAGACACCAAAGGCCTATGCCTAGAGTCCCCTCCATTTCCTTCTATCCAACCCCAAGACTCGGCCATTTCAGTCATTTTCCTAACGTCCTCGGTATTGTGCAATGGGCCCGTCCACAAAGGTCCGTTCACAATTAGTGAGGAGACCTGCAAGCACACCAAGTCCTCCATATTCAAAATTTTATAACTAAGACTTAATTATGTTGGACCAGATGTCAAATTTTGAACTGAAACAATCCTCTATTGGAGCAGGTATAAGACCTGCATGCAATTCAACAATTGAATTAAAGCAAGGCACTCACGGTTGCAGAGGACGCGCACGAGCACTTGCTGCGGCCAAGGGCACTCCATTTGATGACTTGAGTTTCACCGCAATGATTGCAAATTGCAATGAAGTTATAATCACTGCAAAGATGATGATTGATCCAAGTCAATATCAGCAAATAAAGCGGATCCAAGAGTGCTTGAAAGGACTATTTTATAATGTATGGGACCCGGAAGAGGAAATCGAGCATACTGTAGGCTTTCTTCCTCTACAAAGAGGAATACAACAAAGGAAAACTTAAAGGAATAAACCCACGGCTTCACGGTGCTCTTCAGAGACCCTCCTACACCACAAACCTTACGTGGTGGAGCAAGTAGGGTTTGTGATAAGGCCAGAATGACAGTCCTGCTTACGGTATAATAGAAAAATTATGATAATGGGGTTGATCTCATTGACCTTTCGTTTTACAAATACACTAGTTGATCTCAGTAGCACTTTGTCGCCTTCTTCTACACTATTGTCCCACTTGCAACTTTGCTAGGTCAATATTCGCACTGAATAATCAATTGCCTGATAATTTAGAAATATCTCTACAAGTGACAAGGAACAACCTTACAACAAGCAGAATCAGGATACTGAATGAGCACAGACTAAATGAATGAGACTACTGAATGAGCACAAAGAATAATCCTCAGCAGAATGGTAAGCAGACACCCATCTGTTCTATTCATAAATGGTAGTCACTATTTTCCAGGCTGCATAACGCCAGAATTCGACAATTTTTCTAGCTACCAGTTTGTCGGAAATCTGAGGAGGAGAATGGGTTGGTAAATCATCAGAAATTGTATTGTCGCTACCAAAATAACAATAACGTTTTCCAAACTTCGCCAGAATTGGTACGTCAACCAACCTTGGGGCCACGCTAGGAATGCAATGCAAAGCTAAAAGAAACATTCATGTATGGTGAGAACTCACTTGGTCTGAAATTTTCTGCTGGGAAGTACACGAAGCATGACTCGAAAAACTGGGCCATGGAAAGAATAATGTGAAAAGACTGGATATACATGCATGTTGCGCAGGGCTGCCTCTCGTACGACACCCCCAACCAGCATTCGGAGGCCAATTTCATTCGCAAAACTCATAGGCCTTATATACGCTCCATATGACGCTAGAGCACTGCAAGAAAAAAACATTAATCAGCTTCCTTCCTGGCAACACGGTGATTATTTGGGAAGACGCAACTACTCATAATAGTATTTTGCAATATGTGCAACAAAGTTTCGGTGAGAAGAGAAAACGAACGCACATAATGAGAGAAGCTCTACAGTCAAACGATAGAGTTCACCTGCAAAGCAAAAAGCAAGATTCAACATGAGAGAGCACAGTACTGACTGACTCCTAAGCATGGAAATGCTTGATAACAGATAACTGTATACATTTCGGAAGCATACAATCTACACAAGCCAATAGATAGTATGCCCAAGCAAAGAGCGGCAATTCAAAAGAGTTTTCACTAAAATTAGACTGTTTCAGGAAGTTTTAGACAAGATTACAAAGAGAATCTTCGCCATGGTTCATGAGGAGATCTCTTATAGTCCAAGTCATTATACGGAGACCTCCCAATGTATCATGGGAAGGCCTTTGTATGATCACTGTAACAATAGAGAAACCTCTCCATAAATCTCCACTTTCTGATGTCGTCTAAACTAGACTGAAAACCTTGTTTAATTGTCTCTATGCTTGGGCATACTATCTATCAGCGGACAGTCTAATTTTACTGAAAACCCTGTTTAATTTTCTCTCTGTAATTGGGCTTACCATCTATCTGCAAGCAGTCTGGTCTTACTGATAGCGTTCCAGCAGCCTTACTTGTAGGGACGATGCCCTCCTGACGAAAGTCCATCAGTGGAAGTTGCGTAGATGAATCCTCCGTATGAAACAGCCGAAAGTGCAGAACCTAGAAACACCGAGTCGCTGCCGAAAGAATCTACGTCGATGAGGTCGAAGTAATTCTTTCGCATGTAGCAGTCCAGCAACACTTTGTTAGCATCCTGAATCGTGACTTGCCATCGCCCATTCTCGTCTTTCACGTTGGGGGAGAAATTTGATTCCAATTCCAGGAAAGGTCGCTCCTGAAATTCAAAATCTCAAGCAACTTCAGAGGCTCTCGTCGCTGGAACTAGACTGCCAATATCAAAACATGGGCACATTGATTTGAAACTTTTGGAATGCAATTTCACATTATGGACTAGGTAGTAATAATCATGGACAATATGGGTAACAAAAAAGACTTGCAAGTTAGAACCTATTGAGTTGGGTACTAACTTGCAAATTATTATTGATAACTTTGATAAGTAATCTGCAAAATCCAACAGTAGGATCTTGAAGATCATAATATGCCCTATCCTAAAAAAATCGAGGTATGACAAGATAATAGTCAAAGATTTACAAGTCAAGATTCAGAAAATGCACAGTAAGTGCATTTGAATCCGATTGTTTAAATATATATTCTAGATCGAATTCTTCAATCAATTGTAAGTACACTTAAGAAGAGCTAACATTAAGGACTCTAATCCTTCTCTCACCCATTGAGACTAGTTTCAATATCCTGCATTGGCAATATGAAGAAGAATATGTACCATTTTGGAAGTGGAGGCAAGAGACAGGTTGTGAGCAATCAATGTATCCAGATTATCACATGCGTCATTTGCCCACACAAAATCGGCTTGAGAATGGGCTAAATAGCGAGCAGCTCGAATCCCAGAGCCACTCAACGCATCCAACACATGGAGCCGGCCTTTCTCTTTCTTGTACACAGCGGCTGCCAAACAGGCTAAATCTCGCCCCACTGCACTTTCCTTTCGGTAAAATGAAGATCCCACCAGAAATTGGACCCCGCGCTCACTTCTCATGTTTTCTGCTTCCGCCACATGATCAAATTGCTCTGGCACCATGCATCATCAGCAAAAAGGGGGTCAGAGATGAACAGCCTTGCACCGAAACATAACATTTGTAGAGTAGCATTCCAAAACGATTAGGACGGCCAAACCAGACATACCTAAAGAAATGTCAGTGCCCTGCAACTCAGAAACTGCACAAAGAGAATACAGTCACATTGGAATTCTAGTCATGAACAGGCATCATCAAACACCAATGACTCTCCACTTTAAACCTAAAAATGAAAAGAATTGTATTCCAAGGTGGTTAGAAAGTACTTAAGCCCAACCAGACATACCTACAGGAATACCAGCGTCCTGACACTCAGGATCTGCACAAGAAATTCGACCATCGAACACTTATCACATTCCACCGTAGCGCTAGACCCTAAACCCTAAAACCCTGAAAATGCAACGAATTGCATTCCAAAGCGATAAGAATTCATTTTCAGCCCAACTAGACATACCGAACGTAATTGACAACGTTCTGCAAATCAAAAACTGCACAAGAAATTTGCACAAAAATTATCGAATACTACTGGCAATCCACCATAGAACTAAACCCTAAAACCCTAGAACAAACTCTGAAAATGCAGTGAATTGCAGTCCAAAGCGATTAGAAAGCAGTTCGGACCAATTACACATACCTACTGTACTGTACTGCAATGTAATGTCAGTGTTCTCCAACTCAGAAACCGCACAAGAAATTTGCAGAGACATCATCAAACGCTAATGACAATCCACCATAGAATTAAACCCTAAACCCTAAAACTCTGAAAATGCAGCGAATTGTAGTCCAAAGCGATTAGAAAGCAGTTCGACATACCTACTGTAAATGACAGTGCTCTGTAACTCAAAAATGCACAAGAAATTCGCAGACATCATAAAATACTAATGACAATCCACCATAGAACTAAACTCTAAATCCTAAACCCTAAAATGCAGCGAATTGCATTCCACAGCAATTAGAAAGCACTGAACATACCTACAGGAATGTCGGTGTCCTGCAACTCCGAAACTGCACCAATTTGGGTGATTCTGCGCTTGTGTCCCAGTTTGAGCGGATTTGGCCGAGGGTGAAGGAATTTGACAGACGATGGTTGCCAGGCGCTCACCATAAGCCGCGGCAAGGTTGTCATTGAATGAGCTCGCCTCTCAAATACCAACACTGTTGGAAGAATCACACTGCTATGGCTTTGAGCTCTTCCTAATTGCCAACAAATGCAGCATCTTGTTGCGAAGCCCTAATCAGAAAAACTTCCCTATTCTACTGCTAGTGAGTATAATCTGAGTGTTCCAAGCGCAATGAACTGGTGGAGTTGTTGCGGAATATGAGAAGAGGAAATGAATTCAACAAAAGATGAAGGGATTACGGGACGTGATTGCCTGAGGGCCAAAAAAACAGTGGCCACTCAATTGAACCAAAACCCGAAATCTTCAAATGAAACTCAAAGAGCAACACTTTAGATTGCACAGGTCGAGGCAACGAGTTTGAGATAACAAGGATTGATTGGTTGAATATCATTTTTGAACTACATGAACATAAGAGGTCCATGAATCGCCCACCTAAGGGCTGAAACTGAATTTTGGGGAGGTGAAGATTCTTGAAATATTCAGTAATTTTTCCTTGAATGGCAAGTGGAATTGGCATTTAACCAAAGTCATTTCATGTTTTTTGGAGCTTTGTGGAATTAGTTATGAAATTTTGAAGTTGAAATGGCATAGGGCTCTAAAATCACCCACCCCCTAAAATGTACATTGTTTGTACATTGTTGAAGGCTACCAAGAAGCAACATGTACAAACAATGTACAGAAATCACTGTAGATGGTCGGGATATGACTAGGATGAGCCATGGCTGAGTCATTCACTTTCAGTCATATGACTGGTGAGTCATATTTTGCAGTCATATGGATTTGAAAGTATAATGAATCATTTTTAGACGCATTTTGTCAACATGGCGTATATGTTGACCACCCTTGGAGGCTTAACTTTTTCATGAGCTGCTCGGGCAAAAAAAAACACTATGTGGCATATGACTGTACCCAGTCATCTTTTGGCTGACATGGAATGTGACTATGGTAAGTCATATTTTGAGTAATATGCAATATGACTACAGAGAGTTATATTCTAAAGAATATGAAATATAACTGTGGTGAATCATATTTTGAATCATATTTTAAGTGATATGGAGTTTGACTGCGGTGAGTCATATTTCGAGTTATATTTTAAGTGATATGAAGTATATTTTAAAGAATATGGAATATAATTGTGGTGAGTCATATTTTAAGTGATATGGAGTATTATTTTAAGTAATATGAAGTATATTTTAAAGAATATGGAATATAACTGTGGTGAGTCATATTTTAAGTGATATGGAGTATGACTGCGGTGAGTCATATTTTGAATCATATTTTAAGTGATATGGAATATAACTACGGTGAGTCATATTTTGAGTCATATTTTAAGTGATATGGAGTATGACTGCGGTGAGTCATATTTTGAGTCATATTTTAAGTGATATGGAGTATAACTGTTGTGAGTCATATCTTAAGTGATATGAAGTATAACTGTTGTGAGTCACGTTTTGGTTGATGCAGCATATGACTATCGGAAGTCATATTTTGGTTGATGAAGCATATGACTATCGTGAGTCATTTTTTTGTTCAAGTTAGTACTAAAAGATAGTAAGAAGTAAAAGCTAAAACAAGTGAAGATGCAATAAAAACTTAAACTAAAACTAAAAACCAATAAGAAGTAAAAATAAGACAAGTGAAGACGCAATAAAAGATTAGCAACAACTATAAAGCAACAACAAATTAACAACTATGAAACAACAACAGACTAACAACAAATAAGATGTAAGAAGCAACAATAGATTAATAACAACTAAGAAACAACAACTAAAACTTCAATAATTAAATAACAACAACTAAAACACAACAATACAACAATTAGAACTTCAAAAAATAAAAGGAGGAAGAAACAAGAGTTAGAAAGCAACAATATAACAACCAAAGTAGAACAACACAACAATTAGTACTTCAAAAAACAAAAGGAAGAAGAAACAAGAGTTAGAAAGCAACAATACAACAACCAAAGCACAACAACACAACAATTAGTACTTCAAAAAACAAAAGGAAGAAGAAACAAGAGTTAGAAAGCAACAATACAACAACCAAAGCACAACAACACAACAATTAGTACTTCAAAAAACAAAAAGGAAGAAGAAACAAGAGTTAGAAAACAACAATACAACAACCAAAGCACAACAACACAACAATTAAAACTTCAAAAAATAAGAGAAGGAAGAAAAAACAACAATTAGAATTTCAAAAAACAAGAGGAGGAAGAAGAAACAAGAGTTAGAAAGCAACAACTAAACAACAACTAAAACGCAATACAACAATTAGAACTTCAAAAAACAAAAGGAAGAAGAAGAAACAAGAGTTGAAAAGCAAGAAGATGAAGCATATAAAGTGGCAGCTAGGGTTTTAAAACCCTAAAAATGACGGCTAGGATTTCAAGATTCTCAAAACAAACAAACTATGATTTTACAATTTTGAGCAATAATTTATTTACATTTTTTTAAGTTGCCCAAATTTTTAGGGGGCTGCTTGGAAAAAAAACTTCAAAAAAAATGTGAACTTACAAAAATGTGACTATAGAATATGACTGCATGCTGTCATATATGCAAAAATATGATTGAAAAATATGACTAGTGTTCCCATAATACGTTCCCTACAATTTCCTAAAAAGTACTTTGCCGTTCCCCATGCATGCATATTATACACCCATGAAGTACAAAGACAAAATATGACTGGCAATCACATTTGCAGTCATGTTTTTCCCAACATTGTGGGATCCAAAAATATGACTGCGAACAGTTGCCAATCATCCTCAGTCATATTTTTGCAATCATAAAACACTTAAATCCTAGTAGTGATTTGAGGAGGGCGGTAGTTTTAGAACATATACGCTTTTAGAATCTCCTACCTTACCTTACCTTTTCAAAGTCCCACTAATCCAAGTTGTATACTTGGAACCTTGATATGATCTTAGATTCTCTTAGCATGCCACATACATTGAAGTAATGGACCCTCTTGTTGAAGAAGGATAATGCCCTACTTGAAAATTACCCATTTAGTATAATAAATTCATTTTAAGGCAAATGGTCAAGTACAAAATTTATGCTAATAGATTCAATATTTATATTAACAAGTGACACAACTTCTAATTAAAACACATACATGCACCACATCACAAAGACATCAATTAGGTTCAAAATATCATTATATTAATCCAAATTGGTGAATAAATCACCATAATAATTCTACAATTAACAAATTGTCACTCCAATCTCTCATCCAATTAACTTCTCATTTACCCATCACATCACTCCACCATTAGGACAACCTAATACCCATCACATCACTCCAAAATAACAAAAACACATAGTCAATTTGTGTTGGGACTTGCCCTAAACACATTCAACAATGGGCCACTACAACTTCAAATTGGCCATCCAAATAGGAATTGGAATTTGGTAGTTGCCACCCAGGAAGAGATGACCTAACCAACAACAACTACCTGCCAACTTGGCCTACAAATAATCTGATTAAAAATCCAAATTGGACATAAAAAAACACCCAACTTGCAACCTCATTACTCTCATACTACCAAATAAGATTGAATCCAAAACTGACTACCTATTAAATAATTCCACCCAAACAGCTTGAGATTCCATTCAATCCCAATTAGGCAATATCATTCCTGACTAGATAAAACCACACATAATATACTTGGATTCTTGAAAGAATTTAGTACAAATAACTCTCAATTTGGATTAAAACTCATTTTCAAAACCACCCAATTGGATTCAAAATTACAAACCAAGTTGCCAAAATTGAAGTATAAACACGCTCAATACTCACAAAAAATCTAAACATTTCCTCCAACTAGGTTATCTACACCTCTTCTTGCTATATGACTAACTTATGTGTGAAACTCTAGACCCCCATAATGACCATGCTAGAAGTCCATATACGCTACTTTTGAATAAATGGACTCATAGACACTCTTGGGGTAAACAAATGACCGTTAAGTTAGTTAAAAAGTGGCTTTTGGTGAAGGAAATAGAATTTTGTACCTTTGGGATGTAAAACCATCAATGAAATGGCTACATTAAGGCCTCAATATTGCGATCATTGTAGGTGAGTAAGATGACTATAATTATGGTTGTAGTTCTTATTGGTTTGAAGGTAATCCGTGGTACTTCTAGACCACTTAACAACACACTTTGAAAATTGAAAAAAATTAGTAGTTTGTCAAGAAAATAAATTTTTTTCTTGCATGGTATTTCTTTCTCACATACTTTCCATTTGTAAAGAAGAAAAGGAATTTTATTTCTACCACCTCAAGGAGGCAAATCTTAAATTGTATTACAAATGAAGTTAGTTATTTTACAAAAAAGGAGGCCTTGGACCATCAAATTAGAATGTTAGAACTTAATGTCCAAGGTTTATATGGATACTATCTAGGTGCTATAGACCCATGTAGTTACTATACTATAACAATCCAGAGCTTCAAAGACCAATACATAGGTCCACTACAATATCAAGTGTGGTTTTGAAACCTAAATCTAAACATGCATTCCTTGAGTAGTTGAGTTTGTTATGTAAGTTTGGTGCCCATATGGGTTTTGGCACCCAACGTTGCAATTCTTGTAATAATTTTGAGTGCACAAAAATTGGTCAATCCATTTTTAAAACAACCATTTTTGGACTTGAAATGTGAAGAGTCACTTGAACTTAGGCTCATTCTCAAGAGAATCAAGTTAGCTTTGGAATGGTGTATTTAGATTTAGAAGAAGATTTACTATTGAATTTACAAAAAATTCCAAAGTTTTGGTGGTTTATGGATGTAGAAAAGAGTCATTGGATAAGGGAACTCTAGCCAATGAAGTGGAGGCATGTGTTTATAGGGTGGTAGGGTCATAACTATGTTGCTTGGTTTTAGCAAGGTTTGGCCCAACCTTTGGAATGAGAGAGAGGTGGTTGAAGACTTTTAGCACTTTTTGAAGAGCATCCCGGGAGAAAACCAGTGAAAATCTGTCTAAGGTGGAAGAATAATGAGGTTGGACAATTATGATGCTTGGAATTCTAGTGGATTCCTAGCTAAACTATCCATGACCTTTTTTCAATGAGTTGCCTAATAGTAATTTTTAACTTTATCTAGCCTATAGGTACAAACAACCATTAGAATACACATCTTGCATTTAGATTTGAGCTATCTGTCAAATTTTTTCTCTTACTGTGTGTCTTTTTTGTATTGTTTCACTCTACCATATTCATATCTTAAATTTTGGCTCTACTTTTGTGACAATTCTTCCATTTATCTCTTAACTTCTAAAATTTAGCAATAAAGTGCAAGGCCATTTTTCACTTATTTTTTATTATAAAAATACACACTAGTAGAATCGTGTATTTATCTGACATGGGTTGTCTAACTTGACGTTGGTTACCTAGATGTTCAATGTAGCAACTCCATGTTTTAATATCAACATTAATGTCCACTAATGTTCACTATAACATCTTCAATGATATAAAAACATGGTGTTGCTACATTGAACATCTAGGTAAACAACGTCAAGTTAGTCAACCCATGTCTAGATAAATACGCGATTCTACTAGTGACAAGATTTGTTTCCATGCATGTGGAACCCGGTTACCTTAGGAATAAGTATAGGATGCCAACTTTCTAAAATAATATGTATTCAAAAAAAGCAAGTCAAAGTGCAATTTTAGCTATGCCAAGACATTAATTTTCTTAAAGTACCTTTCACTTTTAAATTGTGATCTTGCTATCTATGACTTGAATTGATACCAAACTTTGTAGAGATGATAAGAACTTGGCTTTCTATAAGATCTTATGACTGGTTTTGCCTAAAATGACTCATCTTACTCTTTGCTTCAACTCTTTGCAACTTACAAAATTAAGATCCAAAACACCTTGAAAATGGTTCTTTCCGTAAAATTATAAGGGTTAACCTCCTATTCATCTTATACAAGAGTCATGTAAGGTAAGGTCTACAAAAACAAACAAATGAATTTTTGACTATACTTTTTGTGTCAAAAGACTATAGTCTTCATGAAAACTAATTTCTTAGTCATGTATTATTATATGAAAATTGGGTCTTAAGCTAGGTGAAGTCAACAAATCACATTTTAATATTGTATCTAAAAACTGTAAGAGGTCTAAAGTGAATTGGTAGATTTTCAAATTCTAAGACCTACTATCATTGTCCTAGTATGGAACATTGTGTAATGAGCATCCATTTATTATCTAGATTTAATAATACTTCATTTAATTGAGCTAAGACACTAGAAGAAACCAAAATTTTCGATGTCTAAGGGAACAGATTTTAGGTGACATTGAAGAAAACAACCTATGTTTTTCTGTCAACAATTATCTCCATTAATGTTCCATTGGACATCATTATTGACATAAAAAATACAGGTTGTTTTTTTCAACGTCACTTAAAATTCGTTCCCTTTGACGTCGACTGTTTTTTTGAATGTCACCTAAAACAAGGTTTTCTTATAGTGAGAGTTCAAAAAATTATGCATTGTTGTACCCAAATACCTCAAATTTGCAAAATTGATGAGGTGCTACAATATCAAATTTTTCAAATTTGTATGCAAAGTGCCTTTAAGATCTTAAAGATAAGGAGAAATGTATAGAACACATCAATAGAAAGTAAAAACAAATTCATGGATTGAAAAATCACAATGGATGACTATCCCCCAAAAAACACAAGGCATTATATTTCATAAATAGAAGGTGTAAATCTAATAGTTCAAACTTTTTTTCCTAGAGGGATTGAGGGGTACAATTTAGGGAGCATCAACAACGAGGTTGAAATGACAATGTATGGCATTGAGTGTTTGAGAATGATAAAAGGCAAGAGTCTATGCATTTTGACAAAATCACTGTGCGACTAAAAAACTTTAGCTATGGCTTGAATACAAAAATTATATATGTAGAAAGATATTGTTACCAATTTGCTTGACAAATTACACAAAAGCTTGACATTTCTTAATGTATTTCTAGAATGTAGTTTCTTGCGATTTGGTGGTGCAATAGTCTCGGGCTCTCAACTGACTTACACAAACAAGATGGGGTTGCAACATAAATACAAACTATAAGAAACTTGCCTTTGGGGGATGTTAACAACAAACAAGCATGTTCCTCAAAACATGAGCATAAAGATGGGATTAAGGCCATAGAAGGTAGAATTGAGTTGGATGTTCTAAAAAACATTTGGATGTCTCTCGTAGAATAAGTTGATGTCTTCTGCGATGGTGATGTTCTACAAGACATCAAAAATAACATACCACATTATGAACAACATCTAAGAAAATTTAGAACCTCAAAGGGTTTCAATTTAACCCTAGATATATTAGTGAAAGTTAGTGTGGGTTGTAATAAAGCATTGACCAAATGTGAAAACATAGGGGAATGGCAACCATGTGGCATGCTTTGTATAAAAGGAAAATGGATGGATGGACACTATGGATGAAGAAAAAACTCTTTATACAAGTGGGGTAGTAGGAAGTATAACAAATCATTTGGGATATGTAAAACAAGAATTGTATTCAAAATAGATTATTTGAAAAAACGTCCACATGTTTGAAACAACATTCATATGTCTAAAACAATGTCCACATGTTTGAAACAACATCTAGAATAAATATGACCTTGTCATCCTTCACTCACTAAATGTTTGTGAAGTAATTACTTCACTCTGCCATTAAAAATTCTCTTGATGGTAGAAGGTGAATTCTTGTTGAATTTGACATTCAAATTTTCTTATTCATTTTTTTAACTTTTCTATAAATAATTATTTTGCCAAGATCCTACCTTATAGATATGGTTGTACCAATTGATGTCTTAGAAAACATCTAGATGTCTAATTTCTCAAATGGCCACATCAAGTGCCATGTTAGGTGCTATATCATCACTAAATGGAGTAAAAAGAATCCCATGTGGCACTGTTTATTTGCATGGTGCATATGTAGAGGTGACATGGCTACTACATGACATACTTTAGAATTTAGGCACTTTCTTTGATCATATCTATATAGACATCATACTAGAAATAGACTATGTTTTTCCATATTTTTGTCATGTCAATCTTGATGGATTTTGTTGGACATCTACAGGGACATGTGTGATGTTTAAAAAAGTATGTTTTAGATTTATCAATTAGTCCAAAAAAATGGGGGGTTCTTATAGTGACAAAATAAAAAATTGACACCATGTGGATTATTGTTTTACATTTTATTTGTCCCTTGACAATCACTTTGTGAGAAAGGTTGTTATGAGCTCCCAATTCATCACTTGAGATTTATAGTTTTTATTTTCTTTGTTTTTATAGTATTATACAAAGTTTATTATGCAAAAGATCCTAAAAGAGTATTGAAACAAATTAGATATGTTACATGCTAATATGGTATTTGGTCCAGAATAGAGTATTTAATCTAAAATGAACCCAAGACACACATGTGAATAGAGCAGAAATCAAAATGTTGTAGAAATTATGCATATTTAGTGAGTAGTGCCCAAACTATTTAAACCTACCATGCATGTGACTCATTCTAGCTTAAATAGTTAAAGGAAACCCTAATGAGATCCCTTAAGTCAACTCCTAGAAATAGGTTTAGGTTTCTTAGTCAAACTTGGAAAATAGTCACTAGTAGAAAATTGTGTCACAGTCAACAAAATCTAATTGAAATTTTCTAAGAATTGCATTGTAATGAACACAAAACACAAAAATATCAACTAGCTTTTATTGACTATAACATAGTTTTCTTCTAGTGACTAAAAATTGTTGGCCTATAAGAGACACAAACTTCATATAGACTAGTGGAGGGTATCTATGGCAAAAGTATAATGTTCTAAATTTAAAATCCATCAGCAAAATCAAAAACAATTTGCTAAGATTCTCTTCTATGTAAAAAAATTCCTATTCAATGATAATTAAAGGAGATAGGAGGATCTTATTTTCTTTCTTCAAATGTGTAAAGTAGAAGTACAAGCTTGCACCTTTATGTAAAATTTTATAAGAGGTTCCATAAGTTCTATAATTTTTTGAATTTCAGATGATCTTCTTTCGGTTGGTCAACTATTCAAACCTATAATAAAAAAAATTCCTAAAAATTACATGAGTGTAATAAAATCTCACCAAAAATTGGTATAGTTTTTAAATTCTAATAACATGCTTCAATAAATTTAATAGAATTTTGACATCTAGAAGTACTTGAACTAGCAAGATTTTTCAAATTTGATAAAATTAAAGATGATTAATGAAATTGACTAGTGTTCTAGGAGCATACAAAATCGGAAACAAGGCCAAAGCGTGGTCTTTTCTTATTCCCTCATATCTTTAAAAAAGCCTATGATAGCTACTTTCTTCATAAAAATGGACTTCAAAAGTGGAGTTTTATCCCTTTTCAATTTTCAATTGGCACTAAATTCAGATTACTTTTTTGCTAAGGAAAAAGGGGAGAACAATTTACAAGACTAAAAATGGCCTTTTATGCCATTGGCTCAATGTTTTGTAATTTGAAGTCTTTTTCCAAAAGTAAGAGTTTAGGACTAAGGTAGAAAATAGAAAATCCAAAAATTAGGATGAAAATCCTAGTTGATAAGATTACCATTAGGAAAATTAGAGGAGGAGGTGCCCTTGGGAAAAATATATAAAGGCACCCATTTCCATCTCAAAAATACCCTTTGTTGATACCTTGACTCCGTTGGATCCATTTTAGTGAATTTTGGCCATTTTTGAGTCAAGCTTGCTAAATGGTTGTTTTGAAGCCTTTGTTGCTCCACTGCTCTTGTTTTGAAGCTATCTTTGAAGGACATTAGGGTCCCTTTGAAGTTAAACATTTACTTGTACTTGTTGTGTTATTGTGTACTTATAATTGTTGTTGGAGTTTGTATTGTTGAAATTGTATTATTCCTAAAGATTAGCCTCCTTTGTACCTTGATGATTTTGCTTAGGAAACCTCTAGTGTCTGTTTGTGAGTTTACACACTACTTAACAAGTTGTACTAACTTGTGTTTGTCAATTGTCCCTTGTCTAAACTCTAGCTCCTATTTCTCTTGCTTCTCGTAATACTACAGAGTGTTGACTTCTTTAGTGCTCAAGTGTTTAGATTTTTGTGTTAGAAACAAAACTATGGTGAAGCTTTGAACTACACAACTTGTAGAAAATTCCCAAAAAATCCCCCCAAATCTCAAAATTTGGCCCAAGCTTAATCCTAAATAATTAGATTTTAAGCCCCAAAGTTTAGTTTTCAAATATTCACATATGCGTTTACATTTAGTTTCCCCCCAATATCTAAGGACCCCCAAAATACCAAGTTAGCCCAAAAGTTTAGTATCAGAATTTGGGAATTAGTGCACAAGAAAAACTAGATTCCAAACTTTCAATGCTTAAATTTCCTAGATAGAAGGCCCAAAATATATCCAATATTAGAAAAAACCAAATTCCAGTTGTGAAAACCAACCAATATAGGAAGGCCAAAAATTAAAAATTCCCAACCAATCCTCAAAGTCAGCCAAGTAAAGCACAAAACTATATAATCGGTTTTTCTCTCTTGGAAGAATTTGACCAATCAACGACTGCCATGTGGGGGCATAGTAAACAAATGAGTTTTGGTAAAATTAGCTTGGGTAGGGGTAAACCAATCAAAGTCTGTCATAGTCAAATAGACAAAAGTTCCAGCCAATCATGACATGTCATATGGCAGCACAATTAGCAATAGATTCCGACATAGTCAGCAATTGAGGTTGGACTAGTAGGGAGATTCCACATGGCAAGGGCTTGTGGAGGCTTATTAGAGGCCATCTGCATTACTTGCCTAGAGGTTTGATTTAGATAGGTGGGAGGGGGGGCTCCATTGAAGGGAAACGTTCAGCTTGGATGTCTGACCGGCCCTCTAGGCTCTAGTCCGCGCACTACACAATTACAGAGTTGGAAGGGCCAGACCTTCACATAGACCCTTCTAAATATAGGAAAGGACAAGCTCAACCAAATCAAAAGGAGCTAAAGTAGCCAGTAATTGTAAAGACATGGTAAATCATCTAGTCAACAAGAAGCTGCAGGTTGCTCCAAACTGGACCTATGAGCTCTAATGGCACTTGTTGGACCCTCTTGATTTAGAAATTTGAGTGGACGGGACCCTTCTAGCATCTAGATGTTTAGGAAGGTAATGGAGTATAGTCCTTATTGCAACCTATGTAGATTGTTTGATATGGTTTATCTGTCTATGTACTAGACTAGTCTAGCTTGCTTTTAGGTGGTATTAGACTGATTCTAACTATCAAGTTCTAAACCAAAAAAATTCAAATTCAAATCATAGTTGGAACTTAATAAGGAAAAAATAAAAATTAGGATTAGTGAAAGGTAGGAAAAATTAAAACATAATCAAAATTTCACAAAGATTTTCAATGGAACAATTACAATATTAGAGAAGGTAGTAGAAGCTAAAACTAGCTACATAGAGAGAAAAATTATTGATTCAAGGAGTATAGAAAATTGTCAAACTTTAAAAATGCTAGTAGAATAGAGTGGTTGAAGATCATTGAATCTAAAAGTTTGCAATCAAGATAGGATTAGGTGAAATTCTAAAGGATTCTATTGAACCATTAGGAGTTAGATCATATGTTTATTGACTTTGGATAGGGAGACAAGAATATTGCATTATTGTCTTGAAATTCGAACAATTATTGTAATGCAAAGTCAACTAGTGAAATTCAATTATTTAATAGAATAGAAATAGGGGGAAAAAAGTAGTGGAAAAAAAGTGAAAATTGAAAAGTAGTTTATAGAATTAAATCCAAAAATTTCTAACCAAAAATTTGAAAATTAAATGGTAACTACGGATTGAGGAAAAAAGATGGAAAACAACAAAGGCTTCAAGGGTGTTTCAACCATATTGTAGATGAGGTTCAATCTAAGGCAAATTTCTAAATCCCATTTTTTCCTCTAAATCTTCTAATTAGTAACTTCAACCCACAATCAAAGTACAAATTAGATTTAGACCATTAAAACTAAATTTTATTTCAATGTTAGCTTTAAAACTTGTAGAAGAGGTCAAAAGGTTTTCAAAAATATAAGACACTTAGAAAATAGACTTAAAATGACCAAGATAGGGATAGATGAAGTTTACAAACAAAATTGGATGAAGATTAACAAAATTTCATCTGAAAAGAACAAGATAGGAAACTTAAAGAATAGTAGAAAAATCTTGTATCCATAAATGACAAAAAAAAGTTAATTTCAAATTGTAGGCTAAAAATAACTAGCAGATGAAGTTTTAAATATAAATTAGAAGTCAAACTTCATCCACTTATAACTTTCACTAGGAAAGTTTAAACTTCAAATATTTTATCAATTTGGATAGACAAATTCAAGCTCTTTGAGGAACAAGTTTTAAAATTCTAAGAATAATATATTAATAAAAATAATTGAGTGGCCTTAAAAAAAGTAGTTGTTGACAAAAAATCTTTTGAAGCCAACCAAGTATGAATTTAAGTTTAGAAACTCATAGAAGAAGATTAGGAGAATCCAAAAATAGTTTATAAATAGGAAACTCTATGAGAAATCAAAGGATGAAGTTTATAAGGGAATTTGAATGAACTTGACAAATTTTGGTTCATCCAAAATCAAATTTAGGATTTAGATAGTAGATTTTATCTTAAGACTTTAATTAGCAAAAATTCAAAATCAAATGGAGTTCGGAAGTTGTTAGAAAAGGATGGATGAAGTTTAATTTGGCTTTTCCAAGGCTAAACTTCATCCAATCATAACTTTCTCTAGGAACATTGGATTTGAATAAATTTTATGTTTTTGAATATGGAATGATTTTATCTCTAATTTTGGATTGATAGTTTTTGACTATAAACTTTTGCTTCAAAATCCACAATAGCCTTGTTACATTTGACTATTTGACCAAAAGTTGGTTTTGTTTTAGGCCTTAGTTGGTTTATGTTGCATTTCATAATACATAGACATATAAAAAGCTCCATTGCTTGGAAGGCACAATGAACCATGCCTGTAAACTCAATTAAAAAAAATCCACTTAAATACTAAGAACCTTGTTGTACTCATATAATACCAAGGGTGGATATTAAAATATTCACAATTGTCCTTGGTGATAACCTAAAATTAATGAAGGTTGTTATTTTGACAACCAAAATCATCATCAATAGTTCTTTGAAAGCCAATACTAATATTTGTTAGAGGCTTAACAAAGTTGGGTGCGTATTTGCTTGGATACCTTGATGAAATGGATTTTGCCTAAGTTTTAGCCTTTTAGGCACAATTAAGATTTTTTCAAGTTGAAGTTGAATGTATTCTTGTTAATTAAATTATACAGTGAAATCATATTTTTACTATTTATTTGTTTTAGTCTTATGGCTTTAGAATTCCATTATTTTCATGTTGGCTTTATTCAACCATTTTTGTCTTGGCTTCATTTCACTAGTTCGCTTCATTCATTCACCATTCAAGTCATAGCTTTCAATTATAATCATGGCTTCAAAGGCATCCTTTGGTCTTAAAGAGGACCCTATATATCAATATAGAAATTCAAAAAGTTGCTCCAAAAAATAGATTAAATTCGTTTCAACCCAAATGTCATAATTGGAGTAATTTTTGGCCATGGATAAAATTATCAATTAATCTTATCTTTATAATCCATTTATATATAAAACCATATTCAATTATAGCCACTCAAGAATAATAGAAAGATTTATAAATAAATTTTAAACAATTTTAAGTGAAACCACCATTCTTGCTTACTTGCATTTATGAAGTCGGTAAGTCTCTTTTAGCATTGAAAGGTCTCTAAGGATATTTCATTGAAAGCACTTGCATTGAAGATGATTCAAAATAGAAAAATAGGAGATGCAAGGTTTGAAAAATTTCTCAAAGAGTTTAAAGACACTTGGTTGCACTTGAAAAATGAATCAAGGGGCATAAACTTTATTTATTTTCAAATGAAATTTCCAAAAGAAAAATAGTAGCTCTCCATGCACAATTAAATCCTATGCATGGCATGTCGATCAATATCATAGAGAACAAATTCTATAAGGTTTCAAAAATCATTTCATTGGTATTATTGTGAAGTCCAAGGTACTAATCCTCCATTTGTAGTTTACAAACTAACATTGTTGTGACCATTCTAGACAATCCACGAGGACTCTTAACAATTGTTATACACAAATACAAAAGATTGCTAACATGGACACTGTTTGAACACTTCATGGGAGCATAGTCAAGGGATTATGATTGTGCGGGTTGTAATCTAGGTCTACATGGGACAAGTCCCAATATGGAATTGGAACTATGCGCATTGGAACAGGGTTGTATAGATCGCAATCTGTTTTTGAATTGGACAAGTCTCATAATGAAGTAGGAACTACACATGCTGGAATGGGGTTGTAGAAGTTGCAATCCAATTCTTGAGTTGAGCAAGTTCCAATTTGGAGTTGGAAATGTGCATGTCGAAATGGGTTGCGAAGATTGCAATCCGGTCTGAGGTTAGGCAAGTGAGAAAGTTCTAGCATGGAGTTGGAATGAGGTATCTTTCTCCAGGAATGATAAACACAAACACTGCAAATACAAAGGCCACCGAGAAGCCCTTCATTGTAAATAGGATGATGATTTCTATCTACACTTGTAACAAGTATATTAATTAGTTAGTGCAAGTTCAACTCTACAAACTTTGTGTAATCTATGAAGTGTATTGAAAAGACATCACAAAAGACATGAACATTTGATTCAATGTGTTACTAAAAGTATTCCTCGATGGAAAGACAACCCTAAAGCATCCTTCTAAGATGCAACAAATACAAAACTAAAGGAAGTAGTTGCAAGCATCAAAAAAATCAATCCTAAAGTATGGTGTCAATGTGTGACAAAATGCATTATCTTCATACTATTAAAGACAATCCATAAATATGCAAATTAGCAACATGAGTACAACATAAAGATTAAAGAATAATCCAAAAAATATTGCTACAAATGAACAAGGTGCAATACAAAAGATCCAAACAATCAAATCACATAGTGAGATAGAAAAACAATTTAAAGCATGTTAACAAGATGTCATGAAAAGAGACAAACCAAGTAAACAAAAAAAAAGGATTTGGTTGTCGGTGAAAAGAAAATTCATGTTGGATATGTTCGGGAAAATAAAAAAAACATCATTGATAACCAATAACATGAATTATTAGTTCAAGTCAAGCAATTGAAGAAATCCTTAAGCAAACATTTTGCTGCAATTTGGCATACATGAAGGATTGTGCTTTTACAATTGATTAAAGTTTCAAGTCAAACCTAATGAATGAATAAAAAAATTGTGATTACTCAAAACCTCATCTAGAAAAGACAATGCAAAATTTCCAATTAATAGTTTTTAGTATTTAGACTAGTTTCAGAATTCAAATACAGACATGTTTATCAAAGGTTATTAACAACAAGCACTTGATTGGTGATGGCATGATTTGAAAATAAATTTTATATCTTATATGTAGGAAGAAAAATCACTAGGTAATGTCAAATGAGATCAATTCAAGCACTTAATGTAGTTTCTCTCAAAAAAACAAACAAATAATTGTCAATAAACTTCAAAGGATTATTCTAAAACCTACATCATTCTAATTGAAGGTTGCCAATATGAATATTAATCTGTTAGTTGATGACATGATATTTTCATAAAGACGGAGAAGAAATTACAGAGATAATACAAATGAATATATTGCAAAATATAATTTAAAATAAATAATGCTCAAAAGTAGCACAAATGAAGTTCTACTGAGAATTTTTTGAATTTCTTGCTTGAAATGTAGGCAGTCATTCAAAGTCATGAGAGACTTGAATTGTAATATAGATCAACCAATGAAATAGCTCATAAGACTCACTAAATGTATGTGCTGCAAAGACAATGCAATCTCTTCAATTAAGTGTCCATGAACATCAAAGGCCTATTCGAGAAACTAAGTTGGGCCAATTGAAGGTTAATTAATTACACAAACATAGTCTATTGATGCACACAAATTAATAGGTGAAGAATCATGCAATGAAGTAAGGCGAATCATCCAAATTCATGAATTAATTTGAGAGAAGCTTTAAAGAGTACAAGACAAACTCTATTTGAATTGATTTATTTCCCACTCGAATTGCAAGAGTTTGCCCCAAACTTTGTCCAATTCAAGAAGGATATTGCATTGCTTTGAGCCTATATTCTTGAATGCTTCAACAATATTCCAAATACCTACGAGCATAGACTATTTGGTACAAATTGGATTTAACAAATTAAATTGAATCCACTACATTATCTATATATGATTCCAAAAGGGCCCTAAACTAATTTTGTAAGGTGAAGAAAAAAATTTATTTGGTTTTGGAAGAAATTAGAACTGGCATCTTACATAACATGTCTCCTATACATATTTTTGAAAATTCTTTTTTGTATTTGCTTGAGGTTGTATGCCTTTTATTTTTTCAATAATATCGCCAATCAAATAGTTAAAACGCTGCATTCAAACGCTGTAATTTTGAAGCCCCAGGTTTCGATCCCACGGGAATAGGAGGAGATTGAAGCCCCCCAAGACCGCGACAGCCCACGCGCAACACGCCACCGGCGAGACGAGCATTTGCTTGTGCGGCACACTTGTGTAGTGTCGCGTGCAGCTTTGGTGACCATTAATTTTAAGTTAAGTTTCGACTTGCAGGCGCATTGCAGTTTCGACTTCGTGTTACCTATCAAAAGCTTGGGAGCCGAACCGCTAGCTTCTGCATCCTCCTGGTAAGGACCTTAACTTCCACACGATCCTTTGTGAAAAAATAATAGTCCATCCGCTTCAATTCTTTCGCTTCTGTATTTACGAACAGGTTTTGGTTGGATTTCGTGTGATCGGTGTATATTTGTAGTTCAGTTTGGGATGTTTAGTGATTATTTAGGTTCCTGGAGGTTAGGAGGTGTGAATCTTGAGTTGCAGCAATTCAAAATACTGTTCCTGCTGTAGACATGTCCATTTTTCATTTTCTATGTCATGATCATGAATTTCTGTTTTCTAAAATGTGATGGATCGTGGTTGTCGATATGGTTTTTAGTTTAATACATAGGATTTGATGCCATATACTTTGCTGCATGTCAGTTGAGTTTGTGAGACGGTCGGTACCGACTTAAAGAAGGCACAAGAATTTGTCGACGTAACCAGGGGCAAATCTTCAGGTGAGTTCTTGATTACAAGTTTCTGAGGGTGTCTATTTAGGTTTACTTATTTCATTGTCTTTGCTGTCATTTCGGAGTAAGTAACTGACTTTGCCGATTTTGATGTATAGGACTAATTACACGATGCTTCCTCAAGTGCAGGAGATTTTTAGGTTTTCTGAACGCAGGGTTACGAGCTTCCTTAGGTGTTTATTTTCTAGTGATGTAGCCATCGTCTGGTAATCTGATTGCAATGTCACGAAAGGGATTCTATATTTTGTTGAAATTTATTGTTAGATCTTAGCGTAATGGCATTCTGCATTACTTATTGTAGCAACCAGACATGTCTATTCCTTGTAATGAGGCTCCTTTGACCTTGATTTGGTCCTTGCTCTCCATTGTCTACGCGCAAAGATCTTCCCTTGCAGAATATTTCTTCTTTCTCGTTGTATCGAATAGTTTCCCGTCCTTTTGACACAATTTGTTTCTGTTTTTAGAGATTCGTACCTTTGTGGTATCCCAGGGTTGCCGGAAAACTGATTCTTCCATTTTCAATTATATTTTTGATTGCCATTTGTTAGATTCTGTTTTCAAAGACTTTCTTCTGAAGATGTTGGAACACTTCAAGAGATTGAAAAGCGTTAAAAGCATTCAAATTATTACTGAACCAGAAACGCATCCTCTTCTCTTGTGTTGATAATAACCATGTGTGAAATTGTCCTTCTTAACAAATACATGCTGCAGTAAACACTCTACAGCGCTTGAAAAGTCTTTTTTCCGAAATGATACCGAATGCCAAATAGTCCGTCGGCTGTAGCTCATGTTTGTGGTACAACAGCATGTCTCAACCAGATATCGCCAAAACAGTGGCAGAGAAGTGGGAAGCAGCGAAGGTCCAAGCCCTGCAGTCTCTGGAGACCAGCCGCCAAGCATGGACAACATACGTGGATCCCAAAGCTCGTGAGCTTCAAGTGACTTTGAAGCAGAAGATGGAGGAGACACAAAAGTTTCTGAGTGAAAAGGTAGCCAAATTCTCTAGTCATAAATAAATAAACAAATGTATAGTATCTTACCCTCTATGTTTGTGTATTGAATTTCCCTTGTGCATGTTCCATTTCCTAAGCGTTTTTATACTGATAGACAGGATTGATAGTATCGGTTGTTTTCATGAACCTACAACTGCTTTGATCATTGCAAAGGCCGGTCATCGACAGATGATCTGCTAGGTATGTAATAGGCATTTTGTCTTGACAAGGAAACAAACTGTTGATCCAGGAGTCCTACAAGGGGACATCCTTACTTGCCAGAATAATAATCCACCCATAAGAAGCAGGCTGAACTTGTCTTTCTTCCAGCTATGACTGATGTGTTCCTCATTCAGCTAGGCTGAACGGTAGTGTATATTCCATTTACTTATCTAACTGTGGCATTCCAAATCTGGCAATGAGTATTTTCCATTTACTAAGCTTATTCTAACTGTGAGAATAACAATAAGTACATACTCCCTCTGTCCCAAAATGATTGTCCACAATTTTATTGCCAATTTCATTAATCATGTTATGAAATACAAAATTAAGATAGGTTCCAAATTTATATCACTAAAATCAATGAAGAACATTATATGTGTTCATTGTAACCTAATAAAATTAGCCACATGGAAGTCTCTATATGACTTACTCAAAAAAACATTTAAAAAATATGACATTCAAAGTGAACAATCATTTTGAGATGGAGGGAGTATTAATTTTCAACAATGCTTGCCACCTCAAGGGTAGACTTTGGGGTGCTTTGGGGTTAGTTATGCGACCATTCTAAATTATACTAAATTCAATGTTTAATCTCTGAACGTCCAAAGTTTGTTCCAAAATTGACAATTTGGGAAAAAAAATCATTATAAAGTACTCTAAATTATACTAAACTTGATGTTTAATCCCTACACATCCAAAGTCTTTTCCAAAATTGACAATTTGGGAAAAATCATTATAAAGTACTTCCTCTGTCCCCCAAAACGTCATCTAGATCAACACAAATTTCTTTTAGTGAGCCTTCCCTTGATTCTATGAGTTTTTTTTAATGGAGATTTTTTTTCTTTCATCTTATAATATGGAAAGATCCATTTGACATTTGGATTGCCAACCTTGCATTGGGTCAATTTGTCAAAAGAAAAAATCGACACTGTACGGGTCTCCTGAAATGGCATGCCATTTGTCGTTACAAGGTCTACATGCCTAATATGCATTGCAGATGCCTTTAGTTTTATGATGTAGATCACATATAACACTAAATTTTGCAAACTTTGAAACAAAATTGTTTCAAATACATAACATAAGAGCTAGGAATTTCAAAGCTCCTGGTGCTTAATTCCTAAAGTCCCAAAGTCTCTACATAGGACTTTGGGAATCTGAGGTAGGTTCATGTGATCTCAATTTTTGACATGATATTTTTGAAACTTTTTTCAAAGATAGGAAATTAGATTAGCTTTCCAAGCATATAATTTTTTATTTCAATCGGTGCCCATAAACAAAAGTTATGCCACCATGAGTCCAAAAAACAGCTTAAGGGGTAACCAAAAAAAATCATAAAAGGTTTAATTTTTAATTATTAATTTTTTCTCAAAGATTATATTTTTGTCTACAACTTGAGCTTTGATTCATTCTATTTGAACTGGTGATGAGATAATCTTATTTTTGGGGGCCAAAAAATACTTAAAGACTTCATTTTTTAATGCAATTTTAACAATTTTTCAAAAAAAATTTAGGCAAGTTTTTTTTTTGCATATCTAACCTTAGGATCTTGTACTACATTGGTATTAAAATGCATGGAAAAAATTTTAGAAACTTTAATTGCGTAGATTGCAAGATATTTGCATTTAAAGTGAAGAAAACAAGATTATTTAACACCTTGATTGGCTAGATTTTTTGGATTTGAATCTTCTTAGCTTAAAATTTTTTGCACTACTGATTTTGGTTTTCTATTTTTTATGTTGAAGAATTGAGTTGAGAATCTAGAAAAATAATTCACCAAAAGAGCACTTAATTTTCATTCATTAAATTTTTTTTAAGTTGAAGTAGGTTCAAGATTGAAGGGATAACTAAACCATTAACCCCTAAAGGATCAAGGCCTTATTTTTGCCAAAAAACATTCAAAACTGCCATTTCTGTAGCAAAGAGTAATAAAAATTGAAAATTATTTTTTCTGCAAATCCAACCATAGGATCTTATACCTTACTAGTATGAAAATGTGTGGAAAAAATTTCAAAATTTTTGACCATATAGATTAAAAGATATATGCGTTTAAAGTGAAAAAAACAATTTTTTAGCACCTTGCGGGACTGGATTATTTGACTTTGAACTTTTTTAACTTAAATTTTTTGCACTACAGAGTTTTGAGCTTTAAATCTTTATTGTGTGAAATTGAGTTGAAAGTCTAGGGGAAAAAATAAATTAAAAAAGAACTTAATTTTCATGCTTAAAAAATTGTTAAGTAGAAGTCTATGAGAAAGAAGCAAAATCTAAATTATTAATATCTTTAAGATGGAACTAAAATGCACTAATCCCAATGGTGGGATTGTTCTAGCAAGCAAAAAAAATCATGTAAAATTTTTTCTTCATAAAAATTGTAAAAATTGCATTCAGAAATGAATTCTACAAGTTATTTTTTCAGGAAGATGCTCTAAGTGCCCGAAAAACAAGATTGTCCATAACTTTCTCATAATAAGTCCAAATGGAATGAATCAAAGCTTCCCATGTAGACAAAAATATAATCTGCAAGAAAAAAAATTCAAAAAAAAAATTCAAAATTTTGCAGCCCAGACTCCCCCCCCCCCCCCGTCTCCTATTTAGAGCTTATATGGTCATAACTTTTGTTTCCGGGCACCAAATGTGAAAAAAATTATATTACCACAAAGCTCATTAGTTTTCCTATCTTCAAAAAAAGTTTCAAAAAATCATGACAAAATTTCAGCCTATAGGTACGTGCCCAAAATCCAATTTACCCCTCGAAGGGACAATGGTTCTTTAGGGGTTAATAGCTCTAAGATGGAATTAAAACACAATAATTTCAATGGTGAAATTGTTCTAGCAAACAAATTTAACCCTGCCTAAATTTTGTTTTTGAATACTGTAAAAATTGCATTAAAAAATAGATTCTATAAGTTATTTTTTCAAGAAGATGTTTAGATTGCCCCCAAAATAAGATTGTCTATAATTTTCTCATCACTAGTCCAAATAGAATGAATCAAAGCTTCAAATGTAAACAAAAAATATAATCTTTGAGAAAAAAATTAAAAAATTAAAAAATTAAATTTTTTGTGATGTTTTGGGGGCTACCTCTCAAGTTGCTTTTGGGACTCCTAGTGGCATAACTTTTATTGAGCTTTTGGGCTTTGATTGAGATAAAAAAAATTATATTCCTAGAAAGCTAATTCAATTTCCTATCTTCAAAAAAAATTCAAAAGATTATGTCAAAAATTGAGATCACACGAGCCTACCCAAAATCCTAAGAGTCCCCCCACAGGGACTTTGGGACTTTAGGGGGTAATAGTTTAGTTATCCCTTCAATCTTGAAATTACTTCTACTAAATAATTTTCTAATGAGTAAAAAAAATGAAGCATTTTTTGTTGAATTTTTTTTCCTAGATTCTCAACTTAATTCTTCAACATAAAAAAAATAAAAAACCAAAATCAATAATGCAAAAAAGTTTAAGTTAAGAAGATTCAAAGCCAAAAACCTAGCCAATCAAGGTGTAGAAAATCCCTTGTTTTCTTCACTTAAAATGTAAAAATATCTTACAATCTACTTGGTTAAAGTTTCTGAAACTTTTTTCACACATTTTTATATTAATGTAGTACAAGATCTTGCGGTTCGATATGTAAAAAAGTTATTTATTATTTTTCTCTTTGCAATAAAAATGGCAATTTTGAGTAGGTTTTTACAGAAAAAAAAAAAAAAAAAAAGCCTTGGGACTTACTTTAAGGGTTAAATGAGATCTTTTGCTCTGGCACTCTCCACAAGCCGAAATGACACTTGTCTCTTATTAGCCTGCCCCCATCCAAGTGAGTCCATTAGTTCTTCTTTTTTTGCCTTTTAATTCACTCTGTCCTTTTTGAAAACAAAAACAAAAAAACACAAGCTAGTTTTAAGAGATTGAATGTTACTCTGGCCATCAACCAACTGAAACTTTGGGCACATTTGCCCAAAACCATTTATTCTGAACATCACAACTGCTGCAGTGCAAAAGTGGATTATTAAGATACACGTATTGAAGGTCATCATCCAAAGTGTGGGCACATTGATGAACCCATCTGGTCTTAACTTCATGTAAGGTAGGGGTCTGTAAAAGCGACCCTTTAAGAGCTGATTTGCATTTGGGGGAAGCGAAACTGTTTAAAATAATTTTCAGTAAATTTTCCGTGGTAAGAAAAATGGATTTGGCATTTAACCCAAGTCGTTTCATATATTTTGGATCTTCATGGAATTAGTTATGAATTTTTGAAGTTGAAAACACAGTGGTTTCTAAAAGCGACCCCCTCCTGAAATGTACACTTCTCGTACATGTTAGAGGCAAAATGTACCAGATCGCTTTTAGAGACAAATCGCTTTTACAACCCCCTACCTTAAACTACTAAGTTACTGTATAGTAAGGTCTGTTTCATTTACGAATTGCCTCTCTCAATCATTCAAACTTTTTTTTATGTATGTGGAGTATAATTGGTATATTTTGTTAAATATAATTATCATGTCATCGTAATGCAATCCCACTCAAGTCTACCAAATTTTGGTTTTGGAAAAGCAAAAATTTATTTCTAGTGGGTTTTTAAATCCAATTTCCATGGTCTTATATGATATTTTATTGCAAGCAATTGGTGGTGAATTTCTTAAGTTTGAATGTGGATATAGGTAGGGAACATCCATATGCACATATTTCCCTGGGCAAGCATCTCCAAAAAAGTTTTACAATTTCTTCTATAGAGATTTCAATGTTGGGTGACAATGTCCAAATGTGGTCAAAATCGATATGATCTCTTTATTATAATTGGATTTTTCTATTTATCCTTCATGTGGTAACTAATTAGGGACATTCAAATATGATGGTAAAATTATGTTGTCAAAATCTAGTTAAAGTATAGAGACATCTACTTCACAAAGTTTGATCATATAAAGCCTCATATTGAACTCTTACTAGGAGCTTGTATTTTTGTTGATGGGGTGTTTTTTAATTTGAAAGATGTCCATATAGATGTTCCCTACATATTTATGCAATTGAAATAAAAAATTTCATCATGATTTAAAAATAATAATAATAATATATTATATAAAACCTTGAAAATTGACTTTAAAAATTCACCAAAAACAAAATTTTGATTTTTTAAAACTAAAATTAGGTATGCTTAATTGGGATTGTGTTAGAATTGGATGTTTCATCTTGCATTATTAAGATGGGCGCAAATGGGTAGTTCGTAAATGAAACAAACCTTACTGTACAACAAGGTTGGGCTCAGAGGCTTGGCAATCACGAGCAAGGGATGCTTGCGACCAATGTTTTATTTGTGGTTCTTGGACCAATGGTTACTATACATGGCTTTTCTTTCAAGAAGGTTTTTAGTTTCATGGCTCCTTCATTTGCAGGGGCTTGAATTGAAGGAGGCTGAAATCGAGTGAACGAATTGGACTATGCAATTTTTGTATGTGTTATTGGCTTTGCACAATGGATGAATTGAGGTTTCAGAAACATTGTGACAACAATGTGCATGATCTTGATTATAGTCTAGCATTTTTAAACACATTTACCCTCTTCTTATTCTACAGGCTTGAAGCTTTTCATTTTTTTAAGGCAATTGGGTGTCAAATTGCCTTTAAAAAATAACACTGCTTGTGACAAGTGGTTGTGGCCAAAAACTTCAATCATGTCGAGTAATCCCCAACATCAACACCATCATGTTTTGCACCATTATATCTGGGACACCTGCAGACACCCACTATGAATGAACCCAAATGATAAAAACCTGCCCTGGCCGGAGAGATGATTCACATCAGGAGGTTCTAATTATGAACCGCTGAGGATTGAACTCATTTGGGGTGTCATACAAGTACAAGTTACTTTGTGTAAGGAAACTCCACCTAAATAGCACAAATAAACAATTCGTCATGGTTAGCATTATTATATTGAAAAAAATATTGCTTGGATCTTGTTGGAAGCCAAAAGGGAATTGTAGATTCTCTAAGAATGCAGTTTTTGGGACACTAAATGAATAAATTGTGAATTTTCAAAGTACTGAAAATAGGGTTTAGGGTAACCAACCATAGACTCTCATGAATACTTAAAAGTACATTTCAGCCATGAATCTAGCCTGTGCGGTTTTAGAAAGCTTGTTGCAATTTAAGGTGTAGTAACCTTACTCACAATTGAATAGGTTTGGCAGCACCATGGTCTCGTACCTCTTAGAGCAAAAATCTTCTTGTGCTCTTCTTAAGAGCTGATGGTTGTTGCCTGCCACTTGGTTTTCGCTCTTCTTGTGCTCTTCCAATTAACTTGGATTGGGTTGCAACATGAGCTCTGCCAACACCAATTTTGCTTATTGTTGTTGCTGCTGCAGTTGTGCCCTGTCCTGCTATAAAGAATTCCTGTGCAATGGAAGGCTCTTTCATTGTGTCAAAGCAGAGCAAAACACAAAACGAAAACATAACATAAATCATGCTGAATTATTTAGCTCTTGGTATCTGCTGTCAAACCCCTAGAACCAGTTTGTAAGATCAACAGCGTCACCTTTCTTACCATCACTGAGAAGCTCCTTCATCACAGTGTGCATCTATCGGCTCAGTTCTTGCATCCTTACAGTATGAAGCATGTCACTTGGAAGAACAAGAGCTCCTGATGAACTTAAGCTTAATCCCTGAGTGTCCAGACCGTATTTGCTAAAATTTAGATCCTTTTCAATTCATTCCAATCAAACTATCGCATAAAATGAGATCCATATAAATAGATTGTATTGATTGATAATAAAGATAAGACCGGAGCTATAAGGAAAGAGATACGTCGTTTGATTGCAGAGTTGAAAAGATTATAATAGTCAAATAAGGAAAGTTTTGAGTTTTGAGAGGCCATATTTGAGGCTATGGGGTGTTCAGGGGTTAATTATGGAGCAAATAAGGTCCATGAGAAGCCAAGGCTAAATAAATAAGGTATAGTAAAATCACTCATAGCCAACTAAATAAGCAACTGTGGACATGATGTGGAATACAATAAGACGAAGGAAACATTTCCACAAGTGCAAAGATAGAAAATGAGGGGGATTGCCAAAATTTGATAATTTTATCACTTGAATTAAAATTACTATGAATTTTGGAAGGCAATGAACTCATGTCCAATGTGCAAACTATTCCAAAAACGCTCATTCAAGAGACTGCTTCTTGTTCACTTTGGCACACCAAACCAAACAGATGTGTCATGAAAATAATGGAGGAATTGATGGTGGAAAATCAAGAACTCATGTTTGGGAATTAATCCCAGTCTCTTTTGAATTTCAGCCCCCCTATTCATTGCTGATGGGGTTGTGGTTGGAATGAGTGGTTCTACTATAGTACACTCTTAAAGCAACCATTTAAGAGCTCATTGCCTTCTCAGGGAAGCTAAACTACTTGAAACAATTTTCAATAAATTTTTGTAGGAAGGGAAATCGAATTGGCATTTAACCCAAGTCATTTCATTTTTTTGAACCTTCGTGGAATTAGGTACAAATTTTTGAAGTTGAAACCCAGTGATCATTGAAAGTGACCACTTCGTGAAATGTACATGGATGGTACATTAAAAAAAGCAAAATCTACCTCTGTGTCATGATTGCTTTTAGAGCACAGACGGTTTTAGAGCAGACTACCTTATTCACTCCTTCCAGCAATTATGGTGAAGGCTAAATTCTTGGGCTGTGATGAGGAATTTGAGCTCCTAAACTAGAAGACCTCCTCAGCCACCTCACATGAAAATACAACAATGCAAGGCAGAGAATTTTCAGTGATGCGCACAATGTCATCATCAATTCATCTCAAGCCTCTTTTTTTTTGAAACCATCCTAATTCCTCAATAATAGCTCCAGTTTCTGTTGCACATAAGTTAAGTTAGATTGTGTGCCATTTAAACTAAATTGACCAGAATTGATGAAATTTGGTCACAGAAGGGCCATGCAGATTTTCGAGGGACTGAAATAATTGTTGTCCCACAGCTACAACACTGACAACTTCTTAAATAGTCAGCCAGTGTAAGGTAGGAAGGATCCACATCCTGAGATGTACACTATTTGTACTTTTTGTTTTTGCATTGCATTAGCAATGTACAATACTTCCGTGAAGCTCCAAAAAATATGAAAGGACTAGGGTTAGATTCCAATTCCATTTGTCTTTCAAGAAAAAATTTCAAAAAAATTCATTTCAAGTTGTTTAACTACCTCTGCATTAATTTCCAGCTATTAAATAGTTGCTTTATGGACCTCCTGACTTACCTCAGTGGCATGGTTATTGAATTACTGAATACAATGAAAGAGTGCAGTGGCTATACAAGCTTATAAATGTATGTTTATGAATTCAGCATGGTGAAAAATGGGAGGATTTGGCACAGAATCAGCACATACCCAATTGGAGGTACATGAGCTGAGTCACAAGTTTATGTTAAATACACTGGTCATGACAACTCAACTGCTTATGAGAGCGCAGGTGACGTAGGAGGTCCATAAATGGATCATCTAAGGGTTGGAACAAAATTTTGGGGAGGTGAAACATCTTGAAATATTTTTCACTAAATTTTTCTTGAAAGACAAGTGGATTTGACATCTAATCCAAGTTGTTTCATGTTTTTTGAAGCTTTGTGTAATTAGTCATGAAATTTTGAAGTTGAAATGGCATAGGGCTCGAAAACAACTCACCTCCTAGAATGTACATTGTCTATACATTGTTGAAGGCTATGAAAAAGCAACGTGTACAAATAGTGTACATTTAAAGAGGTGAGCCATTTTAGAGCCTGAGCCTTTTTTTTTGGAAGAAACGGTGACCATTAAAAGAAAGAAAAAAACCCAGAAAAAAATAATCAATCCAGCTCTCTACCAGCTCTCTAGACCAATTTAACCTCAAGAGCCTCAGCCATTTTAGAACCTCCTACCTTAGATTTCCCGCAATGGAACACAAGGGGCCATGTAAAAGTATTCAAGTTTTGAGGGTGTTTAGCTTAGCGACCAAGAAGAAGATTTGAACATAGCCTACAACACAAGGTAAGGTACGCTGAAGGTAAGAACACTGGAGCGGCAGTAGTCACACAAGTTCTTCACACAAGTAAATTTAATGGCTTCAGAGCAAGTCAATGTATAACTTATACCTTAGTGTGTGACACCAATAAAAGCAAACAGTGCTTTAGATGCAGTGCTCATTCATGTGGGGAAACGTTTCATTGCTTTCAGACCACGAAACAACACTGATTTAATGCAATGCAAAAAAAGACACTTGAGTTTGAGCATCATAATGCAACAGAATGTGGCCTTAAAACTCTTCAATTGTGGTTTACAATATGAATTGCAATACATTGTTATTTACATGCTACCATGATCATTAATTTATTTTGTATTGAATAATATTTGGTCGATGTTTTTCTGGTAGAATATCACCATATTCATAATATACTATACGGTCGCAAAGGGCTTTCAAACCCTTCTAGGGATAACCCTGCAATGTTAGGAGAGCCATATCATGGCTTTTGGATGACAATGAGTTGATTTGCAAATCAAGGTGTTTATAGGCTTCTCTACCTTAGCTTACTACTAATAAAAGTTGAGTACCCCTTCTTGTGATTTTTTTTTTTTTTGCACTTTCAATTGATGGATCCTTTTCTACTCCAAAACTTATTAAGATAGGAGGTGCATGGAGTACACAAACCAATTACCGAGACATCCAAGAAACGCACAACAACTCTTGCCAATTACCATAGGGTAACTACACAATTCAACTACTAATTCAATTGTGATGGGAACAAAATTTTGCATCATCACCCAATGGCCACGCATTGTACAGTGAAGGGTCATAAGGAATTTTCAACTAGATTTCAAGTGCATCGTCCTAACCCTACAGAAAACAAGTTAGATGCACTTCACAAGCTCACTTTCCTATGAAAAAATGTCCAAAATGGTGGTTACTCCTTGGATTCTTTTTCCTAAACAAGTTGATCACGTGCTTGAAAAATCTTAGACCATTTTGAATTGTACAACATATAGGAAAAAAATAATAAGTAGACAATAGTAGAGAATGATTCAAAATATTAAATTGTTAAGGATTTAATTATGGAATTAGAAAATGCCAAACCCAATGGATGAAACGTTGTTATAAACAATCTACATCCTATAATTCTTTTTTTCAAAAAATATTGAAAATTGAGTAAGATAAAGGACTTCAAAGTTTATTTTAGAGTAAAGAATCCATAACTGCCCACAAACAAAAATTGCTCATAACTTTCATCTCATTAATCAAAATGGAATGATTCAAATCTTTCCACCTATATATAACTCTAGAAAATTAATTTCAAATTTTTGTTTTCCAAAAAAGTGATTTTTTCTGATCTGCCCTTACTGCCCTATCGATGAAAAAAATAAAATATTCGGCCACAACCTTTGACTCGTATTTCCACATGTCATGAAGTTTGGTGCGTTTGAAAGATATTCCTCACTCCCACCTTCTATTAAAATTTCAGCCTAAAATATGCAAATCTCTAGTCACATGTACCTACCCAAAATATCTATAGAACCAAAAAAACGAAGGCCGGTCCCTTAGTGGTTAACAATCATGCCAAATTTCAAACCATACAAGTCTCTGTATGTATGTGGAAAAGGATTTGGATTTTGTCTATGCAGTGATCGGCAAGTTTACTATACATCCATGGCCTCATTTCGTTCAATGTCCACGCTTATTCAGTGACTGTTGTACACATGACAAACAATGAACATGTCACCCGTTCCTAGATATTTCGAGAAGCCTTGTCAAGTAGTGTAACACAAGCAAATTTAACCCTGTAACTTAAGGACGTTGCTGACCACAATGGTCTGATGGAAGACTCCAGGGTTGACTGCCTACAGCAACAGTGAATGGGTTCAATAATCACAGAGAGTTTTGGTGACTACCTTGGTCATGAAGGGCCACATCCTTACAGAGTGAAGTTACCACCGTCACCTGCACGATCCCACTTGAGCTGCACTGCTGTTGTGCAGTTCCTCCGTCTGTGCTGTGCTGCTGCACTTCACCAGTTCACCACCGTGGTCAGTACCTCACCTCACTGGCATAAGTGAAGCTCATTTGGACACTTCCACTTCCAAGATGAAAGTAAGCCTAAGCTTGGAGTAGCTGCTGCAATGACATGGGTGGCGCACTCATGCGTTAAGTTCAGTTGAGTTGCAGCAAGTTCAGGAAGGTGGGTCAGTCCAGCCAGCCAGCTGAGGTTTTTGTCCTTCAAACTCCGTCGGGGTTCACTGAACTGACCTGACGCGTTCTGCCTTGCCGTCCAAATTAATGTAACCAGGCATGGTCAGAAGCAGCAACTGAGACAACGTCAGCAGTCTCCTCCAGTCAGCCCCAATCAATACCCAAAACACACACACACACACGACTCCGTCTGTGGAAAGCATAAAATACCTTACCTTAAGCTCACGTTTGTTGTTTGGTATGCACAGAGATCAGAGAGTGAGTGAAGTGACATGACATTGAAAAAATAAGCAACTGGGATGATCCATTTTGTTGTTTGCACAGTGAGCACTGGCAGAGGAGAATCTTGGTAGGAAAAAAGTTGAGTCACAAACCAACTGAAGGGGATGAGCATAACATTCAGTAGCAGCTAAAGCAGAGGCTGCCTTTCTCCTCTTCCAAGAATTTCATCCACAGGAAGTGGTGACGCCAACTATCAAAGCTAATTTAATTGGAGTCAGCTAAGCCCTCATTAATTGTTTCACTGCTTTTATCTCTCACAGTCTGACATTTTTCGACATCTGGCCATGTAGCTATCGAATGGTGTGGAATATTCGGCACCATATCATCCAGTAGATGAAATGATGCCGAATATTCGGTACCATTCTGTCAAAGGGAAGGCAGACTCCTTTGTTTGCTACTGAATGTTATGGGGGGCTGAGATATTTGGAGGTTGATGTATTTTCCTTGGCTTCCTCTATGGATGAAATTGTTGAATTGCTCCGCTTCTCTCTCTCGCCTTAGTCTTTAAAAAAAATGAAAAGCTTTAGTTCTGAGGTGTGATTGTGGAAAATGGTAAAAAAAACAAAAAACAAAACACCCATTGAGTACAATGTTTTATGGTTTTGTGTTCTATTTGCTTTTATCAATGGAAATTGCTCATGTGTTTCAAGAAGAAAAAAAATGTAGAATCAGGGGTAGTCACACCTTCTTCACTCTGCGTTTAATTAACGGATAACTAGGACGTGGCGCTTCCTTGTTGGCCGTCCGTATCTTGTGGAGCTCCCATTCACGGTTAACTGAACCAAACCATTCTCCTCCTCTAGTGCTAAAGAAATGGACATCCGGAAGATTTCATGGATATCTTTTGATCTTGTGATAAGGATTTTCACCCTTGCTTTGTTGATTTCATCGTCATTTCTTACTTCATTGTCGTCATCGTGGCTCAAAAGACCGTTGCTACAAGCTTGTGTTGTTGATAGCTGAGCATTTCGGCATATAACATTTCTTTACAAAATTGCAATTTGTGGACACTTTGTAGATGCCAACATCAAGAAACCTCCATCACCAAACTCAAAAGGGTATGTACTTCTAAATAGTGTGATTCCTCTTTATCAGGTGTCCATTTCTTTACGTGAAGGTATAGTTTGCAGTTTAGGGTTTGAATTTTTACGATGACAAGTATATGCATCTAGTTTAGGAGTTTTACAATGACAAGTATATACACAAACCTTTTAGAGATTTAGCATGCATCTGTTGATCGATTTAGGGTTTAGGGTTTAACATAAAAATGTGGATTTAGCATGCATTCTGATGTTGTAATTGCTTGCTTCCGTTTAATTGAGCAACCATTTCAAAGTTTGGTCCACTTGAACATGGCAATTCACTTCATTTTCATACATTTTAACAATGCAATGCTAAAGGACCTAAACTAGATGCATATACTTGTCATTTTCAAAAGGACCTAAACTTTTAATATTTGAACATGGCAGTTCATTTCATACTTGCAGTTTGATCCTTTTGAAAATAACAATTTCATCCATTTAAACATTGTAGTTCTATCCATTTTAACATTGCAATTTGTTCCATTTGTAAATTGTGATGATTAAGTCCTAAACTTCAACCCTCTATAATTGGCTCCTCAAACTATGCAAACTTACCCATTTAGTACAAGCATGTAAATCCATTCTCTATTTTCCATTCTCGATGCTTCACACATCAAAAAGGGGAATCACACCTTCTTCATGCACAACGGTTCCCCATTGTCTCCTTTTTTCTCTCACCAACTTCTCATTCTTGAAGAATTTTTGCTTCTCAGAGAAGGTGTGACTACCCCTATTTTTACAAAATCTTGGAATGGTATTACTCTCCGAAATGAATGAATGGACACACTTTTGGATGGATACATGCATTGGTATTTTGATTTCATCTATTCTTGTGGATGGAAAGAGCTTCATCCAATTCTTTTGATTGGAACTACAACAAGCCCTTAACTCTTAATGGATGGATTGGTGATTATGGAAATCATTCTTTTGGTTACCATGTAAATCATTCACTTAAAAAATTTCAATGGAAATCAAACTACCATAGAAGACCTTCCTTTTTCACAACAAAATTCTAAGGATGAATAGTTGCACTTCTATCCTATTAGAAGGATTATCTATCAAACATTTGTCGCGCCCTTTAGTACTTTAAGTTCACCCAAATTACTCTTGTAGCATTTAACTCCTAGTATCACCAACACTTACCACTTTAAGCTCATCCAAAGTGCTCTTATATCACTTAACTCCTACTAACACTAGGCTCACAATCTCCAAACAATGTACATGCCACGCACCTACAATGTTAGGATCCAACTCCCTTTAGGAGGTTCTTACATTCTTCCATGACTCCCAACACTTAACTCCCACAAGACACTAGGCATGTCATTTGATGACATGGGGCTAAACTTCCATTGATATCCAAGCACATGGTGGCGGCATTGCTCCCCACTTGTGCTAACCACCCTTGAATGGAACCCAAGTCCCCACTAGGCCTAATCCATCTTATTTTAGAATTCACTAATCATAACTTATACCATGGAGTTGGATACCATCTAGCTAATATCAAAAAGTGCACGAGCACTCCATAATAATAGTAGTATCCACAAGTGGTAATGAGAGCCCAACACCAACCTCACCGCTTGTGGCCACTACGGTTCACTACGACACCATTCAAGAGTGAAGAAAAAGATCACCCTTCTTCATAGTACTCTCTGCAGGATTTGATAACCACTCCCTCCATCCTAGGGATCTCCAGGACATCCTAAGACACCCCAATCTTGGAAAACCACCCAATTCTATGTTGTTTCCTCAAAACCAAGTTCCAAAAGACTCCTAATCTTTCTATTGGGATAATTTTTGTTTTTGGATTCCAAATTCAAAGTTTAAAACCGTTTTCATGATTACTTTTTCTTCATATTATTGTGGATTACTCACTTTCCCAATTCCAAGTATTGAAGAAGTTATGACCCTCAAAGATCCTAGTCCCCTAAGACTGTAGTTTTCCAAAGTTCTCCTCTCTTTAGATGCCCCTAATTTTTAGCTCACAAGTGATTTCCTTGTGATACTTAGTATTCTAGAATGCTTATCTTGTTAGCTTTTCAACAATATGTGACATGACCTACTTGGCCCAAGGGATCATCCCAAAAATCCTACTCCCATGTCCTGAGTCCATGTCCCACACCTCTGGTTGCAGCCAACGCATTGCCAACTTTGAAGAGCCATAACTTTTGATTCACAACTTGGATCCTCAAGTTATTTGGATCTACAGACATGTCTTCTTACAATCTTTCCAAACATATATGAGCCACCATCCAATTTGTACCAATTAGAGCTTTACAAGGCTATGTTTTCTCAACAATCCCCACCTCTTTTACCTTATCTCTTGCAAGGCTTGGGGAGTCACTCCAAATGTCCCCCTTGATCACCAAAGTGGCATGGGCACGCCTCAAAGTGAGGGTTATGACACCATCAAACATCCTCGTCAAAGTTTAAGGTTTTCATTTGTTGTGGCCATCTTACTTGGTAATATTTGAAATGATAGGGTTGCAAAAAATCAAAATTGTTGGAGAATGCAACACATTCCCCAAAAATAACAAGGCTCTTGTGCTCATGATCCTAAGCTCATGTAATAACACCCCTTAATCACAAAGTATCCAAAGCTGAAAAATAATTTTAGGGAGGTTGGACTTCTTGAAATATTTTTTCAACAAATATTTTTGAAAGACAAATGGAATTGGCATTTAACAAGTTGTATCATTTGGGGGGGGAGCTTGTGGAATTAGTTATGAATTTTTGAAGTTGAAACATAGTGTTCACTAAAAACTTCCACCTCCTTAATCTCTAAATGTCCAAGGCCTTTTTTGTGCTTTTCTGAATTTTTTCTAAATTGAACAAAAAGACAATATTTTTGATAAATTTTATCCTTTAACATAATTATAACCATACAAATTCAAACTAGACGCATTAAAAACTACATGGAAAATAAAAAACACAACAATATTAGTCATGGATTGAAAGATTACAATATTTGATCTAAGGGTGTTAAAATTGTGAAAGGGATTTGAAGTCTTTCAATCCTCTTTTCATGTGTCAAATCTAAAATTGAAGTCACTAAAAAAATATGAGGTTAAAGGACACAACATGCATAATCCAAATTAGTTTACAATTTCTCAAAATCTACTCTACAATTTTTTAATGAATTTCTAATGTGATTTTTCCACCAAGATCAAGTGTATTTGAGGCTCAATTCCAAAAGCCCTCGACATTAGCAAATCAAGCAATGGACACCCTTGCACAAAATCTCGAATAGAAAAATCATAATCATTTATTTTCAAAATCAAAATCTTGATTCTATAACTAGACTTCAAAAAAAAATTGCCAAAAATAACTACTACCAAAAATAGTCACTTGATAAAGTTTTATTTAACTTCAAAGTCCTTCCTACACATATTTAGGAATTAAATGTACACTATTTGTACATCATTGCTGCAATTAGAAAGCAAAATGTATAAGATAATATACACTCTAGGAGGTGGAAGTTTTTAGAGCCCAAGTGCCTTGACAATTGTAGATAATCGACTTGGATGTAAAGACTGCCATTTTTTTGTGTTATTTTGGGGTAAAGTGCGGGATTTTTGTAATTAATTGTATATTTTGCTGTCCAATTTGGTAGTTTTTAGCTGGTTGTTTATTCCAAATAGTCAATTCTTCTATTGACTCGTCAGTTGTAGTGTGTGGAGGCTGGTTCCAATATTGGATTAGGTTGAAGTGATGATCTCTGGTCAGTTGTCCCAATTGGTGAATTCAGTTAATTCCGAGTGTGTAAAGGGGTCAGTAGCTACTTCGAAGTTGGTTTCAATGTGTGTGAATCGGAATGTTTTAAGCCGAATTGGATGAATGCTGGCGAGTTGAGTGAAATTGGTATCATTGTTGGTGTTGTTTCAAATCCAAATCGGAGGTTGTTGTCAGTTGGCTATCTTCTCCAAGTAGTAACCATCTTTGTAAGTCCTATTAGGTTACAAATTGAGTTCATTTTCTTTTACCCATTGTTGAGCGAATTCCAATGCGTGTTCCAATCGGTCAAGGCTACGTATCTGTTTTCTTGTGTGCTTGCGTTTGAGTGTGTGTGATTCCCAATTGGGAAGTGTGTCTGCGTTAGTTGATGTTGATTCAAGGTCGGATCGGTTTGAGTGTGTCCTAGTCGGGGATGTGTGTGTGCTAGTGTATGGCGGTGTGTGCGATGTACAGATGAGAAGTTGAAGAATTCTCCAATTCGGGAGTTGATTGTGAAGGAAGTGTGTAATGTGAAATTTATGGAAGTGTGTATATTAAGGAATTGAGATGCAATGAATGCAAAAGATTCCAAGTTGGTGCAAAGATCTAGATTAGATCCGAACTTGGAATAGTAGTGTACAGAAAGGATGAGATCCTATTCCAGAGTGTTGTGTTATAATGTTTAATCAGGCAGTTTAGTGCAGGGTGTGAAGTTTAAGGAGAACTAAATTGCAATATTGTGTGAAGAAGTTTTGAGTCTAATTGGAGTTATAATTCTTGCTAATAGCAGAAGTAAAATGAAAGATATTTTGGATAGTCATGAATTAGCTTGATGAGTATGCATAGTAAAAGTATAAATTGTAACGGTGATTTTGATCACCAATTTGGAGAGATGAATATAATGAAGTTGATTTTCAAATTGTCTTCTTGTGTTTATGGATGTCATTGTAGTGATTTTGTAGCATCTGAATTGAAGATCTGTAGAATAGCTTGTGTGCCATGTGGTTGTGAATTGATGTGCTGTTGATAAATTGGAATGTATGCATTAATCCAATTCGGTGTGTTGTGTAAAGTCTGAATGTTGTCTTGTTAGCCGAGTTGGTATGTTCTGTAGATGCACATAGTATTTACCAAATAGAAACGTAGCCTTGGTGCATAGGAAATGACAAATTGGAAAGAATAATTTGAGAAGTCAGATGTTGCGGTTTCCTATTTGGAGACAATTGTAGTTCAATCAATAAGATTTAGTCCGATTTGGTGGAGTAAAAGTGCAACAGTGGGTCACAGTTCAAGTCCAATTCGGAAGCAGTGAAGCTGTGCCTAGCAAGCTGTGTTGTAGTAGCAGTACAATCCTATTTGGAAGCGAAAGCATTGATCCCAATTTGGAGATAAAAGAATGAAATAAATAAAAATAATTAAAAAATAATAATTTGGGAGATTCACTTAACCCTTGTGGCCTTTAAGAGTGGAGTGACAAATTTAGCAATTAGAATTACCGTGAGGATAACTATTGCATGTGGTTAATGAATTTCTTTTACAAATCTTGGTTGCAATGACCTACTAGGTGTAGTTTTAGAATCAAATCCTATTTAACCGGCCTCATCGGAACGAACTTATACTAATTGGGTAATTCCAAATTTGGTTCCAACAATCTTCTACAACAACCTCCAACCTTAATTTTACTTTGGAACACCACAGATGCCAATTTGTGGTGTTTAGATGGCAATTAAATGAGCTAGACAAAAATTAGAAGCATCTTTTCATCCAATTTTTTCTTGTTGACTTTTCATAGTGGGTTATGATGAGCATGCCATTGATTTTTCAATCTTTCCCATGTTTGTCTTCATGTACATGAGAAATTTGTATCAAAAATAGATCACAAAATGTGCTATTTAAGTGTGTTTGGAGAAAAGTTTTTGCTCGTCGCTCTAAATTTGAAATTTCTCTACAAAAATGAAATTAAAAAAAAATGATTCCAACTTATGAAATGAAGTTTATCTACTTTAGTTTTTACTATAATTTGAAATTCTTTAAATTGGATATTTTATTACAATTTGAACTTTAGGTGTATTTTCAATGTCTACTGAATTTTATTACAAAATGGCACAAAAATTGTGGATGTCCTTCACTATAATATATACACATAAGGTGAAATTTTCCAATTTTTTTTTCTTCACTTAATCTTCAAAAATTCTCAAAAATTTAATTCTCCACAAAAAATCTATAAATTTTCACGAACTAAAGAAAACATTCAATTTTATCTCTTGAAAATAAAGATAATTTTTTTTCATTCGTATGGAATTGCAAAATGAGAGTATACAAAGTGGTTCATGAAACTGGGAGAGAGTTTGGTATGGAATTATGATGTACGGATTCTGGTGGTGCATTTCTTGTTTGCACATAAGAATGGCATGGCCACATGGCAAGCCAGTGATCCATTTTTTTCCACCAGGGGCAGCTTTCTTAAAGCCAACATGCATTATTCTTCATATTCAATCAGTGTCATTTTTCAGTGATGCCACTACATTGAAATGGTTATTTAGTATGGATGAATAACTGGTTCGTCTGAAAATTAGTATGACCAATCTAACAACAACATCCTTGCACCCCATAAATGTTATAATGCCTAAAAAACTACAACCCATAATGAATAGTATAATAAACTTGCCAATCCTCGCATAGACAAAATTCAAATCTTTCTCCATATAAATAAAGAGACTTGCATGACACCTTCAAAAAAAATGCATAAAAAACATTTCTTACAAATTTTATTGGAATTTGAAGGCAATGCTCTTGAAATCTAGTAAAAAATTTATTGTGCCCCTTCACCACATAGTGTGCCATCATTGGGCAATGACACAAAATTTTGTTCCCATCACAATTGAATTGGTAGTTGAATCATGCGGTTATTGTATGGTAATTGGCAACAATTGTTGTGTGGTTCTTAGATGTGTGTGGTCAATGACTCGTTTATTCTATGTCCTTGTGATAAATAGTTTAGATCATACTAAATAACCATTTTGGAATAGTGTTTCTAATATGTTAAAACATCATTCCTTTTATCTCACCCAAAACCTTTGAATTAAACATAGTGCATGTCGTTATGCACTAAACCACTCCGTTTATCGATTGTTGATAATTGAACAAGCCATGTGGAATTCAAATCAATTATTGCTTAATCAATTCAGAAATTCTACATCGCTAACTCTACAATCAACAATCAAAATCAATAAATGGAGCATTTTTATCAGTGGTATAATTATGCACTAACTTATTTCCGGTTTAGAGGTTTTCAGTGGGACATGTAGAGGCAATATTTGTGAATTAGAATTTGAAGAAGTCCAGTTGTCACTTTGATTGTGGAAGACTGAGGAAACCAAGATAAAACTGTTCAATACCACCATCCACCCCATCTTGCCACCTACAAGACCATAATATTGTTAACAAGGACAATTCCTTCCCCCTCGGAGGAAGAATTATTCCCCCTAGAATGCCTTGTAAAAACTTTAGTTATAATCTAAATGACACTATTGGCCAACTGCATGGTGATTTAGCAATATGGAATTGATTGATGAAGAGTGAACAAAAAGCAACTACTATTTGGTGACTCAAGATTGCTTATTACTAATGGCTATAGTGAGTCCCTAAAATAGCTTTACACTAGGGGCTTCCGCTTTTGTGGGAAGCAAAAAAAAATTCATATGTGGCAAACAAAAAATTCCTGCATTTTCCCCGAGTTAAATCCACCTCACCAAGCCCACCTTCGATGGCATGATTTAACGTCCTGCCTTCAATTGTTTAGCAATGTTTTGGCCCATCCATTTCCTCAATCTTAGCAGCCCTTTATTATGATGGCAATGCAATTGGGAGCAGACACATGCTTCAACAAGCATCTACTCATACTTCACCAAAGGTCTAATTCACACTTCAACATTTCACCTTTGGAAAATCACAGAAAATTCACTTCTTATGAGAATGTTCTTTTCTTTTCTTTTTCTTTTTTCTTTTTGGCAATTGACTTCTCTCCAACTCTTCCACTCTCTGAAAAAACATGGGAGCTGACAACCAACAGCTTCTCCCCAGTCCAGTACCTGGACAGCAAATCTGGCAAGGGAATGGGCTGACCTAGCCTACCTTTTTCCTTTCTCTGAAGTTGTCAACTGAAATGCATGCACTGTCTGCTGTCCAGTGCTCCAGCTGTAGAGCAAACTTGCATCCCAACTGCCAACTGCCAACTCACAACTCAATCACCTCAAGGACAAGCATTGATTTCAAGCCCCCTTGGGCGGCCACAGCAGCAGCAGCAGCAGCAAGAAATAGAATGTGCAGCACGCACACCCTCAGTGCCTCATCAGTGCCTCAGTGGTGGACTCTGTTGTCACAAATTATAATGGAAATGCTGCTCTGCTCCACTCCACTCCACTTAATGAGATTGTGAGCCACCGGTGGCACCTGCTCATTCAAGAACCGACCAGGCCTCCACCTCTTGCAAACATGACATGCACTACGGTTGGAGTGACTGAAGTCACCCATGTCGTACTGTCAGTTTTTCACAGCAGAAGCGAGCCCAATGAATGAGTGAATAGTGAAGCGCCGGAGGAGTAGAGGTGAGGTGAGTGGAGTTGAGCTACTAAGGACGCACTTCAGGTACTTGCAGTACTGGAAGTAGATGCCCATGCGGGACGGACAGGCAGAGACGATCATAACTTACGGTGGAGTCAGTCAGTGACCCCAGCGACGACGGTGGTGGTGAAGGGTCAAGCCACGCCAGTGCTGCAGAGGAAGGAAGGAAGGAGGGAGGGAGGTGGATGGACACTCAATTAACTTACTATAACTCCGTCTATAACTTAACTGAAGTTAGTTTTACTTATTCCATTTCATTTCATTTCTCTCTGAGATTTGCATGTCGGTGGGGTAAGTTTGAAGCCTCAGTTACTGGGATTGAAGGTGAGTTCATGGCAGGTGGAGTGTTGGGAGTCCGTCAGAGTTTGTGATTGTGGATCCAGAAATTGCAGGTTGGGTGCCAGTGCACAGCAGGGAGGTCCTTGCCTCACAGGCAGTGAGCTAACCTATGCTTATAATCAACTCAACTCAAGAGCGTCCACACACTGCCACTGACAGAGTGAGGGATGCATCAAAGGGAGGAAACACTGGCTTTGTGAAGCCAGACTCACGGCCCTCACCATGGGGGAATGAGGTAGAAGTACCTATTCCCCATAACTTCAACATTTCAGCGTGTACTATGTGGGAAATTTGTTGAGAAACTGAGCTCAATGTGTGCCAACATGGGAAAATGAGTAACATTCTCTGGTGAATGTTTTATTCAATAGGTAGTCACACCTCCTCCGACCCTTGGCCAATTCTTGGAAATTGGACATGTATCGCTCTCTGTGTGTTAGGTAGTCGGTCCATAAATTGAGCATGTAAGGATTGAAACTGAATTTTGGGTAGGTGAAACTTCTCAAAATATTTTTTCAGTAAATTTTCTTTGAAAGAAAAGAAGAATTGACATCTAACCCAAGTTGTTTCATATGGAGTCTTTGAAAATCATACCTACTCATAAACTAAAAATCTTCATAACTTTCATCTCACTTATTGAAATGGAATGATTCAAAGCTTCCTGTGTGTGTATAAATGTGTAGAACCAATTTCAAAAAGAAATTTTTGAATAAAATGATATTTAAAAAAAAAAAATTGGGCTGCTTGAGTTGCCTACCAAACGTTGAAAATGACATATCATGCAATAACTTTTTAACCGTATAGTCAAAAGGTATGAAAATTATTGGACCCTAAGCTACTCCTTGGGCATATGTTATGTGAAAATTTTTAAGAAAAATAAATAAAAACTCCATTTGTAATGAGTTGCCCAAAATTGCTATAATGCCAAAAAAAACATAGTTTGGGCATTTAGGGGTTAACATAGATTTTTTTGATCATAAATTGCTCAATGAAAAAAATCAATAAATATTTCAATTAGTAAATCAATGTATATTATAAAGGAGCCCATGGAGGCACTTAGTGTAAAATTTTGAACCTCCTTTCCAAGCAAAAAGTATTTTAGAAAATAGGGTGATGTTATAAATATCCATATTATTCAAAATATCGTCCTATTTTGAAAGAATTTGAATAATTTCCAACAATTATACATCATGAATATCTCCAAAATGTTCTCTATATACATTTTTAGGATTATATTTGAATTATCTATCTTTATAATTAAATTTATTTAAATACCATTTTCCATTAAAAATATATATTTTTGCACTTATGTGATTTTAAAGATTTCAGACAATGCATCCCCTTATAAGAGATGAATTTGTATATTTGGTTGATACAATTCAATTACATGCCAAATGATCAATAACTTGTCAATTGAAGCATTTACTAAAACTTCAAAAATACAAATAATATTAATAAACTACAACAAGTCGCTTCAATATAATTATAAAATATCTTTGTGATGATGAGGTAGATCAAGAGTTCTTTATATGATTATAAAGTCCTTAAAGAATAAATGCGCTCGTTGATGGGTCGAGAGGATTTTTAATTACAAGACTTGAACATGGAACTACAAGAAGTCACATCAGTGTTAATTATGAGAAATCTTTGCAAAAATAAGGTTGGCATGAGAGTTCTTTAGCCCTTGAAGTATAACTATGCATATTGATGGGTTGAGAGGATTTATAACCTATATTTATGAGACTTGAATATGACGTTTTAACCCTCAATGACTTGTGCAACCATTTAGTAATTGTTGTCTATTTTTGGACAACATTATTGGTTGGCAAAAATAAAATAAATAATGTAGAGTCAAAGTGATTATCTTTGAATATTTGTCCCATAAATTAAAAATTATATTGTCTAATTTTATCCATGATATGTATCCAAAAATTGAATAATGTTCTTAAACTAACGTAAAATTTACTATCAAGTGTCGAAGTAATGAGAAACAAATAATGTTTTCATTGTCAAATATTTGACGATTTTATGCTTATCAATGCAAGATTGAAATTTATCTAATCATAAAAACTTTTAGAGATATCTATTTTTAAATTTTTGATGAATTGTCAAAGTAAAATGCTTTGAAATTGCTTTGAAAAATATTTATAAGTATTTTTTCAGATTTGAATTTGCTTTGATAAATTGATCATTCCTATTTATGATGCAATATGTAATATTCTTTGATTAAACAGTCCCAAAAAACATATGTTATTTTACATCTAATTACATTTGTTCCTAGCCCCCTTGGGTCATTAGGTCTTTTAAAGTATTTTAGTCAACGGTGATATTAGTACAAAAAGGTCATTATAAAAAATCAGAAGATAGCTAAGTAATCATCATAAGAAATTACATAATAGCCAAATGATCAAATTTGAGCAAGATTTGTTGGCAACAATATTAGAGACATATGAATATATTGAAACAAGACAATTTTTTTGTGTGTGTTGTTATTTCATTTGTGATACAAAAGACATTTTATTATTATAATAATACCAAACTATCACATATTATTTCATTGCCCTTAACATAGAAAAAATTTGAATGTTAAATTATACATGATTCATACTCCATTAAAAAAAACTCTTTAGTAAGTCAACATCCAAATCTTTTATGGGTGTAAAGTGTAGACTCTAGTCATTTTGAATTTCCATAATAATTGAAAATTAAATCAAGTATTCTAGAAAACGCAAAATGCTTCAAATTTAATGATTATCGAAATGTGACATTTTAATTATCAATAATCAATATTTAAAAACAAATCTTTACTACCTCTAGGTTCATTTTAATCTTTAACAATGAATTTAATTGATTGAAGAGTATGTGTATTGAAACTAATATACTTTAACGTATCATTTCTATTTGGGTGTGAGCACTTGCAATTTGACCAATTAAAACATTTACCATAAAACCATTAAAGTGGTTAGTATCTAGTTGTTATTATTTCATTCTTTGAACTCCGCAATAACTTTAGTAGCTTGGCATAAATACATGGTTCAAAATCAAAATCCTTGGAATGCCTTGCTAAAGTCTTTTTTTCATTAGCTTCATTATTGAAGAATTAAAGTATTAAAAAAATTCCAAATATCAAGTTGTCACTTGTCAACTTTCAAACATGGACTTTTTATTTAAAACTATGTACTCAAAATCTTAGAATGAAACTCTTCTGCTATATGAGTGCAACAAATGTAATAAGTTTAAGAGTTTATTTTTATTTGTTTGATTGAATGGTACAATCAATACAATGTAATGAGTTTAAGATTTTTTTTATCACATAGTTATTTGATTTACCCCCAAAGTTTTTTGACTATGTTTTCACTAAAAATGCTCCAAAACTATCATTTCTAATGCAAGTACCACATTTTAGGAAAAATAATAATTTTTGGATACATGTAACGTTAGATTTTCACCATGTATATTGCAAGATTTGCAAGTGATAAAAATCTTTTTTTTTCCCTCTTGAAACATTGATGCACTTCACAAGGTTAAATCATTATGAGAAAATGTCCAAAATGGTTGTAACTCTTTAGATTCATTCTTCAAGTCAAGTTAGCTACATGCTTGAAAAAATTTAGATTATTTGGAAATGTACAACATATAGGAAAAAATTTGTAAGTTGAAAGATGTAGGTAATGATTCAAAACACTAAATTGTTAACAATTTATTTATGGAATTGAAAAATGCCAATCCCAATGGTTCAAAGTTTACCTTATTTTTTTATTTTTTTCCAATAGTATTGAAAATTGAGTTAAGTAAAGGACTTCAAAGTTTATTTTAAAGTAAAGATTTCATGACTACCTAGAAACTATCTACAACTAAAACTCCTCATAACTTTCATCTCATTAATGAAAATGGAATGATTCAAAGCTTTCCACATATATATAAATATAGAGAACCAATTTCAAAATTTTATTTATTTTTAAAACCAATTTTTAAATAAGTATTTTTTATTGCCTTAACTGGCCACTAAGTTAAGAAAATTGTTGGGCTTTAAAGCTACTCCTTAGGCACATGTTGTGAAAAAATTTCAAAGAAAAGAAATAAAAATTCCATTCATAGTGAGTTGTCAAAAATTGTTGAGTTGTCAAAAAATGCAATTTGGTCCTTTGGGGGTTAAATTAATTGAAAAGTAGAGTTTTGTACATTTTTGAGCTACCAAGCCTAGAAGGTAGGATATGGAGAAAATCATTCTAAAAATAGAACTCAAAATCCATGGGATTCTTTCAAGAATAAAATTGTAAGGAGGAAGAAAGAATCTTGCTAATTGTTTCTATTTTTAGCATATATATATTAAATCATATTTTAGCACATATATTAAAAAAAAGTATATATTCAGCAAAGATATGACAATTTCCACCCTTCACTTCTAATATTTGCATTAGGAAAAATCAAGCCTCAAAGAGGCTATAAGATTTGCACCCCTTAATGCAATTATAGATAAATTAAAATTAAAAAATTATATATATATAGTACTTTTACTGCTGAGGTGTCGAACATTAAAAATTGGTGACCTTTTCAAGCCTAAAAATTTTCCTAAATTTCTCTCTATTTGGGATTATCAACTATGAAAAATTGACTTTGGTCACCAAACTTTACTGCCACTTCTTCAATTTAGTCCTTGAAATACCACTAGAAAATATTCTCACCAATTTTTAGAGCACACCTAAACCCACAATCATTGCCTTCCAAAGTCCTCACAACACTAATAGAAACACGAGCTCCGTAGACTAGAAAAACATACCCCCTTAAGATCCTCACTCACTCTACTTTTTTTCCATGTAAGAATCTTCTCATGGGTCTTTTCCTTAGTCTACACGGCCCATATTTCTACGAATATTACATATATATATATATATATATATAGAGAGAGAGAGAGAGAGAGAGAGAGAGAGAGAGAGAGAGACACAAGTGTTTTGTTTTGTTTTGTTTTGTTTGTCACATTGAGATCTCCCGGACTATGCGTCCTCCGGTTGCACGTTTGGTACCGTCGGAAAGCCCTCGGAAAGGAGGGGTGCATCGGCTTGTTTCGTGGCGTTCGGACATACGGTGTGAAAGTTGTGCATTTTCAAGTTATTTTTGGTTCTGAAAAATTTGAAAATTACTTTTACTAATATTTTGGTCACAATCTTGGTACCGTTGGAAAGCTCTTGGCGAGGAGGGGTGCACCGGCTTGGTTTCATGGCGTTCCGACTCATGATGTGAAAGTTATTGAATTTTGAAGTATTTTTATGAACTAAATAATTAGAACATTAGTTTTACTTATATTTTGGTCACAATCTTGGCACCGTTAGAAAGCCCTCAGCAAGGAGGGGTGCACAAGCTTTGTTTTGTGGCATTCCGACTCACGGTGAGAAAATTATGGATTTTTGAGTTGTTTTGGTTTAAAAAAATTAGAAAATTACTTTTACTTCTGTTTTGATTGTAGCAACTAGTATATATTAAAATAAGTAAACATTCAACAAAGATATGACAATTTCCACCCTTCACTTCTAATATTTGCATTAGGAAAATTCAAGCCTCAAAGAGGCTGTAAGATTTGCACCCCTTAGTGCAATTATAGAAAAATAAAAATAAAATAATAATTTATCAGTGTCATGTTGGATTAATTTTTTTAATTTTTTATTAAAATAATTTTAAAATCAAAATTATATATATATATATAATACTTTTACTGCCAAGGTGCCGAAAATTAAAAATTGGTGGCCTTTTCAAGCCTAAAATTTTTCCTAATGCTTTTTCTCTCTATTTGGGATTATCATACTACTAAAATCACAAGGTTTTCCGTAATATCACATTTTAACATTGTGTGATATTACAGAAGTCCAATCCCTCTCTAATATCACATTTGTATACAATATGATATTATAGAGTTTCAACGGCCATTTTACCTTTGTAATATCACACAGTGTTAAAATGTGATATTACAAAGTTACGGTGATATTATAGAGGTTTAAAGGTTTCATATTTCTTGGCTTCACACTTCATCATACTACTAAAATCATAACTTCCTCTATAATATCACAAGTGCTACCATTAATACTAGGAGCTTGTGCTTGCTATGCTATGCATTTACTGTATCACATATTAGTAAAATTTTGATATATTTGAATAGAATGTATGATAATGATTTCAATAAATCTTTAAAATAATTATTTTAAACATTTTGTAAAAATATTTTCAATCATGCATACATAGATATTGTATTTTCACACAATGTGATATTACAGAAATAGAGTAGCAGTTTGCAATCACTTCTGTAATATCACTTTTTACAAAAGGTGATATTATAGAAATAATATAGTTGTTGCAATTAAGGTGATATTAAAGAGGATCCATAGGATGATATTATAGAGGTAGCAAATCCATTGCTTCTCTTGGCTTTACACTTCTTTGCATTTCTATGATTTTGTGCTTTTGTGAGCTTTGAGCTTCCATGATTTCAATTTTCTATTGCTACTACCAAATGATTTTGAGAAATTTATTTAATTGAAGTGATTTTGGATTCCACAACAATTAAGTTGTTCACAAAGTTTTTGAGATTTATAAGTTTTTCTTTGCAATTTTTCAATTTGGGTTGCCATTTTTTGTAACAATGAAGTCAAATTTCTAATGCATTCTAATGTATGTGTATCTTTTATAGTATTCACCATTGCATATGTTTCATTCATCATTCAATAAATTTCTATTGTACATTTCAATATATGCTTACTTATAAGAAAATTAGACATAGATTTTAGTCATTTTTATTTGAAGATTTATTGAAATTTTTGTTCTATGTTCTATCTACTACATAAAAATTCTTATAAAATTCTAATGATGAATGCGTAGCATAGCAAGCGCCAACCGCTAGTCAACTATAAAAAATTGACTTTAGTCACCAAACTTTAGTGCCACTTCTTCAGTTTAGCCCTTAAAATACCACTAAAAAATATTCTCACCAATTTTTAGAGCACACCTAAACCCACAATCATTGCCTTCCAAAGTCCTCACAACACTAGTAGAAACACGAGCTCCGTAGATTAGAAAAACATACCCCCTTAAGATCCCCACTTACTCCACTTTTTTTCCATGTAAGAATCTTCTCATGGGTCTTTTCCTTAGTCTACACGGCCCATATTTCTACGAATATCACATATATATATACCCATTAGAATTGTCAAACTCATGGTAGAAGATACTCAACTTTCCGTTACCCAACTTCCTTCTACCGAACATTTAGGAAGAATCAAAATGATTTTTAATTTTTTTTTCTTCCTTTTTTTTCCTCCTTTTTTTTTCCTCTTTTTTTTTTCTTCCCCTTTCCCTTTCCCTTTCCCTTTTTTTTCAAACGTCAGTACATCTCCCAATGTGCACATGGTTGCAAAGTGGAGTCATTCACTTGCACAATGACAATGGTCGTACACCCAAGTTGAGATGGGAGGTGCCGGAAGCACGTGCGTGCTTGCTTGCTTGCGTAGATTCTTCTCCAGACGACTGTGGCGGAGGGAGCCAGTGAAGTCTGAAATTTGGATGGAAACCAGTTGGCTGGCTGGGCTGTCTTACTTGTAAGTTACTACTGGGCCTGCACCCGTCGTTCCGTCCGCCCGTCTGTGGCTGGGTTGGTCGAGTCTATAGTACTGCGACAAGCCGAATGCGGAGGCCCAGGTAAGGGTGAATGTGAAAAAAAGAGCCCTCTATTTTGTGCTTGATCCACCTATTTTACACACCTCCCCTAACTAATTTGGGGTTGCTGATTGCAAATGTGAACTCAGAATTTGCAAATTTTATCATGCGAGGCAAATAAAAAGTTCCTGCGTTTTCCCCAGGGGTAAAACAAGGGCCTCTGCACGACCGGCGGGGTTGCAGGCCCTGAACCGTGATGCGATGTGGCATTCTTCATGTTGACTGGGGCTGCTGCTGCAGCTGCTGCTAAGCTTAACTTAACATGGCTTTGCCATCCACCACCACGTGCAGATGCAGCGAGACTCCTGGTTTTTTCTGGGTCCAGGGCAGGGTTTTCTTCATTTATACTTCATTCTCGGAGTATCAGATCAGGCAGTCCAGAAAGCAATAATCAGCTGAAGGATGAAGCTATTTTCATCCATGGAAATGGATGAAACTTTCAATATATGGATGAAATTTTAGTTATTCATCCACAACAATGCACGTTCCTGCAAATTAGAGCGACATTGTCTGAACATTTGGTAGCAAACTAGGGACTTCATCTGTTGAAATCGCAAGAACATTTCGATAAATACTCCTCATGAAGAAAAAAAATCATCACTTTTCAGCAAAAAAACGCTCGAAAAAACCACCCTGGTTCAGGGTTCTCAGGGTTCTCGGGGGTTGTGGCCTTGTGGGTGAATGTAAGTTTAACTGAACATGGCTTTGCCATTCATCACATGCAGATGCAGTGAGACTCTTGGGGTTCCCGGGGTTTTAGGGTTCTTGGGGTTTAGGAAACCGGGGTCCAGGGTTCTCGGGGTTCAGGGTTCTCGGGGTCCAGGGTTCTCGGGGTTCCGGGGGATGCAAGGTTGTTGGTGAATGTGGTCTGCAAAGGACAGGCTGGTTATGTGACATGAGTATTGGGACAGAAAGGCATACAGGGGACCTTCTACTCAGTACATTTTTGGAATACAGTATACCGGTATATTCAGGGTATTCGGACTACCGGTAAAGTTCAATGATTTGCACTACTACCTCAAGGGAAGGGCAGCAGCAACACACCTCCGCCGAATTTTTCATTATTGGCTTTGACTGAAGGAGGGGAGACTCTGCATCAATTGCAACTTTTTTTTGAGAAAGTTGGAGTAGTACCTTCCTTGTGAAGTGATTCACTTTAAAGATTAAAAAAAGAATTGAAAGAGTTAGAAGGATAGTGTTCAAGGTTGTTGCTTTTGGGAACAACAATTGCTTTTTGCGTCATCATTGGTATGGAGAATTTTTGGAGGGACAAAAGCTAATAGTGTGTGCAATAAATTGCCTCTCGTAGCGTAGTTGCTTGTTTTAAGTTGCTTATAAATGCTAAAAAAACATTCTTACAAATGCTTTCCCCATGTAAAATCTTTTAGTTTCAAAAAAATAGTTCTTGCAATATTTGATATCTATTATTAGATTTATTTTCCACTGAATCCACTCTACAAAAACATATCTGGCACTAATAACTTGTACAAATTTCAAAATTGTTTTAAGAATTATGCGAGGAATTATGTGAATTTTTGAGGAGCACAAGCATAGAAATTCACAATATGTCAAATAAATTCAATGCACTTTACAATCAAAATTTTATAGTTTTCATCCACATTTCATGCACATTATCCATTTTCTGCAAAAGAAATCTAGATATCATCCCAAGGTGTACACTAGTTAAACCACGTTCTTTGAAAATTATCCAAGATAATTCAAAATGGCCTTGCACTATTCAAACTCTTGCACAAATTGATTTAACTTGAGAAGTGATCAATATTCAAGTTGATTAAGCTAGTGTGTATTTTTCTACTTGAATATAATAGATTTTTTTTAATTTAATAAATTAAAGGCCAAAAAAATACTTGTTTGCATGCTACTTGTTACTAAATAAATCAACTTGAAAGTTATTTCTAGCAGAGAAATGCATGATGAATAAATTGTGAAAAGATATTGATAAATTAGTGAGACATGTATAAATTGAATAAATTGTGAAAAGATGTCATAATTGCCTATCATAAATCAAAAGAAATGATAAGGAGTTTTATATGTATATATACACCTATAGATAATGTCTAAATTTTTAATAGAAGAAAAATATTGACTTCATTGCATGAACTAGCACTCAAAACAAAAACAAAATCTAATTTTTGCAATATTTATGGTAGTTGTGTGAAATAAAATTTGGTACCAGGATAATGATGCATATGAACTACATCAAACTAATATAAAAAAACAAATATAAAATATAAAGCCGCTTATAAATGTTTTACTAATGGAATGAGTAAATTCTCCTATGTATGTTTAATGAAAAACAAAATCACCCCAAAGGTCCCAAGGGCTTCTTATCACAATAGCTTACACAAACTAGTATGAAAATGTGGTGAAGAAATTTTAGAAATTTTGACTGCTTAAATTGCAAGATATATGCATTTAAAATGAAGAAAAACATTTCTTTGTTATTTGCATAATTGGATTATAAGACTTTGAATCTTCTTGTCTTAAATTTTTTTCGCTATATACTTTGAATTAATATCTTTTTTTGTTGAAGAAATGAATTCAACATCTATGGAAAAATTTCAAAAACAACTTGTGAGGGAAAATAGGTACAAGATTGAAGAAAAAATAAACTGTTAATAGCTTTAAGATGAAATTGAAACACACTAATTCTAATTGTGAGATTGTTCTAGCAAGCATGTTTAATCTTGTGAAAAAAATTATTTTTATTATGAAAATTGAGTTCCAATCCAATCCAATCCAATATATTATCAATAATTTGTTATAATTTTTTGTAAAACAAGAAACTCTATAAATTTCACATCACTAATCCAAATGGAATAAATCAAAGATTTCCATGTAGAAAAAAATAAAACTATAAGAACAATTTTTTTAGAATTATTTCAATTTTTTTGGATTCCTTTTATTGTCCAACCTCATGAAATTTGTGCTTAGGATGGCATAATGTTTGCCCTTGGGAACTAGTTGACATTAAAATTATATTTTACAAAAGTTGATGTGTTCTATCTTTATAAAAAATTTAAAAGATCAAGACAAAAATTGAAAATATAAAAGCTTATCTAAAATCTATTTTCTTGACAATTGGACTTTAGAATTTAACAAAAACTGTTTCAAGTCCTTTTGTTTTTTCTATCTTCTTGGGCTCAAGAATTTTGTGTCTAGAGGAGTATAAGTTAGACTTTTAGAAGTCAATTGACCAAGAAGTTATACCCTTCAAAACTTAATCTAATCCTCAATTTCAACAAATCAAACTAAAAATTGAGAACCATGGGTATCTATCCTAACTATCATTATAGTTTTAATAAGGGAACAAATGTTCCTTAAAGGATTATTTAAATTCCATTAAGGATGACAAGTTCAAATTTCAAACAATAGATGAATGCAAACTAATGTGTTTCAAGTATACAAAGTCTTTTTTTTTTTTTAATCAATCTGCACATTTGTAGACTTTTGTGTCGGTTCTCTTACATTTTTACAATAGAGATTTTTAAAAAAAATTCAATTTGTTTTATAAATATTTAGGTATAATTGACCTCAAAAAACAATCTTTTGTAGTTAAAAAAATAACACACTAAAAGCAACTTCAAGAAATAAATTTAATAAATTTTTAATAAAATTATTATAATTAGAACTCAGTAGAACTTCAAACTTAAGAGAAGAAAAATTTGTATGAAAACTACACATATTCAATCTATATTGAATTTTAAAGAATTTTTTTATTTTAATCTTAAATATGATTGAAAATGATTTTCTTGCCATAATAACATATCTTTTAGTGTGATTATAATTTAAAACTTTCCTTAGAAAACCATCATTACATTATTATTTTAAGTTGTGTATTACGATACATCATATTTTAAACTTTTATTAGAAAATCATTGTTACATTATTATTTTAAGTTGAATATTATGACACATCTTCACAATTTTGTAGAACCGAGATTAGCTTTTGGTCTTGAAGGAGATAACTATTTTTTTTAATTATAAATTTTTTAATTTGATGACTTTTGTTATCCCCAAAAAGGTTGAATTCAACATAGCATCTAAGTCATTCTTTCCCAATTTTACCTACAAGGTTAAAAGTTATACATTTTGCACTTAGTTGAATTCTTGTATCAATCTCCATTAGATTATTATACACAAAATGATTTTTAGGAATATTAATTCCTCAAGGGGATGTTCAAATTTTCAAAATTATAAAGATGTATAATAAGATTCATTTTGGATTAAAAATTTGATGATTATTTTAAACAACAGAGGTAAATAATGATCCATATATTATATATTCACAATTAGATCAACTATCACAATAATTAATAATTATCGGTGAAATTCAAATCCAAAAATTAGAAAATTTTGTTTGAAATAAATAATAAATTATTTATATTTGATTTCTAAAATAATCATTTAATTTTTTATTGTACTTATTAATTGGCTTCATTTTCATAGGCCATTTTTGGAACTAGAAAAGCTATTTTTTGAGGTCAAACAAATCTTCACCATTTAAACTGTATCACATTAGTAAAAAAAAGTATAATATACAATGTGAGAAAACTAACACAAGTCATCATGTGGTTGGGACATGCTTGTGTTCATTTGTTGTTTAAATTTTGAACATCCACTCCTTAAGGGTCTACTAGTTAAAGCAAACCATTCACAAGAAAAAATATTCAAGGATCATTTATTTGAAGAAATATATTGAATATAACCCAATCCCTCTTTATTGACCCTCATGAAGTTTCCCCAAACATTTTAGACTATTAATCAATGTCAATGCAATAATCCCTAAGGACTCTAACATCCATATTTTGGATGATGAACAAAGTGCTTCATGTTAAAGATTTTTCCAAATGCTTTTTAAAACAATCCATGTTTATAGCAAGTTGATGAAATTGACGTAAACAATGTATTCATACAAAGGTAGAAACAAAAAATGCGCAAAAAGCCAAGAATGAATTCAAGTGTTAAATCTATCATAATCCTATGTAAAAAAAAAAACATCCATTTAGAAAAATCTTTTCACAATAATTTCAACTACAATTTTGAAAAATATTGTAGTCCCAAACTTAATATAGCGGGCACCCCAAATGAGCCATTGACCAAAAAAATGCCATCATCACTCTACACACATTTCCAAAATCAATATGTACCTATTTGAAAGAAACGAAATTAGAACATCTACCTAAAACATTTGACCCTTGGTAACTTTTGCATATGGTAACCAAATGTCACGTTCTTTGGTACGTTGGAACCTCCTATCATTTGCCCATTTGCCAACCAAATTTTTTTGAACCCTAAAATTTAGGGTTCCAAATTTTAGGGTTTCAAACACTGTTTTTTTGCTACTGTGCCTATTTTCAGATTGCTCAAACTTTTAAAAAAAATTTGGAACCCTAAATTTGGAACCCTAAAAATAGGCACAGTAGCAAAAAAACAGTGTCGGTTGAGCTGTCCTTGGCAAATTCCTGAACAAGCGTATATTTTCCTGTTGGATAGATTTTAGGACAGTTGTAAAATCAGAAAATCAGCAGAAAATCAAACATTGACTGTCCCCACAAGTGAGTGTGCAGCTGCTCCAATTTTTCTGGAACCCTAAAATTTAAGGATAAGAAAATGGCAAATTGAAATAAATAAATAAACCAAAAATAATTAATGAACTATGGAAATTTTGATAAGTTTTCACAGGTAATCCAACATAAACATTTTTTCCAGATTTCTGCAGCAAAACACAAAAAGAGATTCTGAAGTTAGCTAAGAGATCCTAATTAATTTTTGGATCTATCAAAATAAAAAGAAGAAAGTTATTATCATTGCTATAAGAGAAAAAAATCTTTGGTCCAATTGCATCCAAAAATTGAGGAGTTGGATTATACATGGAAGTTCACATAATATGGGAGTACAAATCACTATAAACCATGCTTTTTTTTAAGGAAAGATGCAGATCTTGCTACAATCATTAGAGTGGAGATTCATATGATCCTCCACATACATCATCTCAAACTTGGAAAGCTACAAAAGTAATTGTTTCATATATATTTTGCATGAATAGAACTTTTATTGTTTTTACATGAAAAATGCTTTGAAACTGCATGGATTGGGCATGGAAAAAGCACTTCAAGATTTGGGCATCCATTACCTATCTATTCTATTAAGACAGGATGTTTGTTTTGTTTGTTTGTTTGTTACGTTGAGATCTCCCAGATCATGCGTCCCCGGTCCTATGCTTGGTACCGTCGGAAAGCCCTCGGTGAGCAGGGGTGTACGGGCTTGGTTTTCGTGGCCTTCAGACTCACAGTGTGAAAGTTATGTATTTTTTTAGCTATTTTTGGTTCTAAAAAATTAAAAAAATACTTTTAATTATATTTTGGTCACAATCTTGGCTCTATTGGAAAGCTCTCGGTGAGGAGGGTTGTACAAACTTGGTTTTGTAGCATTCTGACTCACGATCAGAAAGTTATGCATTTTTGAATTGTTTTTGGTTATAAAAAATTAGAAAATTTAGACGTATAGTGTGAAAGTTATTGAATTCTGAAGTTTTTATGAACTAAAAAAATTGGTAAACCCTTGACAAGGAGGGATGCATGAGCTTAGTTTCGTTGCATTCCGACTCACAGGAGAAAAGTTATGGATTTTTGAGTTATTTTTTGTTCTAAAAAAATTAGAAAATTAGTTTTACTTTTGGTTTGACTGTGGCAATGGCACATGGCACTTTTTTTTTTATATTTCAGACACAACCTCGGACACAATCTTGGTACCGTCAGAAAGCTTTCAACGAGGAGGGGTGCACTAGCTTGGATTTGTGGCGTTTGGATGTATGATGTGAAAGTTATGCATTTTTGAATTGTTCTTGGTTCTAAAAAATTAAAAAATTACTTTTGTTTTTGTTTTGACTGTGGCAATGGCACAGGACACACTAGTCTATACATTAAATCAAGATGTTTGTTTTGTTTTGTTTTGTTTGTTTGTTTGTCACATTGAGATCTCCTAGACACAAGCTTGGTACTGTTGGAAAGCCCTCGGCAAGGAGGGATGCACTGGCTTGGTTTCATGGCGTTTGGACGCACAATGTGAAAGTTATGCATTTTTGAGTTATTTTTTGTTCTAAAAATTAGAAAATTACTTTTACTTTTGTTTTGACTGTGGCAACCGGCACAGGACACACTAGTCTATATCTTAAGTTAGGCTATTTGTTTTGTTTGTTTGTCACATTGAGATCTCCTAGATTGTGCATCTCCCAGTCATGTGCTTGGTACCGTCAAAAAGTCTTCAATGAGGAGGGGTGCACCGCCCTGGTTTCACGGCATTCAGACTTATAGTGTAAAAGCTATGCATTTTTGAGTTATTTTTTGTTCTAAAAAATTAGAAAATTACTTTTCTTTTTATTTTGGTCACAATCTTGGTACCATCGGAAAGCCCTTGGCGAGGAGGGGTGCACCAACTTGGTTTCGAGGCATTCCGACTCATGGTGAGAAAGTTATGCATTTTGGAATTGTTTTTTGTTCTAAAAAATTATAAAATTAGTTTTACTTGTATTTTAGTCACAATCTTAGTATAGTCGGAAAGCTCTTGGCGAGGAGGGGTGCACAAGCTTGGTTTTGTGCCATTCCGACTCACAGTAGAAAAGTTATAAATTTTTGAGTTATTTTTGGTTTTAAAAAACTAAAAAAATAGTTTTACTTTTGTTTTGATTGTGACAACAGCACAAGGCACTTTTTCTTATATTTTGGATACAATCTTAGTACCCTTGTCCAAGAGGGGTGTATAAGCTTTGGACTAACAATGTGGAAGTTGTAGATTATTTTATATACTTTAAAATCAGGTTGTTTGTTTTGTTTTGCTTGTTACATTGAGATCTCCTGGATCTTGCATCCCTTGGTTGGGTGCTTAGTACCGTCGAAAAGCTCTCGATGAGGAGGGGTGCACCGGCTTGGTTTCATGGCGTTCAAACATATGGTGTGAAAGTTATGCATTTTTGAGTTATTTTTGGTTTTAAAAAATTAGAAAATTACTTCTACTTTTGTTTTGACTATGGCAATGATACATGGCACAATAGTCTATATCTTAAGTTAGGTTTTTTGTTTTGTTTTGTTTTTACGTTGAGATCTCTTAGACCGTGTGTCTCCCAATTGTGTTCTTAGTACCGTTGGAAAGCCCTCGGCGAGGAGGGGTGCATTGGCTTGGTTTTGTGGCATTCAGATGTACGGTGTGAAAATTATTGAATTTTGAAGTATTTTTTAGATCTAAAAATTAGAAAATTAGTTTCTTTTGTTTTGATTGTGGCAACAACACGGGGGACATTAGGAGGGGTGCACCAACTTGATTTCGTGGTGTTTGAACCTATAGTGAGAAAGTTATTGAATTTTGAAGTTTTTATGAAATGAAAAATTAGAAAATTATTTTTACTTTTGTTTTGACTGTGGTAATGACACATGGCACATTAGTCTATATCTTAACTTAGGTTGTTTGTTTTGTTTTGTTTTTTTGTCACGTTGAGATCTCCCGGATCATGTGTCTTACGATTGCATACTTGGTAATGTCAGAAAGCCCTCAACGAGGAGGGGTGCATTGGCTTAGTTTTGTAGCGTTCGGATGTACGGTGTGAAAGTTATTGAATTTTGGAGTAATTTTTAGATCTAAAAATTAGAAAATTAGTTTTACTTTTGTTTTGACTGTGGGAAGGGCACAAGGCACACTTATTACATGAAAATCTATATATCATTCATTTGGGATGAATGCACACACTCTGGATGCAGAATTGTGTTTCCATCCATGCCCGTAAGATGGATGGATGTAGGTAGCTTCACCACTGCCGCTGCAAACCGTCGCTCCTTCAACTGCCCAAAATGAATGAATGAAAAAACCCTTTCCCGGCGCACAACTGTTTGCCTGCACATCCCTGCCTATCAGTTGAGCTGTCGTCTCTTTTCTTTTCTTTTTCCTGTAACAAGTCCCTGTCTCAAACGAAAGTACCACGCCAATAAGTCCGTCTCTTTATCTTTCCCTTTCTCCCAGAAGAAAATGAAGCCCAACTTATCAGGGGACCAGGACGGGACCATCCGGGTAACCATCCGGGTAACCATCAGGGTAACATCAGGGTAACTATCAGGGTAACTCTCAGAGGTGAGGCTAAAGTTAGAGGTCCCCATCGTAACACTGTACATGTTGGCAGAGGTCCGCCAAGTTAAGTCGGGCGGAACTAGGGGGAATGGGGAGGCAGAATGGGGGACGAACTGAAGGAGGGTAAATATAAAAGAAGACGAAGCGGAAGGCGCGTTGTAAACCCTCGCCTGGTTCTGCACTTCTGCCGTGAGTCTTGGCTTTTACAGTCGTTGTCAGACCGCCGTTGTTGGTTGCCATAGCTGAAGTTATGGTCTGTGTGGAGCCTTAAGCCACGGAGCAACTCCTCCGGAAGTCGCGCATGCTTCGGCTGAACGACGCTGAACCTTAGCGAGCGTGTTTCGCCGAAGATCAGGCGGTGGCCTCCGCGTTTAGCCCCTTCCCTCGCTCCAGACCTGCTATAGCAGAGGTTCTGTCAGAGCGCGGAGGTCTGTGTTTGATTCTGCACTTTAGCCGTAGAACTCACTCTTAACGTCCAATCTGGCGCAAGCTTCTCAAGCCTTCATCGCTCTGTTGTGATTGCAGCGGAAGAGAACTTAAGAAATAGAGCGTTGTGTAGCCTACATTGCGAGTTGTGGTGTGAAATAGAACGGAACGCGGAATGCGAAGGAGTGACTTAAGATCTTTTTAAGATAGTGATGGCGGCGAGGTAGAAGAATCGCGTTTTTCGTGGAAGGAGAGTTATTCGCGAGTTTGCCTTGGAAGGGGAGGTGATCTGTTGTTGCGAGAGTTTTCGTGGGAGCGCCGCAGATTTGGAGCAGAGTCTGTCTTCCTGGCTTTGATCGGAGAGAGTAGGTCTAAGGGATGTAATTCTTGGCATTTTGGATTGAACGCGCTCTGTCGCGTTGGTTACGTCTGTTCCTTGGACCAGTGATCGCATTGCACTCGGAACAGTTGTTAGAGAGAGCGTTGAACGCGCTCTTTGTGTTCTTTCTTGTATTATTAATTGCATATCCCGCAGGTCACCTGCAGTTGACGGCATTGTTGAAAGAGGTCTTCTTGACCGGACGGAGGCTTGAAACTGTCATCGCGAGTGTAATCGCGGAAGTGCTTGTGCAATTGGCTCTGCCTTGTTATACATCAAGCGCGTGTACAATTGAACATTCTGGTGATCTTCGCCGCTAGCATTATTTCTGTTTGAGCTCTTTGGAAGTGTGAGTTAATTGTTTACGCAGCGTTTTGAAACGCTTGTTTGCGGGGAGAATCCGAGCATTCTTTAGTGATCTATTTTTAGCACCAATGTCCCTGTTAGCTAGCAGTTTTTAGACGGCTTTCGTACGCGGTTCTCGGACGGGGGTTTGTAGTGTTCTGTAACGCTCGTCACTATGAAGACTCCGAGCCTTCTCGAAAAATCCTTGGCGACGCCAAAAGGAAGGCGTTTGAAGAGATCTATCAAGAATATGAAAATCACAGTTTTGTGTGGTCTTATGACCATCCTTGTCCTCCGTGGAACTATTGGAGCAGGAAACTTCGGTACTCCCGCACAGGATTTTGAAGACATAAGGGCGCACATTAGGTCTGCTACGCGGGAGTACCATGCTGCGCGTGTGTTGAGTCAAGTCGCGGAGGATACCGTAGCCGATGATGCAAACGTGGGCAATGCCGACGATACAGAGGAAACAAGAAGCGGTCCAGAGAAACCTTACAGCCTCGGGCCGAAGATCAGCGACTGGGACAGCCAAAGACAGGAATGGCTGTCCGAGAATAGCCAGACGCGCTCCAACGGAAAACCTCGGATGCTGCTCGTCACCGGATCCCAGCCATCAAGCTGCGAAAACCCTGAAGGCGATAATTTCTTGCTCAAATCGATTAAAAATAAGCTCGACTACGCACGGCTGCACAACATCGAAATCTTCTACAACATGGCTCACTTAGACCAGGAGATGGCAGGGTTTTGGGCTAAGCTTCCGCTTCTCCGAAAGCTAATGCTGACGAATCCTGAGGTCGAGTGGATATGGTGGATGGACAGTGATGCGTTGTTCACTGACATGTCTTTTGAGGTACCTCTTGAGAAATACGAGAACTCCAACCTCGTTTTGCATGGCTTTGACGACAAGGTGTACCAGCAGAAACTTTGGACCGGTTTGAACACTGGGAGCTTCTTTATTCGCAACTGCCAATGGTCTCTCGATCTTCTGGACGCCTGGGCTCCCATGGGACCGAAAGGAGTTATCAGAAACAAAGCAGGTGTGAATGTTATCCGAAACTTTTTTGTTGACAGTGATTTTCTTTATCTTAGTATTGTGACAGCAGCTTTGTGGCTTGCTTCTCATCTTCGTTTATGTGCTGTAGGCATTGCTGGGCCTAGTTTTGGTGGAAGCTATTGTATCGTAAATGACATTGTGCATCATCTTTCAGGTGAACTTTTGTCCAAGAGCCTGACCGGGAGAACCAATTTTGAGGCTGACGATCAATCTGCTCTCGTCTATCTGCTGATCACTCGAAGGCAGGAGTGGGCGGATAAGGTGCTGCTCGAGAACTCGTACTATCTCCATGGGTACTGGGTTGATTTGGTCGGCAAATATGAGGAGAACATGGCTAAAAGTCACCCAGGATTTGGAGACGATAGGTGGCCATTCATCACGCACTTCGTGGGCTGCAAACCTTGCATGAAGAACGGTGGCGACTATCCTGTTGATAAGTGTTTCAAGCAAATGGAGAGGGCATTCACATTTGCTGACAACCAAATTTTGGACGTCCTCGGATTCCGACATCGGAAGCTTGGTTCACCGAGAGTTGTTCGAGTGAGGGATGAGACGTCACACCCATTGAAACTCCACAGGAAGTCTCTAGGAAGATGATCCTCTCTGGAGTAGCGCGTTTGCTTAGCTGGTTTACAACCATTAGAGAAGAGAGCCGCAGCAGGTCTCTTCCTTTTTTCGACAATAGGTTGGCATTTTAGGAGCAGTATACTCCTGCTATCACTGCTGGGAGATGATAGATGCAGGAGAGGTCAGAGCCATTGCCTGGTACCCTCTCTTCGTATCTACCGTACTCACACGTGTATTATAGAGACCGTTGAGTCCATCCTATTGAGTGATGTCCAGTACCGTAGTCATTTACTGAGTTCCGCCCTTATCTCTATTCAACGCATTTCTTCATAAAACAGCCCTATTACGGGCATTTTTGGTTTTGACATATACTTCGTTTCATATGGATGTGTCCCGGAAATTGAAGCCCCGATATTCTGTACACACTCAAGTTCATGTGTTTATAAAATTTCCTCGTTCTAGATACTAGTCTCTCCTGCATGCTTCTAGTAGATATATATGCATGGCACATAAATTCTCTCTCCTGCATTTGCCTGCACTCTTGAGTCTGTACTCGGTAGTTCGCTTGCCTTACAATAATGTCGGCTTTTTCTTGCGTGGCACATAACATACTGCAGTCTGCCATTAGGGAGCTTTAATCGATGTGCTGTAACTCTTAAGATATGTCTCATATATACACAGAGGACGGTTACTGCTGCTGTTCTGATGTACCTGTGCCACATATCCACCGACCCTGACCATCTTTAATGCCACAGGCTCAAGACATGCGTTTAGAGTGACATGTGGAAGTTGGCCAATCACATGTTTCACCTACTGACAGAAAGTGGTAAATTAGTAGAGGGTGTGATGTCCGGGTGTAATAAATCAAACACGATTGTGATTGAGCTTCCAATTTATTGCAAGCCCTTAAAACTTTATCACCAGGTAAACCTAGGAGGGTGAAATGTGGGTGAAATGTGAACTCTCTAAGGTCGGAGGTTCTGGTAGGAGGTTCTTAAAGCGCACATGCTCTAACACCATACACCTCCTCAAACGTACACTATTTGTACATGTTGCCTTCATGAAGCCTTCAGCAATGTACAAACAGTGTACATTTGAGTACATGTTGCTTTCCCGTAGCCTTCAGCAATGTACAAACAATGTACATTTGAGTAGGTGTGCGATTTTAGAGCCCTATGCCATTTCAACTTCAAAATATCATAATTAATTTTGCAAAGTTGGAAAAAAAAAAATGAAACAACTTGGATTAGATGCAAATTCCACTTATTTTTGAAGGAAAATTTACTGAAAATTATTTTGAGAAGCTTCACCTCCCCAAATTTTAGTTTTGGCTCTTAGGTGGACAATTTATAGACCACCTACTTTATTACAAACAAACTTTTTGTTTGACAAGAATCCCCACATTCTCATCATGCTCTACAACCACACAAGCTCTATAACCACCCACATCCGCAATTATACACTATGTGTGTATGTTGTTTTTTCATAGCCTTTAGCAATGTACAAATCATGTACATTTTACAAGATGGGCGATTTTAGAGCCCTGTGGCATTTCAACTTCAAAAGTTTATAACTAATTCCACAAAGCTCAAAAAACATGTAACAACTTGGAATAGATGCTAATTTCACCTGTATTTTAAGGAAAATTTATTGAAAATTATTTCAAGAAACTTCGCCTCCCCATAATTTAGTTTCAGCTTTTAGGTGGGCAATTTATGGACTTGTTACCTTAATCCCTACTAGAGACCATAGTACTCCAAATTTCAAAAATTGTTAATATGCATTATAAAATGTAATTTAGAATAATAATTTATTCATGATTCTTAAACAATATTCATAAAATATTATTTATAAATCATATTTGTAGAGTTAGATCAACCAATTCACAAACCAATCATTTTTCAATAAAATTTGAAGCAAAAAATTGAAGATTCCTTCTAAAATTAATTGTAGATTGAATACTTGTAATTATAGTGATTTTTGAAGATATTTAATATTTAATATATTTATTCAATTGTTTTTCAAGGACCATTTTTTTAATTAAAAAAAATGTTTTTAAAAGTTAACCTACTAAAAGTTTAGTATCCTTTGGATTATAGACTAAAAGTTTAGTATCCTTTGGATTATAGACTAAAAGTTTAGTATCCTTTGGATTATAGAATATTTGCAAATCTAAAGTCTTGAGAATCTATATCATACAAATGTTAGGGAACTATTACAAGAATCTTCAAAAAAAAATCAATGGATGACAAATGCATTTTTGTATGTTTGGTATGTGTTTGCATTCATTGGTTGTACAAAGTTTAGACGCTTGGTCCTTGACGAGTTAATATGAACTATTTCACAACCTCATTCAAAGAGCGTGAATCATCCACTAGACAAACTACAATAGTCCCATTTCTTTTACTTTAAGCCCTTAAATTTTTTTCATGTTTAGAGGCTTAGAATGAAGGCTAAACTCTTCATCTATACTATTTTACTTTTCAACAAATTTCAACCATAGGATCGACTTTACTAAACTTGATCAAATAAATCCTCCCCAAATTTTAGACTAAACTTGATCAAATAAATCCTCTCCAAATTTTAGAGTGAACATCACCACTAATTGCATGTTCAATGTGCCTAAACTTCAAATTGCAAGCTTCTTTAGCCCTTTCAAAAGCTAAAGTCTTATCTTTCAACATTTTTTAGAGAAAAAAACAAGTCAATACTATATGCCAAAGTAATGAAGGGTCCAAAATTTTTCCTACATTGGTTTCTTCCTACATAGGTACATATTGGTTTTGAAGATGTACACATAGTAATGATGACAATTTTGGGTGAGTGGGATACCCACCTTTATGCTTATTATGTGCGCCCCGAATCACCCCCATCTCCAATGTACAACCCGCATTCATTTCACTGGGTGCTCCCTCCTTACAACTCCTTCCAGCCGGAGCTTCAAGGACCTAGTTGGTGAAGGTCCTCCGCCTGTCCACGGGCTACAGCAGTTGCATCTCCAGGGATTGCTCTGGCCAGTTTAATCACTGCCTGGGGCTGAGCTGTTCCAGCTAAGGCAAGCTTACTGTAAGTTATCTGAAGAAGACTTCCTTCAGTGCGTCTCACTGTCCTTGGTCGACTCTCTGGCTCCAGATGGCCGTGGATGACACTCAGGATTGTAACTCAAATTTTCTTTCCTTCTGGCGGCCAGGCCACCTGTGGCTGGCAGGCAGGCAGGCAGGCTTGCGACTAATTTCCACCCTTGCAATGGAAAGTCCCTTTCATTTGCGTAAAAAAATGGAAGTCTGGAAAAACAGCAGTGAGTCCAGTTGTTTTCAGTTCAGTAGTCCATTAGGAACTTGGCTGGCATGCAGTGGCATGAACTGCGGTGCTGTACATGCCGACTATTACTAAGTTCCCTACATTTGTCAAATCAGGGGTACGCTTACGTTAAGCTTAACTTTATTCATGCAGTTTCCTTCAGTTCCCATTTGGCTCAACTTCCTGGAATCTTAAGCTTGGAGCAGGTTCGGTCGAGGTGGAGTTGGTGACGGAATGAAATCGGAAGTGGATCTTTGGGGCGATACACTGAGAGCCGCTTCACATGAGCCAGAAGTTTCACCACAGTTTTTTTTAATTTTATTTCATTTATTGTAGGCAGTGCAGAAAGCGATAATCACTGGAAGGATGAAACTGTTTGCATCATGAAACTTCCAATCTATGGATGAAATTTCATTTACCCATCCAAATATTCATCCGAAAAAGGTTTTGAAGCCAACCTCTTAAGAAGTTCATCTTTCTTGCAAGTCTGACTCCAACAACAAGCCGTTTTATCCATTTTACAAGCCGGGTGGGGATGCTCTAGACTAACTTCGTTGATTTTATAAAAGCACTTGCCTGTGAATTGGTGATGGCTCCTGACCCATCCTGCGCACTCAGTCTATTATTGTCGCAGACAACAGTAACTTATGTTGGAAAAGCTGCAGTAACGAACTGTTTCAGTTGTGTGATGATCATTCTGATTGATTTCATCCAGTTGCTGCAGTGCTACGCTGAATGCCAACTGAACAAAGTTCGGTGCGTATTAAGTTAACTCTTCAGTTGAGTACTGTACACAACTGATATCTTGACAACATGCTTGACAAATCCATGAAACTTTAAGCTACTTGATATTGACATTGATCAACATTGATGGGCACTTCACTGAGTATCGTACGTGCCATTGACACACACACAGACAGGTTTTAATTTTCATTTTGTTTTTTTGGACACAAATGAAAGACAGGTTTTAGTTCTGAGTGTAAGCTTAACTTAGAGAAGATCATGACTCTCTCACCTCTGTGCACTGCCCCCGAAGAAATGAAATTAAGAACAGTGTTCTGGACACAGTCAGCAATTGATCGATCTCCTGATCTGATCGATTTGAAGCGCAGGGGGGGAGTAAGCTAAACCCAAATTCAAATGAAAGTGGAGTAACTTAAGCTAAATATACTCATCGGAAAAAGCCCTCGTTGAACAGTAGAGTACTAAAAACATACTGTTGCAGTACTGCAACAATACAATTTCAATGGAGGGTGTACTCTATCCATTGAAAGTATACTATTGTAGTATTGCAACAGTATGTTTTAAGTACTCTACTGTTCAAGCATTGAAACAATACTGTTGCAGTTGCAATGGGGGTACTTTCCCTGATGAGTAGCGTTCGGGAGCCTGGGAGATGGACGGAGCAGTCGAGGAGCAATTGCAGGGCGGGCACACGAGCGTGCGTCGATCTATTCTGAAGAAAGCCCCAGCCAAATCCCCCAAAGGCAGGCGCTCTTCCTGGAGCTAGTCTAGCTCCGGAAGTTCGGGTGGTGATGGTACAATTCATGGCGAGCCACAATGTCTAATAAAGGCTGCTATCAATGTGCTAGAAAGCTAAACCAAGCGTTGCAAGCTGATTTGTCGCCTGCTTCCGTGATCTTTCATGGTGCGGAACATGCAAGCCAGGTTCCAACTTTGAATTAAAGCGCCATTTAGTGAGGCTCCGTCTATTTTGCTCTTCTGATGCGCGTGTAAATTTGGGGCTTCAACCCTGGGCTCAGTCATAATAAAACAGGAGTATTTACGTTGTGAGTTGGGACTGTCAACTCCTGGGGTCCAATCCTCCGTCCGTTCGGTTCCGACCTCACGAATATCGGCCTGGAATGTCGGCCTCGGAAGTTGGTGCAGCGTTTGGGATATTTTCTGAGTTTTACCAACTATTTTTCGTTACTAAGGTAGAAGTACCTATTTCGGATAACCTACACTAAATAGTGAAATTAGGTTGCCCCACACTAATTTCTTGACATTCTACACTATATAAATATGTACAGTTGTTGTAGAAGGATGCAGTGATATAGGAACCATGTGTGTTGCATGGGTTGGTGCATTGGTTCATGGCTCGGGTTTAGAGAATTGATTGTGCCTCCATCTAGACAAGTGGTGAGTTGTGAGGTAATTTTCCTGAGTAAGGCAACCTAATTGTTAAGGCAACCTAATTTCACTATTTAGTGTGTATGATTTGGGAAAGTCATGGAGGAACTTATTCAAGGTGTGCAAAAATAGAATTGCCAAAGAATGCCAAAAAAAAATGGATTTTTTTCTCTTAGAATGAATATTTCATTGAATATAAAAGAGGATTTTTCATCCTGACCCATTTTGGTTTCATAGACTCACCTATTTTGGTCACCTTTCACACTTTTTTCTAAGTCAAGAAAGAAGAGAGATGAATGGGCGAGAAGGTACAAACAAAAGAATCTTTCTCAATAACCAATGCATTCAACTGATGTCCATAATAGGTCAACCGATGCAACCATCATGGGGGGCTTGTTCGAAATAGGTTCTTCTACCTTAGTGATTCCCATATCGAACCTTCTTTTTCAAGTATTGAGTTCATTTTGTTTCCTCTAGAAAACTAAATTTGGTATAGAAATTCTTGGGTACAATATTTGGTCTATGTAGTTAATTTATGAAGATATTTTCAATTTTTGGATTCAAATTTGATTGGAAATTACTGTTTAGTGTAGTAATAGATCTAATTGTTTGGATCTATAGATTATGTTCTACAACTTTTGTTAAAGAACCACTATTATACTATTATATTAAATTGCATTTTGTAATATATCTTCACAATTTTTTAGACTACCCTTTTGCCCTTGAGTTTTTTAAGGTGCCTTGGAGTTTTATTAAAAGATACTAATGTTAGGCTTTTTCCTTTTGTCTTCAAACTCTAATTAAAAACATTTGTAAGTCTTCAAATATACCATTTTACTTTATAATTCACCATTTTGAAAAGACACCAAAGATGTTGTGCCATGTGATGAATATGTCATACAAATTGATGAGATTGTTTTACTTATTATAACAACTTTGTGTTAGTGTAGATCAACTTTCAATTTGTGGTACACCAAAAAATATATTTTGTGTCATTTGACACAAAATATTAAGTATTATAAATGTCAATATATTTGTTGAGTATTATAATTTATCTAAGTTGATAGTTTTTACTATTATTGTAATATTGCAAGTACTACAAAATAATAGATTTCAATGGTATCATTCACTATGTATAAATAATGCCAATTATAAAGTTATCTACGTGACTTACATTACCATGCGATACTAAATGCAATTTTAAATGTAATTATGGCTTTGGATTATATTTTTATTATTTTTTAGTAGTGCATGTTTGGTTTAGCCTTTTGAGAATATAGTGACTCCAAAAACTAAGTCTATGGTGTATTCAGTTTCACTTCGTACACCATATGTTGAGAATATGTGGACAAAATCCTAATGAGCAACTATGAAAGTTGTAGTATTCTTTGTATACTACAATCCTAAAAACTTCAAGCAAAAAGCAACTATGGTTTGAAAGTAAATGAATTCCAAAGATTACCACCCCATAGACTTAGTTATTGAGGTAGATTTCATAATTACTTCCTAAATTGCCTATGCTTCTTTTTTGAGCTTGGATGACTTCAATATTTTTCTACATATTGTTGTACACCATTCAAGACCCACCCCATGAGAATTGTAAAAGATTGACATACGCGTGCTTAAAAAAAAATACATATAAAGAAAAATGTAGATAATATTAATTTGAATGGAATTTGAAGATTCTTGATGAATTAAAGACTTGAGAGTTCATTTACAATCATAGATGATCTATAGGTTGCAATTTGAACCATTGATATGTCTACTTTGAAAAGATTTGAAGATGTTTGTTCCAATACCAAAAAAATTAATCATTTTAATTTTTGTTTAGCAACCAAAAACAATTATTTCCGCCACAATCTTTTTGAATGCGAGATATTAGTTTGTAAGGGTCGTATATAGTACATTTGTTTGGATTGTAGGTCACTTAATATGATATGACAATAACAAAGTGATACCAAGATTTACTAATGGGTTGGTTTTGAATGTTAAAACATACATTTCAATCTTCATGTGGTATGAATAGGAGAGGTCAGTCTTTGGAGGTTGGGATAAAGTTAGAGTGCATAAAAGTGATCAATCTATATTTGCATAAAAGTGATCAATAATCTTAAGTGATCAATCTATATTTTAATGTGGAAATTTTAAAACTTTGGTCTACAAGCATTTTGCCACAAGGTTCCTCTGGAATTGCAATTAAGCCTACTTTTTTAGATGGACATCACTACAATTTCTAAAGACTCAAATTTTGAACTAAACTTTCATCATTTGGTCTTCTTGGTTCTTGAGGCTCTCATTGACTAAATATTTACCCTTACAACTGATGACCTCTAGTGTAAAGGGTTTTCTTGGCCTCTAAGGGGAATATTAATTTAATTTTAGTATATTGGTGATTTTAGATTTTCATTACCCATTATCAAAGTTTTTGTAGTAGATGGTTTTTCAATTTAGGATGTAGCTCAACAAGAGTAATTTACTACGCACTGCATATCTTAAGAACAAGAGTAATTTACTTAGGATATGTGCTTCAAGGGAATTCATTAAATTTATTCTGAGTTTTAAGTAACATTGAAAATATGGATTCATAGATTTAAAGTACCATTTTTTTAAGAGATTGCTATGGTGAAATCATTCAATTTCAAATCCATTCCTACTAATTTCACTCAAAACTTAATGATGGAATCAAATTAAGGAAGAATATAAGAATTCAAATCTCAAACATTATGTCCAAATATTAGCAATATTAATAATAGATATAAATTTTAAACTAGGAATACAGCCTACTATTCAAAATCTACAATGATATTAGTATATTCATTCTAAACTACTCCACTATGCTATATTTTAAAATGGATTTTTGTGAATTTTTGAAAACAAAGAGTTGTTTTGTTCTTTGGAGGTTAACCCCTAAAGGATCAAATAGTTTTTCAAGCAACATAGCGATTCTTGGCAACTCACTACAAATGGATTTTTTTTTTTCGAAATTTTCACACAACATATCCCCGAAGAGTAGCATTAAGGCCCAACAACTTTCATAACTTTTGACTACATGGTTAAAAGGTTGTTGTGTGATATGTAATTTTTAGTGATCTATGGGTAGCCTAGGTATCTCAAAAAAATTCTCAAAAAAACACTTTTTTAACCCCTAAAGTCCCAAGGCCTCTTTTCCTTCAAAAACCATTCAAAACTGCCATTTCTATTGGAAAGAGGAAAAAACATTAAATTTTTTTTACATATCTAACTATAGGATCTTGTACTACACTAGTATAAGAGTGAGTGGGAAAATTTTGAGAAACTTTGACCTCATAAATTGCAAGATATTTAAATTTAAAGTAAAGAAAGTAAGCCTTTTTTACACCTTGATTGACTAGATTTTTTGGCTTTGAATCTTTTTAACTTAAAATTTTTGCATTATTGATTTTGATTTTCTAATTTTTTATGTTAAATAATTGAGTTGAAAATCTTGTGAAAAAAATTCAATAAAAAAACACTTAATTTTCACCCATTAAAAAAATTATTAAGTAGAAGTAGGTTCAAGATTGAAGGGATAACTAAACCATTAATAGCTTTAAGATGGAATTGAAACACAATAATTCTAACAATGAGATTGTTCTAGCAAATAAACACAACCTTGCCTAACAATTTTTTTGTAAAAATTGTAAAAATTGCATTTAAAAATGGATTTTATAAATTATTTTTTCAAGAAGATGTTTAGACTGCTCAAAAAATAAAATTGTCCATAATTTTCTCATCACTACTTCAAATAGTATGAATCAAGTTGGGGTTAGAAAAATATAATCTTTCCAAAAACAATTAAAGATTAAAAGAATTCAACTTTTTGTGATTTTTTTTGTGCTATCCCTTGAGTTGGCATAACTGTTGTTTCTAGGCACCAATTAGAATAAAAATTATATTCCTCCAAAGCTAATCCGATTTCCTATCTTCAAAAAAATTTCAAAAAATCATATAAAAAATTGAGACCACATAAGCCTACCTGAAATCCCAAGAGTCTCCCATAGGGACTTTGGACTTTAGGGGTTAAAAAATAAAATTTTGAAATTTGTTTTCAAGATTTATATATATACAAAAAACTTTGAATCATTCTATTTTGATTAATGAGATGAATGTTATGAAGAGTTTCAATTTTTAAATAGTTACTAATTTTCTACTCTAAAATAAACTTTGAAGTCCTTTATTTAATTCAATTTTCAATATTTTTTGAAGAAAAAATCTATGATTGGGATTGGCATTTAATATTTAGTGACTCATAAAGGTTACTTAAAATCAAGCAACAACCATGTATTGATTAATTGAGCATTTAAGGCTTTTGCAATGACAATGAAATAGATCTTAAATGATGTATTTCCAAAGGCCAATGTCGTGGCATATGGAACAAAATTAAATTTTTTAAAAATTCTTCTATACCAAAATTTTAAAAAAATGTTTATTCTTAAATATCAAGTTTAAAATGACTAAAATAAATTTAACTTTGACTTTAAGAAAATAATTTTAGAAGGAATTTTGCGAGATTGGTATTTGTGCTTTCATATTTTTTTCATTTGTACTCATAATGTGCTTTCAAAATTACAGTTGTTTAAATTACAAACAAGATTTTAAAAGAAAATATAAAAACATACAATTTTACCCCAAAGTTAACCTTGTTTTCCACTCAAGCATTATAAAAATGATTGTATTTTTTTAATTCAATGGAATAAATTTGACCTTTTTAGACTAATTCCATCTATATAAAAACATTGTAAATTAAAAATTGAAATAGAACAATAAGAGGTTTAAAGGTTATAAGATGAGAAAAGGGGTAAAAATTTTATTACTTCTATTTCTAGCAAGTGCTTACATATTTTCCCTTGGAGTCATGGTACATATCTTAGAATGAGATGGATTGAAGAGATTTGACCTTTATAGGTAGTTTTTCATTATTCTAATAATAATATTATATATTAGTTATTCATTATCCTAATACAATTGCAATATGTTGGATGCAGTGCAAAAGAGTGTATTTTATAATGATATTTATTACAATACCAACCTTTAAATAGGTAGGTGCACATTAACCCCTAATTTAATGCAATATAATTTTGAGGCCCAAAGCTGCATGGTTTAAAATACTCATATTCAAAGCAAGGCTAAAATCTTCATCTATATTTATTCACTAACAAATTCAATTGTAGAATCCTTTAGATAACCCCTTATGATCTAAGTGACCATTTTTGGTTGTTGCCCTTTTTTTTTGAGTTTTCTATCCTCAAATTTTGAATTTTCTTCCAACAAAAATTATGTCTAGGATATAGATTGTGTTATAAACCCAATGGTGGTAGTTTCATCAAATTCCAAGTTAAACTTTGCCTTGTGGATTTTAAAAAAATTGAGCAGTATAGTATAGTTCATGGCTTATGGTTTTTGGTTTATTTTGGGCATGGACTAAAAAGTCAATCAATTAATGCAATTGTTGCCGACCTCAAAAAGGGTAGATCCAAGGACCTCAAGGAGAAAACAAGTGTGCCATTCTTGTTTATCTTACAAACATTACTCTCATTTTAGTAACCACCATTGCAAGCTCTACTATGACTTGAAAAATGTTTGAAATGTTAGATGAGAATTTTCAAACTCTTGTCTTTCATGGAGTACAAAAAGTCACGATTTCAAAATATTCTCACTAAGATATGCTCCTTCAAAATGTGTTGCCCTGTTTTTCCATTGACCCAAATAACTTCAAACTTAAATGTCTACTAAATTGAAATTTGAATTTGTATGATCAAATAATTTGAAATTTTTTAAGGTGATCACTCTCAATGTGAACTATAAGATCTTATGATTTCATTCTATCCAATCTAAAGAAAAAATGAAGAAACAAATTGCTCAAATTCTTAGCAATTTTGGTCTATTTTGAAAGTAGCCCCCCTTGGATCATTAATGGTTAACTTGTTCAAATACATCCTTTCAAAATTTGAGATCAAAGATTCCCACCAATTGTAGGTTTAATGTGACTAAACTTTCCCGAGTAGTTTTTTCTAGCCCTTTCCAGTGGTGAAGTTGTCTTTAAACATTTATAGAAAAAGAATATATGTCCCATAACTTGTGCATTTTAGTCAATATATTGAATAAATAGGTTGAGAATATATGTAATTTTTTTACACAAAATCCTTTGGTATTAATTTTAAAATAATAATAATTTAAAAAGAGATACTAGATGATAGAAAAAATTGAACTACTAATAAATTTTACTAAAAATTGAGGATTGTCAATTTAAATGATGAGAATGTTTTGGTATACAATAGCAATAAGTATTCCTTCATTTTTGTTTTTATTTGAAAATTTTGGAAATGGACTCCTAATCAACTTATTTTAGTTGCATTGCCTTTAAAATAAAACTTGTTATAACTTTCATTCCATTATTTAAAATTGAATGGTTAAAAGGTTTTTTAGTAGGAATTAATCTACACAATAATAAATTTTATAATATTTTATTAGATGCCTAATTTGACATTGATTTAAGAAAACCTTATAACTTTTGCAGTATTTATTGGAATGATATGAAACAAAGTTTCACATGTAGATTATAATGACATCCATCTTAAGAATCTCATACAAAAGTTCAACAAATGACTAAGAATTTCCATTCAAAATATTTTGACCAATGATATTGGTCCCTCATGTTATATAAAGTATAATTATTAAAGATGTAAAAGCTACCCATGGTTATACAATCACTCTATGAATTAAACTTAAAAAATATATCACTTATATATATACTCCCTCTCCCCCCTAAATGATCTTTTTGTTGGCCTCAATTTTTTGTCCCAAAATGATCTCCTTGATGTACTTAGTGACATTGAGAATTGGTTAATTTCAGCTTTTGATTGCTATATGAAACTAGCAAAACAATTCCAAGCAATAGTTCTTCCTCCATCCATGCAATCATTAACCAAAAAACAAATGAGATGATTGAAAGGGGTCAATCAACATTGTTTATACTTATTTTTGGCATTTCTTTTGAATGTTTTCTAATTGAAGGAGATGAAGCTTTGAGAGGTGGTATAAAGGTCCACTCAAGGGCTTGGGCCCATATTAACTATCCACAAAATAGCACCTCACACTCAATAATTAAGTGTCTATTGGTTTTCTTTAAAAATGCCTTCCAAATTCAACTTTTCAAAACTCCCAAAGTGCACTTCAAAAAAAATTTGAAACCCAAAATTTCTAGGATACTAGAAGTGCATTGTACTCTACTTACAATGCAAAACATGTTTTAAGAAATGTTATTTTCAAACTTAATCCAAAACATTTTGTCCAACATGATCATTTTGGGATGGAGGGAGTGTTTTTTAGTACATTTGTATCTTTGTGAAAATGGGGCCCAACATCCACATAACATACTTTAAAACTATCACACTTTCTAGTGCATTACTATCTTCTTGAAATTCTGACAAAATCCACATAAATTTGAATCACTTTGATAATAAAAAACATACTCAACATCAAAAAACCATGACAATGTCTTTTTTTGAGTACCACTATGAACTATAACCAATTAGGGTACATTCATACCAAGGATGAAGAAAAAACAAAAGCACAATTTAAAGTTATAATTGTAGAATTTACCAAAGTCAAAACTACAACTTTGTATAAGAAGAAGATTACAAGTTAGTTCACAAAAGGGTAATACTATCTTCAAGGGATGAGGAAAAGCAAGAAAATACATACACTCCACGTGAGAGTTACATACAATATCTTCACTATTCTTTTTTAACAATTGTTTTGAAGGTTATAATAACATGAATATAAAATAATGAATTTAAAAATTAATCTATTAACCTTGTAATGCACCAAATTGATTAGGTTCAAATTTCCCACTTTGAACAAACAATTCATTTGAGATTAAACCATAAGATTGAAATGTTAACCTTTAAAACACAAGACCTATCACCAAGGTACTTTGTCAAAGATATCTGATTTTTGATTTTTGAACCAATAGATGCATTCTCCAATTCTCCAATGATCTAGAAAATCATCCATCAACCACTTTTCAGCCACAAGGTTAACCTCCTACATTTTATGTACACTTTGGTGTGAGTGTACCCTACAAAGTACTTATACAATACCCAAATATCATGATCAAGAATTATTCTTGTTCTCATATTGCCTAAATTCTTGAGCTTTCATTAATGGTGCCCACCCAACATGGGCTGGGAAAAGATAAATGTCACAGTGCATACGAGCAGAGCGAAAAGTGCATTCCCTACTGTCACCTGCTAGAGCAACTCCAAGATAAAGTTTCCAATGGTTTCGGATCCTTGGGGGAGTAGGAAAGAGGGTATTACGGTAGCCTGAAACCAAACCGTACCCAGTCCCGGAAGAACCATGAATATCTGAAAGTGAAGGGTATGAATTTACTCTAAAACACTCTTCGTAGAGTACAATTCCTCAGGTGCAGAGCATATTGCTCGAGTCAGGTACCTTTTTGATGGTCCTAGAGTCACAAGCATTTGTGTATGTGGACCATCACTCCGTTTTGTCTTTGACATCATCCGAATCCGAATCATCATCCGAGTCATTATCCGAATCTGCATGCCCCAGATCCTCAACATAAGGTTGTCATTTTAGAACGGTAGGTGCGACCAAAACACAGCTAATGTGTAATATGATTCTAAAAAATTAAGATTCGACTTCGTAAAGACGATGTCATGTTTTCACAGGAAGAAGGGGCGCACCAGAGCGAACATCTTCAGAAATTTTCCCCGAATTTTGAACCTGCTTCTTAATCATTCTCCAGATAAGGATCCACCAGTAGACGTGCAACACCAGCAAGGAGATCAACAACGTATTCAAGGTGTAATACAGATACGGTCCATTTGGATTCTTCTCTTTGTCCAATACTTGAAGCACCCCATATCTGCAGAAACAAAACAAACCTTCTATTACAAGGCCGCAGTGGTGAACGCTTCAGGTGCAGAATACCATCGACTCCTAAACTTCGCTGACTTGGTAACCAACTGGTCGATTCAACAGTGTGTAATCTGATGTATAGACATCCACACACAATAACAGAGATAAACTACTTCACACAGCAGCTTGAACATGAACACTTAGCAGGCCTGAGTTACGAGTTTAGCACAACGACCACGTAACACACGGTAGTTTTTACCACGAATCAGCAGTACTTAATTAAGATCAACAGTGAAAAGTCGACTGATGCGCTTTGTAACGGAACCATAGTATAACAAAAACTAAGGAGCATTGAGTGTCTTCTACTTCAGCAAATTAATGAACGGATATGGGCTATTCGAACATCATCAAAGCCAGTAATAACCTACTTTCAGTTCCCACATGCATCTACCAATTGTCTGTTAACAAAAGTAAAGAAATCGAGTGTCGAGAAGCACTGAACGACTTTCAGTAAAGATGCAATTTAATCCTCCAAAAGATGAACATCTCTACACACCAGAAGATTTAGCTGCAATTACGTGAACAGCATTAACGCCCAAAAATATTCAAGTCGGAAGGATCAGTTGAGAAACGTACGTGGTGCTTTCAATGATAACAAATGGGAAGTAGAGAAGTCGCAAAAGAAGCCAGGAAAGTGCAAATACTCCAAAAGCAATTTCTGGAACGAAATTTAGGCCGCTATACTTGGTCAGCTTGCCAATCTCTAGAAATACATCACTCGCGTCATGCAGAGCTAATATTACTGATCCTGGACGTTGTAAGCTGGCAAGTACAAAGTGAGTATTAGCGCAGAACATGAAATATGAAACTATCCACAACAATTGTAGTGCGGCAATCATATACCTTGCATTAGTTAGGTGTTTCATAATTTGAAGAGCCAATAACGGCAGTTAACACTTATGAGAAGATCACTTATTATTTTACAGTTACAACTCAGGTAGGTTTATACCTAAAAAAAGTTCTCAAGCTATCTGCTTCTTGCTTCAAACATGTTCATCTTTGCTGTAAAAGTCATGACTCGAGCTCTTAGTTATGGAATGATTTACTTCTACTATAAAAACAACCACCACCCTCCAAACCATATGTGATTGGTCAAATTCTTACTCAAAAACAAAACTAGCTAACACAACCCTCTAAACTACTGCCAACCTTCGATACTCATTGTTACTATGGCCTGTTCTGTAACCGGACGGGGTCAGAAAATCAAGGGAGGATATTCACCTGTTCACAAGGAGGGAAATGCTTTCAACGTGGATATATTAGCACTTCACTGAATTCGAATGGTTTTCTGGTAAAATTATCTTTCATAAATTCATGTCTGGTTAAAGACAATTCAAATTGCACCAACCTTCAAAGCCTGATGAAAAAGTTTTAGAAAATGATCATGTCCAGTTTTCCACCCGACAGATTCGTCACTCTAAGAAATCACCTGAATTAGATGAAAGATCCTGCACTAGTTCGCATACTAAGTACACGGACAATTACATATTAATCAAGATTGGATAGTGAGTAAGAGGCGTATAGAAAATTTACTTTGTAATGTAAGAGATTATAATCAGTGCGACTGTTCCAACATGATGAGTCATGCTGACACCAAAGTCTTTTCGCCGTGTCTCCCAAAAGCATAGCGCAAATATGCTATAAATATAGAATCCACCAGAAAAGGTGTATAACATCTTCAATTTGAGCCTGCACAGAGGAAGTTGCGTACTCAGTCATAACACAATGAATGATGAGGAGCAAAGAAGCAACAAATATCGAACTTATGTTCGTTTTACCAAAGAATAGACAGGAATTACAAAATACTCCAGTTAAGAAATGAAGTACTCATTAAAGCCAATAGTTATATATAACTGCGATACGTTACACGTGATGAATTCCTTCCTTCCTGTGGAAAATCAGTGAATTGTTCAAATACTTTCACATCCGCAAACAATTTCTTTGCCTCGCAACAGCTAAGCAGAGCAGCCAACATTAATGCGAAGTTCAAGTGGCAGCGGAATCTGGAGCAATTTATAAGATCATATCTTGTATTGTTATTATCTATATGGAATGCTGCCTCTACAATTCCCCAAATCAGTTCTAAGAAGTTCATTCCAACAATCCATCTGCAATATCTACGCATTCAATCGAAAAAATTAAAATAGAGCATCGATCAATTCCGGACTCGTCCATCACAAGTTAATGGCCAGCATGAAAAACGATAACCCTAAAAAACGTAAATAGCGGTTATCATTCAATGTTCCAGATATCGATGGGATGGGAAAATTCCAAACTCTTTTAGCTTAGCTGAAATCCTCAAACAATTACGAAAAAATCCACAAAGTCCTTAAAATCGCAGAATCTATCGTGAAGTTCTCAAAACAATGTAAAAGCAATGTACAGAAGGGAAATGCAGGAATCAAAAACCTGCGTACTTTGCGTTCAGATTCGGCCATATTTGGTCGCCAGGGCCGAGGTAGAACCATTTCGTATCCGTGAACCAAGGCTCATTATACGTGACGGCCAACGCTAGTAACTCTGCAGTCGCGTAGTACACGCACTTCCAGGCCGATTCCTTGTATTTAATCAGTCTCTTCTCATTCTCTTCTCGCTCCATCTCCGACAAACCATCCAAACTTCCCGCAATGGATTTCCGTCCCATCCTCTGCAAAAAAGAAACAAGAAATTGTAAAGTCTCGCACAACGCTCCGCCGTTTGAAAGACGAACAACCGACAAAAGAAAAGTTCGAACAACGATCCGCGTTTTCTCACCTCGAACATTAACCTATCAAGCAAGTAGCGCACAAAAAGAAACATCAGCGCAAAGACCGGCACGAGCGTCAAGTCCTGCAGGCTTTGCTGGCTCTCCTCCTCCCACCGCGGAGGCCAGTGCCACAACCCCGGCAACATCCCCTGCTTCACCTTGATCGCCATCGCTCCGCTCATCCCCGTACGAAACGACGCTCAACGCTCTGATCTGCAAATAACTAAGCTTATTCTCGTCAAAGGATGACTACATACTACCAAAATGTCACGCCTCCTGCCACCGAAAAAAGATACCAAGAAATTAGTAACAAGTTTCAACTCAAGTCCAGTTAGATACTTAGATACGGAGGGAAAGTCAAATCGTATTACGAACAGGCTATCCAACTTCAAAATGCTTGAAACTGCGAACACAGGGAGCAGATTCCACTTCGCATTTCACACAAGATCAATGCTACTCAGATTCTATTATCAGCATGAACTACGAAATCAAGTCGCAATTCACGATTGAGGCCACAAACTGAAAAAAAAGCGGAACTCGTTAACCCTTAAAGGACGACACTGGTGACACTGCTGACACTGGTGGTGACAGTGGAAATCCTTTCCGTTACAGTGTGAATCATTCTCTTAAAAAATTGCAAAAGCATTCATACTATTGTAGAAAATCTCCCCTTTTCATAATAAAATTCTGAAGATGAGCAGTTGTACTTCTATCTTAATGGAAGGATTCTTCGTCATCCATTGAACTCTAAATGTCTTCTTCAATGTTTAAAGGTTAGAAGCTTACATGCATTATTTAACCCGTAAAGCCCTAAATTGCGTTTTTTTGGCAACATGGCAATTTTGGGCAGTTCACTACAAATCGAATTTTTATTTTTATTCTTTGAACTTTTCACACAACATGTGTCCAAGGAGTAGCTTTGAGTCCCAATAACTTTCATGACTTTTGACAACACGGTTAAAAAATTATTGTATGATATGTAGTTTTCATTGCTCGGCGGGCAATCCAAACAACAAAAAGATATTCTTTAAAAATCACTTTTTCAAGAAATAAAAATTTGAAATTGGTTTTCTAAATTTATATGTATGTAAAAAAAGGCTTTGAATCATTCCATTTTGATTAATGAGATGAAAGTTAGGAGGAGTGTAGCCCACATGTAGTTTGTACGTAGTTATAGAATCTCTACATTAAGTTAGAGATTCTTTATTTGTTATTTATTTGATTCTTTATTTGATTCAATTTTTAATATTTTTGAAAAAAAATGAAGTGTACATTGTTTACTATAACATTGGGATTGCATTTTTCAATTACATAAATATATTGTTAACAATTTAGTATTTTGAATCATTTTCTACTTCATTCTACTTACTATTTTTTCCTATGTGTTGTACAATTCCAAATGATTTGAAAATTTTCAAGCATGTAGCTAACTTTCTTTAAAGAATGAATCCAAAGAAGCACCACAATTTTTTTCCAGACATTTTTTCATACAAATGTGACCTATTTTTCACATGACCTAAAATTTGGTACTTGTATTTAAAATAGCAATTTTAGAGTGTTTTTATGAAAACATACTAAAAAAATGTTGTCCACTCAGACTTATATGCATTTTGCCACAATGGGAAGCTTGCAAAGGGAATCTCAAAAACAATTTTTAACCAATAGTGGATTTTTTTCATTTTTTATGAAGTGCCATAGTGGCGATATTAAATATTATAGCTGTATTCTAAATTTCAACATTCATCCACATATTAGATGGAAAATATCACATTAATGCATCACATATCCATAAATTTATTTTCATCCTTAATCTAGCAATTTCATCCAAGATTTTTTTTAAATTTGAAGTTTTCAAGTGATTTTCCACCTTTTAAGTACCATTTTGTTCTAAGGGCGAGGTGCTAGGCCCATTACTTTGGTGCAAATGGCCACCAAATTGCTAGAAAAAACCCACTGCACACTATTAGTCATCAAGCTAACCACTTCGGAAAGACTTTTAAAAAAAAGAATCAAATTTGACTTACTAGCTTAAATTACACAAAAGCTAGGAAAGAAGAAGTTGATCTAAGCATGCTAATCAAAGAAAAATGGTGCGGAGAAAGTATTCAAGTAAGTGGATGTTACCATGGGAGCACAATGAAGTTGAATTGTGTTTACATAGGAAATGGCGCCCAAACACAATCCAACACACAAAAGTCAAATTGTATCACTATGACAGTCTATCATGAGTACAAAACACACAATAGGGCTTTGCAAATAGTAGAAATCTTTAACATTGGGGTTTGTTACCGTGGCACATTTGACCATAGAATTGGCTAGTTCCTACAGAAATCATATTTTTTTTGTACAATGTGAATCATCTACTTATAAGTGTATAAAAAAAAATCAAAAGCACTTATTGGAGGTCAAACTATTGTGTAAAACCTCCCTTTTCTACACAAAATTTCAAGGATGAACATTTGCACTTCTATCTTATATAGAAGGATTCTCTATCATTTACTAAAATTAATATTTGTAATGGTGTTATAAAATTAATAAACTAACCATAATATTCTTTACTAAAGTATGTACACCCATCATAACACTAACCAAAATACAACATCTCTATTTAGACCAAAATGCATCACACAAAATATTAATTACACTCCGAATGAAAAAGGTTAATTTAGGTATGAAAGATTGGTGTTTAGACTTGCGTGAATGAATTCAAACATTGATGGGAATGGCTCAACTACATAACCCTATAAATAACCTACATGCTCATTTACATGTTAAGTTCTTAAACCCCCGTATGATGAGGAGGTCATTTGACTTTATTATAGTTGGGTTGATTAAGGTAATAAGCCCCCTACCAATGTCCAAATTTGAACTCATGACCACTTCAATGGTGATCTATGCCAAAGTGATTGAACTAAGGCTACAAGTGTTTTGGAAGAGGTTACTAACTTAGAGGTTTAGGTTTAAAAAATAATATATACATGAGACTGGTGATATTTTATGGGGGGCTATTGATTTAATATTTAATAATTTATTATATTATTAAAAATAATTCTAAATTATATTTTACTATAGCACCCTATATTATTTATAATACACTTTTAAGTCTAATTTTTTGGCCCCTATATTAGATTTAAAAATTAGAACTAATAGGTGTTATACGATTTTTTTTCTATTGCTATTTTTTATTTATTTCTTCTTTATTCTTTTGCCCCTTCTCTTTCAAACCATTTTTTTTTATTGTTACTGAGAACTTAAGTACAATATGCTTTGACAAATGTACTATGGCCATACAAATACATTCAGAGTATAAACAATGCACTCTAGTTGTGTCAAAGAACTCACTACTAATCATCTACAATATATTCTAATAAATTCAATGAGTGCAATAAGAGTATATTATAGTAAAATTCATAATAGATTCTTCAAATTCTAAGTGACTTCAAAGGACTTTACAAATAATTTTGAAGGCAACTAGAGTCCCTCATCTAAGATTTATGAATAATTTGGGACAAATAATGTGTCATTTTTTGTCCATCTCTTCTTTATGAATATAAAAGTATTTCTCCCCCACATATTATTGCCCCCTATATTTTTTCTATATAAAATCTAATACATGGTATTAAACATAATCCTATACTCCCTCTGTTTTTGAATGAAAAAGGGATTCATGCTTTTCATTTTGTTTCAAATTAAAACTTGGATTCCAATCTTCCTACAATCCAAGCACTAAATGATGGAGATGAACAATGCATTATTGCATCCATAGGTTAGTGGACTTATTGTAGGTCCAAATATTTACGTCGTGGTTGTTACACAATGGTTGCCAAAAGAAGTGTTATACAACACCTGCAAAAAGAAGTGTTGCCTTTCAAGATTATGTGAGGAAAGACATTTGTGATAACGAATTGCTAATGAGAGAAAATTAATTATGAAAAATAAATTAACCTCTTTAGGAAATATTAATTGTAACAAATACATTAGCTTCACTTATTGGTGTGCTATGGAAATTTCTACAGCATTAGAGACTCCGTAATTTTTCCTAGTATTTATAGTTTCCATTGATAATGCAAGGCCAAAAATCACACCAAGCAACTAATCAAAACATAAATGCTTACAAAGATGAAGATTTTGATCTTCAAAGTATCCAGTATGTGTACAAAAGGATTCAACTCAACAACAAAAGAACGCTTATCAACTACACTATAGACCTTCTTTGCACCAAGTCTGGATTTGCAAGTCATCCACTACAAGTTTCAATATGTTAGTGAATTGTAATTGTTGATTTTCACTAAGACATACATACATGCACACACTTTCACAAAAGCGTGATCTTGAATTAGCAAACATTTGATTTTAATGCACCAACATATGAAGAATAGAATTAGTAATTTGCTATAAATTATTTTATATTGATGTAGAGTGGCTTGCTAAGCACATTGTACTACATCTTTAGACAATCAAGCACCACATAAAGCTAGCCTTTCTGTTGAAGTGGTGCCTTGCCCATGTGTGGCAATCTGTAGTGGTTGCAACTACCAATGCACATCGTTTCAACCATGCATTGCAACATAAGAATATAGAGTTCAACTTTTGACTATCCATGGACTAAAAGGCCTACTCCATTGCAGAAATAAAGTCGTCAATTATATGTTGTTCAAGTTGATGTTGAAGCGCTTGAATTGCCCTAAAAATTTCCAAATCAAGAATGTTCATATCGGGGCTATTTGGTGGTTGGAATACCAATTGTATATTGAACTTGTCCTTCACCAAGTGGTCCATTACAATTAGGTCATTGCTGGTGATGTGTGGCTTGGCATTGTCTTGTTGAATGAAGATCGTATTGTCATTCTTGCCAAGCCAATTTTAGGGGCATTTCACCTTGATTGCAAGCAAGATGTTTTCAGTGAACATGTGATGCATTTCATCCTTTGAGATGGAGTGGATGGACTTCGTTTCCAATGTTCTAGCTTGACAATTCTTACTGCTATGCTTGGTAAGCTCTTTGCAAACAAAAAGAAATATTCCAATATTGCTATGGAATTGGCAAGATTGGTATGAGTCAAATCATGGCCTCTCAACCACAACAATGAACATTTTTGTAATGATTTGTTTGCTTTTACAAGTGTGGTGTGGCAAATCGCCAAATAATACATGTTTATTTACATGATGTAGAACCACTTCTCATCTATGTGAATGTGGTCCATATGATGTCCTTGAGTTTTCATGGTGAACTTAGATTTAACATGTTGAGGCAAAATTTCAAGCGGTTAGCCTTGCTTGTGTCAATCAAGTAGGGCTTGATTGCATTTGTATGGGGCTTCAATTTACCTTTTCTAGTATGGCAGTGGATAGTCATAGAGAAAACACCGAGATGGAATGCTAGTGCCCACATGTTCTATGGTAAATTCAAAGGAATTGCCTTTACATCATCGTTGTTCAAACTAAGCTTCTTGTGACCAACATGGCAATGTTTGCGGAAAGACACATTTGCAACAATGTTGCCTTGATCCCATAATTGCACTGCTTGTCTCCAAATTACACTAATTGCCTCAAGTATTGTCCCAAACTTTTCAATAGTTGCCTTTAGAACACCATATTTGAGTGTTCGAAGCTTGTGCAAGTTCTTCTACCTTTCTAAAAGAAATTCAATCACCGCATGCCATTGCTAATTTGTTAGATTTGGTTTCTTGCACTTATTGATGGCAACATTTATTGGAAGGGGTTGGATAGGACCAACGTAGACTCTCGCGTAGACTTCATGCTCACAAATATAAATGCCCTTTGATAAGACTGGTGGAAACACTTGGTCAACATGGAGACTATAAGAATTCTCATTAGCAAGTGTTTAACAAGGCATGATGGATTACAAATGTCGATTGCAATAGCTACACAAAAAATTTGGAACAATGAAGGCTTTTGGCGATGAAACATCAAGAAAATTTATATACTCCTTGGATAACCATGTTTCCTCTTCAAAAAGTTGTTGACTTTTGAGAAAGCTTGTTACCTACTCCATTAGCATATTAACTTTTCATAAGTGTATTAATTTTTTCATAAGCATATTATAGTTCTGCAATTCCTAGAATTTGCGTTAAGACAATACTTTCTATGAATCCTAGGGTTTGGGGGAAACAGAGGGAATATTAGTTATAATATCCTACATGTAATTCTACACATTCTACATTAGATATACAATTTTTATAAATTTTAGGTATGATAAATATATAGTACCCTATCTTAGATCTCACATGGTTTCTAATATGTGCACTAAGTGACTTCCCTGAGCAAGTGTTTAATTACATATTTACATAAGATGTATGAAATTAAATATGAGAGTCTCTGAGAGTCAAGTGTTGGATTGGGGCACACCTAGACACAATACTTTGAAAATCTATAATTTATTTATATAGTGTCCAAATAAGTTATCTTAAAGCGTGTTGGAATTTTCTTTCATCTGTTAAGATTCAATAAAAATAATTTATATTTAATAATAACAACTATGTTTAGTTGTAATTAATGATGATTATAAATGATCATACCTTAAATTGCCCAATTTCTTATAGAATCCTGGTAGAAGTCAAAAGAATATTTTGGATTCTTTTAGTATGTAATTTCTGAACACAATATGAATCAAATATGAATTTTAAAAGTCCTAAAAATAAATGTGTTGAAAAGCAACCTTAGGGATTGTACATTTTAATTAAGCACATTATAAACACTTTAGTTTTTGAAAAGGATTGTAATTAGATGTATTGTCAATGATGCTAATACCTTAACAATGCTACTTATCAAGTGCACTATTAACCCCCAAATGTTCCCTTATGAGATCTAGGATAAAACTTGGATGTGTTATAAAATGTGTTTTTCCAAATCTTTTGAAGTTTTCTTCTAAAGGAATTTTGTTACTCATCATGAATAGGAATTATCTACATGGTCTAATTTGAAAAAAAAAATATAAATACTTTTCAAATCAATTGTAGAGTGTATCATTTTGATAAACCACTAAAAAAATAATTTAGATTTTTAGTAGGAAAAAAATTCATTGATTATTGACTAAAATTTAAAGTTACATTTTTTGGCAAAAAATGGCCAAAGTATTGTACACTTTTATTCATTTCTTCAATAATAGTTAGGCAATAGCAATCTCAATGAGGATTACCTATTCAATGACGATCCATTTTTTAGTGTATAAAAAAGTAAGTATTGTTTCTTTTCCCTATTTGTAGATAGGCAATCCCCACAAAGTGGTTGCACTATCATTAAGGATCAATCAATTGGTTAGAAGAAAAAGTTAGCAAATACTTTATTGAATATAATTCCAAATGGGATGGATTTTAGTTGGCCATTCTCTAAAATGAAAGGATTTTAGACAAATTTTGGTAAAGTAGACACAAAGCTTATATCCTACCTAAAAAACACTTGACTTTGAGTAGTAGTAGACCTTTGTAGCAAGGATTTAGAAACCTCATATCCAAAAGTATACTCCAAAATAAAATAAGAAGGTCCATACCTAACATTTTATCTATTCAAGAATTAGAAATGAGCCAAGTATTCAACCAACTTTTGAAAATTGTCATTCTTGAATAATAAATGAATAATTGTGCCTCCCATTTTCTTCCATATTTGGATGATTTTAGGTGCTATTAATAACTTTATTATAAAAATTTGAAGTTGTGTTTCTAATTGGTAAATTATTGAAGCTTAGCCACCTCTTACAACAAGGCAATGTACCTTGCATTTGACCCTTTTGAGAATTTTTGGCATCTTCTAGTATAAATACTTTTGGCAATTTATTGCCAATATCTAATTAGAGTTAGATATTTGTGACAAAGTTATAGAAATTTCAAGATTTTTTTGACAACATTTCACCAATTCCATTTGACAATACACAAGGATTTACAAATTCTTTCTTACTATAAAAAATTGTGTGATCTAAGTGAATAAATATATCATATGTGCTTGGGGGATGCACTTAGTTCTACTACAACAAACCACTTGCAAACAAGTGGTTTCTAATAAACTATAATTTTAACTTCAAATTTTGAGCATTGTTTACTAATGACTGTAGGATTGTACTCCCAAAATTTCTAATTCAAATAAAATATGGAATGATTCCTAGAAGAGGTTAAAAATGTACTAAAATGACAGTTTTTTTTAACTCAAATATTTTTAGAGAACACATTTAGATGACCATTGCATCAATATTCAACTCAAAATGAGCTTTCAATAGAGAGTTATTTTTAGAAATTTTTTGTTCAGTTTTTAGACAATTTTTTCTTATATATTATAGGGGTGTGAAAGTTATTTTTTAGTTCTACAAATGTATCTTTTTATTTCAAGAATTTATAACTAATTATTATTAACAAATAAAAATAAAAATAATTCAAAACATAAACTTTCAAAGCAGAAAAATCTATTCATATTTTTTGCATTTAATTTTATTTAAAATTCAAAAAGTATATAGGGGTCCAAAGTTTTGTTCGCACGCTAACATCAAAAAAAGGAGGAGTGCACCCTCTAGGCATATGTCAGGGTTAGTTACACTAAATACAAGCCAAAATTACGTTTTCCCATCAAATTTTCACATATCCACGTCATCCTAATCCAATCAAAAGATGACATGGGATACCATGGCACAAAAATTACTTAATTTATGTTGAACCCAACCTTTTCATAGAATAGGTTAATCCTTAAACATTGAAGCAAACATTTAGTGTTTGATGGATGATAGAGAATCTTTTAATGTAGGACTAGAGTGCAACTATTCATCCTTGAAATTTTCTATGAAAAGATTAGATCTTCTACAATATTTTGACTTCTAATGTGGGCTTTTGGATTTTTTTGAACTAATAATTCCCACAGTACCAAAATGGATGATTTCCACAATCAGCAAACAAGTTTGTGTGTATTTATTGAAATCCACACCTTTTTGAACCCATTCCAATTAAACTACCACCTAAAAGAAAATTCACATAAATTGACTATATTGATTGGTATTGGAGACATGCCCAGAGCTCAAAGGAAAGGGACACCTCCTTTTGACTATATTGTTGAAAAGGTTATAATAGTCAAACAAGGAAATATTTCAATTGTGAGAGTCCAGATTTGACACATTGAAGCGCTCCGGGGTTAAAGGTTAAAATAACAAAAATGTGCTTCTTCATCTTCCACATGAACACATGACCAATTTTCATAAAACCAAATTGGATTCATATTGGTGCAAAGCGTGCATGTGACACCTTTTAGACTAAAATTACTTGTTACTTATTTAGACTAAAATTACTTGTTACTTATTTAGATTAAAATTACTTGCTACTTATTCAGACTAAAATTACTTGTTACTTATTTAGACTAAAATTACTTGTTACTTATTTAGATTAAAATTACTTGTTACTTATTTAGACTAAAATTACTTGTTACTTTTTTTCTGTCAAACCTCACCCTCTCACAAAATAGTTAAAAACATGATACATCGCCACACCTGGTCTTCAAAAAACCCAAACGATTTACGCAGGTGTGAACAGACAATAGTCCATGTACTCTGACTTCCAATCTCGGGTGTCGAACATTCTTCCCATGTGCGTCGAGCGTCCACCGGGACTGCGCTAAGGCTTGCTCCTCCGAAGCCCTAAGCTTAGCTTAGCCCTGTGCTGCGCTCATTTTCGTCGGAGCGCCGGAGACGGCCTGCCCTTTCCATCGCCTCCGCGAACGCCCCTTTAATCCAGCTTCGTGGCGCCACCATGGTAAGAACTCGCGTTCGCTCCGATCCCTTCGCTGCATTTTTTTCGCCTGGATATGGCGACGAGTTTGGCGCAAATGCGACATTTTCCCGTTTAGGGTTTGGTGGGTTTTGATTGTTTTTTCCCCCCGATTTGTTGTGTGCGGTAGCGAGCGGTAATTGGAGAGAGAATGTTTCGGAAGGTGATTTTTTCGATGGTTCCGGGTCGACAGTCGTTTTCAGGATTTCCTCCGGGAGCTTCGTGGTGCAATTTGTCTGTTTTGTTTTTGCCGTCGCGACTGGGAAAAGGGAATGGCAGTTTTTTTGATAGTTCGTAATATCGCGTGGAGGCTGGTCGCGAGTTGTGTATTCCAGTCATGGCTTCAATCAGGAATTCCGGTTCGATTGGGAGTTCAGCGCAGGCTTTAGAATCTCACCATTAGATCATTTGTCGGAGGGCGAAGTGTGAACTTTTCTTCCCCGTTTCCGCAGTCGTGGTTGGAGGTTGGACAGTCGATTCATGATAGGCTTAGCTTTCCTCCGTCGATTGAGTCTCGACCGTGGAGTTGGGTTACTAATTTTGTTTTTTGCTGGTGGCAGGAAGCGTGACAATTTGGTAGCATGCAGTCATCTTTGACGTGAATATTCAATCGTTGTCTGAGGCGTATCTTAGGGTGGGGACTCATGGCTCATGATTCAGGCATGGACATGTATGGGCAGGAGCCCCAGCGTAGGTCTGAAATCTACACTTACGAAGCCCCGTGGCTTATTTATGGCATGAACTGGAGCGTTCGTAAAGACAAGAATATGCGTCTTGCCATAGGATCTTTTATCGAAGAGCAGTGCAACAAGGTGGAGATCGTGCAGCTGGATGATGAGACGTGTGACTTTAAGGCAGACCCGAAGCTGTCGTTTGAGCATACCTATCCGACTACAAAAATCATGTTCATTCCTGACAAAGAATGCCAGAAAACAGACTTGCTGGCTACCACTGGGGATTATCTACGCATATGGCAGGTCTGACTGACGATGATTGAGCAATGTCTTTTGCGGATGCCAGTGTTAAAGAAATACAATTTACGTCACGGGCTTTTTGTCCCACGGTCTTGTTCCAGGGTGTGGAACGGATGTTCATGTTCGAATTCTGATTTTCTTGTCTTTTCCCCCTTTTTAGGTTTCTTTCTCTTGTACTCCAATATACGAGGATAGAAGGGTTTAATTTTGTCTTCGAGACCTGGTCGCAGAATAGCTCATTCTTTGTTCCTCACAGTTTGAGGGTACTTGCGGTTCTGATCGCGTCAAAAAATTTGGTGGCTTCAGATTGTCAGTCATGCACGTTGTCAACCTCTTTGACTGGTTTGTCTTTTGCGCAGATCCACGACGATAGGGTGGAACTGAAAAGTCTTCTCAACAATAACAAGTACAGTGAATACTGTGCCCCGTTGACGTCGTTCGATTGGAACGAGGCTGAGCCAAAGCGATTGGGGACGTCGAGCATTGATACAACTTGTACAATTTGGGATATCGAAAGAGAAGTGGTAGACACCCAACTGATAGCCCACGACAAAGAAGTTTACGACATTGCATGGGGAGGTGCTGGTGTGTTTGCTTCCGTCTCAGCAGATGGATCCGTTCGCGTGTTTGACTTGAGAGATAAAGAGCATTCGACGATTATTTACGAGAGTTCGCAGCCGGATACGCCTCTTCTGCGATTGGGGTGGAACAAGCAGGACCCGCGGTACATGGCCACCATCTTGATGGACAGCGCCAAAGTGGTGGTCCTGGACATTCGTGTGCCAACCGTACCAGTTGCAGAGCTGCAGCGGCACCAAGAGTGCGTGAATGCTGTTGCGTGGGCTCCGCACAGCCCTTGCCACATCTGCACGGCTGGAGATGATTCACAGGTAGACTTTTGGAATACGAGGACGTTGTCTGCATAACTTTGATTTCACCTTCTCTTCACTGTCACTTCCACTTTCACTCTGATTCTTGCTTTCATATTTATTTGGCTTGTCCGCTGTCTGAATTGCAACATTTGGTTCCTGTGCAGGCTCTGATTTGGGACCTATCATCGATCAGCCAACCCGTTGAAGGCAACCTCGACCCGATATTAGCATATACGGCAGGGGCTGAGATTAACCAGCTGCAATGGTCGTCCACCCAACCTGATTGGGTCGCGATAGCGTTCTCAACCAAGCTCCAGATATTACGTGTTTGATGTTTGCTCTTGGTGTGGTGATCGACGTTGTGATCAGGCTGGGGATAGTGTCTTGAACTGGCTCTTTATAGTAGGTGGAGGTCTATCTTAGGCTGTAACATGTTCACGAAGGATAGGATGTTTAAGTTTCTCTCTTGCAGGAGATCATTTCAACCTGTGCGATGTACTAGCCTGCAGGTAGCTCCGAGTTGATTACAAAAGAGTTGTAGAAAGACGTTTCTCAATGTAAAATCATGTAACCTTTGGTTAGATAAACAAACTAGGATGACCCTCTGTTGTGAAGGTGGAGCAGAGGTTCATTCATTGGAATGGGCTTGGAGGTTGTGATTATTTAGCACCTGGAATCTTGGTTTCAACCCTGAAGTCAGATGCTGGCGTTGTATATAAAGGTCCGAGTTGTAGTACCTTGATACATCGGGTCTTTGGCCTAGTCCATAATTTGCTGAAGATAAGCAGGTGCTGGGTGGCAATATGGATGACTACTGTACGTTGTGCTGGGAAATCGAAAGGGTGAACCATGGTTCTTCTGGATCATCTGCTGATTGTTTATGGTAATGACTTTGTGAACTGTCTTGACGGAGCAGTGGATTTCTATCCCTTGTAAGTGTTCTACTTCTTTGGTTTGAATTGCAAATGATGATGTCTAATTTGGTTTAATTTGTGGCGACCTGTATCTGCTTCGGATGCTGCTGAATGCTTTCCAACTTTCAGCACAATGTGAATGTCCACTTCGTGAGTGCTGGTAATTTGCTTCAGCTGCGAGACGGAGGTTGCATATTCATATCTTTTTTGCATATTCATATCTATTTTTTGGGGTCCTCAGTCAAAAATCTAGGAGTTGTTCAGTGTTTGTGAATTGTGTAACATGCCTATTTGGAAGCGTTTTTCGAGTTATGTTCATGTCTTTAGTCGTTGAGCCCTTTTCTATGTCTTCCCCATCCAGTGAGTTTCAAAGTAGAATTGTCAACGAGGTAGCCGTGTTCATAATAGCACACGTGTATCACATTTGCTTTTAGGATTCAGAGAATCAGAGACTGGTAAACCGGAAGCAATGAAAGGGTCAAGGACGCAAGGTAGAAAGAAAATGTTCAAAAGTTGTGTTCGTTCACCCTCTCATCACATGTCTAATCTGCGATTTGGGGAGTAGGGTTCTGAGCCTTTTCTGGGAAGTATGATTGGTGAAGAGGTGCATCTGCCCGACTTGGGGAACCGCAACAGTAGAATTTTGAGCCTTTTCTGGGAAGTATGATTGGTGAAGAGGTGCATCTGCCCGACTTGGGGAACCGCAACAGTAGAATTTTGGAGGATTGTTGACCTGTGCTCGATTGTTGAACGGAAGTAAAAACAAAAGTTTTCTCATGATTCCTTAAGTTCATAGACTTTCATGGATTTTCCAGGAAGAGACTCAAAGGGGGTGATATGAGAATTTCATTACCTTACACCTTATAAGGAATGATGCTATAGGATTGTTCTATCTTATCATCAAGGTAGTTAGCCAACTAATTATCAAATTATTTGATGAATAGGTGTATTTTTTTGTTTTTTTAGTTTCCTTGAATGTCATTCATTAAACCCTAGACATCTTGACTCAATTAACCTTGTAACATTGCTGCGGACACTTAGTGTCTGATGGATGATAGAAAATTCTTCTATAAAGGACAGAAATGCAACTATTCATCCTCAAAGTTTTGTTGAAAAAAGGGAACGTCTTTTACAATAGTTTGACTTCCAATGGGTACTTTTCTATTTTTTTAAGCGATTGATTCCTACGATTTTAGAAAATGATGATTTCTGTGGAGACTAGCCCGTCCTTACAAGGTTGAAATGGTTTGATGAAAGGACATTCTCACTTTTGAAGGTTTGTGAAAATTTCTTGACAAATTGAATATTTTGGAAGTCTTGTAGTCATCTTGACATGTTGAGTGGAAATGAAAGCAACTTGTTTTGACCTATTTCCTTCAAAGAAGTAGGAATTGAGTTTAGTATGTAGAAGGAGGTTATAAAATCTAAATCCACTATGGGCTATTATTTCCTAAACTAGCTGCTTTTGCTAATATTAGAATACTCTATGTAACATTCTTAAGCAACTACCTTTGCACCTTTATAAAAAAAATTCAATTTTTCTTTTTGTACATCATCTTGCATTCAAAACATAAAGATTTGTCAACATCTTTGGTTCTATTCTTACAACTTCCTTGTGCATTTATATTGATTGTAAGTTTGTGAAATAAGACAATTTGGTATGGTGAACAATGAAGAATAAGTAATTAACCTCATTGTTATTCTAGAATATTATAACACATTGTAAAAGTTGAAACAAAACATAACATTATAAAAAATCCACAAACTAATTGAAAGAATTATCGATGAATAGAATTTAATAAATGTGAACAATTTGGATGAAAGCAAATAGAAATGGATGGAAATTAGATGAAGGTAAATGAATGTGGATGAAAGTTGAATGAAAATCACACTATTTAGGATAGTATAGTAGAGAATAGTGTAAATCACATCATGTTGATTTTATCTAAAATGATGAAAACAACCATAGTAAAATAAAGGCTCCATAACCCCTTAGTGTTTGAATCTTTTCTTGAATTTTGGCATATTTTTGCTTATATTTTATAAATATATTATTTACCTCAATTTCATCAAATTCATCATACAAAAATTTAAAAAAGGAGTCAAGCATTGGTTTGGATGAATGAGAAGTTTTGTGATTAAAAAAGACCCTAAAACCTCTACATCCATCATCACCATTTGGAACGTTGGAATGGTAAGGGGTTAATTGCTCAATATATTAGATGCTCCATTGACCATACGGAGTGAATTGTGATTTTTATTAAATATCCAAACACTTAATCATTTGACATTCAGTTTTTTGCAATTGATTTTTAGCTTAACACATAATAAATGTGCAAAATTTTAGATGAAACTAGCTTTATGTTAGTGCTCTTTCTAGCTTATTGTAGGGAAAGGCGCAAAGTCTATTTGTATGATCCATGGAATCTCTTCCTTGTTGTATGACAAATTGAGACTTTACATTAGTGCTCTTCCTAAATTAGTGTAAATTGGTATTACTATTGTCAGGCACACTATTTGAATCAATCACACATGGTTTGTTCTCTAAAAAGTATTTGTTAAAATCATTCATTAATTTTTTCTAACCCTTGAATATAAATAACCTTTAACTTTCCATTCTATAGGGAGAATGTTTTTTTCATGCATGATTTTTCCCACTTGACTACAAACAAAAGATGTTGGCTATTTTTTGTAAAGGAAAGTTTTATTTTTTTAAGTCAAATTATTGACATATTTTTTTTAAGGACAATAGCCAAATTTTACCTAGGTATCACCTAGTTTTGAATAGATATACCTACTTTTGAAATAGATATGACCCAAGTACAATACACTAATGATGATAAATAGTGTTATGTTGTGATTAGTGTTACTTGGACTTTTACCCCACTCACTCTAAATTTCAATTAGTTGGCATTTAGTGTTGTATTTACTTTTCTGAGTAGTAACTTTTTTGAGCATGTAATAGGTTTCTTGGATTCATACGTTTTTTTTGCATTTTGATGAAATAGTTAAGTAACACTAAATGTAAACTTGCAAAAATTTTTTACCCAATAGTTGACAAATAGTGTCTATGTTGACATTTACTGTTGATAACATTAACCGGATTGTTGACAATTAGTGTTATGCTTCGTGATTAGTGTTGCCAACACTATTTATCATCATTAGTGTAGTGAAGAAATAGCTGGTTACTTCTCTAAAATGACTAAACCCGACACTGGTCAGAACCGTCACAAGCGGACACCCCAAGAACGTCCGTCACTCCCAAGACCATAAACCCAAACCAGCTCGTCCGATCCTTGTCGCGGTACACAAGCGTGATTCCAATCTGCAGAATGGGTCGTGATCGGATTTCCAAACCTTTCCCCCGCAAGGATTCCGTTTTCGCGACATCTCGCAACCTCATGCAACCATGACTGCCGCAAGAGTTTCGCATCCACCAGGAGCCGCGTTCTGTTCGCAACCCGACAGGAATTTCCATTGCCAACAACGACCTCTCTCCCCTCGCACGCAATGCCCTCCTCGTCGCCAATTGCTCAGCCTCAGGGGCAATTCTCATCTTGGGATTCATGCTCATGCCCCAAGTTCGGAGCGCAGCGCGCAAATTAGGTTTTCATCCGGAGGTTTGAGGATTCCTGCCCATGTTGAAAGTTTGCAGAGCAATGTGCAAATTAGGTTTCCAACCGGAGGTTTGGGGATTCATGCCCGTGGCCGAAGTTCGGAGATCCGCAATGCGCAACTTAGCTTTCCCTCCAGAGGCTCCAGGAAGCGGGCCGGGGAGGAGTCTGTGTTGGGTAGCTGGTCTGACGACGAGGGCGGCGTGGTCTGGAGCCCTCACGCCATCGCCGACGCCGTGAACGGAATCGTCGTAATAGACGGGCCCCCGGGCAGCATTTGCACCGACACGCGCGCTGCTCTTCCTGGGCAATGGTTCCTCGCTCTCTCAGGCACCAACTTCGACGGCCATCGCTTCCTGCACCAAGCCTCGGACTCTCAATGCGCGGGGGTGGTGGCGAATTGGGTTCCCCCCGAGTGGTCCCTTGGGTTCGTGCAAGTCCCTGGCGACACGCTTCAGGGGTTGCAGGCTCTCGCCGCGGATGTGCGTGGACGGTTCTGGGGTCCTGTGGTGGGCATCACGGGGAGCGTGGGGAAGACGACGGTGCGCGCCATGGTGACCCTCGCGTTGGAGAGTCTGAACGGCCATGTGCATGAAGCGCAGGGGAATTTCAACAACCATGTGGGGGTGCCGCTGACTTTGCTGGGGCTGCAGTCGCGGTCCGTGGCATGTGTTTTGGAATTTGGAATGAATCATGGAGGGGAGATTCTGAAGCTCGCTGAGATAGCGAAGCCGGATGTGAGGGTGCTGTTGAATGTGGGACCTGCGCATATGGAAAATTTCCCAGGGGGGTTGGAGGAGGTGGCCGCAGCCAAGGGGGAGATTTTCAGGAATGCGCGACCAGGCGATGTGTGTGTGGTGAATGCGGACGACGCGCACGTCATGGGAGTGACGATGCCGGCCGGTGTACGCGTGGTAGGGTTTGCAATGTGACGCCCTGCATGTGTATCCTGCTGCTTCTTTAGGTTGCATCGTTGAGTGTCACCCTCACTTTCATCTTCCAACCATTTGATAGAGTCTCAGGTTGTGCAACTCCGATGGTAGGTTTCATTAAAGATTTGATTGTAGAGGTGCAATTAGCTTTACTACACCACGCAACACTCCATTTGAATCATCAAATATACTCATTTTTAGTTTGAAACACAACTCAAAAGTGGGGTGGAGTGGAGTGGTTTTCATCTTCCAACCTGTATGTATGTCTCTTGTCATGCGCCTCCAACGCCCGAGTTGTTTGAAAATTTCAATTCACAGGGCGCGATTAGTGTAGGATTAGGGTTTACTTCATTGAGTGATCAAGTAAACTCATCCGCAAGGGTTCAAAGTGAAATACAAGTTGAAAAGTGACGGTGAGACTTATCAATGAATTCTATTCTCGTGGGAAATTCTTGCTGTAGTAGCGAACTGAGAATTTCAAATCATTGAGGACTGCTGCAGGTGCGGTTTGGAAGACAAGAAGGATCCGATATGCGGTTGGTAGCTGCGAAGGCCATCAAGGGAGGGCTTGCCGTCAGTGTGATTTTAGAACACTTGGCTCACGCTCCCCCCTTGACCTCTGCTGATCCCATCAGTGCCGCCACTTCCAGCAACGTGGAACCGGTGACTCGGACGAGAGTGGAGTTTGAAATTCCCAGCCCTGGTCTGCACTTGGCCCTCAACGCCTGTGCAGCCGCCGCCATAGCCACGAGTTTAGGGATTCCCTTGGAGGCGGTAGCTCGGTCCTTGTCTCGCTTCCAACCAGTGGAAAGGCGATGCCGAGTGGAGGACGTTGTTGACCCAGCAGGTCACGTGCAGATTCTGGTCATCAACGATTGCTACAACGCCAACCCCATGAGTGTGGAAGCGTCCCTCCAGCTCTTGCAATCGGTGAAGACCAGCAGCAGGCGAGTAGCCGTGCTGGGAGACATGTTGGAGCTCGGTGGCATCTCGCTGCGCTCGCACAAGGAGATGCTGCAGCTCTGTGTGGATTGCAAGCTGGACTTGGTTATCGTGGTGGGGAGCTGCTTTGCGGAGGCGGCGGAGGAGTTCCAAGGGAGGGAGGAGATCATAGCTTTTCGGAATACGTCCTCTTTGATTAATCATATGGCGAGGTTTATTAGTCCTGGGGATGCGGTGCTTGTAAAGGGGAGTCGAGGGATGCGGATGGAAGTGCTGGTGGATGCCATCAAGACCCGGGCGGAGTCATGGCAGTCTGTAGATCATCGACGAGCTTAGAATACCAATCGAAGGGCCATTGACAGTCAATGAAGTCGCTGTTTTTGAATCAAGCTTCCAGTATTTGCTCGGTCGGTGACTTGCAGACCTTGGGGGTCTTTGCAATCACGCAAGTGAGGCTACGGAATTGGACCTGCTGGGTTCCCCTGATTTGTGAGTTGGCTTTTATCATCGAGGTCTCCCAACTTTAGCCCAACAGTTGGTGAAAACAACAGTAATGCCACGACTTTGGCTGCATTCGTGACTGAAAGTGAGTGTAAATGAGCCTCCAACTGTGGGATTGCCCATCCTTCTTGATAGCATATCTTGGCCCTGAGCTTACTGTTATTCTCTAAGATTTGGAGCTGTGGCACATTTGTAGGAATAGGTTTTCCTTGAAGGTTTGGGCTCGCGAGTGGTCCGTTTCTCGTTTTTCCAAGTGGAGGAGATTTTTATTCCGGTTGGTTATGAATTCCAGCAGTCACATCCACCGGTGTAGGCCTAGAGCCAGCAACGACTCGTGTGTTTAAACGCCAGCTGATGGCAATGATTGTGGATCCAATGTGGGCTTTGCCATTTCGTAAACCCCATCCACAAGAGCTGTCGCTTGTTCAGAAGTGGCAAATTAGTTGAATCATCGAAACGGATATATTAAATAGTCAGTGGCTTTAAGATTTGTGTTTATAACGACGAAGGATTTTCTATCTCAATTATCTTAAATAAACCTGCAATCGTAGCCGAACTTGATTCGGCACCTTCAATTGCTTACTGGGCAATTTAACTTGTATATTGTTTAATTACTTACAACATCACTGGTAAGTACAAAATTGCAAGGCCATCAACCAGTGAAGTCAAACGTCTCACTTCATGTCACCTGCCCCTATTCAGAAGGATGAAGCTCGTAAGTAGTTGCTACTGCAATGCTGCTCAAATGTTTTTCACGGTAGATAGTTTTCTCAGATTGAATTTTAACTCTTACAATCTGGCAATTCTAAACTCTCGTTGATCAAGGTTTTGCCAATTCACTATCACTGAAAGCTGGCGTTTAGGGACAAATACTCAATATTGTGACTCACAGAATCTGAATGTCAGTCTATCAACGATGCTTCGAACTCACAAATCTCATGGTCTGCAAACATAACACTCAAACGATTTGTAAAAAAGAACGATATATTCCTGACTTTCAACTGCCAATCCGTTGGCAGATAACATTTTGTGAAGTCACAGAGCGCCCAATAACGGGCGCTAGAAAAGCCATTTTAATTATCAATGAGCATCATCAGAAAACACATTGTTAATCAAACACTTCGAGATTTAATTAGGCGGGTCTAGTAAAAAAATTAACCCCTGTAGGGGAACTCTTACAATCCAATAGTTGGCAATGAGCATACTATCAACCAGATTTGCTGAGCTCAGCATGCCTTAATGTGTCCTCCTTACAAAGTAAACATTAATACCCATGTGCCTTGATTTTGTAGAAAATTTACAGTAGGCGTCTGCTCCTTTCGTACCCAAGGACTTCCCAGGTTACAGCTTAGCGTCAACGATTGATACTCCAGAGTCCCATTCTTCCTCGCACATTGTACACACCTTGACAGTCGTGATTAATCTCCCAGTGTCCTCTTAGTTGTACTGATGTACAGAACTGCAGGTCACAGAGAAACCCATTCAAATGCATTCATGAGTCTGATGTTAAGATAATGGCAGCAACGTAACTTCAATGAACAGAAATAATTCACAAAAAACAACAAGGACAAAGACTACAGAATGCTGGGGAATGAAATACATCAGCAGCTAGAACTATTCTCCAGCATAATCAGGTCCTCATTTAGGAAACGGGTAGATACCATTATTGCCCCGGATGAAAGCATCACCATACTTGTTCTTCAGTTGACCATTTACATACTCCTCTGTCTGCTCCATGGCAATGTTCATGTAACCATCCAAGCAAGCCAAGATACCTACGGGTGCCATTCACACTTAAGATATCAGCAAAACAGGTGCCATTACCCGGTGCTGTGGCTTTCTTGCTTAAACCCTACACGGTAGAGTATAACTACACTAATTACTGGTCAGAACGGGAATTGTTGTGAAGTGAAACACGGTTAAAATCATACTGTTAATAAACAAGTACGCCCGCGGGCAAATCGCCCAAGAAATTCTCAGGACGTAAAATATAAGATCAATGTGATTTGGATGACTGACTATTTTCAAAGCATATCTGCCGTTACAGAAACCCCGCCACAACATTTACACGATGCCAGGACTCTTCCAGAAAACCTACAAAACCTAAAAACTCTCTCCATTGGTTCTCTCTTCTATTGAGCACGTAAAACCCTATTTCCACAAAAACTGATGCCGGTAGACCTTCCGAAACTCTCTCTTGAGAAAACCAGCCTCGCAAATCAGAAAAGGCCAATCAAAAAAGTTCAAACAAATCGCTTACATGCGTTCTCTCCTACATTGAACCCTAACTTCGACATTTTAGACCAAAACTGAATACTAGTACAGTTAACGATCAGTGAACGTGCCTCTAAATTCCACAAATCCCAATCGAAATGTGAAACCAGCACAAGCAATAAATCCATACCTCGATAATCCACGCCCGAATTCAGTTTCACCACCACGGGACGGCCCCTGATGGACTTCAGAAAATCGGCCGGCGTTTTGGACGAGCCCGCCGGTTGCGCGGCCGCTGCATCTGCACTCATCTTCCCTCGCGTCGGCACTACACAGAATGGAATACAAGAGTTAGAAGAAGACGTGACGAGGAAGCTCAGAAGCTCAGATTTAACTATAAAATCGGGATAAAAAGTTGAAGGTGGGACAGTAACGGGGCCAAACCTGAGGAAGAGGCGGAGCTGTACGTTCCGTGAAGGAAGTCGAAAGGGAAGTGGAGGAGATCCGATGAGGGAAGGATCGGCAAAGAGCGAGAGATAGAGAGAGACTGAGAGTCAGAGTTAGGGTTTTGGCGCTCTTCGTGACGTTGCTTTCCATTATATTCTGCAATTGGACGTACAGTTTGGCCAGTCTTACATGAGTCAATGGATAACTGAGTTATTTTTTAAAAAAAAATTTAGAAAATTTAACCCCTATTTTGTTTTTTTAAAATAATTTTAATTTTTTATATAAAAAGAATAAAAAGATTTTTATTACTTTTATTTTGGGCAATACAAAAAATAATCTTCGTTAGAGTGATAGAGCTTTTTATATCCATATATGTGGATGAATCACAATTTATTCATACTAAAACGTGCACATTCATTCATGAAAGAATGATATCATCTTGAAAATTTGAAGCAATTCCATAATTCCATCCACCAAAAGAAGGGGTATATATAGTCAAATATTCCCTCTAATTAGTATATTTGTATATTTCACCTTATTAAAATTTTTAAAAATAATAAATGTACCTTCATTTATTACTCAAATATTGTGCTAAACACTATCTCCAAGAAACAAAAAAATGGGGTACATTTTGTCATTCAAAGGCTACTTTGGGGTTGTCCCAATGTTTTTGGGTTAAACCCATCTAAAGAAGTAGACTTCACTACAATTCCAAACACTCATGGGCCAAAAGGCATATAACCAATTGTTCAAAAAGAACTCACATAATGAGCCACATTTGTTCAGAAAATATATTGAAACTAAAGATTGGACACTTTAATTTGTGGTCCCTAATCCCCTATGAAAAAAAAAATGACAATAATGGATGAAGAACAAACCAGGATGAGGGATGGATGAAGAAAGACCAAAGATGATGGATGAAGAAAGACCAAAGATGATGGATGAAGAAAGAGAGCTAGGAACTGAACACTTGGCAAATGAAGGAGTTCCTTTGCAAGGCCCTCGTCTCTCCAGCAACCGACTCAGCTTTTCGGCTTCCAAATCTTTATCCCTCGTCTTCGGCAATCCCAATCCAGTGAACCCACCTCCATCGCTATCGTTCTCCAGCTCCTCCTTTCAACTTCCAAAACATTCCTTGCAACTATGGCGCTGCAGCTCCTTCACACGACCTCTCACTTACCGGTCCCCTTCTCCACCCTGTATCTTTCATGCCTTCGAAGTTGCGGTGTGGGTTTGTCATTTAGCCTTCCCCATTGCGCTAGTGATTGCACAGTGTGAGAACCACTGCGCCATTAGAAAACGGTCATAGTATTGCTAGAGATCAAGTATTCATGGAAAGCTAGGGCTGCGACAATCCTGTTCATGTCGAGTAGCTAGAAGAACACTTGTTTGATCGAACGGGTTCGTATGGAGCTTAGGAGTACTTCGGAATGTTGGAAAGATTTTGCGGTGCAGGACAGAGCCCCTGGGGTGTCAACTCCTTTGCGTTGGCATGGTTTCTTCCTTTTGTCTAGTTTCCTTTTGGCTTTTTTTGTAGAACCTAGGACTTTTAGGTTTTCGATTGAGATAGAGATTACTGCTTAGATTTTTGTGCTGGGAGCCTCGAATTTTACGTGATTGAGTTAGTGTCATGTGCAGAAATCTGTTCTAATTTGTTTGTTGTGAGTGGTCTAGCTAGTTATCTAAGAATCTGGAATCAGGATTTGCTTGAGGAGGTTTGCAGGATTCTTTTATGTTGTCTTGTGGTAGTGGAGCCATAAGTATGTGTAATGCCAATCTAGAGACTTGCATATTTGATCTTTGTTCGATATAGGCGTGAGTGATTGATCTCCAGAGGCTTATCTTTACATCCGATATGCAGATAAGGACCTGAACTATGCGCGCATGGTGTGAGAATTGATTTTGAAAATTATTGGTTATACTCAACGCAAGGGGTTTCTTGATTTTAGGATTTTTATTGGATTAGTCATGAATTTCAAAGTCGCTCTAGTGTCTTTATTAAAACCATGCGCTAGATTATGCTTTTTCTGACGTTTCTAATTGCCTTACATGAGAAATTTAAAATCAAATCTTTTTTTTTAATGGAATCGTAGCTTGTTGGCAGTTATCGTTGGTTTAGTGGTTATCCTGGAAGGGCATTGATTTTAGGAATCAGGCGAAATTGGGGCATCTGTGTATTTTTCATGGCTCACAAGTGCTGAAATTGATCTTTTAAGTATCTAACCTGGAGACTACTACGCTAATAATATTTGGGAAAGTGTATGTGCAGGCATTCAGTGGCTTAAGAGCTGCTCCATCAGTACCTCAAGTTAATAATAAACTCTCTCGGGTAGGATGTGTAAGGAGGAGTTCTTCTTTACAATCTATCAACTCGGTAATGAATCCAATGGATGACCCCATCCTCAAGGAAGCAATAAAGGTTAGACTTCACATTCTCACATGCCTTTTGAACGACTGTGTAACAATTTTTGTCTTTAGATTCTAATTTCCTACGAGCAGAACAAATTGTCAGTCTGATAACCTTCCTAAGCGGGAAGCACAAAAAGATTTACCAGAAGTAACGCCAAGTTATTTTGTTGAATCTCGAATGTCTACTTCTGTACTTTCGTTGATTAAAGTGCTCACATTGAACAGAGGGGTTACAGTTTACAACCTTCATTTGACCAGCCAACGAGATAGTGACACGTTTGCCCTGAAACTTGGGTTTGGCTGTATTAACTTATTCAGTCGACTGTTTGTCCTAATGCATTTGTGAATGAATGAAGAGTTTATTGAAGTAGATTTACTTACTGTGCCGTGTGGGCGTAGGTAGTGAATGCTACCCTTGATTCTTGAAACAAATACACCATTGAAACTTATTTGGGATGGGATGTCTTGTGAGCAGGAGCCAATTGCATTCTTGGGTGGTATCTTCGCGGGCTTGCTTCGGCTTGATCTGAATGAGGAGCCTTTGAAGGAGTGGGTGGCCAAGACTGCTGAAGCGGCTGGCATTGATTTGGATGAATCCCAAGATTTCGATACTGACGATTCTATTCCTGAGGACATTCGGATTGATTAGGACATTCGGATTGATTAGAAAATCTTGCTGGACGACTCCAAAACTGTTGGCTACTTTGCCACTTCTGTAAATCAAGACACGAAAAATAGTTCCAGTTGCCATCTGGCTTCTGCTTTGTGCAAACGTTTCTACCTTAATTCTCATCAGCAAATACAGAGCGCTATTGGGAATTAGAACCACTTGTCTAATGTACTTGAAAAGCGACGCTACTGAGTGCCCTCAAAGTTTGGGATCCGACTGAGTCTTGTATTCAAAAGAGCTGAACTTGTCGCTGAAAAATTCTTCTCGGTCCAAACATGGTTGTAATTTGTCCGTCGTCGCTAGTATTTTGACTTTTTGTCTTCCGCGCATTCTATAACAATTTGCATGTGGTCCGGGTGCTCCTGAGCGATCAGTGGTAAGTGCTATCTAGCTAGGAAGCAAACGCTAAGCTCAAATAAAATGCACAGCTCCATTACCGAGGCTGTTAAATTTAGCACTGTTGAGCTGCTGCCCTTGCATCACCATAAAATGCTTGAATAGATCGAGGAGGTCGTCTACAGTGCAACTGTAGGAAGCATATTCATGCTTCAGTGTGAGTCTTGAACGAATCAAGAAAAAACCTTCATTCAGGAATATCATCGTTGAGCTTGAGCCACCTAACTCCTAGAGTGAAGAGTTAACAATATGAACTTAGGTCTTTGATGAAAAATGTAGATAGGTGAATACATTTTGCCTCTTGCAATATACTTTACAAAACCTTCTTGCCTTATCAAACCTTTAAAGATTTGTGGTATACCATATATATGGTACTATATTTGATTTCTAGAATATGGATTTTGTACTAAAATATGGCAAGACATTTACCATTGGATTGACAATTCAACAACTAGTTTGGATTTCAATTTAACATGCCCAAATACAACACCATACATGAAGAATACGTGGCTATTTTGACACTCTTGAGGCATGTAGGAGGTCCAATAATGATCTCAAATGAGAAAATCAAGAGTCATTGGATTTGGCTCAATATATCAACAAATTTTTGTAAGAAGTGCAATAATGATTGTACAAACCTATAGGTTGGATGTTTATTCATTTGTTGGACAACTTATACCTCATGAGATTTTTAGAATTAGAATTTAAACTCATAGGGGTGTTTGATGGGGATCTCTAAGAAGCATCTTTGGAAGATTAATCCTTAAAAGATGAGCCGGTCACCACGAAAATCATTTATTTAGGTACTATGTGAATTGTTAGCTTAAAAAAAAAAAAAAAAAAAAAAAATTTGAGAAAAAAAAAACACTCATTAAAAGATAAAGGACCTTCCTTTTTCACACAAAATTTGGAGGATGATTAGTTACACTTCTATTCTACATGGAGAGATTCTTTGACATTCATTAATTAGAAGAGTTCCTCTACATCATTTATAGATTAAATATATGTAGATTTTTAGGCAAGGAAAGATTGTTCACATTGGACCTCCCACAATGGGAAGACACTCTTCATTGAAGACCCTTTGCAAATAACCTCCCCCTATACCCAATTGGGAATTTCAACAATAGTAGAAAACATGGACAAGTAAACCAAACTTCAACACCCACACTTGATCTAACAAATGCAACATCATTGGATTGAGCTCACAATATTGACAAGCTTTTGTTACAAATACATACCTCAAATTGTTCACCTTCTATGTCAAATACACAAATACACCATGATGTTGTGACCACAATTAGGCATCCCAAATCTTCAAGAGTCAATAATGTTACAAAAGCACTCTCCATTCAAATTAACAAACTTTGAGGATGAACCAATTTGATATGTGAACAATGGGGAGGATGCAACTTCCCCGCACTCCAAAATGTTATGAAAGTTCTATTACCAATGCTTTTCGTTGCATTGATTTTCCAACTTACAGAACCATTCTCAAAATAGAATATCTAACATTTTGCAAAACACTTGCTACTCCAAACCTCGGTCAGAGGGGGATCAAAGAAGCACGCTTTGTTCTCTTCTCCCAAACAAAATATGAAACATAATCACAATCTCAATTTCCAACAGGATGGTTTTCCCAGAACCCGATCACCAAAAGAATTACAACATCATCGCCAAACTCTGAACGGTGCGATAAACGACCGATGTACTATAGATAGAAAAAACGATGATTCATACATTTTCATGAACTTGAGTTTCATAATTCCCAATGAATGAAGGTCCCAATCAACACTACCTTGAAAAACAGGATCAATCAACAAAGAATTCCAACGTCAGTCGCCGAATTCCGAATGATTGTACACATTGATTTTACATGAACAAAACGATCTTTCATACCTTTTCATGGACGTCGGTAAGTCCCTTCAGGACTCCAACAAAGATTCCAATCAACAACCTATCCATTGTTTCAAAGACGCACTTATTGAACACATCATTCTAAGTTTCTTTCAATTTCAAGAACAAAACTCCAATACTTATTTCTACGTAAGCAGAGACCAGAAAACTTGAATTCAAGGGTCATTACTCATTAGTGGTAAGTACCATGGTGTGCAGGTATCTGGACATATTAAACCGCTATGAACATTGCACAACAATTTGATAGGGAATTTCATTAAAGTGGCAATATTCCATAGACCATTTTCAGACCACATGGTATAGATTTCAGGCTGTGCAGTCTAAACTAAAAAAGTGGCAAAGTTGCAGAATGACTTCATTTTAATGAAATTCCCTATTTTACAGTAAGTTCTGAAATGTCCACTTCGTCGATACCTGCCCCAACACTGGTAAGTACTATAGAAGGATCATTGTTACTATGAGTGGTAGCATTGTAAAAGGGTACCGTTGAGTTCAAGAATGAGATGAATCATACAGCAGTATGAACGCTTCGTCACTAAATGAAGCCATGCAGCATAAGCAATTAAGTGTATTAACGTTCATGGGACGAGCTAGCAACGAACAAATTGTTCATTGCAACACTACCTTCCGTTGCAATTGCAAATTAAGTTGGAAAAAAAATACACAAACTCAGTCCATCAATCCCAAAGCATATATCGCATCACCTTCTATACAAGTCTGCCTTCAACCTTGGTGTGGCGACTGCAACCAGTGGCTTCGCCATGAATGTCACTACTCCTGGCCTCGCCGCCATGTCCACTTCGTCCCCTCCACTCCACCGAAACTGGTGCAGCAGTCTGGCCAGCATGAGCTCCACCATCACAATTCCCAGCTGCGCACCGGGACACACCCGCCTGCCTGCACCAAACGGCAGCAAACGGAAGTCATGCCCCTTCATGTCCACGTCCTCGCCGCCCTCGGATGTCAGGAAGCGCTCGGGGCGGAACTGCAGGGGCTCGGGCCAGAGAGAAGGGTCTCTGGCGATGGCGTACACGTTGCAGTGGAGGATGGTGCCCTTGGGGATGTCGAAGCCGGCGAGGGTGGTGCGAGTTTGGGCCTTGTGGGGGAGCATGAGGGGGGTCGGGGGGTGCAGACGGAGGGACTCTTTGGCGAGGGCGTGGAGGTAGGGGAGGTGGGGGAAGTCGGATTCGGTCACGACGCGGTCGGGGCCGACGACCTGCCATTCATTGCAATCGAGGCTTTGCAATTAGATCGAATGCAATCAGTCTCGGGGAGTCCATTTGCGTTCACTTAGAAAATCTCGGGGAGATAGATAGAGGGTTGTTTGCAGATTTGATTTGCTATGAGGCAAAAAAATAGGCGTTCGTTTTAGGTACTTGTTGCTTTAAGTTGCTGCTACGGCAGAGGAGTCTCCATTGCTGATGTTCAAACGTTCAAACCACTTTGACCACGAATTACGCACAAAACAAACTAGATTCGAATGATACAGAACCCTTTTCTGACTTAGATTGCCCATAATTTAAACATCACACGGCAGCATTCTGGGAATGTAGTTCACACCTATTTTTAGAACTTGAAAATTAAAAGAGCTGATCGATGAGACCACAGAAAAGAGTTAGCGTTGAAGGGTTAAGTTCGACATAGAATTCAACAATGTTGAGGTTTCAGCAGTTGGATTCACCTGATCTAGCTCTTCTTGAGCCTTCGTCTGCACGTCTGGGTGGCGCACAAGCTCGGCAAGAGCCCACTCCACAGAAATGGCGGTGGTGTCCATGCCAGCTGTAATCATATCCTGCAGGAAGAGTCACCAACTTTCGCCATTCAACCCAGTGGTACACCCGCAAATGTTGCTAAATTTAGCAAAAATAATTCGACCAAAGACAGTGACAGCTACTAAAATGTCATTACCACAGAAATTTAGAGAAATTTTGGAATTCTACATGGAAGTGTGCAACAATTGTAAGAGGAGAATCAGAATAGTTGACTGGGGAAATTTCGGGGGAGGCTTGTGCAAAGAAAAGCAGGGAGGCAAGTTTCGCACTTCCAGAAAACAATTTTTAACATTACACTAGTTTCAAATTTTGAGTTTCAAATTTCGAGTTTCACCACAAAGCAATTTTTTACATTAGACTTGAACTTTTGGATTGTGTTCAATTAGTTTGACCAACAAGGCAAAGCTACTGACTCCTAAAATGTAGTTTTTCCCTCCTGCTCAAATCGAAGTGAAAGCATCATGGAAATCGACCAAGGCAATTCCAACTTTGGAAAACTCGAACAGAAATTCATTTCTGATTCCGGCATGCCCAGCACGGAAGTTTGCACTTCGTCTGAACGAAGAACCCATTGACTGCTGCTGTTTTTAGCTACTTGAGAGCTCTGTATGAAAATCACATTCGGCCCCGTCCATAGAATTATGTAGTCTAATTTTAGGGTGGGAAGCCCTGCGACCCGTAAGTAATTACGTACCCAGAGGAGCCCAATGACCGTCGTCTCGCTCAAGTCATACTGTTTCTGCAGCGCCTGCAACGCGTCCACGAAGTGATGTCCGTCGCCCTCCTTCACCTTGTGCTCCTCCATGATGCGCTTCGTCAATGCATCTCTCCTTGCGCCGTGTTTGGCGAATTCTTCCTCCTGGAGCGGAAACATCCACCGCAGATAAGGAATGTGCTCCGACATGGTGAGAGATGCCCCGAGTTTCATCCCCTGCGCAATCACTTCCTTGAATTCCCTCCCTTGCGCGTCCACCTCCCCCGCGTCGTCCACGAAGCGCTTCCCGAATACGATGCGTGTGATGTTGTTGAAGGCCATGGCGGACAGGTATCGCCTGACCGTCACGGGGTTGGTGCCGTCGGTCCACAGGGCCGCCACCATGGCGCCCACCTCGTCCTCTCTCACGGGTCGCAGTGCCTCCAGGCGCTTCGCGGTGAAGAGTTCCAGGGTGCACACTTTGCGCACCTTCACGTAGTGCGGGCCATAGTCGGCCCAGATAAGGTCCTGCCCGTTGCGGCTGAAGCGCGCCGCGGCGCGCGTGAGAGGGCGCGAGGCGAGAGTTTGGTCTTTCTCCTTCAGCATCTCCTGCGCGGCGGCCGCGGAGGAGACGACCACGTTGAGAGTTGGACCCATCCAGACGGACATCACGGGGCCGTAGCGCGTCGCCCATGCCAGGAAGCACTGGAAGCGCACGGGAGTGATGTGGGGCAGGTTGCCCACCACGGGCCAGGGCCGAGGGCCGGGGGGTAACCGGTAGGAAGCGCCACGCACCGCCTTGTACAGGAGGAAGAGCACCGCAGCAGCGATGGCCACCACTGTGGACGTGTTCTCCCAAATGGCGGCGGCTGCCATGGTAACGGCCGCGCGCTTGCAACAGCTAGCACTCGTACTAGCTGCAGCAGATTATGATCGAAATGAAATATATATATCCAAGGGAGGTGATCACAGTGTAGCCCTAGAAGCAGCTAGCGCACGCACAATGCAATGCGTACCGGCATTGGTTCACCACCCAAGACCAACACAGCACTGAAATTCCCTGCTCTGTCTGTGATCAGCAATGGCCACCACCGTGTGCGTGTCCTCCAAAATGACTGCTGGCATTGTGGCCGCCGCTTGCAACGAACAGCAGTCGCACAGCAGCAGCTTATCAAATGAAATATCCAAGGTAGGGGATCACAGTGTCCGTAGCTCTAGAAGCAGCTAGCGCACTCACAATGCAATGTGTACCGACATTTGTTCACCACCCAAGACTACCACACCAATGACGTGCGTGCCCTGTGCTGTCTTTCATCTGCAATGAGCGCAGCCCACGCCTGGAGCAACGCTGGTCGATCTTCACACCAGCCAGGAAGTGTTTCTATATGCACTGCGTTGCGTGACTTTGTAGTCAAGTTTCGAAACGTCATTGTCTATTGAAGCTACAGCTGAAGAATGAGGAGGACGTGTAGAAACCTGAACAAAGAGATGCATTGCCTGCACGAGTGAGCGGTAGCTGGAGAGTGCAGACCGCAGCTGCTGCACTAAAGTGGTCATCTATTTCGTGTTGACGTTAAATTAGTGTTGTCCCTAAATCAATGCATCCCTTGTAATGAAATGAAGCTTTTGGGGCAGACCGCAGCTCAGCTTTTAGTCTGCGATCAAATCGCAGCAACTGATATATTTAATTTATTTCTAGAGAAACGGAATCGAAATACAGTTGTGGTCCACTCTGATAAGAAGGAAGAGTAGCCAGGAGTGTGAACTATTACTGACTGGCTGCTGTCTGTGGGGAGAATCAGAATTAGGTGATGAACTAGGGAATGCAAAGTATAGTGGATCATTTAAGCGATTTTGGAGCAGATGGTGAGGAGTATGAGGTGGTGGAAATTTTTTCTGGTAAGAAGATAGGAAATATGGGGATGCTCAATTTTTCAGAATTTTATTCCCAAAATTGAAGTTACTATGAATTTTGGGAGCCAAAAAGTATCGTTGATCCATAGTCAATGTTTAGAGTATTCTAATTATAATCATTGAAGAACTACTTTCTTGCTCATTGCTTCCTACTTTCTTGCTCATTGCTTCCTACTTTCTTGCTCATTGCTTCCTACTTTCTTGCTCACTATTTAGGACATGTGTCATGACCTTATTAGTTCCAACCTTGAAAAGGACGAGTTTCAAGCTTGAGTTCCTGCTTAAGGTATAATGCACCCTACACGTTGGGTGTTGTACATGGTTGACAACTAGTGCTTTTACCTTAATGCCTCGAGAAATAACATATCAATCTACAAGTATGGCGATGGACCCACAATGTCTTGGAAGAACAAGCCCCACTATAATTGGTTAGTTCATTGTCAACCAGTGGCTTTGTGAAAATGTAAGATTCCAAAACTAAACCAAAAAAAATTGGAATCTTAGACACTTACCATTATGAATCCAAGACTAATATTCAAATTGTCAAAGGCGGGTTTGCTCTTAGAGGAGGAATTGCTTTAGCATTGGCCGTTGAAGGGCTTGAAGTGCTTGGATTAAGGTAGGGGGTATTGCTTTAGGGTTGGTCAAAGCAACCAACTACTATTCCATTGTCCGTGTCTACCTAATGTAATGAAGTTTAGTGCTCAATTTTAAAGCTAGCATGTCTTTGAAAGAGGAGGATTGTAGCCTTTGCAAATTTGAAGTTGAAGGAAAGTGGATGGTGAGAATTTAATAATAGAGGAAATAAACCACAAGATTTTGATAAGGAGAGGATGCAAGTAAGGTAGAGCCACCCATTCCCAATTAGGGAGTCATGCCCAACAAGAAAATTTTCCACTACCTCACATTGCTCCTCATCTCTCCTAAAAATCCCTTAAGTGATTAGGTGTAGGTAGTTCTACCTTAGTGCACTTGGAAACCCTGGCTCCTTCTACAGAGAGGAGGCAAATTACCAGGGCAGCTCTGAATGCTGGTGGTGATAGCATTCAAGAATTTAAGGCAGCTACCAAACCACATCGCTAATTATTGTACTTACACGTACAATTCATACATTCATTATGGATGTGCCCACTGCCCAGCAGCAGTCCAGCACAAACCACATGACATGCAATAGAATTGACTGGTACCCAGTGAAGTACACTCAGCCAGTCCTCTCTTTTGACACAGCGAAGTTCTCCTACCAGGTGTGAAGTGCGTACACTACACAAAATGGCAGGACGTGTATTTAGTTTTTGCACTACAGAAAATGACAAATTCTGAGGAATGTGCAATTACAGGGTGTCGTTGAAGGAGACTCGTACACACTCAACGAGTCCTCTCTGTCCACAATTCGACACAGCAAATGTTGCCCTATAAGGTGTACACAATATTGACAGATTTCTGAGGACTGACTGCAATTACAGGGCGTGTTATTACGTGTTTACACTACAGAAAATGACAGATTCTCTAGGGGTTCGCTAGAGAGGATTGGTACCGGCACACACATATCCAGAATGCAGATATGGATTGTTGCAGACAGGCAGGCCAGATTCAGTCTGAGTCACGAGTACAGACTACAGAGTCACACTTTTTGAGCCCAGGCCTCCAAGGTCCCAGTCGGATAACCCTCCCACCATTAATTCATATGGAAATTATGCTGTGCAGCACAGCGTGAGATTGGAGGATAACTTCGACAATCATGCGTGACGAGAGCAAGCAATCAGAGCAAGGTGGAAGTGACGAACAGTGAAACCAAGACAGGACGTATTGAAAGAGGAATGGAGTGATCACACAAAAACTAGAGCAGAATGGGATTTTACGTACTGTCACAGTTACATTCCTGTGGTTTAATTTCACGCCAACTTGGAGAGAAAAAATTCCAGAGCTGCGACGTCAGCAGCGCACATGGCCCTGTGGTCATCACTGAGGCCATTGTCCTTGTTGTCGTCACCAGCCTCACTGGGGGCCGTCATCTTGGGCGACGACATCGGCCACACCTGCGACAATGCGTCGAAGTGGTGCCGGGCGCCGCGATAGTTCGAGAATTGGAGCGGCACATTCCTCCCGGCCAGATTTTTTCGAGCGAGGGAATTTCGGTAGAAGGGATCACTCTCTCCCATGTGCAATTGCATGGGACGGAACGGACGCCAGAAGCTGGTGGCGACCGTGGCGCCAAAGCCGAGATTCTCACCGCAGCCCGGGTAGAAAGCCACCGAGCAGACGAATTTGTGATCGGAGTCCGCCCGCGGGATGTCTCTGTAGCGCTCCGTCTCCGCCACTTCCACCATGACTGCAACCATGCCATGCATGCGACAATTGATCATCGTCAGAAATACATCATTGAATTGGCAACAATTTGGGTGACATTCAAGGGTTTCAATTTCGCCACTTTCATCAGTGGAGGTCTCGTCCTCACAGGTTGCCAGATGACACACTCGACGGATTCTTCGAGTAGTCTTTCGATGTTGGAAGTTACGTAATCACCCAACTCACAACTGTAATTGTTTCCAATTCAACTACTCTTTGCGATTCAAGACTCATCTGCCTTTCATTACAAAATCAAACATTCAGAGAAGATGAGGTTTCAGAGTATTCAACACTTTTATTACTCTCTCCGATCCATTCTATCCCAAGGTTGGAAGCACTCACTCCAGTACTGACATTCGGGCTCCTCAATTTCTCTGAAATCCACTACACATATATTAGGTCAACTGGAAGTTGTATCCCCATCTGAAGGCGGCGGATATCGTTTTCAATGTTGGAAACTGCTCTTCGGGTATATACTCCACTGCATGCTTGCATCGGTGGAGAGGGAGATTCATTTGCTTCTACTTAGAGAAAATAGAGTTTCAACGAACTTCGCCTTTTTGCCCCCTTCTTCCATTCCCACATTGGAATTGAAGCCCTCAAAGTCGACCCATTTGCTTTCCTAAATTGCTCCGAACCCTCCGATTTAGGTCATACAGTAATGCGGGGGCGTGCATGCTTTTACCTGCTTGCGCGCCATGGGACCATCCGAGGAGTCCAATTTTGGTGCCGTCGATTTCCGGTGCGGTATTGAGAAACTCCCACGCCGCGCGCGCGTCGTGCACGCGATCGGTATACGGACTAACAGCTCCTGCGTATCGCCCTCCATTGTCGCTGCACTGGTTCTGCCAGTCCTCGCTACTACTGACCTCCTCCGGCATGCGCGGCGTGAAGCTGTCCACCGCCAAGGCCACCACATTGCTCTCCGCGAGCTTGATCCCCCACTTCTTGATGTTGTTCTGCAAATTGGGCGAGCCGTCGCGGTGGGTCGCGCCCACGACGCGCTCCGACCACATGCCACTGCACCCGTGCATCATCACCACGGCGGAGTAGCGCCCCTCTCGCGGCTTCGACTCCGGCTCCGACTCCGGCAGCGCGCCTGCTCGGCCATCGTACCCGCGCGGCTTGTAAATCACCCCGGACAACTCAAGGAGACCCGCGTGACCGGGGAAGGTGACGTGCTCGACCGCCACGCACACTAGAACGCCCGCCACCACTGCCGTCGTCGTGAACGACGAACGCTTCCGCCCCATCCAAGTGGAAGTGCAAATCCAGGACCCACCCCGACAACTCCTCCAATTCCTCTTCTGCGATCCTCAACGAACCCAACGCGTTCCACATGAAGGCACTCGGAGTCATCCCGTCCGCGCGCGCGCTGCCTCGATCGGATCAAGCGCACAGCAGCATGCTGCATGGAGTCACTGGAATTCGCAGAGCTAAGGAAGTGAATGATGCGTGACGAGGGAGAGGAAGCCGGGACTATATACAGAAGTTATGGCATGGAGGGGTGCGAGCGAGCGAGCGAGGAGTCTGGCGCAGGGATAATATAATTTGTTACCCACCAATTGTAATGCAATAAATTGAACCTTTCATTTGCACCCAAACAAAAGAAAATAGTTACCCAAACTGCCCGATGGAATCTGCGCGCGGGCGGCCTGTCACGGGATTCAGTGAACCTTTCACTAGGTCGGTCCGTGCAGGCAGGCAGGCAGTGCATTACGAGGAATCTTGTGAGCGCGTCCGTCGCGCCTGACCAAGCGACCAGCCGCGCGCGACTCACATGTCGTCACCCGTCCGTCGTCACCCCGAGAGATAACTCACACCCTCTAGTCACACCCTCTTCACTAAGCATGAAGAATGAGAAGTTGGTGAGGGTGTAAGAGGAGCCAACAGGAGCCACGGTGGGTGACGGTGGGTGAAGGTGTGACCCCCTTGTTGGCTGTGTTCACTAGGTGAGAATGGGGAAATGGAGAATGGGGATGAGTTTCCTCAGTAGTCGCAAGGGTGCAAGGGAAATCGGCAATACCAAAGGTCAAATTGGCAATGGAAGGGTGAAAAAATGAAACACAAGAGAAGTTATTGCAAGCTAACAATATTCTACCCCACTTAGCCAATGGGAAGCAGCCACGTCCCCATTCTTTAGGAATGTGGACGTGCAGTAAGAAGGTGTGACTAAGGTAGAACCACCCATCACCAACCACAACTCCATCACCAATCAATTTTGCAATCAATTCAAGAGAAGTTGGGACTAATTTCCAAACATTAATTCTTGATTTCCGACCATCAATTCCTCCAATCTTTCCATGATACATGTGCTTGGTTTGAAGTGCCAAAGTGAATAAGAAGTAGTCTCTTAAATGAGCTATTCTAAAATAGTCTACACATTGAACATGAGTCCTAACCAACTTAATCCTTCCAAAACTCATAGTAATTTTAGTTCAAGTTACAAGAATTACCAAATTTTGGCAATCCCCATCATTTCTGTCTCTGCACATCTAAAAATATTTGTTTTGCCGTGCATTGTTCCACATCATGGCCACAATTGCTTATTTGGTTGGTAATGGGTGGCTCCACTATACCCCTGGTACTGAAGAAATATTAACCGAAACAAAATGATGATTGAAAAAAAATCTCTGATCATTTGTCAACCAAAGACCCAAGTCAAATCAGTTCCTCGAGTAAATCTTTTCAAGATCTCTTGCGAACTAGTCTCTCTGACTTTGTTAGGCTTCACTGATTCCAACAACAGCCGGCTCTTCGTGATATAAGTTAATTTTATACTTACAACAGTGCTTCCTGTCCAAATTTCTCACCCATTTTTAAACATTATTCACTGGGATCATTGGATGAGACTCAGTTTGCATTTCTATGGTAGCTGGAGGGTTTGTATTTTTTTTAAATTTTTATATTGTCACACATTACTACACTGGGATGATAATTGTCGGTTTATACTTTGTCAGCTGGGACGACAAATTAAGTTAAAGCTGCATACTGAAGTCGATGGACGGTTACATTTGGTACTGTACCTACCCTGTCAACGTACCTATACACAGGGGCTTGTTTCCTTTGGCATTATAATAGTGCCAGATTGCACGAGGAAAAAACAATTTGGGTAGAAAACCATGAAGTTTTGGGTTTTTTTCTTTCTTTCTTTGTCAGAAAACTTCAAATTAAATAAAAACATCTTGGATGAAATCTCCAAATTGTGGATGAAATCTCTAGATTGTGGATGAAAATAAAATTATGGACATGTGTAATGGAGTGTGTTAATGTGATATTTTCTATCTAATATGTGGATGATGTTGAAATTTGGAGCATTGTTGTAACATTTTATATTGCCACTTTGGTACTTCATAAAAATGAAAATAAAATAAAATAAAAGCCTTGGTATACACTAATTCTTTAGTTGTGCACATTTATTGGCATTAAAGAATGAAGAAATTTTGTACGTGAGTACCTAATATTTCAAGTCTCCATGGGATCAATGTTTTTTCTTTGTATTAAGTTCAAAAATTTATTATTCCAATGCAGAATGTCAATTTCCAAAATCTTAATTTGGTCTTTAAGGTTGAGGCACTAGTTGTCAACCACGCCCAATATCCAACTTGTAGGGTGCACTATTTGCAATTGTAGGTTGGAGCTCAAGCTTGAAATATATTTTTTTTTGTCCTTTTCAAGGTTGGGACTAGTAAGGTTGTAACACATGTCCCAAAGTAGTGAACAAGAAAGTAGGAAGTAGTGAGTGGCTAAGTAGTTCTTGAATGATTAGAATTGGAAGACTCTAGACGTTGGCTATTGGACATGTGCACTTTTGATCGAGCTCCCAAAATTTACAGTAATTTCAATTTTGAAAATAAAATTCTGAAAATTTTATTATCCCATATTTCCTTTCTTCCTACATGGGAAAAAATTTCCACCACCTCATACTCATTACCATGTGCTTCAAAATCAGTTAAATGATCAGCTAGTGGTGCTTCTACCTCACTTCCCTTGCCAAGTGGATTTGGACTCTAAAGAATTGATTATTCCAATTCTTGAATAGATTGACAATTTCAATTTGGAGCGATGCAATTTGGTCTGATAGACTTGAATTTGCTTCATTGGATTATCAATTTTGGATCCAGTGGTTAGGGTTGACACTTCCAATTGAATAATTATCTGTGTTGGGATTCGAGATTTGGCAAATGGTTAAAAATAGAAAGATTTGGGATTCAAAAATTCTTTTTGGGAAAAAATAATTTCCCAAAAATTTCTACTTCTATTATGAGAATTTTTTTATCAACCTTGACAAGGTGCGTGTAGTATGTAGTTCTTTGAGATGCAAGAAAATTGTACGATGTAAAAAATTGTCAAAGACTTTTTTAATCTTCTAACCTATACATCTCTTGTTTTTAGGAAACAAAAGTGCAAGATAAAAAATAAATAAAAAGATGTAACTCCAGATTTTGAGTTTGAACTTCATCCAATTCAAGTAATAATGTTCAATAGAAAGGTGTGCTTGACCTACATGGGACCCAACGTCCCAGGTTAAAAGAAAACAATGAGCACACAAAATGGTGAAATTGCATCACAGCACATATTCTATGGCTCCTTTACCATCATGCTCATATCCTCAAATATTTTGGCAAGGTTGATAATGGGCACTCATCTAACCTTAGGAGTAAAGCAGCACTCACCAAAGAAGAAATCATGGAATTTTTTTTGAATAAGGAAAGAAATACTACCGGTACCTTCACGTTACTTCGTTTGACATAAGCTCAGCGACCAACCAACCAATCCAATGGGAACATGCAACATGGATAGAACATATCTTTACAAGTGAAAAATTATGTAGGCATCTAAAAAATTTGTATTTACTGAGGTACAAATTGCCGAGGCTGGTGAATAAATACAAAATAATGTCTGCAATGCATTGCGCATGCTGCGACAAAATCCTGAGGGTTCCCTTCCGAACTTGAAATCCAAACATTTTGAGTTCGATAATATACAAAGGAATTCTAATGCAGTCCCAGCAATCTGCTCTCACTGCTCACTTACAATCACCATCCAAAAGATGAGCAGGCACAGGAACCTCAAACGTGGGTTCGTCCCCTTTGGCATCAACTCAACAAGGTCAAGAATGGGTAAGATCCAAGGTTAGCAAAGGCAGGGCCATTATGCTGGCAAAGATGGCCACTGTAAGTGCTGTCAACCAGAAAGGAAACTTTTGAGACGGTTTCTGCTGTCGGCCCTTTCCCTCTACGTGACCATTTGCGGTCAGAACCTGCGTATCGGACTGAAGTCCAGAGGACTTGATCGTATTGACCCCATTTTGCTTGGCTTGCTCCGCTACAGCTTGCTCTGCAGCTCTCTGCCTCTCCAAATGTTTTTCAACATATTCTGGAAACATTTTACGAAACACAGCACTGAAACAGTACATAGGGAACGGTTAGATTGTGAACATCTTCGTTACACACAATTGGCTTCAGAGGAAAGAGACAACCACCAGACGGCACTTCCAAACTTGCTTGTAGTTCGGACAACATTGATTCAACCAAAAAGATCACACAATTTTGAACACACGAGACTTACTTTCTCGTTTCAAGCCCCTAGGTTACACACTATGGCACTACTAAAACAGAGGCAAGAATTTCATTGGAGTTGTTAGCGCAAGCACCGACTCTATGAAAACTGAGACCATTTCCTAGGGAAACGAAAACCATCTCGAAGGACTAGTATATTACTCCAAAAACTCATGATTCACATAATAATTCAAAGCTTCAGGATGTTCAGTAGTTGACCGTATTCCATGAGTGATGGGGTGTCTGTTGGTACTCCGTTTCAAGCCTCTGACCGAAAAACATAAAACTTGATTCCAGCAGACAAAAGCATACACTAGGATAAAACAGGATATCCCACCTCTTACAATTGAACGCAAGAGAGTTCTGAGCTAGGAGCTGCTTCTCCTCATTGCTAGTTGAAACACTCCCTGTTGTGGGCGTGTTGTCCATCTGCAAGGCAACATCCAAAGTTGGGCACACCGTCTTAGTTCAATATCTGCTAGGAAGACTCAAAACCTTCACTGTAATATCAAATTGACATTACACGATGCAGTTCTGGCAGGGGATGGGAAGATTCCTCGGCAATAAAAAGCTCTAAAAATTTATTTTTTACCTATTAATGACATTCAGGACCCCTTTAAACGATCGTTTACAACGAGTCAGATGTATACGCTGGTAGAATCGTTTCAAACTTACCATAAAAGAGAGAAGACCGGTTAAAATACTGCATGCACAAAATCAGAAAAAATGTGAGTAAGCTGTGATGACAATAAAAAAGAAGCAAATGCAGACAAGGTAAATAAACAGAAACAAATGAAGGCGATGAACGATGAACATAACTTCGTTACAGCATTGAGCAACAAGGAGCATGTGAGATAACAAAACAGTTTCAAACGGATGAACTGATAAGAGTAACGTGAGAAGCTAAGAAAGGAGTTCACCTCGACACGGACCACATTGGATTCCAGGTCTCCGGATGGACTGCAACACACGTTTTGAACCCATGCCAGGTCATGTACAAGAACCCAAAGATTGGAAATGCAGAAAACAAAGAAGACCTCTCGGTTGCAGATTTTCTTGCCGAGTTAATTGCACCTACATTTATACTGAACAACGATAATGCACAGAACAGAAACGCCGGAAACTCAAACATAATGAGGTAAGGTCCGTACAATCGCTCATAGACATGCAGATCCGCTTCTGAGTTGCAAAGCGCCCATTTGGTGTTGTCATACTGCTCCAAAAAGAACACCAGTTCAATTAGAATCAATACTGTGTCCTGCTGCGACAGGGCAAGGATATTACAGATTGGATCATACACTGGAATAAGAAATAGAAGACATATGCGAACCTGATGCCTGGAGGTTTGTATGGATACTCTGGTGGAAATTTGACCTTGCCATGATATACACCGCCTACATGACCACCAAATCCTCCTTCAGTGACAACTACATACCTCATTCACAGGTCGTGAAATTGATTTAAATATCTGTTAAAAGGGAGAAGCTCAAGACCACAAAAACGTAGATATCACCCAATAAATTGCAGTATCGTAGACGCCCTGACAATTAGCAAAATTAATAGGAAGTGCAAAAAATAATGAATACCTTCAAATGGAGTATTTTCGCTACCTTCCAAGACATAGTCTGCACAGGTCCGAAATAAATAATAAATTATTGTGCAAGTTTCGATAGGATTCCGAACAAACCTTGCTTCTAGATGTTTATAGAGTCCGCATGTTTCAACCCATAAAAGAAGAGAATAACAGAACTTACGCCATTCCAAGATGTCTGTAGGTGACGGTCGTGCTAAAACATGTGGGACTGGCTCCTGGAAAGAGAAAATCACCAAGTTAATAAGCTACAGAGCAGAGACGTAAATGCTCAAATCTCATCAGCTAGAGAGCTGCCAATTGGCACAGCATTTCCTCACTAACCACGTGATATGCCAAAGATCCAATTGTTTCGACAATCTTGCAGGACAAAACAGAAATGAAGTGCAAACTTACTACCTCCCACACCTGTGCTAAACTCAAGGGCTTACACTCTATGTTAAACATTAGCATCAACGAATCCTTATCCTCTGCTCCTGAAATACTCATCCAGAAACTCCTAATGATATTCTCTCGGACAACTCTCAATACGACACCGGCAAGATCGTTTAGAACTAATCCCAAAAATAAAATCTCGGAGACTCTACACACGAATACCACAAACAGAAGGAACTGAAACCCACAGCGATGCAGTGCAAATTGACAACCTCCCAAACCGTCCTAAATGACCACAGCTTACACCTCATGTTTAAGATTAGCATCAACGACTCTCAATCTTTTATCGTTGCATACTCATGAGGAAAAATCCCGAAGAAATTCTTCTCCATAAAATCAAAGCGCACCAGCGTAATCACTTAGAGCGACTACCTAACTAGAATACGACACAATTTACGAGACTTCGACATACGAAATCCAGAAATAGCAGGAAGTGAAAACCGCCCGCCCCAAACGAAGCCCACGAACCTTACACAACGCCCGAAACTCCTTCTGCAACCGCTGCACGCATGCTCGTTCCGCCATCCCTCATGCAGGTGGAACTCCTCGCCGAACCCTAAACTCCACCAAACTCCGTAAGAGCCCCGCAAGGATTTCCAAAACTCCGAGCTCCCACGAAACAAGTTCTAGCCAGACGAAACACTCCCCTAAGTGCAACACGGGATCCCGAAACCCCTCCCCAACGTCGAATTAGGGTTTCTCACCGAATACGGAGCCAAATCCAAGGAGAGTGGGATCTACGGAACGGCCACGGGGAAGGGAAGAAGCCGCGGCAAGAGATTGACCGACCGAAGATGGAAAGGAGGGTCACCGGGAGGGTTTGGAGATGGCTTTGGCGATGGCGAGGGCGAGGGTCGGTTGCACAGGGTCTTCGATCGAAGACGACGAGCAGCTTCTGTCGGGGGAGACAACGTGTAATATGGAGCTTGTATGATGGTTGGGAGCTTCGAGTCACATCAATTGGTGTGATTGTGAATATAGTGTGGTATGGAAAAAGGTTAAAGGTGAACACAACTAATTATTTTAATGAATACAAAACTAAACAAAATATAAAAGGTAGTAAGAACCAAAGCACGCAAAATTTATTAGAAGAAGATTATAAGCATAAATAAGGAGAAAGAGAAGGTGAATCATTGATTTATCTAATTTAAAGAGCATAATTTGACTATTCAACCATGATGAGTTGAAGAGCATATTATGAAAATAATACATTTCTTAACATTCCTCAACATAAAATTTTATAAGATGGTAATTTTTGTAATTTCACAAGATATACAATTGATGTCTCATTAAAAACTTAATTGAAAAAACCTTGATTATAGTCAAGGACAAAACTAAAGATGAAGGAAAAAAAGTACAAAAGCTTTATCAATCCATTCTCATGGTAAAACATAGTGAACAAAAATCCATGGAAAGATATCAAAAGTTTTTATAAATTTCATAATAAATATCTATTGAATATTTTGCTCCAAAATCGTTAGTTGTCGCATTTCAATGCCATAAACAAGTTCATTGATGGATACATAATGGAAGAACTTTAGTGAAAGGATCAATAAGATTATTTGTTGATATACCTTTCTTAATTTAAAATGCTCATTCTATAATTAAGTCATGAATATAATTGAAATATTTTGGATCAATATGTTTAGTTCAATCACCTTGAACAAAACCAACTTACATTTGTATAATATAAATATTATTGTCTTCATATAAAATAGTTGGAGAATCATCATGTGGTAATCCACGGTTTGTTTGAATAAATTTTTCAATTAATTTCAACTAAATGCATTCGCAAGATGCATTATGCAAAGCAATAATTTCTACATGATTGGATGATATTGCAATTATTGTTTGCTTTAATGATTTTTAAGATATTGCAATTCTATAAAGTAAAAAAAACATTTCATATTTGATAATATTTGGCTGTTGCAATCTCAGATTTATAGCCAACATTGGCATATTCAATCAATTTAAAATTTATTGATTGAGTATAATGTAATCCTAAATCTTTAGCTCCTTTTAAATAACGAAGAAGTTGTTTAATACCATTCCCATGTTATAGTATCAAATGGGTACTATGTCATGCAAGAATATTAATTGTAAATATAATATTAGGCCTTATAAATGTAGCCAAATACAAAAGTATTTTGATCACAACAAGGTATGGATATTGTTCACCAAATGGTTCCTCCTTCTTACAAAAGTAATAAAAATCATCACGTTGCTACAAACAACCATAAGTGTGAAAAGTGAATAGGCATATATCATATTGAATCTTTCAAAATTTGATTGATATAAGCTATTTGTGAAAAAAAATATTGTCATCTTTTAAGTGAAGAACTTGTAGACCAATGCAAAATGTAGTTTTATCAAGCAATTTCATCCGAAATTTGCGATCAAAGACTTGAGTTGTTATAGTACATGCAAATTTGATGCCCAAAGGTTCAAATCATCAACATATATTACAATGATGACAAATTCATATTTGTCTCGTTTGATAAAGAGACATGAAAATAACAAATCATTTATAAAATAATGCTTAATAAGATAAACCTACAATCATTGATATCATAGGCATTTAGATTGTTCAAAATTGTATAATTTTTATTGTAATTTGATGCCATGGTGTTTGTCTAAAATGGTTACAGCTTAATTGTTGGTTTTGAAAATAGGTGGAATTTTAATGTAGATATAAGCATCAAAGGAGCTATTTAAATATATAGTTACTACATCCATGAGATGCATTTTAAAGATGGTGTGTATTGTCATTTCAATAAGGTATTGAAAAATAATAGAATTCACAATTAATGAATATGTAGTATCATAATCAATACCAAACATTTGTGTAAAACCTTGAATAACTAAACAAGCTTTGTAACAAATAACATTTTTTATTGCTTTCACACACAAATACAAATTTGCATCCAAGTGGTCGAGAAGAAAGATTGTTTATAATAGATTCAAATATTTATCTTTTACACAAAAAAACATACTCCTTAGTAGCAACTTTCCACTTTGTCCAATCAAAGTGACACATCGCTTTTTCAATAGTATTTGGTTTAAGATCATCTTTCTCACAAAAAAGATGTTTTGCAATCATGCAAATAAATGATTCATCTATTTTTATTATTGCCCTATCTCAAATATCAACATTACAACACTATATTATAGATGATTTTATATTGAACTTGAACTTTTCTTGCTCATGAGTAAGAATTCCTATCTCATAAGTTGTAGTGTTATTAGATGTGAATGGACAGTTTAACATGAGTAATCCTCATAAAATTGACAATGTTTATTATAGGCATAAATGAATTAATAGTATTAGGATTGCCTTGTGTTTGTATGGTTGTTTATTTAGTTCACAAATTTGTTTGCCGGTTGTTTAAAAAATTGGAGTTGGAATAATATTTGAAACTTGAGCAAAGATATTTTGAGTTTTATTCTATGAAATTTTAGTAATTTTTGGTGCATTATTAAAGTTATTAGATGTCTGATTTGTAATTTTTTGCAAGTACAAAATTTTAGTAATTTCAGTTTCTATCAAAGATATTTTAGAATTAGGATTAAAAATAAAAGTCTCAAGCATCTTGAATATAAGGCCCTTAGAATATACTTGAATAAATTATTATTCTTTTAAATATGAAAAAATATATTTTTTAAATCGACAATTGGCAAAACAAATATATAATAATGTACTAGTTGGTAGGTTAATATAATAAATAATACCCAAAGAATTAAACTCAGCATAGATGCTTTTATGTCGATGAGCTGGAATGGTATGGCATTGAGGTTTTGGGATTGGAACTCATATATGGAGTTTAACCCCTGAGCGCCCCAGTGCCTCAAATATGGCCTCTCAAAACTCAAAGATCTCCTTGTTTGACCATTATAATCTTTTTAACAGTACAGTAAAAGGACTTTTCCTTTTCCCTATAACGCCGGCCCTATCTCTACTATCAATTGGTACAATCAATTTATGTGAATCTCATTTTACATGATAGTTTGATTGAAATAAATTGAGAAGGGTTTGAATTTTGGCAAATACAGTCTAGGCACTCAAGGGTTAAAGATGAAGAGTGGAGTTGAATAAAAGTTGCAGCATGTAAAATTGCATGTTCTTATACATATGCTAGCAAATTTATGTGAAGAAGCAATGGTCTTGTGATAAACTAAATCCATTTGATAAAAGATTTTGTTAGTCTATTTTGAGCATGTTTGTATGAAACTAAATAAATCAAGTCAATCCGAGTTGAAGTACAATAATCTTCAAAAGATCTTGAATAAAAAATTTGAGCATTATCCATTTGTAGTGTTTTGATTGAATAATTAGGAAAGTAAGCCTTAAAACAAATTAGTATTGAAAGTGAATTTGTAGTTGATCACAACAAAACATGTGATTGTTTATCGAATGCATTGACCCCTAGAGTCCCATGGCCATTTTTGAGCTAATACCACTCAAAATTACCACTTTTACTACAATCACCTACAAAATAAATTTTAAAAAATATCTTTTAGAATCTAACTGTAGGATCTTGTTCTACACTTGTCTTAAATCATGCGATAATTTTTTGTGTGATTTTTGACCGTATAGATTGAAAGATATTAGCATTCAAAGTGAAAGCAATTCATTTCTTTCAAAAAGTTGCTATGATTGCCCGCGAAACAAGAAGCTCCATAACTTTCACATCTCTAATCCAAATGGAATGAATCAAAGCTTCCCATTTACAAAAAAAAATAACCTACAAGAAAAAAGTATTAAAATTTTATTTCAATTTTTTGTGGAATTTTTTTTGCTACTTGGTCTCCCCCATTTTGAGGTTATTGTGGCATAACTTTTGCTCCCAGGCATCGATTGAAATAAAATTATTTTCCAAAAAACTCATAAGTTTTTCTTTCTTATTGAAAAGTTTCAAAAAAATTTAGTAAAAATTGAGATCATAGGAACCTGCCTGAAATCCATTTTGTCCCTGATAGGGACAATGGGACTTTAGGGGTAAACAAAAACTAAAAAATATCTTAATGGTCTAGACATGAGATTTATTGACTACAAATATCACCATATAACCTTGAAAGCATAGGTGATAATTCGTAAGGAAGCTTCTATAAAATGATTTAGCAATTAATTTGTCTTACACATATGCTTGGCATAATGCTATTGAATTGACAATTATTGATTGCAAATTGTGTTTAACAATATATGGTATGATTTTTTTGAATGAAGTAGAGCCTAGATGGTTCAATCTTCTATGTTAAAATGAAATTTTATTGACTTTATAAAGTAAAGTAAAGCTAGTTACAATTGATGATTAGATTACAATCCAATACAAGCCATTTGTCGCAATCAAGGTTGTTTCTATAACTTTATTATTTTGTACAAAAATCAAAGCCACTCGCCAATCTATTATTTTGGTCGAAAAATGAAAATCATTGGTGCATACATCTCGATAGTTGATCAAGCTTCGAGGTGCAAAGGAAAAAAACATAATACACATGTATGTAATAGTGGTGCCCTTAGGTAATAGCACTTTTGTTGAACCCTCTTGGAAACAAAACACATTCAATCGAGTCATAGTTATCAAAAAAAAATTATCTTTCATGATTGTATGTATAGTTGTAGAGTCAAGGAGTGCATCACAAAATTCACTAGTGGATGTATCTTTAACAACATGAGTTTTGAAATTTTTAACTTCAAATAGATTTATACATGCATTTATAATGTAGGCTTTTCGCATTTGAGCTCAAAGCTTCTTGTTTTTTTAGAACATCTTAACAAAAAATTTTGATGTCGGACAAACATTTGCTAGATGGCCCACTCTCCACATTTGTGATAAGAACACGTTTCTAACAAATGCTTATCATGAATGTTAGTAGAAGAAGTGGTATTTTTCTTCTATGTTTGTTGGTTATCACGGTTGTAGCTACCATGATGTTTATAGCAAATTTTGCCATGTTTATATATTTTAAGTTTAACATTAGAAAACTTAGCAACATGAAATACAGAAACCATAGTTCGAACTAGATAGGCCTCTAGATTATGTAAAAAGAGTTCATTTTGTTTTTTTAGCAAAAATTAACAACAAAAATGAAATATGAGTGGTTTTTAAATTTCATGTTTCTATATTGTTGTGTAGATACAATAAAGATTAGTGAAAATATTGAGAGAGTTATTTAGTCATTTCCTCCTCAATATTGGTTTGACCATACAACCTTGGTTCTAATATAATGCTATATAGTTCATTCTGATAGAAACAGATGTTAGAAAATTCAATACTTGTAAATGAGTTCAATCATAAAAGGCTCTAAGAAGGAAGATGATTTTTTGGTAATCAAAGCAAGATTTGAGTTTATACCAAAATTCATTTGGATTTTCAAACTTTAAATATTAATGTTGCAAAGATAGAATAAGATGATGACAAAGCAAAAACAAAGTTTTTAAAGTAGAGGTAGACACAGAGGTACTTACAATTTAAAACAGTAAAAAATAATCCAATTTGATGATTGCTCCACAGATATATGTGCTTTTGCAGTTTTTGCCCATAATAAATAATTATTGCCATCAGCTATCAATTGTGAAAAAAGAAGAGGTTGTAATTTTGGTAGTTCAATAATAGTAGTAGCTATTAGGATTATTATCAAAGTAGCAATAGAAGATGTTGAAGTACTCATAATAGAGGAAGATCCATAGAGAAAATTTTGGAATTAGGGTTTGAAATGAGATAAAAGATAAAGATGAAGATGGAAATGGTGATAAAGATGAAATAAAAAATAAAAAATAAAAAATAAAAAAAAATAAAAAAATAAAAAAATAAAAGATATAAATAAATAAATTTTAAATTTTAAAAATATTTTTTTATGAAGTATCAAAAGTCAATTAAAATAATTAATGATAAAATAAAAATAATTAATGTGGTGGAAAAGTTACAAAGAGAAAGGTTTGAAGGTATGAAATAGTGACTAAAGGAACAAATCTAAAGAGGGTTAAAGTGGCATGGAGAGAGAGGAGGAAATGTAAAGAGGGGAGGTCAATAAAAAAGGCCGAAGGGTGGATTGGGTGGCGGTATTGTAAAGCAAAGTGCAAAGTAGGTGCCTGAGAGGAGGGGGGTCTACAGCGAGCGAAGGGAGGGTGCCTCTGAAAAGTGGAAGAAGACCTTTAGAAAATAGGGGGGCTTATAGAAAGTAGTAGATATAGGAAGATGGGGCAGATAAAGTAAAAGAGTACAAAGACAAATGGGGTGTATTGTAAAGCCTTCACCAAAAAGTAGAATCTAAATCGGACGTACAAAAAGTAAAAAAACTTAAAACTAAAGTACTAAAGTGTGTTGATGACGTGTTGCGCAATAGAAAACTAAACAAGTCTTAAAAGAGAGCAACAACCAAAGTATGCAAAAATGAATTCAGTATTCATTAGAAGAAAAGTATAAACAAGGAGAAAAGATGAATAGTTCTCCTCTACTATTGGTTCAAAGAATTCCTATTTAATCCCTAATTGACTATTCAACCATAATGAGTTGGAGAGTGTATTAAAAAAATAATATATTTTTTAACAAGAAGGTTATCCAAGAGGAAGAACAATTTTATAATTTATAGAAGCATCACATATATAATGTAGAGTTTTGTGAAATTTTGGAGCATTGAGTCACATGAATTGTAAATATAGTGTAGAATAGAAAATATATTTGATATTTTTGAGGGGATAGTGAAGAAGAATGATTAGAAGAAAGATGCAAAATTGATTAGAATATATATTCTATGATTAGTACAGAATATTTAAAAGAAACTAAATTAATTTTTGTTTGTAAAAGGTGATCTACATAGTGACCAACTTAATAAAAGAATACACTCAAATCCCTTGAGCCTTTCATAAAGGATGTGCTAATCAATATATATTTACTTTGTTTTTTTATACTAGAATCTATAATGCACTTTTGAATTAGTAAACAATATGAGATATATTGAAATCTAAACATTTTTGTATTTATATTCAAATTTGTACACATGTATACATATATTATATTATATATATATATATATATTCATATTTGTTTTTCCATTCTTGTGACCTTGATTTTTCACAAGCCACTTGCTGGTATTTTTGACAAAATAAAGTGGTATGAAAAAAATAAAAAGTAAAGACAACCCCTTGTCCAAAAATAAAGTGAACCTTAGATATGCTTGTCTAAAATGTAGAAAGTCTAAACTTGAATTGACTAAAAAGAAGAACAATTTTTATAGAATAATCTAGAAAAGTAACAAATATATGAATTGATTTTGTATGAAGTTTTGAAATATGTGACAATATGAATATAATGTAGCATAGTAAAGTATCATACCCTAGTGGTCAAAATTAACATTTCCTAAGGAATAATTAATTAAAGTTAGTAGATGCAATTCAACACACATTTAATAAGAAGAAAGAGTCATTTTTTATTTTTGTTATTTATTTACATACTAAAATCTCAAAAAAAAGCCACTTTTAGAAATATTTTGAGGAATGTGAACATTGGAAATGGTTACAAAGTAAAAACAACTAATTATGATTCATATAGATTTTCTTTAAAAAAAATTCTTGTACATAGTTTAAACATGAGAATGAAGGGGTAGGAAATTTGGTGCATTTATGAAGTTGAGTATAAAACTACAATGAATGTTGCATAAGTTTTACTTAAAATTTTGAGATGATACAATTGTTTGCCTAAGGCATTACCCTCTAAAGTCTTATGGCCTATTTATCATCAAACTCTATCAAAATTGTCATTTCAACTACAAAATGCAAAAAGCTTTAGAATTTTTTTAAATATCTAATTGTAGGATCTTGCACTTGACTAGTACAAAAATGTGTAGGGTAAATATCTAAAACTTTGACTACATGGATGCAAGATATCTATGTGTGAACAAAAGAAAACTGTTTTTTTTTCACATTGCTAACCTTGCTACATTTTAAGGCTTTGAATCTTTGTTGCTTAAAATTATTGCTGAATTTTAAGAAATCTATGTTGAAAAATTGAATTGAAAATCTAGAAAAAAAAATTCAAAGAAAATACAATTGATTTTCATTCTTTAAATTTTTTTTAAGTAAATGTAGATTTAAGATTGGCTAAAAAAACTAAATTGTTAATAGCTATAAATTGAATTGAAATATAATAATTCTAATGGCAAGATTTTTCTAGCAAAAAAAATTACCCTATTATAAATTTTATTTTAAAAATTATAAAAATGACATTAAAAAATGATTCCTACAAGTTATTTTTCAAGAAAATGCTTAAATTGCTTGAAAAACAAGATTGCTTATAACTCTTTCATCACTAGTTCAAATAGAATGAAGTCAAATCTTTCCATATTGACAAAAATATTTTATACAAGAAAAAAATTGAAATTTTTATTTTGAGTTTTTATGATATTTTTGTATTGCCTAACAATCTTTGTTTTGAGCTTAGTGTGAAATAACTTTTGCTTTCAGATACTATTTGAAATAAAGATTATATTCCTAAAAAATTGATATATTTTTTAATCCTCCAAAAATTGATGTATTTTTTAATTTTCAAATAAAGTTTTAAAAAATCACAATGAAAATTGAGACTGTAAGAGTCTATCTAAAAATCCATTGTGTTCTTTGAGGGCATACTAAGATTTTGGGTGTTTAATGTATATATATTTTTCAATATAATAACAAAAACTCACAATACTATTATTTGATAAAAAATTAAATGATAAATTCATGTAAATACAAGAATTTTGAATTGACAAGAAATTGAAACAAGGTATGGAATAAAAATAAAAATCCATTTTAATCATGATTTTATAAATCACTCAAGACATCTTCTTGTATATCAACACATTATATGTATGTATGTATGTATTTATTTGAATATATTAACTCTAAATATCAAGACATGCTACATTTTTTGTCATTGGAATTGACCTTTACCATACAATTCAAGACTATATCCAGGCTTTTATCTTTCAACATACAATTTTTTTTCAAACTTCTTATCAACATTTTTCATGTCATGCTTGCTTAGCTTAAAATATTTGTCCAGATCAAAGATGAGCCTTGTAAGCAACCATATTTTTTTAAATGATGTTTGCTCTTACATTGTTTAATAGGTGCTTTTTGAATGTCATCTTTAGGTTCAATCTATCTTCTTTGTTATATTCTACTACAATCAAAAGGTTTTCCAAAATGGATAATGGATTTTATAGAAGCATAGCTAAGTTTTTGGTTAACTATTTGTGACCTTGAACTTAACAAATTTTAAGATAGCAATGATGCATACTCTTCTAGAATAACATAAGCGCACTATCAAGGACCTATAATTCTATAATTTTTTAAAGTATTCACAACCTACATCTAGCGCTCTTTCTAATACATGTGGAAGTTTGATAGTTGTTTTGCAAGTGTCCAAGTAATTGATATACATATAATTTTGCATAATTCAAGTACTTAACCTTGGAGTGCTCTGACGTCCATTTTTTGGACGATGAACAAATTGAAGTTCTTGTTTTTGTCTTGTTCATGCTTGGATGAAAGTCATCCTAATTTTTGGTGATTAAACTAAACACTTCGATTATATGTATGTATGTATGTGTATATATATATATATATATATACATATAATCGAATTGTCTAAATTATTGCCTACAATCATCAATGTTTGGTGGGTGTTGATACTCTACAACATTGAGAAGTGCTTCTAAAAATGCTTCTCCATAACAAATCACAAGTGTTTGGTGAACATTGACACTTTGTGGCATCAAGAAATTATTCTACATATGCTTATTTTTAACAATATAATGGAAGGAATTTCTTATGCTTTGGACTACATAAAGAATCTTGTATTAATTGGAATGAAATGCCAAAGTGAGCTATCTAAAGACAGAGGTTTAGATTTCTACTTTTGCTTGTTTGCACTTGTATTTAGATTCTTCCTTGAATCTGCAATTGATCAATTTGTTGGAGTAAGGTCACAAGTGGAGTCACTATGGTTCATGGAAATAGGGGCTAGGTCTGAGGATAAGCAATCACAGAAATTGAAGTCAAGGAAGTTGCTAAAGGCATCAAAGGAGTCTAGAAAGACATTGGAGGAGCCAAACGATGTTTCAAGGAGTCGAGGGAGGGCGTCGGAGGGATGCTTGCTTCTTTGACAGCAACTACAAATTAAAAAGTAGGTAAAGTGAACTCCTCGATTTTAAGTACCCAATAGTTGAATCTTTTAGAAATTCTTAATGAATATTCACAATTACTTGTAGTTTTTTTTTATTATGGGCACAAGTACAACTCATTTTTATTTTATCTCCCATGAAATAAGAGCAATATTTTTTATGAGCAATATTTTTTATGAGCAATATTTTTTTGTGGGCAGTTATGGATTTTTTACTCTAAAATTCCTTTATCTTACTCAATTTTCAATGTTTTTTGAAAAAAATAAAACCATAGGGTGTATATTGTTTATTACAACATCTAAACCATTGGGACTAGCATTTTTCAATTCCATAACTAAATTCTAAACAATCTTGTATTTTGAATCATTTTCTACTTGTTTCTACTCATTAATTTTTTCCTATATGTTGTACAATTCCAAATGATGTGAAAATTTTCAAGCATATAGCCAACTTGTCTAGGAAAAAGAATCCAAAAAAGCACCAACATTTAAGACATTTTTTCAAAGAAAAGTGAGCTTGTGAAGTGCAGCTGCCCTGTTTTTTGCAAGGCCAAAAAAATGATTTTAGTGAATTTGAATGCTTATATCTTGCAATTCACATGGTGAAAATTTCTGAAATTTTTACCAAATGTTCTCAAGTCAATATACTACAAGATCCCATGGTTACATGTGTAAAAAAATAAATAAAAAATTTAGTACTTGTACTAGAAATGACATTTTGGAGCCTTTTCAATGAAAACATAGTGAAGGAACTTTAGAGGTTAAGAACCCTTTGAATCAAAATCCCGATATCATTTAATCCTTCACCAACAGAAATTGTTTCCATGACATTTGTGGAAATGAAGGTAGGAGATATCCTTTTTATATTGAAATCAATTATCTACTATGAATCCTCAAAGAGTATGGGATAATTTGAAAATTAGAACTTGATTGTTCATTGTCAAAATGCCAAATTTTTGTTTGATGTAGAATCTCAAACCTCATTTAGTCATAGTAGGATAACTTTTTTCAAAAAACTTTGGACTAAAAAAACATTTCTTCATTCAATCTAAATTTCATCTCCAGTATTCTAACTTTTGATCGAAATAATTTTTGATTGGATAATTTTTGATTGGAGGGTTGAAAAGTTATGAACAAAATTCAAAGAAAATGTTTGAAAATGTAAAAAAAAAGTCCTTTCCAACCTCTCTAAAATTTGTCCATAATTTTTTACTAGAGGTTAGAAATACCAAACAAATATTTGGATATAAAATTGAACTGATTTTTCAACTTTTATAAGAATTTGGATATAAAATTTTCTTAAGAAAAATTTGAACTAAAATTTGAAATGTTCAATGAATTGAATGTTGTTGATTTGAAAAGTTTATTCAAAAGTTTTATTCAAAAGTTTTTATTTTGTTACTAACCTAGTTGAGTGAACTGTTTGTTACTAACTTAATTGCAGCTGTGGCGTCCGTCTCACTGCTACTGAATGTTCTGGACTTCCGTAATGACAAATTTCATGAAATCGAGTAAAAGAAAAATACATTGGTACAACAATGTTACTTAGCAAAAATATGTAAAAATGAAAAAAAGGGTTGGTAACAGAATATCACACATCATCACCATTGCCCGTTTATTGAGTTTCACAAAACTTCACAACTGTAGACATACAGATGCAAGTTTCAGTAGTTTTAAGTGAGGACTAGCTTGAGGACTATACTAACCTAAGGACTGACAATGGCTAGTCCTCTCAAAGAGTCTTGCTTAATCACGACAACAGAAAAGGTGAAGAAAAAGGTCATAAAACACTTCAGAAAGCGCAAGTGACAAACCCAAGCTAAGTCCTGCAACAGTGCACTCCAGGCATGTGCTTCGAACATGCCAGTTTCACAAACCTTCGACCCGACATGTACACACTATTCTCCACGGAACTATCTTAAAGTATTGCTCCAGTATTGCTGGAGGGGCCGGGGTTACGTTAACGAGGCTGTTGAACAAACTGTACAATTAATAAAGAGCAGCCGATCTATCAATGATCGTAGTCCATCACACAACGCAAGCACTCGCCCTTCTCCAGCATCTCCACGGCCTTGTTGATTTGCGAAAATGGCAGCTTGTGTGTTATGTAGTGGTCGAGGTTGATGATCTGCACATAATGTTAACCAATATAATGAGCTATGTCATTGATAGTACTGAGTCGAAGTATGGTGCAAGAGATTTATCTTATAAGAAGTCGTGTATCGAAGTTATTTACCTGCACGAACAAGAGTACACTCAACTAGCTTTCTGTATCGACACACTCTCTAATTATAGCACAATTCAAATCTCTGTTTTCTCTTCAGAATCTGTCATGCCGCGGACAACTTTTTCCTGTCAAGTTCTGAACCTATGTGAGTGTATTTAGAAGCCTACTTCGTCCCCCCAAGGCAGGGTTATTAGAGAGGGTTGAATTTAATACCTAGATTTTGCTAGTTCAGGAATATGTCAAAGTCAGGGCTTTTTTTTGGACCAGTGTCCCCTTGTTGTCCTCACTACATAGGCCAGTTTTGGGAGAGACGAAGCCAGAGAGGTCAGATTTCTGACAATCTGGCGAAATTTCGCCAGAAAAAAAAGCCCTGGTCAAAGTGGGTCAAAACTATATTATACTGTATTTTATCGTAAAATATCTAGGCTATCGTTCATTAATTTATTGAAGAAAGTGCTAATCCAGTCACATGAGAATAGGCGAGTAAGAAATACTGTACATACCCCATCGGTGCACTTATCGACTAACCCTGGCAAATCTGATCTGCCTTTGAAGCCCCCGAACAATCCTGATGTCCAGGACTTGCCCCACAACAGCTTACTTGGATGGAATGAAAGTGTCTTGGTAGAGTCCATGAGACCGAGGATTACTGCCACTCCCCCAGCCTGCAAACAACTCCATGAATTAAGCTTATGCATGAATCATTCATAAATTTCAAAAACTGATTAACTTGTGTAAACATGTCACTGATCAACCCACACATGTCCTCCTTGAACGTTAAGTGATCATGATCTATTCAACACCTCAAAGAATGCACTGACATTCCTTCAATGTTCCTGGCACGCCATGCCTTCAGGAGTTTGAAGTTTTAGTGAGGTTCATCAGAATTTGACAGGGAGTAATTAATTAATGAATAAAACTTGAACTTAGATGTCCAGAAAACATACCGCATTGGCACAATCCATGGCAGAGTAGATGATTCCCGGATTTCCAGTGCAGTCGAAGGAGTAATCCACCCCTTCACCGTCAGTCATTCCTTTGATAACCTCTTCAACGGGCTTATCCAGGTTAGTTGTCTCCAGAGTGTCCGTCAGTCCCCATTCAAGGCCTGTCATCCCCCATGAAACATCACATAGTTAGCATCGTTTCTGATGGAATCTTTTACCGAGTATTACCTCTCAGGCTTCAATTAGGTCTTGGATGTCCAGAAGAGTACTAAGCTGTACCTTGTTTGAGTTTGTTAGCATCCCTGTCAATCCCGATGATCTTAGCCGCTCCAGCTACCTTTGAAGCTTCCACTACCTGGAAATATTAATCATTAGCAAGGTGGACACACATACCAGAAAGAACAACATCTTTCTGAGCAATTTGGTCTTTTGATCAAAGCTACAAGAAGCTGATTGTTGCAACATGCACTTACGGAAAGTCCAATAGTCCCCAAACCGAACACGGCCACTGAAGAACCGGGCGTAACTTTAGCAATGTTCCAAGCTGACCCAATTCCTGCAGCAGAGCATAGAGACGATTGAAATCAGTGAACGAAAAATAGTTATTGAAGTATTAAGCACTTGCGTGGTGAAGCGAGTATCAAAGTGTAGTAAAGCCCCAGGAAATGGACCATATATAGATTCATGGTTTGGAAATGACCAATTCAATTCATAATATTGTGAAACTGCAATTCAGATATTATATGGGGTCACATGATATACCACTAGAATCAAAATAGAGAAGAACTTTGCATGTGTAAACTGGTCAGAAAAGAAATAAATTCAGACCATATAATAGAAAGTCTTCTTATAACCTTCTCGAAACACGCGGTTCCTTTAGGGATGACTTATGTCTCACCTGTTGGTACACCACAACCGAGGAGGCAAACTTTGGAGAGATCGGCCGTGGGGCTGATTTTGGCGACACAAGCTTCATCACAGACGGTGTATTGGCTGAAAGTGGAGGTGCCGAAGAAATGGCTGATCGGCTTCCCATCGGAAGCGGCGGAGAAGCGCGTGGTTTTCTTGTCTGATGGCATGAACCCATTGCTCCAGTTGTATACAAGGGTGTCGCAGATATTGGATTTGCCGCGTTTGCACTTAGGGCACTTCTTGCATTCGCACATCCATACTGGAATTACTTTGTCTCCGGGCTTCAGATCCTTAATGTCACTCCCCACACTCTCCACCAGTCTAAAAGCACCCAGAGCGCAATATCAGCAAATCCTCAAATGGAAGCGCATACACACTCATTGACAAGTGAATTTTACTCTGCATGGCTATTCAGAATCTGGTAAATGGAATTCAAAAACTGCCAAGCTTACCCTGCTCCTTCATGGCCAAAGATACGAGGAAATAATCTTTCTGGGTCCTACAGCAACACACATTTCACAATCATCAGCAACTTACATAAATATGTCGATCCAACTTAATACACCTTCAATCGATTCCAGAATTTACAAGCCTTTAGTGCATCTTTAGAAAAGAAGGTCGAAAGATCAATCTACTTAGAAACCGAGTTCCCCTATTGCTAAACCTTGACAATCACCCCCCCTAAACTCTTGAAATCAGAGTACAAGTTATTTGCACTGTTCATAAGAAGATTTCGTTTTTCCTGAAAATCAGCTGCATACACGTTACGTTCAAGCTTTCTTGAGAGGAATATTTGGAAACATGTTCCCCAATTGAGAGCTCGAAGTTATCAATTGCCAATATGGAAACACTCAATAGAGACCATAATGATGCCGTTTCTCTGATGTTCACTCCAGCAATTACAGGGCATTCTAGGGTTATCTTTCGATCTACTCCGACTTCGCATGCTAATTGGGTTAATATAGATGGGCTCCTTACCTTTCCCTTCAAGTAAAACAGATCGGTTTGACAAATAGCGCCGTTTGTAATCTTGATGCGCACTTCCGTAGGCCCAGGCGTCGCAACGTGAATGTTCTCCAACGTCAACGGCTTGTTGGGCTCGTACGCCACTGCAGCTGCACACCTCAAACAAATCGTCCACCAAAGCCAAACCACCACAACTCAATAGCAATACCCAAAACCGCCGTCCCTCCCCCTCAGTATGTTCACAGCCATAAAACCCACAATGCAGCACCCATGCGACACTAACTGCAACAGGAAGTGGCGCTTGCAAAACACCATCAATAATTATGCAATGACTTTGTGGCGTTTCCGGACTTTGCCTTTGCCAAAGTGCCGCAAACTTGTTGCAAAAGTCTTGGCCACAGATCCGGCCAATGCGCGCAATCTAAGCAAAAACCATGGCAATCTCAAATATGTAGTTACTAAAGACATTGCACAATGTAGTACTATACCATTACAAATTTGTCAACAGATGTCTGGCGGTACGTCGTTGCAAAACCGGCCCGTTGCAAAACTATTGCAATCGCACCCTTCTACACGAGCGCGACAACACCGAACCTCCAGCGAAATTAAATGCGGTCAGTCGAGAGTCCATCTCAGTTACACAATAATATATCTTGGAATAGAAGAAGACCGACCTTTGCAAGTGATGACCTCCCCAGCAGTGGCAGCAAACGACTCCGCGAGATTAGCCAAATTGAACGCCATGGCTGGTCAAATGTTGTACCGTACAGATGAGAAACAATCCAATGCGAGCAGCTACGTACGTGATGAATGCTGCGTTTTCTGTTTTCTCTAGGATTTATGGACAAGAGCAAGAAGTGGTAGAAAACTGGAATATACTTAAGTAGCTAGCTGACAGAGACTCCTGCAAAGCAAGCAAGCAAGAAGAAATATCTGGAAGAAGCCATTTCGTTCCTGAGTCACCCATGGAGGTTTGAAGGCTGTACGTACGAACACATGCACATTCAGCCTAGCTTTCTTATTAATTTTCCTGGTCAGCGATTTGCCTCGGGATCTGATGCTGCATCGCCATCGCTGCCATGCAGGCGAGGTTTGCAGCACCTCTGTTGAGCCTTCTGCAGGAAGGTGGACTCTCGATACTTTGAGCACCTGCATGGAAACAAATCGCCATCGCCAACTGACAGTACTTTTCTGCTCTGTACCCAACGTGGCCACTTGTTCTGCAGTTAACGACAAGTTCCAGCCCAGTTGAGACTTGGGAGGAGAACTACAGTCGAAAGTAAAAGTAAAAGTCAGTTTGAAAATAACTCAAAAAGACATAATTTTTACAGCGGCAGTCTAAACACCATTAAACAAAGCCTCTGCACCCATCCTTCAGTTGCAGAGTTTTTTTTATGTTAGTAAGAACACAACTACGGGGGACGCAGGGTTCTAGAGATCTCAACGTAAAAAAAACCAAAAAAACCCTAACTCAATGGATGGATGATAATGATGATAAGAAGAAAAACGACGACGATAATAATAATAATAATAATAATAATAATAATAATAATAATAATGTTGGTGCTAGGACCATTGTAAATGAAGAGCTTGTGGGTGATGAAGAAACTCGAGATGATTTGTATTTCATTTTGCATTTGAAAGAGAGAAATAATCATAGCCTCCTTGTGAGGTTGGCATAAATTAAGAATATATTCATCATAGATCCCATAACAAATTCCTAAGAGCGTGTTTGAGTGACTCCAAAACTTCATATCTATTAAAAAGGAGACTTTATACCTTAAACTATGTGGTACCTAAAACAAACTCCTATTTTTTGCCTAATATTTGCATGTGGAACAATAGTCTCTTACGTAGGGATTGAAAAGATTATCAAAATTGCTATATAGAGGTGCTACAATTCATGCATCATTCTTTATTGGTTTAAGGGTTCAAATTTGTTAAACATCATATTCATTATTTTGAGAGTTTTCTAGTGAAATGGGAGATTTTAAAGCAACCTTAAACCATCAATTCAATAGAGTTTTCTATCAAAAAATACCAAATAAGCAATGTAATGATAGTCAAAGCACGTAAGTGAAAAAATAGAGAATTGCAAACAATATTTCCAAAATACTTAGGTCTTTATAGATATTATTTATAAAATATACATATATTGGATGTATACACTATAAACATAGAATAATTCACATAGTAAATCTATACTTCCATCCATGGTTGTCATACTGGACCAGTTACTATGCATTTCTTGTCCTGTAGGACGAGTTACTATTCATCAAATGTACCTTTCAAGTATATTTGATGAATAGTAACTCGTCCTACAAGACAAGAAATGAATAGTAACTGGTCCAGTATGACAACCATGCTTTCATCATAGAAGATACAAAAACTAGATCTATACAATGTGAAACGAAGGCTTATAGAAACACTAAAAATTATAAATTGTCACAACCCTACTAGTGAAATACACCTTTTTTGGAACCGCTTAAATCAATAGCAGAGACAAACTTAAGAAAGAATTATAGAACCAAATTCTTGCACTCTCCTTCAGATGAATTCTCACACACCACACTGTTTGAAGCACAATCAATGAGAGTCCTTCTCAAGGAAGATGTAAGAGTTTGTTTCTACAATTTTCGTGCTTCATTCTTTTCCATAATATGTCTCTGCTCTTGATTTAAGCAATTCCAACACCTTACCAACTACAACATCCAAATAATAAAGGCATTCACTTAAATCAATAGTGGGACAAATTTAGGGAAGGAAAATAACAAAAATCATAGAACCGAATTTTAGCATTTTCCTTGAGATGAACTTTCATACACCACATTGTAAAAAGTGTAGTCTATAAAAGTTCTTCTCAAAGAGGATGCCAAAGTTTGTTTCTACAAACTTTGTGCATTTTCCTTTCCTAAATTTGTCTTCATTATTGATTTAAGCGATACAAAGACCTTATTGTCACCTCTATTTTGTGGATACCATGGTCTCATATACCTTCTTTACTTTTTTAGCAAAATTGCAACAATTTAGACTTTCAATTGTTATTAGGCAATGGTCTGGTTTGGTATGGGTTCCAAAAAGAACTATAACCATATAAAATTTAGGTACCTTGGTACTTGGTGCAACATGTTATTGAACAAGTGTTTGTCTTTTCTCAATTCTTTTGTATATGCAATATACGTCACTCTTTGGCTTCACAAATAATATTCATGATTGAAATTAGAGTACATTAAGTTATCCAAATGTATCTTTTCTTAAGAAATTAGGATTGTAAACTGCTCTTTGAAATGCAATGAAAGGAATAAAAAGGATAAGTAATTTTCATTATTTTGAACTAGAAATTGGAGGTTGGAATCTTTAATATTGAAAGCATATATTTTTGTAATTTCTATGGTGAAATTTTGTTTTCTACAATGGCTATGCAATTTTAAAGGTCTAATTTTGAATCAAAATTTAAGCAATTCTAAAAGTACTATAAATTTAACTATTTCAATGAATTTTTTGCAAGAGTTGAATGCTAGGACTCTATCCCCATGCTTGTTTCCGAAAACATACATACCTTGTATTAAATAGTATTTAATTGTAATTGCTAGTTAATGGTGCTTAAAGGAATTTATGAAAGTCCTTTGCATCCAGAAGAAGAGCACATCATACTAGAAGAAAATGAGGGGTCACTACGGGAGAAATGAGTTCCCATTCAAGACAAAAACAAGAGAAATTCTGTTGGTTTGCTCTGTGGGTTAGGAACTGTTGGTTCCGCATCCTTCTTTACAGTATTCTGTTGGTTTTGTCTTGGTTTGTGGTTTAGAAAATGAGTTGTACGACTTTATACTATCCAATGTCAGACATCCACGTGGAGGATGACTTCTCTGTGCATTATTGTGAATCATCCACCAATGACATGCTCATTTCTGTCGCTTAATAATAATTGATGAATTCTAGCTTCACAGTAGTCTTCTTTTAAGTGGTCTGACTCTTCTGTCCTATATTTCTCTACTTAAATTCATAACTTGGAAGACCATAGGAAGAAGTAAGTGCTTCCTGGAATAATTTCTTACTGTATTCATTTACCAATTTTTGAGTGGCAAGTATATTTACTTCAAATTCAAATGACTCCTCTGTTAAAAAAAATTCTTCACATTGCTCAATCTGACGTCCACCTGTCGTACTTGCTAGACTGCTTTATTCTATTCCACCAGATGAATTACTGTATCATCATTCTCCTAACATTGTTGTTGTCCATTCATTTAATTTGTCATCTCATCTTCTTCACTGCAATAAAACGTGCTCGATCCAACATTCCATGCCCATTGATTTCCAAGTTTCCAGTGTTTTCAGTTCCATTCACATGTACTCTTGGAATTCCCTGCAATTCCAAGTGCGACTGCCATGATTGCCTTCTGAGAACAGAAACTAAGGTTCAACACAGCTGGAGCTTATTATGCCAACATTATCCACCGATGCAACTGATAGTACACCTGATCAGCTTTCAATTGCAATATTTCTCTCACTTCATGTACCTTCAACTTTGAAGAGGGTCTACGTGTTTCGTAGAAATACGTTGCTATATTACACATATCGTGCACTACAATTGAATTGGATATGAAATTGTGCCTATGCACTCTTCACTCTAGAACATATAACAATTGAATACGACCAACAAAAGCATGACTTACATTCTCTCCTTTTCCTGAATTTTGCACTACTACTATGTTCTACTTTACTTTTCCATCGACGGATGATTCTAGCAGCCTTCTCTACTATACATATGCAATTCTAAGGTTTGAACTAAAATTGGCAAGAATTCCCTCCTGGGCTTCTCACAGTAGGCTTCAAAACTAGGGTTATGTGGTTGCAATCAAATACCTCAGTGGACATTGCTCATTTGTTCCTTCTCTATGTTGGGTACTGACTTCTCAGCATCTTCAAGTGAAGCATTCCCTTGAACCACCTCTTCGTTTGCCACTGTCTTTCATACCGTCAGCAACAAAGTAGGCTGCAAGATACGAATATACGGCTTCTTTCAACTCCATTGTTTTCTTTATTCATACTTCGTAGAAATTCTAATATCTTTGTTCATCACATAGAAACCAATGCTTCTGCTATAGCATAGGAATATTTATCCATCGTTCATGAGAGGACAGCACATGCACCTTTTTTGGAATCCATATTCACTCCTTGTTGAGAAGGACTTCCATCCTCTATTTCCTTACCATTTCTGGAACGTATACTACTACACTACTCCAAAACACACCCATACATTAGCACTCAATGAGTTCTTGAGATATGTACTTGCTACAAACCACTCTCAGCGAAGACACATGGCATCATCAACTCATGCAACTAAGAACTGCCAAAAATTTAAGGATACAATTGATAAACTGACTTCACAAGTTCAAAATGACATGCCTACACCCTTAGTTCGATAACCACATTCCAAATATCATATAAACGGTCACGTGCCAAGGACTACACACACTCCACTTTATAGCTTATTTGTTGTTGAGACTTCAACAACTTCTACCTCCACTATACTACCTACTTATACTTTTTTGCATGAGCCTTATATCCTCAATTCCATATGCATTTTGCATTCTTGTCCTTCAAGTGCCCTCCTTTGGAACAACGTCATTGTGAGGAACCTGCAATGCTGTTTGCACATGATTTCAGTAAGTCCAAAATTCTTCTTGCCAACATCTTAGAGCACTTCACACACTGATCATTCTGAAAAGCACCTCCCCCCCAAAATGCTGAAAGCACGTGTGCAATGATGGGAATAAAGATACAATTATCCTTGATTTGTAAAAACATTTTTTTCCCTCAAGTCAGTGCTATTCAACTAATCATGTAGTACATAATTTACATTTGTGGAAAATGTCAATACACATGTCCTTCAGAAAAATAAATCCAAGCATATCATCGATCTTACCTCATTCATTTCGTCTCCAATGCAGACTGTTTGGGCACAGATTTCTAAGCACAATGGTCACCATCGGTAATATTTCCTGCTGCTGTGCCACTGCTGGCCTCCAACCTTGCCTTCAATTCCTGGATTTGTATTTCCAAATGCTTCACAAGTTGCATCTGTTGCATTGCTATGTTGCTGTCTATGACTGTACGACTTCCTTGTAATTCTACTTGTGAAGTGTGGCCAACATTCAATGTTTCCAATTGTTTCTGAGGTACGACACCCCCCTCTATACATTTGTCATAAAATGGTGGAAGCAGACCTCTACTTTCATGATAGAGTCCTTTGTTTTGCATCCTTTTCATACCCCCGTATCCTTTGTCTCGAGTCATCTCTGCTTGAACCTCCTCAAGATCTGGCGACCTTTGCAATCTCTGTTTCAATGACTCCCTCACTCCAATTTCCCCACCTGGACCCGCCCTTCCTTGACTCTGCCTACACGAGTTTGCATATTTCATTGCCGCAGACTTCTTCTGGAAATTCGGACTCTCACATACACGTTCCAACTTCTTCCAAGTGTCCTTGTTCATTCCTGGGGGACAAGCCTTCCCAGCCTTTATTCTATTCATCAATTCATTTCTTCTGGTTAACAATCTATGACCTATGAGAGGTAAGAGGTACCTGTCCGAAATGACTCCACTGTATTCAAAATTGTCCATTAGTCGCTTCTTTAGAAGTTGAATTTTCTGATGTGGTTGTTGTCGTATGTCGTGGATGGAGGGATCCAGGGCTCGACACAGCTTATTCAGCTCGGTCTTCCACGCCGTCATGCCATCTCCATAAGGCGTCCCTGATGGGCTCACCATGATGTAGTATGGTTTTTTGCCTTCTACCTCCCGTTTTCTGACTTGAAGCTCAATTTCCACCTTTTTCCTTTTACAATTCGCCCTCGCTTCTGACTCAGACAACACCGTCCTTTCTAACAATTGCACGCTTCCTGCATCATACGTTGGAGGGTTTGCAAAATTGTCATCGTCATCTACAATTGAATGAAATTGGGATGGACCTCCTTGTACGGTTTTCATGCTCGCCTCCTCCACCGTTGACTCAAACGGATAAAACGATGTTACCTTGTCTTGAAGATTTACTCTACTCGATGTAGGTTTGTGCGTCAATTTTCTCTCTAAAAGTAAGGACTTCCCTCCTTTTCCACTTGTAGACCTTGCAGCATGTCTGTCGTGAACTCCCTCCTCCTCACTTCCCTGCCGATTAGATAACTGCGTACTTGCACTCTACACAACAGTTTTCCACTCCTTATTCTTCCTTGGAGAGGTAGTAGAGAATTTCCGACTTCGACATGCATATGGAAGACCTTGATTGCCTTCTCTGCATACACGTCTCTGCAGTGTTGTTTGCAAGTTCCCTTCTCAGATCGTCTTCTTAGTATTCACGTCAATAATGCATTCATGATTATATTTTTTTTGGGACTGTTCCTATTAAGTATGCATGGACTTCAATACTAGATTGAAAAGATTAGCATAATATGACAAATTCAAAGCATGTACCTCTAGAAATATAGTACTTGAGTATCGTCTGTCTAAAGTGCACTTTACCTTCGGCATGTCCTCGAAATCACTGTCCGACGTATTTTCCAATTCAACCTCCTCTTCTACTACTTTTCCATTTTTGCCCACTACTTCAGTGAACTCCTCTACCGTAGACGTTGAAATTGCTGATACCAAAGAAAGAGGACCTCGCTTTTCCTTCTCCTAGCATCGAATCTGTTCGGGGAGGACCGCTTTTTTAAAAATACGTTGAGTCGTCCCTGCTCCTTCTGATGACTTCAATCCAACAACATCCGAATTAGAGTCTGGGGATACCGACTGTAAATTGCCATTGGCCTCATGTATTGCTGCACTCCCACCTTCACAGTGCAAACACTTCGGACATCAAAAGTGGAATTGTAGATGTCACTGATACATTAATGACATCATATAATGTATTTGATGACATCTACTTAATATCTTGAATTCATTGAATTAAAAGTCCTTTGTTTGTTAGTCCTTCATTTTGCAAAACCATAATTAACAAATGTAGTTCCCTTCCATATTAGTTTTAGAGGGAAATGGTGTGTCTTTCAATGCACATTGATAATGACATAACAACATTTCTCTTGTTTTCTAACTACAATTCTCACCATCATCACACTTTGCTGAAATCATTCGTTCTACTAACTATTTCTTCAAACTTTGCAGCAACTGGTACTCCTTGTCCGATATGAGCACAGTCCCTTCCTCCTGAGCCTCTTTCGCTACTACTGTCCCATGTTTTCTATTTCCCCTTCCGTCATCAATTGAACGAAGGCTCTTCCCTTTGCTACGCACGGAATGCCGTCTTGGACTGCAAAGCTTTGTTGATTTCTGAGGCATTTTCATTGCATATTTTTCTTCCGAAACTTTTTGCGCCAACGTCCCTTTCCTTCTGATTTTTCTTGCCGTCCCCCACGGTTCAAAACCTTGTTCATGAAGCATTATCTCCTTTGAAGCCCCCTCTGCCATGTTAACCTGACTTCGACAATGCAGAGAAATGTGAAGTCAGTGCTGGAGGGTTTAGCCTTCCGGAAAAAAGAAACTCAATGTCATCAATTTGATTTAGATAACACAAATGTAGACAAGCTTGACATGAGGAAGAACATGTTCACTGTGTGCCTCCGTGAAAGTGGACGACCTCTTTAATTGAATTCATTACTTCCGTTATTTTCAAGGAATTGCACTGCAATACTCTGTTCCTCATAAGAATAAAATAATACAACCAACATATACGGTCACCTACGGCCTACTTCTAGATACATAGAAGCAATAAGCCTGAAGAAAAATGGTTCATTGTAGTCGACTCTCACCTCAGATTCTGTTGCAAAGTGCTACAATTACGCTTTCCCTTCTGAACATGTGTTTGCCAACTTCTTCACTGCCAAAAAGTTGCACACACTCCTGTACTTTCCACTAACCTGTGTTACATTTTCAAGACGTTACCTTCTTAATGGTTGCTTTCCAAAATAGAGGTACTGGAAATTGTAGTCATCACTTCCTTCACTGCTTCGACACTTTCTCACGGACTTCTCCGACGTCACTCTTGGTACTCCTTCAGACGACTAAGCACTTGCAAATAGAGCGTGCAATAACATATACACACTCGAAGTTCTTCTCCGCTTCCTCCTCTCAGACCTCCTCAATCTGCCCACTGACAAGCAAATGACGCAAGTTCAGATTCATGGACCGCTCCTTTCGTACCTTCAAACTTCGCGTTATGCATGCGATTCACTATACTGCTCCTCTCTCATACTCCCGTAGATTTTTACGCTTCATCCTAAATCTCTGCATCGGTGCTGTCATAGGCAGTGACCGATGTTATCGAAGTTGACAACTCTACTTTCCCAGTCTACAATGCAAAAGCTAAGTAATTAAACAACGAAAAAAAACTGAAATTAATTATTACTCATGGACAACAACGTTACTTCTTGTTCACTTAGGGTAACAGAGAGACTGAAATACAAATTGACGGTAATAGTGAAAGATTGCACTCACAGTAAAAGCAATAGTTGGCATTAGGCACGCCCATAGAATACAAGCGGCGCAATGAACGGAAAAAGAGTCTACGCGTCATCGACGGCTTGTAGGAAGGAATTCATCCATGCATACTCGGGAAGTCCTGCTTCGGCAAACATGCCTTCACAGTATGACATGAAATTGATGGAAACCCTACTTCCTTCTAATTACAGTATTACAAGGCACCTCTCACATTGTGGCCACTTAGTCCATGCCGATCACCTATTTGTCATATGCAACAGTCCTCTGCTTTTATTAAATTAGAGCGGACACGTACTCATCAAGATATGTGAATCAAAAGAATTTGACACTAATGCAGTTTTAGAAACATTTTAGTGATAACTACTACGTGCACAATAAATTGAAGGCGGCGCTCGAGGTTGGAAGTTCCGGCACGCAGTAGGTAAGCGACACGATTTTCCCACTTCCCATTTTCTAGGGATAACTCCGCAAAATTACCTATTAATACTATGAAGGCATGTAATTGGAGGTTGTCATATGCAGGCAATGTCCATGAGGACTGACCTCAGTGAACAACACCTAGTTCTACCATAAATTGTCAAGCGCAGCATTCGCAATGAATTCACCTTTGTCATTGTTGAAGGCGAAGTTGTAGTGTGTCGTTCCTATCTTGCGGTGGCACCTGATTTTGGTAACACGCAACATCTTCTCACAAATGGGAAGGACACATTGCCTACAACGCAATTGCGAAGAACAAGTACAGAGGTGCACCTCCCCCGCCTTTCAAGTGTTGTGCTCCATATATGGTTTGGCACTACTACTTCAGCTTAGTGTCGTCAGCATCTACTCAGTGCTCTCCATTCCTACTGTACGGTAAGACACTTCCCATTTCCTTTGTGTTTAATTCATTAGCCTTTGCTTTAGAATCGCTTACAGAGACTGAAAATTTCAAGTTCTTTGATGGCATTCTCTTCCATTACTATGACTGCATTTTGTTTCCATGGTTGTCAGTTCTTCGCACATACCTATCCCTCGTAGCCTTCAGCAATGGTGTGTTTCGTTTTCCAAACTACGGAAAACAACATCACTGAACCATTGCATGTTCAATAATGCTTAATCCTCCTGCATGGTCGTTTGTTCAATTTCTCTGTTCCCGTACAATGATCCGTTGCTCCATCTTCCCGTGCCAAGCGCACACATAGTCTTTGTCTTGCACAACTATCAACAGTGCTAAATATTATAATAAATATAGTAGGAAAGAAAATTTTTAGGCTTCCATTTCTTCAATACTAGTAACCAAGAGAACGATTAGTGTGGGTTGTACACGGTTAACAAATGTAATAATTATTATGGAAGCAAAAAGGTTAGTCCTATACTTTGAGCCCATGCAACAGGAATTTTGTTGTTTCGCTTTTTACCTGCGGGAGTTTCTTCTAGTCTTTCAGCAGAACAAGCTTTTCAGCGCAGTACCTAGGGTTTCAAAATCCTCAATTCATTTATGAACGTACATGGAACATATTGGCAACACATAGTAGAAGCACATGAAGCGTGCAGGTCAGAATTAACAGTTGCAGATATGGCACTCCCGTAGTAAGTGCTGTCGTCAATGTCTTCGTATAAGTAGACTTCAAGTACTGTCAAAACTAACCTCCATTCACGTACTTATTGTCTTCCCCTCATAGTGCCGCCTTCTTCGCAAATTACTACTGCAAGCACAGAAAACATTTTTGCTTGTTGTTAGCGTACCTGACCTGCGATGAATTGATTGTTCAATTATCGTACTCAACTTCATATACAAGTCACTCAATGAATGAGGTCACAGTTCCTGTGTTCATGTTAGTCTGACATGTCGAAGGTAGAAGTTCGGTTTCCTTGAAGTACATAGTCCTCTCCTTTTTCCTATCAAATGCTACTCCACTAACAATCTATTGTGCACTTGTAGTGTGACTTCATTCACTTTTTATTTTGTTTCCTTGTCCACATAGGTTGGTTCACTACATTTACAGCAGAGATCAAGCAGTTCAAAGTTTCTCGGCCTTCCGACCTTTTTCCAACTTGCACCTTGCGGACCTCAAACATTTCAATAATAGAAATGGATAAGAAGGCCCTCAGGAAGGCAAGATTCTACCTTCTTTGTGAATTTGATGCCAAGAAATCAATGAAGTCTTTGTTCTGGCTCTTTGTATTAGCGTGTCGTGATGGATTCATTCTTGTATTCACTGCAATGCGTTAGAGACTGTACATTCTACCATCTTCAATGTAATAGCCGATTTCTGATGGTCTTCTTCAAATGCCCGTTCCATTGCCCAACAGAAATGGAATGAGAAGACGGAGTTTGACCTCTCATTGATTTTCAAACATGCGTACGCGCTGTAGTTATCGTAGTCTGCTTCTTTTCTACCTTCATTTTTCTTATTAAAACGATAACCACTTATGGCATTAGTTTTGTCTTTCACTCTATTATGTCCGAATATAACTGGGAAGATGCGTCTTCCAAAGTACATTATTGAATGCCATTTAGTAATTGCATATGAACTTTCTGGAAACCTGAATTACGTTTTCTTATCTACATGTGCCTCTGGCTTCACAGGTCCGTAAACTTGTATATTCAGATGCTCGTGCCATGAAGAAAACGACCCCAAATTCCAAGAGTCAGGTCAGTCTATACTCACCTCTCCGTTGGTTCTATGCAAAGAAAACGTTCTTATCCCTTGTAGATTATGAACAGAGATTAACATACAGTAATTAATAAAAGTAGTGTCTAAAAGGCATTGCCATTTCAGAGGAAAACGAAGCACCTTCCAAAGTATGGTCGTGGGGAAGAAGTGTTGCAAGTCATGCTAGAATGGTTAATTGACTATACAAGCGACAAGTGGCAATTGTACACTTGCAACTCATGGACTATTGGAAGGGTGGCACTAGCCACCCCACATGGACTGAGGACTTCTGTTGAATGGTCTTGCACGAGGGTATTTTGACCTGCGCGTTGGAGCCGTGTCGTGAAAGAAGATTAGTGCATTGGTATTGCCATACAGTTCTATAAGTCATGCAATTGGCTGATAATATCTTGTATATTGTACAGTGTTAGTGTTAAACTTTTTCCACTTTCTTCTTTAGCTTGGATTCAAGTTTACTAGAAATGCCACTTAGCTTTTCGGCATTGGAAGTGTAATTGCGACTGAAACTCTGTTTTATAATAAGAATATGCAATTCCTACTCTCTTAATCTCTTCATTTGAATTGCAGCAGTGGAGATTTGTTTCCCATATGCTGCATTTCATTGTATCCAACACTTGCATATGAATTCCTTGAATACATCGGCAAAGTTTCCAACACTGAAACTTCGCGCTAGAGTTTCGTGTTGCATGTTCCTTCCTTTCCCTGCAGTGCAATTGAATGACGAGACTTCCATTTCTTCGTTTTCTTATTGTTGTTTTGGAAGACAACTGAACATGATTCATTGAAGTGCACTCCCATTTCAGTTGTCATGTCTTCATTTCTGAAAATGATATATACTGGGCAGGTGTGTTAAATACGCATTTGACATATGCATTACTGAAATACATTGTACCTCCTGTGCAGAGGTTCATGTACAAATTAGAAGACAAAAGGACATTGCAGTAAACAGAGACGTCCTCAAAGGTCACATTCCACTGCTCGGCTGCATTCTATGTCTACAGTTCATAAAAACACAGCACCATTGAAGTAGTTTTCATTTGTGAAACTAAGAAGCTTCAGAAACCATGACACCTAGCTACTTCTACCAAATACAGAAGTAGTAGTGCATACGAACTAGGAGTGCCTTCTTCTTTCATGATTTGTGGAATACGTCATGAATTAATAATTCAGAATTAGACGTCAAGCTAATTAGTTGCCTTTGAATTCCGAGCAAGACTCATACGCATGCGCTTAATTCTAAGCTGCCTCATCATTTTCTTATTCATTCGGTGTTGCTTTTTTGGAGTAATGTATTCATGACCACCAAAACCAAGAAGTTGTACTTGTGATTGATAGGCACATTTGCAACGTCTTCAATTGAAGAAAGTTTTCAGCATACAAGGATATTATGCGTAAGCATGTAAGGTGGAACTGCCAACAATGCACGTGATTTTGACGACAGAAGTTTCTGTGCATACAATTACTGATACCTTGATATAACAAGTACGATGTTCTTGCCTCCCTTCTGCCTACTGTTCATGCCTACCAAAAAAGTGTAGACAACATGTTAAATGTCTTCTTTAGCTGAATGTTGTAGCCTTCAGTCTTCCTTCGTTAAACATAATTTGAAATCATGCATAGTTTGAGGCATACAAATGTTGAAGGACTTCGTCCTATTGGAATTGGTTTCTACCTTCAAAATTAAACAATGTCATTCAACATGTGACAGTGTCCGCTGTAGGCAATGTCTTTCAATGTACATTGCATACTTTTTAAAAGTTTAGGCAAAGACCTCGTTGGGTGTTTTTCATCCTTATGTGTGTGTTTCCTATGGAATGTTTTTAGGCAAGGACTGTATTCAACGTCGTAGTGGAAGCAACTCCTGTGACATTGGCTTGTACGTTTGACCGTAAGAGATGCATGTCTAAAGTTCATCATGCAGAAGGAGAGTGAAGCATACAGTATGTATACAGGTTTGACCAAAAATGTGAATGGGACATAAACATGTCCATGTTTTCTTTGTTGCAGGTTCAGTTCCGGCATTTTCTTGTAGGCGTTAAAAGATTCGCAGCATTGACTAGGAGACACACAGTATGATGTCAAGGGCAAGGCTTTCGTCGGCATATCATATTGAGAGATCGATAGCGAGCAGACAGGGATTACCAGAGTATGTGTGTGCATGTAGACATTGCAGAGGTGGAAGAGTTTGAAAGGTGGACACTATTGCACGACATCATAAACTGTTTGGACGAGACACATATCTTCAATATCCAGTGTTGGTGAGTAATATGTTTCTGTCAATTATGCATTCCATATATTCGCCTCTGTGGCAACTTGTAGTGGAATTACTTGTTAGGACAATAGCAGTTTTTAAGATTTGGAAGCCGTAAAGGTGAATTGCAGTGACCATTGTCTGTAACAGAGGGATCCATAGAATTTCATGTCTTCCTCTATGCTTTCAGCACTTGCTAACCACGTTTTCCCGTACGCTACCTCTTGTACACAGTAGTGTACAGAGCCCGTGATTTCAGAGGACTGCTCATAACCACATGTATGCACCTTCTTTGAAGACTGAAGATGGACAGAGCATCAGAGGCCCTACAGATGAAGGAATGGAAGGAGAAGATTACTTCCACGGAGTACAAAATGATGGAAGAGGACCACATGAATTTGTTTGGCCTGAGAGGACCAATGTGGATGTCAGCGCTGCTATTGAGAATGCCTATGCACGTGTCAACACTTTGCACGAGGAAATGCAAGACGGACAAGGACGTCATGATGAAGAGGAGTTATTGGAGAGGGAGTCCAACATGTACGGCCCTGATTACGAGGAGTTGGTTCGACTTTCGAATGAGCCCATCTTTGAAGGCTGCAGAATGAATTGGTTGGAAGTAGCCATTGTCCTCATCACAATGTGTAGCTTGTTCTCCATTCCTTATTCTTTTTTGGATGAGTTATTGAAATTCCTTTCTCAAGACTTGCTTCCAAAGTCAAACAATCTACCTCGAACGTCCTATGAGGCAAGGCAAATGGTACTAAAATTAGGACTGAAGCACGAAGCAATTCATTGTTGTCCAGACGGGCATGTCCTATTCCGAGGAGCAATGAAAGATTTACGTGTGTGTCCCCATCCTAGTTGTGGCAAATCAAGGTACGTGGATGGATCGAGCACTGTGCCTCAGAAAGTTCTAAGGTATTTCTCGATCTTAGACCAACTTCGACGAATGTTTCAATGCCCCAAAATTGCAGAAATGATGACTTTTCATGTGAGGAACAAATCAGAGGAGTCAATCATGAAATTAGTGGTAGACGGAGAACAATGGAAACACATAGATGAAACGTATCCTGATTTTGCTAGAGTTTCTACTAACATCAGAATAGGTCTCGTAGGAGATGGTGTGAATCCTTATAGGAACAACTCTACAAAGCATTCTGTATGGCCTTTCCTAATAGCAATTTACAATTTGCCTCCGTGGTTGACAAGAAAAACATTTTTCTTGAAACTAGTCCTCTTAATACCGGGTCCACGAGTACCGGCAGCGGAGGTCATAGATGTTTATCTAGAACCATTAGTGGAAGATTTGTTGAAACTTTGGGAAGGTGTTTCGGCTGTGGACATGTCAAAACCAATTGGACGTAGGCACTTCAAGCTGCGTGCCATACTCATGTGGCTCGTTCATGACTTTCCGGCATATGGCCTTCTATCTGGTCAGCAAACAAAGGGCTACAAAGGCTGTCCAGTATGTGGGAAGGATACGTGCGCTGAGCATTCAGGCATTTTACGGAAAATGATTTATCTAGGTGGACGCCGTTTTTTTCCCTTACAACATGCATTCCGAAATGCAAGAAGAGCTTTCAGTGGCCAATCAAAGAGGGCTCCAATTCCTCAACGACAGAGTGGACAGGAAATCCACTGGAGTGGTTTGGAGCGTGAACAGTTTCTTCGTGAAGGTGGAGTGGAGGACTCCGATGAAGACCTTGTGAAAAAGCATGGAGTGAAACGCGGCAGTATTTTCTTCCGGTTACCTTATTGGGAGGTCAGTAATTTTTGTTCCATTATCCATCATGGGCATTCGTGACCATGATCTGTGAAGTCGTAGTTGTTGCAGAGTTAAAAAGTAGTGCTGCTAGCATTGATGAATTGATTTCTTTGTAACTTTCGGTTTTGGAAATTGCGTTTTACGTGTATACAATGAGTGATGAAATGGATAATTCAGTGATTGTAGATTACAGTTTGGGAATTTCTTTACTTCACTGGGATGCATGAGTAAGTGCTTTGAATGAATTTAGAGGAACCACTTGGAAGTAGTAACAAGTCATCTGGTAATAGATGTTGTTGCTCCCCTACAGATGAATTTTGGAAGACGATGTGAACATGGGCATTGTCTTAAGGCTTAAGGTCGTACCGAATTGAATATGCAAATGGATGGGTTCTCCTAGTACTGAGTATCCACAGTGTAAAGTGTAACCAGCGTATAATAAGCGCAAGAGGACACTAATTTCAAAAATGTAGAAATGAAATGTTTGAGAGGAAATGGAAAATGTCATGGTCTCTATGTGATATGTGGTTATATATAGCAAATATAGTGAACAGTTTCTTGTCAGTGTCGTTCAATGTGCAGCATGTTTTGACTACAGAGCGTTAGTGCGTTACTTATTGTTGAGCACGTTAGTTTGTTTTTAAAAAAACCAAAAAAATGGGTGCCATATCGACCTTAGCTAGGGGGAGGGAGTATTATTTGGGAAAGGTATCAATGGCAAACAAGCCTTGGAACTTTGACATGGTCATTAGTTCAAGAAGTATTTCATAGAAGTCTATAATAGTTTCAGATAAAAGTACATGGAACTTGGCACTTCAATTCTGCTATTAATTGTGAAGAGTAAGAGTTTGAAGAATAATGAATTCAATGAACGTCACTGACGTCGTCAACATGAGAGTGTGTATTTTTTTTTTGAGGACCGCTGCTATGTCAAGTCCACTGAGTAAGGAAAGTGTTCTGAGAAGGGGGTCATCATTAATAATTGTTGGGTACTGTTATCTGGAAATGGTTTGTACGTGATCATTTTATCAAAGGAGAACGTCATTTCTAGGAGTGCATATGTGGTATTGAGTATAAAGTTTGCTAGTGGAGTGCAAGTGATTACCTAGGTATGTCCAACTACAATACGCATTTCATGATTGAAAAAGAGAATAGAAACTAGTTATAGTTTTGAATACTGCAAATCCTCTTCATGAATTTGATGATGACTACAGAATTCTGAGAGAACAATACTGTAATAGACAATTTTACATGGACTGGTTGTCCGGCACATTGAATTTTTTTTTTGTTGGTTTGTAGGGACTCCCTTGCAGACACACGTTGGATGTCATGCATTGTGAAAAAAACATCTGTGAAATTATTTTGAAGCTCCTCTTGGGAGAAGCAGATACGCCAACGGTGAGGTTGGACATGCAGGGTCGTCAAGTGATGGATCACTTGTGGTTGCAGGAGACATTTCCTGGTAGCAACAAATTTGTCATGCCTCATGCGGAATATGTTCTTTCCGATGCCGATAGGACAATTTTTTTTAAGACTTTGAAAGCCCTGAGAACCCCTAGTGACTACGTATCCAACCTTCGTAGAAAAATAGAGAAGGGAAAGCTGAGCGGGCTAAAATCTCATGACTTTCATGTCATATTACAGCAAATTCTTCCTGTGTGTGTACGGAACATTGGGAATCAAGAACTCGCATCAGCCATAATCAAATTGAGCAAGGTGTTCCAAAGAGTTTGTGAGAAGGTCATCAGTAAGGATTCCAGAAATCAACTTCTAGAAGATGTAGTTGAAACTATGGTGTTGCTAGAGAAGCAACTTCCACCATCAACGTTCACAATTATGATGCATCTACCATATCATATTGTGCAAGAACTTTTCATTTGCGGCCCGGTTCAAAATCGTTGGATGTATCCTTTTGAAAGGTACTATAAGGGGCTCAAAAGTTATGTGAGGAACCTAGCTAAACCCAAAGGAAGTATGAGCGCTAGTTATGAGCTACAAGAAGCTGTGAGATACATCACTAAGTACATGTTAAATTACAGTTCAACTTCTAGAAGGGTTTGGGATGCTGACGAAGATCCAAGAATGTTTGATGAGGTATTGGAAGGAGAAGGAGTAGCGAGTACACTAATCGAAGAACGAAGAGAGCTTTTTCACAATTTTGTCATTGACACTTCAGGCTACTGTGAAGAGCAACGCCAGTGAGTTTTATCAAAAACTGTTTGTCCTTTCCTTCTTTTCTTCGACTAATTAATAGAAAATTGAGTTTGGATTTTGAAGTGAAGGAACACCGAAGATACGACACTGTGTTTGCTACCGAATTGATTTTCATGTCAGTCATGATTGAAGTCCATTTCATTTTGTTCTAGTATTCTTCGTGCTTAGAGGCTTGAAGAGATTGGTTAAAGAAATGCATGTACATGGGGAATGTGTGGCTTTCATTAGCACATACTCTATATATTGTTGTTATCGAGGGAAGCACGATTTGCTTCACTGCCTTACAAGATTCGTAGCAGGGAGGCATGAAAGAAAAGGAATATGAAGAAGGGAGTCTTTCAAGAGGTTCACATGCTACAGTCTTCCAATGTGTGTGTCGGATAATGGAGGTCTTCTGTTGGGTAGTCTAATCTCCCAACTTCCTTTGCAGATGTTTCAATTTTTATTTGAAATTATGAGTAATGAATCATGTACATAGAGAAGTATGGGTAGCAGGGTAATGTGGCCAAGTAGTTACAGCTTGTCGACTAAAGTGACTATATGATGGGAATATGGCCATTTTAGAAGTTCTTTATCAACATGTGCATAGCATGTTATACATGCAATGCACATGTGGCCGCACAAGCCAAATTTTGATGCATGTCACCTTTAATTGTACTATAGTAAGTATTGTGCACTAGGAAGGGCTTCATTTTACAGTAGTACAAGAAACTAGCGATCAGACAATGCAGTGTGTAATTTTCATCCTCCCATCCATGTACAGTGTTGAACGATTTGTCTTGCTCCAGACGGTACAACGAAAAGAAGGTGGAGAGAGAGGATGCTAGGAGAGTGTGGCGTCGGCAGCACCCTCACAGAAGTGGCAGAGGAGGGACCCCGTTCCCAGAACATTTATCAGAGCTTCCCTCATTTGCCAAGTGGTTGGAAGATGAGGTTCAATTGGCGGAAGAAACAGGAGAAGACATCTCAGATATTTTGAAGGACATTTCCATTCCGCCAAAGTACCAGTGCAAGAAGTTCAGGAGCATGTGGGCTTTTGGTTCTAGATATCGAGTTGCCAGTTATGAAAGGAATTTAGAAACCCAAGACAGTGGAATGGCAGCCACATTCAGAAGACCGTGGCGATCAAGTGTGAGGGATCGAAATGTCATAGAAGCGGATGTTGAGTATGTAGGGAAATTGGAGGAGATAGTAGAGCTAGACTATCGACGCACTTGTGTAGTTGTGTTTATATGCAGGTGGGTGAGAGCGAACTACCGAGGATCCAATGCCACTGTCACTAGAAGAAAAACGTGTCCGTTGCAACCCACTGAGATGCGACTATGTGTCCTATACAACTGAGATGCGACTGTAGCCCTCTGTATTTGCACCAAATTTCACGTGTATGTAGTTGTAGTCGCAAAGTAGTCGGAAAATGAAGAATAGGGTTACGATATTGTAACAAAAGAACTGACATGAGGTATTCTACATCCAGCATTCATCGCAGTTGTCCATGTGGACAGCTATCCGCGAAGTAGAGTCCACCGTGGAAAAATGCAATCGCTCTGATTACAGGCTGCAACTAAAAACTAGAAGATTGCAACTTAGAAATGACTCAAATGCAACTAGGAATCAACTATAATGCAACTAAAAAACGATTCAAATGCAACTAGAGAACAAGTGCAATGCAACTAGAACATGACTGAAAATCGATTCAATTATCCCATATCGATTGTCAAGAATACCATCAGCTTGAACAGATAAGAATGGTAAGTTATAGCATTCTTGTGTAATGAATTTTGATAGTGAAATTCTAATATTTATATATTTTGTAGATTTTTACACTTTGTAGATTTCTACAATTTGTAGATTTTTATAATCTACAACTCTATAAATTATAACCAAGTCGCAAACTAGTTGCAAACCAGTTGTATGTCAATCGCAAACTAGTTGCACACTAATCGCAAACGAGTTGCACATCAATTGCAAACTAGTTGCACACTAGTTGCAAATCAGTTGTATGTCAATCACAAACTAGTTGCACACTAATCGCAAACGAGTTGCACATCAATCGCAAACTAGTTGCACACCAGTTGTATGTCAATCGCAAACCAGTTGTACATTAGTCGCAAACTAGTTGCACACAAATAAGTGAAATAACTTCCACATCAACAACCACGTCACAACAGTTCATCGACAAAGTTCTCCATTGCCTATCGAATGACAAACAACCTCGCGACTGCAGTGCAACTCATGCGACTTGTCCACTACGACTGCGGACTCCAGAATATCACCAAGTCGCAAATGTCCGATACGACTACAAACCAGTCGCAAACCGCAGTCGCAAAACCCTGCTTTTTCTTCTAGTGTGTGAAAAGGGACCGGTGGGGTTTTACTCTTGCTAATTTCGAATCGTGCGATCGCTTTGGAAAAGAATCATTTGTCCTTCCTAGACATTGTGAACAGGTATTTTATGTTGACACTCTTGAATCACCAGGCTGGAAAATTGTTCTGCGACTCGACGTTCGAGGAAGGCGAGTGGACAACAGCACAATTGATACAGAAAGCACTTTTCTGTTCTCTAGAGGAAGGGACGAAGATTATGTAGGCCTCCGACCTCCTCCTATAATATCAGAGGGCAGACCAAATACTACGTTGACAGCGAGAGAAATCAACAGGGAAGAGGTATTTCAGGAACCAGGACGGGAGAATGAGTTATTTGATTGGGACGTCGGTGATTCATCGGACTCTAATTGAATACACAATGAATTGAAGAGCAGTTTTATATGGTCAGGAAGCATCAGTGGTAAGCACATATTCATGCCACAATCCACTTCTTTTATTCTATTTTTTTTCACATATAAAAAAGTCAGTATTGGATATTTCAAATAAAACTGAACCTTTTCCAATAGGATGTCAAAGTTCAATCGTAATTGGCTATACATACTAGTTTTGCATTTTTGTTTGGCACGAGGACATTGTGGAGAAGTGTCCTGGTCGTAGGAGATAAATGGTGGTTTCATTCATTGCACCTTCTGTGAAGTTCAACGAGCAGCCATGACTGTTGATTGTGGAAGGTAACAGAAAATCATTGGGGAAAGTTCAGGGTCCTCAATAGGACGTCAAGTTCATGCATAGAACGTTACAATGAAAATATAAAATGTGGCATTGAATTCCATATCACTGACTACATACGTTTACCAATTTTTTACAAAAGGCTTGCATTTATAAGTGAAAAAGCTAAGCGCTAGAAACGACAAGAGAGGGATATCTGCTATTAGTCAAAGGAAGAGGTCACAGAAAGTCAGTACTTCCAATGAACAATGGAGTAGGGAAACGTAACAATAAGTAGTTCATGATAATATTGAAGTAAAAAGTTGCATTAGTCTATAGTGACAGTCATTTTTTGGCAGAAAATGAAAGCGCGTTTTGTATGAGGAATGACAAGGTCATTGCATGAAAGCATACGTGTCGGCAGGTTTTGGTATATTCACAGTGAATGCTAGTTGTTGGCAAATGCTGTATGTCGAAGGAGGTAGTGCATTTTGCAAAATGCGTGGACGTAGAGTCAGTAAGCTAGATTGAAGTGGCATGGAATTTCCCCTCGTACAGAAAGGTGATTTCAAGGAAAGATAAGAAGGTTTGATTGACATATAATGTTAAGGGCAGTTGTTTCTGTTTTGGCTGCGTAATGTGAGGTTGTAGTAGTTGAAAACAGAGAGGGACTTCTGGATATATGAAAAGAATGTTTTCCTCATAGTGAAGTTTCAAATGTTGGGGAAAAAAGAAAAGCTTATTTGAGATGGCAATATGCATTAGTATGATTGTAGAATATTTCCAAGTAGAGGAGGTGCATGGATTTGAACTTGCAGTCATTGATGAAATTTAGAGTAGTTGTCATGGTCTCAATAGTTCTTTGAAAAACCAAAAGGCTGCAGCTTCGAACTTTTGAGCTTTTAAAATTCATTTTATTAATTGTGTAATAGATGCTTCATAGTTCATACTGAAGTGTCCAATATTGAACAACGGAAGTGCTATCTTCTACAGGAAATACGGTTTCGAGAGCTTCTATAGTTTTCTTCTGATTTTCATGAAGGAGTGTGTGCTATCAGAGGAACAAAGTACAAATATTCTTCAGCATGCCAATGAAGTTGGTAATCTGCCTCAAGAAGAAATGAGGCGAGATAGTATTTTAAACCTTGCTATGTAATTAGTGCACCATAGATGCCTTGCATGAAGTGTTATAATGTAGGTAGTGATTACTCTCTCCCGGTATGGTAGAAGCTTAGTTGTAGGCAATGCTTTCCTCGTATACTGTTCTTCAGGATGGAGAGGTGTAGCAGTGCTTAAAGAGGTGGGACCGTGGGACCCCAGTACATACGAAGAAACACTACAGTAGGGACTCCTGATTCAATAGTGTTGTAGTAGTTAGGAAGGTGGAGGATAAAGATGTGCTACGGAAGTTCATAGTGTAGCACTGAAGTACAATGCAAGAAATTAACAGACCAGTTACTAGAAAAAGCATTGTAATTATAGACGTAAGACAAAAAAATTATGCTCTTAGGATGGCGTCGATGTACAAAATAGTAGGCAAAGTGTATCGGCTGAAAATGTCATATGCAACTGTAGTGAAAGAAAAGGAATTTATGTCCATGAAAGTTACACGAAATTCAAGTCCTTAACATTGAGAACAGAAGACCCTAATGTGAATATGTGTGTGCAGAGGATGTAGTTTGGCAGAAGTTGTTCTGTGGAGATGACAGCAAAGTATAGGCCATAAATCTTGTCTTCCTTGGCGTTTTGTACGAACTGAAGAAGGCACTGTAGAATTGGAACAGACATGGCAAAGGCTTCTCAGCTACCGGTACTCGATGTGTGAGCATTCGTAAATTCGTTTGATGGCTTTCAAGGGAGTTGCTCCTTCGTGATTGGAGATTACATTTCCAATACATGGATGAATCACATACAAGACACATATAGGAAGTGTTTCAAGTGTCAATGACATGAAGAGCATCTTGGCACAAGACTGAACTCCTTTGGAAGACGTTCTAAGGGACTTTGTTTAATGCTGCAAGAATAAATTTGGCATATTACCACATGTGAAGTGGCACTGTTTGATGTTCAATGTTTGCATGATCACTAGTACCTAGGACAAGAAAATGTGGTATTACTGAATATAATCTATACATATACATGCATTGAAGAAATGGAAATGACTTCTAAAAGTAAAACATGGAATTCATGGACACAAACCTCAGAATTCTTGAATGTGTAGTACTTATTTTGTAATGTGCATGTCACGAAACAGAAGAATAAAACTCCTATACAATGAAACCAACAAAGATGTGTGCATGCAGTTCCAACAGGATGTTTCTCTCCTCATAATCAAGTTTCTGTTGGTACCAAGAGAAGTGTGATGGTTTTATCTTGGTTTGCAAGGGAACTCCCGTAGTGGATTTTGCAACTACACTATGCAACTACACTAAAATTGTTAAATAGTGTTGGCAACACTAATTGTTAACACTAACACTAATTGTGATTTGCAAGGTTAGTGTTAGATGAAAATTATCCCATTCTAACACTATTTTAGTTCTATAGTAAATTACAGTTTTTTAGGAAAGGGACAGATTTTCACGGCGGAAGGCAAAAATTACAATTTTGCAGAGAAAGGACAAACTTTCATGACGGGAGGCTAAAATTACAGTTTTGCAAGGAAGGGACAGATTTTTGTAGTGGGAAGCAAAAATTACAGTTTTGCAGGGAAGGGACAGATTTTTATGACAACAATTAAGTGCCCCAACACTATTTACACATAAGTTGAAAAATAGTGTTCGGGGTAAAAAACAGGGAACAACACTAATTGTCACCCAACACTATTTACCAATTTTAGTGTAGTTTTTCAATTGTATAGAATATTTGTGACTAGTTTGCGATTGGTGATAATTTGGAGACCTTTAGTCGCAGTGGACACCCTAAAATCTAAGAAAAAGGTTTACCAATTGCAAAAGCCATGCCTCGTTTGTGACTCATTTGCAACTTGTTTGCAATTTGTGTATGTATAGATTTTAAATTATTAATCTCAATGATTTGTTGATTGCAAAATTTTAGAACTACCTTTTTTAGATTTTAGAATTTCAAATCTACCTTTTTTGGATTTTTGGATTTCAGATCTACCTTCTTCTTGGATTTCAAAAATTCAAATATTGATATTTAATAGATTTCATTGGTTTATGAAACCTTACAATTTAATAGATTTAAATTTTTTTTGGATTTTAATTGTTTTTTTATTTCCATAGATTGTAGAAATCTAGAAATTATAGAAATCTTAGAATTAAATCAACAAAATTCATTGCATAAGACTACAACAACTTATAAGTCTTATATGTTCAACCTAATGATACTCTTTACAATTGATATAAGACAAATGAGAATGAACTTTAGAAGCAACTAGGAAACAACTAGTATATGACTTAAAAGTGACTAAAAGACAACTAGCTTCACTACTAGAAAATTCAATTTTTTTATTGATTTGGTTACATTCATTTGGTTCACTTTTCTATTGATTTCTATCCAAATCAACAAATTACTCTCCAAATCAATAGAAAAGTGAATCAAATCTATGTAACCAAATCAATAAAAAAGCATAATATTTTAGTACTATAGGAAACGATTAAAAGACAACTAGTGTATGACTTGAAAGTAACTTAGAAACAACTAGAAAGCAACTAGGAAACAACTATGGTCATTTTACAATTGCAATTTTTTTCAAGTTGTTTCCTAGTCGTTTTTTGCAACTATAGATTGACTACTTTGCAACTAAAATAATGTATCAATGGAGTAAAACAACAACATAAAACAATTATTGTGCTAGTAGAGAGGTCCTACAGTCGTAGGATAGTTGTATAGGACATTAATTGCATAGTAGCTGGTTGTGCCGAACATGTTTTTTTTTCTAATGATCATTTTTTTAACTCTTGAATTGTTAACGGGGTTTAGATTATGTAGGAATGGGAATGCAAAGAGATTGCACTATTAATTAAGTAGGAATATATATAGAAGACATTTCGTAGTTTACACTAGTAGAAAATCAGTGACCAAATCAACAAACAGTCAACAATTTTCTGTTAACTTGGGTACTGTATTGTCCATTTTCACAAATTTTTGTTGATTTTGCCCAAATTAACAAAATGGTCACATTATTTTTGTTGATTTGGATAGTGCAACTAAAATCAACAAAATTTTGTTAAATCTTTTAGAATCTTTTTGGAATCTTTTAGAATCTTTTGGAATCTTTTAGAATCTCCTGGAATCTCTTGGAATCTCTTGGAATCTTTAATTGTACAATGTAGATTTTTTTAAAAACTAAACATTAACAATTCGGTATTTCTTAAAGTCAGCATACTTCAGGGCCGGTTTTGACTTAATAAATGACCTTTTTTCAAGAAACTTTGAACTAGTAAAAGTTGGAAAATCAAGCCAAGTTTAACCTCCAGCAATCCGTTTGAGATTTCAATACTCCAATCAAAAGTTATGGACAAAAATCAGAGAGGGGTGAAAATGAATCATTTTTTTTACATTTTTAAAACCCTAACATAGGAGACATGACTCCAAAATGCCTTCAAGTTAGACTAAAACAACGCATGAAGACAAGGAAAAAAAAGTAAGGAGGTTCAAAGCACAAGAGTGGGCTCGATTACAAGTAGCTCGGTTTACTACAACCTTTAATAGGCATTCTAAGTTTCAAAATAATTTTTGCTTAGAAAAGGTGGCATCGATGTATACTAAGGAACTTGTGTACAAGTTTAATGAGCTTACAAGTGGCTTTGGTCTTGATTACCAAAAAGTAATGTTGAGCAACCTCTTAAGTCAGTCAATGCTCTAACTAGTTCTTTTAGATTTTGTAGCTAAGCAAGCAAAGTTAGAGCAATGTCGTGTGGTTTGTAATCGTCTTAAAGATGTATGGTCAAGCTTGAAGTATGGAGATGGGAAGGACAAGTATTTAACAAGAAATGTGATTGATGTAGTAGTAATCTCTATGGATGTTGAAAATTGCCTTCAAGTTGCAGCTTCTTGCATCAATATAAATAAGAGGACGCTTCGACATGCCATCTTGCGGAGGCAAAGGCTTGACAAAGGAATACATAGGGAGGTATGGGCAAAAATGACCAACAAAAGAAGAAGGATGCTCTAGAGCAGTTTGTGATTGACATTGTTGTAACTTGGTGGACAAAAGAGACAAGGGTTAGTCCATGCAAGAGGGATGTTTGGAGAAAACAAATTGGTATGAAAAAATACATTTTCCATGCAACACACTGGCTTGAATAAAGTAAGGTGAGTGTCCTCTTTTCTTGAAACATGCATTGTGGTTTATATAGATTTCTATGACCTAAAGAATGGAATCAATCCTTTAAGAATTTGGGAGTGTAATTTTTTTTCCTTGGTGGATTTAGGTGCTTGTACCATTTTTATTGATGTCTATGCCTTCTATAGTCATTTCCTATTTTAATTTGCATAGATTCACAATGTCCAAACTTTCTTTTTGTAAATTGAACAATTATTTATGCCTAGACAGTGATTCCATGAATAAGAACCATAGATTGTTGATATAATTCTTGAAGTTCAAGATAGTGATTCCATAAACAAGGAATACGAATTGTTGATGGCATCAAGAATAAACTTCTGGAAGTAAAGACTCGAAATTTTAGACTCAAGAATATGAACCACAATCCTTACTTCTTGAAGCTTATTCCTGAAGTTGAGTCAACAGTGATTTCATGAATACAAACCACAAACCTAAAGTTTCAACCTTAGGAAGAAGAACCACAATCCTTACTTCCTAAAGTTTATTCTTGAGGTTGAATCAATGGTGATTTCATAAATACAAACCATGGTCTTGAAGTTTCAACCTTAGGAATAAACTTCAAAAAGTAATGACCTAAAGTATGTGTTTCTTTAGAATTATGGACTTTAGGATCTTAATAATCTTCAAAGTCCAATTTCTTCAATACTTCGGGAGTCCACAACAATATCAAATAGTGAGTAAGGCTCATATGGACTTCAGACTTAGTGAGTAAGGCTTAATACACTGTTTTGAATCTTCTAGCTTGATTTCTACACCAAATTTAAAGGAGTTCACAACAATATCAAGGTCTCTTTTGCCTCTTTTAGGAGCTTAAACGCAATTTTGTGAAGCGGCTTCAAAACTTCAATTTGTACTACTGTAGACACTACAAGGAGATGAAAGAGATCATAATCGGCTTCAATAACATGAAGGCCAAGCAATTTCACCTGGAACTAGATAGTAATTCTTGTTGCTGTGGGTATAACAATGTATGCTTTAATCCACCTAATTATACCATTCTTTACTTGAATGGAGGTTTTCCAATCCATATTTTGCTCACTGTCATTTGTAAACAATGTAGTGCATTGATAGCATTGTTGTTTCTAAATCATAATTTCATTTGATCATCTAGAGAGAGAGAAGTTGATCAAGTGCATAAACAATTGAAGAGTTTGTAATGAATTCATTGTCCTGTACCACTAGAAGAAAACGTGTCAGACATAACTAGTTATTGTTGTTTTACTCCATTGATACATTATTTTAGTTGCAAAGTAGTCAATCTATAGTTGCAAAAAACGACTAGGAAACAACTTGAAAAAAATTGCAATTGTAAAATGACCATAGTTGTTTCCTAGTTGCTTTCTAGTTGTTTCTAAGTTACTTTCAAGTCATACACTAGTTGTCTTTTAATCGTTTCCTATAGTACTAAAATATTATGCTTTTTTATTGATTTGGTTACATAGATTTGATTCACTTTTCTATTGATTTGGAGAGTAATTTGTTGATTTGGATAGAAATCAATAGAAAAGTGAACCAAATGAATGTAACCAAATCAATAAAAAAATTGAATTTTCTAGTAGTGAAGCTAGTTGTCTTTTAGTCACTTTTAAGTCATATACTAGTTGTTTCCTAGTTGCTTCTAAAGTTCATTCTCATTTGTCTTATATCAATTGTAAAGAGTATCATTAGGTTGAACATATAAGACTTATAAGTTGTTGTAGTCTTATGCAATGAATTTTGTTGATTTAATTCTAAGATTTCTATAATTTCTAGATTTCTACAATCTATGGAAATAAAAAAACAATTAAAATCCAAAAAAAATTTAAATCTATTAAATTGTAAGGTTTCATAAACCAATGAAATCTATTAAATATCAATATTTGAATTTTTGAAATCCAAGAAGAAGGTAGATCTGAAATCCAAAAATCCAAAAAAGGTAGATTTGAAATTCTAAAATCTAAAAAAGGTAGTTCTAAAATTTTGCAATCAACAAATCATTGAGATTAATAATTTAAAATCTATACATACACAAATTGCAAACAAGTTGCAAATGAGTCACAAACGAGGCATGGCTTTTGCAATTGGTAAACCTTTTTCTTAGATTTTAGGGTGTCCACTGCAACTAAAGGTCTCCAAATTATCACCAATCGCAAACTAGTCACAAATGTTCTATATAATTGAAAAACTAGTTTTAACATAGTGTAGTTGCAAAACCCCTCATTTTCTTCTAGTAAATGGTGTTTTTCAACCACTTGAAAAACTCATGAGTTATTACCCCGTCCCTCTCCTAATCCCATTTTTTGTATCTTGAACAACAATCACTATGAATGTTGTCATTTTCTGTCAATTTGGACGTGTTTTTTTTTGTCAATTTCTATCAATGCGGACATTTTTCAATATAGTATGACACAACAATACATCCAACATGGAATTCCAATTAGTTTAATTTAAAATTTAAATTCTCAAATTTACTAGTTTAATTTCACACCACATAGATGATGCATTCTAAGTTTAGTACTTTTAACCATTGTTCCTTCAAGGAACAAATGTATTTTCAGGCATGTACCTATGGGTTGAAATTTTGTTGTAATTTTTTGAAACTTTTTTTGAAGATAGAAAAATTGACTAGCTTCATGGGAATATAATTTTTTTCATGATCGGTGCTTGGGAACTAAAATTATGACCACATGAGCTCAAAATAAGGGACAAGGGATAGTCCGGGCAGCAAAAAAAAATTGAAAAATTCTGAATTTTTTTAAAAATTTATTTCTTATAGATTATATTTTTGTCTATCTGGAAAGCTTTTATTCATTTCATTTGGATTTGTTATGAGAAAGTTATGGACATTTTTGTTTTTTGGGCAATTAGAGCATCTTCTTGAAAAAAATAACTTGTTGGATGCATTTTTGAATGCAATTTTTACAATTTTTTCAAAATAAAAATTCCACATGGTTTAGTTTACTTGCTAGAACAATCTCACCATTGGGATTAGTGCATTTTAATTCCATCTAAAATATATTAATATTTTAGATTTTCCTTCTATCTCATACCTACTTCTACTTAACAATTTTCTTAAGAATGAAATTTAAGTTTTTAAATTTTTTTTTCCTAAACTCTCAACTCAATTCTCTACTATAAATATTTAAACCTCAAAACTCTATAGTGCAAAAATTTTAAGTTAAAAATGTTCAAAGTCAAAAAATCTAGTCCCTCAATGTGCTGAAAAACTTGTTTTTTCCACTTTAAATCTATGCAGTCAAAAATTCTGAAATTTTTTCTACAATTTTTCTACTTGTTAGGTGTAAGATCCTATGGTTAGATGTGAAAAAAATTAAAACTTCTTTTACTCTTTACTACAGAAATGGCAATTTTCAATGTTTTCTGGCAGAAAAAAAGCCTTGGTCCTTTAAGGGTTAAGATGTCAAATATCTCAAAGTCCAAGAACACTAGAAAATCACCCCACATTAGATATGAATGATTTGAAAATGATAAGCTAAGAAAATGAAATAGCAATAAAAATTATTAAAATTTGATGCAAAATTTATGATTTTAAACTAGTGAAATTTAGAATTTAAATCTTAAATTAAAAATAAATATTTTCATATAATATAATATTGATATGATTTTGTAAACCTTTTTTCATAACAAATCCATTCATATGATTTATATAAATTTGTTATATAAAATAAATCTATATAGCTTATAACATTTTGAAAATAAATTTTCATAAAATTGATTTATAAAGAAGTCATCAAAGAAGACGCCTACAATTGTTTTCGCAACGTCTGCACGTCCAGTCAAACATCATGAAAAGCAAAGTGGATAGCTTGTAGTTTGAAGTTACATTTGCAAGAAGTAAAAAATGTTAACGCTAGAAGTGATGTTCCTAGAAACGTCATAATGTCTTGTATGATGTCCACATAAATATCCAAGGTTGGAACATGGATTGACCGGGTATGATGACGTGGCATGCCATGTCAGCATTCCATGTCCATGTCACATAAATTCCACATCATCATGCCATGTCAGATGTCATGTCGACTTTTTGGCCTCACTACTTGCCTGTTATCCTTTTTATCACCCCGGGCAATCACTTTACCATTGATTGTAAATATTTTCTGTCTCAACTTCTAAGCTAAGTTTGACCAAAGATGCTGATGTGGCTACACATGTTTTTCTGAACATTTTTGAAAACATCTGATGTCCACAACAATATCTTAGATTGCATCATTGTTTTTCATAGCACCAATATGTTGTGACTGAAATTTAGCAATGCTTTCTACAACATCAAACCAAAATCTCCACTTTTCCAACGTCCGTCAACGTGACATTCCAATGTTTTTTGAGACGTATCGTGTTATCCTGGATGTACAACGTTTTTGGCATGACATCAAAAAGAATACAATTTTCTTATAGTAGATAGGTAAGAGCCGGACGTAGAGAAAAAAACACTTAGACATGGTAGAGGACTAAATCCCTAGAGTCCTCTAAAATCAAAATAGAAAAGGAAAAAAGTTGTAGCTGGGGTTGTAGTGCTAGAACTTGATAAGGACAATATGGTTTCAACCTTGATAGCTATTCCAAAGAACACATAGGGGAGCAAGGAGGAGATTAACTACAAGGAATTTAAGAGAGTTTTTGAAGACTACTAGTCTTCTTGCACTAATTTGTATATTGGTGGGATGGAGCAGACATATTTCATCTCTGTTGATTAGCTTGAGTCACCTCTTGAGAACTTGAACATTTGGCACCTTGAGGAAAATGGTGTAGTTAGCTCTAAGGTTTTACCTTTAGATGCCTAGCCCCAAGAAGAAAATGACATGTGCAATGCCCTAAGACCTGACAGACCATCCTACACACTTTAAGGATATTGCATCTGAAAAATTTTAGATGGTGAATGGACAGCACAACATTATAAAGAGTATGAAAATGATTCTTGGCTGTGAGGCAAAATACAAAAGTTCAAGGAGTGGGAGTGTTTTGTAGTTTAGAATAAGGATGTGAAGATTATTTAAAAAATTACTATGTTTTATAATAGGGTTAATAGTGCATACAAGCCCTTGTCCATTGTTCAAAATATGGAGGTATAAGCATTAAGGGTTAATCCATAACATACTAAGAAGCCTAAATAGAGCCTCACATTTTTTGGAGCAATTTCAAAGACTTCATATAGAGATTAAAATTTATCCTTATTAATATATTTTTTTTAAAATGCATGCAATTTAAAATAGTGAATTCTTAGTACATAATACGTTATACAAGAGGTTTGCTAAGTTTCCTTCAAAACTAAATAGAATTCAAATATATGCAAAAAAACCCATCATACCCTTCTAAAGTATTAGACCTTCCTTTCCTACAATCATAGACTATTACTTAAAATTCTAAAATCAATGCACATGAATTTAAGAACATTAAACATATTAAATAAAAGACTGCTTTTTTAACTTCCCCTCAATTGATTAACAATCAAAATTTGAATCTATAGTAAAAAAAAGGTCTTATCCTTTGTAAAGTGTTTAAATTTTACACTAAGCAATGATGAAGACTAGAAATGAAGACTACATAGGCAATGCTCATAAATTATGGGAGGTCTACAATAATAGAATCTAGATCTATCCAAATTTTTTTCCTTTTCAACATCATGCTTAAAAACCATGAGCCATGGCTTGTAATTTGTAGAATCCAAAACAAGATCCAAAATCCTAAGTCTCTCTAAATTTACAAGGAAAAGATGAAATGGCTAAATTGAATTTCAAACACTAATTTTCTTTTCTTTTCGACGTCATGCTCCAAAACCATGAGTGATGGCTTGTAGTTTGTGGAATCCAAAATCCGTAATCTCCCTAATTTCACGAAGGAAAGATGAAAAAAATTTGCATAAGTTGAAATTTGAAAACATGTAGAAAAATGTGTATGAAAAATGTATACAATTATATAGAAAATTTAGTACAAATGCATTTTAGCATAAATTGTTATTCCTAAAAATAATTAGATAAATTTTTAATAAACTCTAAGCCTCAAATCCTGTGAGCTTGAAGCCTAAACCTTGAAACCCCAAACCCCAAATCCTAAGAACCAAAATGATGCCAAATTTAATGCAAATTGGATTTTTGAATCACTATTCCGTGCACCAGAAAGTAATCTCTGAAATCCTACAAAAGGAGCTCGTAGTCCCTTTTTTTATAGGTTGTACAAAATTCATAAGAAAAGGCACACTTGGAAATGTACCTTCGGCATTGTATTTCTGCCAATATTTCCTGTATTACCATAAGGGACACTAGTAGAAAATGCAGGAATTTCAACAGAATTCTGTTGTTTCGGTCACGTTGTTTTGGTCACTGAACAACAAATTTATGTTGAAATTAATAGATTTCTATTCATTTCAACAGAAATTTGTTGTTCAGTGACCAAAACAACGCGACCGAAACAACAAAATTCTGTTGAAATTCCTGCATTTTCTACTAGTGGGATTACAAGAAATGTAACCAAAATAAAGCATCGTTGACATTGTCTATAACTTTACAATATAGTATGCAATTTCCAAGGATCAAATGTGAAGACACCTAAAAAAGATCACTGGAATTTGATTTTAGAACTCATTGAATTTGATTCTTGGCCATATATTCTCTCTCAAATTTCATTGACAACCATGCTAAATTTTTTATTAAGGAATCATAGTTTAGAAAGTGGAACTATTCATTTAGAATCCTCAAATTATGTCATGGAAGATTGTTTGAAACTCTCGCCAATTGTTATTCCTCTTATTGCCGCCCTTTCACTATCCATAGGAGTGATAGGAATATTTAACTTTCCTCAATCGTAGTGGAAGCATTCCATTGTCCTTCTCTCACTCGAGTTGCTTCTCACTCCTTTCTCTCTTTGGAATGGCTCCTTTGTCATGCTCGCCCTATAATTTTGCCATTGTGTTTTTGCTCTTGCATTGATTTTTTACTTTGTTCCTTTGCTTCCCTTGGTTGGTGTCTTTATTTCCATGTACTATTGTCAATTCTTTTTGCAGAAGCTTATTTCTTCAACGCAAAAGTTGTAGCTAACCTAATCATTTGGTGATTTCAAGTTCATACATTGGTATGTACTTCCAAAACCAACATTCCCATAAGAATGCAGAGTTGCACAAAGTGTTTGTATTGGATCTCTGTAGTATCATTGTTTCTAGTGCATTGAAAAATTATGTTCAATGTTTGGATTTGATTGTTGCATACGGAGTGTTGATCATGACATAATGCATTCATTGATTTCAATAACTGATTTGAGTTGTGTGAGTGGATTTCACTATGAAGCAAAATCCATCCACAAAATTGGGCTGTGAGGAGTGTATGGATCCCTAACTACCTAGCCTTCCAAGCAATGGCCATTCATCCTCAATTTAGTAGATTAACTTTAGTATGTGATTTTGTCCTAAAAATTACCATTAGGACACTCAATGTGACTCTAAGTAAGGTTCAAGTGAAAATTCCAGCACTCACTCTCCCATAGCATCACATGCACCCATTCACTCCACATACACTTGGTTCATCACAAGTTTTATAGCAATGTGCAATTAAAATTGCAATTGTTTAACCACAATTGAGAAGGAAAAAACCCATCCAAACCTCCAATTGTTCCCCCTTCTAGAGGCAGCAGACCAGCCTTTACAAAAATAGTCACCATTTCTTCACACCATCTCCAATTGGCTTGAGTTTTGACTTTTTGGAAAGCCAACTTGATCATACTTGTCCTCCCCAAAATTCATCTCCATCCCGTTCTTCAATCGTCCATAGTGGCTCGCCAAAGTTGGTGCTATCCATTCGCCGCAGCAGTAGACCTCTTCTCACAAAAATAGTCGCCATTTCTTCACACCATCTTCAATTGGCTTGAGTTTTGACTTTTTGGAAATCCAACTTGATCATCCTTGTCCTCCCCAAAATTCAGCTCCATCCCGTTCTTCAATTGTCTGCAGTGTCTCGCCAAAGTCGGTACTGTCCATTCGCCGCGGCAGTAGACCTCTCCTCACAAAAATGGCCGCCATTTCTTCAAATTTGCTTCAAATTGTATGAAAATTGTCTTCATGGAAAGCTAACTTGAATGCGCCCCTCCCCTACAATTTTCGGCCCCATCAAAACTACTGTCCGGCCTTCGTAGCTCTTCAAAGATGGCAGTTTGGTGCAAGGCTCCAAAACCCTAACTCCATGTTTTCTCTTCCAATTTCCCATCTAACCTTACACCACTCCTCTTTTCACCCCTTTTTTCTTCTCAAGGTGAAAACTTACTCGACTAATTACCCTAAGATCCTCAATCAACCTCTTGCACTCATTGTTTTCTCCCCAAAAAGACATACACACTCAACACACAAGAGAGCCAAAAAACAAGCACCACAAGAGAGAAGAGAGAGAGAGAGGAGAAAAGACTCCTAACCCTAAACCAACTAACTAACTAACTAACACTCTAAATCACTTTCATCCAAGCTAATTTACTGAAATTTCATTAAATCATTACTAATTGCCTAAATTAAAGTTTCTACCACTATGTTAGTTTTCTCACAGTAGTTTTAAGTTTGATAACTTCTTTTGTGCTTTTCATATTTCTTCTTTTTTGTTGGTTTTTTATTTATATTTAGGTTCATTTTCAACTTCTAATCCTTGTTTTCAATTCCTTTTTGTATTTTTCATCTTTTTAAATATTTTTGGGTTGAAATTTTGATCTAGTTTCTTGTCCTATGTACCAAAAGTCTTCTAACTAATGGTTATAGTTTAATTTAGGATACTAACACTTTTGAATCTAAAACTCATATATATTTTAATTATTTTTTATTATATTAAAAGTGAACCAGTATGGTGGTTCACAAGTTGTCTACATCTATCAATGATGGCATGCATACAGTGATATCCCCCCAAAAGGCTTCGAAAAATTTAGAAAAAGGTATTAAGAGGGGCCACTCCTTAGATTCAAGTTCGCACGAGTTGAAATCTGTGAATTGAAATACTGAAACCTAGCATATTGCATTGTTCAACTCAATTCAAGTTAAATTAGAAGCATAGGTGGAGAACTTTAATGAAGTTATTGTCTCATCGTTACCAATAGTACATTCATTTATACTATATAACTTGATTTGAATTGAAAATATTGTCATTTGTTGTCCTTATAGTAAAAGTATAGTCGTAAAGAATTTTTGATTTCATTCCCTTAAATATTGAAAAGAATATAGTTACTCTCTTTGTTCAACTTGATTCGAGTTGAAATTTTCATGACAACTGGTTGTACATGACATAAAGATATTGTATGTGATTTCTAAATTCATTGATACTAAAAATTTACAAAATGAACAATCAAGGTAATACATAGTGTTCAATATATTTAAATTGGGTTGACTTAAATCAAATATATTTGAATTAAGTATCAGATTTGAAAATTAAAATTTAACTCAAATCGAATTGATTGAGAATTCTCAAAATATTAGTGAACATTTAGTTTTCAACATAAGCTAGGAAGGGATGGGATGTGAATGCCTATCAAAGATGATGGTTATAATTTATTGGATAAATCATGTTTCATCTATAAGCTTTCAAGTTGATTTGATTTGAACTAAACATTTAGAGCAATCATGGATAAGATGACATGACTCATAGGTTCTAATTTATATCATTTTCATTCAACTTGATTCGAGTTGAGTGATTCCGGAAATAATAAAACTAGGATTTTTTATTTATTGTTAGCAAGAAAATATTTAATTCGTTTGCTTCTACAGAATTTGATTTCTATTAGTAAAAAACTATCTTATTATTATTGTAAATGTTTGAGAATGAAGCTTTCCAATTTAATATAAATGAAGAATAATTACTAAGCACTTTCATCTAAGTTATAAGATCCATATTTCCTTAAATTCATCCTAATTCATATTTATCTTTTGTATTTAACACACTCTGTAAATTCTAGATTTCAATTGTGAAGGTAATTGATGTATATATTTTTTCTACACAGACGTCATGGATGTCACACTATATAAAATACCACAATATTTGTTGGACGAAGGGGAGGTTGAAAATGTACCTAAAGAAATATTCGACATTCCTAAATGTAATGGCATTCCAAGACGGTTGTAGAGCATGAAGATTGTCGTCTTGCACAATGCCACTAGTCTACCAGTGGCTGAGGAAATCTATAATAGCGTGAATTTTGACCTCGTCATCAATGTGACTGGCTCTTTAGATGATTCTCTTATTGTGGTGTAAATCTCCAAATCCCTGGACAATACTGAAATTCTTGAGGATTTGAGGTACTCTCTATATGCATGGCCTATTGAATGGGTATACTTGAATGGGACAATCCTTTGTGATCATGAGGTTTGAGATAAGTACAATTGTCAAGAAGTGAGATTGTCATAGCCATCCTCATTAAGTGCAAGACCATATACAAGCATAGTTAGGAATCCTACTTCTTCTCAAATGTTAACAATCTACTCACATAAAAGTCTATGAATTCTATATCAAGCAAAGTTTGTTGCTCAAAAAATTGTGTCCAACCTTTTTCAAGAGAGAAGATTCAAGTTTTTTGCAAACATATGTACTACAAGATAACATTCAAATTTTACTACCACATGAAGTTGGATGTGTATCGACAAGTTCACCGTGATACTAAAGGGAAGAGAGTAGTTACTCTTGAAGGGATTGGTGTTTATATGGCAACTTGGTAGCATATTGTAGGTGTTTTAGAATCCACATTCTATTGTTTTTAAGGATATGCTGCCAAAAGTGAACAAGTTAAGTCACATGGGAATCTGGGCACACACAAGATAAGAAAACATATATTGTAAGCCAAAACAACATTGAAGTGCATCATCAAGAAGACGATTGACCATATGCCGCATCACACACACTCTTCTTTTTAGAGAAAAGGTGGTGTCCAAGGTTTTGTTGGCTAGCTTCACATAGAAGGAGACTATTCTAGAGGTCAAAGCTACAAACGCGGTGTTTGGGCTTAAAGAAGTCTTTGCTTCCAATATTAGCAAGATTAAGAAATTGAAGTTTCTTGAATATAGTGCAAAAAAGCCCAAAGATAATTTTATTCATTGTTCTAATTGTAATAAATTGCATGCTCAAAGAAAAACCACTTCAGTTGGATTACGATGAAAATAAGACCATTTATTAAAGAAGCATAATAGTGCAGTTTAAGTGCATTGAGATAATTATTATACAAATTGGTATAGGCCAAGCATTTACCTTCATGAATGCTTGACAATAATGCATGATAAAATGGATCATGCAAAGACGACATCACATGTGTTCTTTCACAAGAATAATAACTTGATGAACTCATGAAGTTGTCCATTTCATTGACTAGAATAGTTGCTCATGGACATGGTGATGTGTGTTACGCGTATTATAGTCTTAATATCTTCTTTCATGACTTGAACTATATGATGAGATCATTAATCAAGCTCTTGCGAGACCTCGAACAACCCTTGAAGTACTCCCAAGAATTGTTTATTGGGTTAGGCTCTACTCTTCTATTTTGCGTGGTATTGCAAGGAGTTGACATTTGCAAATCATCTCTATAGTTTGCCCTTGAAGTTGTAATTTCATCGACTCTCCTTCCTCTAATTTTGAATATTCAAATGGACAACACCACATGAGACAATAAGAATCAATTTGTATTTGCATTTTGGTCTATCCTTGTTGCAAAAAAGCTTTTTTAGGAGGTTTGTGTCAGTTCCATATTGGTTGGTCACATGCATGACGACATTTATGCTTTGTTTGGGAGATGGAGTATGTAGTTGAAGAACAATAACTTTCCTACTACCCATTCCTCATGAAGTCCTTCATAGATATGAATTCCATGCCTACAATTCTTCACTTAATTGAGGAGGTTCTAGATTTCAAAGCCTTTAGAGAAGACTCAATTTTGGAAGGGGAAGAAACACTAGTTAAGTATATAAAAGCACAACAATTTTAGTTTTATCTAAATTCAGCGGGTGTTCTGATTATAAAGTACAAGAAGTATTGCATAAATAGTGATTGGCTCCCACAAGAAAATGGAGGGATCAAATTGTAGCAAAAAGACTCCGAAGGACGGAGTCTATAGCCTCATAGGGAATTGAACACATTCCAATGTGAAGCTTAGACAACATTTCCAAAGGATTATCTAGGTTCATTAAATATAGGGAAGTATTATGTGATATAGGGAAGTATTATATGATATAGGGAAGTATTATGTAATGAATCTAGCCAATTCAACCATTTGAGGAGTTGATAAATGGCTTTGGGCTTTCTTCTCAAATCAAAATGATAGTGGAAGACGAACTTCATGATGATGGCTAGATTCGTGAGGAATTTGGTGAGGATGCTGTTTTTGTAGGGCAACATTGCGATCGCCTATTGCCATCTTTTCAAGTGACACATAATGTGTTTAAGGATTATTTTGTTGCTCTTTGATTGGCTAACGGAGATTCAAAGCCTATATGATTGCTAGAGCTTTGTCTAATCCTTTCAGCAACCCAGATTATCCAAATTGTATCATGATTCAATACTTTTGGCCCACGTCAAGAGCACAAAATATTAAGGAATACTATATTGGATGGGACTCCGCCAAAGGATTGCATTGAAAAGTGAATGAGTCCCAAGATCCGTTATGGGAAGAAACGAATTCTCTCATTATAGCATGAAAGTCAAAGGTCAAGGACATAGTAGAATATGTCTTTAGAATCCCTTTAGCTCAAATTGATGTCATGAATAGAAGCTTGTCTTCATAAACCTCCAATTGAACATGTACAGAATGTAGTGGAGATATTTGAGGCTAAATTTGATAGTTTGTGTTTTTTTTCCATGGTAATGCTTTTGCATAACCAAAGAGTGACAATTTTATATGATTTTATATTGTGTGTTGTAGAATAGATGGCATGAATCTAAGGACTTTTATTGGATTTTATAGATTTGTATTGGCTCTACTTCAATATTTTGTATGTTGTACCTTGAGCAATATGTGTATTGATTTATAATATTTAATATACTTTCTATTACATTATACATATAATATTGTGTTTGTTGATGTCATTTCATTATTTATTTAGTTTGTAAAATGTCTTTTAAAAATAGAATACAAGTGGAAAAAATTGGTAGTAGGTAAGCCCATTTTTTCTTTTGTTAATGTGTCAAGCACTTGTCACAATTTTGGACAGGGGGCTAGTTGGTTGTTACAACTTTCCTGTCTACAAAGCTCACTTTGATGCCCAAAATTGCTTCAAAATACCTATCTTCTTATTGGATGATCAACAACAATGGATGACCTGCATCATCCAAGTACAACGACAGCCCTGATTCATGATTCAGCAACCAAGGACGAGCTCTAATTCATGATTCAGCAACTGCATGGGATGAACCAGCTGGGCGTTCTTGATCTTGAGGGTAACCGTTAACCTCCATGCAACACAGGTGTTAAGTTGTGCATTGTAGACAGAGGAGCTCTCTTCTTCAGCATGATGCTTGCTTCACGTAGTGTGTGTGAGGCTAAGCTATAGTGTGCTCTGTGTTAAGAGCTGTGGTGTACTCTGCAACCGACATGTTGTAGAGGCGAGTGTATGTCAGAGATATATTTGGAGTATGATATATGCTTGACTGATTCTTAAGAGGTGTACGAGTATGTTTATTTGCTGTTTTTGTAAAGGTCTCGGATATTGTGTCAGTCTGTTGTCAAGCATTGCTGGCCTTTAAAATCAACACTTCTAAGGAATACTAAAATCTTTATCTGTATTTTTTTAACAAATCTAAGTGAAAGTGCAAAACACTTGAATGTACTATTTTGCATCACGTGTTGCATATACAATATAAAATTGAGCATAACTTCTAGGATTTTTTCTCATTATACTTCAAATTCATATCAAAGGTGAATAGTACATTGCCCAATTCAACAAATCTTTTTATATAATTTCTGAAAATTTTTTAATTCAATTTTTTAAATTTATTAAAATTTGGATATTAGAAAATTTAAGTAATGTAATGAGTCTAAAATGATGATTTTTTCTTTGCAATGTGGATCTCATGTTTTTTTTACCAAGGTTGCAAGAATTAGCAGAAAGAGTTCTAAAAAAGTAAATATATTGTCTTTCATGTAAATTCAAATAAGACTCCATTGTAAACATATTTCTAGAAATTTAAAAATACCTTTCTATAAAAAAATTGGTGAAATCCTATTTCCATGAAGTTGATAAAAAAAGAAATTTTGGGATGTATTTGTTTGAATTTTTCATTAGAGCCATAGTACTACCTCCAAATGCAACATAATCAATAGAAATTAATCCATCCAACCTTAGAATTGTTTAGTTAATTTATCCTAGTACATCCTCCCAAAGTTTTGTAGTGAATATCTCTACCAATTGCAATATAAGGTACCTTGAAGGGTATGTGGATGGATGTTGGATGAATGTACTAACCATACTCTGCTTGGTTAATGTGTAAGCACGGAGGTAAAGACTTCATTGTAGACGTATGCAATGGAGTGGAACAACTTCAATTGGAGTAAGTCAGTGGCTTGGATAATCTAAGGGAGCACTGAGATGGACTGGTGGCTTGGATGAGTCTAAGGGAGCACTGGATGTAGACAAGTAGACTATATTAAGAGTTGCGTGGTCCATGGATAAGGATGGAAGCTTCTAGAAACTATCTATGCATAGTCAGGATTAGAAGGAATAAAATAGAGGTGATAAAGTAAAAGAGTGGAGTTCCACTAGAGTTCACCTTATTGGAACTTATAGTCCTTGAGACTATAAGATGTAAGCTCGGGAGTAAGGAAGGACACTTGCTTGTTAGGTTCTCCTCTAAGGTTGGGTGATTGAGCTTATAGACTAAGTTTTTGGGTGAGGTTTATAACATGCAAATTCTATATCCCTAAATTTTAAAATTTAGATTTTCTTAGCTCTTCTAAAAGGTGATTTTTTGTCTTTCAACATTTAAAAAAAACTCATATATTCTTTTACCTAGGCATTTTAGTAAATATATTAGAAAATGGTTTAAAAATAATTCAAAAAGAATTTAAACAAAAAAACTTTCTTATTTATCTTTAAAATTTACAAAGTGAAAGGTACATAATATTTTATGAAAGAAAAAACTAAATTGCAATCTTTATTTTAATAAATATTGAGAATTATCAATCTCAAAGGTGAGAATTTTCTATTAAAAAATTGATCTAATTTATTTATTGATTTATATGGAAAATTTTAAAATTGAAATAAAAAAACTTGACTTATTATACTTATTTTACCTTCATTACCTACAAAACAAATAACCCCATGACTTTCATCTCATAATTTGAAATTGAATGGTTTAAAGGTTTTTGTGTCGAATATCAATTTATAAAATTAAGTATAATAAATTAATATCTTTTAAGAATAAATTTTTAGTTGTTTGCTTTGATATGGAAATCTAGAGAAAACTTTTAACTTTTGCAATATTTATTGGGATGATGTGAAACAAAGCTTCACAAATAGATTAGGATGATTAGCATCCATCCTAAAGCTTCTATGCAAAAATTCCAAATTATGAAGTCAATAAGATTTACCCAAGTTCTTAAAAAATCCAAACTGGCCTCCTTAGTCCTTTTGGAGTTAACAATCTAAAATGTATGCCAATACTTTACATTCTTGATTATAAATTCTCTATTCAATTTGTAAACCCTAAGTAAAGTGCAAGATGGCCCCTTTTTGCCAAATATTTGATTTTTTTCTGAATATTAAGATTGACAAATGCTAAAATACAATTATTTTATAAGACTTTCTTAATCCATTACTAGTAGAAAACAATGTCTAAAATCAATACATCCTAAATGACAAACAATGTTCAAATTAACCCAAAAATGTTCTAATTATTATTGACTTGAATATTTTTATGTCATTTGAATATTGTTTGCCACTTAGAATGCATTAATTTAATATTATATACCCCCCCAAATTCCAAATTTGGGGCATCTACTTTTGAAATTTTTCCAACAAACTTGCCTAGATTCATTGTTCTATATAATTTTATTTTAATTAAATGGATAGAATGAATAATTTTCATATTTTTTGTTAATATTTTATTTAATTAATGCCAAACATGTTGTTTAACTCTCATCTCAAATTTGGTAAACTACATTTCATATAGATATAATATTGTAAGTAGTTAAAATAACATGAGATCTAAGAGTAAAGAATCCAACAAAAAGATGAATAGAAAACGAGTTATTTGACTAATGTAGCCAAAATAAAGTAAAAATAAAGCCAAATAAAGTCGAACTATCAACTCACCACAAGCAACATCTAATATCAATTTATTTCTTGTAAAGTAGATGGAGGTACTTCATTGATAAGATGTGAAAACTTAAAAAAGAAAGGTTCATTTCATTTATGAAGAATGATGTGAAATTCATTGTCCTTTATTTATTGTCAAAGGTTATGTGACAATTTAAAGTAAGGTGGGATGTTTACCAATAATATATAGTTAAAATATAGTATGTAGATTGTTAGCAAAAGTTTGGTTTTCATATATGCATCTAAAATTAATATTTTAAAAAATTGTTAAACCTATGGCAAGTGATAATTCATCGGTAGAAAAATTATTACTTGTATTAAGATTTAGTTTACTCTTTTTGTATGATAGAATGGACATTCCTATAACTTTGCTTTTGAAAAATTGACCAAAAATACATTTTCAAGCCAAAAGATATGAATTTTAAAATATAAAATGATTTTTTTTTATTATTGTATGATAATTTTAGCATTTTCAATATGATTTTTGAATTTTACCTCTAAAGATATGTAAAATGACGGAAATACATGTTTCTAATTTATTTGGAGAATTCTAGTTTTGTACCATAAAATTGTGGAGAAATTTCCGTAGTAAGAAATTTAGGCCCCTTCAAATGTGCTAGTGACCCTAAACCACCATCTTCACTCTATGTACATCTCCAAAATCAATTATATACCTATGTGGAAGAATCGTTTTAAAACCAAACTTTGATCCTTCATAATTTTTGCATACTATATCTAAATGTCACATTCTCTAGGACAATGGTATGTCCTTTTGCTTGTCAACAAAAAACAACAAGTTATGGGAGTACACACCTTATTACCAAATTGGACACAACATGATTTTGAAACTTAGGGCCTATTTATTCCGAAAAACTTTAGGTTGGAGTTTAAAGAAATGGAGTGTTTTGATTGGAAGATAGCTATGGGCCTAGAGGAAAGACCCAATTAAAACACTCTATTTCTATGGGCTCCAACCCCAAGTTTTTTTTGGTGTAAACAGGCCCTTACTTCTTCAAGCAGAATACCGTATTTATACGCCATATACAAAGGCTCTATTCCGTAGTTTGCAAGAATCAGGTGGGATACGGAATTCAAATACTGAACCTGTATCCTTCATCTTCTGCATCACCGGCCTTGTTGAATCTTGCGCTTTACGACACAGGCATTAGGTTTCCCGTCCGCATTTCGTCACCGCTTTTGCTCTTTGGATCGCCCTCGTTCCAGGTTTGCTACTACTTCAATGTACTACACGTTTTTCACTGACAATTTCAGAAAGGTAATTGGAACTCTTATTTTCCAGTTTTCCGATGTTTTCGTCAGTTTCTTTCAAAGCCCTAGCAAATGTGCAGCGGAGCTTGTTGGAGTGCGTTGAGCGGGAGTGGCGTTCGTTAAAGGTGTGTGTGTGTGTTTCGTGTACGAGGATGCTGCAGTTTTTGAAGAGGAACTGAGGTTGTAGAGTCGAATTGGTCAGGGAAAGAGTGGATGCGAAACAGGGGATTGCGTCAGTGACGCCTTGATTGCAATTTGGAGCGAAGAGCGAGTCATTTTGGTTGTGGAACGCGTCATAGTTAATGCTGCCATAATAGCAGTTTCTTGAGCCTGGTGATTTGGAGTGTAACTGGTCAATCTGTGATCTTTAACACCAGACCTAAATCCAACACCAGCTTCAGTTTCCGTTGGTTGTTGTGTAATGGTGCCACTGAGAGAGAGAGAGAGAGAGAGAGTGAATGAATATTGCTTGAGGAGATTGTTTTATCGGGTGTGGTTGGTTGCGTTCTAGGTTCTTGATCGGTTGTAGAAATGCAAGTGCATGCCGGAGTAGAGAAGTAAGCTGGAGATGGACGAGAGTTTTATGTTCGTCGAATGGCGATGTTCTTTCGATTTGTGCTTTGTTGTTTTGACGATAGCGATGGCAACTTTGTATTCGGGGGTTCAAACTTGCGTGTGTGCGTATTTCACCCGCAGTGGAGTGCGGTGAGAGCCCTTCGTTGCAGGTGTTGTGTGTGTGGAGGTTTCGCGTGTTGGAGAAGACATGAGGTTGCAGAGTGGAATTGGTTTGGGGAATGAGTGGTTGCGAAGCAGGGGATTGTGTCAGTGATGGGTTGGATTGCAATTCGGAGAAGTGCAGGTCATTTTGGTGGTGTAACGTGTGGTCGTTGATGACGGTGCCTTCGAGGGAGATCGAATTATTACTACTTGTGGAAATTGTCTTAGCTGGTGTAGTTGGTTCGTTCGTAGAAATGCAAGTGCTTGCCATAGTGGAGAATTTATTGCAGATGACCGAGCGTTGTGTCCTCACCGATGATGCTGTTCTTACTGTGTGGATCTTTTGATTTGTGCCATTATATTTTGACACGCACATTAAACGATGACAACTTTGTATCCGTGTGTTTGAATTTACATATCTGTTTCATGAGTCCTACAATTATTGCAAAAGTAAAATGAAGTAGTCTTTTGGAACTTTGGAAGCTTTTGTAGAGTACGAATACCTTTAGTATTGTCGTAACGTGGTAAAATGCTGTTGGTCGTTTTAGGTGGTCGTCTTATATTTATATCGTCTCGATGAAGAAAATTTGTTGATGCCGCGATTTGTACAGTGTAACAGGTAGCATTGTGGATGGAGATGGTGTTGAGACTCCGAAAAGAAGATTTTGTCACAGGCAAATAAAGACCCAGTCATGGTAGGGCGTATGTCGTTGCCCTCGGATGCGGATGATGATGCACAGAAGCTGCAAAACTACTTGATGCAATGTACAAGTCGTGATATATCGGCAGCATGTCAAGCAGTGGAAGCCCAGCTGCAAACGGTGGGCGGCGAGCATGTGCGAGACTTTTACCGCCTCTGTTTCCCAATATTGCTGCGGAAGATATTTGGTTTCGAGGACTCTACCGTTGCCGCTCAGCCGGCGTCGTCAGCCGGGGGTTGGCTTGCTCAAGCCTCTGTGCCGGGAAATGAGGCAGCCGCACGGGCATTGATTGCTCTTTTGTCACCGCGTGGTTCTCTGTTTTCTTCCCTTCTGGCCGTGGACAAGGAAAATTTCGTTCGCTATGTCTTTCCAATGGAGAGACTGCCAGAGTGGGTCAGAAAGCTACTCTCGCAGGAGAAAGGTGCTCAGATCTTGTGTCAAGTTTCAGCTCTCTTTAAAAGCCGCATAATGGAGGACGCGAACGGATGCATGCAGGTGCGTTAGCCATATCTCTGAATGTTGTGCAATACAAGTAGTAGCAGGGATGCATGGCTTCTTTTGAATATCAGGAACCAAAGATTCGCAATGCAGTTTCGAGTGGAATGCTAGTTCGTTTGAAGTGCGAACAAGCACTGGACTTAAGACATTTACGATAGGTACGAGAATTAACGAGTGTACTGAGCAGGTATTGAATTGACGAGTGTACTGCGATGTCGTTTTGCAGGTTCATTTGGATGTCTTTGAGTATTACATGTTTTGGTTTGCGTACTACGCGGTTTGCAAGGACGTAAATCAACCTCAAGCAGCAGCAGGAGGAATTCGGAGGCGTTATACCCCATCTCGGTCATTTCAGTTTCGAGCGCAGCTCGAGAATTGGGCGTCCTCCATCCCTCGTTTATCCCATTCCCCGCAAGCAGTAGGGGTTGGCGGGAGCCCTTATCTCCAGCTCTTGAAGCTTTATCTTTCTCATTTTGTCATGTTAAGTAGACCAACTAGAGGGTATCCTGGGCTGGAGTTGCAGTTGGGTGATGGCGGAAGCGCAACTCATGGGGATATTCTTATTTACACTCTTATTGAGTTTTGGCTTGTGGATGATGATCCTTCTCCGTTACCTTTGGCTACTAGGCAATCTCTTGGATTTCAAGTAGGAGGAACGGCGCCAGGTTTAAGCTACATTCCTCCTGGATCGGACTTGACAGATTCTCTCAAAGTATTGATCAAGTTTCTAAATAGCAACTTTCGATTATCAATAGGCGAGCATTCACTGGCCAATTCATCGTCTCCAGTCATAGATTATAGCCTAAACCTTCGTAGAAAGTTGTCCGAGAGTCCGTCTGGACACTTCTCCTCTCCTCTTTCGCTCTCACCCTCTTTTGGAACTTCTCAGTTCCCTTCGCCGTCAAACGCATACTTGCAGGCTTTGCATAGACCTCTGTACAGATTTCTACTTCGAGCGTTTCGGCAATGGCCTATGGGGACGCCCGTCAGGAAAATAGCTCAGGTTGTGGATGTATGGGTAGACTACCTAGAGCCTTGGAACACGGGTTTGGATGCGGCAAATGCCAGGGAGCAAGCACAGCAAAAGGATGTAGACAGCATGGGAAGCAGGGACTCTGGTGTGAGGCTGTCTCCAAGTTTATCTCTGAAGAAATCGAATGGAGGTTCTGGAGTAGGTTTTACCAGTTCAAAGGCCTTGGACAGGAGGATCGCCGCTGAGTCTTTTACCGAGCTTTGGCAGGTATTTAGCTATCATGCTTCTGCACAGCTTCTTTTATATGATTTTATGCAACTTATAGAAGCCCTCGCAGAAGCCTCAGATGAGAAGAAATTCGCATACTTTGCTGTAGTGAAAAATTAACTGATAAATTCTCAAGATACTTGGAATTCTTTGCAGATTAGAAGCTAACAAGGAAGGCCTGCTGAATTTTTTTGCATTTGATTAATTCTGTTACTGGTCCAAGGAACAACAGAATGACTTTCTCCTACTCTGTAAACGAGTGATTGTGGCCATTTTAGGTGAAAATTCATACTTTATGTACCACGTGCACTTTAGGGCTATTTCTCTTATTCCTAGTTCTTAGTCCACCTGAACCCCTTCATGCAATATCGATGTTTCAACCCTGTCGTCGAACTCATTTTTCATCCATGGAGGGGCTTTGTACATGGAAGGGCCATTAAGGATCAACAGTTTCATTCAGACCATGTTCTCATCCTGAATGTCTTTTGATATTCGTCTCGTACTAATCTTCAAGTGGAAGGGAAGGGAAGCAATGGTGCAGTGCATGTATGGTATGGCATCAGGGGGGAAACATGCAACGCCTTACACCGGACATGCCGATTTTTTGATGTCTGTGACGATGCTGACCCGGACTGTTGACTTTTCGCAGGGTTACGTGTTGGTTAACTACCTCTTTTACACTTCTTTAGTGACAACTTTCTTGGAATTTGCACTGAGGTTTGTGCATCTAGATCCTGAGGCCATTTTTCAGATGGTTTTCAAGGTAACCTTCTATCTTGCTGAGCAGGAATTATCTACACTGTAGTGCACGTTTACTTAATCAACTATCTGTGAAGTGACATGTAATTCGTTGAGTTGATACGTCTGATTATATTGTTTGTTTTGCCGCGATTGTTTGTCATGAGTTGTCGCTTTTGGGGTCTAGTCATATGTTTTTACTTCCTTGCATCACTGTGCAGCCAATGCTTCCTATTTATAGTTGCCCTTATAAGGAATTTATCTATTCATTGAAATGGATTTGGTTGGTTCAGGTGTTATCCGTCTTAGCGAAATCCAAGGAGTTACTGGATCTTCTCCGTAAAGTTGATGCCGCTTATGGGGGTCACATGTACGGCCGCCCACATCAGCGCTCTAATGTACTGCTCGACTTAGCCCCCACCATTCAGGAACAATTACAGGTGATGCTACGATTCTTTTTTCTTAGCCATTGTTTTTCACATCAAACAGTGTACGTTCTATTTACTTGACTGATGGACAATGTTTTAAGTAATTCGCTGCACGTTTTCTGTTCTTTATGGGTTACTTGAATTTATGGGATTTTATCATATTAGGAAACGAAAGGTTTCACAGATTCAAGAAGTATGGCAAATTTTTATACTTACGTCACTAGCTGGATTGTAGGACTGGGAAGAGGGTGCTGAAACAGACGACGAGCAGGAACGAGGAGATGGACTCATGATGCGTTCTCCTCTCCGAAGCAAACCTCCTCAATTAAAACTTTTTAGCATGATGGACAATGGAGGCAATCGTCTACTCCAGGTTCACGCTTTATCAAATTTCTTCTCTAAATTATGTTAACTAGATGCACATAGTCACAATAGTCCCTTTTGAGTCGGTTTTCAGTTAATTGATTGGTATGTACTAAAAAGTCATTGTGTTAATGCAAAAGAATAGCAAGTTAACGTTTTAGTTATATCGTTTTTGTTTACATTAATATTTGGATTTTCTTATCGCTAAAACAAATGTCATTTTTTGCACTGTTTCAGTGTTGAATTTGTACGAACATAACGTATACGAAGATGATGTCATAGTGATTTCAACGTTATTTTACCATTGATTCAATAGCGTGTTAGTACGGGCCCATCAATTAACTGAAAAATCATTAAAATTATCGATAATCAGTGGGTAAGGACTGTTGTGATGATGTGGCTTGTTATGGAAAAGTTAGTTTTTTTTATTCACTACGGTCAGTGTAAACCCTATATCTGATCTGATCTAAGAAATTTCCTGGAGGAATGTGTTGAACTCGTAACTAGCTGAGGTCTTCTATGTCCGCCTCCGCATTGATGCATATGTTCGACTTGCAGTCCACCATCGAAATACCATTCCTCAAAAGTGGATACGAGATTCTGTAAACAACAGGGACTAAACATTTCATCTGTTATTTTTTAGAGTCTATGGATGGATCACAATCTGACTTGATCGGAGGTGTTGGTAATTCTTTTGTCAGGCATTATTCATGCGAGCGGAAGTGGAAATTCAGGCATCATCGAGCGAAAAACCTCCATTGAGTGCACAAGCATTGGAGTCGGTGAAAGATGTTGCCCGGAAGATCTTTGATCTGCATACTCTGGAAAGTTCTCCTGGGATTTATCAGCCTGCATACTGTCAATCTCCTTTGGCATCTCAACCAGATAATCATATTGATCGTGATGCTGCATCTACAACCCGTAGCCTGGGGCTTCAGCGTCACTCTTGGCAGGATGTGAAGTACAAAGGAGACTGGATGAGACGGCCGATTGAAAGTACCGAGGTGGCATTTCTTGCACGGTTGTTCGTAAGGGTGTCAGATGCAATCAACTCCACTCTAGGCCTAACACCTAGTAATGATGCAAAGGTTAGCGAAGTGCCCGCTGGAAATGAAGGTGTTGACGACGCTGCGCATCAGGCAGATCCCTCAGAAGTTGTCCTTCCCAGTAGTGGGCAAAATGAAGTCAAGCTCTCCGACATTCTAAATTTCTTCAAGAACATGCTTTTGCAAATCTTGATGATCCTGCAACTGGAGGCCAGAGATCGAGGTTGGCGAGTCAATTTTCGGTTTATGGCAGAGAAGAAGTTCTTGGTACTAAGCGTTTTAGCATTGCTTTTTTACTGGGCTGTGCGAACTATTACAGGCTTCATTGCCTCGTACTTCAGGTAATCTAGTGCATATGTTTCCAGGACTGGCAATTAGGAACCTGCAAAAGATGCTTCAATCTTACATAGTGTGTATACGTCCAAGCACAGAATCGTTTCTTTGGAAAGAGACGAGAATGAGATGTTCAAGGTTGAGGAGCATGTACATGAAGCCTTTTATTCCAAATAAAGGTGTGATTTTGGCGGCGTCAAATTTGGAGGCTTTCTAGGCACGCCAATTCCTTGGAATGATTGATGCAAAATGTAATGAACGGGTTGGTATTGAATTGCTAAGTACCGTAAGGGCATATTTATAGTATGATACTGTTCGAGTTTGCCAACTCAAGCTGGACATTGCCAACCTGTATTGCTCATCTTGCCATCTTGCAATGATATTATGCCTTATGAACTGCTGGAGGAGGGGTTAGAGGTACGTAACCATCTCGTAAGGATTCATTTCTTTAAAGACTTCTGTCAAAGCGCTTGTGTGCACAATATAGATTAGTACCTGTGGTAGACTTAGCCCTTGGGATTTCAAACATTTTTTTTTTATGAAAAAGACAAATTTCAATACTTTTCAAAATTTCAAAACAATGCTCTCTGGAAATATGGACATGTAGATACAAGTTTCAAGCCTAAAAAGTGGAAGTGTGCTTGGTGGTGGTGCAATATACTAAATTTGGTGCACATCCAACAATATTCTTTGCAACAATCCACTACTTAGATTGTTGCAATTTTGTACACTTAGATTGTTGCAATTTTGTACCATTTTAATGCAAAGCCAAGATTTCTAACATCCATCCACTCCTAAATTTGGACTCATTTCAAATTATTCTAAATCACATGCTCACAATGACTACTTTGGGCTCCTTATAAATCTAAATAGTTGGCATCTATCCACTATCCATGTACAAAACTCCAAGTCTTCCTTCTCCTACCACTAAACCCTTAAATGACAAGTTGGTCATTGTAGAGATCATTTGTTTGAAGACCTAGACCTTCTCTCTAGAAATCATCCCTTTGCAGGCCAAAATGTCTGCCATGTCCATTATGGGTTAAAGTAGACACCTCCAAATGTCATTGTGAGCATGTGATTTAGTGGAGGTATGCCAATCCATGGGTTAAAGTGGACACCTCCAAACGTCATTGTGAGCATATGATTTAGTGGAGGTGTGCCAATCCAAAATCAGCATGTGACCTAGTGGAAGAAACGATTTTAGAACCTCTACTAAAAAACCCTTTGACCCTTCCTAACTTTTGCATACTTTATCCAAATGCTGCGGTCTTTGGTGCGTTGGAAAAAAATATAAAAATTTGATCAGTCTAATAATAGTAAATAGGCATAATAATAGTAACTAGGCACAGTAGCAAACCTGCACCACCTTACATCACACAACCGTCTGCAAGAGACAGGAAACTTATATACCGGTAGTACAGTACGGATACATCGTTTAGAGCTCCAGGCAACACGCCAAGATAACCACCATACAATCAGCACAAGACCTGTACTGTTTCACAAACTCTTCCAGTTTCCATCCTCTGCAACCTCGGAGATCAGACTCCTGGTAAAAGCTGAAAATAATAATCCATAATTGCGAATGAATTGAGGTTGTGCACCCCAACTATGGAAGCGAAGGAATCGGGAGGATATTCTCAAGCGGTATACATGCAAGGCAGGTGCAATTTCAAGGGCAATCGTGTCCGATTGGAAAGCTTGCAAGGCTCGCATTGACAAAAGCAAACTCTACAATGAATGTGAATGCGCGGAAGTCTGCGGTACGCAATAAGCAAGTCGTTGCTCCAGCGGCAAAGCCTTTGACAGAATCGCTGGCTACTTTCCAACAACATTAGCACAAGCTTTCCTCCAATTTACACGAGTGCCAAAAATAATACAGGACGTCGATCTGTGAGCAGAATGGGTAAACGGAGAATCTTCATCCCCCGACCTGGCTATTAGATTGTATGATACACGTACAAATGCCGCTCCTTGTCATGGTTTACATGTACACGAGCTACACCTATCTACACTCTCCAACCTTCGCATTCATCAATTCAAGTAGTTTCGAAGATACTCAACCCTAGTTGGGTGCTGCAGTTTCAAGATCCCTCGAAGTTCATGTCTTCGAACCATCTCCCGAGACAAGTTCAAAATGAGTCCCACTTCGGAGAGGGAGCGCTGCCCCTTTCCATCAAGCCCATATCTTTGCCTCAACACTAGATTTTCCTTCGGTCTCAGCGAATCCAGCTGTCCAAAAGACAATTCAAAACATCAATGAACTGAACTTAGTCAACTAATCTTTTTCAGTATCAGTCTGTGTTGCTCCATGCTTGTGTGGATACCGACACTTGGATGTTCGACCTCGTGGTGGTTCTAATCTTTTTCAGTATCAGTCTGTGTCAAGACATGACATAACATTCTAAAACATGTATCCTCTAAAGTTGAACCAAATTAAACCCTCTAATCACAAAAGTATCAGCCAAGAAACTAGGGTTTCCATTCCAATTTTAACAGCTTTCCATAACGAATGTTCCATACCCATAAATTGAGTGCGAAATTTTTGGGTTTGCAATCCCACGAAAGACAGAAAAGTTTTGTGAGTCCATACCACATCATCCAACCCATACAGGACCGTGGAAGTGCCTCTCGCATAAGCGGACAACGCATCTTCTTCACTGACTAAATTCTCCACTTTCTCTCGACCTGTAACTCGGTCATGCTCGTGCAAAGACGAAGTGCGCGTGTTGGTCCTTAAAATGTCTCGAAACCGGTCTGCAGTGATGCCAAGGCGGTTCCTAATCTCCTCATTCGTTGGTGGCCTACCCAACTCAGAAGCCAGCTCACCCCGGGTACGCTTGATGTTCACCCTATGCTGTACATTCAAACAGATTACAAAGATGTGTCAGTAATAGAATCATCCCCACTGCTAGCATAACATTCTGTGGTTTTTTTAACCAAATGGGACAGTGGCAGAACTACTGCAAAACTACTTGTTTGACGACGAGCCTGATCACTACCTCTGGAATCTCATCAGCACATTATTTCCACAATAGGTCACTACTCTTAAAAGCATCTGAATAATAAGCATTTGAGAATCGTTCCTATGATTGCTAAACTTTCAACTGTAGTCGTTGCTATTCAATTGTAGTCGTTTTTATTGGATCTTGTTCGCAATTGAAAGAAAGGGGATTCCACATTCTCCCAACATGTATTTCTCCGAGCATTTATTTTTTGGACTCTGAGTGAAAATTAAGTATGAATTTTCAAAGTGCTAATTACGGTGTGCCTAAATTCGACTTCAGTTTGGAAGGTGTACATTCTAAGCTAGAATCCACAGGGGTTGGATTTGGAACCAAGGTTCTCAATTTCGTTAAATTGGCGCTGTCTTGGACGCCAAAAACTGTGACATTCATCTTCACAAAGCTCCACAAGCTAGGACTCGTATAGATTTATGTTTTAGTCCAAACCCTAAAAACTGTCGAAGTCAAGAAATTCCACCAATTTAACGAAATACACGTTTACAAGGGAGTTTTTAAGAGTTTAATCATCATGTTAAAGGACGAAGCTTACTACTTAGCAGGTGGTAATGGTTCAATTCAGACGGTAAACTCCGTTTCATTTCCTCAAGGTAAACTCTCAAAACTCCCTTTGTCAGGTTGCAATCAGGTGTCGTTACCACAGTTCAGAAATTGGTGTGTGGTGGGACTAGATGGCGATGAGTGCCTAACCGTGGAAACATTGTGAGGAGACCGGAGCATGTGCCCCGACTTGGTCTGAGCTCGCAAAATCGAATTCCGTATCCAATAAATGCCGTAGGTGGAGAATCGGTAGCCTTTGGCAGGATCAAATTTGTCCACCGCTTGCATGAGACCCACCACGCCTTCTTGACACAAATCTTGAACCGACAGGCTCATACTGTCCTTGTAGTACTTGTAAGCTTGGGACAGCACCAACCGCAAGTTTCTCTAGACAAACAAGAGAAACAACACAACTTCAGAAACGCAAACTCTGGAAACACTCATCACGTATCGTGGGTGCCAAAGCTATGACCATAACATAATATTCGTTAAGACTGAGATTCCTCAGAAAAAGAAATCCTTGTGCACAATTTTGAGTCAACATTCACAAGTAGTGCCGTGATGCAAGCTCTCTACGCTGAATGTCAAACTTTGGAGCCTTTTTCTCTACCTCTTGTGAAGAAGGATGAATCCTCACAACAGATACTTCCAGAAAAAGGAATAAAGCAAAGAGGACTAGGTATACCTGAATGAGCTTCAGACGAGCGGCCCGGCCCAATGCAAGCCGACGACGCAATGTGGAAAGCTCCACCCCGGCAGCAGAAGCCCACTCCTCATCGGTTGGCTCCCTCCCCACCTGCTTCGTCAAGGTCTTCTGCAATTTCTCCAATTTCTGCAGTTCCATTCCCCCAGCAGGTATTCAATTAGGTCAACGAAGAAACCGCAAGTCCACGGATCCTGCAATCCCAACACTCATCTCCCGTACACCAGAGAATTCCAAAATGTTCACCGAGCCAGTTCTTTAGGGCAACAATGGAATTAGTACGGAATAAAGCCTGGAATTTCTTACTCTAGGAAGCTGTAAAAATCCAGAGTTGCACTACGGAATTGGCTCTGCAGACATTTTAGATTTCTCTGGTGATCAACGGTTGGCAGATATAATAACATCCTAGAACACAAAGTTCTGTACCTCAGATGTTTTGCAGCTCTGGTTTCTATAGTAACGAGGACTTGGAATTCAAGTCACAGCTCCTGATGTTCTGAAGCACGCTAGTTTAATAAATTTGACAACTCAACAATACGAAGAAATTCAAATCCTCACCTTCATCGGTTTCATGTGCAGGGCTAGACGATTCTCCTCATGCGCAGTGAGCAAGCCGCGGTCCAAGTTATCCCACAAGGGTGCAGCGAGATCCAGGGAAGTACTGTAATCATTGATCAAATCATCGACTTCCTGCGACCAAAGATCCCGATCTTCAGGACACAAGCTCTTGGAGGAGTGCGCCACGGTAGCGCCCGAGTCCGACTGCTTGCTCTGCTTCCTCGCTATCCGGCTCCTCAAACTCAAACGCCGCTTGCCCCCACGCTCTTCCACAACGGGCGCCTCATCGCTTCCAACAGACTTGACAGTCTCTTCCAGCGCCTTGAGTTTCCTTGGCCGGCGCGTGACTGGGTTCTTCGTAATCTTCAGAATCCTGTTCCCCTCCACGTTCCTCTGTCGACGTCTTTTTACTGCTTTCGGCAAAGAAACCGAAGAGCTTGCTGTGTCATCAGAACTATCAGCAGCTGGAGTCTTGGTTCTAGTTCTAGGATTGCTCAATTGCGTGTCCTGGACTGAATTAGCTCCAGAATCAGACCTTGATTCCAATTCTATTACACTTCTGTCGACATCAGTGATGGTATCCTCAGGTTTCGGTACAGACTTCCTCGGTTTCGGCGAAGAAATGGAAGAGGTGGCTATGTCGCAATTACGATCCGGAATGTCTGATGCACCTTGACTGGTGATTCTAGATGGAGAGTCCTGCCAGACTGATTTATCGCCAGAGTTCGACCTGGATTCCAATTCTACACCAAAGGCCCGGGCAATATCCTCGTCGTTTACTACTGAATTCCCCAACTTGGCTTCGAAATCACTCATCAAAGTCGCAAACGAAGGCCGCCTGCACGCGGCCTCGAGACGAGCATGCAAGCTCTCGCTCAGCAACTCCACCGCGGTCGGGTCGGGGTCGACGGCTTCGACCGTCGCCACGCGAGCTCGCGATCTCCTCTTGGAAAGTTTCTTTAAGTCGCTTTCGACGCCGGTCGCGACTACCATTGGTCGACGACGAGGGACATGATCGCTCTTGAGTCGTCTCAAGGAAGACACATTCTCGGAAGCGGTGGAATGCAGCTGACCGGGCGTGGCCGCGTCCACGACTGTACGAGAGGGAACCGAGTGAGTGGCATCAACGAAAGCTCGTGCTCCGTTGAATCGCACACCGTCCATACCCCCGCTTCAATTCAATCCTCTCGCCACTCCAATCACGAGCTCACTGGAAACCGAACGTTCGCTAGCCCTTCTATCAATCGATGACACAGCCGAATTCGATCGCACTCCTGCAATGCGCAATCACGCGATCGAAAATTCACGTCTAGTTGCAATTCCACCGAACGCTCTGTCAATCCGACTTCGAAATCTATCACTGAATCCCAAACGTCACAACCCACTCCCTGGCAATCAAAGGTGATCCATTTCTCACTCCTGCAGTGCGCAACCAGCGGTCAAAATTGCAAGATACTCACGTCTGGAGTGAATCCAACCGAACGCTCAGTCAATTGCACTTCGAAATCTGTCGAAATCTATCACTGAACCCCAAACGTCAAAAACCAATCACAAGACGGTCAATACCTCACTTCTGCAATGCGCACGATCCTCACAATTTTCCCGAAAACTCCAATTCGAGTCCCCCAAACTCCACCAGAAGCGCAAAACGAGTTCGACAAATGAATCACTCCCACATCCCAAATCAAAATAATGCTACCCGAAGCACAAACCGACTTGGAAATGATCCACCGCTAAAACTCTGATAGTCCTCCTCCGATCGACCCCAAGATTCCGGAACCTTCTGGCAAAGCTTCCTTTGAGACTGGATTGCGGTTCCTGCTGTGGGCACTTGGCTGGGCCCCTGAGACTTGCCGACTGGCGCAACGAGGCAACAATCTGGCCAGTGAGAAAAAGGAAAAGTGGGTGCAGGATTTGATTGGAGGCGCAGGGGAGTGTTTGCTGCAGTAAACTCAGCTATGGCGAGCCCTGGGCGTGACATGGACACGAGGCTCGCGGTCGCCCACGTCGCGGCTGCGTGGGTGTGGTCGAGAGCGGGCAGGGCGTGTACGACTGGAGTGGGAATTTGAGGGAGCCAGTGAGGGGAGGCCGGGTGGACCCGACATATCTGAGTTCGACCAATCCACAATGGGTGCAGGGGCTGGATTTTGAGAATCTTCTGAATATTGAGGAACTTATGAATATTGAGAATTTACATTGAACTAGCAGTTGGCGCTTGCTATCCTATGCATTCATCATTAGAATTTTATAAAAAAAATTATGCATTAGATAGGATGCAAAACAAAAATTTCATTAAATCTTCAAATAAAAATGATTAAAATCTTTGTTTATTTTTTTTATATGTAAACATATATTGAAATGTACAATAAAAATTTATTGAATGATGAATGAAATATATGCAATGGTAAATACTATAAAAGATACACATACATTAGAATGCATTAGAAATTTCACTCCATTGTTACAAAAAATGGCAACCCAAATTAAAGAATTGAAAAAAAAACTTACAAATCTCAAAAACTTTGTAAACAACTTAATTGTTGTGGAATCCAAAATCTCTTCAATTGAATAAATTTCTCAAAATCATTTGATAGTAGCAATAGAAAATTGAAATCATGAAAGCTCAAAGCTCACAAAAGCACAAAATCATAGAAGTGCAAAGAAGTGTAAAGCCAAGAGAAGCAATGGATTTGCTACCGCTATAATATCATCCTATGGATCCTCTTTAATATCACCTCAATTGCAACCACTATATTATTTCTATAATATCACCCTTTGTAAAAAGTGATATTACAAAAGTGATTGCAAACTGCTACTCTATTTCTGTAATATCACATTGTGTGAAAATACGATTTCTATGTATGCATGGTTGAAAATATTTTTACAAAATATTAAAAATAATTATTTTAAAGGCTTCTCGAAATCATTATCATGCATTCTATTCAACTATATCAAAATTTTACTAATATGTGATACAATGAATGCATAGCATAGCAAACACGAGCCTCTAGTATTAATGGTAGCATTTGTGACATTACACAGGGACTTATGATTTTAATAGTATGATAGGGGCTTTAAGGGAATCCATACTAATTAGTTGACATTACACTACTAGAAAATTTTGTTATTTTGTTATTTTGGTCGCGTTGATCTGGTCAAAATCTGACAGAAATTTGTTAAAATCAACAGATTTTTGTCAGATTTTGACCAGATCAACGCGACCAAAACAACAGAAAAGCTAAATTTTCTAGTAGTGTTACATACTATATAAATATCCACCATTGCTTTACTTCAATAGTTATTGAAGTGTTGGGGGTTTGTACTTTGTATTTCAAACATCTACAATTTTTCACAACAAGTCCCTTTAATTTTTGGTCTCCTTAATACCCCTATTCAATGTAAAGAAAATAAGGTAGAAACCAATGTTAGGCGGAGGTTTGGACATATGAAACTCTTGTGAACATTGCATTGTAATAGTAGTTTCTGAAATGTCCATTTCAGATACATTCAGTCAACTTCCACCCAATAAGGGTAGAAACATTTATTGTATGGAAGGGTAAGATTTGGCATAATATAAGTCACTTTTGTAAAAAACAAGTTTCACATATCATCTTGTCATTGGTGCGAGGTAGCATGGATCCTTGGGAATATGACGTAGAAATTCAATATCAACACATCTTTGTTGAATTTGACCTCGTGTACGATTTTATTGTTTATTTAAGCTCATGTGTAGAAGCGGAGTCCAAATCACAATTGTACTTTTTTCTTTTCTTTAAATTAAATTAAATTAAATTAAATTATTTATTTTTATTTTATTTTTAAAATTTAAAAGAGAATTCTAAATCTACAAACACAAAAGATTCTGTATTTTGCAAAATGTACCCTACAAGTATAATTCCAAAAATCTTCCAAAAATCCTAGATTTTCAAAATCTTCAAATTTCCTAGATTTTAAAAATGTTGAAAATACCTAGATTTCAGAAAATCTTCAAAAAAGTTTAGATTCCAGAAACATGGCACTCCACCTAGATATTCTTTATTAATGGAGTGACACATCGCAAAAACTTCAAAAAACTTCAAAACTCTATAACTTTCTCAAAAATCACTCAAATTTTATGTTTTCGAAGCATTGGATTCATATGTCACTCTACTACTATTACTACTACTACAAGTGTAAGCAACAATCTAGAAATTAAAATTTCGTCTTTCTACTCAAGATAGGTACTACAAAAAAGAAAGAAGTAAATTGTTGTCAAGTGAGAAACTATTGTATCTACACACACAAAGTCAAGCAGCTCTTACTCCAGAAAGGAAGAATTCAAAAGTGCAAATGTAGGAGAGAAGGTGAAGACTTTACTAAATGAATAACATCATCTCTAAGCAAAACAAAATACAAAACTCTCTCAAAAATGCTCACAAAACTTGATTTGACAACAATGCCAAGTCAAAGAGCTCTTTCCACCTAAACACCAAACCCTTAAGATGGATGAACTTTAATATTTGGATGAAATCCATCCAAAACTAAAAAGAACCCCTATGAGAGTTTATTTAACACTACAATTTGATGTAGAATGGCTCCGATGTCACTTCACGTGACAATTAGTATTGTTCAAATTATAACTATTTTTCTTTCCAAACATCCAAAGATGTATCAAAATAGAACCACCCATAACCGACCAAACAAACAATTGTGGACATAATGTGGAGTATAGTAGCAAAGGAAATATTTCCATAGGTGTAGAGATAGAAATGAGGGGGATTGCCAAAATTTGTTAATTTTATTGCTTGAATTGAAATTATTATGAATTTTGGAAGGCAAAAGTTGGTCTAGACCCATGTCTAATATATAGACTATTCCAAAACCGTTCATTTAACCCTAGACCGCCCATGGCCGGATTGGATTAAAAACATTGTAGCTTTTGAAGTGCTAAAAATCTAAATGAGACTAAGTTATACAGATCTTAACCGTACAATCTTGTAGTAAACATGCTGTAGATGATGTGGAACAAATTTGGAGTCATTTGACCGCATGGATTGAAAGATTATAATGTTTTAGTGTTGAAAAAAGATGCTGAAATTTTCCTTGCAACACACTTGGAGGTGAAATTTGATTCCAAAACCTACTCAAATGAAAAAAATTAAAACTATAAAGTGATTTAAAAACAACATACAAACACATTGGTGAAAAAAATTATCATTCAATTGACTCAATGTGTTTGCAAAATGGCTTGCAAATGTCAAGAAAAGTTGCAAAAAACACATATGAGGCTGAACTTCCATCTACTAAAACGCTTATCAGTAACTCATAACTTCTTGTATTGATATGAAATTTTAGCCACACAAACTAGACTAGTATGCGCAACTTTCCCAAAAAAAATTATTGAAAACGAAGAATGTATGAAGAAGATACAAGCCGCCGAAGTTCACTATAGTCCAAGAATGGCGGGATTTTGAATTTCGAATTGATCCCAAACATTCAAATAAAATTGGATTGACATGAAAATTTCACCACAATAACTAGACTTCAAGGGGAATCTAATACAATAAATTTCATTGAAATCGAACATTGGATGAAGGAGATACAAGCCCCCAAAGTTGCAGCCATGAAGTGCACTTTGGTGAATCAAATTGAGCTTGTGAATTTCGATTGGCTTCTAGAAAATCATTACCTTTTGGATTGATTTGAAAATTTTACCACACAAACTAGAAAAAAAGGCACAAATTTTCCAATAAGTTTGATTGAATTTGGACATTGGATGCAAAAGTTACAGTGGTTTGAATAGAACTTAAAACTATGTGAGGACACTTTTTGTCCTCTTGGGCGGTCTAGGGTTAAGAGACTACTTCTCGTTCACTTTGGCACTCCAAACCAAGCAGGTGTGTCATGAAAAGAATGGAGGAATTGATGGTCAAAAATTAAGAATTCATGTTTGGAAATTAGTCCCAAGCTCTTTTGAATTTCAGTCCCCCTATTGATTGTTGGTTCTAGTTGGTAACAGTGATCCCAGAATGAGTTCAAGATAATTAGCCAAATGTTCATTTTTGGAATTTTTTTTTTGAATTTACATTAAGGGCATGAAAAAATTAAGTAGAAACCGAGCGAAATTTAGCCAATTTTGGGATCAATGGTTGGTAATGGTTGGTTCTACCTTATTCTTCCCTTGGAAGGGAATGGATCAACCTGGTAATCAATGTTATGAAATGCTAGAGACTCCCACTCTCTAGAGAGCAGAAGGGACCCCACCATTGGTTAATAATATGCATCCATCCACCATACGGTATTCAATCGGGCAGGGAGGATTGACCCCCTTATTGTCCCGTTCAAGGGTAAATATAAAAATTACCACCTATTTTGTGCCACATCAATTTTGTATTTCTTCGCATATCCCAACTAATTTAGGGCCTCTAATTGCAAATATGAATTCAAAATTTCCAAATTTTGTGATGAGCAGCAAAAAAAAAATTTAAGTGTTTTCTCGAGGGTTAAAACACGGGACAATAAGGGTCAATCCTCCCTGGCCTATTCAGCCAGCCTCTGGCTCTTCATTTTGACCCAGCTCCTTGGCTTTAGTCAAGCTTAATTTATTGGATCTTGAGCTCAGGCTTTTCCGGCTAAATGCATGCCAAGGGTCACACTGTAATTCGTTTGTGCATGGAGTCATTGAATTGGCACTTTGGCAGTGCTTCCATCCATAACATTCAGTAGCCTTCAGGGAGGCTGCCTTTCCCTCCTTGGAGGCCTCAGTGGTGACTAATTTTAGTACTTGTGAAAAAAAATTTAAGCAAAAAAGGCAAATTTATTTGGATGTGATGATGTCATATGGCACTTAAGAGATTTTGTGCAAGTAAAATAAGGTGAATTCTTAGGCTACTCCAAGTGCATTTAGGCACCATCTCATTCTATATGTAGAGAAGATTAAAACAAAAATATCCTTGCAAAGAATATACACATATACCATAAGAAAATAAAATTTCATTCATAAAGAGTCTTGATGGCTCGCTTGATGGATACAAATGGCTAAGCCAGGGCCCATCCATTGAAGAAAAAGTCCAAGATCAAGCATGGCTCTTGAACTTCCCCACTACCCACTAACCTTGAAACTCAATTGAGAAGCCCATATCTCTAATCTACATCCCAACAACACATTGTAGATGGGTGTCCAAGGAATTTCGGAGCTTGTTCTTCAAAAAGGCAAGAGAACAGAAGCACCTCTCATCCTCTACCGATTGTAGAATTTAGACAATTGCAATTTCAGCCAACTTGTAGTACTCGAGAAATGCTTTCACTCTCAAAATAGTACATGAATCCAAATAACGCCAAATACGTGTGAGGGGGTTTAAATCAAACGGAGGCTCCATGTGCTTCTTAGAGTTGTTCACCATGGTTAACTTAAATAAACCCTACTTTGTCTCTAATCTATGATGGTCTAAAAGAAGTGGGATTAAATGTTTTACCTTATCCACTTCCACCAATTTTGGCTCACAATAGTGGGACTTAAAAATTGACAAGTGTTTAGTAAAACATTCTTCAGCTTTAGTCTGCAGCCAGTATTTGAAATATACCACACCAAGAGCATCCATAATATCATGAGAGGGAAAATGTGATGCAAGCTCCCTTAACAATTGTCAAGCTACCCTTGTACAAAATAAATATTAATTCATGAGCAATGTAGAGACAACAATAACCAATGGTGCAACAAATCATTCAGTTTGTTTCCACAAGAAAATAAGTAATTCAAAACACCATAGTCCTTCCAACAAGTCAAACAATAACTAAAATCAATAACTCAAACATCTCAAACATCACCTGAGCAAATCAATGCCTGATATACCTAAATGAACACAATCAATAACTGTTATACCTAAAAGAATTCAAAGAAACCTAACGAAAAACAATTACAATTAAACCCAAACAATAATAATTGTGAAATATCTGAAGTGATTCTTAAAACACATTAAGTCTATTGATGAATAACCAAGCTCCAAAATATGAAAGGTAGAACATACAAACTTGTGCACTTGGACTTCATAGTATTGACCATTGTTGCAAAAACCTCTCTATTTACAGGGGATTGCTCATGCATTGTCCAAACATTTTGGCCATTTGCTATGAACACCAATTGGACAGATTTGTTGTTTAGATCTAAAATCCACTTCATGTAGATCTGGTTATGAGAGCAATTGATAATATTCTTGAATGCCCAAAACTCATTTGCAGCATATGCCATGCTCTTGTCAACATAGAGTGTGTAGAATTGTCCCTCTGCAATTTTGAGTGTAACGACAAAATCATATATGTAGACGTCACGTTTCTAGACAAATGTAATGAATAGATCCAATGTCTCTAGAAGAGGCATGAGCACTATCATTCGTAGAAGGGAATATGGATTAAGTAAGAAACTCAAACATTTTTGTACAAACCATTATAAACTCAAAATTAGCTATATATGCAACAAAATCAGAGCAAGTCTATTAATGAGACTTGTCATATGGAAAGAGGGAGCAAGATCAAGGTACTGCAAATATGCATTGGAAACATGCTAACTATCTAGTACAACCACATTTGGATTCAACAAACAATACTCCATGAGCCAAATGGTTAAAAAAACTAAATTGAATGTAGGACATCTCAATGTAGCACTTCTTTCTTGAAAATGTTTTGATCAGAAACTTCTGTAGAAGACACTGTGATGATAAGAAAGTGTCACTCTCTAATCAAGAATCAAGAATCACAAAATCAGTAATCTACACTTGATTATAAACAGAGATGTCAAAGTATCTATTTCCAATCCAAAAGTGTTTAAAACCCCAACTTACAAAAGCACTATCGAAGGTCACAGGTTCGAGACCTATATGGGTACCAATTGCAGCTTATTATACTACTCCTAAACCTTGCTTTTGGGATACTAATCGGAATCAACTGCCAAGGGTCTCCCAAATCAGGGCTTTGCAAGTATTCTAGATGTGCATTCAACTCAATCTTTCTAATGTCAATCTTTGTAGTTAGATTTTCTGCTTATATCCTCAAAAGGGTCAAGTTTGATTAGAAAACTTCCATATGTCAATGCAAATTGTCTTAGACTAAATGGTGACAAGTTAAAAAAATCTATATGGATCTCTTGCACATAGACTACTTTGCAACAAGATGTGATGGAGTTCAAGAAAATTGTAGGTCAAGAGATGCAATCCAGAAGTTGATGCCCCAAAATTTTAAACAATTGTATTGGATTGCAAAGGAATCGCATTGATGTAGAATGATCAAGAAGCTTGAGTCTACAAATTTGACCTCAATTTTAGAAAGCCTAAATTTCAGGAAGCTTGAGTTTTGAAAAGTGTGAGTTTCAAGAAGCCTGAGTTTCTGAAAGCTTGAATTTCTGAAAGACGAAAGTAACTACATTATTTGTAGATTAGGTCCAATCTGTAGGCTCAGGGCTAGCACACATATCGGTACTCTCAGATCATGATCCAAACTTTACACTAATTCTTACAAACTCTAAACCGCCAGTAATGAAAACTACAAACACTACTGCAAATAACAAGTACCTAATTGTGTATTCTGATTTTTCATTAACGTAATCCAATTAGTAATGGCATTCTATGAAGATACTACTGAAGGACTAACAAATCGAAGATGCAATACGAACTGACTGAAATCACAAAGTTAGAGGTTGCATCTGGAGATGAGTCTCGTACTCCATTAGCAAAACAAAAAAGTTAAATTGAAATAGAAGACATACCTCAATAGCATCATTTTTATTAACATCGACCTTCATTTTTGCTAGAAAGATGCGAAGTTCAACGAGCAGCCTCTTTAAAGGTCCTAGTAGTGAAACCCACTTTATGGATACTTAAAGGAGTGGCTTCAAGCCCTGGGTCTCTAAAACTTTTGCCAACTTTTGATACTCGCTCAGCCGTTTTGGACTTTAAAAAAAGTAGAAATGCACTTTTTGAATAATTTATTCTACAACTCTGAATATGGGTAATGTAGACAATGTTTTCGTTCTTAAATTACACCTATGAGCCATGCAATGGACCTCGAAACAAAAAGAGCAAACTTTATTTGGATTTGCATGGTCACCCCATTGCAGATGCCTTGAAAAGTACTAATACTGTTTGTGCCAAAACAAATTAGCCTCCTTGAATATTGCTCAAAAGTTAAATTTCCTGCAGACTCTAAGGCCTTCAAAATGACTAAAGTCAAGTTGTTTGCACCAATTCCATTGACTAAACACTGTAGGGAAACCAAAAGCGGAATATCGCACTTCAAGAAAATTGTAGAACAGAAGCAGGCTGCTTTGCTACAAACAACCTTAAATTAATTTGGTAGCGACTTGTCTTTGAGATATACCACTCCCCAGCTTTCACTTTGTATTTGGGCATGTTGAAGGCTGCCTTCTTCATTCCCTCATGCTTAATGAGTGTGTCCCACTTAAGACCCAAGCTTTTTGGATTTTTTTCAAAAGTGGAACAAATGATACACTTCACTAGGTGAACTTGACCATTATTGCCTCGAATTGACTCTTCCCATACTAATTTCGCTACCCACTTGTTTGGAACCTATAGGTTTGGTCATAGGTTATCTTGGCCTTTTTTGGTGGAGAAATTTCTTCCAAGTCATCATCAGTCTCAATGTCTTCTTCTCCATCAGAAATGTAAACCATATCATCCCTTAATTGATAGTGAATTTTGTAAGCTACCTTTGCCACTACTGCCTCTACCGTTGCTACTCTAATTGGCCACAACTGGTACTCCCTTTCTATAACTCTAAACCAAGGTCAGACTCTGAAAGTACCATGTCGACAAACATAGCGTTGATCGAACCACATTCTGAACTATTGGACTTTAGAATTGACAGCACAGAATCAGAGAGGAGATGAAGTGACTATAGATTGCTTGAATTCCGAGAACTCATGAAGAACTATGTAATGAGTTGGCTTATACGTGCATTTCTTTATGTCTTCTAAACAAACAACTTTGCCTTTCACCTCCCACTGACAAAGAGCTGCCTCTCGCTTGGCCTTATAAGTAGTTGTGTGGGTTACTTGCGCCGTGGTAGATGAAGTACCAACTGCAGCAGTAACCTCTTGCATGTCAATCTCCTTTGGCCTCGCAGTAACTTCTTGCATGTCAATGTCCTCTAGCCTTGCAATAACCTCCTGCATGTCGACCTTTTCATTGAAACTTTCACCCTCAAACTCTAGACAAGTGGGTACTTCACCCATTGTAAAAGAAAGTGTAGTATTCTAGCAACCAAGGCAAAAAAAATAGACAGTAAGTTTAAAACACGAAGACTCTGAGTACCCTAAACCACACTACCATCATTGGCAAGTTCATCAAACCATGATATTACTCACAACATGAAGATTGTGACATTAACAATGACCTCTAGCGACTCTTTGTCAAGCCATGCTGTCGTCAATAAAAGAAACAACCAAAAATACAACTCACAGAGTAAGCAAAGAACAAAACATAAGTACTTCAATTTAGAACTCATTATAAAAAACCAAAGACAATGACATGCATAGTGAAAAACCAAAAACAATGAATGTATAGTGAAATAGTTTCCTATTGCTTACAAGCTCCCATTGAAAAACGACCAAGCAATAACAACCACAACTCCATCGTAGTAATATAAGGAAGGAGTGGGAAGAAATGCGCCTCCCTCGCAGGAATTGCAAGGCCGCTAAAACACATCAGAATTCAAAGTCAAAAGGAGTGAAGATAATAGGCGATTAACACAAGAAGAGTAGTAATCAATAAGGTGACATAGTAGAATGAGCTATCCGTAAGGTGGCGACTATGCTTTCAATTGCCTTCAACAAGAGTTGGCAATGAACAGAATCGTTGGCAAGCCTTCTATAGCAACAAATACACAAGTACTTATCGATCTGCAAGTGAGGTAATTGGCAGGGAAGCAACAATCAAGCGTGAGGTTTGAAGAACAGATTGCCACGAGGGTACTGGGACAGACGAAGGGAGCAACTACATTTTGGATTTTTAGATTGTGCCTCCTGAATCCTAGAATGCCATTTGGTTCCATTTTTAAGAAAATTCCTATAGGCTTTTTTGCTGACCAATTTGCAATGGTGCTAATTGGCCTCATTTTGCCAAAAAAAAGGGCTAATAGCAATGTCTATAGAGGGGATGTTAAACCCTGCCCACGAAATGGGCCCAGCAAGTTGGATTTATCCTAGGGAAAAATGCAAGAATTTTTAATTTTTCACATAAATTTATTTTTGCAAATTTTGAATTCATATTTGCAATCAAAGACCCCAAATTAGATAAGAAAGGTTTGAAATATCCCCTAGACATGGCTAAAAATAGAGGGCATGTTTTTACTTTTACCCCCGAAGAATCCCAAATTATCCTATTGGGCCCACTTCAAGGGCATGATTTAGTATTGTACTATCTATATTGCAACCAACCTTTGGTGGGTGATTGCAAGAAACACCTGTCGATTTTGTTGCGTTTTCACAGTACTCATGGTTTTTCTTCTGTAGTACTTTAAAAATAGAAAACTAATTTTTTTTAAATTAAAAAAATATGAATTATGTATATACTTCTAAAATGAAGGTTTTCAAGGAAGGAAATGTGTAGGAAAATTCTCTAACTAGGAGAACTTGAAAAGTACCAAATCTCAAGAAAATAGGACTTTTGATGTGAAAATTAGTTAAAAATAGTAAAAACAAGTAAATACAAAAAATAAAAAGTGTCCATTTTTAAGAACTTTATGAAGATGGTCATTCACCAAAAAACTTACAAAAATAATATTTTATATGTTTCAAAATGCAAGCAGAAGGAAGCTCTCTTCATAGACTTCCACACCACACAAAATTAATTATTTTTAAAAACCCTTCGGTGAAAAGTTGTATTTATATGTAAGGAAGAACTCCATATAATTCTTTTGATGTAAGGTATATGAGAAAGGTACTCAAAAGTACTAAAAACCTCCAAATTGGCAAGTGTGACATTTATTTTGGGCCTATTTTTGGATAGTAAATTATTTTTGAAAATTACCAAAAAATCAAGGAAGTTGTAGGATAGTCATGAGTACCTTCCTTGTAAATCTTAAGTCATTTGAAGTTAAAACACAAAATTTATGGCCAAAAAACAACTCAGCCCGCAACGTGTGACAGAAAATAGTACAAGTGTTTCTTGCAATCACCCTGGTCGATTTTGTAATTAGCCTATGGTCAGAAATTCAAAGGTCTATATCACCACTATAGGTCAAATAAAATCTTTCACTAAAAATTTCATAAAAATTATATTTTGTATAATAAAATTCTAAAAAAATATACAATCTTTCTGGACTCAAAACATAAAAAACCTATGCTCCAAATATGCATAATTACTTAAGTGGTTGGAAATGGGTCAACTACCTTAAGTTTAACTTACTTTGGAAAGCTTCCATGAAGAGCTTGATGTTGTGATCTTACAGGAAGAAAGAAAAAGAAAAGGTCCTTTTACCAAGGGAACTATACCTGAATTAGTCTAAATAGTAAGCATCTCAAAATGATTTTTGTTATTGCATTGTGTAAATTTGGGCTATGGCTTCTTGCCAATTAAAAGAGAATTTTAGATTCTTTTAATCTTTTTAGGATATTATTATTCATGGAGGGTTGACTTGAGGAATCTACCATAATAATTTTAGACTAGACAAGTAATCTATCATTGATAGTGATTGCAAATGTTGTTTGGAAAGAATTCTGTTTTCAACTCAAAGGTCCTTGCCTAGGCACCCTCAACAAATAATTTCCACAACCTATAATCATAAGCGCTATCCTATTTGACAATCAAAATTTCACAAAAGAAGAATTGCATTTGATGCTTACAAAGAAGAAAAAAATTCAACAATTTTTTTAAAAGAGATGTTCATGGTAGCTCTTACAATTCTTGTTCTGGATAGAAGGCTTGTAGGATACAAAATGTTCTTAGGTGCAAGATGTTAATAATCTCCGAACTTATTTAGCCCCTTGAGGTTAGCACTAACTAAATGAAAGAATATCCACATGAATGCTAGAAAGCTAGTCTATAGAACTATTATTTGATGAATTGATATAACAATAATTAAGAAACAAAATCAAACAATAATACATAATTATATCTCCTATATATGTTATGCTATGGATGATAGGTTCAATACGTTGGTGTTGTAAATTTAATTGAAGTGGAAAAATAAGGTTTCGCACTTAAAAAAATTATATTAAATTCATTATACATATAGATGTATATCCAAATGCCTCCTATAAATAGTTGGATAGATCTATTTGGCTTTAGAAAGAAAAAGTTTGGAACAGTTAGAGGTGATACACTCAAACCTTCTCAACCTCAAAAGTAATGAATCCATAATTTGTTCCCAATTGTATGTAGTTTTCAAAAGTTGGACATCTAGGTTCTATTTGAACTCTCATCTAATAAAATCTAACAAAAAACTCATACTTTAATAATAAGACACTTTCATGCATAGTTATTACAGATGTAAGTTATACAAAGCCAAAATTGCCTTCAACCTAATTGCAACCATGTAGAAAAGTTGTTTTTTTGTAAAAAGAAAATTATTGCAAATTTGGTCAATGTAAATATGTGCAATAACCAATCGGGTGACAATGGGTCAATCATGGTACTTTTCTAAAACCAATCCCTACAAATTATTTCCTAAAATGTACCGTTCCACTTTTCACATGAGTTGAGGGGCGATTTTAGATATACCTAATCTTTGCACTTTGAGAAATCATATTCTATTCATTTCATGTCCAATAAATATATAAAAAAAGAACTTGAAATATTGTTTTGACTTTCAACAACATCAAACTAAATACTAAGCAAGTTAACACTAGCAACAATGTCCAATTACTCATTTCGACACAAATAGATGTAGTCACTTAAGGTAAGAGGTCCTAAAACAAACTAGGCTTTAAAAGCATCTTCCAATATAAAGGTACATCTTCCAATGTAGAAGTACATTTTGCTTTCTTCAATGTATCATCAATGTAACAATAGTATACATTTCAGGAGGTGCATGCTTTTAGAAATCACTGTGTTTCAACTTCGAAAATTTGTAACTAATTCAATAAAGGTCCTAAAACTTTGAAATGACCTAAATTAGATACCAATTTTATTTTTCTTCCTATGAAAATTTATTGAAAATTGTTTCAAGGAGTTTAGCTTCCCCCAACTTGCAATGAGCTTCTAAATGGTCGCTTTATAGACCACCTACCTTACATGAAGCTTCACTGGAAGGCAAGCCTCCTCTTTGGTGCCAATAAACTAAGGTAGGTACACCCAAATGTGCCACTGACCTTAAACCGCCATCTATACTGCATGTACATCTCCAAAATCAGTTCTGTACCTACGTGGAAGAAACGCTTTCAGAACCAAACTTTGTTCCTTAATAACTTTTGCATACAGTATCCAAATGCCATGTTCTCTGGTGCGTTGGAACCTCCTTTCACTTGTCAACAAAAACATATGAAAATTTGACCAGTCTAATAATAGAAAATGGGCTTGGTAGCAAAAAGTGGCGGTTTTGGGTGTACCTACCTTACGAACTGCGAAATTGGTGAGGAAGATCCGGCCACCAATGGACGCAGGCCTTTACTGACACTTGGCAGCTTCCCGAGTGTCCCGAGTGTCCCGGGCGTCCTGAGCGACCAGGTCCCTAGTCTCCCGTCTCTCTCCTCTGTTCGAGATTCCATCCCCGCAATCACAAAACGCTCCAACTAAAGTTCCTCTCTCGAAATTCTTTCGCGTCGTTCGTCGTCGCAGTTGTCGCAGTGTCGCTACAATTTCTCTCTCTACCTCATGTATACGATTTCCCCATTCAGTAAAGCACCTCATCGACTGCTCTTAGCCAGTCGTTGCTTGATTCTCCGCGTCTCTGGACATTCCAGGACCAAGGGTCGCTTCCTGAGCATCAACTCTTTCGTTTTCTGATTTCGCAAGCTTAGAAACTAGTGAACGGTACCGTTTTCACTTCTGGGGTTACACCTATTGGGATCCATTTCCCTGTTGACAGATTCTTTGGCCGGCATTTCGGTGTGTTGGGGCTTGGCAACCTCGGAATTGTTCACTTTGGTGTTTTTGAGTGCAAGATGCGCGTGATTTGCGAGTAATTTTGTCTCTGCTGTTTTGTTTTATCAATTTTGGTTGATACTCTGTTACTCCACTTTCTTGGCTGAGGTTTGTAGTGCTAGTGGTAGCAATGGAGTCGACTGTGGACAGAACTGGGCGAAGGTCGCTACTCCCGGAGCATCTTTACACGTCAAGCTCAATTTTCCAACGACGAGCAAGCCCGCAGCATCAACAAGCTACCCCATGGCTACCAGGTACAAGCTCCTCGTATTTCTTGGAGAAATTGCAGACGCGACAGTCGCCATCGCTAGGGATGGGGAGTCGCTTCCCGATCCCCTCCGCAGTAGAAAGCTACACCGGTAAGATCGAGATGTACTCCACGAACTATTTTCTAGCTTGCGGTCTCGGCGGTCTCCTCTGTTGCGGCTTTACTCACACAGGCGTCACCCCGATCGACGTAGTGAAATGCAACATGCAAATCGCACCCAAGAAGTACACTAGCGTCGTTGGAGGTTTCAGGCTCGTGGTCGCGGAGGAAGGGTTACGTGGCCTGTACCGCGGTTGGGCTCCCACATTCGTCGGCTACTGCATCCAAGGCGCGGCCAAGTACGGCTTCTACGAGTTTTTCAAGAAACGCTACTCCGACTATGTGGGCGCCGAGAATGCAGTCAAGTACAAGACGCTCGTCTACCTCGGCGCTTCCGCAAGCGCAGAGTTTATCGCGGATGTTGGTTTATGTCCGTTTGAGGCCGTGAAAGTGCGTGTGCAGACGCAACCAGGGTTTGCGAAGGGGCTTTCCGACGGGATGCCGAAGCTGATCGCGTCTGATGGATTCCTGGGCTTGTACAAGGGCTTGGTTCCACTCTGGGGAAGGCAGATCCCTTACACTATGATGAAATTCTCCACGTTTGAGAGCACGGTAGAGGCGTTGTATCAGCATGTGGTGCCCATGCCGAAAAAGGAATGTTCAAATCAGCTACAGCTAGGGGTGAGCTTCACGGCGGGGTATATTGCGGGAATCGCCTGCGCGATCATCTCTCATCCTGCGGATAATCTGGTTTCGTTTTTGAACAATGCGAAAGGCGCGACAGTGGCGCAAGCCGTGCAGGAGATGGGCGTCTTGGCGCTGATGACGAGAGGCTTGCCGCTGAGGATCTTCATGATTGGGACACTGACGGGAGCGCAGTGGGTCATTTATGATGCTTTTAAGGTCTTCATCGGATTGCCCACCACGGGAGGACACTGAGAGACCCAGAGCCTGGCAAGTTTCTTTCTGTTTTAATCTAGTTTCTACATACGTTTGTGAAGACCATCTCTGTACACTTCCTTCTATCGTCTTCTCGCTCTAGCTCATAACCTAATTCTAGTAGTAAGATTGTCTCATGCCAATTCTAGGAGAGCAGGTGCGTTGCTTCAGGTATACATTGTAAGTAGGGACTGTATAGAGGGCGCAATCCTGAGTCGATCTTCGTGCAGGCTGGTCGTCCTGATTTCTATACATAAATTCTGTAACCCCATGAATTGATCACGCCATTTTTATCGTCATTCGTTTATCTAATTTCTACATACGTTTGTGAAGATCATCTCTGTACATTTTCTATCGTCTTCTCGCTCTAGCTCATAATCTAATTCTAATAGTAAGATTGTCTCATGCCAATTCTAGGAGAGCAGGTGCGTTGCTTCAGGTATACATTGTAAGTAGGGACTGTAAAGAGGGTGCAATCCTGAGTCGATCTTCGTGCTGGCCGGTCGTCCTGATTTCTGTACATAAATTCTGTAACTCCATATATTGATCTCGCCATTTTTGCCCTCATTCTTTTACATCCAATTGCATATCCTCCTTGTGAGTTCTTTTTTCTAATTTCTTTATACGTTTCGTGACGATCATATATGTGTCATCTTCTCGCTCTAGCTCACAACCTAAGTTTTAGTAGGATTTCCTAATGCTAATTGTAGGAGATCTGGTGCAATTCAAGTCTCTCTAGGGAGAACAATTAGTTTCATGTCTGCGGTGTGCTCCTTGCAGTTGAGCGTGACCAAGTTGGCGAGTTCTCGAGATACGCGAATCCTTCTGTGTGCATTCATGAATTCTAATGATATATTCTGTAACAGCATGATCACGCCATTCCTATCTTAAATATTTTTATCTTGCTGTAATGAAGACCTTGGTCGGTGGAGTACAGTATTTGGTTACCTGGTCATGTTTTCTCAGTCCAAAGACCTAATCCATGCACATATCTTTGAATTCCATATTTATCGTTTGTTCAATCCGTGTACCAAATTAGATATTGTAGAATGTCATTTCAATTGAGTTGATGTAATAAAATGGTTTGAATATACCAGTAACAAAGCCATTCAGCAGCTGAAACCTATAGAAATGAATGTCAAATCATAAATTGAACGTAGGTGAGGTACTACTCAGACTTGCCGAATTCAGTTTGCACGAGTGTTGGCAATTTAAGTGAGACCACACGGCACTTCAATTTGAACAAAGAATGTAATTATTGCACGCTGAACCTCCTACTGAATTCCGGTTGTACAGGTCCAACAAGCTAAAAATCAACTACAAGTTAAGTCATGTTACATCCATGCCGTCAATCCTGCGGACACAGACAATTACAAATGTCACTTCCAAAACCTCTAAACTCTCGCCTTGCGCAGTAGAATGATATTAACGTCCCTCTAAACGCAACACCAACCTACAGCCGTCTCTTCGTGAGTCCACACCCCAACGTCTGCGCCGGCAACGCGGGCAAATTATGAATTCCCTCCGCAAACACCGTCCCCATACCCATGAAGAAATGGCTCTCAACATGGCAATGAAACGGCCACGCTCCGGGATTATCCGCCAAGAACCTGATCGCCACCCACCCATACGGAAACACCGCCACCGTATTCCTCACCGGCGGATCCACCAAATTAAACCCTTCCGCATCTTTCTTCGCATCATACAACCCCTTCCCATACCCCAAGACCCAGAAGTCATGGCCATGGAGATGCCAGGGATGAATCTCACTGTTATTCACCGTCAACGTATTCGCATTCTGTACAATCACATCCACAACACTGTTCCTTTTCAAAATATAAACAGGGGAACCATACGTCGCAGCCAAGCTCGGAGACGGCGGGTTGTAGATGTCGTAATTCTTCACTGGGGGAACATCAGGCGGCGTTTCGATCACCCCGTTGATTTTGTACTTGAGCGCGGCGATCACGGGCGTGGGGTTGTGGACATAAGAGATGTTGTTCAACGCCCACTTGAGATTGCCGTTGATGTTGTTCTGGGTGCCCAGAATGATGATGGTGCGGGAAGAGTATTTGGGTGGGGTGGCTTCGAAACTTGTGTTTGCGAGGATTTTCTCGGCTAGGGAGATGCTGGTGGCGGTGTCGTTCCAGACGGGGCTGACGGGTGGTGAGGTGGTGGGGCGGAGTGAAGAGGGGTTTGGGAGGTAATTGAGAATGGCTAGGCCGGTCGGGGTGGAGGGTTTGCGGCCGCGGACATTGATGGCCGCCCAGTAGTTGCGGGAGGGGGGTTGGTTGGCGGTGAAGAGGACGTCGTACGTCTGGCCGGAGTAGACGTCCAAGTTGTAGACGTCGAAAGGCTTGATGTAGCGGCCGTCTGCTTGCACTACTGTCATCTTGTGACCCTGCATCACAAAAGCATTCTTGTCAATATGGCTGCGTCGTTTCACAGAATTTGCGTCTAAGAAAACACCCGCAGTCACGAAGAAAGCCGTTCGGGAATGCTCTCGCTCTCTAGCTCATCGTCGATCCGAACAGTTTTCAAGAACAACAGGATGATTAAAAAACGTAGAAAACCCACAAAAGTAACGAATTCCCAGTCCTAGAAATTCGACTCTAGAATATTTACTCCCATCTTTCATGCTTAAGTCTGCATTTCGAGGCACTTGTCCAGTTCTGAGTCGCCAAGTAGAACCTCAGATCTAGGACTTGCCGTCTTGCCCTATTTTTCAGAGCTCAAAGTTTCAATTGGACACTAACAGTCCTAATTTTCAAAGCTCGTGCTCGGCACATAGGAGTACTAGCTTTCAGTGTTTCGAAACGCTTTAACTTTTATCCTCCATTCAAAATAACGAATATGACCAAAACAATCAAAGCTGTGAGTAAAATACGTTACGTGATGTGAAAGTGAGCCAGTACAGTACAGAGATTTCTGGGGAAAGATGTTGTTATCTAGAGTACAAGCGATCCGAGAGTACACTGACCTCCAAGATGAAATTGAGCGAGGACAGGGAAGCGACGCTGCCAATACGCAGGCGGTACGTCTTCCCGGGCGTGACAGGAATCACATGTGGGGCGCACTTAGGGTTGGTGAGGTTGCAGGTCAGGCAGTCTGGCGTGGCGGTGGCAGACAGCGACGAGCAGTTGTACAGTCCTCGGCCCTCGATCAGCAAAGACTGCACACAATCAAAACCATCCATCCCGAGTTCACATCAGTCCTCTCGCTCCTTCCTTGCCCCAGATCAAATATATGATCATCACTATATATGTGTACGCAAATCACCCCTTGTCTACTTATGACTACAGGTCCTTGTCAATAGAATCACTCTTCACTAGTGGCGAGATCTAGCAGCTCGGAACAACAGTGGGATGTCCATCTTGTGCTTGTACGTAACGCGGTAGGTAGTATGTCCATGCATTTGCCAGATTCTGGGAATCTAGTTGTTTTAAGCAATTTGATTGTTGATTTAGTATGTTTGGTTGGCCAAGATCGAATGGAGCTGGACAGTACTGTAGGGAGATGTTATGAGCGATGTGAGTGTAACAGACCTGCGGCTCGCCCACGAATCGGAAGGGGACGGTGTTAAGGCCGAGCTCTTGCTCGTAGATGGACTTGTGCCACCAGTCGTTGAGTACGATGTTGTGCTCTTCGTCGTATGAGAAAGGCTCCTTTTTGCCGGCCGGCAAGTCCACAATGAGCGACCCGTACAGGCCTGCAGAACGCTGCACTCCCAAGTGTCCATGGTAGAAATAGGTCCCCGACTGTACATGCACCATTTGAAACAGTTCTCGTTATCAAGGCGAAATTCACGGGTACAGTATAGGCTGAAAACAGAGCCCTCATATCTATACCTTTCCTAGATTTTTACGCTTCTGGTTTCAGTTGGTCATCTCAGAAGTCTTCTTCAAGAGCATTAGAAGATTCTAATCTTCGAAGCTGTAGGCAGCGGAAACCTAGTACTAATTTTGACTATTTTGACCTCATAATCCCATCTGAGCACCAGAAAGTCCTCGTTTTCAAAGCTCTGGGGCACTTGTTTTCAGAGTTTTGAGCTCAAAAGTCAAAAATCATCTGAGCATTTGAAAGTCCCAGACTGGAAGCTCTAGGCACTTGCAAGTACTAAATTTTAGAGTTTCGAGCACTGAATTTGACATTGGTGACGCTCTGAAATTCTCTATTCGCTAATGGATATGAACAAATCAGTGTCCGCATTAAGTGCAGGATGCACTTTGGGCTAGCTAGCTGACTAGTTTGAGGAACTCATTTGAATGGGTTAAGCCGGTCACTCCCAACAACCTAGTTAAACTGCAGAGTGAGGTACAGTCTCATTTGTTCCCAAAAACAAACAACACGAACAAACCGCAACTAGCTGTAGAGAAGAATGCAATAATTGTAAGGCCATGGATTAGGGATTTTATTAGCTAGAGAGCTCACCCTGTCAACTTTGAACTTGTAGGTGAAAGTCTCCCCGGGGTTGATCGGACACTGCGACACATATGCGGCGCCATCGTAGTAGGGAGTTCCTCTCTGTCAACCACAAAGTATCACGAGTCAGCATAGTCTTAAAGCCTCAAGTATTCACAGAAGAGCTAGTGACTAGAACTCACCTAGCTATCAAAATGTATCAGTAAGCACAAGCCAAGACACCTTAAACGTCAATTTCGCTAAGTTGGCGGTATTTCATTACTATGTCACCGGTCAGAACATCTGTTCCGAAATATAAATCCGTAACTGTCCAGACCTGGATGCTAGACCTTTATCTACATATACGTCAAAATTTCTGGCGCCGGAATTCCGACACTTATAACGAAGTCAACTTCAGCACAATCAATCGATCAATTCAATACTAGACTTCGAACCACTGCAAAGAGCTAGCTCATCCAACTCAGTTGGGTATAAAGATTTCGAGATAGACACTAGTGAGCTAAGTTTCAATCGCACTCACTAATTAAACTGTACCTGAAGTATCCCATGCCAGTGAAACACCACGCCTTCAGTGGGCAAATTATTCTTAATCTTCACCTCCACCGTGTCCCCTTCCACAGCTCGAATGGTAGGCGACGGGTACTGTCCGTTCACAGCCAGAAGCAGCTTCTCCACGCAATCCGGAGCTCCCCAGCTGTAGTCCACAGTCCAGTCATAACTCACAACAGCTGCTTCCACTCCTGCAAGCATGAGCAGCACCAGCACAAAACAGTAGAGTCCCAGCCCAATTGCACCAGGGTTCTTCATTTTCAACTTCGTCCTGTCCGACTCCGAGCTCCCAAACACAGCAATTACTGAGCTTCACCGCCGAAACCAATGCACAGTATAGCAAGTCTTTGAGTAGCTTGCTACAAGTAATATACGGATTAGCTCGGTCCAATGCGAGTCGGACCCTGCTCAAGCGAAATAGTAATTTTAAGTTTGAGTGGGAAAAGTCTCCACACGCGGGCGTTGGCATCACGTGTTGAACAGACTTTCCAAGGTGCTCCAAGAATGAGCCGGAAACACGTTTTGGCGGTTCGCCGTGACTGGCTAGTGGTTCTTTAAGAACCTGGAATGGCGCCGGGTTTTTTAACCCTTAATAAACGACAGGCTAATATAAGCCTCTCCGCCTGGACGCTTGGTTTTGAGAGAATGGATGACAAAAAGTGGGTTCTGTATTTAGTAAGAAATTTAGTAAGAAATTTAGTAAGAATGGGTCAACGACAGCACTAGCAAATACGGCTCGTGTAGCACCGCATATAGGTTGCAAAGTCAAAGCATCATCCACTATTGACTTTTGCATGAGCTCACCATACAAACTTTGGACAAGCAGCAGCACCCTACTTGAAGGAGGGTTTTTGTTCTTCTTTGGGCTCCCCTCTAGGCAAGTGAATACTCAGTATTGTTTAGAGCAAGGCCACCCGTCCTGCAAAATGTAGGCGGCCTCTACCTTGGGCTCGGTCGGGTTTGGCAGCCAGCTACCAAGCTTGTCCCACCCATGGTGCCATATGACTTCCAACCAGAGTACGACAACTCGGCATGAACCATTTGCTAGAATCGTGGAGAGCAATGCGGGACTTGTCTTTTCTTGTTTTAGAGACCGAGTTGAGGCCTCCAAAACCACACTCATATGGAGGCCAAAGTTCATTTCTAAGAGGCGCCTCTTAAGAGGTCATCCGTTTTTGAGGACAGGTGGTGGTGCTCTTAGGGGTTAACCCCTAAACGAAGGATTGTTTTTTGGCAACATAACTTTTTTGGGCAAGTACATGTGAGTAGAGATATTTTTTTTTCTTTAAAATTTTCATACAACATGTGGACGAGGAGTAGCTTTAAGGCCCAACAATTTTCATAACTTTTGACTTCATGGTTAAAAAGTTATTGCGTGATATGTAGTTTATTTCTCAACTCAGGCAACTCAGGTAGATTACAAAAAATCATTTTTTTCATGAATAAAAATTTGAAATTGGTTCATTAAATTTATATATAAATAAAAAGCTTGAATCATTATGTTTTGATTAATGAGTCAAAAGTTATGAGGAGTTTTAGTTTGTAGGCAGTTATGGATTCTCCACTCTAAAATAAACTTTGAAGTCCTTCACTTAATATTTTAATTCAATTTTTAATATTTTTTTGGGAAAGAAATCATAGTGTGTAGATTGTATATTACAACATTACAACCATTGGTATTGTCATTTTTCAATTCCACAAATAAATTGTTATGAATTTATGCTTTGAATCATTTTTTACTTCTTTCTACTTACTATTTTTTTCCTATATGTTGTACAATTTCAAATGATCTAAAAAATTTTAAGCATGTAGCCAACTTGCCGTGAAGAATGAATCCATAAAAGCACCACCATTTGGGACATTTTTTCATACACAGGTGACCTTGTGAAGTGCAATTGCCCTGTTTTTTGCAAGGCCCAAAAAAGGACTTCTGTCACTTTCAAACACTAGTATATTGTAATTTATATAGTAAAAAATTTTGAAATTTTTTCCACATCTCTTCAAACCAGAATACTACAAGATCCCACAATTACATGTGTCCAAAAATATTTTTTAGATGAAAATTTGGTACTTGTACTAGAAATGACAGTTTTAAAACATTTTTGGTGAAAATATAGTCAAAGAACTTTAGGGATTAATTTGTGGATTGATACCAAGATGGCAAATAGAGATAGGAAAATAGTCAATTTGGGAAGAATGGATGGTTTTCATCTTGTTTTGGCCTTTAGTTGGGTAACACGAAAAATATCTATCAATGTGGTTTAGGTCAAATAAGCCATTTAGATTAACCCTTAAAGAACATTTCATATTTGGGCTTGGTCAAACAATTCATTTAGATTAACCTTTAAAGAATATTTCATATTTGGGCTTGGTTAAGCACTCAAATTTTATTGGATTTCAACATTAAAATATAGATTTCAAAATTTTGATGTTTTCCACATGTCTAAAGATTAATCTCATTTTTTCATAATTAAAAATATCAAATTGAATTTTGTATGATTTTATTTATAAAAATCTTAGTAATTATAAAAATGTTTTATATAGTATGATTTTTTTGTTAAATGAAAATAGTAGTGACAAACATTATAGTGTAATTGATGTACTCCATAGTAGTCATAGATTTCTTAAATCTATAAACCTCCGAGATTAGTGAAAACTATACCTATCCTAGATGTCACTTTTACAATTCAGAGCGAGCGGTCTGAAAATGGCACATGGAATGCCGCCATTTTAATGAAATTCCCCATAAGTTTAAATGTGGTATATTTTGAGCTTTCAAGAAACTATCTTGAAGGTGTCACAAAGATTATAATTTTAACAATTTTGAAAAAAAATTCAAATGGAGTAAGAAGTATTTATTATTAGAGCTACATTTTCTTTGTTAAGCTTTACAATATTTAAGATTAAGAACTATATGAAAATTCAAGTTTTGACTTTCAAAATGCCCAAAGGACTTGCATTGTCCTTTAAGAGTTAAATTCAACTAGTGAGAGATTTTGAATCAATTGAATAGTAGGAGACTCCCTTGTAGTAATTCATGAATTTTGGATGAATGTGAGAATATTTGGATTAAATTTGGATTAAATAGAAATAGAAGTAGATGAAAGTTCCATTAGATGAGAGTATGCTATTTCATTGTATTGCATTTTCTAGATTTGCATCACTCTAAAGTTAGAGCAAGCTAGTACTAGTGTGCCTTGTGCCGTTGCCACAACCAAATCAAAAGTAAAAGTAATTTTCTAATTTTTAATTCAATAACAATAAAAACATCATAACATTCAAATGCCACAAAACAAAGCTTGTGCACCCCTCCTCGCCGAGGGCTTTCTAACAGTACCAAGAACGTAAGCAGGGGACACACAGTCCAAAAATCTCAACATAACAAACAAAATAAACAAAACAAGCAAACAAATTTAAGGCATGGAATGTCATTACTAATTAGATTATAAGCTTTGATTTCAACTTCTAATTGGATTATAAGCTTTGATTTCAACTTCTTATTGGATTACTAGAGCAATGCCCAACTGCCTCCCCTAAATCCCCAACCAATTGTGGCTAAAATCAATAACCCTAGAATAAAAGACTGCAAAGGATTCAAGGTGTTGGATGAGGCAATGCATGACTTCCATGGTTTGCGTCGAAACAAGGAACGGAGCTTTTATCTCTATCAAAATCATTTTTGGATTGATGTTTCCGAGTTACTATAAGCAAAACTTCTACCAAACAAATTTTACAGGTAGAAAAAGTGTGAAATTCATACCTACGAGAGCTAAAATCAGGTTCTGCGTAGTGAAATTTTGCTAAATATGTACATCTAGAACTAGAAAGTGTTAAATTTCAAAAACCAAACAAGATAGGGATGTTGTTTTAGTGTGTGGCCGACCAAGAGTCACGGCCAGCTTCTTGCTCGGTGGGAGGGGTGTCTCGCTCTTGGGTCGTAATTTGAATCCGCCTGAGAGCACCACCACCCGTCCTCCAAAACGGATGGCCTCTTAAGAGAGGCCTCCAAATCCGCCCCACCCGTCCTCCAAAACGGATGACCTCTTAAGAGGCGCCTCTTAGAAATGAACTTTGGCCTCCAACAAGCCACGCTATGCCAAGTTATTCCACGCCCAATTGTGTTGCGCTTCAGTCATTTTTTATTTTCTTTTAAAAATAAAATTTTCATTACAAGTGAACTGAAAGGTTGCATTTACAAATTCCAAGGACTAAAGTAGGACTTGCAAAAAGTGATTGGGCTCTAAAGTTGTCCACCTTCTCAAATGTACACAATTTTTATATGTTTTTTCACTATATCAATAATGTACAAATAGTGTACATTTTGAAGAGGTGGATGATTTTAGTGCCATATGCCATTTCAACTTAAGAATACCTCATTTCAAATACATTCCAACAAGTTTTTCTCAAAAAATGAAAATATTTTGTTTATACAAAAAAACTATAAAGTGACAGTTAGTGTGTCCCATTAGATTTCTAGTTTATTTATTTTTTTAAATTTGAGAAAAAAAGAAGAATGCTCTAATTGCCCTAAAAACAAGATTTTTTATACATTTCTTAAAACAAATCCAAATGGAGTGAATCAAAGTTTTCCATATAGACAAAAATATAATCTATGAGAAAAAAATTTGAAAATGAAAATTTTGAAAAAAAATTTGTTGCTTTTTGTCTCTTGTTTTGATCTTATTTGGACATAACTTCCAGGACACCGATCAATATATATATATATATATATATATATATATATATATATATATATATATATATATATATATATATATATATATATATATTCTTACACAATTTTTCTATTGTCAAACAAAGTTTCATAAAATCAAGACAAAAATTGAGGCCATAGGGACATGCTTGAAATTCCATTTTTCCTTGAAAGGACAATGGGCCTTTAGAGGTTAATGTTTGAATTCATAGTCAATGAAACATTTTAGTAACCTTGTGTTTTAGCTTTGAAAATTTGTAACTAATTCCACGAAGGACCAAAAATTTGAAACGACTCATGTTAAATACTAATTTCATTTTAGAGACATTATTGGATTACCAAACACTGCTAATGCAATTGATGGCACTCATATTCCCTTGACTTGCCGACCAAATATATGGTACACTTCCATACTTCAAGATTTTTTTAATAGAAAAAATTTCATAGCATTGTTTTATAAGAAGTGTGTAACACAAATAGAATGTTCTAGAATGTTTGTGGAGGGCAATTTGGAGGTGTACATGATGTTGGACAATTTGTTGTGTCTTATCTTGTTGCACAATTGAGCACAAGACAAATTCTAGCAACATTGGTCATTCGTTTGAGTAGATTGAACATTAGGCCATATTTCATTGGCGATACAACTTACCCCAAGAGACCATACATACTAAGGAACTTCAAGCCGGGTGATGCAGCAATGGTGGATCAAATTAGGTAAGTTTCTTTTTATTATTCATTCATTTTGTAGTTTTAAATGTCTTCAAATTTTATATTTTATATTTATGTATTTATTAAAAATATTTTGTGGTTTGTTCAGGTTTGACTCATCTATCAATAGTGGTAGAGTAGTTATAGAATAAGCATTTGGAGCTTTAAAAGAATTGTTGGCAAATTCTTAAAGGATTTAATATGCTTGTAGATAAGGCAACCGTAGTTACTTTAGTTTGTTGTGTTTTGTACAACTATTGCGAGTTGAAGAGGCAACGAGTGCTTGTGCTTACAAATGTTAGACTCCAAAATGATCCTTTTGTTGAGTTTCATGCGGGACGGATGCGACTTTTTTGTGAAGGTTTAGCAGCAAAAGTGGTAGGAGAGGCCATGAAAGATGCTTTTTGTACTTGTTGGTTGGGAGGTAATTTTGAGTGAAATTCAAGGTAATTAATATAAAATTTCTCATTTTGCATATTCTACTTGTGTGTCAATAGAAACCAGAGCAATTTCTAATTTTAGAATATTTATTTCAATAAAATTATTCAATGTTGTGAAATAACATGTTTTAGATCATTGTTGGGCTATTGGATTGGTGTTTGCATTGAATTATGATATGGACATGTGATATGTGTTAATTCAATTTTTTGCATCCATTATGTGGAAACAACCCACAATTAGGACACCACTACATCTTTTTAGATGGCTTCCATGGCACTCATTAAAAAAATGGGAAAAAAAGCTTGCTTCATACATGGATACATGCTAAGGTTGAAGGTCCCTAAACCGACCATTTCATAATTGGAATTGAATTTTGGGCAAGTGAAACTTTTCTAAATATTTTTCAAAACATTTTCCTCAAAAGACAAGAAGAATTGGCATCTAACTCAAGTTGTTTCATATTTTCTGGATTATTTTTGGAGTATGGTAGCCAACCCATTTCCAACCAGGGTCCCATTTTTGTCACATAGGCTACACTCTTTCCAATCAGCAGGACAAAAGCAGGAGAGTAATTGTGGCACAATTTACAATGCAGTCATGGCGCAGTACGATTGGATGTAGTCTTTGTTTATTTTAACACCAACCTATGGTTGGAAATAAGAAGGCCTACATGACAAGAATAGGTTGAACAACATCTTCAACTAAAAAAATTTGTAGTAATAAAATTCGAAGAAATAAAATTCTGAAAAAATATGGAATTCTTCTAAATCCTTTTTCTATACATGGGAAATTTCGTACACTCAAGAAACCTATGCTCTAGATATGCAGAATTGCTTAAGTGGTCGAAAATGGGTCGGCTACCATAGTTATGAATTTTCAAACAAGAGTAGACACCCTAAACTCTAAACGAAACAACTGAAAATCTTGAACCAAATAGAACTAAGGTAGAACTATCCATTACCATACAGATTTGCTATCTAGTTACTTTGGAGAAGCTATTTATGAGCTCTCATATTTTCCAGAGATTCAATTGTTTGGGAGAAGTCAATTGCAAAAAAAATGAAGACATTCTGACAAGAATTGATTTTTTGTGATTTTTCAAAGCTGAAATGTAAAACTGTGAGTAGACCCTTGGTAAAGCATGACCAGACCATTGTTGAAGCGTGGGCTGATGTGTCCACTCCCCAGTGCATTGCCATCATGATCATGGATGAGTAAGATTATGGCAATAAGATGGGCCAGTGACGGAAATGGGAGGAACCTGTAGGTGGGGGAATTGGGTAAATGGTGGTAATGGGTAGTTCTACCTTACAACCTATGTCAGCACCTGTAGCGAAGCAGCCACCCAAGAATTACCGTGAAGATTAAAATAAACCGAAATTTTTTTTCCCGGAGGCTAGGGTTTACCTGGCGCAGGCACTGGCGGGTCTTAGCTCCGCCAGGTTGAGTTCCGCCATGGTGCCAGGCGGAACCCGTCAGCATCCGCCGGCATCCGCCGGCACCCGTCATCTTTTTGTACATGTGCGTGGGCTCATTATCAGGCGGATCCGTGCTATTTGCAACTTCAGCTGCTCCGTGATTTACGAAAATCACCGTTGAGAAACAGGTCAGTTACTGCTCCCGGTTGCGTGGTCACCTGCCGAGAAAGGGAGGGAAGCAGAGTGTAGCTGTGTAGCAGTCTAGCAGCCCAGCAGGTTGCAGGCTGCAGACCTTCCAATCTTGACTTGGCTGGCAGGGACGTCACGCGGTGCAGGGAACCCGTCAAGTTGCTGTTGAAGGGATCGAGTAGCTTCAGGCTAAGCTACGCCGGCGACGTTTCCTATGCTGACTTCCGCCGCAATCATGGTGTTACGAGCTTTTGGCAGCTGAAGGTTCCTGTTCTTTCGTCGTGTTTGCATGGAAGGCGAGAGTTGTGCTCAAGAGTCTCGAGAGAGCATCCTCAGGGCACCGGGCAAGTATCTTCGATTGTTTGTGGACTTTGAACTTGGAGAGTGTTACCATTGGAAGCATATTGTGAAGCGTATTGTGAAATAGACTTTAGAATTCAGATTTGGACTTTGGATGATGGAATGATGTGGGCTTGACGTAGGTTTCCTGATAAAATATTTGCATGGAAATCTAGGTCTGGAAAGGCAAAATCATATAAAAAATGGTAAGATGATGCAATGTGGTGGTGGCCATGGTGAATGAACTCCTTTCTAAGGTGATTCCAACACACTCAAAAGTACCTTGCACACTCAAAAGCACCTTGGTTGGATTCTAGACTTGGCCGACTTAGCAAGGGCTCTTTCATACAAGATGGATATTATATTGAGACTTTGAATTCAAGGCCTTTTATTTTTATTTTTATTTATTTTTTGAACAAATAGAAGAACCATTGCATTAAATAAATAAATAAAAACATACAAAACAACCAAGTCAAGGCTAGACAATGAAGAGAAGTGAATATAGATAGAAAAAGAAACCAAATGAGACCAAATAAGTAAATGAGAACAATGTTCAATTCATTCTAAAAGAATAAAACCTTTTCAAAGAAATTGTAGTAATTCAATAAATTCATCCATTGAGAAAGGAAGAATTGTCAAATGCATTGTCAAATATTTCCTTGAATTTTTTTGCATTATTTAAACGCAGATATCTTGCAATCTATGGGCCAAAGTTTATGAAATTTTGTCCATATATTCTTAGTATAGCCTAATGCAAGATCCTATGGTAGATATGCAAAAAAATGGGTTTTCACATATTTTTGCTCTTTGTAGTAAATATGACAATTGAGTGTTTTTTTTATAAAGAAAAGGTCGTGCATTTTGGTTAAAGAGAGGTAGATTAAGGCTCACTACTTCCTCATGCAAATTTTCAACAGTATCCTAGTATGAAGTAGAAGTTCCATTGGTCTAGCAATGAAAGAAATCTAGGAGAAATTTCTACTTCTACCAACCACTATTCACTGAGTGAGTGGAGATCCACCCAACATGATTTAAACGCACAAAACTTTCGCCATTGTAGCATGTTTTGATTGATTAACCCCTGAGCGCCCCTACGACGGGATCCTGTCGCTCAGAATTTGCTTTATGAAATGTCAACCTCATTTTGACTATTATAAATTTCAAAAACAGATGGCAAAAAATTCTGCAGACCCTTTCCATCAGTAGAGGAGGTAGTGAAGTCTTATTTTCTACAGTGAATTTCCATGGATCTGAAAATTGAGTCATCACCGCCAATTTATGTGGGAAGAGGTCACCAAGCTCCTCTCTTCACTATCCACGGGCTGGGCGCTCAGGGGTTAAGCAACCAAGAAGTGGCAAATGCCTCAACTCTCCTAGTACATTGAGATTATGTTCAGCAATTGCAAAGCCACAAACCAAGTCATTAAAAAGTAATCCCAGGTCAGTAGCTGCTTGCCCATGCATGCGGCTCTAACCGATGATTATTTTTATAACTTGACCTGCTTTGCATTTAACTAGACCTTGTGCAGCTGCCGGCCGTATGTGTAGTGTCCGAAGTGACTAACAATGGCCTTGGCAAAGAAGCAAACCGGAGTGAGGGTCCACACAAGCACACACTGACAGAACTTTGACAGAACTTTGACAGAACTTTGACAGAACTTTGACAGAAGCTTACCAAAGATCAAGACCTTTATCCTATCCTTGCGGCTTGGTTGTTGTTTGTTACTGGTTTTTTTTTAATGCAATGGTCTCTTCCATTTGTTAAAAATACAAATAAATGAATAAAATCAAGACCTTCAGTTGCGCCGGCAATCCGAATGCAACCACAAAACAGTGTCGAATTCCAGGAGAGTTGATTGTCCTCACGCGCATGAAGAATCATGCTATGTTACTTGATTTCCAGGAAAGCGTTCCTCACGAGCTTCTTCACGGAGCTTGAAGTCACCCCGCTCGCGAGCAACCAGCCCCTGCTCGGAGACGATTCATTTGTCATTAAAGTTAGAGAAAAAATTCAGGTCTCCCGGATGGCTGCTCCAGACGGATGCGCGCGGTTTTATTTTGCTTCAGCATCAAGTTTTCCCTTGTTTGTTGCTTACGTTGTTTGTTGCTTACGTTGTTTGTTGCTTGCCGTGCGTTGGGGTGTCGGATGATTGTCAGTGCACGGGGTCGAAGTCCAACTCTGGAGGCGTATCCTAACTCTGAGAAACCCTAACCCTAATTATTAAACAAGTTTGTAGGAAAAAAAAAAGTTTTGAAATAGTCCAATTACCTTGGACCAACAAGAATTTTTTCTGATGGCAATGTGAAAGTCTTCATCGGCATTTGGAGGGAGTAGGCATGAAGAGGTTGTTTTTATAATGAAATCAATTGTCCATCATGAATCTTCAAAGGGCATGGAAAATTTGGAGATGAGCTCATTGTCAAATTAAGCATAGAAATTGTGTTCAAAGTAGAATTTCAAACCTCATTTTTGCATAGGAGGATGACTTTTGTCAATAATCTTTGAACTGAAAAAGTTGGAGAATCAAGCTATTTTTCATCTCCAAAAATCCGTTTGAGATTTGGAGCCTTCAACAAAAAGTTATGGACAAAATTCAAAGAGGGGTTGGAGGGGACATTTTCTTTGACAAACACCCTCTTTGAATTTTATTCATAACTTTTTATTGGAAGGTTCTAAACCTCAAAAGGATTTTTCAAAATGAAAAATAGCTTGACTCCCCAACTTTTTTTGGTTCAAAGTTTTTTGAAAAAATTATTCTACTATGCCTAAATGAGGTCTAAAATTCTACTTTGAACACAATTCTTGCTTTTGATTTAACTATGAGCGGTTGTGCTCCTATTAATCCTAATTTGCATATCCCACATGGATTGTTTTACCTACTAATACCCCACTTGTACAAATAGCTTCTCTTCCCATCTTCAAATGCACAAAAATTAAGTGGATTTTGAAGTTAGTTGGAAAACATTAGAGTTCTCTAATTTTTTTGGCAATAAGCTTTAAAAGCCACTTCATTTGACTTCATTTGTTTCATTTGCTAATTAGACACCCTATACTTTGATACATTAAAATATTAATCCTACCTTTGTTACACCCTTATTAGGGTGGTTGCAAGAAAGACCAAACAATTTTGGTGGCATTTAGCATAGTATTCATGATTTTTGGAGGTGTACTTTAAAATTAGAAAAATAAAATTAATAAGAAAAATATGTCCAAGAAGGTATCATAGGAAGGAAAAGTATAGAAAAAATTTCTAAGTAGGAGAATTAAAAAAATGAAAAATATCAAGAAAATAGGTACTTTGACATTGTAATTTGTAAAAAATAGGAAAAATATATATTTTTTAAATTAAAAAATTTTATTTGGGAAGACTTTATGATGAAGAGATGTCACCAAAAGAATGATCTCAAAACCATCTTCACTGTTCAAAAGTACATGCACAAGAGAGCCCTATTAACGCACATGTGGAAGACATAAAATATAATTTTTAAAAGTTTTTTCTAATAGACACATATCCATCTAATGTAAAAATAGATATTTGGATAGCCCACAAGTCTATATCATTATTTTTGGATACTCCATAGTACTAAAAAAAACAAAATTACAAAGTGTGACAAATTAGTTAAATTAAAATTTAATTATAAATTTTTTTTTCAAAATTTCTAAAAAATAAGAAATCTCAAAAAAACTGAAGTACATCAACTTCATTTTCCAAAAGTTATGGCCGATGACAACTCTAGCACTCCAATTGTGATGCAAAATAGAACCAATCTTTCTTGTAATCCACTAGTAGAATCTCCTATTTATCTAGACATGAGTTGTTTAACTTGACATTGTTTACTTAGACGTTCAATGTAACAACCCTGTGTTTCCAATGTAAGGTAGTTTGCTCTAAAAGCAACCATTGAAGGGCTAATCTACCTTTTTCATGGGTTTCTATGGATGGAAAGAATCTTAGATTGTTTTTCAAAGAAAAGAAAAATAGATGCACAATGTAATCCAACTGCTTTTGAATTTTTTTCATGCATTATTGAATTACTTATGATTTTTTCAAGATTTATGTCATAGGCATCTATTTATGACTATAGGTCTCTCAAAATCTATCCACCTACAACTTGTAAAGAAATGTGAGGAAATAAAGGCAAATGATTGGCTCGTACAATAAATTACAGATTTTCTTCAATTCACTTAATGGTTAAAGAGGTCCATTTAAAGATCACCTCATATCCATTCTATAGCTAATTCTAGGAGCAATTGAAGAAGATGGTTGCTTTAAGAGCAAACTACCTTACTCCATGGCTATAAATCAATGCAATCCATTGAATTGAATTCTTTAAAATATTATATGCAATTTGTAATTTTTGTACCTTGCCAAGTGCATTGATTGTACAACAAAATATGTGTAAACTTTGGATATTTGGAAATGGAGGTTTATATTGTACAATTTACAAGGAAACAAAGCCTAAAAATTCTTATAGAAATGGTATACTACATTTCTACCACCAACAATATACCAATATGAATGATGTGATTAAAAGTTCACTTTAAATATCTATAAATTTGTACTTTTAGAATATGAAATCATTTAGAAGTTCAATTTTTTTATTCGTTTCTAAACAAAAATCTCTCACAAAAATCTAGGAGAGAGCATGATCTCTTATCAATCTAGTCCAAAAGTGATAAAGGATCATGTATAATCCTAGATTCTTGGGGTATGTAGAAATGAATGCAATGATATCATATGGAGTCAATTGGGTGCAAGGGTGGAGTATATAAGATGTGTCTACCACAAATTATTTGCACTTTAAATTGTTTGTACATAAACATTTAAATTTGATTTCCATTAATAAACTATCTTATTTTTTAGTTGGATCTTGTTGGAAGTCAAAAAAAGTTATTAAATCTTATTGGAGATTTTTCTTTGCATGCACTTTTGGAGATTGCTTATGAATAAACTATGAAATTTCAATGTGTTGAAAATACGTATATCCAAAATTGACCCTAGGTTCTCATGTTTGGAAAACTTGCATTTTAGGTGAAATAATTTGAAAGGGATGGTTTTGCAAACATGTCACTCCAATTTCCTTAATGTATGATTAAACATGAAACTTACAAAATCATGAGTAATGGAAATTGAATTCCACATTTGAATGTATTGTACACATAAGGTAGACAATTCCACATCCATTAGGAATACGTATCCATAAGAAATTCTCTTTGTACCATAAATTCATTGTGAATTGCATGTGAAAGTGTTTTTAGCCCCAAGGGTCATGGTGTCTATTTGGTGTATTACAAATTGATTTCAAGAATTATATATAATGGATGGAGTACATCCAAATATGAGTTGAAAAAAAATTTGTTTATTATTCAATGAAGCAATAAACAAAAAAACTAACAAATGGAATAGAGGCTACTTCCTAAGTATTTAGTCCTAAACCCTAAACAAATCTATTCTATTGAATCATAAAGATCAATCTTTCTTCTTTATGCCATATTTAACTACTTTTGGACTATTCACTTAATTCTAGACAAAACATCCAGAGATTCTGCATAATAACATTGGGAGATCTCTTGATGTTTTTACTAATCTTCCGATGTTTTGCTTTATCTTTAGATGATCAATTTTTTTCTCCTAATGACCAATATTAATTATGGACTTTCAAAAGTCCAAAAGTCCAAAAGTAGTTAAATGTGGCATCTTTTCATTGATATATTAGATGGTTTTTTGTGAAGCTTCCTCAAATAATATTAATTAAATTAAATTAATTTTCCACAATATTCATGAGACTTCATTGAGTGCTAAGGCCTTCTTTACAATCAAATTGAGAAGTTTGGTGCTCATATGGTCTTGGAGCACCAAACTTCCATAATGTAGTTTGGTGCTCTAAAATATTGATTCTATTAGTGTTTGTCTTTGAAAGGCCAACCATTTGATGTTATAGCCTTCATAAGTAATATAAAGTGGGAGGAAGGCACAACAATGTTCAATATATTGTTTGAGTATGTTTTCAAATTAGTGCAAGTCATAATGTAAGTTCCATGTAAATGATTGACTATAAGCCTTTTAGCCCAAGAGTCACTCAAAATTGTAGTCAAAACCACGTAATGAGAGGGGCTTAGCTACAATTTCGGTAGACTCAAACCTTGTGCATTTTTTTGCCACATAGGACAAAAGTATTGTTGATACAAAATAGTGAAATTAGGTTGCCTTACCTCAAGCAAGTTATTCTACAAGCCATCAAAGTCAACAAATATTTCTACAAATATTTCTATGTGTACACACATGTGGAGGTTTATGAGTCCCAATTACACCAATAACTAATTCAAAAGTAGTATATATATAAATATTTATATAGTGTCAAATGTTGAGAAATTAATGACAGGCAACTTGATTTCACTATTTTGTGTACATCATTCTCTCCCTTGAACCAACTCTAAAAAGACTAGACTATAATCACTTTTTCAAACATCAAAGTTTCTTTCATTGTATGCTTTCATTTTTCAATGAAGTATAATTGAAATTTTTGTATTTATTTTTCAAAGATGTAATGACATGTCTTCTATAAGTCATAAAAATTTCAGATTTTTTGGTGAAAATTTGAAATTAATTTGAATTTTTAATCAAAATTAGAAAAAAAATCATATCAAATACAAAATATACTTGTATAAAATCTAAAAATTTAGGCACTCATGTATATTATAGTGTAAAATACCATGGAGAAAAATAATTTATTTTATAATTCTAAAATTAAAATCAACAATCCATGGTAATAGGTCCAAAGTTAAAATTGCAATAAAGTATTAAATTTTGGTAATTTCCAAATTTCGAATTGGGGTAGAAATAAGACTTGATAAGATTCATTTTCTTAGTTGGGTTAAATTCAAAAAATATTATTTTCATGACTCAAATTTACACCACAAGAAAGGACCTAAAAAATGTCAAATATATTAAATAGTAATCTTTGGATCAAACATCTTTTTATGTAGAAAAGTAAAAAATACCACAATGATGTAATATTCAACATTATTCTCAAAAAATGGTTTCAAGTACCACCCATAAAAAGAATTAGACCAAAAAATTGCATTTTTCATCCATTAGTCAATTATTGGTTGTTGTAGCATTAAAGGGTTAAAAGTTTGAGTTTAAAGCTACCCTCTTTGCTCTTCTCAATTTTGGAAGCTCTCATTGGGACTCCTTGCCTTTAATGTGTAAAGAGGTATTTAGTGGTTAATTTATCAATACGTGGCATCAAAATCAACTTTTATTTACAAAGTTTAAAACATGATTTTGATTAGTGTTGTATATGTATTTACTAAATCATGAGTGGAATGGTAAGCTTTGGTTGATTATAAATATTTATTTGATAGCTATTGCGTGTCAAAATGAACCACATAAAATTGTTTGCCTATGAGGCAAGTTTTTCTTTTGTATCCTTGAAAAGTGGATCCCCTTGTAGTGAACAAAATTGTCCTATTGATGTCTGGTGAATCAATGCCAAATTCTTTAATTAATTGATAAGTTCTTCCCACACATCTAACAAATACATGACACCTTCCTAGCAGGGAGGACCATTATTTGGTTACACAATGTTATGCACATGCCATTAGAGAAAATCTAGACTATTAGCAAAATGTACAAATATAGCAAAAATAAAATAAAATATTTAATTTTTTAAATTAAAAAATTAATGTTCTACATAATTGGCCTCAAGTACCACATCATATGACAATTTTATTTTTTTGAAATTCTTATATTTACACATCTAAATGACATGTCTCAGCCCTCTAGAGAGTCTAGAAATCCTCATTATTAATGAAAAATCTTGCTAAAGTAATCTACCATAAAAGCGACCATTTAAGGACTCATCTACCTTTTTCATAGGTTTCTATGGACAAAAGTATTTTTAGATCATTTTTTAGAGAAAGAAAACATAGATGTGGAACTTAACATAAGGGTTTTTGTACTTTTCCAAGTATTTTTGAGCCACTTACAACTTTCCAAAGATTTGGTGCACACACACCTATTTGTGACCACAGGTCACCCCAACTTTGTCTACTTGCAACTTGTAATTAAAGAAATGTGAGGAAACCAAAGACAATGATTGGCTCTTGAAATAAAATAAACAATTATTCCTTGATTCATTCAATGGCTAAAGTGGTCTAGTATTCAGAAAAAATTGACAGCTAGTTCAAAGTTAGTTGGTGGAATTGAAAAAAATCCAGGTTGCAATTTGAAAACATCTACATAAAATTGGTGAAAAAATCTATAAAATTTTCATTTCGAGGAAATCAGATAATTTTCTAATTTTCTAATTTATAAAAAATTTAAAATTCAATAACTTTAATATTGTAATATAATAGTTTGTATTTTTGGTACAAATAGTAAGCTTTATGCACAAAGGAGTGCAAGGGCTTTGTTTTGTGGCATTTGGACATGCTATGTAAAGGTTATGTTTTTTCCAAAATAAAAGATAGTTTAATTAAATTTTTTTAACTAAAAAAAATCCATAACTTTTACAACATAGGTTCAACACCGCGAAACTACCATGAATAGAAAGCTTTATGCATGTAGGAGTGCAAGGGCTTTGGCTCATGGCATTTGGACATGCCATGTGAAAATCACTTCATATGATTTTTTTCAAAATAAAAGATAATTTAATTCAATTTTCAAATTCACAAATACTTTCAAATTCAATAACTTTCACACCATTTGTCCAAACACCATGAAACAAAGTCCATACACCATTTCTTACCAAGAGCTTTTTGAGCGGTACTAAGAATGCCACCAAACACCTCGTGGTTTCTTAAATCTCAATGTATCAAACAAACAAAACAAACAAACAAATTTAAGGTATAAATAGACTAGTGTGCCCTGTGCCGTTGCTACAATCAAAATAAAAGTAAAAGTAATTTTCTAATTTTTTAAATCCAAAAAGTACTTCAAAATTCAATTACTTTCACACTGTCCATCCAAACGCCACAAAACAAAGCCGGTGCACCCCTCCTCAACGAGAGCTTTCCGATGGTACCAAGCACGTGACCTAGGGACGTCGGGTATCAACTTGACAAACAAAACAAAACAAAAGTTACAAAACAAAACAACCAAATTTAAGGTACAGAAGATTCTCGAGCTAATAATAGGGTCCATTTGAAAGAAGGGCGGTTTTAGAGCACACTACCTTAGAGCATCCCCACCAGCTCTTCCGTTTCTCTATCTGTTGACTGAGCTTGGGACATCAAATAGGAATGAGACCTTGCAAGTTCTCCATTTGAACCTCTGGATACAGAACTAGAGAAGAGTTTTACAGAAATCTGTACATTTGAGAGATACAGGTTTTGGATAAAGGTTGGTGCGGTAAAATTTCTGTATCTCTATCTGCATATGAGGTCCTCTCCCTAAAGCTTTAAGGATACGGAACTCACTGGTGGGGATGCTCTTACCCGCACACAACACTGCTTTTCGCCACATGCTATTCTCTCGACGCCCACAAGCGGCATGAGAATGTTGTTTTGCATGCAAGCCAGTGAGAGAATTTGTCAGGCTTGAAAATTTGCTAAATTTGAGAAAAAAACTTCCGGAGTAGTGGTCGCTATTGTTACCTACAGCATCCCTACTCCGAATGAGACGTGCCTCCCATTCCCCCCGACTACGGTGCGTATCATAGACGAGTCAACTTTCATAGCTCCTGATAATAGAACTAATAATCGTACTTGCAAAATGCTTTTGCTGGTGCAGCAAAATTGACTCCGTAATGGAGTCCAGTTAAAATGGAATCTACAATTAAGTTACACTCAGCATGATCACAGGATGAGTACCGTCTTTCCTTGTTACACGCGGACGTTGTGCAGGCGGGGAAGTAGCGTAGAAGACAAACTGGATAGGCACAAATCCCTCTGTGATGTCTGCGAAATACATAGAAATTTCTTGGAGTGGTAACAAGAGTGTATACCTAGAAAAGCAGTTGCAAATTCCCTGTGAGGTTGCATCGATTAGCCTCCTTGTCTGAAGTGAGCTCTTTAGTAGTCAAGTTTGGGAGGGTAATCTCGATGAGAATCCTGAGATTGATGAGTGTCAAGGAAATCCTTCATGCGCGTGGGAAGAATTCGTTATGAGTTCGAAACGAGCTACTCTTGATCGATGCAGAATGGCTGATTGCCATCCCTGCTTAAACAGAAATCTGCAGGAGACTATCAATCTCAGTATCATGGAGATTAATTAGGTGCAGGAAACAGTCGAATAGAACGACGACATTACTGAAAGGTGTCACTCGGAATGTGAAGAGGAAGGAATTCTTGGTTATAAACTGCTTCAAGGTCTTGAAGAGGATATGTGAAATTGAAAAAAATGAAGCATCTTCTTCGTGAATACCAATTGAGAAACATTGATGGATTTGTTTCCAACTGGAGGTTTTAGATCTCCAAGTAAAGCATGGTACATTTGTTGCTTATAAGAAACAATTATGCAATTTACTAAACAGGGAGTTTAATTTGATTGGCATCCATGGTATTAGTTTCTGCCTATCCGTAGCTGAATAATAAATGAGCAACTTGTAGTGTCTATAACTCCATTGTTATTTGGCTTCATAAACAGGGGTTTAAGTTTTTCTGAATTAGTTCTGAAGCCTAAAATAAAAGTCTTAACATGGTATGAGATCAAGTGTGATACTTCTCCAGCGTCCTAAACAAGCATGCACCGACTGAACAGTACTGCACATTTGTATATGACTTGGGAGTACTATATTTGCTGGGAAATGTCAACATTGGGTCTTGAAGTTGTAGAATTTTGTGCGAATCTCAACACTAGTGCATACATTCACTCATAGTGCTCCACATTGGCACTGGTTTTGGTAGCAGGCGATTATTAATTGAAAGTGCTAAGTGCGGTTGCCTTTTCTTGTTGGTCAACACTTGATCACAGGTGCTGAATTGTCACAATGACTCTCCTCTTTCCAATGAATATTCATTAGTTCAAAAGCTCATTCAGAGCTCTGAAATTGTGATATAATCACAGGTGCTGAATTGGCACTCACTCTTCTCTTTCCAATTGATATTCATATAGCTCGTTTTAGAGGATCCAAAATTGTGAGTTTCAAATGGCCGTAGGTCTTAAAACTATGACAAGTATAGATCTGTGACTTCAGTTAAGCGACTGCAACTGCAAAAATTTGACTACCTTGAGACATTTTTACAAATGTGAGGATTTTTGAATAATCGGCTCAAAATCTTAAATGCCATAGCCTACAACTGGATGCTTCATCTTCGCCTTTGCTCACAAAATCTAGTGGATGTCCATTTTCTGGCATCTGAGTTAGAGATAACGTTCACCATATATTTGCTTCAAAATAATTTTCTCATTTGCATAGAAATTTCTGATTCAATTGATGTATCAATTAAATGAAATAGGTCTTATTGTATCGATCTAGTTTGTAGTCCTTTAATTTGCAGTTCCTGAAAATTCAAACAGGTTCATTGCAAGCAAGTACCGGTATATGATCACAATGCTGCATGATAGTGCACTATCGGCAGCCATTCTAGATCGATTCTTGAAATCTCTCAATATGTGTTGGGGTTACATTACTGGAAATAACCTCGATGATTAGATTAGATCTTGTTCAATCATGCTCAATGAAAAGATGTAAACAGAAATAGAGAATTGAAGGTCACCATCACTCTAAGAAGAAATTGATTGTGAGATACTCTGTATAATTTTACTTTCCAAACGTAAGCCAACTCATACCGAAAACCGAGTGTCCTCCAGGTCGGGAAATTTCTGAAAAATCCCTGGATCGGAGTGAGAGGAGAAACCCCTTGTGACCACAAAAAACAAGTGAGAAAGCGAGAAACTGCTAAATTCCGCAGTGTGCAGGGCATCCGACTTTGAGTGCCTTCACAGAAACCCACAAAATCAACTGAACACCGGTAGTCACAATCATCAAGCATTCGTCAGGCATTACAAACACCCTTCAATCCATGTCATTTGTCAAAATTTGAATGCAATTGATACATGCATGTCGAGACACAACTTTGCCACTTCACATGTAATAGTGGAGGAGCTACTCTGAAGAGCAGTTTAATGAACTTTTGCGAAAGAGTAGAAGTGTTTTATGTTTTGACTGTGCAAACCAAAATGCCACATACTTTAACTACTTCTATGCAGAACAGTCAGAGATCATTACAAATATTGAGAGATCTCCGGATGTTTTGCCTGTAAGTAGTTAAATGTGGCATCAAAACACTGTAGCCGGTGAGCGTGCACTTGATAGACTTGTTGTAGAGTCCTGTACTTCCAGGACCTAGAACTCACGATTGTAGTTTTCAAGTTGATCTTCCATGAGTGGAAAGTGTTTGATTTAGTCGAAGTATGTTCAATGCAGTGATTTTCCTTGTGAGTGGTCCTAAAACTCCCAAGCTTGCGAATTCCCTTGCGTAGTTTAAACGGCGTAGAACTACGATTCTCAAAGTGGAAATCAGTTAGAGAAGATGAAATATGTGATCCAATATGTATTCCCATGTCCACACCTTGATTGCCAATTCTACCCAAATGAGTTCCACTGAGGTCACAGTGACAGTTTCCTTGAACACCAGACTCCGAAATATGTACTGCATAGTACAGTACAGTAGCGCGTGGGGGTCCAGGGAGACATTGTCAAAAACTGCCGCTTTGGGGTATGTTGTTCAAAAATTAAGATTGAATTTTTTTGAAACTTCAACTGCCTCTTATCTAAATTGATATTTAGACATGATGAATAAACTCTAAGGTAGCAGCATCCATAATCCTCAATGTACCCATAACCCATCTCCTCTAAAATCTTGGAAAATCTTGGGGAAGTGAGTAGGTTTACTAGTGCAAAAATCAAACATCACCCACCAGTACACCTGCACACACAATGAATAATTCCGTGGCTTACTCTTTTTTGTGTCACCAATTAGAGTAATTCAGAATTCCTTTTTAATGATTAGATTGTACATGTTGGAAAACCCCATCATGAAACCTTTGAACCCCGCCTTTAATGGACTCCAAGTGATGATGAATGACTTTCATAGGGCACATAGAAAAGAAGAATGTTTCAAGGGTACTACTTGTATGACTCCTCACTCAAGCAACAAGTGGCCACTCCACAATGTGACAAGGACACAACATCCAAAGCTTAGTGAAAAAGAGATGCTCCAATCCATTAATGGTTGGTGTAAATGAAGAGTTTGTTCATGTAAGGTCCCACGGTTGACTTTGAAGAGAGGGAAAAAAAAACCTCCTTAGTTTAGTGACATTCATTGGTTTTGGTCACATTTGAATGAGTTTCAATTTGGTGCTTCTCATGCACCTCAAAATTGCCATAATTATTTGAAAAATTGTAAATTGTTGTAGTGCAAGAAGCGCATGTTGTATAGAATTCTCTCAATAATCTTTTTTTTATTTAATCAAAATTCATGTTAAAAATAAACTTTTTGCTTTAAGTACAAAATTCACAAAGGGTCTTTAAGTAGGCAAAACAATCATTCTTCATAGAAGAATCATAGCTATGAGCCTAAACCTCAAACCTCAAATATTAATTTTACTGATAATCCTCTTCAAAATTCTTCAACAATGAAGGAATAAATCATATTACATAATACTACAAGTACAGGATAGGATCAACACTTTTTTGCCAATTATTCAATTTTTTTCCCAGAAAAATAAGGTTCAACATATGCTTAAATTTTGTTTGTTCTTTAATATTATTTTTTTGACCACAATTTTTTTTTAATTTAAATTTTTTTGAAAAAACGGTCTTCCTTACATTTTGGCATCTATTTTTAGAATTATTTTTCACTGACCCTACCCTACCACTCTGGTCACAAGAAGAGTTATAGGCATACCCTTAGAATGTGGATGCATAAGAAAAATTAGGGGAAATAGAAGAAGATTTGAACAAATTTTCCTTACGATGAGCAGAAGGTTAAAGGATGAAGGATAGAGTGACTAAGACTAGGACAACATGGACAAGAGATTGGAAGCATTCTTCATCCATGTTTTTCTTATTGACCTTTCATGGTAGATTATGAAGAGTTTGCAGTCTTGGCCAATATTTGTCACCAAATTTTATGTTGATGTTTTCAAATTGAAATTGTTTTTTTCCACAATTAATTCCACCAGCTAACTTTGAACTAGTTGTTTGCTGGTTCTTCCCAAACATAGGGCATGGTAGATGATCAAGGTAATTATTTTCATTCTCATCATCAAAAAGAGCATTCGGAGATACTTCTTAAAGATTTTTTAAAAAGAATTCAAAGAAAAAGTGGAGTAGAATAAAGCTCAAAATTTAAGGGAGATTGGAAAGAATGACGGAGCATGAACATAAGTACGTGTACCCTAACTCTTTAGAGAAAACTGCCACACTACGTTACACTAGATCTAGAGAACATTCTTTGAGCAACACAATGGGACTTTCAAGTTGTTTTCCAACCTCGAATAAAATCCCATCACTTTTGGAAAAATCAAACATCACCCCTTCATGGTACACACAGTGAATAATTCCGTGGCTTACTCTTTTTTGTGTCACCAATTAGAGTAATTCAGAATTCCTTTTTAATGATTAGGTTGTACATGTTGGAAAACCCCATCATGAAACCTTTGAACCCCGCCTTTAATGGACTCCAAGTGATGATGAATGACTTTCATAGGGCACATAGAAAAGAAGAATGTTTCAAGGGTACTTGTATGACTCACTCAAGCAACAAGTGGCCACTCCACAACATGGCAAGGATACAACATCCAAAGCCCAATGAAAAAGAGATGCTCTAATCCATTAATGGTCGGTGTAAATGAAGAGTTTGTTCACGTAAAGTCCCACGGTTGACTTTGAAGAGAGAGGGGGAAAAACAACAACTCCATAGTCTAGTGACATTCATTGGTTTGGGTCACATTTGAATGAATTTCAATTCGGTGCTTCTCATGCACCTCAAAATTGCCATAATTATTTGATAAATTTTAAATTGTTGTAGTACAAGAAGCACATGTTTGTATAGAACTTTCTAAAAATATACAAATAAATTTTATAATCCATTTTTATTTAATCAAAGTTTGTGTCAAAAATAAACTTTTACTTAAGTACAAAAGGTCTTTAGTAGGTAGAATAAATTGTTGTAGTACAAGAAGCGCATATTGTATAGAACTTTCTGAAAATTTACAAATGAATTTTATAATCCATTTTTATTTAATCAAAATTCGTGTCAAAAATAAACTTTTACTTAAGTACAAAAGGTCTTTAGTAGGTAGAACAAACATTCTTCGTAGACAAATCATAATTTATGATAAAAAAAAATTCATTGAATGAAGCATAACCTCAAATATTAATTTTACTTATAATCCTCTTCAAAATTCTTCAACAATAAAGGGTATAAATCATATTACACATAGTACTACAAGTACAGGATAGGATTAACACCTTTTTGCCAATTATTCATTTTTTTTCCCAGAAAATAAGGTTCAACATATGCTTAAATTTTTATTTTTATTTTTTAAAAATTTATCACAATTTTTTTGGTTTTTTGAAAAACCGATTTCCGTAAAACTTTGGCATCTATTTTTAGAATTATTTTCCGCCGACCCTACCCTACCCCTCTGGTCCCTTTATCCCGTGGTACCTCTCTCCTGAAAACTTCCTGTTCACAAAAGGCGCTCATGTACTGTGGAGGTGGATTTTGGTCACTGCAAGTCATGCAGTTGGTTTCCTTGGAGGAGGACAACAATGGATTTGGGACTGTCCCCCCAAGGACGTTTTATTCCCAACAGCATTAAGGTACTACTCGTGTTATTTAAGAAAAAAACATTCTAAAACTTTTTATACCCCCCTCCCCCTCCCCCCCCCCCCCTCTAATAAAATTATTTAAACTTTTCATACGTGGAGTCCCTTTTCTTTACTCAACTTAATTAGAAAAAAAACAGCCTTGGTTGGTGACTAGGACGGGCTTGGCATGATAAGGCACGCACGGGCTCCCAACTTCCGAAATTCCACGTGTCATCCATCCATTCGTAGACAACAATGCGATTTTCACATGGGGCAAGATTCATCTCCCCTTCACCCAATGTAAGACTATGTTCATATTCAACATTAAAAAAAATGATCATTTATTACACGTGTGCAAAATTTTTAAAAAAAATTAGTTGGCTTTGGATAGAGGGTTGCATGCACAAAGATAATTATACATGTGGGTCAATTTGTGTAAAAACAAAAACAAACATGTGTGAGGAAGGTTTGAGTAGGACCTTAATCCCTAATGGAATAAATTTTGTTTTAGATGTGATGACAAGGAGTATCTTGTCATTGTACCAAAAAAATTTACAATTGGTTGGATTTGCCCACAAGGAGTTATGGAGGGAAATGTCATTTTTGATGGATAGAGGGGAATATGCAAAAACTTGACATTAAATTCAAAGAAATAAAAATATTTGGCAACTATCTCCCAAAGCTTCAAAAGCCACTTATTTTTTGTGTAAAGAGATAAAAAAAAGAGAAGATCCTTATCCCCAAAGTGACAAAGAGGACAGAAAGTGTCCTCATACGATTTTAAGTCAAGTTCAAAGAGCTGTAACTTTTGCATCTTAGGTCCAAATTCAATAAAACTTGTTGGTAAAGTTGAATTCCTCACTCTAGTTTGTATGGTAAAAATTTCAGATCGATTCAAGATGTATTGATTTTTTGGAAGCCAATCGAAGTTCACAGCTTCAATTTGAGTTCACCAAACTGCATTTTAGGGCTGCAACTTCGGGGCCTTGTATCTCCTTCATCTATTGCTCATTTTCAATAAAATTTGTTGGGTTTTGTTCCTTTTGAAGAACAGTTATTGTGGTAAAGTTTTCATGTCAATCCAAGTTGTTTTGAATGTTTGGGACCAATTCGAAGTTCAAAATCCTGCCATTTTTGGAGTATAGTGAACTTCGGCGGCTTGTTTCTTCTTTATACAGAGTCCATTTTCAATACTTTTTTTTGGAAAAGTTGCGCATACTAGTCTAGTTTGTGTGGATAAAATTTCATGTTAATCCAAGAATTAATGAGTGACTGAGAAGCATTTTAGTAGGAGGTTCATCTTTAGATGTGTCTTTTGCAATTTTTCTTGCTGATTTTGGACATTTCAAAGCCGTTTTGTAGACACAATGAGTCAATTGAATGAAATTCTTTTTCACCGATGTGTTTGTATACTAGTTTTGAATCATTTTGTAGTCTAAAGTTTTTTCATTTGAGTAGGTGTAGAAATCAAATTTCACCTCCAAATGTGCTTTTGGGAAAATTTCAGCATCTATTTTCAACACTAAAACATTATGATCTTGCAATCTATGTGGCCAAATGACTTCAAATTTTGTACATGTCATCTACAACATGTGCACTACAAGATTGTACGTTTGAGATTTGTATAACTTAAAGACATTTAGATCCATAAGGCTTCAAAAGCAATGATGTTTTTGAACCTCAGAAATTGAATGTCACTTTGGGGTTATACAAGTGGGGTAGTAGGAGGTAAACAACCTATGTGGGATATATATATCAAATGGGGCTTTTGGTTGGTTCGTTGGTTGGTTGGTTTTCTATAGTGAGATCTTTTGGACCATGTGTATTGTGTTCTTGGTACCATTGGAAAGCTTTGTGCAAGGAGGGATGCATGGGCTATGTTTTATGGCGTTTGGACCTATGGTATGAAGGTTATTGAATTTTTTAAAATTAGAAATTTTTGAAAAATTATTAAAAATTTAGAAAATTACTTTCACTTTTATTTTGATTGTGGCAATGACACAAGGCACACTAATGTAAATAAGGATTAATAAGAGCTCAACCAATCATAGTCAAGTCAAAAATAGGAATTGTGTCTGAAGTAGAAATTTAGACCTCATTTAGGTATATTGGAATTATTTTTTTTCAGAAAATTTTGAGCTAAGTTAATCCCTAAAGTCCCAAAGTTCCTATGGAAAATTCTTGGAATTTTGGATAGGCTCATGTGATCTCAATTTTTGACATGATTTTTTGAGAATTTTTGGAAGATGGGAAATTAGATTAGTTTTGGGGTATATAATTTTTATTTCAATTGGTGCTCAGAAACAAAAGTTATGCCACCATGAGTCCCAAAAGTAACTTGAAGGGCAATTCCAAAAAAATCACAAAAAATTAAAAAAATTTAATTACAATTTTTTTCTCAAAGATTGTATTTTTGTCTACATCTAAAGCTTTGTTTCATTCTATTGCACTTTCTCATGACTAGTCCAAATAGAATGAAACAATAGTGCAAAAAAAAATAGTGCAATAGAATAAAATTTAGAAAATCAAAATCAATAGTGCAAAAATTTTAAGTTATGAAGATTCAAAGCCAAAAATCTAGCTAATTGAAGTGTAAAATAACCTTGTTTTTTTTGCTTTGAATGCAAATATCTTGCAATCTAGGTAGTCAAAGTTTCTAAAACTTTTTTCACGCATTCTTATACTAGTTTAGTATCTTGTGGTTAGATATGTCAAAAAAACAATTTTTAAAGTTTCTTGCTCTTTGCAATAGAAATGGCAGTTTTGAGTAGGTTTTGATGGAAAAATGGCCGTGAGACTTTAGAGATTTATTAATGTTAAAAATCAAGATAATTTTCATCTCCAAAAGTCCTTTTGGAATTTTGAGTCTTCCAAAAGAATTTATAGACAAATTTAGAGGGGATGTTTGAAAGTGTCAAAGAAAATGTCCCTTCCAACTTTTGTATGAAATTTGTCCATAGATTTCGATTAAAGACTTGAAATCTCAAACGGATTTTTGGAGATGAAATTTGGATTGATTTTTCAGCTTTTATTAGTTCAAGTTTTTTTGAATTTTTTTTGTATTCTACTATGCCTAAATAAGGTTTGAAATTCTACTTTGAATGCAATTCTTACTTTTAACTTAACTATAAGTGGTTGAGCTCCTACTAAATCTAATTGACACATTCCATGTAGGTTATTATCCCCTATCATTCTTCTTGTATAAAGATCTTATCTTCTTTTCACTTTGCACACAAGTACTTTTAATTGATTTTTGAAGCTATATGAGATAGTTGCCAAATATTATAATTTTCTTTGAATTTAATGCTAAAATTTCTAAAACCCTATTTAATGGAATAGAAAAATGTCTTTATGCACAAGTATAATATGTTTTTGCACAAGTGGGATGTGGATGTTTAGAGAACATGGAGTGTGATAAAATTATCCAATATCATTGATCCATAATAAATTAAGTACAACCCTAAATTGGCCTCCTCCCACCCTATAAATAAATGTTTCTTCTAAAGTGAACAAAAAACAACCCTATAATAAGTTCAAAAATATATACAAGATGGGCCCAAAATTGATATAAGATAGCCATTCAATGGATCGAGGATACAATAAGAGGGCATTGTCATCTACCAAATCTTTGTTTAGAGTTGAATTATGGATAGAAAAATATGTGGTTGGATTTATTTTCAAATATGTTGACAAGTGGACATTTATGCATTTACTTTGGAGTTGGTAGGCCAATTACTTTGTTATGGAGAATGTAAAATTTGCAAAATTGGTTTGAATACAAGCATTTAGGACTCTTGCTTGTTATTTATTGCAAGTCCCGACATTTCTTCTTGGTTTTCCCATCTTTCTCTATAGATTGCATATGTATGCATTTTTTGAAACCTATTGTCAAGAATAGGTGTTTATGACATAAATTTTTTATAATTCATAAGTAATTCAATAACTATTCAAAAAATATGAAATCACTCATGTTACATTCCACAATCTATTTACCTTCTTCTAAAAATGAGCTAAAAATCTTTTTGTCTATAGAAATCTATGAAAAAAGGCAAAACATCCTTTAAATGTTTGCTTTTAGGGTGAACTACCTTATCCCTAATTGCATTTGAATTCAATTTAAGTGTTACAACATAAAATTGATCAAGCTTGCCAAAGCCATAAATTTTGGATGATTTTTTCTCCTCATCTAGGGCTAGTTGAAACTTATAACTCCATTGTTAACATTTTGAGGAAATCATTGTATGTGCAAGCCAAAAATTGTTGAAAGAATAGCTTTGTATGAGAATTTTCTTGAAGCTTGTTCCCTATTGGATTTTTTTTAATACATTCCCCAATTTGAAATATTATAAAAAAATTTGAACACATGGCCAACTTTGTCACCAAAAAAAAGCCAAAAAAAGTTCAAGCATGAAAGTGAAATTAACTTGTGCAAAACCCTCCTCAAATCAAAGCTATCCAAAATTTGGGTGCCCTCCGATTATTTTTTTAATTTCACACACTATAATTCTACAATCTATGTGGTCAAATCCTCTCGTTTTATAATTATAGTGTGATAAAGTAGTCTATCACTAGATCTTATAGTAAGATACAACTAAATTTCAGTTATCATCTTGGGGGGCTTTTGCCATCAAAACAACCCATTTTGATGGGGTTTTTTTGGTGAAACATAGTCAAAGAACGTCAAAGATTAAGTGAAAACCAAACATGAGCTACAAGAACAAGTGGCAAATTGTGAGTATCTCTACCTATATCAAACACATATTTATATATAAACTAAAAAAGTGGATAGTTTGCATTTGATTGGATTACAAGATTATAGCATTTGAAGTGGTTACAAGAGGTGCTTTTGTAGAAATAGTAATATGAAAGTTAAATATTACAAGTCTAAATGCAAATGAATAATAGCATGTTGAGGCCATCATTCTTAAAACTCATTTTTTCTTGCCTAAAGATTTGAAAAGTGCAGTTATACAAATAGTAGTATTCTAGAATTGTTTAGTAATTAGAATTTTTCTTAAAGAATTATAGAGGATTGTGTCAAAGATAATAATTATAAAGAGACACTAAAAAATTATGCATTCATTTTTATTTGGGTAGGAATACTTACAATTAGCCACTTGTTTTTTTTACACTAGTGTATGTGGTGTTTGAGGTAGGTAATTTTTTGGTTCCATCTCTACAAAGAAGGTTCCTTCATTTGTTTCAATCTTGTAATCTAATCAAATACCTACTATAATCTTGCAATGTAATTAAAGAGAATCTGCACCATCAAGTTGACCAATGTTAATTATTATTTTTTTCACTCATTCTTCTAGTAGGGAAAGTCAAGATTCTATGATTGGATACCCAAATTAAACTTTTGATTATTGATTTTTATTCTTTGAATCGGAAATGGTATTGTCATATTGTTTTTTGGTGAAACCTAACTAAAATTTTTTAGGGATTAATCCTTAACCCCTCAATGCCCAAAGCCCGTATTGAGTTTCTTGGAATTTGTTCTAAAGTAAACAAAAAATCAAAAGGTTTGATAACCACAATCAATTTACGACTTCTCAAAATTTACTCTACTATCTCTCTAAATGAATCTCTAATGTGATTTTTCCTTAAGATATAGTGTATTTTAGACTCATTTCAAAGAGCCCCTTATACAAAATCAAAATTTGCAATGGACACCTATATAGTATATACAAATCTTGAATAGGAAATCATTAACATTCATTTTCAAAATTTGTTTTTTAATGCTAAGAATAGCCTTTTTTCAATGCATTTCCACTACAAATGGATCTAATATCACCCCACATGATGGAATTGACAACGACAATCTTTTAGAATGTGGGTAGGAAGAAAGCTAAGGTGCCCAAATCCATTCCCACCCCCTCCTCAATCTTGAACCCTACTTTTGAATCTATTCCTAACTTGTTCAACCATTGATTCCTATATTGATTTTTTGTATTTTCAACCAATATTTTGTTTGTTTTTTGAACCCCAACCTTGTACTATGCCATTGTCATGGTCAAAACAAAAGTAAAAGTAATTTTCTAATTTTTTAGAACCAAAAATAACTCAAAAATGCATAACTTTTCCATTGTAAGTTGGAATGCCACAAAACAAAGCCGGTGCACACCTCCTCGCCAAGGACTTTCCGACGGTACCAAGCATGCGGCTAAGGAACGCATGGTCTAGGAGATCTCAACGTGACAAACAAAAACAAAACAAAACAAAAAATAGCTTGTCTTAAGGTAAGGTATAGACTAGTGTGCCATGTGCCGTTGCCACAGTCAAAACAAAAGTAAAAGTAATTTTCTAATTTTTGAGAACCAAAAATAACTCAAAAATGCATAACTTTCACACTGTAAGTTGGAATGCCACAAAACAAAGCTGGTGCACACCTCCTCACTGAGGGCTTTCCAACGGTACCAAACACGCAATTGGGGGACACACGGTCCGGGAGATCTCAACATGACAAACAAAACAAACATCCTATCTTAAAGTATAGACTAGTGTGCCTTGTGTCATTGCCATAGTCAAAACAAACGTAAAAGTAATTTTCTAATGTTTGAGAACCAAAAAAAACTCAAAAATGCATAACTTTCACACCATACATCTGAACGCCACGAAACCAAGCCAGTGCACCCCTCCTCGCCGAGGGATGCACGGTTTGATTTAAGGTATGAATAAGATGCCAACCCAAATTGTCTTGATTCCTGTCCCAATGCATTTGGTTCCCAATTCCTCACACCCGTCCCCCCTTTTCATCCTTGTCCAAATTCATTCTCAAACTTGATCTCCCACTGAAAAAAGTGTGAGTTTCGAGTTTCCACCTGTCCTTGAAATGGGTTACCAAAGCTTACAACTGAGTGAGTGGGGGTCTTCCCTTGGTCTGCCCAATTGAAGTTCTGAACCCCAGAATTTGCCTGCCCATTTGTTTCAGAAAAGGAAAAAAGAAAAGTTCTGTGGAACCCCTTATTCTGATTTCTCCTGCCTGGCTCCCCTGCACTTTCCTGTCTGCTTGAAATCATTGGCCCGACTGCTGGGACTCCCTGGGGAGCAACATCCTCTGCCACTGCATCATGACGGAAGGGAAGGCCGACTGTTTCCCCCTCCCCTTGGTTAGGGTTTGGGTTCCACCATTCCACCTGGGCCGCTTTTGGCATCTCCAGGGATTCCAGGGGAGCCATCATGAACCCCATGCCCCTGCTGTAGCAATATCTAGAAACGTATTGTTTAACTTACAAATGGGTAAGAAAGAGATGCCATCCATAGTACACACATGGAAGAAGGCACGGCGGGAGGAGGGCCAGGGTGAACTCACCCCCTCATTGCCCCCGTTTAACCCCTCGGGAAAACGTTGTGCAATTTTTTACTTGCAATCAGATGATTTTTTAATTTGCAAATTCTGAATTCAGATTTGCAATCAGCGGCCCCAAATTAGCTAGGGGCAGTGTAGAAATTTAAAAAAAACAAAAACATGGCAAAAAGTAGGGGGCTTTTTTTCACAATTAACCCTGGCCGGGGCAATGAGGGGGGCGGTTCGCCCTGGCCGAGGACAAGAAAGAGGGGGGGGGGGGAGTGGGTCCCACTGGCAGAGGTCAAAAACTTCTCTCAAAACTCATATGAGCTTTCATTTGGCTCATAAAAAAAAGGAAAAAACTCACATGAACCATACTATACAGTACCATTGTACTATACAGTACTTGCATCCGTCAAATGATGACTATGCCCTGTGCCATTGCCACAGTCCAAATAAAAGTAAAAGTCATTATCTAATTTTTTTTAATTATTTAAAAGCTTCAAAAATCGATCATTTTCACACCGTGAGTTGGAATGCCACAAAACAAAGTTGGTGCACCCTTTCTTGTCTGAGGGCTTTCCCATGGTACCAAGAATGCAACTAAGGTGGGTACACCCAAAAGCGTCACTTATTGGTCTGTGGATATTGTGAAAGCTCAATAGTAAATTCTGAATACAAGAGATGACAAAGAAGTGCAAAGAAAGAATGGAATCGCAATCAATTTTCCTATTCTTCTCAATATGAAATTGTTGTAGGGCTTCAAAGTTTCTGCAGTAGGGTCCTTAAAAGCGTTCATAGGCCACATGGTAAAGGAGCTCTGACATCAAAGAATTGCCACTCCCAAGCTGCCAAAAGCTTAAGAAAGAAAGCTAAAATCGTCTCAAAGAACAATTAAAAGCATTGCAATCTGTACACTACCTCACTCAAAATAGGCTTGTCAGAGCTTGATTTTATAATGACTTCAAAGCACTTTCTTTAAAGCACAAGCATTAACCTCAATAGTTGTTATCATTTGTTCATTCAGTGCTGGCCCTTTTTTTATAACAATTTAATTGCACCTGACAAAGTTGTATTAAGCACCTTATTTGCACCTGACAAAAATGTGTTTAGTACCTTATTAACACCTGCACACAACTATTATGGCATTGTAATAATTGATAATCACCATACTCCTCTTACTGACAACATTCCTCACAAGTGAAAGCCATTTGAGGGCTATTTATAGCTAGCGTTGTAAGGCATAGGGCGACAATGGGTGTATTCACTATAAGGAATGCACGGTTCATGACATTTCACCATTAGGAAAAATCTGAACCCTATAGAAGGCCTTTAACCCCTAAAGTCCCATGACCATTTTTCTACCAAAATCACTTAAAACTACCACTTCTACTATAATCACCTACAAAATAAATTTTAAAAATTATTTTTTAGAATCTAACCGTAGGATCTTGTTCTACACTTGTCTTATATCATGTGATTTTTTTTTTATGAATTTTGACCGTATAGATTGAAAGATATTAGCATTCAAAGTGAAAGAAAAAAATTTCTTTCAAGAAGTCGCTATGATTGCCTGCAAAATAAGAAGCTCTATAACTTTCACATCTTTCATCCAAATGGAATGAATCAAAGCTTCCCATTTACAAAAAATATAATCTACAAGAAAAATATATTAAAAATTTTATTTCAATTTTTTGTGGATTATTTTTGCTGCCCGGTCTCCCCCATTTTGAGGTTATTGTGGCATAACTTTTGTTCCCGGGCATCGATTGTAACAAAAATTATATTCCCCAAAAGCTCTTAAGTTTTTATATCTTATGAGAAAGTTTTAAAAAGTTTCAGTAAAAATTGAGATCATAGGAGCCTGCCCGAAATCCATTTTGTCCCCCATAGGGACAATGGGACTTTAGGGGTTAAGGTTTTGTTTTTCAGCATGCCATAGTGCAAGTACAGGAAAAAATTTAAAATGTTTTATTTTTAATTTTTTTAATTGAAAAAATACTAAAAATTAATGTAGCACTTATGTGGTGCTTATGTGGCATCAATAGAGTCACATCTGTTGCTGTCATTAAAAAAATAATAAACAATAGAACACAGTTTCATTTCCTCTGTAATTGCATCGGGGGTTCAAAACTTGCGGCCTTTCGGAGGCCTAAATTTCTTTGTAATGCATAACAAACAAATAAGTAGCCTAATTTAAATTGATGGATATATAATTTAGGATATTATTATTAGTGTGCCTTATGTTGTTGCCATGGTCAAAATAAGAATAAGAGTAATTTTCTAATTTTCTAATTTTCTAATTCATAAAATATTTGAAATTCAATATCTTTCACACCATTTGTCCAAATGCCATGAATAAAAGCCTATGTATCCCTTCTCGTAGAGAGCTTTCCAATGGTACCAAGAACACAACTAGGAGATGCATGGTTTAGGAAATCTCACCATAACAAAACAAACAACCTAATTTAAGATATGGATTCTTTATCAAATCATTGAATATGAAGTTTATTACTCTATGAAGGGGCTTTTGAGTGGGAATGGATTGTATGAATTTAGAAGGGCAATTTGGGTTTGAAAGACTGGTATAAATGAAATGTTTGTTGGAAATGGATCTACTATTTTAAGCCTCCCTGACATAAATGTTGAATTCCATTCTTGATGCCTTCATTGGGAAGTAGACCCTATAATAAAGAACCAATAAGTTCCGTCCCCCCCTCCAAATTCTCAAGTCTTTGTATGACAACAAGGTCGTTTTTGTACCCATATACACAAATCCTATGATTCAATTTTTTTTTCAAAAATATTGAAAATTGAATTAAATAAATTACTTCAAAGTTTATTTTAGTGTAGAGAATCCATAATTGCCCACAAACTAAAACTCCTAGTAACTTTTATCTCATTAATCAAAATGGAATTATTTAAATCTTTCCACGTACATATAAATCTAGGAAATGAATTAAAATTTTTGTTTATGAAAAAAGTGATTTAAAAAATGTACCTAGATTGCCCGGTTTAGAAAAAAACTAAGTATTACAAAATAATTTTTTAACCATGTAGTCAAAAGTTATGAAAAATGTTGGGCCTTAAAGAGAAAGCCCATTCCCATACTGGGAATTTAAATGAAAAAAATCCCATTCATGGTGAGCTATTGAAAATCGCTATTTTGCCCCAAACCAAAGTTTGGTCTTTTAGGGGTTAATTCTTTAATGGAGAAATAGAGAATCCATTTTAGAAAATTCCACCTTTTTTCTTATATTTTTTATGAAAATATTATATCCAAATTGGTAAAAAAATCATCAAATTGGTAAAAAATGAAGGATATCTTTCAAAAATTCAAATATTACTTCAAATGAGCTCTAAGTAGATAAAAATGAATTTTTTCATCCATCAGTTTTGTTCAAGATTCTTATATTGGTTGTTTAACATTTCTATACTATAGATTTTGAAGATTTTTCTTTGCAAATATCCTTTTATTCAAAAGGTATCAATAGGTTTAGACTCAAAAAGTCACTTATTGTAGTTAAAAGAATGACTTGAACAAAAGAGTAAAACAAATATTTAAAAACCACTATGATAAGAACTTGCCGTTTTTTAATCTAGAGGGGAGAAGTTCTTTTTTAAAATCCCAAATGTTCAATCTACAATTGATTTAAGAAAGAAGTTTTTAATTTATAGCTTCCAATATTATTGAAAAATGTTGGTTTGTGTACTAATTGATGGAGTTGTATGGGTATAAACCATGAATCATATTTTATAACTATTAATATATTGTTTGAGAGTCATCATTAAACTTAATTTTTCTACATTGCATTTTATATTATATCCTTACAATTTTGGAAATTTAGACTACCCCTTGGTTCTTTAGTAGTTAAGCATTGTTGAAGATTAGGATTCGTCCACAAGGATGGGTAGGGCCATGGAGTTGGTATAGTCCTTCAATTGCTAAGCTGAGAGGATGGACAAGGCCCTCTAGGTTGGTATGGTCCTTTGGGGGTTAAGTATTGTTGAAAAATTAAGGTCTATGGACAAGGCTTCGGGGGTTGGTATTGTCCTTTAGGGGTTAGGCATTGTTGAAGATTAGAATCCATCCATGACAATGGGATAGGACCTCAAGGTTGGCATGGTCCTTTAGGGGTTAACCCTTAAACGTCGAGGCGGATGTTTTACGTCCCATGGATGACAAGGAATTATCCTGTGTAGGACAGAAATGCAACTATTCATCCTTGAAATTAGGGGTAGAAAGGAGAAATCTCCTACAATAGTTTGACTCCCAATGATTATTTTTGTTTTTTTTAAACTAGATGATGTCACATGGGTCCCAAAGGGCTGATTTCCACAGTCACCAGCCCCGCGTTTAAGGGTTACGCATTGTTGAAGATTAGGGTGCATCCATGAGGATGGACAGGGCCCTGGGGTTTGGTATTTTTTGAGTTTTGTACACTGTGCCGAATACTACCCATTCCTAACACCAACAGCCAACATTCCTTAAAAAATTGTAACAGCTTAAATAAAAATGTAACAAGTATGCCCGTACAGGCATTGATTGACAGAGGAACTTCACCTACTCCACTCAATGTTTGGAGTTTTTTTGGGGATTTTTTTTTGTTGTCATTTTGTGAGTCATGTAGTCATGCATATTTCTATAAAACTGGCGCTTCAACTGCAGTCCAACAGCGACAATTGGAGCCTGGAATATTCTTTCCTAGTGTGAGAATCTCTCCCCGTTGCTTTCCTGAGAACAGTGGAGCAAATGGGCACATGTGCTCATGAATTCATCGCCCACCCTACTGCATGAAGATTCGCCCTGAACTGCAAACTATAGTTGCAGTAGTTTAGTTTATTGTTATTGTTTTTTTATTTGACACAAGCAAAGGCGCCCTTGATCCCACTGCAAGAAAGAAACAAAAACAAACACTGAAGACCCCAGCCGCAACAGTTGCAGTAGTGTAGGTTTTGTCTCCAGCTTGCTGACTGACTGCCGGACCAATGGAACGGAACGGCTGCTTTTAGGGCTCTTTTATGGATGGAAAATGATGGAGGGGTTCAGAGAGTACGGAGCAATTAACTTGGAAAGAATGTTCCGAGGTATTGATGTTCTTCCTTTTTCAGTCAGTGGATGTAATTGCTGAAACTGGTGAAAGGACGCTCACTACTACAGTAGACATTGTTGATCAGAGCATCCTCACCCATCTTGCAAAACGGATGAACCTCTAACGAGGCTGGCTTGAAAACCTTGCTTGGCTTGTAAAACAAGGCTGTTTTGTTGGCTTGCAAACTGGTTTGCAAACAATATACCACCAAAAATTCCAACAAGTCAACCTGCATTCCAAAAGCATCCACCCACATCCTTGAATACGTGCACATCATCCTGAAACATCAACAAAACGTCTGCAAATTGGGAACCATCTGTTTCTTGGTCATTTGGCTTGTTAACCAACTTGCAGATGGGGTTGTCTACTTCCCCACAACTTGGAAAGTGGATGCCCCCCCTTTCACCAGCCACATCACCAACCATTTGGAGTGATGCTCTAACCAAGCTTGGAAGGGGGGGTCCTTTTTTGCTTCTGCACAAAGGAGAGCCTCCAACGTTGAAAGTTTCTAAAACTATTGGAGAAGGTGATATGATGTAAGGGAATGGGCCAGCTTACTTTGCACAACAACAATTGAAGGCTTTGTATTATACTTGAATTTCCCAAGGTATCTCAAAGGGAATTATACCTCCACTTGGAAGGTGGAGGTTAAACGGGATAACAATGTTACGTAAATTTGTCGCACGAAGTGGGACCAAGAGGGTGAAAATGCAAAGTCTCTGGAGTAAAAGTAAAATCTTGCCCCCTATTTTGTGCCATGTCTAGGGTACGTTCTTCACATACACACCCTAGTGAATCTAGGGTCTCCAATTGCAATTTTTTTCACATGTGAAAAACAAAAGAATTCCTGTATTTTTGTGCAAGGCAAAAATTCCTGCATTTTCACCCTGCTGGTCCCACTTTGCTGGGTTTATATATCTCTTGTTTTGACGAATGGAGAAACGTCTGGATGAATAAGTGAGGTTTCATCCAGATTTCGCCTGTTTCATCGATGGAAAGAATGCCGGGACTACTGTATAGTTTCATCACTCCAGGTGAGGCGGGGTTGCCCAAGATTAAACGCGCTACCTTGACGTAGGCAGTGGGGCATCTACCCTGCCCACCCACTCCCAAGAGTTGACCCAGCAGAAACTGTAGAATGTAGCGGCAGAATGTCTCCTCTGCGTACATGACCACTTCAGAGCGGCACTGGACTGGACTGGACTGCTTCGCCATGCCACGGGCACGCAGGGCTGGCCACCCAAAGGCCATTTATAGTAGGAACCAATAACGAAGGAAAGAGGTGCAGGGAGCGTGTTTTTTACCAGTGAATCAGAACATTCTGTGCCGATGAAGTAACTGAAAGGGGACCCCTACTGTGAACAAAAGTGTCAGTTGCGTACGGCCATGGGGTGCCCAAAAGGGCCACGGTTATAGTTGTATGACGAGCCTCTTGCGGAAGCGGTTTTGCCCCTGTGTGTTTTACCCCTGGGGAAAAATGCAGGAACCTATTATTTGCTACGCAATTTTTTTAATTTCTATTTCTATTTTTCCAAATTTTGAGTTCATACTTGTAATCAGAAGCCCCTAATTAGTTAGGAGCACTACAGAGAAATTGAATTAACATGTCACAAAACAAGGGGCTTTTATTTTACATTCACCTCTGCTTGAACCTGTGCAAGAGGCTTGTCATACAGCTATAAGGGCATTGAACCTCTGCAAGAGGCTTGTCATATAGCTATAAGGGCATTGAACCTCTGCAAGAGGCTTGTTATACAACTATAAGGGCGGCCCTAAATAGCTCCACATCAACACAACCACTACCAAGAAGGATTGACCATATATTGTTTGGTGTTTTATCGTTGTAGAAAATATTGAAATTTTTTATTTGTTGCATATGATAAAATTTACAAATTCTAAATTCATAATTGGAATTAGAGACCCCAAATTAGCTAGATGACATGAAGAAATACAATTTTCAGTGGCACAAAATAGGGGGAAATTTTTTACATTTATCCTTTGATGGAACAATACATGGATTGATCTTCCCTGGCCCTTTAACATCCCATCATGATATAAGTTTTGTTGTGCCTTCCATCACTTCCGCATTTGGTGAGCAACAAAGGGCCTTTGTAAAAGGTAATTTTACACTCACATAAACTTAGTCAATTTTGACTATGGATGAGGTGGAGGCTAGTGGGTGGGGGATTAAAGGAAGGGAATTATTTTTACAATGATGAGGAGAAGCAATTGTAACTTAGCACCCTGGTGGTAGTTGAATAATGATAGTTTTTTAACGAGTGGTTAGTATGGAGCATGGGGTGGACATGACACTGTCACATCTCCCATAGTAGTAAATGCCTCGCCATTAGTTATTGTTGTGGTTAATTGTGGTACAACTCATGGTGATGCTACAATACTGTTTATCAATGAGGCAAGGGATGCCTTTTACATCCTTGAAAATGTAACACCTTCTAATAGTGAACAAAATTGTCTTATATGCTCTTCAACCAATCCCATCCCTTGAATTAATTGATAACCCCTCTTCAAACAATCCCATCCCTTGAATTAATTGATAACCCCTCCTTGGAATCTAGTAAAGCATGATACCTTTCTAATATGGGGAGGAACATTTCCAAGTTATACAATGTTATATATAGTGACTATAAAAACATTTTGTATTCTTACAAAGATTGTCATAGCTAATTGAGTAATTAAAGATTTTCAACAAAATTTGGACATATTCATTGTAGTACAAGCAACACACTTGCTTAAAATAAAATATCAATTTAAAAAAGATTTAATCAATTTTATTAGTGAAGAAATTTTTTAATACAAGTAAATATTTTCTAAAGATTCTTAGTAAGTGGAATGACAATTTTCTTAGAATTTTTTGGAATGTAATAGTTACATTCCAATAGTTAAATTTTTTTGATTGTACAAAATATTTGAGAACCATTGTATATAATATTATATGACTTGGCAATGTTGTTTCCATATTGGAATAGTATTATGCTTTTCTAGATGCTAGAGAGGAACTTTTCAATTTATTCAAGGAGTGGCGGATTAATTTTGGCGCCATATAAGACATTTTTGTTTACTATTAGTAGGTGTCACTTTTCAAGGATGTAAAAAGGAACTCCTTGCCTAATTTTTTCATTGATGAGTTTGGAAATAGTTTTGATATGAAATTGAAACATACTAATGCCAATGGTGAAATTGCTCTAGTAATCAAACTAAACCATGTGGATTTTTTTTTTCAAATGTGAAAATTCAGTGTTCAAAATGAATCTTATGATTGTTTATTTTTTAAAAAGATGCTCTAATTGCTCCCCAAACAAGATTCTCTATAATATTCTCATCGCTGGTCCCTAATAGAATGAATCAAATCTTTCCAAACATATTTTCTATTAGAAACAAAATTTTAAGAATTTCATTTTGAAGATTTGTGTTTTTTTTGTGTGCTTGACATTTGACAAATTCCATTTTGAGCTTAATATGATATAACTTTTGCTTACAAGCACCAATTGAAATAAAAATCATATTCCAAGAAAACTAATGTATTTTTCTATCTTCAAAAAATATTTCAAAAAATCATGCCAAAATTTGAAATTGTAGGAATCTATCCAAACTTTCATTTGTTCCTTGAGGAGACACTTGGTCATTTAGGGATTAAATCAACTAGTGTAGGTTCTACAAAATATCATTACAAATATAGTTATATGAAGGATGATTTACATGGGCACATGACAACTTCATCACTATGATAAAGTGGCATATTTTTTTGGCCTTGGATAATAAGAGGATAAATTATTTCTATCACTAAAAATTGATACTTGTTCTTGATTTGGGCATATGATATTTTTTCATTAGTCATTCAAAGAAAAGATCAAGCTGAATTGTTTTATCGACACTTGAATAACATTATAAGAATTTCAAACTTGAAATCCTTAGAAACCTATTATTGACACTTTACTATCTTCAAATGGATATGCATGAAGTATAAAATACTTGAACTCCTAGTTTCAACAACCTCTTCAACCTCTATAGGTTATCCTCGTATAGCTTATTATTCAACAATTTTGACAAGTTGTAGAATGCATGTAGTTTCATTTTCACTCCAAATGGAATCATGTCTCTTTTAGATTAGTTGCTATTTAATAGGGAATGTTTAGAAGTTTAAATATTACCTTGTTTCAAAACCAAACAATTTGCTACATTGAATGTGCATAAGTTTAAATAGGACTTTATTTCAAAATCAAATCATTGTTTTGTTTAGAGAATGTTGGGAAATTTGAAAAGGGCCTTACTTCATAATCAAGTCATTATTATAGAGAATGTACAAAAGTTTGAGTTGGACCGTACTTCAAAAGTAAGCCAAGGCTATAAGGATGTTTAGTTTTCTTGAATAAGATGTGCATAGAATCATTTTTAATTTTTAATTGGAAACAAAAGAGAGTACATGAGTAGAAACATGTGAAAAATATCTACACAATAAATAGAAATGGCTATTTGGTGTAAATGAAAAACATTATTAAAAAAAACATATGAAAGTAGGTTCAACTAATACTTGTGCACTTGACTTACTTTAGAAAATGACCCTTGAACTAGACCAAAAGACATTGGAAAAGTTAAAGTAATTTGTGGATATGATTAGACTTAATAAATACTTAACCATAACCTCTCCACAACTTAAAAGAATTGAGTTTGAAGAATTAATGATAATGTCTTCATTTACATACATTAGGTAAACAATTGAGCTATGATACAATAATTCCCTTTTGTATTTTCAATTGATTTGTTATTTGGAAATGATTAGATGTGGTTTCTTAGGCATAGCTTACACCATATTGAGAGGTGAGGAAGCCAAATTTTTGAAGGTTTTTATTGGTTGAAATTGAGAAGTCCTTGAAAAATGAATTAAACAATTTTTGTTGTTTCATGCCCTCTTGGTAGTTTACACCAATTCAAACATTAAGACCTCCAAAGGAAAACTTCTCAATGGCAAACAAAAGGGCTTTGAAAAGGAGGCTTCTCAATTTTCTAAACTTCTAGTGTATGGTGTAAGGTGGATACTCCCTCAATTGTACTTTGCCAAATATTGACATCGTCACTATGTGTACTTTTGCATATGATATCCAAACGTTGTGTTCTTTGGTGTGTTGGAAACTTCCTTTCACTTGCCAACAAGAAAATCAATGAAAATTGACGAGTGTAATAATAGTCAATAACAAGGCACAATAACAAAAAGTGGCAGTTTTAGGGGTATTCACGTTAAACCAATCAGGCTAGGGAGGATTGACCCATCCAAGGGTAAATGTAAAAACTGCCCCCTCTTTTGTGCTACTTAAATTTTGTATTTCTTCATGTCTCCTAGCTCATTTGGGGCCTCTGATTGCAAATATGAGTTCAAAATTTGCAAATTTCATCGTAAGCGGCAAGTAAAAAATTCCAATGTTTTCCTTGCAAATGGGGTAAAACATGGGTCAATCCTCCCTGGTTTTCGACATAGGACCCTAACTTCCACGTTTCTGCGAGAATCAACCCAAGTGAGAGTTACATTGGGAAGCCCTCACCGCTTGAGGCGGAGCCCGCCTGTCTGTCTCCACGTCGACCAGCGATCATATCCAGGGCCAGTACCGTAATTTCCCTTTTTTCTTGCAGGTACAAGAATCCGTCCATGTGCAGAAAGGACACTAGTTACAAGCAGGTGCCGTGATTTCCTTTGCAAGTCAGCCAGCTTCCCTGGGCAACTTCTTACAGTATTATCCTTTTTGCCGAAGATTCGTCCGCCACTCGAATTGGAACCAACAACTGGAATACCGAGAGTGGATGACCCCAGAGATTCCTGGACCAACTCCTGCCTGAACCGATCATCGAGTGCTCCCCGCCGTCCCTCGCCCCAGGAGGTACTGTATCAGAAGTTGTTACAGACTACAGTAGCAGTGGCTTATAGAAAGCCAAGGAAGCGAAGAATACGCTAAGAATGTGGGTGCAAGCCAGCAAAAGCAACGCCAAACAGCAACGTTCGTCACAGCTTTTGTCTGGAATTGTTCCACCACTACTAGTCTGCATAGGGGCCGTGTAGGGGGGCGGACGAGCTCGTTGTAGCTTTTGATACTGTGTGCATGAGCTTCGGGGAGTGCAGTGAAAAGGAGCAAGCTTGCTTGCTTTTTGTCGAGGACGGTGTCTTCTCAAACTCTTGGTTGTGGGGATACCACCCCGGTCTTTCACTTTGTTCATGTTTGGTAAGCAAGCTTGTTTCGCAAGCTTTGGATCCCAAGGTTTGGATCCCGAGATTTGGATCCCGCTGGACACCGTTTTTTCCCTGTTTTGGGTTGTGTGGATGAGGTCGAGTTCTTACAAATTTAGAATCCGTTCAAGGGAGTTCCGAGGGTAGAGGCTGGTCAGCGTGCGTGCGCTGGAAGTGCAAGCTTTCGTTTCTTCTGTCTTTGAAGAAATTTTCGTGGCGAGCGAGGTGGCTGTTGGAGTTGTGAGTTTGTGGCAATGTGTCGAGGTGGCTGTCTGGAGTGAAGAGCATGGTATTGTTGGGGTGCTGGCTCATGGAGTTGTCTTGAACCATGTGTTGGTCGCGACCTCTGTTTTGCACTCATCACACCCTGGCCTCTGCGTGGATCCCCTAGAAAGGGTTTAAGCTGGCTTGAATGGCACCGAAGCTGTTCAACCTCCAAGGAGGGTGACGGGCAACAGCAGGGGTGGGAAGGAAGCAGACGAAGTCGATTCAAGCGATGCCGGGTTTCTAGATTCGCACACTGGCGTCGGCGTGGACGAGGAGTTTGCAAAGGGCAGAAGAATTGAGATGTAAGGATTTGTTCATGCTCTTGGTTCCGGGACACCCTACGAAACACTCGCCAACTTGCTCTTGTCGGTGACCAGGACGCATCAGACAGACGCCGAGCTTGAGCTCGAACTTGACCTTGTTGTCGACATGGATCCCGAGACGGGAGGTTCGATGATGCAGGTACCATGATGCTCTTGAAGTTGGTTTCGGTGTTGTTGCATGAAGGATCTTAGCTTCGTTGTTTTGGATCCCAATCTCAAGCAGAATTAGCATTAGCACTTCGGAAGCGCTGTTATTTTAGGCAGACCATGTAGAAGATTGCATAGCGGGCATCGGGTCAGACCTTGTGAATTGCAGGTTGGTTACCGAATTTGGCCACAACGTCAAAGTACTAACTCCCTTGTAAAGTTTGGAACTCGGTCCTGAAACCACCTTCTTGTTCAGGCCTGATTTATACCTTTGATGTGTGACGGGTCTTGGGCTTCACAAATTTTTAGCAGAGTAGGTCATGTGTGGGAGTTTCTTTTGTTTTATTTGGATTCATACTTTCTTCATTGATTGCGGCCTACATGGTCGTAGAAAACTTGTTGTGATCTGGGTTATATTTTTCACGACACGATCAATGGAATTGGCCATTTTAAAACCACGAATCCTTGGTGCGTTAGAGGGTTAACGGAACTGATCACCTCGAAATAGACGGTGTTGAATTGTTCTACCAGGCGGCGAGAATAGGATTGTACTGAAATTTTAGGTTCAAAAGAGTGCTTGTAAACCTTGTGGTCTAGGAGTACGCTTACATAATGAAACCTATTTGTTCTACCAGGTACGGGAGCGCGCAACATCAGTAGCTTTGAATATGTTTCGTTCCTTATGCAGATCACACAACAAGCACACAAAGATTGTCTGTGTCATAGAGTTTACCTCCAAGGGTAGCCCTCTCTATTTGTTTCCATATGGTACAGTTGGTAGAATTTACTCCACAGGCTCTTCCTTCACGTGGTTATTCTTTTTCTTCTCTTCACAGAAAATCTCTATTATGAGTGCAAGTTAACATGTCACTCTGGTTCCCAAACATAGGTGATTTGAGGGTGTGTGGAATTGTTGATCTGCAGGACCCAAAATTTCCAATGAAGACGATCTTAATATTGGCATACCAGAGCTTTGGTGTAGTGTATGGTGACCTGAGCACCTCTCCTCTGTACGTGTACCGGAGCACATTTTCAGGCAGGCTTCGTATGCATGACAACGATGACGAGATACTGGGCGTGTTGTCCTTCATCTTCTGGACGCTGACTATTATTCCCGTCATCAAATATGTGTTCATCGTGTTGAGTGCAGATGACAATGGCGAAGGTGAGTCAGCTAAGCTCTCAACTTGAGGGTGGGTCTCGCATTTGTAGTTAACCAGGGTTTTCATATCGGGCGGGTATCCGAAGACCACGCCCGGTGGCAGCCCTGTTTTGCAACTGAAGATTTGTTTGTAGGAAATTGTGTCACTTCTTTTGTGCTACTTTAGAAGTGAGCTAGTTGTTAGCAGGATGCGGGGTTGCAGGAAAACATTCTCTACCAGAATATTGGATGCCTTGATGAGTCCAGCAGTCAAATATATAAATCCAGTGTGCAGATATCATGTCAAAGGACTATTAATTGAATAACTATGTCATAGAAGCAGTATTTCTTGGAGCCCATTCTACAGAAATACTGATCGGTCATGCATTCCTTGTTAGGTGATGATCATAAGCCTATTGAATTGCTACGAGGTGAAATGCGTGTACTTAGAGCACGCATAGTCAGATTAGTTTCATTAGTACGGTTTCACTAAACTGGAGCATTCAGAAAAGGGCTGCCAATTCCGAACTCCAGCTATTTGAGGTTCCCATTTGGAACTCAAGCAGTTCAAGAGAACTAACATGAAATCTCGTGTTTACGTCTGTTTTAGGTTTTAGATTTCCTAGGTTTCAGATTGGCAACTGCAAATCCATCTTCACACTTGAATTTCTCCTCTTAAATTTCCAGTTTAACAAGTACATGAGGTTAACTGTCTCAACAGGTGGAACATTTGCTCTCTACTCCCTTCTGTGTCGCCACGCCAAGCTGAGTTTATTGCCCAACCAACAAGATGCCGATCATCAGCTGTCCACGTACAAGGTGGACAGCGCGCCCCAGCAGTCGAAGCAAGGGTTGCGCGTGAAGAATTTCCTTGAAAAGCATCCTCGCTGTCGCACAGGGCTGCTTATCATCGTCTTGTTGGGGACTTGCATGGTCATAGCCGATGGTGTTTTCACACCTGCCATTTCTGGTGCGCCGCTCTTTCTTGGATACTCTAATTTGTCACCGATTTGGGGGAGGCTTGAGATGGTTATTCAACATCATGTCATGTTGCTTCATTAGTTGTTGATTTTGTTACATTGGCACGATTCTGGGTACCAAGAGTTGTGACATTCGTCTGTCACAAAGCTCTAAAAAAAACGAGGATTAGTAAAGATTTACGTTTCAGGCCGCGCTTTGTGAAAAAAGACAAAGCATCCAACTGTTAGGCTGGCGATTACAGTGATGAACCTTTTCTTCAATTTCGTGAATCTGGCGTGATTTTGGGCGTCCAAAACTGTAGATTCGTCTGCACAAAGCTTTGAAAACTGGGATTGTTGTAGATTTATGTTTGAGGCCGCGCGACCTAAAACTGCCAAGGTCATGGAATTCCGCCAATGTAACGTAATGAACAGGGTTAATGGTGTGCTAGCCTACCCGGGAATGCCCTGTTATACACATGGCTTCTACGGTGGCTTCTAATGTGAGAGGTGATATTGAGGCTACGAAATATCTCCATATGTATGTCTTCTGATGCTGCATAATGCACTACGATGTCTTGATTGCTGGTGTTTTTGCATTTGCTGCAGTTTTATCAGCAGTTACAGGTATTAAAGTCGCGGTACCAAGCCTTCACGAAGGTGAGTAATCTCTTTCCTCTCTATTCACGAACTCTCTTTTTCTGAGGCGATTCAACGTTCAAGATCATTGTCTGCTAGTTCTCTAATTTTAAGGAATCTGAGTAACCTTGCTTGTAGGCTGTGTATTGCCCAAAAATATCCTGTGGTTCACCTCTCCATTGTAGATCACATAACATTCTTGAACAGACTTCTCGGGTTTCTTCTCAATCTAGAATGTAGTTGTCAACCTAGAATATAGGGCCCTAGCCAACAATCACAGAGAGATTTCAGTGAATTGCTACAAAATCTTGGGACGGTTTCACTCTTTTGATGTATGCACACACTTTTGAATGAATAAATGAAATTTCTTCCGTATTTTTCATGTTTCATGCATGCCTGTGGATGTAAATTGCTTCACCTCTGCTGGAAAGGCCGCTCTCTGCACTCAGCCCAAAATAAATGAAATAAAATCCGTGATTCTTTGGTTACAAGTAGAGAGCCCAAACGTCCTCAACCAGTGAATGGAACTCTTCATTTGGACTGTTGTAGGAAAATTGGTATTGCTAATCTTATTGAACGCGTTCCAATCAGTACCTTCAATTCAGTAGTGTATTTTGAAATCCAAGTCTACGAACCAGCTCTATCGGTAGGAACTCGTCTGCTCCTACAGATATCTGGAATCTTCCAAAATCTCTTGATTATTGCGCCGTATTTTCCAGCTGAATTGAAGGTGATAGATGGCTAATTGGAGTTGGAATGATTATTATGACAGGTATTGTGACTGCAGTGTCCTGCTGCATACTGGCTGGTTTATTCGCTCTTCAACATGTTGGCACACGCCGAGTGGCGTTCCTGTTTGCACCCATTGTGATTGCGTGGCTCTTTTGCATCTCCAGCATTGGAATTTACAATATTATAGTTTACAATCCGCGGGGAATCTGGTCGGCATTGTCTCCATATTACATGTACAAATTCCTGAAAAGTACTGGAAAGGATGGTTGGATATCGCTCGGTGGAGTTGTGCTTTGCATTACAGGTAGGTGCTCCTCAAAATCGTTGTCTTCTTTGACTTCCTTCCTTCTCTGATTATTATGAGAGTGCTTGATTTTTGGCTAGAGTCTGTACAACGTTTTCTTTGACAGCAATTTACGCTTTTAACTTGATTACATATTAGCAAGCAGAACACATTACTATTTGGTTCTGCTACTGGAATATCATCTTGAGCCTTCCAGACTAATCATGAAGGCTCTCATCGTGTATTGAACTAGGTTTGATAAAATCAGAATTTCAGTGATTTTTTTTAACATGAATGGTCGTGAGATATGCAACAGAGAAATGACAATTATGTAGGTCAATCATGGTGTCCCTCTCCATTCATTTTTTGTAATTGTTGGAAGGTTGTGAGTTTAGGTAAAAAGTTGGGTTGCCTATGAATTTTAGAGAGGTCTTTCATGAGTCTTTCATGGTGTCCTTACATTCTCATGATCTATCAATCTTCCTGTGATATCTAGAAGTTTTTGGTATCAAATTCTAATTTTAAGTTTACTGAAAACTATGTTACTACCCTGGAAATTGAAAGGTGCAATTGAGAATTTGAGATTGGGCTTACTGTAAGGTGCAAGATGTATGACTAACCAACTCGACCTTGTGGTGTCTACAGGAACTGAAGCGATGTTTGCAGATCTTGGTCACTTCAATCAACTCTCTATCAAGGTATTATCTGAGTCTGCGAACTAGTGGATGTTAATTGATTATTGAGTTGAGTGATTTTTCACATTAATTAATTTTCCACATGACTCTCTCAAGCTAGTTGGCTCTCTGGTTTGAAGGCTGGAATAACAGCTACCTCTGGTGGATGAGGCATACGCAGATGCAAAAGCTAGCAAAAGTACATATGAATGTGATTTCATTAAACTGGCGGAAATTTACAACATCGACACTGTTCAAGACTGACGCTTTGAAACATAAATCTTTTACCCGCTTTAGTTCTAGAGCTTTGTGCAGTTGAATGTCACAATTTTGGCACTTGAATCTGGCCAATATAACGAAATTGACGTTTTCATCAGAAGCTTACCAAAATACCTTAGCTAAAGCTTTTGAGTCAGATCTGTGCATGTCGTTGATGTTTTTTCCAATGTCAATGTGGTTGCAGATTGCCTTCACGACTGTGGTGTACCCAAGCTTGTTGTTGGGCTACTTTGGGCAAGCTGCTTACTTATCCAAGCACCGTGACGAAGTTAGAGACAGCTTCTACAAGTCGATTCCAAGTATGCCATCTTCTTATCACAGTTTCCATTTTAGATGTTTGAGAATACATGAGATATGAGGTTGTACAACCAACAGGGTTTTAGAACGTAAATGCATGTTTGTTGTATAATGTCGTCACTTTTTTTCCAAAATGTCCACCATCTTACCATTGTTATCAACACCAATTAGATGCTTTGCAGTCGCTTGATCGGATGTTTCATGAATAGTGTGATCAATAGGTACATTTTTCCGTACGGTAATTAATACTATTCATTTGGGTTACTAACATTAGATTTCAATTTAGTGTAGCGCAAGCATATATTAACTAAATGCAGCATTAAAATGGGGTAAGAGTTGAAAAATGGTGACAAGTGGCACGCATTGGAAATGTGCAGAGCCGGTGTTTTGGCCGGTATTTGTGGTGGCCACCCTGGCCGCGATTGTGGGGAGTCAAGCGGTGATTTCAGCCACGTTTTCGATCATCAAGCAATGCGTGTCTCTGTGCTGTTTCCCGAGGGTGAAGGTCATCCACACATCCAAACGAATCCACGGCCAGGTCTACATTCCGGAAGTCAACTGGGTGATGTTCCTTCTGTGCTTGGCCATCACCATTGGATTCCGGGACACAATCACCATTGGGAATGCATATGGTATGTACGATTCAGAGCGCCATAATTGTGACATTCAACTTGCGCAAATGCTGTAGAAACACTAAAATCAGGCGTAGATTTAAGTCTCTAGACATCATATGAATAAGTGTCAGTGTCATGAACTAATGCTAATATTATGCTACTGACATTACTTTTCCTTCTTATTCTGTTTTTGGAAGCTAAGACGTCATTCAATTTCATTATATTAGAAGATTCAGACTGCTGAAATTGTGACATTCAATTGTTCAAAGCTCTAAACACTAGGGCCGCCATAGATTTAAGTCTTTAGACACCCATGTGAAAAAGTGCTTGTGTCATGTGTTTATGCTGATACAATTCTCTTGACGTAAGCATTTTCGTTCTTATTCTGGTTTTGGAACCCTAAGCGTCAATTTCATTATACTAATGTAATTCATACCGCCACATTCACCTGCTCAAGCTCTAAATCACAAAAACAGGCATAGGTTTGAGCCTTTAGACACCCATAGACACCCATATGCCATGACCTTGTGCTAATATAGCGCTGTTGTCCTTAGTATTTTCGTTCCTCTACTATTTTCGAAGCTAAAACGTCGATTTTATTACATTAGTGATTCATACCGCCACAAGTGTGACATCCCTCTGCTCAAAATTTTATAACCCCACTAAAACCAGTCATAGATGTGAGTTTCTAAACGCCCTTATGATGAAGTGCTAATGTCGTAAATTTCTGCCCATGTAATATAGAGATGTTTGTCAAGTATTTGATGAGTTTCATGTGGAATTTCATGCCGAGTTGTCCACCAGTCATAATCTCCTTGCAAACCTTACTTCAGACTTTCGAATCTCATACTCTCCTCCTCATATGTTTGCACTACTTCACGAGTATTTCTAATCATATCGAGTCTAAGAGGACTAAATTGTATTGAATGGTGTTACAGGCCTGGCCGTGATCACCGTGATGCTAGTCACCACCTGCCTGATGGCCCTCGTAATCCTCATCGTCTGGGGCCGCTCCATCCTCTGGGCCTTAGCCTTCCTCCTCTTCTTCGGCGCCATCGAGCTCTTGTACATCTCGGCCTGCATCATGAAAGTCCCCCAAGGCGGCTGGGTTCCACTAGTCCTCACCGTGGTGTTCATGAGCATCATGTACATCTGGAACTACGGCACCGTGAAGAAGTACGAGTACGACCTGCAGAACAAGATGACGATGCAGACGTTGATGGGCATCGGAGAGAGCTTGGGGTTGGTCAGGGTGCCTGGGGTGGGGCTGGTGTACACGGAGCTTGTGACCGCGGTGCCGCCCATCTTCGCGCATTTCTTCACGAATTTGCCGGCGTTGCATGATTTCGTGGTGCTGGTGTCGGTCAAGAGTGTGCCGGTGCCGTATATTCCGTCGAGTGAGAGGTACCTCATTGGGAGGATTGGACCCAAGAGGTTGAGGATGTACAGGTGCGTTGGCGGAACTGTGGGTATAATTTGCTTTGTAAACCCTAAACGTCAGTTATTTTGGTTGGATCTTGTTGCCCAAGTGACAGAGGATTCCATCGCATGCATTGGTTGGACACGGTATGAATAAGCTATGGAGTTTCAAAGTATTGGTCTCTGGGTGTTACCAAAACCCGACTCATTTTCTTTATATGTTCGAGGGAGTGCCGCTTGGTTGTCTTCCTGTTGTAGTTGCCCCTGGTTAATGCACTCTTTGTCCACCTAATGAAGCATCTGGAATAAGGTGGGTGTCCCACCTGCACAGGAGTGTGTATAGTGGTCATGAAGTTATTAGATTCTAATTGGTGAATGTGAGAATTCTGAAGAACCAAAAATTACGATGTTCTGGATTCACGAGTGTAACTTAGTATCATATCATCAATTTCGTTAAATGGGCGGAAATTCACGACATTGGCACTTTTAAAGGCAGGCTAAACCCCAGAACATAAAGCCTCTACCAGTCGTAGAGATTTTCATGGTTTGTGCAGTTAAATCTCACAATTTGGGCATTTCAAATTGCACCAGTATATGACAAAACATTCATTATAACAACTTTCTCGTGATTGAACTTCTCCTGAAGTTTTCATTTATCTCTGCGTTTCTTGTGCTTGACGTTTCCCCTGAAGTTTTCATATCTCTCGGCGGGGCTTTTGTTTTTTTCAGATGTGTGGTGCGCTATGGCTACAAAGACATCCACAAAGACGACGAAAAGTTCGAGGACAAGCTGATTCAGAACCTGGGCAACTTCATTTTGACCGAGGACGAGTTGGAGCAGCCTGAGGGCTTCAATGGAGAGAACGGCACCGACGGGCCCCTGCAGTTCTCGAGCATCCGTTCGTCCAGTCTGGTGCACGCGGTGAACCACGAGGGGGCCATTCTGGACAGAGCTTCCAAAGGGAAAGAGCCTCTTGGATTCTCCCAGGTAGGCTACCACTCCCTGCTCCCTGTTTTTCTTTCTCTCTATTTTAAATTTATGCAATGCAGTTCTAGCTCTATTTGTCATAGATCCTGAAGTTACAATTGGTTAAAATGGCGTGATTCTGGACGCCAAAACTTGTGACATTAATCTCACAAAGCTCTGAACACATTAGACTCCTGTAGATTCACCTTGAGAAGTACAAACGTTTTGAAATTTTCGTTTGGGTTAATCGAGGGTCGCATTAGATTGAACAGAGTGAAGCGGCAAGCTTGAGATAACAAGATTGGTGCAAGAATCATTTTTATTTGCTTGATTTCTACGTTACGCTAATCCAACTAACAAGAATGAGCATGAAGAGGTGACTCACTCGGCTTCTTGAGTTAAAATTGAGATTACCAGATGGTAATCGAGTACCTCTTTCAGGTGGATTAGACACTTTATAACCTTAAATTCATTAGCAAGCGTCGTAAATGCAATGATTGGTTGTGAGGTTGTTATCTCTCCCCTTACTGCACTAGTTCAAATTTGAAGCTTGTTATGTCGTTACGAGCTTGTAGACCACACCGATTTCAATGGTGTTCACTTGAGGTTTTAGCAAACAATCATATCTGCCAATGAATTCTGCTCATTTTTCTCATTTTCTCAGTAAATGCTCACCCTAAAAGAACTCCCTGCAACTGAGTGTTCATCTTCTTTGCTTGTGACTTCAGGTTATCGCTGACTGTGAGCTCCTTTCTCGCTCAAATGGTGGCAAGAAGCGAGTCCGCTTCGACACGTCGAGGCCCCATGATCTCGATCCAACCGTCATCCAAGAATTCGAGAAGCTGAAAGAGGCCAAGGAGAAGGGGGTGGTGTACATCCTTGGCCACTCGTACGTGGAAGCCTCCAGTGCTTCTTCATTGGTGAAGAAGGTGGCCATCAACGTTGTCTACACTTTCTTGAGACGGATATGCAGAGGGCCTTCGGTGGTGTTACACATACCTCAAGTGAACACCATTGAAATCGGTGTGGTCTACAGAGTGTAGCCAGTGGGAATTCTGACCTGGATGAAGCACTTCGCACGTGTGTTTTTGCTCTCGTAGGTCCAAGTCCTGTTATCAGGTGGCGTGACGAGAAACGAGGTTGCCAAGATTCTGACGTTGAGCTGCGGATTTAGGAAGAAGACTCAACAAGTGAGATTGAGTCTACCCGGATTTTTTTGGTCCACATGAGTTCTAGCGAGTGTATATCAACATGGTGAGGAAGGTTTCTATTTGTACAGTTGCAGATGTCTGCAAAAATGACTGTAATTTTTATAAAAGCTTGTAATTTTTTCAATGAAAACGACGGATCAAAGCTTGGCAACGTCGATTTATCACGGCAGTCACGGATGTTGTTGAAGCTTACTTAGTCTGCAACAAGGATTGACGGAGGTTTTCATGAAAACACATCCCTCGCGCTCACGTGGTGGGAAAGTAGCCCACCAAGCCTCAAGTCTGTTCAAGAAATTGTCTCAAGGCTCCGGAGGCCATCACTCAGTTACGATGTCAGAATTGTCTGTCGACAACATGAGAGGGAGGATTTCTATGTGGGGACTTCCTTCGTTTGCAAAAGTCATTTTGACCATAATTCATTAACTGAAAGCCCATCGCACAAAATCCACAAAAGCTTTACAACGCCCATCCACCACAGATGCTCTACAACCCTGAACCCTTAGCAGGTTCGGCTTAAATTAGTTTTTCTTTAAGTTGGCAAATTTTTCTGCTAATTCTAGGACCAAGCAGCTGAATCTGGAATTGAATGTACATATAGTTTGCCGATAAGCCAAAGAATTCAATAAATCCATTCAATCAATTGTTATTTGGCTATCTACCACCAAGGAAGTCTTTCATGGTGAAATGAAGGAGATAGTTCATTGACATTTGGTGAGATTGATGGTTGGAGAGGTCATTTTTATAATGAAATCCATTGTATGTCATGAATCCTCAAATGGTATGACAATTTGAAGATGAAAGTTGACTGATCATCATCAATTAAACATAGGAATTGATAGGAATTGATAGGAATTGATAGGAATTGTATTCAATGTAGAACTTCAAACCTCATTTTGATATAGTAGAATAATTTTTTCACAAAACATAGAACTAAGAAAAGTTGATAAATTAAGTCAAATTTCATCTCCTCAAACCTATTTGTCATTTCAAATCTCCAAAAAAAATTTATGAACAAAGTTCAAAGAGGATGTTTGAAAATGTCAAAGAAAATGTCCCTTCCAACCCCTCTTTGAATTTTGCCCATAACTTTTGATTGGAAGCCCAAAATCTCAAACAAATTTTGGGAGATGAAATTCATCTTGATTTATCAACTTTTTTTTATTTCAACGTTTTTTAAAGTCCCTCATTTCACTCACTTTACAATGAACTCTATTGGTTTGCAAATTTTTACAATTGTGGACATGCTTCAACCCTAAATTTTGCCTAAATTACTTACGAAACTGACTAGGCCGTATGACGCTCTATGTTATTTACCTTGCAGTAAGTCCCTATGTCGGTGCCATACTTGGCATTGACCCATTCCTCACGCTCATATCTGGAGAGGAGCTTGCGAAGTCTGTTTTCTAATTCGAGAAAGTTGGGCCTTTCTGAAGGTTCCGGATGCCAGCATTCAGTGATGATGTATTTGAGAGAGAATTCCAGATCCTCTGGCAATTCGGGTCTCCCACCACTAAGCACAACATCATAATCACAAGAAGCCTGGTTCTCAAATGGAATGCTTCCAGACACAAGCTCATAAGCCAACATGGCAAAGCTGTAAACGTCACACTGCTTGGTGAACTGGAGAGGCGACTCTCGATTCTTCAGCTGGTGCAAAATCTCCGGGGCCCTCCAAAACCGAGTCCCCACCACACCGATCTCGGAGCATTCAAAATCAGCCACAACCACAGATTCGGAGCCAAACCGTACATCCTCGTAGAGGATCATTGCTGGATGGGCGATGACAAGCACATTGGAAGCTTTGAGGTCTTTGTGGATGATGCCATACCGATCGTGCAAGGACACCATGTCTTTGGCAATTTTGTGCATGAACTTGGTGATGAGGCCCATGGTGAAGGGAGGGCCTTGGTTGTTCTTGCTCAACATTTGGTCGTCAATGAGCTTCCTCAGATCACATCTCTGGCACTCCATCACTAATGCGAATCTGTTCTTAAACCTCTCGTCCTTCATCATCGTTCCACCCAACATGTATTGTAACGGACTTCCCAAGGAATCATACTTGACAGCAGACAACATGGAGACGGGCATTTGTTGCAAAAGAAGTCGCAGAGGAACATCTTTCTTGAACACCTTCACAGCGTATTGACCGCCATACCTGGTTCGACGAGCGTAATAAACCTCTCCCTGCGCTCCCTCAGCAAGCTTCAAGCGTATCTCTAGGTCATCAAAGTCTTGGAAGAAGCGGCTTCCGCCCCATGCCGGATGCTTCTTCAGCACCTCATCGAAGTAGAGACGGTCGGACTCGGGGGAATGTTGATGAGCAGAGTCCGGGGGAAGATCCAGCTCGCTCCAGTGCACTTTGGAGGCTTCAATGGCGAATGCAGTCTTGTCAGGGAAGTTGCTCCGGCACTCAAGCATGCTCTGAATGCGTGAAGAGCTGCAGAACGAAGAAGCCGAGCATGACGATAGGTCAGTCTTCCTTCCTGTGCCCACTCCCTCTCCCGTCGAAGTCACAGCCTCTTCATGCCTGTTTGCGTTGTCTTCAAGTCTGTCTGCCTTGTCTTTAAACCTGCGTGCCTTGAATGCGCAATTCCCCATGTCTAGCTAATGGGGGACACGCTCAGACCACTTTAATATGAGACATTCTAAAGTATCCTGCACACTTGCCACACTGTTATCAAACGTTCAAACTACGCTTGAATCAACGCAGTCAGATTTTGAGTTGCAGCCTTGTCATACACCAAGAGCTGGTAGGAGTTATAACTAGAAAATCTATAACTTCATTAGAACAAAACTATAAGTAGTAGGAATCAAATCGAACGCATGTTAATCACGCAAAGCAATAGAGCTGGCGCGCGGTGGCTCCTCAAACCCACCTTTTTCTTGATTGCTCTGTTCCTAAGCGATCTGCGGCAGCAGATGTTCCAGATCGTAACTCCAGGCACTTCTCCCAATGGCCTGCACAGCTTTTGGCGATCTGACTCATGGGAAATATACGAAGGAAATAAGTTACCATCACTGTCAGCAGCAGCAGATCAATCCCAGGCAACAGGAAAAGAGCCATGGTACGAATTCGTCTGAGGCTCGCGAGGTTCGAGAAAGGCATTGTCGGTAAGCGCGTAGAGATGAAGGATTTGATTCAACGACATTCATCCAACATGACGATCCTCGTTCGACATTCATCTTTCCCTGAGAATAATTTTTGAATACTCCTAAGCGCTGAAACCCAGCCTGAGGTCGTTGTGAATAAATACTTATTAGAATAAGTTGTAGCTTCATCCAATAAAAGAGGTGCTTTTAGAATGTTGAACTTGTGCATTTAACCCCAAAGTGACAGAGGACAGAAAGTGTCCTCACACAGTTTAAGGTCTAGTTCAAAGTGCTAGGTCCAAATTCAATAAAACTTGTTGGGAATGTTGCTTTCTCCCCTCTAGTTTGTATGATAAAATTTTTAGATCAATACAAGATTTATTGATTTTTTGGAAGCCAATTGAAGTTCACAACTTCAATTTGAGTTCACCAAACTGCATTTTAGGGCTGCAACTTTGGGGGCTTGTATCTCCTTCATCCATTGCTCATTTTCAATAAAATTTGTTGGGTTTTGTTCCCCCTGAAGTATAGTTATTGTGGTAAAGTTTTCATGTCAATCCAAGTTGTTTTGAATGTTTGGGACCAATTCGAAGTTCAAAATCCTGCCATTTTTGGAGTATAGTGAACTTTGGCGGCTTGTTTCTTCTTCATACAAAGTTTATTTTCAATAATTCTTTTTGGAAAAGTTGCGTATACTAGTCTAGTTTGTGTGGCTAAAATTTCATGTTAATCCAAGAATTAATGAGTGACTGAGAAGCATTCTAGTAGGAGGTTCACCTTTAGATGTGTTTTTTGCAATTTTTCTTGTTGATTTTTGACATTTCAAAGCCGTTTTGTAGACACAATGAGTCAATTGAATGAATTTTTTTTTCACCAATGTGTTTGTATACTAGTTTTGAATCATTTTGTAGTGTAAAGTTTTTACATTTGAGTAGGTTTAGAAATCAAATTTCACCTCCAAATGTGTTTTTGGGAAAATTTCAGCATCCATTTTCAACACTAAAACATTATGATCTTGCAATCTATGTGGCCAAATGACTTCAAATTTTCTACATGTCCTCTACAACATATACAGTACAAGATTGTACAGTTGAGATTTGTATAACTTGAAGACATTTAGATCCATAAAGCTTCCAAAGCAATGATGTTTTTGAACCCTAGAAATTGAATGTCACTTTGGGGTTAAAGCACTCATCAAATGGGATTAGGAATTGATTTTTGAACCTTTTAATATGGCCATGATCCCCACCTACTAACAATCCTATATTTTTGGTTTGAAAATTCATATCAATTCTAGTTCTTATCACATTAATACAATTCCACTTGTATTTCAATCAATTCAACGAATTCTTTCTTTGAAAAATACAAGCAACAATCATCACATTACACAAGATATCCAAATTGCAAATCTAGATGGTCATAGGTTGTTCTAACGTAGTTTTGAAATTAAATGTTAGCATACCAAGGTGAAGTATTAGTTAATCAAGTTTTCTCAAGGGTCTTCTTGTAAGGTAGGAGGTTCTAAAAGTACACACGCTCTAAAATCGCCCACCTCCTCCTACCTCCTCAAATGTACTCTATTTGTACATGTTGCTTTTTCATAGTCTTTAGTAGTGTACAAACAATGTACATTTTAGAAAGTGGGCAATTTTAGAGCTCTAACCATTTCAACTTCAAAATTTCATAACAAATTCCACAAAGCTCCAAAAAAATACAAAATGACTTGAATTAGATGCCATTTCCACTTGTCTTTCAAGAAAATTTAGTAAAAAATATTTCAAAAAGCTTCACCTCCCCAAAATTCAGTTTTAGCTCTTGAATGGACAATTTATGAACCTCAACCTTGTTAGGTGTTCTTGTACGAGTGGAGATGGTCAATTCAGATAGACAGTCCAACTGCAAAAGTTTCTATGTCCATTGATACAATCTGTAAACACAAATAATTACAAGGTTACTATACCTAGATAAGCTATATAAATGCTTGAGGCACTAGATTTTCATGTTTACAATACTTAAAAAAACCTTGCCCAAATTATTAATTTTAGTAGTTTATATTTTTGAAGTCTACCTTTAGCATCAAAAATCCAATTTTGAAAATGAATTGATTATGATTTTTCTATTCAAGATTTTGTGCAAGGATGTCCATTGCAAATCTTGATTTTCTAGGAAATGAGCCTCAAATACACTAAATCTTAAAGAAAAAAATCACATTAGAAATTCATTTAAAGGAATTGTATAGTAGATTTTGAGAAGCCATAAATTGATTGGGGTTATGCATGATACATCCTTTAACCTCATATTTTTTTGGTGACTTCAATTTTAGATTTGACATGTGAAAAGAGGATCAAAACTTGAAAGACTTCAAATCACTTTCACAATTTTAACACCATTCTTAATGATTAGACATTATAATATTTCAATCTATAAATGATATATATTTTTTTCTTTCCTTTGTGAACTCTAGCATGTCTAGTTTGAATTTGTACTATTACAATTCAGAAAAAATTGACAAAACTCATCAAAATGTTGGATTTTTGTTCAATTTAGAGCAGATTTCAACAAGCTCAAACAAAAGCCTTGGCATTTAGGGATAAGGCTCCTAGAGGGTGACTTGATTGAATCGTACCTGGACCACTAGCACCCTGAATCTTCAATCTGTGTTGAACCAATTTAGTTTCATAGCGTTCTTGAAAGAATTTAATTTCATAGCATTCTTGAAAGGATTTGCAAACGCCGTTGGGTCAGACCCCTATTTTCAAGGAAAATTAGGGTATCTAAGATGCTTCAACTTTTTGAGTATCTTCGCACTCGGTGTTAAACAATGTTGTTACTGAAGATCTTAGAAACGAATTTAGACCTACTTCTGGACCGGATTTCCACTGCAAACATCACCCCTACCACCAAGTGCGAACATACCTTTTGTCAGGTAGTCTGGCACAGATTCTCTCACATCTTCAGGTCAACAATGAAAACGAGTGGATGAGCTTGTCACACAAGAACCCCTTTCCAGTAGAAACGAACATATGTAGAGCACACACTCCCACATTATCACCCAACAACAGATGCTGTGGAACCACCCACAATCAGTATTCAGTGTTGGGGCAAAACTGAGACCTGTGAGCATAGTGTTTTCTATTCAAATGTAGCAGAGGCAACAGTATCAAGCGACACTGCCGTAGATCATCGAAGAAATGAGTCGAGCCACAATGGTGAACTCGAGGCTTCCATACAAATGAAAGTCAAGGACTAAAATAACACATCTTATTAATAATGTAGTTGGATACGGTACAGAGATCAGCTGTACTGTACATCCAAAGTCTATATTATTCTAGATACGTAGTAAAACAGATGGGGCATGAGGAGCTCAGGTATTTAACACAACCTGAAGGATCTGCTGTGAGCTCATGAGCTATGAGCAGTGCAAGTTTGTATTCAGCAACGGAGGTTCTCATTACTACTACAAGTTGGCCAAGTATGAAGCCAACGGAGGAGTGCTCAAGAAATCAAACTTGGCAGAGTTTGCATTACTGCGATCTCCTGCAACTTCGTGACGAGACACAGCTGCTGAAATCTCGTCCACCTCTTCTGGAGTGAGCTTGATAAACGCCGCGTCAATGTTCTCCTTGAGGTTGGCAATCTTAGTTGTACCTGAGATGTCAGCAAAAGCCATGAGATCGTCATTGGTTCACCAATTATCGGACATATCTCTCTCCTCTAGAGCAAATCAAGATTGCCAGATCTTGATTTAAGCAGCTCTCTGAGAGCGCGGAAGAGGACAGGGCTATGACTCTAGACCCTCCTCTTTTCCAGCTTGTATGCGCCATGTGGCAATGAAAGTAACAGGGGAGGGTAAAGGTGTTGAAAAAAATCTGAAACATCCCAAACGGGTAGAAACCATGGCCCAGATAAAGTTCGCGGTGAACCTGGAATAGGCACAACTTCATCCCCTTGATGCAACAGCCAAGCAAGCGTGAGCTGCCCAGGTGTACAATTGTGCTTCTTTCCCAACAACGAAACTCGGTCGAAGAGAATCTTGTTTTTCTCCAGATTATCGCCCTGGAACCGTGGATACTGGATCTGCTCGGCAAAACCAAGACCCACAATTTCAAAGTTCAAGCAAGAAACTACAATACGTACAGAAAACGTCGTGATAAACGGTTGTGAAGGATTGGCTTTCACTTACCAATCGATAGTCTTTCTCTTCTAGTTTCTCAACAACAGCTTTCCCAGCGAAGAATCCTCGTCCAAGCGGGCTATAGCATACTACTCCAATTCCAAGATCCCTGCAGAAATGAGACCACAATGTCCAATTAGAGAGAATGTGACATATACTGCTCAAAAAACTCAAAAGCCCCCCCAAAATGATGCAAAAACGAAACTCATGGAAGGCTTTCACTCACTTGCATAGAGGAACAATTTCGTCCTCAATGTCACGGCTCCATAATGACCATTCAAACTGTACAGCAGTTACTGGATGAACGGCATGTGCTCGTTTGATTGTGTCTGCACTTGCGGCTGAAAGACCTATATACTTGACCTTCCCTTCTTCTACAAGCTTTTTCATCTCCCCAACCTGAAACATACACAAGCAACGTGTCAAATAACTTCAACAAAAACAAACCCTATACAACAGGTAGCAGCTGTTATAATAGAGTAGGTGACTGTCTTTTCATGAAATCACCCGTATATAAAAAGTAATTCATTTTATAACTTTGCCCTTGGGTGTTTGAGGTATGAAATGCAAGAAGGTCAGGTAAAGGATACTAAAAACTGATCCCCGTCTACTACAATCACCCTTCATCATCAGCAACTCAACTATTCACACACTTGGTTGGCTTTCAATTAGCAAGTGATGTAAGCATGATTGGCTAATGCCTAAGGCCACTGACATTGAATTGAAACGGGGTCATCTGCTGTCGCTTAAAGCGGTCTATCACCTCCCACTTTGAAATTGCCTAAAAATTTCATAAATAGTGAGAAAGCTTTGAATCACAACAAATTTGGCGCTAGTAACAAATGATCTCTCCATAGCTCTGTACTAATCTCCCAAAGATCGTACTCCTACATACATTAAAATGCTTAAATTAATGCAATTAGTATCATTTACCCTAACATGAAATGCAATGGATGGATGCTAGTTTGTAGGCATACCGTAACTTCAATAGGCACAGTCCTATCAACTCGGTGTTGGTAATACAAATCAATGTAGTCCACACCAAGCCGCGCTAAACTAGCTTCGCAAGCTTTGCGTACATGCTCTGCTGTGCCATCAATGGTAATCTGTCCATCTGCTTTTACCACCCCAAACTTGGTAGCCAGCTGCACTTTCTCTCGCGGCAGAGGTATTTTCTTCAATGCCTAGAAAATTCAATCACGTTGCTTTCAATCAATGTAACCTACAAAGCTGAAAGGAAAACAATATGCGATGGTCAAGAATTTGAAACCCTGCAAACGAGGACCCACCACACCGAGAAGCTCCTCGTTACTGTGCTTGGTCCCGTAAAAGTCACTGCTGTCGAAGAAAGTGACTCCATTGTCAAACGCAAATTTGAAGACATCCAGGGCATCCTTCTCCTCAATAAACTTCTCATGAGAGGAAGACAAGCTCCGGCATCCGAGCCCCAATGCAGATACCTGCCATCACTCCAGATTATCGGAATGCTAGATGTTCCAATCCCCCTTGGCTCCCCCAAACCATACATCAACAACTTCACAAAAGAAAACCATTCAAGTAACAACCTTAAACCGATGAAAACTAAGACTCAAATTTGTGGGAAGTGCCCTTCTCACGCAAGCCTCTCAGGAATCACAAAGGTCAAAATAAGCACAGACTAGTGCACTGTTTTGGGAAAGACACCATAATGACTTTCATAAATTCACAATCAATCCAATACAACTTGCATTGTGTTCCATTTGCTCTTTGCAACAACCAGAAAATTCAAAATTGATCTCTAAGCAACCCCAAGTCCATATTCTGGACTCTGGTATACGGGTGGTCCAAGTAACCTCTCACTGATCATCCAAAGTAAAACTTGAATCTCTTAAAAGACAACCTTTCTTAAAGATTCAAGCATTAATGTGTTAAATTCTCACCACATATAAATAGGTCAGATCCTTGTCTGCAGAGTTTAAGGGGCCTTACCTCACCCCCATTTCACAAAAGAAGATACAATGATCGCATGAAAATCAATATTCTAGCTAATAATTGCATCATTTCTTCATGTTTCGCACTCACCTCCAAACCCTGGGAACCAAGCTTGCGTCGCGGCACAGGTCCGGAGCCCGTCATCGTGAAGGACCTCAACGTCGACCTCCACTTGCCAGGAATCGGTACACAGACGGTTTTGGTTGTATTCACAAGGAACTTTGGGGTGCATTCCCAGGCAATGAGTCGACGAAAGCTTCTGACGAACTCAGCGGAAAAGATGCCACTCCGGCAAACTTGAGGACACGCAGAAGTGGGAAGAACATTTTCTGGCTGCAGAAGGAATACAGAAACTCAAAAAAGTAGGAGCCCTGTAACTTCACACTATGGTCGTCCAAGTCAAGCTTTAGTGGGATTAGTGGTCAAATTTTGTGGAAAGTTCAAAGAAATGGACAATAAATAGGCAATAAAATTATAGGAATTGGAGCCTTGGGTCGGCTATAGTGTGAAGCCTTCAAAGGTCAAGTTGAAGTCCAAATTTATACCATTTGTTTGACTTCTATCCTTCTCTCTTCACATCAATTCATCCAAATTCTGAAATTTTTCATGAAGTCTCATCCATGTGTCAATTTATATAAGCAAAAGATAAAAAAAAACATGAGGAAAAAAGTAAAAAATGGCCTTGGAAAAACAATCACAGTACATGCTCTCATCATCGAACAAGGAATATGAAGGGTATAAATTGGAATAAAAGAGGATTGCCATTGAAGGGAGGTAGGTTCAGTGAATGCAAAGACTCCCTATTGTAATGGTGGAGATTAGGTTTCAAACCCCCAATGGCAACAAATGACAAATAACAAAGGAAGGAGCATATTGCAAAACAATCCAATTTAGCAACTGAGATCTTGTCAGTTTCTGACATTTTATGAAAAAAATTCGACAAACTCTCAACCATAGTTTGGGGTTCCATTTTTGGCCTGCCCAAACTATGGTCAAGAGTTTGTCACCATGTAGGCATTCAACTACCATATAGGTAGTTTAGAAGGTGACAGACTTTGGACTATACCTTTTAGTGTGAAGGCTCGAGAGGCCGGACTTTGGCTTTTGAGAAATCTGATTGGTAGAAATCCACGACCTCCCGACCTTCAGCCATAGAATGAAGTGGCCCTTATTAAAAGATCAACAAGCATCAATTGGATATTAGGTTGGACTTCTTTACCACTTGGCATCTTTGACGTGAAAATTTTTTAAGCAACAATCCAATGCTTTCAAATCTTCAAGAATATACATTCTTTTAACCTTTAACTAGTGCGCCATATGCCATTGTCACAACCAAAGTAAAAATAAATGTAATTATAATTTTCTAATTTTTTATTCCCTCTTTTTCAAAAAAAGATTTGTGTTTTTTTTGTGTTATACAAAGGAAACATGGATCTTTTTCAAAAATAGAAGGAGTAATTCCAAAAATTCATAACTTTCACACTATAAGTCCAAGTGTCACAAGACAAAGTGTGCTATACATTATTGTTACATTAAAATAAAATAAAATAATGAATTATAGATTTTATAATAAATTTTTTAATTCATAATAAAAACTTTGAAATTCTCTATCTTTTTTGCCATGACTTTTCTAAATAATTTCAAATTTTTACAAAAAAAATCTGAAATTTTTAGCACTCATAGAAGGTATAGGATTTCATCTTTGAAAAACAAATACAAAAATTTTCACTATTTATATTTTGTTGGAAAATGGCAGCAAAGAGAAAGAAAGATTGTGAAACTTGAATCCATGGGTATAGACCTATTTTTTCAAGGTTAACGGTTTCTCCAAGAACAAGTGTAGGGTTTGGAACTTTGGCCCTCAATTTTATTATGGATTTTGGGGAGTACCACTAAATTGATTTAAATCATTAGCGAGTGTGCAAAAATAATGTCACTACAATGTACAAGTGTTTGTTTTTTTAGAAATTAACACAATATCTCAGTATGAACATAAATTATAAATAGAATAATTTGGATAACTTAATGAATAAGTGTACAATGACTATTTATCATTTTATCTTACTATTTGTTTAAGTTAATTTAATTAGTGTGCCTCAAATTAAAATATTAACTTGCACTAGTTTTAGAAATATGCAAATATATATGACAATATGACATATTGATATGGAAATTCACAATAATGTGAAACTAACTAGGCCACATTCTTTTGAAACTCATCCAATTAAGGTAGACAAGCCTATTATTACCCTGATTAGCAATCTAAATATTTTTAGGCCAACTCCAAAAAGGATACATATTTTTCAAAGATGTGCATTTGTTCTACAAATCAAACCAATATAGAATTATAATTTTTTTAAATTATAATTGTAATTTTTGTGAATTTCTATAGTGGTCGCCTTAAAATTACAAAATTGATAATAGAGTGGAGTCATAAATGTCTTACAAGCAACCCATAATCATTTTTTCATGTATCCAATAGTACTTAAGCATTCATCATTACAAGACTGACACGTTACTTCTTATTGGCATTAGTGTAGTGATTTTGTCAAAAAATAAACGAATTTGGATGAGTTTTGGGCTCAAGGTTTGGGGAAAAAATTGGGAGTGAAAGCAGGATGATGGAAATAGATAGCCAAGTGGAAATGGGCTAGTCTATCTTGCAGACATGATGGTTTCACATTATTCAAAATCTCACACTAATTGAATTAATAAGAATAACAAGCACTACAAGGAGAATTGTGGTCGAATTGACAAAAAAAAATGACAAAATTTTGTCAATTCCTTTGTCAATTAGGAGGGCTGATTCAAGTCAATTTGGACACCTGTTTGACAAGATTTTGTAACTCCATTGACAAAATTATGTCAATCACATGACAGAATTCTGTCAATTCGGACATTCTATAACTTCAAAATTTTAATTTACACATAAGGGGTTTGACTACTTAGAGGCTACCACGTGGCATATGCCATGTCAAAATTAAGTATAAAAAATTGCCGAGTAAGCACACCCACCCACATAGCACAATCACCTCTGATTCAAGTCAATTTGGACACCTGTTTGACAAGATTTTGTAACTCCATTGACAAAATTATGTCAATCACATGACAGAATTCTATCAATTCGGACATTCTATAACTTCAAAATTTTAATTTACACATAAGGGGTCTGACTACTTAGAGGCTACCACGTGGCATATGCCATGTCAAAATTAAATATAAAAAATTGCCGAATAAGCACAGTCACCTCAACAAACAACCCACATGGCACAACCACCTAAGCAAATAGAACAAGTGATCAAGCCATTTAAGCACCCAACAAGTGCCAACACACACATATCAAAGAACATGAGTGTTGGCTAATATATACAAGGCAGTGGAACATTTACCAATACATATGGGATAAGTGTGTTAGGAGAGGAGGAGGAGAACCAAGTGAATTTCGAAATTGTTTAAAAATTAGATTTTCAAACCGGATTTAGGCATAGTAAATTAATTTTTTTCAAAAATCTTTTAACTAAGATTAGTTGGAAAATCAAATGAAGTTCCACCTCCAAAAATCCGTTTGAGATTTCAGGTCTCCAATAAAAAGTTATAGACAAATTTCAGACCGGGTGTTTGAAAAGTTTGAAATTCACTTCAAACACCCGGTCTGAAATTTGTCTATAACTTTTTATTGGAGACCTGAAATCTCAAACGGATTTTTGGAGGTGGAACTTCATTTGATTTTCCAACTAATCTTAGTTAAAAGGTTTTTGAAAAAATTAATTTACTATGCCTAAATCCGGTTTGAAAATCTACTTTTTAAACAATTTCGGAATTCACTTGGTTCTCTTCCTCTCCTAATACACTTATCCCATATGTATTAGTAAATGTTCTATTGCCTTGTGTATATTAGCCAACACTCATATTCTTAACAAGTGAGTGTTGGTACTTATTGGGTGTTTAAATGGCTTGATCACTAGTTGTATTTGCTTAGGTGGCACTCTATGGTTTGTTGTTTGACTAGGGTTTTGGATTCTTTGGGTTTTGTGGATTCTATTAATAAAGATCTTGATAAATAATCAACAAGAAGTTGACACTCTATGGTTTGTTGTTTGACTAGGGTTTTGGATTCTTTGAGTTTTGTGGATTCTATTAATAAAGATCTTGATAAAAGATTAACAAGAAGTTGACAAAAAATTGACAGGTCTGTCCTAATTGACAAAATAAGGTTGTTAAAAGTGATTGCTGTCAATTTGGGCAAAATTTTGTCAAATGCTTGTCATCTAGGGCTGCAATCCCTTGTAGTGAGGGCTCAAAATTATTATCAGTTTAAAATTGTTGTCAATACCAAAAATTTGTCAAAATTAGAGCAAACTTTAATATCTTAGCCAACACTGATGTGTGCGAGGGAAGTCACAATTATTAATCATATAAAGACAAATTGCAACTACAGCTAAGAAAAATTTAAAGCATAACATTCAAATGTAATACACAAAAGTTATAAGAGGTCAAAATTAAACTTGTAAATTTTCTAAAACTACATACTCTAATTTCATTGTCTTCAAATTGAATGTTGTATAAAAAGCATCTAAGATAAATAAATTCAAAATCGACATCTTGTAATTACACAATATGATATTTGATGTTCTTGGATATCAGATTTCATTACATTTTTATGCATAGTGTCAATATATATTAAGGTACTTCCTGAAATTTTTACAATGAGGTTCTATAAACATGTCCGATTTTGAAGAGGTTGTCTAATTTTGAGTGCTCCTCCTCAACCCTTTTTTTAAGGATTTTGGTAGAAAGTCAAACTAGCTATATTTTCCTTTCCTTCTGTTGCCCACATGGCAAGGGATAAATTTTTTTCAATGATTTTTATTACCTATTGTCTTTCTTTTGGATGCTCCATCTAGCACAAGTAGCTTGAAAGTGATGGAAAATTTTAGCACTTGAAGTAATTTTTATAAAGCAAAAAAAGTAAAATTCTTTGGAAGTGGTCATATGCTTTGGCTCTTAGAACATTTATTATTACAAAAATATGGCAAATTCATTTATCATTTTTTAGGGGCTTAGATACCATCTTACAAAGTATGAAATGAAAACTAACAATTTACTTTTAGAATATGCACATAGTGGCACATAACTTAAGAAAATAATAGATATCTTGGTAGAAAAAGAAGGCTAAGTGAGGGCCCATCTACTCAAGAGCAAACCCTAAACCAAGCATGGATTTAAGACTTCTACTAATACCACCTAAATACTAACCTCAAAGCCCACGTCAATGATTTGTTGTAGTTGCCCATTTGTCGTAGGCTTCATCATAAAAAAAGGGCTCCAAAGTGAAGATTTTCTAAGAATACATTCCTACCACTCATTCTAGGTGAGTGTCTAAGGAATTTTGCTTCATAAATGCAATAGCTTTCATCCTCCACTTACCCATTTGTTATAGGCCTCATCGTAAAAAAAGGTCTCTAAAGTAAAGATTTTCTAAGAATACATTCATACCACTCATTCTAGATGGGTGACTAAGGAATTTTACTTCAAAAATGCAATAGCTTTCATCCTCTACTAACCCTAAAACTTAGACTATAGAAACTTCAATCAACCTATAGTACTCAACAAATGCCTTTACTCTCAAAACATTACATAAGTCTGAGTCTAAATTATGCCTTTACTCTCAAAACATTACATGAGTCTGAGTCTAGATTATACCTTTACTCTCAAAACATTACATGAGTCTAAATTATGCCTTTACTCTCAAAACATTACATGAGTCTAAATTATGCCTTTACTCTCAAAACATTACATGAGTCCGAGTCTAGATTACGTCAAAGACGATTGAGAGGATTTAGTTCTCAAAATAATACATGAGTCTAGATTACATCAAAGAAGGGATTTAATTCAAAGGGAAGCTCCATATGCTTCTTGGCATTGTTCAACATGAATAATTTGAACAAGCTTTGTTGGGTCTTCAAGCTATGACAGTGTGATGTTGTAAGACATGTGAAATCAAGTGTTTTACCTTGTCAACCTCAACCAACTTCAACTTATAGTAATACTCCATGAGAATTGAGAAATGTTTGGAGAAACTCTCCTATGCCTTGCTTTGCAACTAATATTGCAAGTGGAATTAAGTGTTTTATCTTGTCAACTTCTACCAACTTTAGCTCATAGTAATACTCCATAAGAACTTACATGTGAAATCAAGTGTTTTACCTTGTCAACCTCAACCAACTTCAACTTATAGTAATACTCCATGAGAATTGAGAAGTGTTTGGAGAAACTCTCCTATGCCTTGCTTTGCAACTAATATTGCGAGTGGAATTAAGTATTTTATCTTGTCAACTTCTACCAACTTTAGCTCATAGTAATACTCCATAAGAACTAACAAGTGTTTAGGGCTCTCCTCTGCTTTGTTCTACATCCATATATTGTAGGTACACTACACGCAATGCATCCATAACATTGTTGGAGGGGAAGCATGCTTCCAACTCCCTCAACAATTGAGGGATTGCCCTTGCAAAGAACAAATATCCCATGTTCTACAATGTAAGGGCACGAATAAATCAATAACTTTAATGAATAAGGTCTATGAATCTTTACACCAGTGTTCACAAAATTGGCTAAAATTCAGTCCATTGCTACATAAAGTTTTCAGTAGCTAAATGTACATTGGAGAAAATCCTTGAAAAAACTAGATTTTAGTCAAGACTACAACAAATAGTAAAACTTGATAGCCAATTTGCAACTTCCTCCACATTGAAATTAGCATCTATTTTGTTTGTTTTGTGTCATAGTACTCTCAATAATCTTTTACAACTTGTAAAATCCTTTCTTTTCTATTCTTTATTAATACTGCTTACTCTCAAGATGGCCAAAATTGATGCATGTTTGTCTCAAGGTAACATATTGCACTAAAGTCCATAAATTAGTTCTGGGATCACTGCTCTACACACATAAACAGAAACCAGAACTTCTACGTCGGATCAAGACGAGACTGTGGACCAGTGACTTGAGCAACTGAAACAAACCGCAGTACTTCAAATAAACAACTGAACCAACAGTAGCTGCAACACCAGTGTCATTCACAAACTCAAATGAGCGGTGGGAGCTGAAACGAACAGCAGTAAGTGAAGAATAACCACCGCCACCTGAAGCTGCTGAAAATGGAGGTCATTTGATATGACTAACTGAAATAAAATCAGCAGTTAATGGGGACTACGACTATGACTTTTCAGTGTACATCACATGAAGCTTGCTAACCGCCCTGAATCCGGACACTCTGTTTCGCATGTTGAATCTGGACAAGAATCGAGGATAGGAGGCAGTCACATATAATCATGCACGATCATTTCATAGATCATGCGGAAAGACAGAAAAATAATGCCGTATTATTCAGAACTTCTGCACCGTTAAAATAGAAGCGAGTTTGGTGTCGCAGACGAAGCTTTGTGTCATTGAAACACTTGTAATTGAAAACACACGTTAGCAAATAGTAAGAAATAAAATCAAAACACCAGCAATACTTAGACAGCACATCAAGCACACCTATGTGGCCCTAGTTTTTATCATCGACTTTTTAAGCTAATCCTAGCAAAGCTTACAATACTCGTCATTGTTCTAAGTTCGTGGCCATCATATCGAAACAGAACCAGGCAGAGTGAAACCGCCCTGAATCGTAATCCTGGATCTTAATCACCGATCCCCTAATTATTGAGATCAAGAACAACAAAACTCCTGAATCAAACAGGCACACTCCATTCCTGAATCAAACCAAACGAAAATCGTACACTCCATCTCATCAAATAGGATTGTCAAACGAAATACAACCGTATACAACAGCTGTAATCCATTCTTCTTGGATTCCAAATACCGATTCTCTAATGAAGGAACCCAAAAGAACAACAAACGCACTCTATAGTCCCAAGCAAACGCTCTCCAATCCCCGAATCAAACCAGTCCAAACTCCTAACCTCCATGTCCACTATAGCATTTTCAACCTTAACGCGTACAAACATACTAGCTGTAATTAATATGATTCCGTTCTTTCTGGAATCCAAACACCGATTCCCTACAAAAGCAACGTAACAACCCCCGTCCTCAGACCACAGGAGCGTCACACCGTCCATCTCGACGATCGGATTGTCTACTTTGATTTTGTGACACTCTAAGTCTACTAAACGCTTCCTCCTGATGCTCCTAACAAACAGTCAGCTAATCCAAAAATGGGATAGTGCAGTAAGAGACGGTGCATTAAAGATTCAAGAAAGATGAACTGCAGATTGCATCACTCGGATCAGGTCACTCAAATCAGCACATACAGATATCAAATTCAAAGCATCGGTCAATCCTTGGCAAAGCACCACTACCAGCTGCACTCGACATGAACAATAAAAAAGATCCCTTAAGAGCCCTAACGTGATCCCTCAAAGCGCCTAATTCGACAAAATTCGAAACATCAGTGTAACTGGTAGACGAAACATATTGAAAGATCTGGCAAACCAAAAAAACAAGGCAAAAGATACCCATACCTCAGTCCATAAACGACTTCTGAACAATATAGAGACTGATGTCACAAAAAGAGAAGAAAGCAAAATAAGGTTCTCCTACTGCTCGTCTTCGCCTCAATGCCTTGAATTGTTCACTTCAACTGGTGACACATTCAACCTTTCGAGAACAAATCACGCATAAAAATCACACCACGGCTCAGAGAGATGAATAAAAATAATGGCAAAAAGTATACATTAGCAGCTTCACTATTGCAATCCCCAAAACTTCAGACATCTTATTGCTAGCGATGAAATTGCATCCCTGAAGAGTTGTGAAAGAGAGACGATTCCATAGTTCGAAATTAGGTCAGTAGTGTCCAAATGATTCTGGTCAAGCGTATCAGTTGCGATACAACCCACGATAACAAGTTACAAGATAATCCAGCGGCATGAATCACAAAATCTGGGGCAGTGGAGAGTCCTCCTTATGCCCGTTTAGGGTTTAGCGCTCAGAAACCTCTCGTCTAGGGTTTAGAGTACACAAACCTCCCGTTACAAACCTCCCGTTTAGGCGAGCGCCCGGCACTGGCGAGCAAGTTGTGGCGGGACTTGGCTGCCACTCCGCATCAACACCTCCATGAGATCACGAAACACAGCAGTGTCTTCCGGAGTCAGAAACGTAGTGGCCACCCCTTGCTTCCCCGCGCGTCCCGTGCGTCCAATCCGATGCGTATACTTCTCAATCGTGTCCGGCATGTCGTAGTTCACAACCTGTGCAACATCTGGAATGTCGATCCCACGACCTGCCACATCCGTCGCAATCAGGCATTGATACCCCGAGTTCGAGTTTCGGAATTTTTCCAATGTCGTCTCGCGCTCCTGTTGCACCTTGCCCCCATGCAAGCTCGCCACTCGGTACGAACACTTACGCCTGTCAAGGTCTCTTGTTAGGGTTTCGGCTTTGTATCTTGTGTTGACGAAAACTATGGTTTTTCTATTGGCGCTCTGTTTGTCGCTCAAGAGACGACGAAGTTTGTCCAATTTTTCGTGTTCTTGGAGCATAAGCACGGTTTGGGAAATGAGGTCCGTTGTCTGGCCGGCGGATCCAATTGTTACGATCACCGGGTCGCGGAGATAGTTTCTGGCGATGCGCTCCACTGCAAGTGGCATTGTGGCACTAAACATGACGGTGATTCTGTGAATGGGAGAGTAAGGGTTGAGGTTAGGGTTTCGGGGTTCGGGGTTCTGATTGCTGGAAGGCATAGCATCTAATACGGCTGTTACCTGTTCCTCGAATCCCATGTCGATCATGCGATCGGCTTCATCCAAGACCACGTACTTGCACTGGTTGAGCACCGCGTATCGTCTTTCCAAGCAGTCGAGAAGGCGTCCCGGAGTGGCGATGACAATTTCGCACCCGTGTTGGAGTTTCTGACTCTGCTCTTCGATGGATTGGCCTCCCACGATAGACACCATGCGGATGTTAATGCCCTTGAGGAACCGTGCAAATTTTTCCGTCTCGGATGTAATTTGCATCACGAGCTCACGAGTTGGAGCCATGACGACTGCGTAAGGTCCATCTTCAGGTGTTGCTTTTGGAAGCTTCGAAACGTAGGTGAGTATGGGCAACACGAATGCGGCTGTCTTCCCGGAGCCTGTCTCCGCGATGCCAATCACATCCTGCAGCTGGTTACCGATCGGAATGGTAGCCATTTGAATTGGGGATGGCTTTTTGTATCCGACTCTGTGCACTGCATGTATAAGCTCCGGAATCAACCCGCTCTCCTCCCAGTTGCGCATTGGCTGTGCTCGATTGCGGGAGCCCTTGTAGGAAATGTTGTGATCCTCTCCGAAGATACGCCAGTCTCTTTGTGTCATCTTCTCGCGCTCCTTCTCAGACCAGTGGGGCTCAACTGCAAATCGATCCATCCCTCGTCCAAACACAAGCCGAGCGTCATGTGGACGTTCGTAGAGTGGCTTCGTGTCTTGAGATGTGTCTTCAGTGCGTTGCCAATCAAAGGAGAAACGAAACTTCTCACTTGGCCTCGTGACTCGCTTCTTCGCTTTCTGAGCTCCCATGTACCGTTCCCTGATCGCCTCCAATTCCTTCCTACTTAATTTTGGTTCTTCTTCTCGTGGTGAGTAACGTCGTTCAACTCTCCTACCCTGTGACTTGATGCTACGCTCTTCGTGCCTCGAAGTACTGTGAATGGGATGACGTGCCATGGCCGCTGCTGCTCAAGTCTCTAACTACCAAAATTAACACATCACTGAATCTTCGGTCTCCAGTGAAGTATATAACTAACAACGACACTACACCAGGATGATTAATATACGTCTCATTCAACAAGTCTTCTTTTTTGGCAGTAGGAATTGCAGTCTTGCACATCACTTGACGTAGTCCGCACTCTAAAGTGAACTACACCAGGATGATTACGTTTCATTCAACAAGTCTTCTTTTACTTTGGCAGTAGGAATTGCAGTCTTGCACATCACTTGATGTCCCAGTTTTCACTTGGCTGCCCACCCACCTCATTGCATGGGAAAACACTAAAAAAAATTCTTTGCATTTGGGTTCAAGTTGTAATGTCAATTATTTTATATTTTTTTTATAAAACCCAAAGATCTTAGCTAGAAATAGAGGTTATCCCTTCATATTTACCCTAAACGGTGCTATACGCCTTGTTACTGACGCCCTTGTTATTGAAGCTACACGCCTAATGGTGCTCCGTTCCAGACCCAAAACCTACATAGCGAACCATTCCAAACCCAAAACCTACTTGCTTCGCTATGTAGGGTTCGGGTGCTACAATATAATTATAAAAGTTCATTTTGAAGGAGAACCTTAAAGTGGGTGGATTCACTACAACAATGGCAGTGTTTTATGATTGCAGAATTATGACTGAGGATGATTGGCGACTGCTTGCAGTCATATTCTTGAAGGCCAACACTTTGGGGAGAAATATGACTGCAAAATATGACTACTAATCATTTTTACGCCTTGTACTTCACAAGTGTATACTATACGACCATTAGGAATACCAAAGTACTTCATAGGGAACGTAGGGAACATGTTTGGGAATGTTAAGTCATATTATCAATTATATTTTCATAGTAGTGAATTTTTTTTTTTTGGTCAATTCAAGAAAAATACGGGCAATTCTAAAAAAATATAAAGAGCCATCGTTTAAAATTTTGAAATCTTAGTCACCTACTTTTTCGGATTTTGAATCCTAGTCACCACTTTTTTAGTGTTTTGAGACCCTAGCCATTATTTTTTTAGGATTTTAGAACCCTAGCCGCCACTTTTTAGGGTTTTAAAACCCTAGCCGTCACTTCTTGTGGTTCTTCTTCTTTACTTTCTATTGTCTCTTAGCTCTCATTTGTTGTTGCTTTTTGTTGCATCTCAACTCTTGTTTCTTGTTGCTCTTTACTTCATGTTTTTTGCTTCTTATTGTTGCATCTAAATTCTTTTTTTCTCTTGCATTTGAACTCTTTCTACTTTTTAGTTCTTGTTTTGTAGTTCTTGCTTCTTATTTCTTCTTGTTGCATCTACACTCTCATTTCTTGTTGTTTCTTGTTATGTCTTAATTGGTGCTTTTTGTTTCTTCTTGTGTCTTAGTTGTTGCTTCTCTTGTGTCTTAATTGTTACTTCATGTTATGTCTTAGTTGTTGTTTGTTGTTTCTTCTTGCGTTTTAGTTGTTGTTTCTTGTTTCTTGTTGTGTCTTAGTTGTTATTTCTTGTTTCTTATTATGTCTTAGTTGTTGCTTCTTATTTTTTGTTGTGTCTTAGTTGTTTCTTAGTTGTTGTTTTTTATTTCTTGTTGTATCTTAACTTTTATTTCTTATTATTTCTTAATACTTATCTTTTTTTTCTTGTTTCCTCCATCATCAATCTTATTCTTCCTATCCTAAACTTAAGCTACATATTTTGTATTGTTATAAGCCTTTGAAGGTTGAGCTTTGTTGTTCAATCACTAAAAATTAACCTCTCATTTCTTTAATTGTATATGCAGGCACCAAAAGTTGAAACAAAGACATTGGAGGCTACTTACAACCCAATGAAGTCATCTTCACATTATTGTAAGGATTATAGGCTTTATTGAATTGTGTGAATGATTCATTGTGATATATATATTTTATATTAGTGATTAATAAATGTCAATGAAGATAGTTGTATTTGTTCTTGCATTCACCTTCTTTAATATAATTATCTCTCATACATCTCTAAAATCATATATTATGTATTCATTTTGAATTGCATAAGGCTTTTTATTCAATTGTCAAATCATCTTGATGTATGATAGTTATATATCATGTCCATTTAAAATGCATTAAAAATGTGATTGTAGTTAGTAATATAACTGACGAGAGTCATATTCTACATCATTCAAAAATATAACTCATGAGAATCATTTTTCACATTAACAAAAATATGACTCACCGCAGTCATATTCCACATTACTGCAAAATATGACTCACCCTAGTTATATTCCATGTTACTGCAAAATATGACTCACCCTAGTTATATTCCATGTAACCAAAAAATACGACTCATTGCAATCATATTCCATGCTACTACAAAATATGACTGACCGCAATCATATTCCATATCACTGTGAAAAATGACTCACCGCAGTCATATTCCACATCACTGCAAAATATAACTCACTGCAGTCATATTCCACGTTACTGCAAAATATGACTCACCGCAGACATATTCCACATTACTGCAAAATATGACTCATCACAGTCATATTCCACATCACTGCAAAATATGACTCATTGCAGTCATATTCCATGTTACTGCAAAATATGACTAACCACAGTTATATTCCACGTCATCAAAAAATATGACTCATCGCAGTCATATTCCACGTCATCAAAAAAAAATGACTCATTGCAGTCATATTCCACGTCATCAAAAAATATGACTCGACACAGTCGTATTCCACATAGGATTTTTTTATTTGCCCGGGCAACCCAAAAAAAAATCAAAATCCCCCTAAGATAGTCAAAGTATATGCCTAGTTGGCATACTATAGCTAAAAATGGTTATTTATACCCCTCAACCCATATGACTGCCAATATGACTGATGTTTGAAGCGACTGCTTCTAAATGACTGAAGTCAGTCATATTCTGAGTCATCTACAGTGATTTCTGTGTGAGTCATATTTTTTGATTTTACGACTCACTGCAGTCATATTTTGCAGTCATAAAACACTGCTTTTGTTGCAGTGATTGAATTTTGTTTGTTTGTCACATATGACAAAATTTGCAAATTTTGAATTGATATTTGCAATCAAAGGCCCCAAATTAGCTAGGAGACGTGAAGAAATACAAAATTTAAGCAGCATAAAATAAGGGGCAATTTTTACATTTATCCTTTGACAGGGCAATAGAGGGGGCAATAGGGAGGCAATCTTCCCTGACTCAAAAATTCCGCTTGGGCGTCATCCTTCCATCTCCACCATGGATCCATCTGGAAGGCTCAGATGGAGGGAGTCCTCCCTCAAACTCAAGGCTACCTGGTTGCTAGGACTTCCGAGAGAAGTCGACGCTGCTGCATGAATTTATGTTGTATTTAATGGAGTTGCAGACAGAGCATGGTAGCCCCATTCCATTAAGCACTTTGCAGCCATCTTCGATTGAAAAACGAAAGTACCTGGCCGAGTGCGTCTATCTTTCCACCTGTTTTTTTAACTATCAATTTGTTTTTGGTGCACAACAGTTGCGCATCCTTGTGCTAGGTCGAAACTAAGTAAAAAATTGGCGTTTGTTCTTTCTATTCAGTGCATAACATTGCTAAGCGGTTGGATATCCTTCTCCCAACTAGAGGTATAATTCCCCCTAAGATGCCTGGAGGAGAATTTAGTTATAATGTGACTTACTGGATTGGTTGAAGGTCAAGGTAACTCTTACAAATAGTGGTGGCCTACGGGACCAGTTTGCTGAGTTAGCCTTTGCCATCATCTCTGGGCACTCCGTCACAACTTAAAGTCAACAAGGGTTATGGGTGCCTTCTCTGTTTGATAGTATGGTAATATCTTGAGTGGGTAACTTGGAACGCTGGGGGCTCCTCATTTTGGGGAAAGCAAAAGAGACCCCAGCAAACGTTAACAATGTTATGTGTACATAAGATAAAACAACCCATTGTGGTTAAATGTGATCATCCAACTTGTAACTCTTTGAGCTTCTCATGCAGATTTGGAGTTACTGATTGAGGAGCTAGCTCTGCTATTTCCTGGTGAGGCTTATGCTGAAATTTGGTGGAAGCACACTCGAACGCATCATTCTGACTCTGGATTCGTTCCAGTATTTAAATGTTCTCATCAAAATGTCTTCGACTTTGGCTACCGTAGCTCTGGCGTGGGTACACAATACTGAAAGTAACATTCTGGAACTCTTAACAATTATTTTCAGAAATTAGTATTGGAGCAAGTTTGTACTTCTGGATTTCTTTTTGGTTTTTGTCTCTTTACATCATATGCCAGTGATACCAGGAGTTGCAAGCCCTTGTACCCCTTGTATTTTATTATGTCTATATCCTTCAAAAGTATTGAATTCTGGACTTCACATGTGTATGGTAGATCATATCATGCATGGAAATGTGCACGTTGGGATTGTCTTTGATGTTAAATTACTTTCGTTCTCACGTGATAGCTACACCAAATAGTGAAATTAGGTTGCCCCTCACTAATTTCTCAACATTCTACACTATAAATATGTATTGTTATTGTAGAAGGATACAGTAATGGAAGAATCATATGTGTTGCATGGTTTGGTGCACTAGTTCTTGACCCAGGTTTAGAGAGTTGCATGTCCCTCCATGTGGACAAGTAGTGAGCCATGAGATAACTTCTCTACAGCAGGCAAGCTAATTGGTAAGGCAACCTAATTTCACTATTTGGTGTAGGCTAAAACTTTAGATTTTTGTGGTTGGCCAAGGGATTTAACATGTCATGGGTAGGTGGAGGACATCCGGGTGTTACATGCTAATGCATTGGGACAGGAAGCCAGTAAGAATCTTGGACTTCTCTTGAACCAGTTGCTGGCTCCGGAGGCATCTACCCTCCCTTGCCTGGTTGCCATTATGATCATTAACAGGTTCATACCCTCCACTTCCTTTTGCCTAAGAGCATCCCCACCAGCTCTTCCGTTTCTCTATCTGTTTATCGAGTTTGGGACATCAAATAGGGATGAGACCTCGCAAGTTCTCCATATGAGCCTCTGGATACAGAACTGGAGAAGAGTTTTACAGAAATCTATATATTTTAGAGATACAGGTTTTGCATAAAGGTTGGTGCGGTGAAATTTCGGTATCTCTATCTGCATATGAGGTCCTCTCCCTAAAGCTTTAAGGATACAGAACTCACTGGTGGGGATGCTCTAAGCACCTTAGTTTCAGTGTCCTGGAAACAGTTGTACCTGTACATTATCTGCTGGAAGAAATGAGGTAGCCGACCTCTTCCTGATCAGCCACCTATTCTTGCTACTTAGGCTACCATGTTTCCAATCAATTGTGGTTCAGCTCATATGGTTAGGTGAAAACTTACCTAGCACAAATGTTGGGGAGGTGCACATTAACTCCTAAAGGATTTCGACTATGTGTTCACTAAAAATGCTTCAAAACTGCCATCTTTAGTACAAGTATCAAATTTTTGAAACATCTAACCATAGGATCTTATATTAATTTGATTTGAGAATATGTAAAAAAAAATTCAAAAATCTTCACCGTGTAGATTGCAAGATATTAGCATTTGAAGTAACAAAAGTCTTTTTTTGTCCCTGTGAAAAAATGGGTAGATGCACTTTTTAAGGTCAAATCATTATGAAAAAATGTCCAAAATGGTGGTTACTCTTTGGATTCATTCTTCAAGGCAAGTTGGCTACATGCTTGAAAATTTTCAAATCATTTGAAATTGTACAACATACAAAAAAAAGTAGAAAGTAGAAAGAAGTAGAAAATGATTCAAAATACAAAATTGTTAACAATTTATTTATGAAATTGAAAAATGCCAATCCCAATGGTTGTAATGCTTTAATAAACAATCTACAACCAATTATTTTATTTTTTTCCACAAATATTGAAAATTGAGTTAAATGAAGGACTTTGAAGTTTATTTTAGAGTAGAGACTCCATAACTATCTTCAAACTACCAACAACTAAAACTCCTCATAATTTTCATTTTATTAATCAAAATGGAATGATTCAAAGATATCCATGTATATATAAATTTAGAAAAACAAATTCAAATTTTTAATTTTTTTAAAAAATAAATTTTTAAAGAAGTTTTTTTCTACCTGAACTGCCCACAAAACAAAGAAAACTACATATCATACAATAACTTTTTAACCATGTAGTTATGAAAATTATGAAAATTGATGGGCTTTAAAGCTACTCCTCGAGTACATGTGTGAAAATTTCAATGAAAGAAAATGAAAATTCCATTTGTAGTGAGCTGCCCAAAATTGCTATGTTGCCAAAAAACACCATTTGGTCCTTTAGAGGTTAAAAGCAATCAGTGATCACAAGATGTACATTGGAAGCCACAATTATCACCTACATTGAAGCATGGTTGGTTTTGTAATCAGCAAATGGTTGGTTTTGTAATCAGCAAATGGTTGGTTTTGTAATCAGCAAATGGTTGGAAATATGGTGACCCATATAACAAGAATGGGTTGAACAATATCCTTACACCATATCCATATTGTAGATATGTTAAATTGCTTAAGTGATTGGAAAGGGGTCGGCTACCTTAAAGTTTATTGTCAAACTTATTATACAACATGTTCTATATGTGAATTTATGTAGTTGTGGTCAAATTTATATAGTTGTGGTTGCTTCTCAACTAGTTATATATATATTAACAAACTAGTTCACCTTGAATTTGATAGTTGTAAGCTATTGACATTTGTGATTTTAAATTTGAGCAACACTTCATGCTTTGGTGTTCCTTATGTATTCCATAGTCAAAATTCACCCTAAAGTAACTACTTATTAAGTTGAGTGGGCATATTTATATTCACTTCATTATTACTAATTCAACACTCAAATAAGTATGGAAATATATTACTATCTCTTGATTCGTGTAAAATTAGAACTTGATAATACATAAGAATAGCTCTAGGGAAGACAATCAACATCACCTTAAGTCTTCTCTAGCCTTGAGGCCTTCTTTTGGGTGAGGGAAGATAATGTTTTCAAGAATAGGAATAGGAATATTGGTGGGCTAGTGGTATTTTGAAATTTATCGGATTTAGTCCAAAAGAGAGGTGGCTTTTAATTGGAAAAAGTTGCATGTGAGGAAGTTTGAATATTGAACACTATTAAACTTTGTTTAAGATCCCATTTGTTCCCCCCAAGTTGAATCAACTTCAAAATAAACAAAAAAAAATTTGAAAAGGAGGACAAAGAATTTATAGTTTGTTTCATGTATCATGCTTGATTCTAAAGGCAATATGAAACATGCTTCCTTCCTTCATTATCTTGGTCCAACTTGTCATTTACATGTAAAAACCAAAGATAGAATGGTCAATTGAAATGCTCCCCAAGATATCTAGAGAGGGGTATATTTTTGAAAGGTCATTCAATGTCATGTTGGACCTTATTCATAGAGCAATGTAATGTTCAAAGGACAAAATCTCTCCCTATCAAAAATATAATTTTGATGAATGTATGTATTAATTTTTTTATAGTTTATTACCAAAAAATCAATCAAGCTTAGATGTCTTCAACAAAAATAAAGAAATTTTGTGGTTTTGGGGGGTAATTTTTTGGCAATTCCATCCAAAGTAGAACACAAGGTTCTCCAAATCTTTATTGTTATAATAAATTATGTGACCTAAATGAAAAAATATAGTTTAAATTAGCATAATTAGGCATCTTCATTTTAATTGCTACATAAGCAACCTTTGAAAATTCAAAAAATTTATGCAAGCATTTTGACCCCTATTGTGAGTTCAAACATGATTACATATCCAAGGCTAAACCATGTCTAATCTTGTTGTACTTAGGATGCTAATTTTTAACCAAGCCAATAAATGTAAAAATTTGTCCTATTGTGAAGTGATTAACTTTATATTTTATACACACAAGACAAATTTAGAGTGCCTCATCTAAAATATGAATTCAAAAATTCCAAATTTTATAATCTGGAGAAAATATGAAGTTTCTATTGTTTTCTGGGGATTAAAATTTGTGAGACCATATGTGGTCAAATTTTAAATTTCTAGCAAATTTTTGCGAAAATCTTACCTAGATTTGGTAGTGACTACCAATACATTAGAAAAAAAGATTTTGGAGAGATGAAATAGCCAAAATATCTCCAAGAAATTTTAGATTCACCATAAATTGAATGAAGTTTACTAATTTTAGATTCATCATATTCTAGATGAAGTTTACTAATATGGATGAAAGTATATATCATGTGGATGGATGTTGAAAAAAGGGATGATTGTTTTGAGTGATCTATGGTCTAAGATGAAGGTCCCTTTATCAAGGAGAGTGAAATAACTCCAACCACTTACCACTCTAAGCAATTGATGTACATAAAGAGTTTGTTTGTTTAGGATTCCACTTTGGGCTCCGAAAGGTCAACTTGAGTGACATTTAGGGTGGCTTTAGATTACAATGGAGAAGTGCATTGGTCGGTCAAGAAGTTTTGACCAAAACATGGTTATTTGAGGCAACTGGTGAGATGTTGGTGAAGATGGAAAGACAATAAAATACACAATAAAATAATACCTTAAGAAGTCTTGACTAGTTGTAGTGTACACTACCAATTGGAGAAGTCTTCTGAACAACTTTTCAAATTGAAGTTCATTGGCCAACAATTCCCATGGACATATTCTATATGTTTTGGAGGCTACAATGAACTTTGAGAAGCTATAATTTTTGCATCTTGTCCTCAAATTCAATAAAACTTATTGGAAGAAATATGCCTACTTGTCAAATTTGTGTGGTAATATTTTCAAATCAATCCATTATATATTGAATTCAAAGGAATCATTAAAATACATGAGGTTTAGTTTTAGTTCACCAATGCAATTGCAGTTCATCAAACAACTTGTGATGGTAAAATGAAGGGAAAACTCTTGGGAAAGCTTCATTGACAATTGTAGGAATGGATGGAAGAGACGTTATTTTTATATTGTTATCCATTGTTTATCATAAATCCTCAAAGAATATGGGATAATTTGAAGATGAGAGCTTGATTGTTCATTGTCAATTGAAAACAAAAGAGATATATTTGGAGTAGAATTTCAAATTTCATTTAGGCATAGTAAATAAATTTTTTCAAAAACTATGAACTAAAAAAAAGTTGGGAAATCAAGTTAAATTTCAATCTTTCAATAAAAAATTATGGACAAATTTTAGAGAGAATGTTTGAAAATGTCAAAAAAAATGTTCCTACCAACACCTCTCTGAAATTTGTCCATAACTTTTGATTGGAGGTTTGAAATCTCAAACGGATTTTTGGTAATGAAATTTAACTTCATTTATCAATTTTTTTAGTCAAATTTATTTTGACTAAAATTATTCTACTATGCCTAAATGAGGTTTGAAATTCTACTTCAAACACAATTATTGCTTTTGATTTAATTATGAGCGGATGAGCTCCTATTCATTCATATTTATATATCCCACATGGGTTCTTTTGCCTCCTACCACCCCATATGTATATAAACATATTGCCTCCTCTATTGAAAACAAAATATGCAATTGGGTTTCACATCAATATGATGAATTAACTCAAGTCAATATAATGAATTAAAAATTCTATATTTATTTATATTTATTGTAATAATATATTGTAGGTTTTGTAGAGTAGTAGCTATAGTGTCTACAATGAGGAGAGTTGAGCATGGAAAAGAAGGGGAGTCCATCCAATCAAATTTCTCATGGAAAATAATATTTAAATGAAATTGGAGTTTTATGGAGGCCAAACTTTTTGTCCAGGGGTTGAAGCCAACCAAAAAACTTGACCTCTAAAGAACTCCCCTTACAAAAAGTGCTACCACATAAGCAACGATGCCATTTTTTCATCCATGCTTAAAGTTCTCCACCAGACATGTCTTGGTTGTAGTCTAAACCCAATTTGGTGCAGAACGAAATTTGCTCCAATCATATTGTTCCATTTTCCTACAATTTTTGAGTTTTGACTGGTGCACTTCTCCACCTTAGTCTAAAATGACCTTTAGACTATGTACCTTTGTCTACCAAGAAAAAACTACTCCTTCCATCTTGAAATGATTGTTCACTTTCAATGTCATGTTTTTTTAAGGTTGTTTTGAGTAGGTCCAAAAAATAAATCATTGTGGCTTGATTTTATTTAGGTTGCAATGAACACATGAAATATTCCTCATTAATTCTAGTGATATAAAATTTTAGAACCTTTCTTAATTATGTGTTTTTCACAATGTAGTTAATGAAATTGACTCAACAAAATAGCACAAAATTGTGAGCAATCATTTTGGGAAGGAGGGAGTAGAGTTTAACACTGGACTTGGTCAAGCCCTGAGCCCCTGACCCAATTGCCCACGTGCTTGCACACTTTATATTCCACTAGATTTCACGGCCAGATCTCCCGGCCTTTGACTACTTTTCATAGCTCACGGCCCCCAAGCGGCCCAACGACCCAAGACCGAGAGCTTCCCAAATTCTTGAGAAGAATCTGCAAGCCATCCGTTACTAGCTGAACGCTTCGCCCACAGTGATCGAGCCCGCCAGTGACCAGTCGACGTCTCGACGACCTTGACAAATCAAAGATTTCCCTTCGCACGATTTGCTCCCCCTCGATCTCGAATCTATGATATCATCACCCTCTCAGTCAGGCCCACCCAATTTTCAGCTCTTTTTTTGGTAAATCTTTGACACAAATGGATACACGTTTCAATTGCAAGAAAAGAGAGACACAGTAACTTACAACCCAAACAAAGAAGGGAACTGCACCTTTTTTGGACTTTCGTCTGGACCCCATTAATTTAGGAGGCCTTTGAATTTCCCTGGTTCTCGATCCTTGCTGCCGACTTACATACTGTAGACATGGAGACGCTAGGATTTCCTGTTGACACCAGCTTGCCACTCTCCTGTGCTTTAATTTCATTGGTAATGGAGGTTGGAGACTGCTGATCGGATTGGGTTGAAGGTCGATCGATCGATCGGTCGATGTGGGTGTTGAAGCAGCCGAAAGTCGACGCGAGTTGTGGGTGAGATGGGAGAGCAGGGGATGGATTCGACTATGGAGCTTACGAAGCCACTGAAACTTGGGGCTTATTTGCTCAAGCATCGGTAAGGGATCTCCAATTCCAGCAGTGCTTTTCAGATTTGTCCTTCAGATACTGCGCAGGGATGGAATTCAAGGCGATTCTGTCGCAATGGTCTTATCTTTCAATTATATGGCGTGTTTCAGAGCGCTTCAATTGTGAGATCGAATAACGGAGCTTTTAGAGTTAGGACTTGTGTAGATCGAAGGTTTCAGTAGTTGGGCGTCAATTTCACTGAATTTGGACATTTTGAGATGCTTCTGCTCCGAAATTGGGTACAGGATAGTGATGGCGCCTATGACGCGTTGTCGAGCGCGGGATACTCTTGCGACCGAGGCGATGGAGGTATATTACAGCCAAAGAGCGTCCGAAGGTGGCCTTCTCATTACGGAAGGTGTCTGTGTCGCCCCGAACGCGCACGGGTATGCTCTGATTTCTTGCTGAGATTGAGCAATTCTGGAATCCTAATTTGAGTGCTCTGTGTTGAACGATGACCCTCGAGGAATGTTGATCGATCGCCAGAAGTTGGTGTTTCGGAAATGAGACGTGTCCCTGGAAAATCCTTGTTACAGGCTTGAGAATCGGAAATGATCTCTGGCAGAATTGATGGCTTTCTTCAAAGCAACCTCAGAATGGTCATCGTTGCTTAATACTTGGTTAAGGTTTAACTTGCAAATGTTGATACTTTGAAGGCACAGGCAGTTAATACCAAATTCGTTTAAAGTGATCGAAGACATGAGCACTTCTTCCTACCTTATTATCCCGTGTCACCTATGCAACCTTCAAAGTTACTTCCATTATGCTTCGAATGTGGTAATTACAGCTACAGGGAATAGGCTGCTGTCCACCTCCGTTCCCAATATCTTTGACGATACTTTTGTGCAAAAACAGGTTGTGCTTGATGAATTTTTCAACTTAATACTTATTTTTCAAACATAATGTACGCAATTTTGACAAATTTTGGTAAGGTTTCCTAATTACAAGCATATGGTGTTAGTTTCTTGGACACGGCAGGAATCTACACGAGCGAGCAAGTGGATTCGTGGAAGCCTGTCACACAAGCTGTCCATAAGCAAGGGGCCATATTCTTTCTTCAACTGTGGCATGTTGGTCGTGCTTCTCATACACGTGAGTTTCCAGCCTTCTTGCTTTCTGTTGCTAATTCTTGAGCTCTGTAGTCGGATTGAAGGTGGTGATGATGATGGGTTTTAAACCCTAAGTTTCTGAGCAATGCGGAGATTTCCATTTGTGTCTCCTGTGCTAATTGTTGTCCTCGGACCATGTCCAACAGAATTGCAACCAGGCAATGCGGCCCCAATTTCTTCCACATCCCAGCAGGTGCCTTTACCTTGGGGAGCCCATCTGAAAGATGCTTCGGGGAAGAAACGCAGACATCAATTCTCCATCCCTCGAGCCCTTCACGAAAGCGAGATCCCTCAGGTTATCGAATGGTTCAAGGTGGGCGCCAGGAATGCCATAGACGCAGGTATGGAACCTGAGTCAGACCTGATTGCATTCTCTTTTTGCATTCATTCTTTAGTCCTTAAGTTTTATGAAATAAATTCATTGATTTTATGACTCTTGGGATTATTTCCAAGATGCAATTCACACATTCAAGGTGTTGAACATTGCTTTATTAATTTAATCAACATTGTTTGCTAAATAATCTAGCGTCACTTCATCACTAGAATCAAATACTACTCTTTCAGTCAAATTTTCACTAGAAGGAACTATCACCTCCATGGCTCCATTTGATTCATGGATTCATCATGTAACTCCATAGTTAAAATGTACGAAGGCACCTTACGGTATATATATATATATATATATATATATATATATATATATATATACCGTAAGGTGCCTATCTTCAAACTTGGATTCATTAAACCAAAATTACTCTAGAATGACTGCATAAAGCTCAACTACCCTTAAATAAGTATAGTAATAATATCATTCAATATTTAATTCACAAAGGTCAATACTTTTAGTAAGTGACATATGGTCAATTGGATAGACCTCATGAAACTCTATCCAACTTCCAATTGTCACATTGTTAATCAACACTCCTTCACTTATGCCTGTATGGTCATGTATGTTGAATTATGGTGTGTTTCAACAATTGAAGCTTTCCTAACCACTTGAGTTTATATGGTCATATATGTTAAATCACTATTTTATATAGGTTAAAATGTTACCACATTTAGGTCAATGTCCCAATTAGGTATAATTCTAGTTCTTTAAGGTGCATCCTCCTTGCATTACTTTCCAATTTTGTTGCCAAACTTTTGAATGTGCCCTTTCGCTATCCTTGCAGGCTTTGATGGGTGCGAAATCCATGGCGCACATGGCTATCTAATTGATCAATTCCTCAAGGATGGCATCAATGACCGCACTGACTCTTATGGGGGCTCTCTCTTTGCCCGTTGTCGCCTCCTCTTGGAAATCACCTCCGCCGTGGCCTCTGAAATCTCCCCCCAACGCACTGCCGTCCGCATTTCTCCATTCACCATCCAAAATGATGGTATAGACTCCAACCCCGAAGCTCTCCTCACATACCTTTTGCACGAGCTTGACAACCTCCACCTTGCATATATCCACCTAACGGAGCCTGAATTCACACACATTATAGAGGGAATGCAATGGACACCCCAACACTTGGAAATTGTCAAGGAGAGGAGGACACCATTGTTGGTGAGTGGGGGGCATACAAGAGAGTCTGGGAATAGGGCAGTGGGAGTAGGGTATGCGGACTTGGTGGGGTATGGGAGGGCCTTCATTGCGAATCCAGACTTGGTGAAGCGGTTTAGGATAGGGGCAAAGTTGAATGCGATGGCAAAAAATGAGGATTTATATGGAAGTCATCTGAGGAAGGGATATACAGATTTTCCATTTTTAGAAGAGGTAGAGGAAAGTAGGAGGGATGGTATAGGTAGTATTGGTCCATTGCAAAGGGCAAGGTTGTAGTCATGGAATTTGGTTGAAGGTAGGTAGGATTATACATAAGCATTTCAATTAATTTACCGCTAAAAGCTTTGAAGTTTGTATTTTAGATGATGAACAAACTATTTCAGAACAATGTTTTGTCCAATTGATTCATTCATTCAAAATTTCAAATTAATGCTTAAATCTTTAACAAATGGCCTTTTGGTATGATGAATATGATGAAATTAAAGTATAAAACATAGTTGTACCAAAGATATAAGTAAAAATGTGCAAAATTTAAGAAATGACTTTGAGCATTAAAGGATTAACAATGAAAGATGTGAGGCTACTATCAAGGTAATGATCAACTAAAAAATTTCAAATTCTTGAATGAATAGCTATAGTTGTATTTTTTATTTCAATAGTTTGCTTGAAAATGATTTATTAGACACTTTAGTCCTCGTCATCTATATTGGATTAACCTTTATTTTGAAGGACATGCTATATCATCTAAGTATTGAATCAAATATTATTAGATTTTTGGATATATATGGTAGTGAGCCAATTACATATGGCACAACCTCATTCAATTGGTACTCAACTATGAATACAACTTGTAGTACACAAGTTAACATTATGAAATGCTATTTATACTAGTAGCAATGTTAGATCAAATATTGTACAATTAGTACCTAGAAACCATGATATAAACATCTTATTGTACCACTCAAAGAATTTTGCACAATGTGGAATACTATTGGTATTTTTTGGCTTGCATAATTAACATTCAATTCTTATACAATTTCAATCAAACATATCAATTTTTTCTTAACTTCATTTTTTGTTAATTGTTTCATTTAATATTCTTGGTTCTATTTGAAATTGATTGAAAAGTATTGGTGATGAATTTTAAAAATTTGATTGCATAAAGATGTAGGAAGCATCTATACATACATATTTGATATTAAAGAAAATTCATTAAGTAACAAAAAGATGATCTATAAAGAGTTCAATGTGAGGTGTTCGTCAAAAAAAATGTATCACCGCATTTTTCAACTTATCTAAAAAAATGCAGGTTTTTTATAGTGAACATTCTTGTTTAAATAACACTAGTTGTAACATTGCAAATGTAGAGAAGTAAAATTAGAAAAAGACTTGTAAAGAAAAGGTTTAAGACTTATTTGGAATTATGTTAGTTATTCTATTTTTGAAGGAATAAAATTATAGGCTATAACAACTACATCTTCACTTGGGAACTTGATGTATAACATATCTAGTTGAAGAAAAAAAAATCACAAACATAACAACTATAATATGCATAGTTACAAGACTTAATTACGAAAAAACAAACCTTGAATGATCTATATTTTGTACACCAAATACACAAATAATGTACTATTTTATTCATCTACATTATTATGTACATAATACATTGACTATACCTCCTAACTCTTTAAGTATTGTTGTCAAATGGATGCCATTTGTAGCTAGGGTGGATTACGGATGTGGTAGCAATCCTAATATTATGTAAGCTTCAAAATTTCTTATTGTCACTATCACCATTTCTAAAGAAAGTCCTTTTTTATTTAATAAATATTTGTTTCTTGAAAATTAGACTTTGAGCATAGTCTTTTTGCTTTTGTGTTCAAAAGATGTTTAATTTTGCACTCCCTACTTCAAAACATTGATAATATATTGAACTCAAAATCACCTATAACAATGAAATGTACTCCGTATAAGGTTAGATTTCTAATTCTTCCAATTCTCAATACAATCAAACAATTAAGACCTAAAAGACAAGCCTTGACTTTCAAAAAGTTAAGTAGGGACAAATTTCTCTAGAGATAATGTAATTAAATACTTAATTTCATTATATTTTGAAAGAGATATTTGTGGGAGTCAAACTTATGTTTTGTTCCCATTTTGAAAGTTGAAGTTTGAAATGAATACCATTATTGATAGGGTTGGTAGGGTTGTTATAGAAAAAATCCAATATGTAATTATAGCTTTATATAGTGCAACTTACGATGCAATTGGAATAAAAATATACATTCATTTGAGCATAAGTGTAAAATCTTGCCAAAAAAACACAACTACCCAAGTTAAAACGATGAACATTTTCCAAGTCTACCACTGAGAAAAATACCCTTGACCTCCAACAAGGTTTGGGGAAAAATCAAGAATTAACGTGGAAAAACTATATGGGAAAAAATCCAAAAATGGTATTAATTAATGAAAACTCCTTACACCCTCGAGTTATCATGTGCCATGTGGCCAAAATATTTTTTTAACCCCAAAGCTTATTTATTGCTATAAATCAAATTTGTCCTAGAAAAATAACAAAAACAAAATATGCTAAAATGTGTCCATCATTGATCTTCTTGAGTAGCTTCTTCTCTTTGTATGACTAAATTGGGTACCCCACATGCGCCACTAACCCATAATCGCCATCATCGCTATGTGTACATCTCCAAAATCAATATATACCTAAGTGAAAGAAACAGTTTTAGAACCTTTATCAAAACAAACTTTGATTTTTCATAACTTTTGCATACCATATCCAAATGTTGTGTTCTTTGGTGCATTGAAACCTCCTTTCCCTTCCCAACAAGAAAAATATAAAAATTTGACCAGTCTAATAGTAGTAACTAAGCGCATTAGCAAAAAGTGACAGTTTTAGGGGTCCCACCTTATCCTGCCTTTTGAAAACTTGCATTCAATTGTCCGCTTCTTTCTTTCTGCATCTTTTCTTCTTCTTTCTTCTTAAAAATTGCATTCAGTTGACCTTCGAGCTATTTTTGGAGGCATATCAAAAGCTTTAGTTAGTATGGAAATTGTCCATGTGTTTCAAGAAGAAAAAAAAAACAAAAAAACAAAGTAACTTTAGTTAGTTAGAAGACCAAATCACAAGCTATTAATATGGCATTGCAAAAAGAAATTCCACTCAAGTTTCACAAACTCATTACTCAATGGATTGCATTAAATCAATTTTAACCTAGAGACTAAAATGCTCGACGCTAAACCCATCTCACAAAGTAGGACCAACATGGTGAAAATGCATGAATTTTTTTATTTTTCACGAATGAAAAAATTTGCAAACTTTGAATTCATATTTGCAATTGGAGATCCCAAATTAGCTAGGAGAAATGATTAAGAACATACCCTTGCAAACTTTGAATTCATATTTGCAATTGGAGATCCCAAATTAGCTAGGAGAAATGATTAAGAACATACCCTAAACAGGGCAAAAAATAGGGGGCAAGATTTTACTTTTACCCTAGAAAACCTATTTTTCACCCTCTTGGTCTCACTTTGTGGAACAAGTTTAGCATCCTACAATTTGAAATGGCCCAAACTAAATCTCTATTAATGGTGAAAAAGAGCTTACGGTAATATTCCTGTTATTAAGAATTCGTAGTTCTTCTTGAAGCTTGGAAAATTTGCCCTGCAATTCAGCAATTTGCTGGAGATAATCTCTTTCTCTTTCACTTTGAATTTCTACCACCTACACAAAACAAATTATGAAAACAAATTAGTGACAATTTTGTAATAAGTTGTAGGTATTTAATGAAACCAAATGGCCAATACAAGAGCCCCAAAATTCTTCTCAAGGAAAAACAACTTAAAAGCCTTTACAAATTAATTGTATCACTAAGATTTTTGAAAGTACTACAAAATTCTTACTGAGTAATCATTAAGAGCGTTGTTGCTTGAACTTGGCTTTGAGCCACCATGTGAATCAATAGCTGCAATTATACATGAATTAATTAGGGAATTTGAAATTCAACGCGTCCTTGTATTTGAGGTCTTTGGATTTACACCTCTAATCCTTTGGGTGTAAATATCCACATGTAGAAAGACATAACATTTGTAATTTTCTTATGAAATTAAATATCATATTGCAAAAGAAAAATTCACTCAACTTATCACCCATGATTTTAAGGTTTTTAAAAAATATTCTTAAGATTTAAGGAAGCATGGATATAAGTCATGATTCATCTTATAAATAGAAATTGACCAAATGTAATATTGGTTCATGATTCTGAATTTTCAGAAAGTAGAAAAATTTAAGTAAGCAAGGATTATTTCAAGTTAATCTTCGAAAATCTAGAATTTACCAATTCAACTTAATATTAAGTAGAAATTTGGAAGCTACTCACAAGTAGGAACCTCATTTGGATTGATGTTTTTCAAAATATTCTTGAGTGCATCCTGCAAATTAGAACAATAGCATCATCAAAATATTAAATCAGACACTTGGCATGTAACATTCTATCATTTAGTACTTTAGTGACTATGTATAACTTACATATCACATTCAAGAGAGAAGCTATCATGGGCAGCATTTCATGACAAATAATTAATTAAAGTTGAAAGAAGCAATTTGGCAAGCAACTTCAAAATGAATTAAATTTTCAAAATTCAAACACTTTATTCATATCTTTGCAAGCCACTTAATTTTTGGTTGGTAGAGAAAAGGAAGTACTTTATAGAAGTAGGGAGGTAGGAGGTACAACAATCCATGTGGCATATATAAATTAAGACTTGAAAGAGCTCAACCATTCATAGTGAAATCAAAATAATGCAATAATTGTTTCCAAACAATACTTTTATAACTCCATAATATTCCATTAGAGACTCTAAATTACAAACTTGATAATTATGCAAACTAATAGAGATTCAAAATTACAAACCTTTTGCATGATAGCACGCACAAGTGCATCTTTTAGGTGAGGCACAATGGCCACAACTGGTACAAATGCTCCATTTAGATCCAATGATGACAAAGTTTCTTGCAAATATAGCTGTTATTGTAATCCCAACAAAAAAATGTCATTAAAAAAATACTTGATTAATTATTTTAGTATTCTAGTCAATTCCCTTTTCATTTAGATATGTAATTTTTTTGAAATTTGCTACAAGTGAATTATACAATAGTTCTCGAATACAAATTGGTATGTAAAAATTGGTTCTTAATGTACGGGGTCCACATTTATAAAATAGACACTAGCATAAAACCCATGGTTGTCATACTGGACAAGTTACTATTCATTTCTTGTCATGTAGGACAAGTTACTATTCATCAAATGTACCTCTCAAGTACATTTGATGAATAATAACTCGTCCTACAGGACGAAAAATGAATAGTAACTTGTCCAATATGACAACCATGATAAAACCACCCATGGTCTAAAATGTTCTTGTGTTAAACTAAAGTTATAATGTTTATTTCAATGCAATGTGTGCTAACTTTAACAAAAATTCAAGATAAATTCATTTCAAAAAATGGGTACATAAGTAGGAAATTTCCTAATTATGTACTAAAATTATTCAAAACTTTCATTGTATCATAATCATCTTATTGGTTTACAATGACAAAAATCAAATACAAGACCATTGAATATTTTATTTTATTGCTTATTTACTTTGGATATTCATCTTTTCAATCATGAAAAATTCCAAGTTGAGAAACATTATTCATTTTTATATTAAATTGTGATTGAAACACAATAGTGAAATAATCAATGTGAACTTACTTGATTCTTTGTTTCAACTTTGAAACCTTGTGTAGTAGTAGTTGGTAGTTGTACTCCACTAGGACCTCTAAAATCCACATGTTCTGGGGTGTGAATGTACAAAGTAGACTTTGGAAATTCATCACCTTCTTTTATTGTTTGTTGCAAAGTCTCATCACCTCCTTTTATTGCCTCATGTAAAGTATCATAATTTTCTTTAATTGTTTGTTGCAAAGGCTCATCTGGAATCTGGCAACAACAAAATGGAATAAAAAATGGAATAAAAAATAGATAAATACACACTTATAGACTTAATTTGAGCCTTAAAAGGCATCATTCAAATAACAATAGTTTTGACACTTATAAATATCAATGAACAAGATGCAAGTAAATTGTAAAATTTAATTCTATATTTTTGATAGCATAGTAGCAAGTAAATGAAATTAAAATACAATAGTAATGTTACTTGGGTTGCTTGTGCCTTTAGATCATTGACATTGAAAATCCAATTGCTTACTCCTCTTTTATATTCCGTCTGCAAAGGAAACATACAAAAATATGATACAACAACTAGAGAAAGAAATACATCTAAGAGATGGTAGAATATTAGAATAAGATAGAAATCATTAGGAAAAAAACTAAAGTGTACTCTTCTACAAACCTCGGAAGTCTCAATTTTCTTGTCAAAACTTATATTTTGTCTTGCAAGTCGTGCCATGTCCATATTCTGCAAGAAGAAACCTAGTCATTTCAATTGGTAGGTTTATATGTCAAAATTATTGCATTTAATATTTTCAATTTTTATTAATATTTAAACTATTTACTACCAAGAGTAAGTTTGATAAAAACATGTAACTAATTCAAAAAACACTAAGATCTATAGGTCTTTCAAATGAATATGAGGATATTTGTTTTATTTGGTTTACCTTCAATTTCTCATATCGCTCTTTTAGGGATGGAAGGCCATCAAGAATATGTTGACGAATGTAGTCACTTTTGTGAGCTTGCTTGAAAAATGGATGTTTGAGCAACTTCTCTGCAGTTGGGCGTTTGGAAGGGTCCTTAACCAAACACATTGCAATCATTTCTTTGAAAGACTGTGGAAAATAAAAATACAGTTGTTAGCCTTTGAATAATTTTCAATCCTTAGAAAAACAAGCAAATCTCTACCTCAAGACTTAACCCTTAACAAGCCTTGATAGACATGTAGTGTACAACAATTGTAAATAATTGTTGGTTTGTTTCTTACTTTAGAGAACCGAATTTTATCGCTATCCTCGTCAAGTCTTGGAGGCGCATTTCTCATTACCATAAGCATAATCTGAATCAATCATTTGAGTTATAAGTTGCAAAAATGATAAACTTGAAAGAATAGTAATTATACTTATAATTCTAGTTTCACCTATCAACTCAGATCAAATATAAATGGGTTTGTAGATGTTACTTTTGCAGGAGAAAAATTTGAAAGTGGTGGATGACCATGGGCAAGCTCCAAGGCAGTAATTCCAAAGGACCATATATCAGCACTACAAATAGACAAAACCAATAATAAATGTAATTAGTCTAAGAGAGTCAAGTTAGATTTGAGTCTTTTTTATATGAATGAAAGGTTTAATTTTTATTAAAGTTGTACTACCAATATACTACCAATATTACCTTATTGCCTTTGTTGTTTTTACGTAAGAATAGATATTTTGTAAATTTACAAATAATCAAAAATTAAAAAATTAAAAAATTGATTGTTTGTTGGCTTGAATTTAAGAATTGATTTGGAACAAAAAGCTAAGATAGTTACAATGTGATATAATAATAACAAACTACAAGTACATTTTGTCAATCATATTCACTTATTATTTCTCAACACCAATAACACTAATAATATATTGAAAGAATATCCTAATTGTGAGGATTTTATGATCTTCATATTTCATCTTTTTATAAATATGTGATTTCTAGATTAATTGAGAAATGTTAAGTACCTTGGAAACTTGCTATGACTACAAATCTTCAAGCAAAGAAATACTCACCTAGAATTGTAACCATGCATTTGCTCCATTACCTCTGGTGCCATCCTAAACAAATAAAAAATCAAATTTAAAAAAAATAGATTGAAGTCAAACTTTTCATTAAACTTGAAATGAATGCATCACATATTACAAAAATGATGCATATAGAAATCTCTCATTATCTATACACCAAAAGTTGAAAGAATTTTTTAAAATGAAGCAAATTTGAAATAGTTGAATGATGCATATTATTGAGGCATGTTTGAATAATAAAGCAAAAAGCATATCTTACAATTAGTAAATGACAATGGAAAGTAAGAAAATCAAACCAGCAAGGAGTGCCGACAAATGTATTCCTTGATCGTTGCCGATCTCCTTTTTCAAACATGCAAGCACTGACACCAAAGTCTGCTAGTTGAACAATCCCATTTTTGTCCACCAAGATATTTCCAGCCTGCCATCAGATACATATTATATTATATAAATAAATTACTAATGGACCATCTCTACACAAATAATTACTAATATATATGATTCAAAATGCATGACAAAATATAAATTTTTATATGGAGCAATCATATTCTAAGCAGTATTAGTGAAATTTTATCAAATGTACCTTAACATCTCTATGAATGTAGCCATTTCCATGAAGGTATTCTAAGGCCTTCAATGCCTCTTTTAGGAAGGTAGCAATAATATGCTCATTAAATCCATTTGGAAAAGCTGATTTCATGATGTAAAGGCAAGAGCCCCCTGCCATGTAAGGCATCACAACCCAAAGTTTTTGTTCTACAACAAAAGAACAAAACGCCTTCACTAGATTGGGGTGATTTATCAAGCTCATTGTCAATGCCTCTCGACGAACAACATCCTGCAGCATATCATTTTCAATAGATTAATTTTGTTAAGGTTTGCAAGGGAAAAAAACAAGACACCATCATAGGATTCTTAAGAATTGAAAACATTGATTGCACAATTAACTCATTCTTGTAGATTGTTTCTTATAATCTTACAAAAATAGGTAGGCAACTTGTCAAGACAATAATGAATGTCAATCAAATATACAAACAAACAAACAAAATACCACCTCTCAATATTTATTAGCAATGGCAATCCACAAGTGATTTGCCAAATTAATATAAGACTATAAGGCAATTAAAAAAATTATGAAAAGAATACATAACGAAAAAATGTGTTCTCATTACCTCAATAACAATGCAATGTTTTCTTAGAATTATTAAAAATTCTAATGAAGAGTATAACAATCTTTGAATCTAATAAACAAAGTGTATAACCACTTACCTTAAATATGATTTAGCTCAAATTTTTAGCTACTAGTGTTTATAGAATATTTAAGACATCTTAGAACATGAACATTATGAGAACCTAAATTCTATATTATTTAAGTGTTCAAACCTAGCTATAACATTTCAAGAATAGAAATTGCTAAGAATTTTTGTACCAAGAACACAAAAGATTGTATCATGACCTTAGGGAGGTAAAAAACACTAGAGACATATGTTTTCAATGCAACAAATAAGAAACATATCACAACTATAATATTAAAAAATAATTATAAACCCACTATTTATTAGTAAAGTGACATACTTTTACTTTTCAATAGGATTAAATTCAGAACTATAATTGATGATTATGCATACAAACGTAGTCTCTCATAAAGATTCACCTCATATTACATATGGAAGTGTATATAGTCTTTAGAAGTGTATATAGTCAAAAATCAACTATAGAAGTGTATATAGTCTTTAAAAGCTAAATACAATTTAGAACTTAAAATGCACCTTGAATTCCAAATGAAGAAATATCAAGAAAGAAGGATTGAAAAATAGGAAAAAAACCCTACTAGAGTGGTGATTAGAAACTCACCAAGTCATCCTTGCACTTTTCTAAATCCAATGCTTTAATTGCTACAACCTCCTTGTGTGGCAAACACATTGCAGAATACACGGTGGCAGTAGTCCCATGCCCAATTTCTTCCAAAAGTTGGTACTCCGTTGCTGTAATAGGGTAAATCTTTTGTTCTATCTGTTTTCTCTCCATCATGTCAAGTCCTTTGTTCTCTATTTGACCAAATAAATATACTAAAATGATTGTAAAAGAAATTCTATACCAATGTTGCAAATTAGATACAATTATTTGCAACTAGTTCCACCACCACTCACAACCTTCTTAATATATAAAAAAGCAAGTATTAGAAATGTAAAAGTAGGTGAATAAAACTAGAGTAATAGATGAATAAGACTAATGGTAGCACTCTTTATATACTACAAAGAGATCCTACTACTGAAATTAGTAAGGTTACTACATAATAATAGACAAAGTAAAAGTAGCACTTGTAACCTTACTACCGAGGTTTGTACTAATTTCGAAAATTTACCTTGTTGTTTCAAATTTTAATGTGTTTTATTTCAATAATATTTTTCTCATTAGTTTTATATTTTTTAAAATTTTGGATGATGCAAATTCATTGATATTCAATATCATGCATTCAATAAGTCAAAATTGTGTGAAACCTTTAATTTGCACACCTCAATGAACGAGGCCATAAAGTAAAATTTTTGTCCATACATTGATCATGACTATGGATAAAATATGTTAATTACATAAGTTATTCAATCATCCAAATGTGGCAAAATCAAATTTTTATATTTTGAAAAAAAATGGGTGAATTGTAGGGATTTCATCTATTCAAAGATATTTTGCTAAATGCTCCAATGCTTTTTTTTAAGGTTGCAACCTAGTGAAAAATCACTACGAATAAAACCCTTGAGTTATATATTTATATGCATTCAAGATTTACCACATTTGTTGCTATATTTTTTTGAATAAGTAGATTTGTCCTTGCTTGCTATAGATATATTACATGGCTTTTACTTATTAGGGTGTGTGATTCTGATATACCGATCTTACACCATTTGTAATATAATTAAATTATATAAAGGTGAAATGTTATTGTAGATCTAAATTTTTGTAATATAATTTAATTATAGCAAGATGAAATATTATCGTAGACCTAAATTTCAAACCAAAAACCAATAATATAATATTTCATCTTGCAATTTTAGACAACTTCAAAGTTTAGGAATTTAGATTTTTCTTAGTTTGTAAATTTTTAGATACTATCAAATTATTGATCAAAGATGTATCCAATATTCATCATCAATTCTCATGTCTAAATTGTATACATTTTAGACAAGTATCTATAAAAGAAAATTCTTGTAATTTATGGACAAGATTATATGTCCTTAGCTTATTAGTGTGTTGAATTCTATTGAGACTTTGATTATATTAATGAACTTGCAACTAATTGTGATCTATTTGCAAAACTTTCGAATTTAGAATCTTGCCTAAAACAACTTTGCATATGAGAGCCTTTAAGTGGGATTCATTTTGGGTATACTTCTAATACTTTAATAATTCATAGTTATATCCATTTGTTGTCCAAAAATGCATACAAAGAAAATTTCATAATTTCCTTTTGACTCTCTAAAAGATTCAACAAGAGGTAGGAGTAAGTAATGCCCAAAATGCTTATTTAAAATTTTTTAGATGCAATTACTTTGGTTTAGGGTTCAAACTATAATAAATATGAAGCAATCAAGTCATTGTGTTAGCTTGTGACCTACATTGAGCTTTCCATTGTTTCTAAGAACCAAGTACTAGAATTATCCTACAAGTAAAAAAATTCCCCTTTGCCTTGATTCTAGTTTGATCCTAATTCTTGATTACTTTCAAACTTTAACCCCTAGGTAAAGTTTTTTGACTATGTTTTCACCAAAAACATTCCAAAACTAACATTTCTAGTACAAGTACCAAATTTACATAAAAAAATCATTTTTGGACACATGTAACTATAGAAGCTAGTATTATGATGGTTTGAGAAGATGTGGAAAAAAATTCAAAATTTCCACTATGTAGATTGCAAAATGTCAGTGTTTAAAGTGATAACATTTTTTTTTGGGCCTTGTGAAAAATTGGGCAATTGCACTTGACAAATTTACATTTGTATGAAAAATTGTTCATAATGCTGGTGATTCTTTGGATTCATTCTTCAAGGCAAGTTGGCTATATGCTTGAAAAATTTCAAATCATTTGGAATTGTACAATATAAAGGAAAAAAATAATAAGTAGAAAGAAATAGAGAATGATTCAAAATACTAAATTGGTAAGAATTTAGTTATGGACTTAAAAATGCCAATCCCAATGGTTGTAATGTTGTAATAAACAATCTACATCCTATAATTTTGTCTTTTTCAAAAAATACTAAAAATTGAGTTAAATAAATGCCTTCAAAGTTTATCTAAGAGTAAAGATTCTATAACTACCTACAAACTAGAACTCCTCATAACTTTCATTTCATCAATCAAAATGGAATGATTCAAAGCTTTTCACATATTACATGTAAATCTTCAAATTTTTATTTCTTAAAAAATAAATTTCAAAGAATTTTTTTTGACCTACCTAAGCTTCCTACAATTAAAAAGAAATTATGTATCTTAAAATAATTTTTAACCATGTACTCAAAAGTTATGAAAATTGTTGGTCCTTAAAGCTACTCCTCAAGCACATGTTGTGTGAAAATTTCAAAGAAAAAAAAATCCATTTTTAGTGAGCTACCCCAAATTACTATGTTGCTACCAAAAGCAAATTGGGCCTTAGTTTAGGGGTTAATTGACTACTTGTAAATTTTGTTTTGGAATGACAAGAACTCATAGTTGTTAGCAATCTAATCACATAGATTTTTTTTCTTCCAAAAGACACCTACAACCTTGAGTTCAAACTTGGGCATTGGCATTGTGCTTATTATCATAATCCATCCAACTATAGTGGGATCAAATGACTTTGTCATTGTATGTTATAAACACAAAAGTTCCACTTTGATCACAATAAGTTCAAAAGTTTTAGGATATGTGTTTATGAAGCTAAACTTGGTTGTTCTTTGAGCCTATGAATTGTATCCTACAGATTTACACCTCTACATCTAAACTTCTAGATCTTGTCTTGCAAGGCTTGAAGAACCAAATGGTCTTAAGCAAGTGATGTCATTAACTTGAGCCTTAGGCTATAAGATCAATACAAATGCTCATGTTAGCTGAAGTAAAGTGATGTCCTAGTTGTTGATTTGAATGTTCAAACTAAATTGCAAACTTGAGATCACTCTATAACTAAAAAGAACTGTACTAGAAAAAGTGGTAGCTACTAATACTAAAAGTGATCTCATTTGATGTATTCTTAAGAATCCAAAGATGATGAACTAGATTGTTGATAGCAAAAACAAGCTTGTGTTTGTGTTGATGAAGAGCTGCCTCTAATGATCGCAGATTGGGGTTTTGGGAAAGCTGAGAGATGAAGAACGCAACCCCTGCGAATGGATTGCAAATTAATGAAAATACAAAGGAAACATATGAACGTATGAAAAGGAAGAGACAATTTTGAAGTTTGTGAATTGAAAGATGACTTGAAAATGAATCCCAAATAAAAATGAAACGATAGTGGGCTGAAATTGAATTGAAGATAAAATGAAATCTGATAAATCTTCAGCTCATTGAAAACAGATAAGAAATGAAAATGAAAAGAAACTGCTGAATGAAAGGGAATGAGAAATAGATTGAAAATGTGATGACTGGGAATGAAAATGAACTGAAACTTTGAAATGGGTTCATCATCGTGAACAGGAAAAATTAAACGACAGATTGAACATGGATTGAAACTGAATTTCCTTCACGGCTTGAGGCACAGGAAAAATCGAAGACGAAGAATCAGGCTGCTAAATTCCCAGACTCATAGAATGAACGACGCTGCAGCCTGGAATCAATGCCGAAAGAGCCCAATCATATATTCATCCAATTGCTCGTCAAATAAATTGACATTCATGATCATTTGTCTCGAAGAAAATTGATACCAGACCCCGTCATTTCTTTTTTTTGGCACAAATTGACAGTCACACGTTCAATTGCAACAAAAAAGGAGAATTATAGCCAGCCCACCAATTAGTTACGAGGAGGGAAGAGAAACACAGGTCTACATACATTTAACTTTCAACCCGTTCCTGGTGCAAAGACCCCCATTTTGCTTCACCAGGATTGCAGTTCCCGAAATTGCAATTATCGTTGTTGAATGTGGCCTTACTCAATTGACAACAAAATCTTATGCATTAACAAATTATGGTGGTATTGGTTCAAATGGCGTGTTTCAAAGTGCCAATGAAAATTTCTTTCATGTACATTGACACCAAAAATGGAGCCAGGATACAGAGTGCTCAAAGCATTCTGAAGTGTGCTTTCACGGTTAATAGTGTGATTTTATCTCAAAACGAAAATAAGAATTCATTCATAATGGAGGGAAATAGAGTCTGAAGGATCCTGAACTTCAGAATCTTCTAATTCAGGGTTAAAACACAGACAGAGTTCAACGCATTCCACCAGCAAGTGAACTTCGTCATGCACATGTGAGATTCTGAGCAGTCAGTGTCTTCATTATGATTACTTTTGTTGCATCCACGCGTACATCTGCGCAGCAGCAGCAGCACTTTATTCACAAGCTAGTTTACCCTCAGTTTGAAAGAGTTATCATACTTCGGTGCAACAAATACCTATGCAGCCTGTTTGTATGCTCTTGATTTAATTTAATGAACACCAATTCAAATCAGTCCTCACCTACCTGCGTTAGCATTACTTTGAAAATACTCGCCAACCTTATTATCCACTCACGCCAGTTTCCAAATGTAGATGTTGTCGTTCACGAGTCCAAACAAGGTGCCGTCTTTGGCGCAGTCCAGGGTCTGGAATTGGTGGAACTTGAGCCCCGTGTTGAGTTTGGCGATGCACACGTTCCCGTACCAGGCCTGGATGGAGAACGTCTCCTCCGTGGTCACCATGATCATCACCTCCGAGCGAGGCAAAATGGTGCACCCGCACGTGTTGCTGATGACGAACCCCTCCGGTCGGTACAGCGGCCTCAAAATCTCCGGCCCCAGCACCAAAGTATTGTGCGCACGGTCACCCTGTATTGAGTACTGTTTGATCCCATGATCCCTCGACCTGTCGATTGAAGAGGAGGTTTCCACACGAAGACCAGCTGCTGCGAAGCCAATATTGCAGCAAGTCTGGGTGGGAAGGAGGAACGGTTTTCTAGGCAACAAGGTACCCACCTCGAGCTCCCGGAATGCACCGTTAGTATTCAATATTTGGCCAGAATATTCAGGCAGGAGGTCGACCATCCCCCGCCACCTGATCTCTCCTCTCTTGGTGGACACGTACAGCCTCCCCTCGTTGGTGCAGGCCACCGTTTGCACGCTGTCGTCTCCCAAATTCACCGTGGCCACCTGCACAAGACCCCTCCACACGCGGATGTTGCTTTCGTCCTCCACGTCCACGCTGTACAGCGTGTCGAACTTGTCCACCACCAGCTTGTGCACGGGCGCCAGATGGCCCAGCAACTGCGTCACGAACACGTACCCCAGACTAGGGTGCGGTTTCCACACCTCGATCGCTCCGTCGCTGCAGCCGAAGTACAAAGCTCCGGACGAAGACTCGGAGATGTTCGTGTAATACCTGTCGAAAATACAAATGGAGTTAGAAACAACAGTCCATATCAAGCACATACGCATTACACACAAGAGTTACTACATGAGCGTTACTTCCATTAGCAGGATCATTAGATAAACAGATACATATTCAGCAACCAGCCAAGCCTATAAGCGTGATCATCAGGCCCGTTAGTATCCCACTGGATAACTAAATACTCATGGAACACTTCTTGCATTCGCATGCTCACATGGCAGTTTTCCACGACTATTTTCTTCTCCAGCTACAAGTCCACGTTTTCCCAATAATTTCAACAGTACCTGCTTCCTCCGTTGGATGCTGTGTCGCAGTGCAACGCGCACAGAAATCGTTTGTTTCGCCAGGCGATGATGGACGTGGCTCCCTCGGAGAAGTCGGCGCCCGTGGGTCGGGCGCCGATGAAGAGCATGTCCTTGCAGCCGGCCTCCTCCACGCCCAGAATGAGCTCGTACTCGTGCTGGGGGTAGTCCAAGTAAGCAAAGGTGGCGAAATTCTCGTTGCTGGAGTAGACGGACACGTTGAGGATCTGGCGAGTGGACTTGTAGGCGATCACGTAGAGCGTGCCATCCTCGGACACGTTGATGCTGCGCGACCAGTCCTCGAAGACGTCCTTGCCCGGAATGAAATTGGCCGCGCGCACGATTCGGGAGTAGCACATGCCACCAGAGAAGACCTGCTGCCCCAGCTGACGGCGGACCGACGCCCGGGTGCGCGGGTAACAACCTGGGATCCCTCCTTCCGCATGGGTGACCCGCAATTCATCACGGGAGCCGCCCGGAGAATAATTCTCAGAATTTGATATCCACAATCGGGAGGACTCGGAGGTCTTGCGGGCCTGCCACACGAGGAACACATAATTTGAATCAGCGAGCCACCAGTTTAATTCATGATTTCTTTCAATTGGCTATCGCCGCTTTCCACAAGTCGTGCACAACGAAAATCCTTTAAGAACAAAGAAACCCGCCAGGTATATATGTTTTAGAATTTTTGGGGAGGTCATGTGGAAGATTTCTATAGTTCAATTCTACTTCTTTTGTGACCAACACTAATGCTTTCCTTCGATTGGCAATATCTGGTTTTCACAAGTGGTGCACAGCCGTTAATCCTAGAAAGCCGCCATGCATGTCTAAGAGGTTTTGAGGTGGTCATGTGGAAGATCTCAGTTGTCCAATTACTTTGTGACCAACATATACCATGTTCATGGACTCTGGTGAAAAAACATTTGGCCCCATCTGGATTTTACTTAAACTCACAATACGATCAACCAAATTAGTCATTTCGTAACCATGAATCAATCCTTAGTCCTGTAGGGGTTACTACTCACCTTCTGTCTGTGGTTGTCTTCACGAAGACTTCCAGCTCTCACCATACCACAGGACCCTGTGAATACAGAATCCGCGAGTTCCAAGACTTGAGCTTGGACACCCGTCGATACATCCATCCCTTCATCGCAGTCCATTTCCATTCTGCAGTTATGCATGACATATAGAAAGACATGTATCAGTTAACATCTACGTACTGAGCTTTGACACGCTCCTAAGCTTCAAAACCCAAATTGTTCACTGTCAGTACAAGCAAAGCATCGCAAAAAAACTTCATATTGCAAGCACAGGCATTCTCAAATGAGAGCAAAGTCCAACTGGATCACAGCTGCCTATGCCTCTCCCTCAAGGTAAAAAGGATTTCATAAACTATGGAAGGCATCTGCTACATAACCCCAAATGGAATCTCAATGATGGAACACACATTTGCTAACGTCATGGTAGCCTTAATCCACACTTCTTTGTAACAACCTTGAATGAAGCTCTCAATGTGTTTTGCAAATGAAAACAAGAGTTCGTAGATTTACCGGATGGACTAAGGATGTATTCCCGTATTCTTTAAAAGCCTGATGAGCTAATTTTGTGTAGATATAGGTGTTGATTACACTCCCTTCTATGGTCCTGATACTATTATTGTTGACTCTGAGATACCTGCAAGAAATATCTCTAAACGTCAGATTCAAAGTGCACACCTCAGACCTCAAAACCACTAAGGTAGAGGATACAAAAGTCATCAGAGACTTGATCCCTTCTCCTAAACTGACCGGCCCCTGTCACCACCAACAACTCAGCTATTCATACACTTGGTTGAACTAATTAGCAAGTAGAGTACCATGACTTGGCTAAACGTCTATAACAAGTAATCTTTGATTGACAATAGGGTTGTATAGTGTCACTGGTAGTGGTATACAACCTCCCACATTGAAATAGCATAAGAATTTCATATATAGCGATGAAAATTTCATCTCAATAAGATTTGGATCCTATACTGAAAGCTCTCCACACCTCTATACATCTTCCAAATATCATTCTACTACACATGTTAGAATGTAAAAAGTGACGCAAATAGGATCCTCTACCAAGTCGTGATTCAAACCTAACCTAACCTGGTCACGAAATCAAGAAAATCGATGCTTTAGGTCAAACTACTCCACCACCATCACTATCAACTTCGACCCACTAATTCCTACCAACAGACGATCGTACCTTAACTTAAGTTCGCAGTTGATCGGCTCTTCAGCTATGGAAATCCATGATCGCTCGAATGTAAGAAAACACTTAGAAATTCAAGCTCCGTATCCGGAGTCAACGATCGACAGCCCACGCTAGATAAACGGCTCAACTACCCTCCAAAATCACCAACACCTAAGTAGAGCTAAGAAGAGAAAAACCCTTGCCCAGACTACCTCCAATTCCAAACCCGTGGTACAAATTCGGTGCCAAATCGAAAGAATCATAAACCCACCGTTGTCATTTGCATCAAAACCCGCGTACCAACCCCACAAAAGAATTTTAAAGAGAGCAAAACTCCTGGAAAACCCCAAACGCTCCAGATTCCCGCCTCGACGCGCTTTCTAACTTACACTCGCGAAAGAACACACACAGACAAAAGGGTCTCTGGGGAATCTGCGAATTGGGACATCGAGACTCCTCGAGAGCGGGGGTTTTGCAAGTTGCAGCAAGACCCCCTCCACCGGGCCTTTCCTGTGTTGCGTCGCGGCCGTATTCTGCGCGGGAATTTGGCTATGGAGGGTCTTCTTCAGCCTTTCCACCGACTCCTCCTCTCACAGGAAAGGTGCAAAATCCGTAAGCCCACGGCAGTGGAGCCTTACGGAATCGTCAGCTGCACTGGTTCCGTGTGTACGTGTCCGCGTTGACATCAGCCAGTGTTCTTTCTACGGTTTTCATTTCATTTTACACCTTCTACCGGAAACTAAGGTAGCGGCACCCAAAAACCCCACTTTTTCTTTTTCTTTTCCTACCTTGTTCTACCATCTCTTTAGGTCAAATTTCAGTTTCTTTTCTTAAGATATTGTTAGAAACCTCGAGGAAAATGTAAGTGAAGTTGTTTCATAATTTTTCAACACTTGGGTAATATTTGTTGCATATTCAAAGTTGAAAGTATAAGGTACTTACTTATACCACTTGATTCAACCTTAATCAACTATTCTTGAAGTCTTGATGCAAAAGATGCTTCAACTTCCATTGATTACCTCGAAGAACTTTTCAACTCTCATAGGTTGCTCTTGAGGTTGTAGTGGTTTTGAGGGATATAGAGGCTCTTTGTTTGTCATTTTTTTATGAGCTTTTAAAACCATCTAATAGGTTGCAATAAACAAGAAGACAAGTGACTGGTTGGGTACCTCTATCTTTCGTGGCCCCTTTTTCTTCCTTCAACCCATGTGTTGACTCAAAGTGAACCTTAAAACAACTTTCTTGATAGTTGTACAATTCTGTAGCAGCTTGCAATAGCTTATAAAAGTACTTGTAAAAGGCATTCTATCAAAGAATTTTACCGGTAATGAGCTTTGTATGTGGCTCTTCAAACTTCTCAAAGGATTGGCCTTCGAAGAAATACAAAAACCCAAAGAACTTCTAAGGTTTAAAGGCTTGTTGCATAGGGGCCTGAAATTGATTATTTGAAAAGGCTTCACTAGTCCTATTAAATAAGATTTTAAGACCAAACGCTTAAATTTTGAACAACAAATGAATGTATACATAATTCAAGCATACAAAGTTTTGTTTTTTCATCCATCTAAATGTTTGTAGATTCTTTTGCTAATTCTCTTATATTTGTATAGTGTAGATTTTCAAAACTTTTCTTTACAAATATTCTAAAGTTCAAGGGATACAAGTATATCAATTAGACTTCAATAAATAACTTTCATAGTTCCAAAAGCCACCTATTATAAACAACTTGAATACTTAAACAGAGGTTTTAAAATAATTTCTTCAAAAAAGATTATATTATACATCATTAATAGAAACAATATATACATTTGAACTAAGAATCGAATGTGAAAAATATTTGTAAATTAATTTCAAATAATTTTATTCTTAAGATTTAATAAATAAAAATTGCATATTTAGCACATGAATTTTTCAATGACAAATGAAACTTTTATCTTACTTTGATTACTTGATGTTTTGAAGATTTTATTTTTATAATACACAAAATGACTTAATTATGAATTGTTTGCATTGTAGGAAAGATGTCCAAGCACTATGAACTATCCCAAAAATTTCATTGCCTAAAGTTTAAAAAACAAAAAAATAGTCTTTGGAGGCTTTAAATCACAAAGAAATGATTATTTCAATAAATCCTTGGTATTTCTAGTGTATTATTTTGTGAAGACTCTACATGATGAAATTAAATCTATATCATCAAATTGTCTTCCAAAAAGGTATCACAAATCCAAACTCCCAAAGCACCATTTGGTTGCTCTTAACCCTTTAAGGACCAAGATGACACAAATGTGTCATCTTGAAATTTTCAATGGCAAATATTTGGTAAGGTGAAATAAATCCCAACATTTTGTAAATTAGGATCTTGTAAAGTAACAAGTTGACATATTTGTTGCATTTTTTAATTTTCTAAATTTTAATGCACTATATTATACACTATTTTGAGCACTATATGAGTCAAAAAAATTCAAATAAAAAAACCTTAGATAAAGTCAATAACACAAATTGGAGAGTGTACAACATGAGTTACTACAAACAATGGTTAGTACAAAACTTGAGCATCCCCAAGTTAACCCAATACTTTGTTTGTATAATAATTTCAATGAAAATTCACACTAGAAATCTTCCCACATGGCATTTTCTCTAAGATTAGTAAAACCACAAATTCAACAAAAACGTAACAAAAAATACTTCAACTAGATTAATGCAATAACTCCAATAACACGCAAAGTGAGTTTGTAAGACTTAAAGGGACCCCACTTTTTGCAACTTTGGCTCAAAAATGGCCCAAAATTCCAATTTAATAGACCAATATGTCTAAGTGTCAATACAAAGGGTGTTTTGAGAGTAAAAGAGGTGCCCTTATATAGTCTTCTAAGGGTACCCACCTCCTTTCATTTTCAAGTAGTAAGTTTATTACTTAAGATTTTCATCCTAATTTTTCAATTTTGACTTTTTATATTAGTCCCAAACTTTAACTTTTGGAGAAAGATTGCAAACCACAAATGGATTGCACCATTGGCTTTAGAAGGCCATTTTTCATTCAAGGAGATTACCCACCTTTTTTCCATCTTCAAAATCTCATCGAAACCTAGCGTCAATTTAACGCCCAAAAGATTAAAAATCCAACTTTGGAAGTTTGACTTTTTAATGAAAAGTAACTAAACTAGGCTCATTATTAAATATAAAGGAATAAAAAAAACCCACTTTGATACCATTTCGATTTGGGATACCCTCGGAACGTTGATCAATTCCATGAACTTTCTTCAAATCCACTGATTTTGAAGAATCTTGATGGTTTAGATACCTTTGGCTATCAAAATGTCTTGAAACTTGTTGAAATGTCTTATTGACATAATAGAAGCTTTGATCATTTTTATCGAGATTTTATTGCACCCCGGGTAATTTTTACAAATTTTTCATCATGCATTTTGGTAGTTGATATTCCAAAAGAAAATCTTTTGACTATTGGAAAATTTTAGAATTTTTTGTGGAACCTCTCATGAAATTCCAAAAAAGATGTATAAGGTCAAATTTTTAATTTGCACATATAAAAAAAAGAATCAAATCTCACTATCTCCTGTAATTTCCAATGAGTAAAAAAACTTTTATAGGAAAAAGAATTTTAACAAACCAATTGTATCTTTGGACTCTTAGCATGATTTCCACCTTAAAACACTATACTCTAGTTGTAGATGCCCTCCACTGGTCCATCTTGAGTTTTCTTCACCTGTAGGCTAACAATTGGAGTTTCTACTATTTTACAAAATGGAATAGGAAATCGAAATCTTTCTCTAGGAATCAACTTAGGGTTCTCTCATAGGTTCCCTTGGATTGATTTAGCCAAGATATCTTACATACGAGGCAAACTTACTTAAACAATTTGGGCAATTTCTTCTTAACATTCTTACTTTATACAAATTATGGTTTTTTATCCTATTTATATGTGGGATTTGGATGTACTTAAAAAAAATACTCTATTTAAGACTAAATACTATATTTGCATGTGATATACCCATTTTGGTTTTACACTCTTTTGAAAAATTTTGTATATAAAATTATATTCAAATTTTTTTGTAAAAAATCATATGTCCCAAGTGATGAAATGAGGACTCACACTCTGTTCAAAATTACAATGACTCTTAAAAGTAGTTGGCTACCATAAAAATCACTCTCATAAATTGAGAAATTGAAATTATAAAGTGAAATTTGGATACATTGTTGTATAAAGGGGACTCTATCTTCATGTGCAATCGCACTTAAAATGGACTATATTTAGACCTATTATTATTTGAATGAAATTTCTATGTAAAAATAAACTTTTTGTCAAAACTCAAAATGTCTCATTTCTTCTTATAGGAAGAATATACATCTTGATTAGAATCACATGCTACAAGTTTCATGAATTTTGGATTTTTATTGATTGAAATCTTATTGATTGAAATTTAATCTCAAAATTTTGAATTTTATAAATTGAAAAAGAATAAAATAAAATATCAAAGTAACATCAAATAATTATAAATATCAAAAACATATTATAGTTACTTATTTTTTTTAAATATATAGTATTTTCATCCTGGTATCTATTTCTAATTTATAATCTTTTGATTCATTGGTGATAGAGATGCCTTTATTTATTTTTGCTCTCAACAACTTATCTTTGAAAGGTGGGATCTTAAGATCTCAATATAACCATTTTATCTCATTTTAATGAACATGGCCTTAAAACAAAAAAGAAGAACTAAAAGGCAAAAAAAAAAAGAGTTAAAATGCAATAAGAAGAAACAAGAAGCATGAACTAAAGAATAAAAAAAGCAAGAATTAAACTATGAACTAAAAAGCAACAAAAAACAACAACTAAGAAGCAAAATCAAGAAGCAACAAGAAGTAAAAGGTAAGAAACAACACAAAGCAAGGAAGAAGAGCCCAAAGAAGTGGCGGCTAGGATTTTCAAAACCCTAAAAAGGTGGTGGTTAGCGTTTCAACATCCTAAAAAAATAGTGATTAGGTTTCAAAATCAAAAAAGTAGGTTTCTATTATTTCAAAATCCTATTGATCATATTTTTTTGAATTGCCTATATTTTTTGAGGGCTACCTCCAAAAATATGACTAGGAACATAGCTAAATCAAAATTATTACTAGAAATATAATTGAACCAAAAACATGACTGGAAATGTAATTGAACCAAAAATATGACTAGACACTTTTTCAACAATTTCCTTAACCAAATTTACTTTGGGTTGCCCCAAACAAAAGAATGTAATCACTATTATAGAGATATGACTACAAAATATGACTTAAAAAAATATGATTATGAAATATGACTCCAAGTCCCCAAATAAGTTTCCTACAGTTCTCTATGAAGTATTTGGCATTCTCAATAGGCATATACAATACATCCATGAAGTACAAGATCAAAATATGACTGCAACTAGTCACTAGTCATCCTTAGTCATATTTTCACAATTATAAAATACCCATTTTCTAGTAGTTTGAAAAAAAGTTGTGTTTAAAGTCACCTAGTATAATGAGGGAGTGTTGTGGGTATGAGAGTATTTGATTGAAAATGGTGACTTGGATTAGTTGTTGGAGGTGAGTGTCATCATGGTGAGTAAAGTGTATACATATAAAAGTTGGGTGGGTTGTAAAAGTTAGTTTTTAATCTTGATAAGTTTTAAGCAAGGTAAAATTGCCACCAATGAAATAATAATAATAATAATAATAATAATAATAATAATAATAATAATAATAATAATAATAATAATAATAATAATAATAATAATAATAATAATAATAATAATAATAATAATAATAGAGGATCGTTTAATTCAATGAACTTGAGATTTTTTTTTGTAGAAAGTTTAAATTATCACAAAATTTGCATATATTGGAGGCAACATTGTACAAGTTTTAAGGGTATTTACATAGTTTATTGGACCAAATGTGACAAAAATCTATACGTACATAACTCACTACAAGGCTAGCCAAAAAAACTTTACATAAGGAAAGAAAACACAATAATCCAGAGAAAGATACATGATGATATTAGTGTAGGATAAGCATTGGAAAGGATCCTTTTAGAACCCTACAACATGTCCCACCAAGAATGGTTAGTAACATCATCCACTCATTTTGGTACCCAAAATCTTAAAAATGCCAACAATTCAATATTTATCCAATCGCCAATGTTGATTTGAAGCCAATTTGCAATTTGTAGTAATATTTAAAATTCTAATTTTTTTTTAAATACATTGTTTTGACTCTTCCATAGACTTTTGAAAATATGATGCAATTCAACACTTTCAAAATTCTATAACTATTATTTTAATATCAATATCAAATAAAGCAATATAATTTATAAGTGCATCAATTTACACTACAACACATAATGAGTCACTAATACAATAAAAATAATGTTTTCTTCATTAAAAAAAACTATTATGAAATGCTATATGCAATTTTCTAAATCTGATTTGCAACTTTAAAAGTTCATAATTCTTTATTTAATGAAGAGACCTTCTAAATAATTACATAGTAGCCTTTGCATTCAAGTTGAGAATGTATGTTCAAATTTATAGCTATTGTGGTATAGTGAATAATCTATAATGTGGCTTACAATGCAAAGATCTTGCTAAAAAAACATTGTGATATGAAAAGTGGTTCACTCAACTATACACACATCCTTAAAATTACTTGTGACTCAAATGTCCCATAACTACAATGAAAAATTGTATACACTAATATCTTGAGAACATTAATAGTTTATGAGATGATTATTTTTTCAAACTTACATATTCATGACATATTAACATTTTTGAATTCATACACTAATTTTGATTTCATATATACTTGTGGAAATACAATCAAACTTCAAGAATATTTTGTGCAAAAACACTTTGTAATGTGCAAAAACACTTTGCAATGTGCAAAACTACCTAATGCAAACAAAGTACACCACATGCTTGGATGTTTACCATGAAAAGGAACCTTTTATTCCTACAAACAAATCGAGTATCTCTAGATGGCAATATTAGCCAATTGATAGGTCCCAAAAATTCTACTTATTCAAAATATACAAAATTCTATCTAAAGTACACTCCCAAAGTTCTACCTACTTGTAGCTTTGTAATAAAAAGAACCATATAGCACAAGCCCAAAATACACGAAAACTAGCCTAATATTGCCCACAAAATTTGGAAGGACCATTTAAAAATAAATTCATTGAAAATTCAATACATCCATATTCACCCTTTCTTAGTTCAAAATTTTCCACAATGGAGTACAAAAGAAGTGTAATTTGATACTTCTAATGTTTTTGTAGATACACTGTGTAAATAGAACCACTTAGGGGTTAATATATCAATTGTTTCCTATTTGATCAAAATCTATTTTCCAAGATTTTATGATTTTAGGACAAAGAGACACTTCCTTCCACATTGTTGTTTTTCATTACTTTTGGAGTTTTGGGCATCATAGAAGCTATTTACATCCATCAATATGGATGAAGCATACAAAATATAGATGAAAATGCATGTTTTCATGCAAAAATGTGAATTCATCTACAATTATAAAACAATATTTTTCTAAATTGTTTTAGCTATTTAGTGATTTCGTCCCTTGAAAATAGGAAAATCTATTGTCAAATATTCTTTAAAAACAACTTTTGAGCAATAAATTGCCTCAAAAAAATATTTTTTAATTTTCTTTCAAATAAACATAGAATTTCTAATCAATAAAAATAAATAGAGAAATAAATGTAATATACTGTATTGAAGAATGAAATCTAATTAAAACATAGAGATAATTATTTTATAAATTTGGTCATATGACACCTCACATTGAACTCTTTATAGATCATATTTTTTTATTTTGATATAAATGCATAATAATATTATACTTAATTACTATAGATAGTTTTTTTAGTATCCTTTCCGGTTTCCTTCCAATAGCCATTGAATTTCTAATCAATAAGAATGAATGTAATATAGGAGAATTAACTTAAATTAACTTGAATGATATTCAGTTGTCAAGATAATTTTTTTTAATAAATTCCAAAAATTATTGACTATTAATTTTAAAAAATATTGTATGGAAAAGAAACAATTCTTTTCATTTTTATGCAATTGCCAAATCACATTTGCTAGCTTTAATTAATAATTTGTCAAGGAATGTTGAACAAAATCACTTGATATGTTGTATTGGTTTATCCTATTAGTGATGGCACATGATTAGTACCACTATTAAACCATTTCTTTTTTTGAAATTAGTACAATACAATAATATTTCAACAAGTGCTAATTTAAAATAGTGTGACTTTTGATAAAATACTTAGTATTACATTCTAATAGGAAAAATCATCATAGTCCCTAATACCATATTTGATGGTCACAGTTGGCAAAAACTATTTTATATATAGAGAGAAAGAGAGAATTTTTAGAATTTTTTTAATAAATTATTTGTATGGAATAAAAACATTTTGCAACATTTTGCATTTCTTGGAAAAAATAAAAATTTTAAGCAATTGCATAATCACATTTTATACTTTAACTATTATTTGGAAAAGAACCTGCCACTCAATATAATAGTATTTTTTCTAAGTATTTTGAAATTTTCTAGAGTAATAACAAAAATTCTACCACAATGTAACCACACCTAAATTTGTTTTTTTACTGAATCTTGAATCCTATTTTTTACTAGAAAATGTAGAAGTAAATAGTACTTAGAATGGTGTGTCTTGGAATTAAAGGAACATAACAACTTGGAGTTTGTAACCATTTTTTGTAATGATTTGTTTTTTCAATATTATTGTAGACTAAGAACATTGAATTTGTAATTTTTGCACTTGGCCATATAAAATTGCACTTATAAATTTTATGAGCAAAATCAACCTCATCACCAATAGGGTGTGTGTAAAGTTGCCCTTTGAGGGGGGCATATAAAATTGAAGAAGGGAACATTGATTTCTCTTTAGGAAATGTTTTTTTTCTTCAAGTTTGATTTGCCCCTTCATTGTGCAAATTAGAAAGTTTTCTTAAAAAATAATTCAAAATTTCATGTCCTTGATCATGCATTCGAATATAGAATTCAGCATTTAAAAACAAAAAAAAAACTTTATTGAATTTACAAATAACTTTAGTATTTCACATACAGTACTATGTCAAACTAAGGTCTCCTACTACACCATTGTTTCACTGAATTTATCAATCTTTGAGGTCCTATTCAACATAAAATTCAAATTTAGTATGCATCTATGTCATTTCATAGTCGTTCATTGTTTAGTTCTTTCAATTGCATCGCAATGTACTTGAATAAATGAGGTTTTGCTAGTGTTGGGATGCTAACTTCCTTCTCTGTCATGTTCCCATGCACTAGTACATTCTTCTTTTGTATAAACCCACTTCTTGTTTTTTTGGTATGTCATTCCATGAGAATATAACTACTTCTTTTTCCACCCATTTGTGTTTTTCATGAGATGGCTCCCATAATGCTTCCATACAATTTGTGTACCGGTCTTCACTTGAGCTTTCTCTTTCTCCTACTCTCACCTTCAGAATTGGCCAATACCAAATAACCTTCATATTTGTTGCTCGCTTTCATTCACCAAGCTCCAAGATTTTTGCCATATAAAATGGCACTCTTACTCTAACTTTAGTAGCCTCCACTGAAAGGGCAACAAATTGTCCAACTTGAAGATCTTTCTCTGAATCAAATATTGGAAATGGATGTTCACCTTTTTCTGTGCTTGTTGCAATTGTCTCTTCTCCTTCTATCACTCTTCTTCTAGGAACCCTTGTTCCTGCAACCTATTTTGGCTTGTCCTTCTTTGGACCAAAGTACCCTCGAGCCTCAAGATTTGGCATTTGTTGCCATAATAGAGTCTACCATTATTGACATCGTATTTGATTGCTCCCCTTCTTTAAACATCGAATCCAAATTAGTAGTCTTTCCGCTATTACCTGCAAAGCCTAATGGCCAAAATGGCTTGTTTGTCTCTGCATTTCTATCCAAGTTGGGAAACTCTTTCAAATATTTTATGAATTTCTCTGTTTTGTTAATTGTATCAAGATTTTTCAATACATCCCATCTTCTCTCCATACACTTCTCCTTGTAAACAATGAAATCTTCCAAGGCCCTCAACTCTCTTTCATCTGCTGCAAACACCTCTGTTAGAGCTGGCTTCTTTGCCGTTATAGGTAAGGATTGCAAGCACATGTGCCCTTCTGCCGGTCCCCATATATCTTTACTAAAATGATTGTACTGCAGTGCCCTAGGCACTCCATTCTCTATATAAAATCTCATATAGTGTGGAAAGGTGATCCCTGTTAATTGCTCTCCCCTCCTCAAAAGATGTGGTGTAATGAAAGACTTCCAATCTCGAACATTCTCCAACTGACGTGCACTTACAAATGTCTCCGAGTACAACATTCATTTCTCTACCAAAGCCAACATCTCATTTATAGAATCAATATTCTTCCTCTTCAACGTATTTGAGATAATACTGAACCGTTGGTCAATGTCTTCATGTGTATGCCCAATAATTAAAAAGCTTAGTTGCACCTCTTGGAAAAAGCCCATGTCCACTAGAGCTGCACATAATGCAAACATGTATATATTCTTGTTCTCATGAGTAGTATTGTCCGCTTGAATTTGTAAAGTTGGTAGTAGCTTCCCCTTCCGTCTTTGCACATCAGACAATACATGCATTATAGTAGTAATCACTTGATTGCTATCATGCATGTGGTGTATATCAACCCAGACATCTGCATACAATCCAATTCTATGCACTAGGACTCTACAAAGATGAATTTTTACAAACCAAGATTCTATGTTCTTCACATATTGCCTCATCTTCGGAACCATAGTTGTATTTTGGTCCATACCATCCACTATTAAAAACATGTATAAATCTGGTGTTATCATTGCTGACTTCCTGAACAACCAATAATCACGCCTCTCTTCTATTTGATGTTGGATATGTATTATATACAACTTCTTTATCTCCACACGAGTTGCTGTATTTGTTGTAGATTCCATTCCACACTTATATTCCCAATAGTGGTAGTACTTTGAAAATCAGGAAAACAATGGAATTTGTACATGTAAAAATTCCTCGCACTACAACCGATGGAATGAACTGAGGGTCAATGGCTCTCCATCCACTATCTTTTTTACTTCTTCATTCACGTAGTGAAACACATCCACTTTTGTTGTATTCATGGGTAATAGTATCAATGGCACTACGTTGTTATCTATCTTCCTTTGTATTTGTCTGTGAGGTTGTATGCATTCAAGTTCTTTCACAAATTCTTTAAAACTTGCACGTGTTGCAGACTTTTTTACTCCTTCTCTCAAGTAGCATATATTCCTATGTACCGCAGCCATTTTTCTGTAGATTTGTTGTCATTGCTTCAATTGCTTGAACCGCCATTGCAAATAACCAAACGCCTTTGTGTAGCATGCATTACATACATCAAAACCATCTAATTTTGTTTTATACTTGTGTCTCTTCCCTCTTTTTGTTCTTTTGAAGAAAGTACTCAACATTTGCAGTATCCAAGTTGATCGAAGATCATACTTTTGCCCCCATGCCATATACCTCTAGTTCAATATGTATTTTTCATCTATTCCCTTGAGGCAATTCCTTTTGCATGCACCTTCATTTTTTGTTGCTATTACATTTTGCAATGTCACCTTCTGACTCATTGACTGTCTTCTTTCATGTAGGCCTCTTTCCCGTTTCCTTTGATTTATCATTGAATAACTTTGGGTAGCTCCTGCTTCTGGTAATCCATCCATTACTTCTTGAAAATGTCTGCTACTTGTTCCTTGTTCACGCGTTGGAGATCTTTGTTGAGGGGTGTTTATATTCTCAGGTGTTTTCCATGACATTTCTGGAAGACTTGGACTACTATTGCTCTCGTGGAATTCAAACTCCGGTGTTGATATGGGGGAAACATTACCATTTTGCCTTCCTCCTGATTCTAAAATACTTGACATTCCACCACTTGCAATTTGAATTCTTGATTTTTTCCAACGAATCACTAACCCCACACACTGACCAAGACGCTCTCTTATTAATTCTCCAGTCCATATGGAGCCATCCACAACATGAAGCACGTGCATAGCAACCTCATGGGGCCAAAGCTTTACATGATATAGTTCCATTCCACATTTAAGACTTTCATCAATTACTCCAATTCCACCAATAGCTCTTTCTTCAGTGATGAGCTCTACAATTTTTACACTCTATGTACTCCATTATTATGCCTTCCAAACACACCACCTTGGAATAGTCTTGCGCAACATACTTTAACGATTCTTTGGCCGACACTCTCTCCATTAGGCCTTGCTGTTGTTGCCAACAATGGCATATCCACAAGACTTCCAAAACTCCTAGCATGTATTGTCCTCCTATATTCCTGTAGTTATACCTCCACTTTATGAGAACCATTTCATTTAAATAAAAATTGAGCTACAAAATTTAACACTTTCCACATAAAATGGCACTCCTTCTCCTTCAATGTACATTGTGACAATGCTCAATTCCCATATAATTTCTCAATAAAAACCAAATTGTTACCACCTTCACTAAGAACAACTAAAGGTATTTTGAAAACATACAATACTAACAATTATCATTTTCCTAAGTTCAACCCCGAAATTGTGAAGAACCACTTCTCTTCAACGACGTCTATTATCATGAAAATCACTTCTATTACATATAAGGTAGAGGTACCCATTCTCAACCTCGGCCCCATTATTAATCAATAGGAAGGCTCAAATTCAAGAGAAGTTTGAACTCATTCATAATCATGGTTATTGATTTCCAATCATCAATTCCACCAATCTTATCATGACACATATACTTGGTTTAGATTTGGTTTTAAATACCAAAGTGAGCAAGAAGTAGTCTCTTAAATGAGTGGTTTTACAAGAATCTAGACATTGGACATGGGTCAAGGCCAACTTTGGCCTTCAAAAATTCATAGTAATTTCACTTCATTTCAAAAAGTCACCAAACTTTTTGCAAACCTTGGCATTTTTGTTGATGCACTTCCAAGAATATTTCCAATGCTTTAGTTGCTTCAAATACGTCCGCCATTCCTTATTCGGTCAGTTAGGGGTGGCTCTACCTTCTATCATACAATGATTGTGAAGTTGGACCCTACATTTTCAACAACATGAAACTCCTAGGATACAAAACAAACTAATTGTAAATATTGCTTTTGAAACTCTAAATATAACATCAACATTGTTATTTTCTATATCACCTATCACACAATTCTTTAATACAATTAGAAGACTACTATTGCCAATCATTAGCAATTTTTACTTACATTCATGTAATGATTTCAAAATTTATGTTTTATTAAAATTGATTTCAAGCCCTCTAACCCCAATGAACCAACATGCCTTTTTTGGCAACATAGAAATTTTATGCAAGCTCGTGAGACTAGAGATTTTGCATATTTTAGGCTACAATTTTAATGCAAAGCGAGGATGAAGAATACCTTTCATTTTCCCATAATTTAGGACTTCTGGAAATACCATTCAAAAGTTTTGGACATTTTGTTATTTCTTTTCATAAATGGACAATTTGGGCAGTTTAAAAAATATTTTTTTCAAAAACTATGACTTGAAATTGGTATTCTAGATTTATATACAATTGAAATTTGAAAAGCTTTGAATCATTCCATTTCAATGAATTAGTCAAAAGATACGAGTAACTTAAATTTGCAGATAGGTGTGGATTCCGTAATCTTAAAATAAACTTTGAAGTCTAGTATTGAACTCTATTTTTAATTTTTTAGGGAAAAAGGGTGTAAGTTGTGTATTACAACTTTACAACCATTGGGATTAGCATTTGTAGGTGTGCAACAATCCGAAAGCAAAGACACCACATAAAAATCGTACAAGGTTTTTGGGAAGCCCAATTTGAAACACTAAATGGTATTATTCATGTATTTGATATAGAAGTTGCACAATAAGCTTCCAACTATAACAAAAGCTTGTATTCATATTGAATTGAATACAATAACACATAGCACTCCTACTTTGAATGATTATTGCGTCTTGCACATGTCTCAGAAGCAATAAAATGATCAAGCATTTTGTACATATGTTATTATTTTTGACCATGATGACTTGACAAGCTTTACATGTTCTCAATGGAATCTCTCATTAATCAAATTTTTGGAATTTCAATATTTGGATTTCTAAAATCTTCATTTTGACAAATAATATGGAATTACAAATTTGCACTCAAATTTGCACTTGTATTTGTGTATGTACCTACATATTTTGCATTCGTATATCTATTCATACCTATATATATTATATTTGTACTTGTAATTATGTACATATATTTATTGAAGGGAAAACTTTTTTATTTCAAGAAAAGTAGTTGGTATTTTTATTATATAGGATTGGATAGTGATTTTGAATGGAAATTTATTAAATGTGAAAAAATTGTATATTGGTGTTATCTAGTCCATCCAAGATACCAAGATAATTAACAATTAAAGATAAGCCAATTCAAATTCTCAAATTATAAATAGCCAATTCATAATGAGAACCTTAGGTAACTTACCAATCTACATTGTCTTCAAAAAACACTTTAACTCAAATAAAAGTATAAGAGATAACCCCAAGCATAGCAATGGACAACCACATAATTATAGAAAACTTGAGTTTTGGGCTACTTTGGTTCAAATTTCTTCTCAAACAAAAGGCCCATCATTGAATATGAAGTGTCTCTAAGGTATGTACACCCATAATCAACATTTCTAAAATGCAACATCCACATTTGGATTGAAAAGCAAAACAAAAACCTACATATTGATTACATAAGATGTGCACAATTCAAACACAAGAATCTATGAGAGACTCCTCTTGGTTTTGGGGCACACAAAAAATTATACTTTTTAAATTCATAATTTATTCATACATTGTCTATATAATGCATACTAAAGTGATTTAAAATCCTCTTCTACTTACAAATAAGATTCAATTGAAATAGTTTATGTTCAATAATAGTAAATCTATTCAATCATAATTAATAACAATTATAGGTGTATATAAAATAGTATGTGTCATGCTATAAGGACACTAATTTGGAAGCAATGATAGATGGTCCTCTTGTGTGCATACAATAGTCTTTTTTGTAGTTACAATTGACCCTTTCCAATGACCCTATTTACTCCCATCACGGTTGTCATATTAGGGAAGTGTCATAATATGCAAATGTATTCACATTCCACTACCATTTAAAAAACATTGGCCAACTCTCTATTCAATAAAACCATGAGACATTCTTGCTATAAAAATAAAAGTTTCACTTTTATAAAATACATGTATATAGATATAAATATGGATACAACTATGAATACATTATAGATGTTGAAAATACATAAGAATATAAACACATCACATGTGGACATTTATATTAATCTTATATTATTTGTGGAAATGAACTCAATTCTAGAAACTCATATATTAAATTCCATAAATTCAGGATTTAAGCAACATATATAGTTATACATAAATATGAATTAAAAAAAATTCACTCTATATTAGCCATAAAAAATAATATTATATGATTATGAAATGGTATTCATTGTATATCTACACAAAATGAAATACTTGCAAATAAATTGTACATGATAATCTCTATATAAATAGTTATTTCAAAAAGTGTTGATTTAAGGAATGAATAAGCGAGCTTTTGGAATGGCAATCAAAGGGTGAGCTAACACATGCCCAACCCCTTCACCTTCTGATATATCTAAATCTATAGGTTGCAAACCATTAGGAAGAGACCAATCAAAGGATTGCATAAAATTTGCAACCATAACGTGAACCAATGTTAAAGCTAACATGATGCCTGGACATTGTCTCCTTCCAGCTCCAAATGGTAGTACTTCAAAATTTTGACCTTCAACTTGTATATTAGCATGAGGCATCCTATCCAAAAATCTTTCAGGCTTAAAAGACATAGGATCCTCCCATGTCTTTGGATCTCGAGCAATTGCTGCAACATTTACAAGGACTGGTGTTTTCCTTGGTATGTCATACCCCAAAACCTTACAAGGTTCTTCACTCAAATGAGGAATCAACATTGGGAGTGCTGGATGAAGACGAAAGGTTTCTTTAACAATGGCTTGTAAATACTTGAGGTTAGGAACATCCTCATCTTCAACTCTTCGAGACTTGCCTACAACATTGTCAAGCTCTTCTTGCACCTTCTTCATCACAATGGGATTGCGAATGCATTCCGCAATTGCCCATTCTATTGTATCAGTAGTAGTATTCATACTTCCAATAAAAGCATTCTGTTTTTCCAAAAGAGAAGAAAAAATTAAAGGAGCAATCTTTAAACATATTCACAAGATGAACTTGAAGATTTGAGATCAATAATATAAATAATTTAAAAACTTTGACAACAACACAAAACTTTAATGTATGGAGTTCATCATATAATATTCTAACAAATAGATCATCAACCTCATGACAACATGAAAATACATTAAAGTGGTCCATGTGTGACTATCTTAAACATTTTAACTTCAAAAATTCAAACTGTAAAGTCTTTCATTTGAAAAATTGAATATATTAGTTCTCAATAGCCTCTATTAGTCTATTTAATGAAAAGGAATTGCATCCTTACCCACAATGAACTACTAACGTTGTCATTGGTGATGGCAAATTGCAATGTATCATCCTCCATTTGGTTTAAGAGGACATCTACCAAATCATTGTCAAAAATGGAACCACTCTTCCGTTGTGTAATATGCTCAGATATGATTGGGGCTATGAAATCATCCATTCTCTTTCTCAACCCTCGCAGTTGTCTTTCGAGCCCAAAGACATCCATCCACTTGAATATAGGGATGAAATCTCCTGGATTTATAAATTGACCATACTTCATGATGTCCCTCAAAATCTTTTCAAAATTGCTCACTTGCTCAAGTTCTTGTATGTCACATTTCTTCCCGGAAGACATTGCCATAAAACGCCTTTTGAGAATCATGCGCGACATGATGTTAGTTATGGCCACTTCAATGTAGTTCCTCACAGAAACCACCGTGACACCATCTTGGGGAATCACACGCATGATATGAGCAATTTCTTCTGCTCGCGTATTTATTGCTAGTTGAAGTTGTTTGTTGGTGCTAAGTTGTATGTGTAGTACCTTTTTCAAGTGCAGCCTTACAGGTGAGTCTGACACCATGGCTATATCTGGTACCAAATATGGTTACAATTGTTAAGAAAAGGTGAATTTCAAACTATAAAAATTGAACTAAACAAAAAAGACTAAAATCAAATGACTATCAAATCTAGTTAAAAAAATGAAGGAGTTTTAAATGCCTAGCTTTATAAACTATAAGTATTGTAGACGTTAATACTTAGATAGTTAAAATGGCACTTAGGTACGTACACCCATTATCAACATTGTTCCAAATGTGACACCTACATTTGGGTCAAAAAGCATAAAAAAATCTTAACTAGTATTGATTACTAAAGATGTATACTATAAAAATATGAAAGTTATGAAAGCCTATTCTTGATTTTTTGGTAGCCCTCAAGACATTATTTGGAAAATTTATAACTTATTCAAACATTGTCCATGTAATGCATGCTAAAGTGAATTGGAATAGTAGTTGCCAATGAAATCTAATAAAAATAATTCATGTTAAGAAATATTAACTATACTCAACTATCATTAGTGTTGATTATAGATGTGCGTACCTTAATTTTCCTAAACCCAAGTTCTGTACTACTAACCATCTTGAGCATTCTAGACACTCAAGCTTCTATCTCTTCAATATCTAAAGACAAAATGTAGCAATCCAAAAAAACATCTCTATAAACTCAACTAACCTAATTTGTACATATGACAATCACTCATTGAGTAAACACAATCACTTTGCATGTCATTTTCCAAAACATTGTGGCTTTCTACTTTTGGCTTGTTATATCCAACAACATGAAATTGGAGCCTTGTTATGAAAATAACATCTTTCAAATCCTCACTTGTACCATGGCTTCTATGTTACTTCTCATAATGAAGCTCTACATTTACATTACATTCAACATCCTCACAAAAGAATTTGAATCTAATTTTCATTGGGACAAATTTGTACCTCCAGGAATAGTCACGTCTGAAAAAGAAGATGCCATCCGGTTTGCGAAATTGGGACCTTGAGTCTTGAGAATCTCCTCCGCTGCTGCAGGGGAGGTAGCCACCACAACCAGCTTTGGGCCCAACCATATGGACATCAGCGGCCCATAAGTCTCCGCCAGTTTGGTCAAGTCCCGCTGTGGGAATTTGCCCAACAAGTGCAAGCAACCGATGAAGGGGAGACCCCGCGGGCCTGGAGGCAAATTCTTGTATTTGCTGCTTGTGAGCACCTTGGCAAGCAGAAGGATGCCAAGCACCACTGCAGCGACAACCTGCGCAGCAGCAGCAGCGCCACATTCATGCGGTTGCTCACAGGGACTAACTTAACTTGAGCAAACATTTTCATGGAGACTCCACTGGCATCGATGCATTCATATGGTTGCACGTAGACAGTGTAGATCTGGTTTGAGCAAAAAAATTGAGATATCTGCATGTGCAATCTTTGGAGCATAGTGTCTGTTTTGAGAAAACATTTTGAGGCTAAACTGATATCCATACTGAAGAGCGAGGGAGAGCCTGCATAGGATTGTTTGGAAAGCAGAGAAGCGAAGCGTACACTCCAAGCTCCAGAAGGCATCATCATTGTCACCATGGTCAAGAAGATTGATGGTCAGGCTTGCACAATGCAAGTGAACAAGTCAGATGTTCCAGACTGATTAACTATTCCGAATTCACCGACAGTCACAGGACTTCAGTCTTGCGCGAATGGCTCCAAGTTCACGTTGTTGCTCAAACAATATGCGAGACAGTATGCTAATGGCACAGACTGCATCTTGGCTCCCATTATACAGCAAGGGTGCACGAACTCGCATACAATTCAAGTGGACAAGAAAAATGTGCCAGATTCCAGGATCTGATCTTATGAAATTTTCAAAAGGTCAGGCTGTGGAATCTGACACGTTTCTTTTTAGCAATGCCCTGTATTGGATGTGACCCTTAAAGAAATGGTGGCAATGCCTGCACAGGACGCAACCTTTAAAGAAATGGCAGCAATGCCCTGCACAGGATTATCGCCGCATTCATAGGGTTGAGCATATTAACTACTTTGAGAAAACATTTGTAGACTAAGGTAGTCTGCTGTAAAAGCAGACCATTTGAGGGCTGGTACACCTTTTTCATACTAACGTTTCCATGTATTCATGTATAATAATAATTGTACATCATTTTATAGAGAAAGAAAAATAGATGTGGAACTTAACGCAAGTGGTTTTGTATTTTTCCAAGCATTTTTTGAGTTACTTATAAATTTCCAAAGATTTGGGGCACCTATTTGTGACCGTAGGTCTCCCAAAATCCATCCACTTGCAACTTGTAAAGAGATGCAAGGAAATCAAAGACAATGATTGGCTCTTGCAATAAATTTTTTTTAAGAAAACATTTTTTTTCTTGACACATTCCTATGGTTGCCCATAGTATCTAATTCGAGCAAATTATTGAGGCTACACTCATAATCCGTAGTCAAAGAGGGAGAGCCCGCATCAGATTGGCAAGCAGAGAAGTGCAGTGTACACTCCAAGCTCCAGAAGGCATCATCATCGTCACCATGGCCAAGAAGATCGATGGTACAATTTGAATGCCAGTGAACAAGTGACGTTTCAGACTGAGTGTTCAGAATCCAGTCACAGGACTTCAGTGGACAAGAGATTTCATGCCTGAGATTCTGCACCTCATCTTTTGAAATTGGCTTTTGAGTTGCAGGGAATATGTCCCAGAGAAAGTGGATGACATTGAACTGGAGTGTACGTAACCTTTGAGGTACAGAAGCTGCTTACGTAAGATAATAAGAGTATGCCATATGAGTGGGAGTTGGAATCTCACTGAGTGCACTCCATGATATTTCATTTATAATCAAATGGTTGAACAAAAAGAGTGTTTATCCACACAACACACTGTCCAAAATGCAACATTTGCAAAAAAAAGTGTAAAAAGACTCTAGGTATGCATTGATTACACAAGATGTACTCCAGTAGTAAGAAAGAAAAAAATTCCATCGTACTTGTTTGGACTTTGAAGTGTGTTTACAATGTGAGTATAAGTGTCCATATTAGGTGCATTAAAGAGCCAACTACAAATGCACCTAATATTGACACTAGGGTTTGATATTCAGATGCAGCACATCCTTGTAATGACATCTATTCATTTCCGAGGATTTTTCAAGATTTTAGAGGAGGCAGTTATGGGTATAGTGAGGGTTATGGGTGTTGCTACCTTAGATCTTGTTTAAGCACATTTTTGAGATTTAACTAATGTTTGCACATACAATCTGTGGAACATAGTGACTACTTTGAGAACATTTTGAGACTAAACTGGCATCGATGCATTCAAATGGTTGCATGGAGACAGTGTAGATCTAGTTTAAGCAAAATTTTGAGATTTAACTGATATCTGCACATGCAATCTGTGGAGCGTAGTGACTGTTTTGAGAAAACATTTTAATTGAGACTAAATTGGTATTGATACATTCCTATGATTGTGCATAGTATCTAGTTTGAGCAAATATTTTGAGGCTAAACTGATATCCATACTGAAGAGTGAGGGAGAGCCTGCAAAGCTTGTTTGCAAAGCAGAGAAGATTGTCTGCAAATCAGAGAAGCGAAGCATATGCTCGAAGCTCCAGAAGGCATCCATCACTGTCTCCATGGCCAAGAAGATTGATGGTTGGACTTGCACAATTTGAATGCAAGTGAACAGGTGATGTTTCAGAATGAGTATTTTGAATCCACCGATAGTCACAGGACTTCAGTCTAGCAGACAGTATGCTAATGGCACACGATGCTAATGTTGGCTCCCATTATATAATGTAGAAGCACCTAAATGTGACACTTATTTGAGATTTGCAAATCTTGAGGGTAGACATATGTTTGTTAGGAAATGGTTTAATTAGGAAACCAACAAAATTGGTTTCATGTTTTTATGAGCTTGTATGAATATAATATGAATTTGTGAAAGCCAAATAGGTGTTAGTGTACTTTAGGTACAAAAGTTACTTACCTAGAAGTAATTAACCCCTTAAATGTTGAGGAGGACGCTTGGTGTCCAGTGGATGATAGAGAATCCTTGTAGTAGGACAAAAGTGCAACTATTCATCCTCAAAAAAAATTTGTGAAAAAGGGAGGTTTTTTATAGAAGTTTGACTTTTAATAAGTACTTTTGCAATTTTGTAAGCAAATGATTTACATGGTAATCAAGGGATGATTTTCACAGTCACCAGTCCGTCCTCTAAGGAGTAAGAGTATGATGTATGAGTGGGAGTGGAATCTCACCAAGTACACTCAATGATATTTCATTTGTAAGCAAATGGGTGAACTAAAGAAGTAAAGCATGTACATCCATACAGCACACTATCCAAAATGCAATACTTGACATTTACAAAAAAAAAGTATAAGAACATTCACTAGACATTGATTCGTGCATTGATTACACAAGAAAGAATAATTGCCATCATAATTGCTTGGGCTTTGGTGTCCAATATCAAAGTTGGAATAATGAAAGATTACATGAATATGAAATAGTTGATGCACTCATGCCTATGCACTCATAACTTTAGAGTGAGGTTGGCACTTGAAAAAAGTTCTAACTTCTTGAAGCAAGTATTTTTTAGACATCCTCTCAATCAAAATGAATTTTGAATGAATTTTGAATGTGCTAATTGTAGATGTATCTAATGTTGTTCCTATACTTCTAACTCCTAAAGGACTAAATAGCCCATTTGGGACTTTTGAGAATTTGGACGATCTTTGTTGACTTCATAATTTGAAATTTTTTAATGAATTTTTTTAGGGTAGATGCTATTCATTATAATTTGTATGTGAGGTTTTGTTTCATGTCATTCTCATAAATATTGCAAAAGTTAGAAGTTTTTTGATTTCAATGTCAATCTAGGGTGCAAAATTATGTTCTAAAAATTTAATAATTATTTTTTGGAATTCTATACATTGATACCTACTCAAAAACATTTGAACCATTTGATTTTGAATAATGAAGTAAAAATTATAAAGAGTTTTATTTTGCAAGCAATGAAGGTAGAAAAACATTTAAAGTCATTTTTACTCTCAATCTTAAAAAATTCTAATAAAAAATATATTAATTATTTATAAAAAAAATCAAGGATTAATCATTTTTAATTTTTTGTAACAATAATTGGCAAATTATTATTTTGTTTCATTCAGTTCCACCTTCTATACTATAACTTTTGAAGTAGTTTTGGGCCTCTAAAGTTGTTGGTACTTTGAGGGCATACAATGTACAATGAAGTCTAATAATTTTATAAATTTTGTTCCTAAAAAGATTCAACTAAAAGTTCATAAATTGAAAGAAAGTTCACAAAAATGGTCAAATTTTGAAATGCAAGTTTTGTTGGAATTGCAATACAGAGTATTCGATCATCAAAGGCCATATTTATTATATTTAGACTTTTCACAGATTTTGAGACAAAATGCTAGATATTATAAATTCATTCATAATAATTGAAATTAAGAATAAATAATCCTCAAATAGTGATTCTAAAATGAAATTCTAAAAGTTGGTGTTATTATCTATTTATAAAAAAATACTGATATGGCCTTATCATAACAAATACACATACACATACATATAGAATGCCAAGGTGCACATTCAAACTATCCTAAAATGTTGATGATTCAAGGGAACAAGAAAAATGTGACAAATTCCACAACCTGGTTTGGTCTTTTAAAACTGACTTATGAAGTCATATGTTGTTGCTAGAGTATAACACATAAGGTAGAATTGCTAAATACCACCATCCACCCAAATTCCGTCACCTACAGGATCCTTCCAATTGCCTCAATCACCCATCTATTATCACTATCTTTACAATCCTTTATCATGATGGCAATTGATGCACTTGAGGAACGGACACATCAATCCACGCTTTAAACAAGGGTCTACTCATGCTTCAGCAAGGGTCTATTCACAATTTAACATTTTAGCTTTGAAAAATCACAAAAAATTCACTTCTTGTCAGAATGTCTTCATTCTTTTTGCAATTGACTTCTCTCAAACTTTTCAATCTCTGAAAAATTTGGGAGCCAACAAATAGCTTCTCCAAGGTACCAGTGGATAGCAAATCTGTGTGGCAATGGGCAGTTCTACCTTGAGTTAGGTAGTGCACAATATCAAACATTAGTTTGATATGGGCCCATTTATTTGAATTGATGAGTTTGCATCTGTTTGCCGTGAGGCAATGAGCAATGAGCTAAAAGGTAGCAATGCCCTGCAGAGTACGTAACCTTTTAGTTACAGAAAAAGTGGCAAATGCAGCCCTGCACAGGACGTAACCTTACAGAATTTGCAAGGAGCATATAAGTATATTACGTACGTATGAGTGGGGTGTGTGATATCATAGAATGCATTCAATAATATTTCATTAAGAGCACATGGGTAAACAAAAGGAGTAAAAAATGTACACCCACAATCAACATTGCCCAAAATACAATACCTACAATTGGACAAAAAAAATGTAAAAGAACCTTAGCTATTGATTACACATGTTGTGTGCTTGTGAGTTCTGGTTGGTGGAAGCAAAACTGTGGATGAAATTCAAAGTAGCTCCATTTTGGACCCACAAGGAATTTGATTCCTAGTGCTCTATTTTTAGCTATTCTATGGGAAAGAATCTCCGGTTTCCTCCACTTTATGATTAACTCTAATGTCTATAATATTTGTATATACTAGGTAGCAACTTATGTTCTTGAATACATGGAGTTTGCTTTACGAGGTTGAATTTTGCAATGTGTTGAGGCAACTACACCTAAAACCAATACCCTTCTAAAACTAGCATCTATGGATTCTTGCCTAAAATATACTTCCACTATTCAAGAGAGTCTAGTGTTCATTTTAGAAACCCCTATTTTCAACATTTTGAAAGTTCATAGTTTATACATATGGTGTTTGAAAATTGCAGTTGAAGAGAATCTATAATCCCCTTTTGACTACCAATAAGACCCCTCATGACAATTTTTTTTTTCAATATGATAATGGAAGTATGCTAACTTGCTTATTTTGTTGGTTTTTGGTGTACTTAACTTACATGATTTTGACAAATTCTTTGCCTCTACATTCTTACCAAAATCTTACCTAATTTTTTAGTGGGCTTACATATATTACATTAGAATTTTTTTTAAAGTGGATGAAATTGCTAAAACTATCTCTAAAAAATATGAGATTCACCAATATCTAGATGTAGTTTATTACTTTTAGATATTATTTTAGAAGAATGATGAATGGATGATTACAATTGAACAATTTGTCTAACCTATTTGCATTCTAGGGTGAGTATCACACTTCAACCAACTGAACCAAGAAAACCAAAAAAATCATTAGTTTCACCTTTTAGATTTGCTACAATGGCACTTTTAAATGCCAACTTGGTGGTTGTCTAAATATTCATTTTGAGCATGGTTCCTATTTTTAGATTGTCTAATTTTTATTAGGATTTGAGATTCTCTTAATATATTTGGGGACAATGGGTGATTGCAAGAAAAACTGGTACTATTTTGCATTATTTTTAGAGTGACGGAGTTGTTTTTGCTAAAACTTGTGAATGTAGACCCCAATGAACTTGAAATTTTTATTGGAGATGGCTAACTTGATTATAATCATATGCCTTGGTTTTTTGAAATTAAAATTTTTATTTTTTTTATTTAAAATTCAATTTTGCTAATTTGTTACACTTTGAGGTTTATAGTTTTTTAGTACTAGGGAGTATCCAAAATTAATGGTTTAGAACTAAAAATTTTGTGGTTTATTTCCATAGTAGATTAGTAGGAAGACATGCGCCTACTAAGAGAAATCTAAAATTAAATTATTTTAAGGCCTCCATATTTGTGCAAATAGGGTTCCCTTGCACATGCACTTCAACCTTTTAAACATTGAAAATAGATTTGACTTCATTTTTTCATGAAATTAAATTACTATCAAGTCTTCAAAAATTGCCAATTTTTAGTTTTTTTATTCATGATTATCTATTTATTATTAATTTATACCTTGTTATACCTATTTTTTAATTATTTTTTTTTCAAAATAGTATTGTTTCAATACTTGCAAGTAGTCATAGTACTCACAACAGTACCTTTAGTTGTTGGTTTTTTGAATCAATAGTTGAGATTATTTTGCTTTGTAGTACTCCAAGTACTGAATGCAAAAAAGTTGGTCTTTTTTGCAACCACGTCAATATAAGAATGAACTATGACTTTTCAAAGTTTTAGAAATAGGTGTAACCAAAAATTGACCCTACAGGATCTTCATATTTAAAAGGCTTCCAATTTAGGCAAGCATTTAGATTGATTGATTTAGCAAATTGTTTACAATTGGATATCAATACTTTATAAAAAGTGACTTGAATATCTACTTCCAAAACCTCTTTTGTATCCTAAGGGATCACTACATTGAAAAGTTAATCATACATAAACAACTTGAATATCTATACAAAGCAAGTTCTTTTTGGAATGACAACAAAATAAGGTTGCAAGAAATTGAATAGGCTTCTCTTTCAAATGTAAAATTGGTCCATAGTTGCAATTTTGAACTACAAAATGGAAAAAAATAAAAAATAATTCTTTAACACAAATTGTAGTAAAAGAAAAGTTTTTGACCCTTTTAAGATGACATTTCATGACTTATGCCAATTTTTTTGTGTGAGAAGGGCCTATTTGTCAATTGGTGATCACAATCACAATCTAATTGGCCTAGGTAGTTCTAATTTACTATGGACAAGCTAGATGTAGTTTCTATATAATTTTTTAAATTTATTCTTATTTGATGTGATGGTAGTAATTATTGCAACAATTGTAACTTACTCTTTACAAGATAGTGATGCTAATGGAACCAACTATTTTAATCCACACCATTTTCTACATATCATAAGGTGCACACACCACAAGATTTAGGAAGTTTTTTTGGGAGTTGCCTTTGTAATTTGTCTCCTTTTTGTAGAAGAAGTGAGTTTTTTTTTTCCCAAGGGCACTGGGCCTTATCAAAATCTCCCGATTCATTTCCTCTGGTATCAAATTCTCACTGATTACTTCCCTTCAACCTCAAATTTGCAAAGGCTATAATCTTCCTAGACTTTCAAAGACATGTCAAACTTGAAACTAAATTCCAAATTTCATTACATTTGACAAACATGGACAACGTTCTAAGTGTTGAACACCACAACCAATCCTAAAGCAATACCTACCCTACCCTATCCAAGTACTCCAATTCCCTCAACAACCAATCCTAAAGCAATACCCACCATGACAAAGAAATACATACAATCTCTAGCAATCCACATATTAAACTTGGATTCAAAATCGCAAGTAGCTAGAATTTGACGATTTCATGAAAGCAGTGGCTACAGACTACATATCCACCTTTTATTTTGGTACACACTTAGTTGTCAATCCTACCCATTTTTTAATCCTTTTTCACATTCCATCCGGTTAATATTTTCCAAAGACACCTCCTATTCTGTAGGTCCAAAGGTCATCTATGGATATGCTTATAGTACAAATATGGGGAATTTTATTAAAATGGCGATATTCTGCATGCCATTTACGGGAGTCAAGAGTACATACGGTAGTGCTTCTTGGCATGTCAACCTCATAAATGTGCCAATTCTGTCTCCAACAAGTCCAAATTGCAAGACAACTCCCATGTTTCTTCATCCTATACCAGGGTTTTATTTTCTCGCGTTTAAACGCTAGTTCTGACATAAAGAAACGAATACCCTGGTGTCCCTCCAAATATAATGCAATGGCATGCTGCCAGGAACACAAGTTCTACAGTAAAAAAGAAATGCTGCCCTGTACCATCTTTCTATGAATTTCTTCCATTTTGCAATCCCCCTTTGTGCCATTTTCATGGAATAATCGCCATTTTAATGAAATTCCCCATATATGTGCTTTTGTACCGTGATTGAATATACTGCATTTTGATGGAAGGGTGGTGATAGATGAGGTTTCATTGCATGCAGGTCCATACCCAACATGACAAGCAGGACACCCAAAATGACCCAGTTAGTTACCATGGGATACTCCAGCAGCTCCATCTTGTGATACTTCTGTGCACAAGGGAGCCTCCCATGTCATTCATTGCAGCTTTCTGCTAGGAGCTTCACCTGGTCCCATCTTGACCCACGAAGCCTACACCAAGCAAGCAAGGAGACCTACCTAATTAAGAAGCAGCCTAGCTACACTTGCCGAAGTAACTCCACTCAAAACAGGAAGGATAACGAACAGCTGCATGAAAGTCATGCTGGCAGAACTCCAACATGCAGACTGCTATGTATCGTTTGACAGGAAATTACAGAACAAAAAAGTCGCCAAGTGAACACAGGTATGATAGTACTGAAGATGTGAACAACCTTCTTTACCACACTCTTTCAAGATCTCCAACTAAGTTTCCCCAGTGAACTCAGGGTGGATTCCTCCCTGGCTGCAGTTGCAATCCACATGATGTTATCAAAATTACTCTTATGATCGATCAGTCTACTACTAACAGAAGATCCAGGCAACGCTACACAGAACTTTCAAATAATGCTACATGCAGTTTGATTGTGATATTCTGTTATCGCATATTTCCTAAGTTCTAGAAAGAAATTTTGAAATCTCCCTGATCAATAGTACCTGCATTAATACAAACTTCGGTAGCACCTCTCTCCGGCCCTGGCCTCTATACACTTCTGCGGGATATTTCCTCCAGCGATACAATCTGTTAAAAACACGAGTCAGACATACTTAGTGAGGAAGAAACTCAATCGTAACTTTAATGAGCAATTAATTAGAAGAGCGTTTTCATGGGCTTATGCAGAGACCATTGATTTCTAAGTTGGACTTCGAAGTTAGATCCTTGTAAGCTACAGAAACTCAGAAGATATTGCTATGATTTCTTCGTGCTGGTACTTCTATCTCGTTCTTCGTTTGTGACCTACGGAATTTTAAATATTTGATATTGCATGTTTCTTTCAATTATAACTATAGATCGTTCCCTAATGTGCAAAATTGTCTGTGACTCGGAGGAGATTGAGGAATTGAATTTTCTGGTGTTTTGGGTGTCACCGTTTCAGTAAAGGGAAGCTTAGTGAAGACCCGTGTGGAAAGCCGTATGGGTAGTTCATGCACAAACGGTTGTGAAATTGATGTTGCGATTGATGACATATGCAACCTGCAACATAAAAGTCATCATTTACAATGAAAGAGAAGAACATCAGCAGAGAATCACATCCAAAGTTTTCCCAAATCTCTCTGAAATATCCGTAACATTCTGACCTTTACTCCATTGACTCTCGCACGCAACTCATCTGCTGCTTTTGACAATCTCCAGAAATTCGGGACCCATAGCACGAAAGAGTCTAGTGACTTCGACCTGAAAAGAAAAGACATTCATTTGGGTCAACAAAGCTGAATCGAATTGTTGGTTGGTTGAAAGGGTAGAGAAATGCTGTTAGCAATCGATCTTATTTCAACCAACCAACAATTTCGGTAAATGAAGCAGAGGTCCACGGACAGGTGTCTTGGTCATGAAATAGCATACCCTCAGATGACTCCTCAGCTTCTTCTATCCTTTTCAAAATTCTTCTTACATCCCTTCCATACGCCCCTTGGGTTCAGAACGACAGGTCAACTTTCAAATCAACTCAGCGACAACTGTCGGCAACCACTTCAATGCCCTGGTCTTGTCAGTTCCGAAAACTTCACATCCATCAGCAATCAAGCTTTTGGGACTAATGCTTACCTCTGTTCAAATGAATGATCTTGGAGTCAGGCTGCATTGTACCATCGTTACTAACAGAGATTTTTTCAAGATCTACCATGATTCTTTCGGAGAGGTTGTCCACGATGTTCCCAGTTGATTCGGATAAGCTACAATCTAGAAAGGAGAAGGGTGCATTTGGGGCAAGAGCTGGGTATCACTCCAGTGTTCGCACAATTATTTGCGGACGGTCAACTCATATTCTTGAGCACTGCCAAAAATCAGTTGTTTCGGCTGAATATGAACTCTGTGTGTTGATCCACTCGGTTCTAAAGCAACTAAACGTCGATACAAGCAAGATTCAGAACTTAGTGACCAGCCAAAATTCATTGATGTTCAAAACGGTAGACGGCCAGCCTCGGCACCATCAGCTTCCCTGCATCTGCATGCTGATGCAGCCGCTAATAGGTCCTGCAATAAGATATCGAAGTGGTACTGTAAGCATGTAAATTATGACAATGAGTGATGACTAGGACTGTTATAGCAATTAACGAACCTTTTCTTGCATCCATAATCCAACACTATCTAGATACATTTTATTCAATGCCATTTCAATAAAAATTTAATTAGGGTTAACCCAATCTTTTGTAACGGGTGCAACACCACCCCAATCATTAACGCGTGCATCAATTAGTTTCTTCCACTCTTTCCATCCATCCTACAGAGCAAAAGTTTCACAATAAATTAAATGTGGGCTCAAAACCAAAGCATCGAACGTACAGCAGAGAGCAGAGAGCAGAGAGCAGTGAATCCCGAATTCCGAATTTGACGTCGTTCCAACAAAAGACAGAAACACAAAGGTTTTGAATAAAGCAAATAGATGTTCCTTGAAACCTTAAACTAGGAACATGATTTTCTATATCCAATTTCAAATGTCTGCAAATGTTTACAAATTTTCTTGCATGAATGCCATTTGTAGCAATGGTGACTTTGGTCACCATTGCCTAAAAAATGGCGATTCTTTGAGCGCCATTGGCAAGGTTGCCATTGCTACAAACTACCCACTTATACAACTCTTGATAAGCAACTAGTATTGTGTCCATGCTTAGAGAGAATTGTGGGGAATTTCGTTAAAATTTGGCACTTTTATAGTTAAGACTGCGCAGACTGAAATGTACTCCTATCCTATGGCACTTGTATAGTTTAGACTGCGCAGACTGAAATGTACTCCTATCCTATGGCACTTGTATAGTTTAGACTGCGCGGTCTGAAAATGGCGTATGTAATATGCCATTTTAAGGAAATTCTCTATAATTCTAATTGACAGTGAAAACCATCCACATTTTGATGTGAAGTTTCATAACTGATTTGATGCTGATTTCCACCTCGTCAACACTTCAGCTGTAACGGTAAAGATTTGAATCTGCCCAAACCAGGAGCTCAATGAAAACATCAATGCCATCAGCTGAAATTCTAACCCCTATATTACCAAGAAGCCCAACTTGGGTCTCATGTGTTTTTGGCAGTTCGGAGTATCTCGTATGGGGACTATCTTCTCCCCAATTTGTTAAGAAAATCTGAGAAAAGTGATGCATTTTGTCCTCTACTATAAAGTTAGTGCCATCATTCTGAATTTTGAAGTTTTCACAGTATGATCAATCAAATTGGTTCATTTTGAAACCATGAATCCCGTGTGAAACAAACTATTCTTTAGAAGGCTTGCCCTAAGATCTCTCGAGGCGTGCTTTCTGGTTGCTATGCCTTGTCCTTTTCAGGGTTCAGGGTTCTCATGACGCATTGTTTTTGAAGAATTACTGTTCTGGTAAGTCTTGGGGTTTATGTTCAGATAACACCGGCAGCAGCTCAACAACTTGGGAAGCTGCCCATGCAACAGAACAGGGGTTTGCGGTGGGGACGCGTGTTGCTCTGATCTTCACATCAATTCCTATTACGGCAAGTTAGACCTCGAATGAAAGCCCGATCATTTCGGAAGTGAACTGGGAATGAGTTCAACTAGAATCATTCTACAGCATTCAGGATATTCTCCTTCGGAAACGGAGACGATTTCAGGGAATCCTGACTTCTGTGGAGTGAAGAAGTGCATGGGCAATGAGCGCATTGCTGACAAGCCTGACTACAGCTTTAAGCGTAGCACAGCTGGGTTTTTTTGTCACCCACCCTGTTTTTCAGCTTCAGTATGATATTGGTCAGGAACATTTTGTAAAAGAGGTGCAGACTTTACAAGAGAATGATTTTTCATTTTCTGGATGTACCTTATGAGGACAGAGAAGAGTGGAAGATTTTCGGTGCGCTGTGATTCTCCACTCGATCACACGACGGTTTTGTTTTTTCTCTTGGACGGTAAAGCTGTGATCGATGAGTGACGCAGAGGCGACTTCTCTTTTTCTTCCTTTCCATTCATGCTCGAGTCATCCATCGTCTACGTGCACCGTCAGTTTACGAGGGCAATGCCAAGAGTCAGTGAGTATCTTCTACTTTTGTGATAATCACTTTGTTTGCAGCAGGCAGAATCATTTGTGGAAAAAGAATTCGGTAGAGTGAGTCACCTGTTCGATCCTTTTCTCACCCCAGATAGCGGCAGAGATGACTTCATGCAGGCTAACTTAATCCGACTTTGGGATGAGGCTCTTGAGTTGCAGCTGCTTGAACTTTGAACAACCTAAAGAAACAACACAAATGAAGTTTACTGTTGCAAAATTCAGAAGTCGACAAATAAATAATTTGTTACAGATTTTCTGTAGCTAGCCCAGGTGAGCCTTCAATACCTGGATCAATTCTAACGACACGTGTTTGGATTCTCTCCAACATCCTCTTATACCAAACATATCACCTCCAACAATCTAGACTGGTTTTGATCATTCCAAGTGATCGATAGTTGTAACTAAAGAATTTGATTTTTATTACAATCGCTTCAAAGGGCCTACAACAGATTCAATTAAGAAAAGCGTAGTTGAAAAAACAGATGTAAAATATGAGGTAGTCTCACACTAGGAAATTATGTCAATGCATTGCTTGAGGATCGGGTCATATTGCATATTAACTCATTCGAGTCCAAGCATTTGAGGATGGGATGCTCAAATCCAGGGATTTGAAAGAGCCGGCATTGTTGTAGCTTAGAATGCATGCTTCCAAGTTGCTAAGTACGGGTCATTCTTTTTTAAAGGTATGCTCGCACTTGGTGTTAAGGGGTGATGTTTGCAATGTGAATCCAGTTCAGAAATAGGTCAAAATTTGTTCCTAAGACTCTCAGTAACAACACTCTTTAACATTAAGTGCAAACATAGCTTAACCCCTAAACGTCTGCCTGGAGTCTTCTTTGAAATTGATGATTTGGAAAAAAACATTACAAAGCACAATTTGAAAGAATATTTTGGAAGTGATTTACAAAGAAAAGTTGTAGATTTTGAGTTTTACATTCCATCCATACGGTTAGATTTACCAATGCTATCACCAATAATTTTCTATAAATTTGGAAAGGAAAATTTCAATTACAAGCAAAATATCATCATTTTTTTTTTTGAGTAAAACTTGTTGGAATGGATTTGAAATGATGATTTTTTGAAATTTTTGTGTTCTTTACATCTATGACCTCATTTTTGCAAATCTAGTTTTGAACTAGAGTCAATGCAATTTGACCCACTTGATACACTTCCACATTTGTAATTTTAGAAAAATAATGTACTCTAGTAACACCAAATCCAACCATTAGATAAGACAAGAACTTGATCAAGTATCACTCAAAAAATAGGATGACTTTCATCCAAGACAGAAAAAATAATCTGAATCTGTTCATCGTCTAGAAAATGGATGTCAGAGCGCTTCATGGTTAAGTAGATGTCAAAGGAAATAGAGCCGTGTATGTTACCTCCCGTAGTTCATCATTCCAGTTGCAAAGATACTCAAGTTTTCAATGTCATTCACATTGGCTTCACAACTTCATCAGGCAGAATAATTTACTGAAGTTATAAATTGTTGGATCATGTCTTCAAAGAGTCAATATTTCCATGTACAATATTTGATTTCTTAATAAGTATATTTAGAGCTTTTCGATAGGGGTGTCAACACCTCCCATTTTTTGTAGTGTTTTGGCAAAATTTGCATTTCAACCCCAAGGTACTATGAGTACTACGTAGAAAAAGAATCTTAACCATTGATTGAAAAAATTGATGTCTAAAACTAAATATTGTTGCAAAGTACTATAGACTATTTGCGAGTGTTGAAATAGTACTATGAGAAATCAAGACAGATTGTCACAAAAAAAATAGAAACAATGAGGTTTAAATTAATAATAAATAAAAAATTATGAAAAAAAAACTAGAAATTTATAATCTCTAAGGACTTGATGTTGATCAAGTTTCACCAAAAAATTGAAGTTGAAACCATCTTTAATGTTTAGAAGTACTTGCACAAGGGAGCCCAATATGTTTGGACCTAGAGGACATAAAATAATATATTTTTAGATGTCCCTTTATAGACATATGTCTACCTAGTGTGGGAATAGACCACCAAAATTTCAACTTTGAATCATTCAAGTGGGGTACTTTGATTGTAGAAAAAAACTCTAAATCTCAATATGTGACAAATTAACAAAATTGACTTTTAAATATAAAATAAACTTTTAAAGTCTCTTAAAAATAAGGGATCTTGATTACTATCAAGTTAGACATCTGCAATAGAGATTTCATATTCATCAGACTTGTACTTCAAAAGTTATAGTAGATGATAACAATATCATTCCAATTATGACAAAGAATAGGACCATTGTTTCTTGCAATGACCAAGGTTGTCACATAGGATCAATTTTGTGTGCTTTCACCTTTATGATGTCTTCAACATGTAGTTCACTTTCTATAAAAGTGAAAAAAAGTCAAGGTGGAGTCACAGACTACCTTATCCATGATGTTCAACACATAACAACTAGTACAAAGATAGGCACAAAAATAGAGTTGGATGCAAATACAAAGGCTGATTTTTTCCTTTGCAAATAAAGTGACAAAATGGTGTTCATTTAAAAAAATTTCAAGCGTTGTATTGGTACATCCATACATCTTTGGGATCAAGAGCAACCTTTCTATTATATTCATGCAATTTTTCATTCAAATTTGACAACTTCATATTTGGTGACATGTTTGTTTAATTATTTTTCATCTTGATGAATGTACAACAACAAATCTTGGGTGTCATCATGGATGTATCATTTAATAATTTGGACACAAATACACCATCATCTTTTGCATGGTCCCATAGTTAAAAAATGCCAATAAATATATAAAATGATATTTTGTGTTGTGTATTAGTTTCATATGATTGTGCGTTGTATGTTAATTTCATATGAAAATTTTGAAATAAAGATACATAGAATAGTTGTAGACATTTCGTAATTTTATATATATTTTTTAAAGTATTTTATTATTTTTTAATGACCCCCAATTGAATATCTATTTGGGCCATTTTGAGGGGTTTAGTATTATTTTTGGCCCAAAAATGAAAATTTGAATCTCAAAATTGGGAGACAAGAATTTCTACAAGCTTATAAATAGATTTTTTTTAAATAGTAAACAATTCACCTTCCACATGTGCACAAAGTATACTACCTTAGTGCAAGCGCAAAGAACACAATTTTTTTCTCCTAGAGATGAAATTTTTTGAGAAGGATATCTACAAGTTAGGAAAAATAACTTTTATGAATTTTTTTTACTATTCTTAAAAAAACTAAACATCAAAGTGTATTTTCTTGGCATTTTTCATTGTCTTTTTTTGGGTTTGAATTTTGAAGGCATAATATTTTTTTATTTATAAATTATTCATATTTTATTTTCATTACAAAAAATTATTCCAAAAGTCACAATATTCATTGAAATAGACCACTTTTAGACAAAAATGATAAGTGTTTTCTGCAACAACCTTTATATTTAGTATTGCAAGAAAGAGAGTGCTTTAAGCCCTAGTTTTGCATTTATCAAACTACCTAACAAACTAATTTCCATAACTAATTTCATCCTACCTTAATTTAGTACGAAATGAGCCAAATTAGTATGAACCGCACTAATTTGGTATAAATTGCATAATTTGATATGAGTTCCTTGAAATTACTATAAAACCCCTATTTTAGTATTTCTATCACTACTATAATGTCTTATTAGTATTTATAATTTACTATCTTTTTTGTGCTTTTTTCCATTTATTATTTTTTGGGGTTTTAATTTACCTCTAATTACATTTCCTACTTCTATTTTTTTGTTTTTAATTCACTTTTATATTTTTTAAATTTCTTTAATTTTAATTTTTTAATTTATTTCTAGTCTCATTTTCAACTTGTAGTTTTTTAATATTTTATTTACTTTTTAATTTCTTTTATTTTTTATTTTTTTTGGTTTGCAATTTCATTCTAATCCAATTTCCTACCCATAGTATTTTTTTGTTTTGAATTTTTATTTTTGTGTTCATTATCTTTTTGATTTCTTATTTAACTCTAATTTCGATTTCCTACCTAGTAGTTATTTGGTTTTCATTTTAACACCATTTTACTATTTGCCTATTTTGGTTAGTTATCAAATATTACTTAAAGTCTCTATAGTTTAATTCCCCTATTTCTATCCTAATTTTTCCTTTGTTTTCTCCTAATTACACTTTCTAGGTTTTTACCCTAATCTTCCAAAGTTTCTATTGCTATCTAACAAAAACCTTTCTATTTAGTGGTTGTGTTTTAATTCAAAATACTAATACTTCTAGATTTGTAAATTCACACACATTGTTTATATTTTTTTTTATAAAAGGTGAACCATTATGATACTAGTTAACATGAGTCTATAGTTGAAACAAAATAATGACCTAATTTGAGATTATCCTTTTAGTATAATAAAGTTCATTAGAGAATCTATATTAATAGGTTCAATCTCTAAAACATATACTTTGAAACACAACTTCAAAACACACAATCACTCAATTGATTTTTAATTTACGACTTATTCAATATTTATGACCAAGTCGGCACAACATGCATACTTTGAATCACTCAACTTGGCCTTTCACACAAAACTTAACTCCCAATTTCAATTCTTGAAATTCTGATTAGCACACAAAGCCATACAATGAGCAAACTTAATCACTCATTTTCCTTAGACACAATCACCCAAATAAATGAATATATCATAATTCCATTCCATTCATCATTCATCATTCATAATTTTAACTTCTTCATCACTCTTCATCACTTTCATCAAAACCACGAATAAGAACATAGTTAATAGGGAGCTAGACTTGCATGCACATCCTACAATAGTGGGTGACCAAAAAGTAATTTTGAAGAAGGTTAACCCCTAAAGGATCAACCTTGTGTTTTTGGCAACATAAATTTTTTTAGCACATACATGTGAGTGGAGATTTTATTTTTCTTTGAAATTTTCACACAACTTGTGGACAAGGAGTAGCTTTAAGGCCCAATAATTTTCATAACTTTTGACTTCATGGTTAAAAAGTTATTGCATGATATGTAACTTGTTTCTCAACTCAAGTAGCTCAAGCAAATAAAGAAGTCATTGTTTTCATAAATAAAACTTTGAAATTGGTTCATTAGATTTATATATACATGGAAAGCTTTGAATCATTCCAGTTTGATTAATGAGTCAAAAGTTATGAGGAGTTTTAGTTTGCAAGTAGTTATGGATTATTTACTCTAAAATAAACTTTGAAGTTCTTTATTTAACTCAATCTTCAATATTTTTAGAAAAAATAAAATCATAGGGTATAGATTTTTTTATTACAACATTACACCCATTGGAATTGGCATTTTACAATTACATGTTGTACAATTCCAAATGATTTGAAAATTTTCAAACATGTCGCCAACTTGCCTTGAAGAATGAATCCAAAGAAGAGCAATCATTTTGGACATTTTTTTCATAATGATCTAACCTTATGAAGTGCAGTTGCCCAATTTTTTGTTCGGCCAAAAAAAGGATTTTTGTCACTTCAAACATTAATCTCTTGCAATTTGTACGGTGGAAATTTTTGAAATTTTTTCACATATTTTCAAACTAAAATACTACAAGATCTAATGTTTACATGTGTCCAGAAATGATATTTTTCCTAAATTTGGTACTTGTACTAGAAATGACACTTTTGGAGCATTTTTGGTGAGAACATAATGAAGGAACTTTAGGGGTTAAATATGACTCCCTCCTCACCATTCCAACTTCCAACTTCCTAACTTAGATAACACCTAACTACCTCTCACCCACTTCGCTACTTTTCCACTTAGATATGCTAAACCACCTAATTGGCATCACCACTTACATTTTAATAAAATTGGTAAAAAAATTTCATAGGTAAAATCTTCAAAAGGTAGTAAATCACTAGATTCACTAAATAGTGATTATATCTTGGACACAAAATAGTGTGTTTTTTATTAATTAATTTTGACAAATTATTGATTTATTTTTAAGAAAATTTAGACATTCAATACCAAAAATTTCTAAGAAAGGGACCTTGAAATAAATAATATATTTCTTAGAAATTCTTGTTTTAATACAATCATCATTTAGATTATTTTTTTATATTTATATTGAGAAAGACATTCATATGTTTTTACTTTTGAATATTATAGAGAATGAAAAAGTATTCAAAATGTAGCAACAGAGTCCTTTTCTACTCTATCATATGATTATATATACATGTGATTTTTTTGAATTCAATCATATTATTATTCATTAGAAATTAGACCCCTTTTCTACCATTGAAAAATTTAATAGGTTGACATCTGAACTTCAATTGGAACTATGATAGTTTTTATTTTTATTTTTTGATGAATAAAAAAACATTAGGCTTAACATGACTTGAAATAATAATAATAAAAGACTAAAATAACTATAATTAATAAATTAGCATTAAAGAACAATAGCTAAAAAGAAGTTACAAATTTTAATAGATGTGATCTCTTTTTTGGTACCTTTGAGTGTGAATTGACCCATTAATGGAATCTTTCATAAATCAAAATTTTCAAATTTTATTATATGAATTTAAAAAAATTTAATATTTTAGTTTTTAAATAATATGGCATTAGATGAGATTTTGGGGTTGTAAAGGGTTGTGAGTTTCCAGGTTGTTGAGAATGTGGAAACTACGCCATACCAATAGTTTGACGTGGCCAAACTTTGGTCACCTCAAACAATAATATTTAATTAATTTTTAATATTTAAATTTATTTTATTTTATTATTTTTTAAAATAATTTTTATTGTGGCTAGCAATTATTGGTTCATAGCATGGAAAATGGACTTGAAACACCCCTCCAAATGCCCTCAAAAAACAACTAATGGATTGCAAATTTCCACTTGTATCTGCACTTGAATTTGTATATGTGTGTATATTGTATTCATAGTTATATTCATACCTATATATAGGTATATATACACACCATATGAGTACTTGTATTTATATATATTTAGAAGGATAGTTGGTATTTTTATGGAACAAGATTGAATAGTGATTTGAGAAAAAAGAGGAATGTAATCAACTTTGTATGCTAGAGTTATTTAGTCCATTCAAGATATAAGGAGAATCAATGGATAAAGATGAGCCAATTCAAATTTCCAAATCATAAATTGGTAGCCAATTTACAATGTAAATCTTAGGCAAATTGCCAATCTACATTGTCTTCAAAACAAAATGGTGCCACATATCACCAAAAAAATTTAATTTGGCTAAAAATGACAACAAATTAAAAAAGATCTCTGATGAAATTGCCAGATTGTGGATGAAAACATAATTGTGGATGTAGAATATGTGCTAATGTGATATTTTTATTCCAATATGTAGATGAATGTTGAAATTTAGAGCACCACTATAATATTTTATATTGCCCTTTTAGCACAATTGTAATAGGATTTCATTTAAAATAAAATTATCATGTGTTTAAATTTCCTCTTTGGTCTCTACCACCACCACCTACTTGTATTTCCCACGAAGTTGTTTCCATTAGAGTAAAAATCGGCCCTCTCAAAGGTCGCTCCATAGCTCTCGAAGGACCCCGCAGTAAGCGTTTTATTTAAGTTACTAATTTTTTTTCCCCTATCGCTACTCACCTTGAATCGCGATGTCGGATGGTTGTTAGTGGTTTAAAAGCCAAGAACAAAGTGTTTAAAAATCCAGGTTTATAGTATACTAATGCATCTCAACCTTTATTTTTAGGGCCTTGCCAATTTAAGTTAAATTTAATTAACTTTATCCACATTATAAGTGACTTCTGAAGTTAGTTGCCAAAGCCAATGGCAACTTGCTTCAAAACCCATTTACTTAATTTTGTGTGATGATGGAGGAGATGAGCTAGTTATTATACAAGTGGGATAGTGGTAGATGTAACTATCCATGTGGGATATGTAAATTAAGAGGAATAAGAATTCAACTGCTCATACTTACGACAAATGCAAGAATTGTATTAAAATTCAGATTTTAGACCTCATTTAGGCATTGTAGGAAAAAAAAATTCAAAGAACTTTGGACTAAAAAAAGGTGGAAATTCAAACTAAGTTTCATTTCCAAAATTTGTTTGTGATTTTAAATCTTTACTAAAAAATTATGGACCAATTTCAAAGAGGGTGTTTATAAATGTAAAAAAAAAAAGTCTCTTCCAACCCCTTTGTCCATCACTTTTTAGTAAAGACTTGAAATCTCAAATGGATTTTTGGAATTAAAACTTAGTTTTATTTCCCACCTTCTTCTAGTTCAAAGTTTTTTGAAAACAATTGTTCTACTATACCTAAATGAGGTTTAAAATCTGAATTTTAACACAATTCTTGCATTTTCCTTAAGTATGAGCAATTGAGTTCTTTTACCTCCTAATTTACATATCCTATATGGATAGTTGCACTCACCACTACTTCAGTTGTATAAAGAGCGGCTCATTTCTTTCTTCTCAAACATTCAAAATTAAGTTTGTGGCTTTTGAAGTTAATTGCCTTTGTTTTTAGCAACTAGCTTCAAAATCCACTTTATTTGGCTGAATTTAACTAAATTTAGCTTAATTCAACTCTTGTATTCTTTTGCCCCAATGTATTTTAAATATTTTTGGAATCTGTGAGAATGAAAATCCAATTGCATTTGTTGAAATTCACACTTTGATTGCACACATGTGACATATTCTATAGGCTTTTTAAATCTCAAATAATAGATTGGATTGTCACTCTGTGGCAGTCCAGCCAAAGGCTCCCTTTTCTCTAATGAATGGAATCAATATAGGATATCTTTTGAACTTGTATTTGTACTTGTACCCATTATTGTATTATATATATATATATAATATTCATATTTGGATGGCCAAGATCATATGTTTGACATCCATGGCTTTGATTTTTCCAAAAGATCCACAACATTGGAAGGAATGGAATTTTTTTTTTGAACTCGAATCAATGATTGTTGATTTTTTGGGGAGGGGGGAAATTGACCCTAGAACATCATATATGTTCATAGTTTCAAAATAAGATTCAATTGAAATAATTCACATTTAATAATAATAACTCTATTCAATCATAATTAGCAACAATTATAGGTGCAAATTTAGTACTATGTTCGTACTACTGGACACTAATTTGAGAACAATATTAACTAATTTTGTTGTGTGCAAGACTCCTTTTGCAGTTACATTTGACCCTTTACAATGACCTCATATACTTCCATCACAATGGTCATATTGTGGAGGTGTTATAATGTGCAATTTTATTTACATTCCACTATCAATTAAAAACACTAGCAATTCACTAAAACCACAAGCCACTCTTGCTTTAAAAATAAGAATCACACTTCATAGAAAAATATATACGAGTACAAATATAAGTACAATATATATAAATATGCATACAAACATGAATATAAGAAACACAATGAAAGTTGTGTAAGAATTCAAATACAAATGTGAGTGTGCTTACAATTATGAATACAAATACAAGTATAGAAATGAAGTACAAGTGTGGATACTAGTGCACATTATTTAGTATCCCATATTGTTTGTCAAGAATTCCAGAGATTCCAAGAATTCAAATATTAAAACACCAAAAATTCAAGATATGAACAACATATTCATTTATGCATAAATATGAATAAAAAATAACTTTACATTATATTAGCTGTAAAAAAAAATTATTACATGATTATAAAATAATATTTATTGTATATCTATACAAAATGAAATAATTGCAAACAAACTACAAATGATAACCTTTATAAAAATAGCTATTTCAAAGGTATTAATTTAAGGAATGGATAAGCGAGCCTTTGGAATGGCAGTCAAAGGGTGAGCTAGGACATGCGCAATTCCTTCAGCTTCTGACATATCTAAATTCATAGGTTGTAAACCATTAGGAAGAGACCAATCAAAGGATTGCATAAAAGTTGCAACCATAATGTGAACTATTGTTGAAGCTAGCATGATGCCTGGACATTGCCTTCGCCCGGCTCCAAATAGTAGCACTTCAAAGTTTTGACCTTCAACTTGCATATTAGCATGAGGCATTCCGTCCAAAAATCTTTCAGGCTTGAAAGACATAGGATCCTTCCACGTCCTTGGATCTCGAGCAATTGCTGCAGCATTTATAAAAACTAGTGTTTCTTGTGGTATGTCGTACCCCAAAACCTTGCAAGGTTCTTCACTCAAATGAGGAAGCAACATTGGAAGTACTGGATGAAGACGAAAGGTTTCTTTGACAATGGCTTGTAAATACTTGAGGTTAGGAATATCCACATCTTCCACTCTTCGCGACTTGCCTACAACAATGTCAAGCTCTTCTTGCACCTTCTTCATCACAATGGGATTGCAAATGCATTCCGCAACTGCCCATTCTATTGTATCGGTAGTTGTATTTATACTTCCTACAAAAGCATCCTGTCTTCCAAAAGAGAAAGGAAAATTAAAGGTGGAGTCTTTAAACCTATTCACAAGATTAAATTGAAGATTCAAGATCAAAAATTCAAGATTTAAAAACTTTGACAAGTAAATAGAAACTTTAATGTGTGAATTTCATCATGTAAGTTTTAAACAAACAAATCATCAACCTCCAGACAATATGAAAATACCTTTAAGTGGCCCTTAGGACTACCTTTCACTTCTTAACTTCAAAAATTTAAAGGGTGAAGTCTTTGAATTAAAGAAAAATAAAATACATAAGTTTTAAAGAGCCTCTACTTATTGAAAAGGAGATGCACTCTTACCCACAATGTACTAGTGACGTTGTCATCGGTGATGTCAAATTGCAATGTCTCATCCTCTATGTGGTCTAAAAGGACATCGGCCATGTCTTTGACAAAAATGGAACCACTCCTTCGTTGCACAATATGCTCAGATATAATTGGAGACATAAAAGCATCCATTGTTCCTCTCAATTCTCGCATTTGTCTTTCAAGCCCAAAGAAGTCCATCCACTTGAAAACAGGGATGAAGTCTCCTGGATTTATTGTTTGACCGTACTTCATGATATTCATCAACATCTTTCTAAAATCACTCACTTGCTCAAGTTCTTGCCCATCATGTTTTCCCCCCAAAGGTTTTGCCATAAAACGCCTTTTGAGAATCACGCGTGACATGATGTTAGTTATGGCCACTTCAATATAGTTCCTTAGAGAGACCACTGTGATACCATCTTGGGGAATTACATGTATGATATGAGCGATTTCTTCCATTCGCACATTTTTTGCTAGTTGAATTTGTTTGTTGGTGCTGAGTTGTATGTGTAGTACCTTCTTCAAGTGTAGCCTCACATGTGAGTCTGACGACATGACTATATCTGATATCAAATATGGTCATAATTGTTTTAAAAAAATCAGTTTCAAAGTACAAAGTTTGAAGTGAACTAAAAAGGACAAAAATGAAATGAATTTCATTCAAGTTTAATAATGAAGGACTTTCAAATGCCTAGAACTCTAAAAACTAAAAACATTTTAGATTCAAAATATCAATTGCACCCATGATCAACAGTACCCCAAATTCAACACTTACATTTGGATGGAAAAGCATAAAAAAATTTAGCCATTATATTGATAACTCAAGATGTACACTATTAAAATATGAGAGCCTATGAAAACCTATTCTTATTTTTTAGGTAGACCTAAAGACATTATCTTGAAAATTTAGAACTTATTCAACATTGTCTATGTAATGGATTGCATGCTAAAGTCCGTTGTCCAACATCCTCTTATAGTGGCTAATGAGATTTAATAAAACCAATTCATATTGATAAATATGAACTATGCTCAATTGTCATTAATACTTATTACAAGATTGGTGTGCATACCTTAATTTTCATGAACTCCACCGTTCTAATGCTAACCATCTTGAGCATTCTAGACACCCACACTTCTATCTCTTCCATATGTGAAGACAAAATACAACAATCCAAAACACCATGTCCATAACCTCAACCAAATGTAGTGTGTACAAGTGGCAATCATTCATTGAGTAAGGAGAGGCATGACATTATCCAAAACGTAGCATTGCAGTTTTCTACTTTCATCTTGTTCATTGAAGTTATATCCAACAACATGAAAATGGTGACTTGTTATTGAAATAAACATCCCTCAGACCCTCACCACAAGCATGGCTTGTATGTTACTTCTCATAATGAAGCTCTACTTTCAAGTTATGTTCAACATCCTCACAAAGGAATTTGAATCTCCTTTTCAAGGCTGAGGAGGAAGAGGAGGCAACTCAGTAGCTTACCTCCAGGAACAATCATTTTTGAAAAAGAAGTTGCCATTCGGTTTGCGAAATTGGGACCTTGAGTCTTGAGAATCTCCTCCGCTGCTGCAGGGGAGGTAGCCACCACAACCAGCTTGGGGCCCAACCAGATGGACATCAGCGGACCATAAGTCTCCGCCAGTTTGGTCAAGTCCCGCTGTGGGAATTTGCCCAACAAGTGCAAGCAACCGATGAAGGGGAGACCCCGCGGGCCTGGAGGCAAATTCTTGTATTTGCTGCTTGTGAGCACCTTGGCAAGCAGAAGGATGCCAAGCACCACTGCAGCGACAACCTGCGCAACAGCAGCAGCGCCACATTCATGCGGTTGCTCACAGGGACTAATTACTTAACTTGAGCAAACATTTTCATGGAGAGTACTCCACTGGCATCGATGCATTCATATGGTTGCACGTAGACAGTGTAGATCTGGTTTGAGTAGAATTTTGAGATTATTTTAGCTGACAGCATCTGCACGTGCAATCTGTGGAGCCTGATAGTGACTGCTTTGAGAAAACATTTTGAGACTAAACTGACATCTACCCATTCATGTCGTTGCGCATAGTATCTAATTCAAGCAAATTTTTTAAGGCTAAACTCATAATCCATAGTCCAGAGGGAAGGCCTGCATCAGATTGTTTGGAAAGCAGAGAAGCGAAGCGTACACTCCAAGATCCAGAAGGCATCATCATTGTCACCATGGTCAAGAAGATCGATGGTCGGGCTAGCTTGCACGATTAGAATGCCAGTGAACAAGTCGGGTGTTCCGGACTGAGTACTCCGAATTCACAGGCACAGCACTTCAGTGTAAGTTAGCTCAAATGGCTCCAAGTCCACATTGTTGCTCAAACAATGAGTGAGACAGTATGCTAATGGCTTCCATTATATAGCGCCAGGGTCTGTGCACAAACTCTCGTAAGACGTTGATGATTCAAGTGGACAAGAGATTTCATGCCTGAGATTCCGCAACGTCATCTTTTGAAATTGGCTTTTCACTTATCTTTGTTCTCGCGTTTGCTTTAGCTTAGGACTTATTCTAGATGTTTATAAACGACTCCTGTTTCATTTGGGTGCACGTACCTTAGCAAGGTTGCACGAACTGTCTCCTGTAAAACGTTGATGATTCAAGTGGACAAGTCTTAAATGCGTGAGATTCCACAAGCTGATCTTTTGAAATTGGCTTCTGAGTCATTCCTTGGCTGCAGGGAATATGTCCCACAGAAAGTGGACAATATTGAACATGAGTGTTGGCTGGACCCATTCACTTGAATTGATGAGTTTGCATCTGTACTGTGCTCAATGTGAAAACCATGAGAAAATGAGCAACAAAAGGTGGTAGTGCCCTGCCCAGTACGTAAGTTAACCCTTTAGGGTAGAACCACCCATTCCTAACCGTACCCACACTATAGGGTGCAGCTATTTCCAACCAAGGCTGGAATAATCATTTCCAACCAAAACTTGGAATGTGAATTTTTCTCCTTTTCAAGGTTGGCACTAATACAGTAAATGAGATTCAATTACTCTATAGGGTTTCAAGTTCCCACGAGGTCCTCAATTGTAGGAATTTGGCCACATCGATAGTCTAATGTGGCAGAGCAACTACCACATCAGATAACAATAATAAATTATTTTTGAAAAAAAACTTGAATTTTGTAATATTAAAATTTTTAAACGATTTAAATTTTATTCATTTATTTTTAAAGTATTGTTTATTCTAGTGAGCAGTGGTTGGTTCATAGCATGGTGGAAACAAGCCTAAAATGGCCCTCCAATGTCCCCCCCAAATCTAATGAAGGTCACAACACGTGTTTTGATGAAGTGAGCAAGAAAGTAGGAAGTAGTGAGTGGGAAATTAGTTTTGGATTGATTGGAATTGGAAGAGTCTATGTATTGAATATGGGTTGAGGCCAACTTTCGGCTTCCAAAATCTTGGGAGGGTCACTTAGAGTGTTCACTAAAAACCATGTGCAAACAAAACTTTGGACCCCCTATAAATTTAAATAAAACTAAATGAAAAAAATATGAATAGATTTTTTTACTTTGAAAGTTTATGTTTTGAATTATTGATATTTTAATTTGTTAATAATAATTAGTTACAAATTTTTGAAGTAAAAAGCTACATTGTAGAACTGAAAAATAACTTTCACATTCCTATATATATAAGAAAAAATTGTCTAAAAAATGAACAAAAAATTCCTAAAAATAACCTTTCTATTGAAAGCTCATTTTGAATTGAATATTGATGCAATGGTCATCTAAATGTGTTCTTTAAAAATATTTGAGTTAAAAAAACATGCCATTTTAGTGCATTTTTAACCTCTTCTAGAAATCATTCCATATTTTATTTGAGTTTGAAATTTTGGGAGTAGAATCCTATAGTCATTAGTAAACAATGCTCGAAATTTGAAGTTAAAATTATAGTTTATTAGAAACCACTTATTCGCACGTGATTTGTTGTAGTAGAACTAAGTGCACCCCTCAAGTCCAAAATTTATAGTAATTTGAATTCAAGAAAATAAAATTACAAAAAATTGACAATGCATATCATTTCTATCTTTCTACAAGACAATAAATTTATATTACCTTCTCCTACTCCACAACATATGCAAAATCACTTAAGTGGTAAACTATGGGTGATTCTACCATAGGTATAGAAGTTACTTACATAGAAGTTAATAAGAGTATGATATATCAATGGGAGTGCAATCTCGGAGCACGGAGGGGGGGGGGGCACTACAAAGGAAGTTCATGGGTGAGGAGCAACCAAACCCTAACTACCGATTTCTACTTTTCCTAATTACTTTCTAATAAACTATAATTTCAACCTACAATTTTGAGCTTTGTTTAACAATGTCTATAGGTTTCTATTGCCAAAAATTTCAATCCTAAATAACATGTGATACATTATCTAGAAAGGATTGAAAAATAAACTAAAATGCCATGTTTTTCAACTAAAATATTTATAGAGATCACATGAAGATGACTATTGTATCAATATTTAGCCAAAATAAACTTTTAGTAGAAAGCTATTTTATAGAATTTTTTTTTTTTATTTTTCAATTTTTTTTTCTTATATAATATAGGGGTGTGAAAGTTATTTTTAGCTTTACAGTGTATCTTTTTTCTTCTAAAATTTATAACTAATTATTATTAACATAAAAAAATATCAATAATTCAGAACATAAACTTTCAAAGTAGGAAAATCTATTCATATACTTTTTTTAGAAAAAAAAAAATTTAGGATATAATATAAGGGGTCCAAAATTTGGTCGCTCCTCACCCATAAACTTCCTTTGTAGTGCACCCCCCGGGTCTCGAAGTTTGAGAAAAATACTGGACAAAACTCTTTAAAGCACCCAAACTCAATCTAATGGAGTTTGGTGTTTTTGTTTTTTTGTACTATTCTTAGTTAAACCAAAGACTTCCTTTGGAGTGCATTTACAGCATAAAAATTTGAAATAATGAAAGATTGTGTGCATGCATGAATAGCAAATAAAGTAGAGCAACTTATAACCACCCAAATTTGCAATATGGGTATCTTGTGCAACGTGATGATAGTTGCCTATATTTTTTAGAGAAAGAATTAGCTGAATTGATTGGAATACAAGTAAAATTATATTAATCTAATGAGAACTTCAATTGACATGAATTTCTGTAGCAAAGAATATAAAACCAATAGTAGATGGGGGTCATGACCATTTTAAAAAGGTTCAAAATCAGTGACATACCACCCTAATCTTGTTTGATGAGTGTTATAAAAGCACAACTTCAACATTCTAAAGGCACTTCTTTTATTGGTTGAAATTACAACTTATTTTGCTAAGTAATTATTCACAATTAAGCTCACCTAAACTTTACATTTATTGAGCCACATCTTATTCAACCTTAAAATGTCTATATATAGATGTGAACTTGGCATAATTCTTTAACAATAGCACCTAATTGCTTGCCCAAAGTACATGACTTATACACTCTACAAAAATGGATGGATTGAAATTATAGCTTACAACTATTGAGCATATTAAAATTTGCAATAATTTTGCAATAATAACCTTTAAGTTTGTAACTTTTTACATGCCTTTGGGGGTTCACTTCTATTGTGTAGTTGGTAGTGACAATGTAGAGAATTGCAATTGCAGGTTGGGAAAGAATTCCAATGCACGAATTCCAATGCCGCAAGTGAATGAACTTCTTGCTTCTCTTTAGCATTGTCTTTTTTTTTCTTTTTAGACACCAAGATGTGCACGTGAGTAAATTCCTTGCTATCCAAATTTGTACGATGCCGCGAGTATGTTTTGTGACAGATAGATGCACAAACACTTTTAGAAAAAATGTCATCATAGATAAAGTGAAAACTTTACAGGAAGATGATCTTTTATGATTCTGGTACTTTAGTAGCTTTCATTACATTGTGATGCATCTAGAAATTCGATCCACTCAAGTCTCTCAGCATCCACATAAAGCAACAGTTGAAGCTTGATGAAGAGCAACCATGACCTCACTCATAATGATAGCGAAGGAATTGAGATTTCCGCTCAAATTTACTACCACTGTTGCTGTAGAGTTCTAGTACGCCATACCTGCTTGCTTTGCTCCTGAATATTCTGCATTTGAAGTCCGTCCACATTAGCCTGGATGCAGGCCTGTCTCCAGCCTGTTTCACAAGTCACGTCAAATATAAACAAGGATGCTAATTGTGCAAGAATAGGTTGTAATCGTCATAAGCTGAAATTCTAACCCCTATATTACCAAGAAGCCCGACTTGGGTCTCATGTGTTTTTGGCAGTTCGGAGTATCTCGTGTAGGGACTGTCTTCTCCCCAATTTGAAAATCTGAGAAAAGTGATGCATTTTGTCCTCTATTATGAAATTAGTGCCATCATTCTGAATTTTGAAGTTTTCACAGTATGATCAATCAAATTGGTTCATTTTGAAACCATGAATCCTGTGTGAAACACACTATTCTTTAGAAGGCTTGCCCTAAGATCTCTCGAGGCGTGCTTTCTGGTTGCTATGCCTTGTCCTCTTCCGGGTTTAGGGTTCTCACGACGCATTGTTTTGAAGAAGTACTGTATTGTTCTGGTAAGTCTTGGGGTTTATGCTTGGCCGGGAAGCTGCCCATGCAACAGAACAGGGGTTTGCGGTGGGGTTTACATGTTGCTCTGATCTTCACATCAATTCCTATTACGGCAAGTTAGACCTCGAATGAAAGCCCGATCATTTCGGAAGTGAACTGGGAATGAGTTCAACTAGAATCATTCTACAGCATTCAGGATATTCTCCTTCGGAAACGGAGACGATTTCAGGGAATCCTGACTTCTGTGGAGTGAAGAAGTGCATGGGCAATGAGCGCATTGCTGACAAGCCTGACTACAGCTTTAAGCGTAGCACAGCTGGGTTTTTTTGTCACCCACCCTGTTTTTCAGCTTCAGTATGATATTGGTCAGGAACATTTTGTAAAAGAGGTGCAGACTTTACAAGAGAATGATTTTTCATTTTCTGGATGTACCTTATGAGGACAGAGAAGAGTGGAAGATTTTCGGTGCGTTGTGATTCTCCACTCGATCACACGACGGTTTTGTTTTTTCTCTTGGATGGTAAAGCTGTGATCGATGAGTGACGCAGAGGCGACTTCTCTTTTTCTTCCTTTCTATTCATGCTCGAGTCATCCATGCAACGTCAGTTTACGAGGGCAATGCCAAGAGTCAGTGAGTATCTTCTACTTTGGTGATAATCACTTTGTTTGCAGCAGGCAGAGTCATTTGTGGAAAAAGAATTCGGATTTTAAGGAGTCACCTGTTCGATCCTTTTCTCACCCCAGACAGCGGCAGAGATGACTTCATGCAGGCTAACTTAATCCTTGAACTTTGAACTTAACCCCTTCAATTCCTTGACTATGTTTTCACCAAAAATGTTCCAAAGCTGCCATTTCTATTACAAGAACCAAATTCTTGAAAAAAAACATTAATTTTTAGACATAACTTGTAACTATAGGATTTTTTGTATGATGTTGACTTGAAAACATGTGGAAGTTTCCATTATGTGGATTGCAAGATAAGATAGGAGCACCCATAACCATCAATTTTAGGGTTTTGAACATGATGTCTATTAATAGACATCCAACAAATTATTGGACCCTATTAGCAAGAGAAAAAGAATTCCTATGCACTTTCTAATGTATTATTTGGACAATGTGAGAATAAGTTGTGAATTTTTTTAAAGAGTTGACTATGCATGCACCTAATACCAATAACAACGTTTGATTTTAGATACAATACATCTTTGTAATCACATCTATTTACTTCCCAAGATTTTCCAAGATTTGATTCAAAGCTTTGATCAATGAGATGAAATTTATGAGGAGTTTTAGTTTGTGGGTAATTATGGATTTTCTATTTTAAAATAAACTTTGAAGTCCTTTATTTTAACTCAATTTCCAATATTTAAAAAAAATTGAATTAGGTGTAGATTTTTTTATTACAACATTACAACCATTGGGATTGACATTTTTCAATTACATAATTAAATTGTTAACAATTTAGTATTTTGAATCATTCTTTACATCTTTCTACTTAATATTTTTCCTATATGTTGTGCAATTTGAAATGATTTGAAAATTTTCAAGCATGTAGCCAACTTGCCTTGAAGAATGAATCCAAAGCCCATTTGAATCAAAGCTTTTCACATGTACATAAATCTAGAAAATCAATTTCAAATTTTGGATTTTGAAAAAAGTTATTTTAAAAATCTTTCAGAACCATCCATTTACAAAAAAAGTAACATATTAGGCCATAACTTTTTGCTCATTTTTCCAAATGTCTTGAATTTTAGTACATATGAAAGATATTCTTCATCCACATCTTCTATTAAATTTTGGGCCAAAATATGAAAATCTCCAATCACATGTACTTGCCCAAAATTGCTATGTTGCCAAATTTAGCAAATTGGCCCTTTGGGGATTAAAGAAATGCAAATGAAGTTTGTTGTTGCAAATTTTAAAAGTCAGCAAATAGAGAATATTGTTGAAATGGCAATCATTCTGCAACTTTGGTACTTTAAAAGTTTGAAATCTATACTTGATCTAGATAGTTTAGATTGTCTGACCTACTTCTACTTAACAATTTTTTTAAGAATGAAAATTAAGATTTTTTAAATTTAATTTTTTTCCTAGATTCAAAACTCAATTAAGTTACGAAGGTTCAAAGTCAAATAACCTAGTCTCGTAATGTGCAAAAAATCTTGTTTTCTTCACTTTACATATAGATATCTTGCAATCTATCTAGTCAAAATTTCTGAAATTTATTCCACACATTCTTATACTAGCTAGGCATAAGATCCTACAACTAGATGTGCCAAAAAAAAACATACAAAATTTCCTTTTACTCTTTGCAATAGAAATTTTGAGTGTTTTTCAGCAAAAAAAGGCGTTGGTCTTTCAGGGATTAAATTAACTCAAATCCCACTCTTGGTTCCATATCTTTTTTGCTATCCATCATGTCACATATGCATCAACAACTTTAGAATAAAAGTGACTTCATTGCAAGACCTTGATCAAATTCTTTGAGTCTTGGGCTTTATATATATAGAACCAAATCTGAAGCAACATAGGGTTTTTTTCTCGGTCTCTACCAAACTTTGGTTTTAAAACTATACCTCAATTATGGCTTATTTTTGATGACTTGGTTAGAAATGTCTCAATCACAAATCCCTATGTATACTCTATTGGGCATCCAATTAAGGATCAAAATAGAACAAGATGTTGGTTGGTGAGATGTCATTGTACATATACTTTGTATCATAGCATTTCTCCATGATAACAAATTAATGAGCATCGACAATGTCAAGTTCACATGATTTCTATGGTAAAGGCAATGATTTCAAGTTCCTCTTTTGTGAACTCATCACCAATTTTCAGTCAAAAACAAGTACCTCTTCCATCACCCAAGATAATACTCAATACACTAGAAAAGCAAATGAGGAGACCTTCAAAATTCTTTAAGCTTGGCTATAAACATTGCTCAAGTGAAGCAATGTTTTGGTATCTATTTTTAGCAGCATTTTGGTACCTATTTTGAACAACATTTGTTTGTTGCTTGTTTGGAAATTGCTAAATTTGGATTCTAATGTTGTTTTACTTGTTTTCTTCTTTGGGAACATTTTTTTCAATGATTTATCTATTTTAGGAAAGATAGATATTAATATTTTAATAATCTAGACCAATGAATATCAATATATGTGTATAATATTCATATAATACAATATATAGTACATTGCACTTTGTAGTCTACAATACAACATACACTTTTTGTACAAATGAAGTATGTGTTATATAATTATGTAAGAGAGACAAGCATATTATACTTAATGGGAGTCTCACCAAGGACTATGTTATGGGATAATGTCCTCAACAAAGAATAAAGATGGGAACAACAATGTCCTCAACAATGAAGATGGTGAACTGCATTGGGTGTGCAATACTCGAACAATCTCTCATTAACCTTTGCTCAGACATTGTTTAGAAAATTGCCTCTTGCTAGATGTTGCTTTTGTTTGGACAAACATTGTTCTATTCTTGCAAGCACGACAAGTATGACTAAAAAACATTACAAACCCCCTCTTGTTCTATTAGAGTGTTAGTAACCACTTTAATTAATACCTTTACCTTGTTTCGGAAAACTACACATCCATCAACAATCAAGGTTTTTGGAACTAATAACTATGTGTACTCAATGATCTTACACAATGCATTGTACCATCATTCCCAACAAAGATTTTTGTATTAGAGAAATTTGAACCTTCATGAGGGTCATTTGACTTTTGGGAAAAATGTAAATACAAGGAAATATAAAATAATATTTAAAAATATTATAAAATATTATTTTTGAGTTGACATGGAAAAAGTTTTTTTTTTAATTTAAAATATTTTTAAAATTTCTACTTTTGTTGTATTTGTACAATTGTCGAAAGTCAAATTGCCCTCTAGAGGCCCTAAATTTCCTCTAATGCAAGATCCACCATTCTCTCAAAGAGGTTGTCTACAATGTTCCCAATTGATTTGGATAAGGTGGGTGCACCTGAAATTGCACCATGCCTAACACCACCATCATCACTTTGTATACATCTCCAAAATCAATATGTACCTAAGTATTGAAATTGCACCATGCCTAATACTACCATCATCACTTTGTATACATCTCCAAAATCAATATGTATCTAAGTATGTGGAAGAAGTGGTTTTAGAACATCTACCAAATTAAAATTTTGACCATTCATGACTTTTTCATACGTTATCCAAATTAGTTAAAAGTGATAGTTTTGGGGGTAGCTACCTTAAGCTACAATCTAGAGAAGAGAAATATGCATTTTGGGCAAGGCCTTGGGACCACCCAAGATTCTTCTCATGTGCACGAACCTTTAAAATTGTAGGTTCCTAAATCATTTTTTCCTTCTTAACTCTTAAACGACGAGCTGGTCACCGTGGAAATCATCTGTTTGGGTGCGGTGATTTGTTGGCTTAAAAAAAAATGCAAAAGCACTCATTGGAAGTCAAACTACTATATAAGACCTCCCCTTTTCAAGCAAAATTCCCTGGAAGAATAGTTGCACTTCTATCCTACACGAAGATTCTTTGTCATTCATCAACTAGAAAATGGCGACTGCGTCATCTATGGGTTAAATTCATGACCGCATGCATCTTACAAACTCTAAATTTAAAGATGAGATCCAGCATTCACCAAAAAAGTTGGTCTACATGAACAAAAGAGATTCAAAACAGCAATGCGAACAGAAAATTTACTGATGTTGTGGACAAATCTTCTAAAAAGAAAGGGTTGAGCTAGAATTATTTCTGCATTCACAACTCTCCAACTGATGGTTTGTAACTTACGATGGTCTGCAGACAATCAACTCATATTCTTGAGCTCTGCCAAAAATCAGTTGATTCAATTTGGCTCACAACTACGCACGCTGCGGTTACTCCATTTGATTCCAAAACAACGAAACGTCGACACAAACAAGGTTCAGAACTTCCTGACCAGCTTTGGCTCCATCAGCTTGCCTGCATCTACTGTTGAATCCGCAAACAATGTAGGAGGTCCATGAATCGCCCACTTAAGGGAACTGAATTTGGGGGAGGTGAAGCTTCTTCAAACATTTTTCTGTCAATTTTCTTGAAAGATAAGGTAAAACAGCCCATTGTGCTCAGAATGATGAGGAGCTTGACATCATCTTGTTGCTGAAATTTTTTCAAATTTTTCTCCCACATGAGTACAAGTGTGAGAAACAACAAGTGCAATTGAAATTAAATTTTTTTTGACAAAGTATGAACTCGCTAGGAATTTTCGAAGTATTCAGCCCAAAAGAGTCTGTAGACTACCTTAAAACCACCAAAATCTGAATGCATAATGCTCATCTTACTACCTAATGCAGTCAAATATTTTCTATATGGAAGGCCTAAAAAGTCAATTTTTACAATGAATTTCACACCTAAAAGTCAAAAGTTCCTAATGAGGTCACTGTTCACTCCATTACTATCATGTAAGACAAGCATTGTGATCCATATCTCACATATTGAAAAAAAACCCATGATGGGTCATTTCCTAGGTGACCGCAATGGATTGTTTTACCTTAAGTGGAACTCGCATCTAACCCAAGTTGTTTCATATTTTTTGGAGCTTTGTGGAATTAGTTATGAAAATTTGAAGTTGAAATGACATAGGGCTCTAAAATCGCTTACACATGTACATTGCTAAAGGCTACAAAAAAAAAACATGTACAAATAGTGTACATTTGAGGAGGTAGACAAATTTAAAGTTAGTGCGCCTTTAAAACCTCCTACCTTAGATTGACATGCTACAAGGGGCTTGCAAGAAGATATCAAGTAATACAAGCATATAAAGTATGATAATGTGACAACCAAGATTGTAAAAGCAATTGACAAGCCTTTGTCCTAAACCCTAAACCTCATAGAAATCGCGCCTACATCAACTAACTGCGAGTACCTCAACTCCGTTCGAACTACCCAAGATTCCTCTACAAAGAATTCGAAACACCTTCACCACACCTCCATGCCCTAAACCACAAGTTCAAATTTTGTCAAACTCACTGCGCATCGCGCGTGTGCACATTTCCCACTAGTTGTTACATTGAAAATGCACTAAAGTACTAAAGCTTAACAGAAAGTCTGGATTAAAATGAGCTCATTCATCCACTGACTTCAAGATATGTTCTAGATATATCCTAGACTTATATAGTATCTGTATCTGACTAGTACTGTAGCTGAATATTAACTGAACCTACTAAATTTAATTCCTTGAATCCCATTCTTTTGCCCCTAATTTATATCTACCTAAATTTTAATGGACCATATTTTCCGGCTACCTATATTACTTATAAAGGACATGCCACTTTTAATTTTCATTATTTTATATGTAAGTTTCTTATAAATTTTACCCAAAATGATTTAAATCTAGTCTATCTTCCGCCGCAATTAGGTTTCTTAAATGCGGGAAGTGTCCTCCCCAAGTACAATTCAGAGTGGGCGGTCTGAAAATAGCACATAGAATGCTGCCATTTTAACAAAATTTCCCATATTAATAATATTCTAGTCATTTTTTGACGATTTTTAGTGTAATGAGGAAATTTTTAATTTGAAATCTGAACAGTGAAAAGTTAGAGACAAGCATTTGGAATATGTGGAAAAAATTTCAAGAATTTTCAAATTAGAGATTGCAAGCTTGAAGTTAGAAGAAAATGCATTTTTCTTGAAATCACCCCAACATAGCTAACAAAGTTTGACTCCTCTTAGAATGAGATTTGAGGACTAAATTTTTTTTCAAACAATTGTATGCCCTATTTTATTAGTTACATACATGCCAAATTTAAAAAATTGATGAGCTTTTTTGCAAAAGATTCCAAAAAGATTTTCAAATTGCCTAAGTTGCCCAAAAGGTTTAGGGCAACATACCTTTTGATCCAGGCACATGATTGGAAAAAAATTGGTTTTTCATTAAGGTACATGCCTATAGTGTCCAAATTTCATGAACATCCAACCAAAAATGACTTTGGAGGAAACTACATGAGATTTCTTGCGTACGTTGAACAGACACTTGGTCCTTTAAAGGTTAAGGAGCAGCATACTTGGCAATGTAACTCCACTCAAAACAGGATTATAATGAACTGCACGGAAGTGAGTCGTGCTGGCACAAGTCAGACTCTATCGTTTGACAGGAGATTATAGAAAAAAAAAAGTTGCCCGGTAACATAGGAATTGATCCTAGACACGGATAGTGCTAAGTTAGCTAAAGAAATGGGCATGCCAGTTTGAAGAACAAGCCGGTTGGCACGGCCATGTCAGGTGCAAATACGAACTCTGAAGAGAAGAGTCGCACAGGTCTGGATATTAGTGATGAAGGAATCATGCAAGATCAGTCGCGCTATAGAGTATAAGAGTACACACTCTTGACTTGTTGGTCCTTTTCGAGTTCAGCCTTTTTAAGTACACTGGTGCTTGAAAAGCCAACTACATAATCAAATGCTTGCAACTTCCAGAGAGGCATTCCAATTCTTTGAAAATGGAGTAATTTTAAAGAAAAACTGCTCTCGGACAGTGATTTGTTTCAAATATGAGTACCGGTGGTAATAATCATGCATACCTGCATATGCATGAAGGGAAGGGGCACAAACTCTGAGAAACAACCTGCCTTCCTTGCAAGATTCCTTAAATAAAGCAAATGTCGTGACCTGGATCACAGCACTCCTTCACATATTAACAAAAAGAATTACAGGCAGTTGATGCCCTAACACAATAACCAATTAATTACACAAGATACTCAAACAATAGTTGACGTTGTACGGAGTCCTACCTTATGTGCAATTTCCATATCCTGAGAGTTTCAGCACAATGAGTGTGACATGGAAGATGAAAACAGGAGTACACATTGAGAGATTGACATGTAATTATAACAACTCTCCAATGCACAAAGAATTAAGTCAGCATAAGATTCGGGTAGATAAAAGTGAACCTCCAGCTATTGATTAGTGTTGATTTTTCAGGACATCGCAGACTTCGAACTTCGTCATTCAGTACCTGTAAAGCGAAGGTCCGTACACGCTGATCGCCATTGCAAAGACTCGAGACTCGGGAAAGTTCCTCGTGGAGCTCCCAGGAATCATAAAAATTATGAGGTAATCAAGTGGAAACTTTACATATTTATGTAACCAATCTTTACAGCTGTAAGACAAACAACAAACCCCTATCCATGAACATTACTACTACAATAAAAATGGAACCCCATATATTTGCTTCAGTGGAGAGAACAAATAAGAATGGTATTCAGATTTTAACAGTCTGCAGTCGCAGACCTAACATGAACATGTAGTCTTGACATGGTTCTGAAAGAGATCATGCATTGCATCATCACTAACAGAAATTCTGATATGAACTAGCACGAAAACAAACTTATCGCTACTCATTTCACTTCCCGGCTTATTGTTCTCACCACAGCCGCAGTGCCCAGCAGTGAACCAAGACCAGCGTTTTTGAACCAAGACCAGAAACTCTTCAATACTGCACGCGCACAAAAACTGAAATCTCCCTGATAATATCTGCATACAAACTTCGGTAGCACCTTTCTCCCGGACCTCTACACTTCTGCGGAATATTTCCTCCAGGGATAATCTACTCAAAAACATAAGACATACTTAGTGAGGAAGAAACTCGATTGTAGTAGTAAGGGGTTATTAACTTGACTGGGGAATTAATTAGAAGAGCGATTTCATGGGCTTATGCAGAGACCGTTGATTTCTTAGTTGGACTTCGAAGTTATATCCTTGTAAGCTACAGAAACTCAGAAGATAGTGCTATGATTCTTACAAGCAGCCTTGATAGCCACTTGACACGTACAGTTTCAAGCAACCACCACCAAATTCGGTAAAACTGAAAATCCGATTCTATTAATCTGAAAAGAATGAACTACCACGCAGGTCTTCACTAAGCTTCCCTTTACTGAAACGGTGACACCAAAAACACCAGAAAATTCAATTCCTCAATCTCCTCCGAGTCGCAGACAATTTTGCACATTAGAGGAACGATCAACAGTTATTGAAGTAAATATGCAGTATTAAATATTGAGAAATCTGTAGGAAATCTAATGAAATTGCCCATTTCGGTAGAATGGCACTACATTCCGCCATTTTAACGAAATTGCTCATTTTTCAAAAATCTCCTTATATCCATTCCATACGCCCCTTTGGGTCAGAACAACAGATCAACCTTCTCAGTCAGTCTGGATATATTTCATTTCAACGACAATTGTTGGTAACTACTTCAACGCCCTTGTCTTGTACCGGAAACTATACAACCATCAGCAATCAAGCTATTGGGACTAATGCTTACCCCTGTTCAAAGATCTTGGAGGGTGCATCGTACCATTATTCCCAACAGGGACTTTCTGATCAGAGAGGTTGTCCATGATGTGCACAGTTGATTTAGATAAGCTTACTATCCAGAAAAGAGGAGTGTGCGTTTGGGGCAAGGCCCGTGGACCAACCCTCCACTCTCGCATACGCAAGACTATTTTCATGTGCACGGACCTTCCTTAAAGCTTCAGGATCCTGCACCACGATATACAGTTTTTTCCTTCTTAAGATGCATGTGCACGTGCATCTTACAAACTCTAAATTCAAAGACGAGATCCAGCATCCATCCCCAAAGTACGCACAGGAACAAAAGAGATTCAAACAGCAAATTTTCAGATGTCGTGAACAAATTTTCAGAAAAGGGTTGAGAAATATTTCTGCATTGACAACTCTCAAACTGATTGTTTGCACAATTGTTTGCGGACAGTCAACTCATATTCATGAGCACTGCCAGAAATTAGATGATTCGGCGAAATACGAGCACTATTAATCCATTCGATTCAAAAACAACGAAACGTCGACACAAACAAGGTTCAGAACTTACTGATCAGACGAAATTCATTGACGTCAAAAGGATAGACGGCCAGCCTCGGCACCATCAGCTTCTCTGAATCTGCTGTTGCAGCCGCTAATAGATCTACAAGCGGTCAAGGGGCCCGCAATAAGATATCAAGTGATACAAGCACATAAATTATAACAATGTGACGACCAGGACTGTTATAGCATGTAACTTACCTTTTCTTGCATCCATAGTCCAACCCTACCTAGATACATTTTATTCATTGCAATATTAATACAGTTTTAAAAAGAGACCTCAAGATTAATCCAATCTTTTGGAACGGGTGAAACGCTACCCCAATCATAAATGCCTGCATCAATAAGTTTTCTTCTACTCTTTTCCATGCAACAGCCTTGCAGAGCAGAAATTCCACAATAAATTAATGTGGACTCAAAACCAATTCATCGAACGTACAGCAGTGAGCAATAAATTCCGAATTTCGAATATGACGTCTTTCCAACAGAAGACAGAAGCTCAAAAGTTTTGAATAAAGCAAACAGAAGTTCCTTAAAAACTGCACTCGAAAAACTTATCCCAGGCTACTCAGAAAGTTAGAGAGTCCCTACGAAAAACTTCTTTCAATCTTCGAAAACACTCACGGTAAGTACCAGCATATTGATCCAATATTATGCGAGGTCAAGAACGGTACATGGTGGGAGCAAGATTGGGTGGTGATTGTATACTCATTGATGCTCCAAACACCAACCGCGACATTGCAATTGTCCACTCGCTTTGGCCATCGCGGTGTCCTTAGCACAAAAGTTTTGGATAATGATCTCCTGGATATACCCATACTGGTTATATAGGTCGCGGAGAGCAACCAAAGCGTGCAATCGCTCTTCCCGGGTTTCGCCAATACCAATGAGTAGGCCAGAAGTGAAAGGCACCTTCTTATCGCCTGAAACACGAACCGGATCATGGTCGCGAGACATATTCAACCTCTGCCAAAATCATCAGTCAATCAATCAATAGACGTTTGGAAGATAAAATCCGAAACCTTGAACCCTGAAATGTGAGCGTGTTATAACTGCAAAAGTCCAGTGTTTGCTTCCTCGTCATATGCTACTCTCACTGTGCATGAAAGAGCATTCTCTCACCAGCTACATCAATCGAGGCGAGCCGAGTATATGGAATTTTGTCGGGACATTTGTAATGTGAACACCCTGGCTCCAACAACCTTTCGGAGACCGACATCAGTCCCTGACTGACAGAAACACGGCGTAGGAGTGACACGTCGTCCGTTGACATAACTCCAACATGCATGTGAGGCAGTTTGAAGGATGATTCTGGCTACATCAGTCGCATATGATACTGTTGATGAATGATCCAGAGCTTCAAGCTGACATACATGTGATCAAGGAGAAGATTTCAATCGCAGTTCGATTGAGGATATAAATAATGAACTAAATTATCGAAAGAGTAAATAAATCAAACGTGGATCCTAAAGGTATTATTTAACATTGAGAATGGATTGGTCTGAGGTTTTTATACCTCAGAAATCATGCATGCGCTGGAGAAAATCGTGCACTGCAGTATACAGATTCAAAAAGAAAAGAGGATCGGACATACCTTATGCTTCGCTTGGTCGTAAAGAAGCCAGGGCTCGTCGCCCAATATGAACAGAGCCTCCGCGCAACCTGCTTCTACTCCTGCACGAGCCACCTCTAGCACCCGATGAATGCTAACAATAAGCTACATGTGCTAGTACTTCAAATGCAAGAGAATTACAGCAAGGAACGAACGTAATGTAGCCGACCATCTCACAAGTTGTTCGCATAGTAGACGCCTTCATAATTGAGATTGGAGATATCCGAATATTTCAAGAAAGAACCAGGATCGAGGTCGTTTGTGTAGAATTCCACTACAAAATTTGCATCCACAGGCACGTTCTAAATCAGCACTTCAATATCGAGGCCACTCTAGCTTGCAAGAAAGTACGCAAGAAATTTGAATCTGCTTTTCAATCATCTTTCTTTGTCAGAGCTTCACAACAATAACAATTTCATATTTCCTATTAATGCCAGTTTCAAGGAAATCGAAACTTGTCCTCTCACCTCATCGACGGACATGTAGGCAGGCTTCCCCGGTCGAGGTGCAGTAGCCACAGAAAACTCGACACACGCGCGTAAGAGGAAAAAAAACCTTGGGAGAGAAAGTGACGATGCCACCGTCTTCTCCCCGTTCAAGAATCCGAGCAGTAGCTGCAGCGAGACGGTCTATTCCCAAATCCATCACCTCGCGAAGAGCTTCCGCATCTGGATGCTCCCCGAGAACGCCACTGTGAGTGAGCTCAAGCGTTTCAGAACCACATCCTTCGGCTTTTTTATTCACCACTTGTCGTCGACACCGGTGCGCCGCAAGGAAGTTTGTGAAGCGATAATCGCGATTTAGCAGAGATTGTTGAAAAAACTGGATTCCCATGAGAGAAACGCTCCAGGGATGTCCTCGCACACGGACGGCAACAACTCCGCGGGACATTGCAAGGCAGAGTGGCAGCAACTTGACATTTCATGTTGCAAGACTCAAGGCTTTAAAGAAATGCATAAACAGGAACTCCATAAAATGCAATCACATGCAATTGCAAATGCTTATGGCGAAGTGGAGAACGGTGTCGAGCTCTTGCGTGTTAGGGGCGTCAGGGTTAAGAATTTGTAAAACTAGGAACAAACAAGGGATCTACAAAGAAAGCAACAAAAACCCTTCTCCTTGCATTTTGAGAAAATCAGCTACAACTGTATTGTTCACAATGACTTGAATTAGCCTAAAATGTAGGAAAAAACATAAGTTGAAAAATTACTTTAGCTAGTAGGCAACTTTGATTTACTCTATTGATTTATGTAGAGCATTCTTTCTTCTTTTCATTGATATATTAAATGATTTTTTAAAGCTTTCTCAGTAATTATTAATGGAATGAAGTTCACTTTTCACACTACATTCATCATCTACCACCAAGTAGAGCACATAGGGGTTATCACTAAGACGCTACAAAGGGACCAATGAATGGGTTTCTTGGTTATTATAGAAATCAAGAACCTATTCATTTAAGAATTTAAAATTAATGACTGACTACTTCACTTAATTTTAAAAGGATAAATAAGGCCTCTATAATAGGTAGTTAACTAAAAATTAGTTAACTAAGGATAAAGATTCTATGCTAGGTAGTTAACTAGTCTCTCAATATAAAGAGTTGTCAACTATAAAATCTATTGTTTAAAGTCATTTGCAAAGTTTGTTGCATGAAGCCAATTGTATGGCCTACTTCTATATAAAAATTGAAAAACAATAATTATCATGCAAATATAGACTTCAAGAAAACATGAAGTCTATATGGTGAAAGTCAAAGTTATAGATTAAGATTTAAAGGGCATTGTATGTCACTCTTTTAAATCAATAGAGTAAATTCAAAAATAGTATATCCAACTAGCCAAATGAGATTGTGAAATTGTGGTTTAAAATTAATTGATGGTATAATTACATTTCTCTATCTTTTATTTTGAAAATACTTAAAATTTGGACTTTCTAACTTTGTTACTTCAACACATTAACCACCATACTTGAATTTGAAGTACACATATTTGGTTTTTAATCTTTAAAGAATGAATCATGAAATACATTGATGAAATAAATCTTGTTGTTTTGAATTGTATGATTTTATAGCATCGCTACAAGAAAATGGCACTATAAATTACTTAACAAATGTGACTTCAAAATTTAAGAATGATTGCAAAATGACTATTTGAGTCATTCTGTAGTCATTTTGTAGTAATTGTTAAATTTAGAGTCACATTTGCTAAGTGATTTATAGTGCCATTTTCATGTAGTGCATCCTACAAATTACTTTAAAGATAAAATGATTTTTCAAAACCAAAATGTATTTCACTACAAAAAGCATGTTAATCCTTTTAAATAAAACACTAGGGTTCTTTTGCTCTCTATGCTATCAATTACTCTCAATTAAAGGTTTAGTTTTGGGATGAAGAGACCTTTGCAATGGGAATTTTCACACAAATATTGTAGCCTAGATAATATTAGATTTCTATCAGAAATTACTTTTTCATTGATATTCATTGGCTGAATTATAAATAAATAGCCAAAGAGTATCAATGAAAAAGTAATTTCTGATAGAAATCTAATGCTATCTAGGCTACAATATTTGTGTGAAAATTCCCATTGCAAAGGTCTCACAATTCCAAAACAACAATTTGAAAAAGTGAATTAGCACCCATGGAGTGCTAATTTTCAAATTTTAGAATGACACAATCAAAAAATATGCACCAAATGTTCTATACTATAATCTAAACCTTTGGGAAGATTTGTGGATTTTTAAGCATATATTACATATGATATGAATTGTTTCACTTTTTATTCACAAATTTACTATAGAATTTCAAAAAAATTCCAAAAAAATCTAAAAATTTTACTACTAATTAATAGAAGACATGTAATCACATCCCAAAAATAAAATCACAAAAATCACATTGATTTCATAGGTACTTACAAATGAAGCTTGAAAATATGGTAATAGGCTCATCCTTATGAAGTCTATAGACTACAATTGAAATAGAAGTCTTGGCAACTATTAAACCCTATATTTGACAAAATAAAAACCTCAAAGATCTAAACTCATAAATTGGTTGGTTTAAAAACCTTTCAACTCTCATATATATATATATATATATATATATATATATATATATATATATATATATATATATATATATACATACATTCCAAATTTTTCTACCTTTTTTTTAAATTAGTTGATTATAAAGGCTCTCATTGGTTCCCTCAATTGAAAAGACACTATAGGCTTCAATTTTAGTTTTGTATATTTGAAATTTCATTATTTTTATTTTGGATATATTCCGTCATTTTTGTTCTTATCATAAAGCTGAAAGGACTAAAAAACTAAATGCAAATATCATAAAATAAGAATGAAGAACAATTACAATATCATCTAAATTTTATTATTATTAAAAAAAAATCAAAATCAATGCTTTGTATAAAATTAGAAGAAACTTTATCATATTAAATTTTTTAATTTTTAATATTATTTGAATAAAATAATAAAATATAATTCAAGATTTAAATCTCATTGTAAATTTCAATTTTTTTTGAAAATTGATAGGATTGAACATCATAAACAAATACAATAGACATTGTTTTTGCATTAATATTAAATCATTTCTCCCTGATTTCAATGTATTCATATTCTCATGGATATAATAAATGAATTTAAACATTTGTATTTGCATCTATTTACATACTACTTAAATTTTTTTAAAGATGTTTGAAGTAAATTTGAAATAATTAATTATTAGAGTGGATTAAATTTGAAATTTTGAATTCCTTAAATTTGAATAACTATTACAACTATAATTAAATTAATTAATTACTTATCTAATACAATTGCTACTATAATTCATTTTTTAAAGCAACATTTAATAGTCTTTGTGATTAATTAAATTCAAAAAGTGTTTATTCAATGGATTGTTGACCTTTTGAGTCTTACAAATAGGGCATTGTATTGTGCAAAAAAAACATTCATATGTAAATCAAATTGATACAAGAGCCATAATAATTGTCTATACCAAGTAGTTGGCAATTTTAAAATTTTGAACAATTCAAAGTCTTGCAACATGGAAAAGTGGATTTTAATTTTTAATTTTTTGTAATCATTAAAGGTCTAAAATAAGAATTCTAAACCAAATGCAAAATTTACATTTCATGCACCATCAATTTTTAATTCTTCTTTTGGTTCTTCAGGTGTCGCCGCAGGTTCCTCCTAGATTGAAGAGATAATTGTATTAGCATTTTTTTGATAATTTAAATATTTTATATCTATTATTAATTTAAAAAATAAACAAAGCTTTTATAAATTAAATATTTAAATATTTATAATTTGAATCTTACTTGTAAATCTGAGGTCCAAAGAGTTAAATTATCTCTTAACAATTGCATGATGAGAGTGCTATCTTTATATGATTCTTCCCCTAAAGTATCAAGCTCTGCAATGGCTTCATCAAAAGCCTACAATTTGTATACTAGATTGTCAGTAGTTTATAGATGATTTTATATTTTATATAAATTGATTATTATATATTTAATAATTTAGAGATAACTTACTTGCTTAGCAAGTGTACATGCTCGATCTGGAGAATTCAAAATCTCATAATAAAATACTGAGAAGTTTAAAGCTAATCCCAATCTAATAGGATGTGTTGGTGCTAAATCCGTCAATGCAATGTCCTACAATCGTGTTGAATATAAGATACTCAATAGTTTTAGAATAAATACTATAAATTTGTTAGTTTTATATGTTGAAGTTTCAATATCAATGAATTGCATATTTTTTGGAATGAAAATTCTATAAACTAAAAATTTAAAATAATATTAAATAAAAAATATAATAGATAATTCAAACAAAAAATAATTATATATATATATATATATATTGATGATTTTATAATATGTATTCTCTAAATTCTAATCAAGAAATATAAAGATTTGATGACTAACTTGCGCTAATTTATAAGCAAATAAGGTAGCTTCAGCAGATTCTTTTCTATCAGGTCCTGTTCTGAACTCAGCAAGATATCTATGATAATCACCTTTCATTTTGAGATAGAAAACTTTTGATTCACCAGTGGTAGAAGATGGAATGAGATTTGTGTCCAAAAGATTTAATATACCTCCACAAATTGTAGTTAATTCATTTTCTACCCTCCTACAATATTCTTTTATCACTGCTACATGATCATCATTGCTTTTGCCTTCTTCTTTTTGTTCAATTGATGAAATGATTCTCCATGAAGCTCTCCTTGACCCAATTACATTTTTATAAGCAACTGACAACAAATTACGTTCTTCAACTGTGAGTTCTTCTGTATCCACTGTTTTTGCTACTTTTTCCATAGCTTCTACCATTTCATCATATCGTTCGGCTTGCTCTGCAAGCTTTGCCATGTATACATTGCTTTCTCGTGAATCTAATGCCATGGTTTCTACAATGTTGTTCAAATGATCAATGTCAATTTCATAAATTAGGTATCCATGAAAATTTTGGTTTTAATTTTGAATATGTGTTTTTTAATGACAACAATGAATGAATCAATTTATGTACAAGGAAATCATTATTATAGAAATTAAAATTATAAATAAGAAAAAAGAAACAATAAACAAGAGAGAATGATAAAGACATTATTATAAGAAGCCACTATATTAAAACCGATAGTTATTAGAAAGTTATTTACTATAGTAAAGTATAAGTTTCAAATATCTAATTAATCCCTCATTGCCTGATGAAGGTTTTTGTTCACTTGAAAAAATGAGGATGAAACATTATAATCTGAAAATATTGTCTACAAAAATTTGATTGAGTAGTCACTCATCACACCTCAAAAGTAACAATCAATCAAAATTGTGAATTCAACTTTTTTTTGTAGAAATTGACACCGCGAAAAACTCATTCAAAATATATATATATATATATATATATATTTAAAGATTTTGCACCTTTTTAGCTCCACTATTTAGAAATTTATTCTAATCTTTTAATAGAAAATTATTTTATGCTTATTCCCCTTATAGAAATTGTATAAATGATTTATGGAATGCATCATTCTTAGAACAACAATTCAATGGTGATTTTAAACAAAAGTTGTAAATCATGAACAATAGATCCTATCCATGTGATTAAATCTACTACTAAACTAACCAATAATTTTCAATAATATTTGAAACCTAAAATTTAAAAATCCCTTTAAGTTGATTATTGATCGAGTATGTATACTTTTCAAAGAATTTTTTAAGTTCAAATTAAATATGGTGATTTTTTGAGATTTTTATTTTATTTTATTTATTGAATCAATTTTTTATATGACTTATTTTTTATTAGAAAAATTATTAATTCAAGTTTGTTAGCATACCCAATACACTTGAATTATAAAATACTTATAAAGTAAAATATGAAAATCTATATTGTACAGAGTACAAATGTAAGAGAGCTAATACAAAAATCTACAAACATGTAGATGGATGAAAAAATATAATTTTTATGTACTTGAAACATACTTACCTTCATCCATTGTTTAAGTTTGGATGTTTGGTCTTTAAGCAATTAATTTTCTTAAGGTACAATCTTCTTGAAGCTCTATGTATTGGTAGTATAGAAGAAATCCTTGAATATTAAAATAAATAAAACAAATAGAACAATTATTTTTTGCAATCATGCTAATGTGAATATAATGATGACACTTAAACAAAAGATATATTAATGGTTTGTGGACGATGGTTTTGATAGGATTAATTGTGTTATAATTATTCATTATTTTAAAATTTTAAATATTTTAAATAAACTACAAATTTAATTGTTAATGAATTTATAGAAAAATTGATGGAATTGTTTCAAAATTTACTATCGTAAAGAAAATTCTTCCAATTACAAAGGTCAATTTTTGATTGAAAAATATATAATTTTACTCTTTAAAATGAAAAATGAAAAAAACTCTATAATTGAATTTTTTTAGCAAAAGTTATCGTAGCAAATGAAGTTTCACCTCTAAATTGCTTTAACAAACTTCATCTATCATTTCCTACTAATTCATTGGTCCAAATCAACTTTTTCTTTTTGTTTATACTTTTAAATTTTTCTTAAATTCCAAACTAAGTTAATTTTTCACTTAAATTGGATGAATAATTTTAGCTCTCATCTAAATCTAGCTTTCTTGACTACCAAACTTCATCCTATTCTATTTTTTTCTATCATTTTCTAAGTATAAGATAGTTTTGAAACTTTCTATGTGATTTTGGATTCAAGTTTGTATTTTGGTTCATTTTAAAGGTTTGATTTGAACATCTACTACTATTCTAAACTTTTAGTTTAAGACTTCTATTTATGGTTTTTTAGTAATTCTAAATTCTAAAATATAAAATCTCCTTTCTAAAATGAAAAGAACCTTACATCACTAAAAAAATGGGCAATAATATGACTACGAAGGAATGATTGGTTGTCCAAAATGATTGCACAATGACTTGGGCTCCCTAATTGCATTGGCAGTAGTACTTTTACAGTGCCATAGTCATTTATAAGTCATCTCTGCTACTATAGAACGAGGAGTTCAAGCCATCCTAGTTTCATCCACAGTTTTTTTATCCACAGCGTTAGTGAACGGTGATATGAACATAGTGAGCTACCCACAAACATGATCCACTACTATATGAGCACGACGCAATCATATATTGTGATTGCACTTTACTCTAATGCAATTTCTAAATGACTGAAAAATGACTCAATTTCCTTTTTGAGCAATTTTCCAATTTTCCCTTAAAGACAATTCACATGGCTACTGTAACTCCATCTTTTACTACATTGTACAAAAAAAGATAAAGATTACCACTTCACGTTGAAATGATTAGGGGTTGTTGAAGATGCTTTGGGACCTTATATGAATTACAATGACACTACGCAATGATTGAATTGCCACTATCAATGGCTAGCCCATTTTCTAAATTGTGCAAAGTACCTACATGTCGGAACATGTTGCCACTTGTCACATTTTGAGTGGATGGAGCAGTATAACATCACCAATTTAGGCCAAACTTAGAAGGAGTACTAGGTCATTGCAATCCTCAAGATGCTACTTTTAGTGGGTATGCATTCAACAGAGTCCAAGACAAATGCGACATTTTGTAACTCAATTCAGCTTTATCATTTGACATTCAACTAGGGTGTCACTTTTGCTCTTCACTAAAATATGATTGTATGTGGAAGTATTGTCACTAAGAGTAGACTGCTTGTTCAATTCAAATAAGGCTATACATACAAACTCAAATCCACTACTTCATATTCAAAACATGGTTGAGGTTTAGAACAATCTTTAATTATTATATGCATTTGGTATAGACATTGACCAATACAATGCCTTCAAAGGGTTTGACATGCATTAATGCATACTACCAATAACTACGGCATATCTTTGCTACCACTTCAAAATGAGTGAAAAATAACTGCAAAATGTAATGAACTAGTCATACACTAGCCACGACATAGTCAATTACAACCTCCTTAGTACTTGTCAATTTCAAGTCATTGTGTGCAAGGTATTGGATGTGGAGGTCTTCTATGCCTTCTCCCAAGCATCAAGTGAGAAGAGAAAAAAAACTACAAGCTTTATATTTCAATTTTATTTATTATTGTTGCTTGGAATGTTTGGTAATTTTTTTTATTAAACTTCTTTCCTCTTTATCACCTTTATATAATAGAAATGTTTTTTAATTTTTTAATATTATTATTTGGAATTTTCTATACCTTTTTTTTAATAAAATTCTTTCCTATTGTCTTTTTTTAATATTCTAAATGTTATATATATATATATATATATATATATATATATATATATATATATATATATATATATATATATATATTTTTTTTAAATTTTAATTTTAATTTTTTTTTTATATTTGAAATTTTTTTTCTTTTAAATTTCCTTAATTTTTTCTGGTCTTCTTCATTTCATTAATTTTTTCATCATCGTAATTAAGTTTTTAAACCTTTATTTAACTTCCTGATTTTTATTTAATTAGAAAAAAAAATCCCAAAATAAAACGCAAGTCATTTAAATCTCGTATTCTTAGTGGCCTTTTGCTTTCTTGATGTATATTATTACATTTCTAATGATTTATTGCATGATTTAGACACATTCCTACTACTATGGGGATTACAGGAACAATGATTGATGTCAATGTGCAACATTGTCATTCCAATACTCCTAGACAATGGCATATGATTTATTTTTGCATTAGTAGGGACCATATCAACTATATTGAAAGTTTTTGAGACAATGCCACCAACAATAGTGAAGTATCATTTCCTCGAGCCACTATAGAATGACTTCCTATGACTAGAGAATGACTTCTTGCGACTTTAGAATGTTAGTTAAAAATAGTCGACTTTATAGCACGTACCCTAATACTACTTCGGTGCCATACATACTATAATGCATTGCGTGGTTTTCAAACATCATGCGTATTTTTCATCACTTCCCCTACATTTATAGCACCTTTTCATATACAACAAGGATGGACAAAATTTAGAAAAGATGTTAGAAAATATCAAAGAAAATATCCTTTCCAATTCCTTTCTCAATTTTGTCCATAACTTTTGATTTGAGGCTTGAAATCTTAAATGGACTCTTCAAAATGAAAGTGAGATTGATTTTCCAATTTTTATTAGTTCAAAGTTATTTGATAAAAGTTAATTTGCAATGCCTAAATGAGGTCTAAAATATTACTTGTAACACAATTCCTAAGTTTTACATATCCTACATAGTTTCTCTTGCCTCCTACCACACCACTTGTATAAAAATAGATGGAATGTTGAATGAATTCATATGTGATTGTAGAATGGCTATCCTTGCAAAATTGACATTACACTTCTTTTACTCACATCACAACTTGAAAATGGTAGAAAAATGACTTCCCCCATCCCTAGATCCTAAACCTAAATTCTAAATCCACGTCACTTCAAAATCACTACATAATGACTTCAGACATGGATGTCCATATCAGATGCTAGAAGGGGCATTTGCAACTTTAGAATGACTAACAAATGACTTCCAACATGGATGTCCACATCAAACGTATGAAGGGTCCATTTTAACTTTCACATGACTACAGAATGACTGACCACGTGGCTATCTACCTCAGATTTCATATGGATCTATTATGATTTAAAAATGACAAGCCACGTGGATGTCTACCTAGGATTAAATCTAGGGTCTCTTTCTACATGGCAAGTCCAAAGCCATTTCCTTACATCCATCTTTCTTTATCACCATGAACTTACAAATTGTTCATCCATTTCTACATCCTTCCATTGAAGGGATGGTGATAATACACCGGCAATTATTCCTAAATGTGAGTTGTCTACAACGACTCTAGGATCCTATAGACGAATTATTTTTTTCATTTTAAATCCAAATAGCCTTGTAGTGTGAATGTGGTCTAGTTGACAACTTGTTTTTACTACTATGAGTTAATTGGTATCTATTTGCAATGTAGAGTCAAAAACAATCAATTAGATCTTAAGTGGTGCTATAAATGTAGAGACAAGTTGAACAATGACTATTCAAATTGAGTTGGTGTTTGTTCATAAGGGATATATGCAAGTTTTCATGGTCTATTTGAGCTCTTAGTTGGAGCATTTAAAAAAAAAAACTCTCATATGTGTAGTTGTTAGAAATTTACAATGAACTCCTATACTTTGAAATTAAATAAATATTTTGTTTGTCTTGGATAAAATCTTGTATTTGTATTTTATATATTGGAATGTAATTGACAAATTGAAATGTATAGAGTTGTTAGAGATAAGTGGCTCTAAATTGTCCCATTATTTTAAGTATTTAACTTCTAAATCCTTGTCTAAATCCCTAAGTCATTTTTGAACCTAAATCCCTAAACCTATATTATAAAATGAATCTATCAATCCTACAAACTTGGATTGGTAGATTATTGAGACAAAAGATCCCCAAGTCATTTTTGAATCACATGTGTCTAGAATGACTGCTTGGCAATCATTGTTTGAAGTCATTTATGTCCTCATTTTTTTTCTGCATTTGGATATTCCTAACAAAAGTTATGGACAAATGAAGTTTTAGCAAATAAAAAATCATAGGCAAAAGTTAATTTGGTGCTCCACTCTTAATGGCCACAACGATTAAGAGCCACCTGAATTAATCTCTTACGCTACTTAGTTTTGCTCCAAATGGGACTTCCATTCTCCATTATTTATTCTTATCATTTCCTTTTTTATTCTACTTTCCTTCCAATTTAGGATTCTTTGCTCCTACTTGTGGTCCATTCTCCAATTCAATATAAACATCTTTTAGACACCTACTCAAGCAAAAAAATTGGATATATGACTATTTAATTATTCCAATTAGGACTACAACATATGCCTTCAATACATAATTGATATTTCTCAAACTAAAATAGTATAATTTTATTTGTTTTAGCAATGTCTATCACGTAATAATAATTTCAAATTGTACATTCAACAAATTTCTAAATTTCTAAATTTCTACTTCTCAATAAACCAAAAAAAAAACTATTTTTTAGATTAATTATTTTATACTTCTATACAAAATTAACATCAATTAGGCAACAAAGCTTTTAGTCTTAACTCAAGCATAAAACATTCCAAATTGGACCCACATAATACACATTCATGCATATCATTAATACAAACCCTTAATTCTCATCCAAACATCCAACTTGTCACAACTTCAACTTGACAACATACTATATATACAAGCAAATATAGGTGTTGAGACCTTACATATTTCGTTAAATAATGCACAATTCACACATTTGCATTCATCAAACACACACAAAGCAAATAAAACCCCAATTTGGTAACACACACAATATAATATTTCAATGCAATAAAAATCCAATTCAAAATACGCAACTAGTTAGCCAATAAACTCTCACCTAGTATCAACATTCTACAACTAGGTAAATTTCAAGTCACAACCACATTCACAAATATAATGCAATTAAAATCAGAAATACAAATACCACATTTAATCCATTGATACATACACAGTCTCCACAATAGTACTTTCACATGCAACTACATACTACAAAGCATATACTCGACATTAGTACAAGAACTCCATCATATTAATCCAAATTAAAAAATACATAGCCATCAAGGGTCAAATCTCTCACATTTATATTAGGTAGTGTTTGAAATCCAAATGGCCATTAGAACATTAGAGAAAATTTCAACCCTTTGGAGAGATGTTTGATTGCATGCAAATGGAGGAAAAATCAACCCAAATCTTGTCACAAAAAATCTTGCTAGTGAATAAGTTATATATATATATATATAATTTCACTTATTTGTACATTGGCAAAAAGTCAAGTAGTCCTCTACAAGTCCTAGATTTTCTTTAATGATCATCTAAATAGGTTGTAGAAGGGACTTCTACTAAATTGTATTTTCAATTTTTGCAAGACAAATACTCAACTAGTCAACTTGATTTCACACTTACTAAATACTTGTTTAGATTGATTCTACCTCACTTAATATCAAATCAACTAATTAATTGACCTAACTAGGAAGAAAAAGAGCAAATTTTGAAGTTTGAAGTTTTAAAATCTAATTATTGAATCTACAATCACTACCCTCTAATTCAACACCTCCAACTCTAACAAATGGAGAACTACCTTGAATATCCAACATCTCTTCTTGTACCACCTATACCACAAGAAGATCAAGAGAATTTTTTTACTGCAAACTCTAACTTTATTGGAGAGTTAAATGAAGATTTCTTGGAAAGTTAAGAATAAAAAATTAGTGGCAAAGCTTGTAGTTGCAGAAATCTTGATGAGGAAGAATTTGACGAGAGCCCCTTTTTATTTTCAATTGAAATAAGTCTACATGGTTTGTTTGGGAAGTCCAAATTGTTATATAATCTATATAAGTTTGCAAAGCTTTTGAGGATCATCTCAAGTTTTGCAAAAGAAAGAGTGGTGAGAAGGCAAATAAATGGATTTAGGATACTTGAGTGGAAGGAAGTGGAGAGTCTATTACTATAGGAGCAAGGATCTAATTCCAAGCAAAGGCCCTACTAAAGTGTTGGCGTCAACCTAGGAGTGTAAAGAGAGTGGTTCTTTGACGAAAAACGTTGACAGTAATTGACTCCAACCTCAACTCTGGTGTATTTTCTCCCTTTTCCTTTTTTCCTTTTTCAAAACGGGTGCTTGTATTAGAATGGAGTTTTCCATGGAATTGGGATGGGGTTGGAGGGCATTGAAGTTGGACGATGGAAAATAGAATCCTTTTATGTTGAACCTAATATAAAATTGATTGTCAATTGTTCACCAAATGTTTGCATGTTACCAATTCAACAAGGTATAAGAAGGATAATGCTATGATGAGATATGACAAAATGGGGCAAGTTAGGTAGTTGATTAATACAATTCAAAGAAATTGCTAAAATGCATGTTGCTAAAGGTAGTTTGGTATATTTGAAACATTAGACGATATGATGATCCACTACAAGGGCACATACCATCCAACATGACAATAGATGCCATAGAATTTGAAGCCTCAAAAGTAGGGTTTAAAAATTTGGTGCATTACAAATTCAGAATTCATATACATCAAAAAAAAATTGAGGTTTATGGTAGGAAAATCTTGTTGTCTAGAGTCTATTGTGAGATACAATTGGTATACAAAGTAGTTTTACAATTTGCGACACCAAATAAGGGCAAGGGACATGTCACGGTTATGGATAACAGTTTTTCTAGTATAGCTTTATTCACAAATTTATTAGAGGAGTAGACATGTGCAACTAGTACAATTTGATCAAATTGTGTAGGATTCCTTGAGGCATTGAAAATACAAAAGCATTATCTAAAAATGATCAAGGTACATTGGACTAATGCATGCACAATTCTAAGAAGATCATTTTCATTGTATAAATGGATAAGAAATCCATTCTTATTTATTCTATGCATGCATTGCATATTCAATTTCCTTGTCAATTTTCAATAACATTATTGACTCCACATTGAAGTAGTTCAATTTGTAAAAAAATTTAGACATCCCTAGTGCACTTTCAGTATATAACACACATGTGTGGAATAGATATGGAAGACAAATTAGGAGCTTCTTACACATGCAAAACCCAGTCACATAAGTGGTAACATAGGGTTTTCATTGTTGACACTTAACAATGCATCATATAGCAATAAATTTATATATCGAAGGAAAGGATGCTTTCAAGTTTTTCACAAAAATATTGGTTGACTAGCTAAGACACACAATGTCAATATTTTTTTTTAGAATAATATTTACCAATTTTTCCTCCACAATGTATGCTGAATGAGTGTGATTTTGTTTGTAATTGCATGTGGTATTTTCTATGTCTTTTATTTGAATTTTGTGGTCCTATATAAAATTATGAAGACATAAACTTTCAATTTACTTTCCAAAGTTATTATAAATAAACTATGAATTTCCAAAATCTTCAATACTATTGTGTCATTTATGTTTCAATTACTGGATGATGTATGGTAGTCCAATTAGTTTCCAATGGCATTAGAGTTTGGCATGACCTTGAAGTCACTAATTTTTGTATAGTATGTTGCTTTGTAGGAAGCCTAGATGAGCATGTAGTTTTGAAATTGAAGTGAGTAGCTTCAAGGCCCACATTGAATATGATAAATTCTTAAATTTAAAGTTTCTAGTGCAAAAATTGTTCACAAATGGTAGTCAAAGTCATATAAAATTCTCAAATGAATGCAACCCCCCTAAAAACTATGAATGCAACTACCCTTCAATCTATAAAGTCAAACTTTAGAATTTTTTTTACCAAATTCTTTCATATAAGTGTGGTATAAGATTCTAAGGTTGGACTAAATATTTTTGTCATATAAATATTTTTTATCAACATAGTAGAAATGACAATTTTAAATGTTTTTTGAGTTGCTTTTGAGGAAGAAAATGCCTTTGGATTTTGATACATTTGTTTTAGTCATTGTTAGTTCTATAAGTACGATAATCATTGGCTTGATTAAAATCATCACACTTAATCAATGTAATGTAGTTTAGATGAATATCAATAATATAAAAATAAAGTAATCATTTTTTCAAAATTTAATGGTGAAACAAGAATTTCTAAAATATTTTGGGTGATTCCAATAGAATTGATGGATTTAAAGTAATTTATAAAAATATGACTAATTTCTATTCATTGCAAATTCTTATGTGTAAAAATAATGAATAAAAATATGTTGTAAGAGTGTTGAAAAATATTTCAAGAATTCCTAAGAAATATTTCTACTAATTTATATCTATTATAAATTTAGCTTCTAAGATTCTAAATTTCTAATGTTTTTAAACACAAATATAATTTTGATTTAAGAGACAAATCAATATTTTTTTGAGTCATAGAGTATAAATTACAAACATTTATGAAATAAATCTCATCAAGATGATATTAAAAAAATCCTATTCTAATCTCACAATATTCAAACCTTATCTTTTGTTTGAAATCTGAATTGTTTCGCTTTTAAGAACATGCAATAAAGCTTGTGAGCTTTCTAAAATCTGCAATTTCAAATTCAATATTATAGTTTTTAATCATATTTTAGTATATGTATAAATTTTGTGGTTGCTTAAAATATGCTATTCATTTATAAGTGATGAAAATTTATAAGTTGGTTGATTATAAATGCAGTTCAAAACACTTCATTGTTTTTTTAAAAACTATCATACATTTGAACCATTTTACAAAGTACAAATTATTAATCAACAAGGTGTGGTTTTTGAACATCTTCTTATATTTTTTTAGTTACATGTTTTTGGAATTTTAAGTTTCAAAATTCAAAATTTTCAATAAAAATATTAATTCACATTATTAAAAAGGATTCTCACAAAAAAATTTCATACAAATAAAAACATGAATATTATCATGATATTATAATTTATAAGTAATTTAGTGAACTTGAGTAATTATATTAAAATAAAAATCATTGTAAATCTCTATTTTATATGACAAAAATAGACACTACACACCTTTGAATATGCTGCCTCAACTTCATGAATGGTTTTATCATATTCATTTGTATATGCATATTTTCTTGATAAAGAATCATCTATTTCAGCAAGCCTTTTAGTCAATATTACCAAATCCTTTTGAATGTTTGCTTTCTCTTCTTCTTCAACTTGCAATATCTTTTTAATTTCATCTCTTTTCTCACGTAATTCTTCAATGCCTATTAATAAATGTATTTTATATTTTATATTATAAATTAAAAACCTTCATTTAATTGAAATATATATTTTTGTTAAATTTTGTTTAAATATTTAGGTTTAAAAGGACATGAATGTTCATTAATATATTAGTCTATTACTACAAATCTACAATATAAACAAAGATATCATACACTAGCAAATATTATAAATGTAATATCAATCATTTGTTTTATTCAAAAACATATAAAAAATATTTTAAAAATTTAACATAAAAAACCTAAAGATTCAATTGACAATAAATAGATTTAAGAGCTTTCAATTCATACGATGTACAAGTTCTGTATTATAATTTTGTAATGCTGCTCCTTTTAAGGCCATATTTTCTTTGCAATGAGCCTTGTTGCTGTGCCCTTCTTGAGGTTTATCTTTTATTTTTTCTCCACTATATTATTGTATTGAAAGATTTTGCTCAACTAATTCCACCAACCCTAATAATGTACTTGAGTTATGTTTTTTTGCTAGCTCGTCTATTATACCACTAATTCAATAATGGATATTTTGTCAATCTTTAGAAAAAATTAAGCTTTTTTTAAATTAGTATAAATTTGATGCACATCCAAAGAGTAAGGGGTTTAGGGTCTCATTCAAATCGTTCGGGTTTGATTTCCATTGGACTTGTATGAGCGGTTCAAAGACAATGATGTTTTAAAGGAAATGAAATCAATATTATTTCTTGTACTAAATTTTGAAGTAAAATTTCAATTTATTTTAATTTTTAAAAATTAGATTTAGTATTTTATAAATTTATTTTCATTTGAATGTGTTATTATTAATATCAAAATTTGTTAATTTTCTATTTTTCCTACGGTTATTTTGTAGCTCAAACCAAAATTAGCTACACATGGTACACTAAAAGTTTTAAAATTAATTTAGAATTTAAAAATTCAATCATATACTTGAAAGATTTAGAAAAGCATAGTGTATATAAAACCTATAGTGAGTCTTTTTTATCCAATTAGGTGTTTCTATATCTTTTCAAACCTCTAAAGATGTTAAAAAAATGTTTGTAGGTGTACATAAAAATATAAAAATTTATTGCTTTATTGCACCAAAATAACATGTTTGATGATTACATTTTGTTCAAGGATTTTAGGTTGTAAAAGATAGTTGTTGTAAAGTATTTTAATAAAACTTATTCAAATGGTGAAAGACTTTTGGTTTAGTTTTTAAGAGTTTGGTGTTGTTTTCTAAATTCTCTATGAAAATATTCAAAACAAACACCACACTCTTTGATGTAATCATATTCATAAATATGATTACATCAAGGAGTGTGGTGTTTGTTTTGAATATTTTTGTAGAGAACATAGTGAACAAGACAATTCCATCAAAAATAATTTAGACCACTAAAAATATGTTTTACATTATCATTTGTTTAAAACTCTTAGTGATTTGTAGTGTTTAAATTCTAGTGATGACCTTTAGGTTTGAGTTGGTTTAGATGATACCTTTTAATGTTTCATATTTTGAGGAATACAAGGTACTAATTAAAGTCATAAAATTTGAGGCCACATGATTGAAGGTTTATGGTACAACCACCTATAGCCAATCACTAAAGCAATTTCATCCATAATTTGGAATAGTATAAGGCAATTTTTGGTTGTGTAGTATAATAGAAATCATGGGGATTTGCAGATTTTTTGATAATTTTATGCCTTGAATTGAAATTACTATTGACTTTGGAAGCCAGAAGTTGGTTTGAATCCACATACAATGCATAGACCCACACACAATGTGTAGAGTGTTCCAATTCCGATCATTTAAGAACTACTCCCTACCTTCTAGCTTACTACTATGTGTCATGACCTCGTTAGTCTCGACCTTAAAAAAGAATAAAAAACACATTTCAAGTTCTGGTTAGAAATTTGTTCGAGCCTTGGTTGGAAATAGTTACACCCTATAGGTTGTGTATGAGGCCTTGGTCAAGAATGGATGGTTCTACTATAATTTGTATGTCCTTTCATATGTAACATAAGTCATTTAAGTGCATTTGTTGCCATTTTTATGTACATTGTTTCATTCACAAGGCATTATAATTTTTTTGAAATAATATTACAATTATATGCACAAGCACAATAAATACTTGAACAAACAAATAACTCAAAAGTTCAAAGTTATTTGAGGTGCAAATTTATTTATAGATTCTTTATTGGTAATATGATTCAAGCTAATATATATTAACTTCACAAAATTTCAAAAGATTTGCTTCATTCCATTTGGATTTGTTATGTGAACGTTATGGACAATCTTATTTTGGGAGTAATCAAAGCATTTTCTTGAAAAAATAACTCATAGAATTCATTTTTTAATTCAATTTTCACAATTAAAAAATTCAAGGTTGAGATTTTTTAACAGGTGAAAATTAATAAATTTTGGAGATTTTTTTTCCTAAACTCTCAACTCAATTCATGAAAATTTTAAAATAAAAAGTTAGAAGTCATCAGTGTAAAAAATTAAAGTTAAGAAGATTCAAAACCAAAACATCTAGACAGTCAAGCAAGGAGCAAAAAAATTAGTTTTCTTCACTTTAAACGCAAATATCTTACAATCTATGCAGTCAAAGTCTTTGAAATTTCTTCCACACATTTTTATACTAGTCCTACAATACATGATCCTATATTTAGATATGCAAAATACTATCTTACAAGTTTTTTGTTCTTTGCAAAAAAAATGATAGTTTTCAATGTTTTTTTTATGGAAAAAGGCCTTGGGACTTTAGGAGTCAAGTATTTGATCCAATTCAATTTCAAATGGTTCATTTGAACTTCCTACAATACACTCACAATGCTTAATACATACTCATATTGATAAAATCAAATTTGCTCAATACTTAATGAAAGTCTTCCCATCAAAAATTGTATTAAATTAAATTAAAATTTTGTATTAATGCAATAAACTACATCTTTTGAGCTCATTGTTACATAATTAGTTTATGTTCTTTGAAATGTTTAATTTTTTCTTTCCTTCTTAGTCATGTGATTGACTATCCCTCTAAAAAGTAGCAAAAAGTTGATCCCTCTCTTTGTCAATTTAACCAAAAAAACAAATAATTGTTCAACCCAAGTTGTTAATGACTTGGTGGAATTAAAATACGGAAACCCCAACACCTCCATTCATTTGATCAACCTAGAAAATTAGAGCCATTGATGAGTGTGGAACCAGAAAAAACCAATTGTTGATCAACAATGTTCAACAACACTGAGAGATTAGGGTTACCGTTGACAAGGGTCATAAGATTACGATTATGAAGTTCTCTGAGTGAATTGGTTAGTATTTCATTGTTTTCACAATATTGTAGGATTTGGTGAATAGTTTGTGTGAATTGCATATGATCCTATAAATGGATCTTTTACTTCCACAATTTTATCTTATATGAAGTTGCCAATGGAATTGATTTTTTTTGGTGAACATGACATAGTGTGCCATTTGAAAAATGACACAATTAATGATGTAGATGATAATGACAACAAGCCGTAAAAGGAAACAATTGAAGGTTAAAAACATACCAAAATCCAAAAGAAAAAGAAAAAATATTGTACACAAGATTGCATAGAAGTAAATACCGAGGCAAATACCAGTCAAAACCTTACTACTAAAAAGAATGTATACCTAGATTGTGTTCCATGGAAAGAATTGGAGTTCTTTTGAGTTTGCATTTGCAAATGGTATGTTGCATTTCGACATCCTCCTTGTTCATGATTAATAAATATATTAAAACTTATCTTAAATAGGATGAAGTTGAAAATGCTTCAATAGACACTACAACAAAAACAGTGTTTTATGACTGCAAAAATATGACTAGGGATGAGTGGTGACTGCTCACAGTCATATTCTTGGATGCCAACACCTTGAGGAGAAATATGATTGCAAAATATGACTGCTAGTCATCTTTAGGCCTTTTACTTCACAAGTGTATACTATACGCCCATTGGGAACACCAAAGTTATTGCTTTTTAGTTGTTATTACTTGTTGGTTTTTGTTGCATTTTAGTTCTTATTGCATCTTAGCTCTTGCTTCTTGTTGCTTTTTAGTTTATAAATCTTGTTTTTTCTTCTTGCATTTTAACTTTTTCTTCTTCTTAGTTCTTTCTTTTTGTTTCCTCTTATTGCTTTTTAGTTCTTACTTCTTGTTTCTTTTTGTTGCCTCTTAACACTTGTTTTTTTATTGCCTCTTAGTTGTGATTTCTTGTTGCATCTTAACTCTTGCTTGTTGTTATTTTTTAGCACTTGCCACTTTTTTTTTTTCTTTCCTTCATTGTCATTTTTATTCTTCTTATTCTAAACTTGTGCTACATATTTTGTGTTGTTGTAAACTTTAGAAAGTTGAGCTTTGTTATTCATTCACTAAAAATTGACCTCTCATTTTTTTAATTGTGTATGCAGGCACCAAAAGTTGAAGCAAAGTTGTTGAAGGCTACTTGCAATCCAATAGAGCCATCTTCACATTATTGTAAGGAATATAGGCCCTACTGATTTTGTGAATGATTTATTGTGATATATATGTTTTATATTGTTGGCTAATAAATGTCAATGAAGAGAGTTGCATTCTTTTTTGCAGTCTCCCTCTTCAATATGATTGTCTCATGTATATCTCTAAAATCATGTGTATGTGTTTTTAATTATATGAAGGGTTTTTTCAATTGTTAAATCATCTTAATGTATAATTGCAATGTGTCATGTCCATTTAAAATGCATGAAAAATATACTTGTAGTTTGTAATTAAAGCTATTTTGGACCTCAATCACCCCAATCACAAACTACACACAAATTTTAAAAATATGACTCTTAATTATCCAAAATATCACTTGCTTGAGTTACATTTCACAATATATATTGGCCAAAATATAATTAGTTATAGTCATATAATGCTCATACTTATGTGTGTCAAAATGTAACCTTATACATCCCAAAATATGACTACAATCAGTCATAAAATTACTAATGACATCCACATTAACTACCATATCAATAAAAAATATGACTCACAAGAGTCATATTTCACATTAGCAAAGAATATGATTCATAAGAGTTATATTTATATTCCACATCATTCAAAAATATGACTCATGAGAGTTATTTTCCACATAGCAAAAAATATGACTCACAAGAGTGATATTTCACAATTCACATCAACAAAAGAAATGACTCATCGCAATCATATTCCACATCAACCAAAATATGACTCATCGTAGTTATATTCCACATCAACCAAAAAATGACTCATCGCAGTCATATTCCACATCAACCAAAATATGACTCATCGCAGTCATATTCCACATCAGCCAAAAATATGACTAAATGGAGTCATATGCCATGTAGGATTTTTTTTCTGGATAACTCAAAAAAAATCAAGCCCCCAAGGATAATCAGCGTATACGCCATGTTGGCATACTATGGCTAAATATAGATATTTATATCCCTCAACCCATATGACTACCAATATGACTAATGTCTGAAATGATTGCTTCTAAACTATTGGAGTCAGTCATATTCTGAGTCATCTACAGTGATTTCTGCATGAGTCATATTTTTTGATTTTACAACTCACTGCAGTCATATTTTATAGTCATAAAACACTGTTTTTGTTGTAGTGGGAGCACCACATTCCACTAAAAAATTTCAAAACATTGGTTTATACTTATTTATTGGAATGTTACTCTACATTAGACAAAGACAAAGAACACTTTGAATGCTTTCATAGGCAAAGAAAACTTTGAACACTTTCAATGCTCTAAAAATGTATGATGCATCTATAAGCTATAGACATGGATGATGTGACTTAAATATTTTTAAGCATAAAAGTCTAGGGTCTCATTGTCATGTTGAGAAAATTTGCCTTGAAAAAATGTTGGGTTTCTATCTATTATTAAATCTAGCCTAGGATATGAGAAGACAAAATAACAAAAGAGGTAGGATGTACAGCCTTAATGTAGAATAAATACATAATTTATCTTATAAAATCATACAATATAAGGTGTATACAACTTCATATACATTGATGTAAAACTTTGTATATAATATATATAAATATTATGTATAAATATCAAATATCAATACATGTATAATATATATAAATCACATATATACATATTTGAATATAAGACCATATATATTGTATATAATATCATATAAGTAAAACCCTCGAAAACATAGTCAAACTTTGAATGAGTGCCATAGACGCTTCAAAACTCTAAATCAAATGTTTCTTGGCTTCATGGAAAGCTAACTAAATATTGTATAATATTTGCAAAACTCAAAGCCAAAGAAGATACTGACCATATTTTATAGCTTGTTGAAGTTGATGCTTCTAATTTCGAAGGTAGTTGTACATCCCTCCACTTTACAGCTCATAATTTTTACATAATAACTTCAAATAAAGAGTGTAATATCTTCTTGCAAAGCTAACAAAATACTCCACAATTAATTTAAATATAAAAATCAAATAAGATACTTTCCATATTTTATAGCTTGTCAAACTTGGCACTTCCAATCCCAAAGACAACTCCTCTCTCTTTCATTTCCAAACCCATAATTGTCACTAACTAACTCCCAATTAATATTATGATACCTTTTTGAAAATCTAAAATAAATATCTACAAACCCTCTAAATCTTATGTAAAAATCTCATATTGTTCAATTTTTATAGCTAGTCAAAATTTCTTTTCTCCAATTCAAAAGCAACTCTTTACTACTCGCTTCACTACTTCACTTCCAAGCCCATAACTTTCACTTCCTAACTTCAAATTAAGAGTAAGATATCTTTTTAGAAAGCTAACAACTTAGTACAAACATATCAAATCTTAAAATTAAATACTTCCTCACTACGTAATTATGAGTGCTCGAAATTCTGCCCTAAAACTCAATAAGAACTAATCTTCTTCCACTCCATCAAGCATAACTTTTTCATTAAAAATCCAAATGAAATTAATCATAGCTTTTTGAAATTACAAGAAGAAGAAGAATATGCTCCCAAATTTTCATTTCAAAACTCAAAATATACAACACACTATCCCTCCTCAAACGTACGGCAAAAACTAAACAACTTTCTCAAGAAGGAGAGGAGACTCCTCCTTAAACTTCACCTTAACTTTTAATTCCACTTTATCTTCTATTTCCACCACACAAACCATTAACATTCACCATACATCCCTTCTTATCCCTATTAAGAAGACTTATCATCTTTAAGTTCAGCTACAAGATAAACTATTTCACTTTCCCTTACTACAACTTCATATACATAAATAAAAACTAACTTCAAGTATGTAAATAAAGAATTAAGATCTAACATATGTCTAATAGAGGTAAAAAAATAGAATCACAAGAGAAAAATCACTTCATCTTTTAGTTACAATTCTTTGTCTTAAGATTAAAAGAAAACACTCTAGTTCAACATACTAAAATTTAAAGCAAAAACAAAACTAAATTTAACAATAACATGATACTAAAAATTAAGAAGATCACTTCAAACTAATAAAGCCCCAAGGTGGTTTCCCTCTCTTAAAATATAATTGGTTGTGCAATACAAAGGCATTATCTTGAAGTTACTAAAATGATGTCAACTTTTTTCTATATTATTATAATTAAAATCCATGATAATAGCTTATAAATATATATTTTAACAAGATATATGCATTTATAATGCAACATCACCTTACAAACTTGCGGTGATAAAAATTTGCAACAAACTTGGATGAGGTAAGAAAATTAAGGTGCAAAATTTGATTATGTAGTTACAAGTAATTCACCTAAATATATGGGGTCTACAATGGTAGGGAATTTTTGTTGAAGAGAGGGGATAAAGCAAGGCTAATTGCTACTTTTCAAGGGATAGTGATGTCTTGTAATGTACCTTTTTGAGATTTTTTTGTTCAATTAATATTAAAAAATGATATGCATACTTATTTTGTAATTCATGTGTATTTTTGTTTATAAGTAATGTTTTGGGTGATTCTAGGTGACACGTGATTGATATTATTGTCATCAATCAAGATGTTGTAATATCTCATATGTGCAAACTAGCACATGAACTATTTAGAGTTGGTCCAATGTACACTCCAGTGGTTTGCAACAATTCAAACATGGCTAAAAGTTTTCTAGTCTAGTTATGAGCTTTGAAATACTTCTTATATTTTTGTAATAAGTCAAAATAATTGTGAATTGTTTTATTTTGTTTTGTTTTAATTTCTTCAATTCATATGCTATGTTCACAAATACTTTCATTGAAGTTTGTATTGGAAGTACTGGGATTTTTTCAATGTGAGGGGTATACTACTTTCATTCAAATCGGAAGTACTTAGTTCATCATTGGCTAAAGAGAAATTTTGATATTAGTTTGTTAAAAAAATAATTTTGGTGGAAGTTCTAGTGGTAGATCAGTCTTGAAAGTGTTGGAGTCTACATAGATGTATGAGATGTGAATGATTTTCTTCCAATGAAGGCATGCCAAGCGTATGAGAATAATTCATTGTCTGGTTTGCATATGTGTTTGTACATGGTTTATCACTATTTGGTCAAAAATGACAATCCAAGAAAAATATGGTGAGTTTCAAAAAAATGTGGATAAATCATTGTTTAAGATTTTGTAACTCTAACCTCCTCTTCATTAGAATTTTGAAACTTAACTGCCACTTTTTTAGGGTTTTGAACCTTAGCCACCACTTCTTTAGGATTTTGAAACCCTAGCTACACTTCTTTTCCTTGTCTTTTGTTACTTCTTTAGCTCCCTTTTTTGTTTGTTTGCTTCTTGTTGCTTTTTGTAACTTCTTAGTTTTTTTTATTGCATCTTTACCTTTCTTCTTATTGTATTTTGGCTTTATTTTTTTTTGTTTTTTCTTTCTTATTTTTTTTTTCTTATTGCATCTTAACTCTTGCTTCTTGTTGCTTTGTAGTTTTTTTAAATTTCTTCTTATTGCATCTTAATTCTTATTTCTTGTTGCTTTATTGATTTTTTAAATTTTCTCTTGTTGCATTTTAATTCTTGCTTCTTGTTGTTTCTCGTTGTTTCTTAGTTGTTACTTTTTGTTGTTTCTTGTTCCATCTTAACTCTGTTAGTACTTGTCGCCTTTTACCTTTTGTTCCCTCCATCACCATTCTTATTCTTCTTTCTCTAAACTTAATTACATATTTTTTTTGTTCAACTTGTTGTAAAGCTTTGAAGGTTGAATTTGATTAGTCATTCATTAAAAATTAACCTTTCATTTCTTTAATTGTATATACAGGCATTGAAAACTAGAATGAAGTCGTTGGAGGCTACTTGCAATCGAATAGAGTCATCTTTACATTATAGTAAGAAATATAGGCCCTATAGGCATGTGTGAATATACATTCACAAAGTGATTCATTGTGATATGTTGTGTGTTAGTTACTAATAAATGTCATTGAAAAGAATCACATTCCTATTCCTATTCTCCCTCTCCAATATGATTGTCTCTTGTATGTGCATCTCTAAAATCATATATATTCATTTTTAATTGAATATAATTGCATAATTGCATTATTTTTTTTATTCAATTGTTAAATCATGTTGATGCATGATTGAAATGTATCATTTTCATTTAAAATGTATGGGAAATATGATTGTAGTTTATTACTAAAGCTACTTTGAACCTAAGTCACTCTAATCACAAAAATGCACACCTAAAAAAATGTGACTTTCAATGATACAAAATATTACTTGCTTGAGTCATATTTTAAAATATTTATTAGCCAAAATATGAATAGCTATAGTCACGTAATGCTCATAGTCATATCAAAATATGACTTTACATTTCCCAAAACATAACTGCATTCAATCATAAAATTACTAATGACATCCATATGAATTGCTATGTCAACCAAAAATATGAATTACAAGAGTCACATTCCACATCAATAATATGTTCTATCACGTCAGTCTAAAATGTGACTCACCGCACTCATATTCCATGTCAACTGAAAAATATAATTACATATAGTCACATGTTACATAGGCTTTTTTTTCCTTTGTCCGAGTAGGTCAAGAGAAAGTCGAGCTTCCAAGGCCAATCAATGTCTAGACCATGCTAGCAAAATATAACTTATTATACTCTCCAACCACCATATTTATAAATATGACTCATGTCCAAAGCAACTAGTTGATAATGACTAGATCCAATCATATCACACATCATGTATAGTGATTCTTGCAAATCATATTAGGGAATTTTGTGATTCACTGCAATCATATATTGCAATCATAAATGCCCATTGTATTGTAGTGATCGAGTAACTATATCCAAAATTTGAAAAATCTTATATTTTTTTAAGATGCTTTTGACAATTGCTTCTTAATATTCCTACTATAATGATATTATAAGGTCTCCATTCATTATATAGCAAGCAAGAGGTTCCATACATATGAATTATAGGCTATTTGCTAGGTACAACACTCTAAAAATTTGCACCATCTAAAATTTTGGACAATTATCTTGTGCTAAACAAAAAATCAATTGCAAAAATAAATGCCCACATGTTACATGTTTTCATGCTTAACACAAATCAAAATTCACTTGTATGATTAATAAAGTAAATAAACCAAAAACCAACAATTCACCCAAATTCAATAGTATGTACTATTGTTGTACATTTGATATCCCTAGGTGTAATAATCACATCTATATATAGTGGCAAATTTCTTATTTGGTTGTTCTTGGGTTTAGATAAAAATTAAATAAAAATTTGCCTAATAATTAAGTATTTCATTCCTAACCTAAATTTTTCTATATGTTACATTCAAAAATCTAGGTTGGAATTAATTCTCTCTCTCATTCCATTCTACTACATTAATATGAAATTTAGTATTTGGAATATCAACTACAAACTCTAACTAACTAAATGGCAAGAACGTCATTAATATTACCAACACTAAATGCGTATATAAACACTCATTTTCATCTAAATTTCCACCACAAAAACTAAATTAGGACCAAAATAGTTCACTATATATTGAATTAGTGTCCAACATGAATACAAATTTTCAATTAAATGAGAATTAAATGAGTTATATGATAGGATAAGTAACACTAAGATACTATAACATTGAATATTTGAATTTTAGTATACAATTAGGTCTAGTAATCTTGCAAACTTTCTATTGTGCCATTCACAGAATTTTGCATAATATTAAAAATAATTAAATTTTTTGTCTTTGCATTATTAAAATTTAATTCTTACATAGTTCTAATCAATCACACCAAATATTAGTTTCAAAAAAGCAAAACTCCATTTTTGGTGAATTGTTTCATGTAAGATTCATAGTTTTACATGATAATTGATTGAAGAAGATTGGTGATGGAATTTTTTAGTTGGATTGCATGTATTTGTAGAAAACATCCGTGCACACATCTTTATTTCAACAAGCATCTCCAAAAAAGTTTTAGAATTCTTTTTGTGAAGACTTCAATGCAAGGTATCGTATGACCAAACTTTGTAATATATATATATATATAATAGCTAAATTTTGGCAAAGTAATTGTAACATCATTCTCAAATATACAAAATTAGTTTCAATGTAAGGGTCAAATAGCAAAACCTAATTACACTAAATAGATATCTATTTTACAAAATTTGGACATTGTCACCCCAACATTGAAAACTCTATAGAGGAAATTCTATAACCTTTTGGGAGATGCTTGTTGAAGGACAAATGTGCCTAGGGATGTTTCTTACCTATCCATACAATCAAATTAAAAAATTTCATCACCACTCTTTTTCAATCAATTATCATGTAAAACCATGAGTATTAAATGAAACAATTCACCCAAAAAATGGGGGTTTACTTTTTTGAAGCTGAAATTGGTATGCTTGATTGGAATTGCGTAAGAACTGCATGTTAATTATGGAAGACAAAAAAATGATAATTATTTTCAATAGTATGCAAAATTGTTTGAATGCTACAATGGATAGTTTGTAAGATTATTGAACCCGGCTGTACATGTGTCCAAGAATTAGAAGGCGAGTGGTGTTCAATCCAATGGAGAGCCTTCCATCGTTGCAACAAAGTAGCAAACCACGAAGGTCGTCTCTCCCATTTGCAGCCCAAGCTTCCCACGATGGCCACGGCCATGGCCGCGACGACGCTCTCCGTCTTGCCTGTCGCAAATCCCAAGCTCACTCTGAAGAATTCCGGGCTCATTTCTGCTCCATGTCACTGCTCTATGCGGCCACAGCTTTGGCAGGGGCGAAGAAGAAGAATTTCGAAGCGATTGATAAGATGTCAAGCCAAGGAGGAGGACACGAAAACGCCGCCCACGGCGGATGCCAGTCCTCTCGTGAAGATGGCATGGTATGGCAGCGAGGCGTTCGGGAAAATGGTGGCCGCGTTTCGACCAAGCTCTTCCACCTCCGAGGACGAAGAAGTAGGGGAAGGGGATGTTTTGGTTGGCCCTGTGTCCAGGAATGAAGCTGCGGAGCTTATAAGGAAGGATTACGAGCGTTCGTACTTTGTCACAGGTGAGGTTCACGTTCTGATGTGCGACGAAGAGCAGTCGTTATATCAAGTAAAAGACAATGTAGGTGAGGATGATTTGCAGGAATCAAACTCTCGTAAGAATTGAATGTGGTGCAGGCGTGATGACGACGAGAGGTTGTTGCAACAGGTAGTCTGTAATTGTCTGCGTATTTCCGGGTTTTACCTTACTTGTAATTTCTAATTGAGAATGCCTCGGTGTTTGAATGCTCCATTTGCTTATGATTCATACTTCAGTGTCTTCTCTAATGAGGACTAGGTCATGGCAATCAAGGACAAGGTTACTAAACTTAATTTGCAAGTTAGCGTATTTAAGCGGTGAGATAGGTAGGAACTTGCGAATCATTTTTGAGAATCATGGCCTTGCTTGTCATCACTGGACAAAATGTCAATGCAAATGTCGTTTTCGATTTCCAATTATAATTTGATCCTTCTAGTTTTGTTTTTGGGACCTAATCCTACTGTAGGATTTTCTTCAGTCAATGATTGCCATGTTCGCTTCAAAAGCCTTCATTGGGATCATGGTGTGCTAATTTTGTAAGAGTTTGCATACTATTTTGACCCCCCCCGCAGACGGTACATCACAGGGAAGAATTCTGGTGCTGCTAAGGGAAGAAATCTAGAAGCTGAAAAGATGATCAATAACGTTGCGACAAGTATCGTTGTTGCTAATATTGCTGGAATGGTTATCGGATGGTCTAATCTATATCTTACTTTCTATGGTCTTACGGCTTGTAGGGAACATGAATATGGGCATATATGAAGCTGATTGTGAGTTTGCGGATCCCTTCGTATCATTCAAAGGTCTGAAGAGATTCAAGCAAAATGTGAGCAACCTTGGATCATTCATGGAGGAATCTAGCTTGAAAATCACGGATTGGCAAGAATACGAGGTACAAAATTTCCTCCAGAAATCATGCCCCTTACATGAGCATTGTCTGATGTGTTTTTTCGAAATCACGATACTGTATCTATTTGAATTTTAATCGGCTCTGTTCCAGCTGCAATGGATTCTTGACCATTTATTTTGTCGTTGTGTCCGTGCAGGATAGGGTCTACGCCCGGTGGCGTTTCAATTGCGTCTTGGGACTTCCTTGGCGTCCCATCTTAGCAGGTATGTTTACCCCTAAATGCCCAGGGGCTTCTGAAGTCACAATTCTCAAAATTAGTGCCAATTTCTGTCAGCTCATAGAATTGGGATCCCTACCACAAAAACTGAGTAAAGTCAAGTGAGGTAGGAGCGTTTGAAATTTTTGGCTTTCAAAAGAGTCAGCAATAGTTTGAGATGTCCATAATCCATGATGGTTTTTCATTCTAAGCCTGCCAAGTGCAATTTTTTTAAGTATGTTATTCAAAACGATCAATTCTTAGATTCATCTTGTCATCAAAACTAAATTTAATTTTTGACATCAATTTTTTTGACGTCCTCTTTTGAAGCAATGGAAATATATATCACTCAAGTCAATTGACAAAAACTTCAAATTCGTGACTTCATTTTGGTATAAACCTACCAATTCCAGAAAGAGTTTTTGTAAAAATATTAGGGATAAAAAGAGGTGAAAGAGACTATGAAATTCAAAACATCACATAAGGTTCAAGGGTCAACCGTCAATCGAACTGTCTGTTACGTGTTGAGCTTGTCCATTATTAGAAGTGCACCGGAGAGAGTTGATTGCTTCTACATCCTTTTTCATAGCGAGAAGGGGTCTACATTCTCTGCTGCTAATGCTTGGAACTTCGGTATTTGCCTCTGCGTATGGCAGCAACAGGGAGCACAGAGTACTTCTTTGATGAAAATTCTGGCAAGATTCGCAAGTAAGTTTTCCTAAGTCTCCCTTGCATCGTTCATTGGTAACAGCTTTTGAGCCGGGCGTCTCTGCACGTGGAGGTTGAGTGAACGCGACTGTGGTTCCGTTCATATGTACTGTACTTAAAATTGCTGAGAGGGTCTGTTTTGGGGATCTGATTCCTGTCCCGAACACTGAGGTCGTTTCGTATTGTCGTGTTCATCTTTACAGGCACGTTGAGAACTGGGATATCTCACCTGCTGATGGGGTTCGCCAATTGTTTAAACCCAATCCCCAAAAGCGAAAGTAGAACAACTCCGTTTCCATTTGATCACTAGTGTGAATTAGTTGTCATATATTGCACAGAGTACGTAGTTGAGAGTTCCTTCCTGTGATCACATTTAATTTGTACTTTATGAGGAGTGGTTCTTGTAAAATGTCCTGCAGAGGTTAAACCTTTAAGGTTTGTGCATCCAAAAAGTGGATGTGCCTTGGTCAACCCTGATTGTAAGTTTCGAAATATCCATTATAGGTATGTGTTTTAAACTAAGAAAATGAAGATTGACAAGTTTTAGTTCAATTCCATTTTCAAATATTGAAAAAATTGGATAATTGAAAGAATTATTGCAATAGCAAGGTCCGAGTGTCAAAATCCATGTTATACCATATTGTGTGTTTTTCAATTGAATTTTCTTCTTTTAAAATATTTTTTAAAATATAAATTAAAATTTTTATATTTTTCATTCTAACCTTCATTTATGGTAAAAATATCAGATTATTCTAATATATATTATAATTGATATAATTTTATTTCCACCTTTTGTTTTAGAATATTATAATTATTTGATTTTTCCATCAAAATTTATAAAAAATTAGTGCCAATAGAAAATTCACTTTTTCACATGTAAAAAATATCAAGATTCTATATATCAATTATACTATAGGATAAATTTAGCTTGATAGTGAAATTTGACTTCAAGATCATTGTTAGGGGTGTTTTGGGTGTAAAAAATAAAACAACTAATTGATATTTTTTCATACTAACTTCCATTGCTACTTGTACCTCTTGAAATAATTTCAATTTAGTTGGTTTGTTTTTGCTATATTTACAAATTTATTTTCACTTTAGTCACAAAAGTTATAATTATGACAATTTTTCATGAAATAAAGTGAAAATTTTCAAAATGATTGACAATTCATAGTATTATGTAATATAAATATAAGATTGATATTTGAACACAATTTTTTAAAAGAAATTTAGTTTAAACATGATGTTTGATTATTTTGCAATGGATCTATTCCTTTGGGGGTTAATGGTTGATATCCTTCAAGTTCTTGTGGTGATTGTACATTTTGGTGGGAGATGTCGTTTTGTTCATGCATTGGCTAAAATGTGTTCAATTATGAACTTGGATGGTTTTAGGGCAGTGTTTTTCTTTTTTCATTTTGGAGAAGAAGCTAATTGTTTCTTCAAAACTAATGGAATACATGGGTGATACTTGGTGATATCTATATGAAAACTAGGTGATACCTATGTAAAATTTGGCTACTAGTCTTAAATAATGCAATAAAATATCTCTAGACTTACAATGGCATCAAATTTTAAGACCTTTGGCATGCACACCATACTTTGAAACAATGCTTGTAGGAGCATATGAATCTATTTCAAAATGCACAAGTTTGAGTATAATAATTCTATTACTATTTAAATCAATTTAGCTCTTAAAACCCTAAAATTAATGTCCAAGGCCTTTTTTGAGCATCTTTGAGTTTGCTTTAAATCAATCAAAGAATCAAGCTTTGATATGTTTCAACCAAAAAAATCCAATTATAACTGTAATTGTACAAATTCAAACTAGAAGTGTTATGGATCACGTAGGAAAAGAAAATTCAACAATTTCACTTATGGATTGAACAATTATAAGGTATGTGCATCCATAATAAACATTTCACAAAATGAGAAACCTACATTTCGACCAAGAAAGCTTTATTTTTTCCTAAATATTGATGACACAAGATGCACACAATTAAAACATAAAAGTTTGTGAAAGTCTATGAAAACTAAGTACTGTTTTTGATACACCTAGAGATAACTCTTTGAAAATTTGTAGATTATTCATATGGTGTTTAAATAATGCATGCTAAAGAAGTTTGTTGGAATCCTCTTTATTTACCAATAAGATTTGTTAAAATAAAATATAATTTATAATAGTAACTATGCTTAATTATAATTCATAAGGATTATATTGTTTCATGTTTGATGATGAAGGTGTTAAAATCGTGAAAGTAATTTGAAGTCAATTGATTTTTTTTACATATCAAATTTAAAATTGAAGTTATGAAAAAAAATATAAGGCTCAAGGATATAATATGTATAACCACAATTAATTTATGAGTTTTCAAATATTGACCTAAAAGATTTTTCTAAAGTATAAATTTACAATCTATTATTTTCTAAGATAATTTCCCTCCAAAATCTAGTATATTTGAGGATCACTTCTAGGAGACCTTAATTATACTAGAAAATCATGATTTGCAATGGATCCCCCTATACAAAATCTTGAATAGAAAAATTTGGAACATTCATTTTTAAAATCATATTTTTGATGATGATAAAATTACACTTTAAAAGGTATTCATTGAAAAATAAAGAAAGAAGAAAAATATTTTGGTAAGATTTTGTTTAACTCTATACAAAATGTGATGCCTTAGGCATTTACAGGCACTTAAAAGGAGGGAATGTTTGATTGAAATATGATTATTAATGGGTTTTTATTTGGTATTCACTATATCCTCTAGTTCCTATGTAATTTGGATTGCATATTTTGAATGATGAATGTATTTTAACATTTCAACCTATGATGCCTTTAAGGTTCGGCATGATTAGGGCCACTTCACACTACGGCCATCCAAGTTGAGAGGCTACAGGATTGATTGGCCAAGCTTTGTTGAGAGTCCAAAAGAAATGAGCAATAATAATAGGAATTGAACCCTTTGTCTAGCCATAGTGTGAAGCCTCCAAAGGCTAAGCCTAAAGTCCAAACCCTTGGTAATGAACTCCCATGGCCTCTCATGTTTGAGGGCCATAGTGTGAAGCTTCTAAAAGTCAAGCCAAAGTCCAAACTCTTAGCAATCCAATGGTTGAAATCTTGTCATAGTCAATGACCTCTTAGTCATAGTTTGGACCTCTATTTCTAGCCAACCCAAACTTCCTTGGAGAGTCTGTTGCCATGTAGGTAATTTTATTGCTATGTAGGTAGTTGGAGGATGTTGGCCTTTGAGCTTGTGCCTTTTAGTGTGAAGGGTTGAGAGACCAAAGTCTTGATTTCTTGAAATTTGATTGGTGAAAACCCATGGCCTCTAGACCTTTGGTCATAGTGTGAAGTGGCCCTTACTTTGAATGAAGAATTGATTCTAACATTCCAAAATTCATAATCTAAATTTCTAAAAATCCTCATCAATAAAGAGAAATTCATATCCTTGCTTCAAATTATAAGCTACATGCTACTTTAAATTATGAAGTAGTTTAAAACCTCTTAAAAAATTTAATGAACGTTTACATCTGTTGCCAATTAATATTCAAAATTCACCACTTTCAATTTTCAATCAATTATCATATAAATAATCGTGAAATTCAATTCAATAATATCATTAGTGATAAAGTTTTAGTTTTTTTTAAAATTGAAATTTGAAGGCTTGAGATTGTGTAAGAATGCAATGGCATAGGGATTGCATAAGAATTGCATAAGATTGCATTTGAAAATGGGGGGTTTGTATGGGAACATCCCATTTTTTGACACCATGGAGCTACATTGCACCATTTCAAAATAAATTTCCACTTTTCACTGGAAAAAATTATCTTTTTGTGCTAGAAATTTTCCATTTCTATTAAAAATGTGGACGAAGTTGCCAAATTTGGATGAAAAAGTGCATGAATATGATTGAAAAGTATTTTTTTTCCAAACAATGGATGTAGATATACAATGCTTCACCAAATTTTAATTTGAAGGGATCGCCATACTGGCACTTTCTCAAAAAGTAAAAAAAAAAGGGCTGTATGAGAAAGGGTGTGCTAATAAATATTTTTTACTACCCTGCTGTCCTGTAAAATGAAACGGACGAATTCGCGCTCTTTTTGCGTTCTCCTCTCCCGCCATTCCTCAAACCTACTGTGAAGCTCCGGCTCTGGCTACACGCTCGTCGTCGCCTTGAAAGGGCTCCAGTCTCGTAATCTTCGTTTGCATTCCTGATTTTGTAGAATCCTCCGATTCACAGATTATTAAGCTACTTTCGCGTTCATTTTGGTGCAAAATCGACTCGCATTCGTCTTCTTGAGAGCTGGCTATGTCCGCCCGGGTTTGTTTAACCTCCAGGAGAACCGCGTGAGGCTCCGCAGGGTTTGTCGAAGTTGCGGCGTGTACAACGCAGTTAATACGCTGAGCTTGTAGTCCGGATCCTGGTTGGCTAGTGTATGTCCCGATTTAGTTGAAGTCTCGGTTCCGCAGATTTTTCATGGTATACCCCTTTTATCATTTTGGTCCACTATCGACTTACATTTCTTCATAGAGCTGGCTATGGCCGTCCGGGTTTAAACTACTTCCAGGAGAGCCTATGTGAGGTTCCAAGGGTTTGTTCAAGTCGAAGTGCGTACAACGAACTTCATACGCTGAGCTTGTAGTTTGAGTCGGTTTGGATAGTGGATTCTTTTTGTTTTGGTGAAGGGGATTTCGGTTGCAGCTTTTGCACCATGGGAGCCGACATTCCTGTTCACATGGATGTGGACCATGCCGAGGAGGTCAAAGCAGAAGCAGTTTCGGATTCGCGGCCTGTTTACGACGGATTCAGTGCAGATTACTTGAGAGTTTACTACGGTAAGGTTTGAGTCTTCGGATTGTGACTCGCACCTAACATTGACTTTATCACGCCGCATGAGAAATGCGTCCCGAATTTTTGCATCAAGTTATGCTCTCGTGTATCTGCATGAGAGTCAAGCCTATGCATCGAGAACTTCAGGTTGGAATTGCATGCGGCGTCCTTCCTTACATAATTAATCTTGGTTGGAAATGCTGCTGAATTGCTTTCTTGATTTTTCAGGGAGGTTGTTTCCCTACACTGAGATATACAAGTGGCTGTCGTATGGACATGGTAAGACTCGTTGCTGTTCCGTGTCAGACAATTTTTGTTGCCCTCGTTACTCGCAATTTACATCAATTTCGTCCGCCACTCTTGTCTTCTGGTTGCCTTCAGTACTCAAAGAGGTGGAGACACTTTAAAACACCTATGACAATAAATACTGAGGAAGAATGCTACTTTATGTATGCTGCTCAGACGGGAAACATCCAGGATGTGATGGAACGATCATGGGCAGAAGGGAATTTTCGTTCACTCTGGAGCACGATATATATATTCGCTACTTGTCATTTCACGATATTGCCGAGATGGAAGCGACAATCAAGAATAAGTGCCCTCATAAAATCGATATAGGTGCTCTATACAACGTCGAGGTCAGTTTCGTGCTTCTTGTTCTATTTTAAAAACAAAATCTTCACCCTTGAAAGTCTCTGAAAGTCGTTACTTTAGCCTCTAATATTCGGAAATACCCTTTAAACACGGTGCCACGTCTAAAACCCGACCTAGTTTTTCAGTAAATTGTGGGAGCTTATTGAAATTCACCTCAAACTTACCTCTGCTCGCAGAGCTCACTGCCGTATATAAACGGTGGGCATTGATTCTTAATAACAGCGCCCTGGTCTAAATGTCTGCAATTTGTTGCTCTTATCCTTCATATCGTATGCTTCTTATTGATGAAATTTGAAATGATACTATTGCAGCCTGCGAAACGTACAGCATATGCCGCAGGTTCAGATCGGGTTTTTGCTCCTGTTGAGAGGGAGCTTGTGTTTGATATTGTAAGTCCGCAACCATTTGCTACGCTTGCAATCGCTGAAATTTCCACATTAATTATGTTTTTTCAAGTACATTTCTTAGGTCTATAGTTCTTCATCCCTGACCACAATACAAGAAGAGATTTCGGCTCCTTGATTTGAGTACTTCAGGACCCTAGAGCTCCTTCAATCAGTAAATGAATTGTGTACATGTGGTTGGGTTGGCAGGATATGACGGACTACGATGACATCCGCACTTGTTGCAGTGGGGCGGATATTTGTTTGAAATGTTGGCCTTTAATGAATATAGCCATTAAAGTATTGGATACAGTATTAAGAGGTTATACTTTAACCCACTGTCTTTGTTTTTCCATTGATATACGCAGAACTCAGCAAGAAATTTCTGTGTTGTTTCATACCTTTCATATTGCTCATCTAGTTTCAATTCTCGCTATGTTGGTCTTCAGTACCGCGTAAGCATCAGTGCCAACAATGTCGTGCGGGTTGAACTATGATAGTGAAGTTTCGCACTTTCTATCATCTCAATTTAGTAACTGTTCCGTGGCTCTTACTTCTTTGTGGGCTGTCAAGTGAATGTTGAACTGCTTTTTAATTTAAAAGTTTAAAAAATTCTCCAATTTTTTTTTTCTTTAACAGAGGACTTTGGATTTGAGCATCTTCTATGGGTTTATAGTGGACGTCGTGGAGTCCACTGTTGGGTGTGTGATTCGCGAGCACGGAGGTAAAGGGTCTAATCAAATCTCTCTATGTTTGCAGCATGATCCCAGACTCTGTTGCCCGAGTTCCTTGCATTGTTGTTTTAGCGTGGCGTGCGTGCTTAGTGTGCTGCTTGTCACATGTGCAGATTGAACAATGAGGCAAGGTCCGCTATTACCAGATATCTCACCCTATACAAGGTTGGTTCACTATTTCTATATTTCCTCATCCCTGTTGCAGGTGATCGACGTGTAGACTTCAACATAGGATAATAATAAAACTGTTGATTTCTCTAGGGTTCCGATGATGCCTAAGGCCTTTACACTGAAAGCACCAAGTCTAAGATGTTCTACTCTATCTGGTTGGTGCAGGGTAATGAAAATTCATCGAAAAAGGTGTCCCTGTCAGGGCCAGCCCTACATCCTGCACTTTCGTAAGTGGTGTCTCCCTCACTTTAGTATTCATGGACTTTATGCTGTAGCTTTGGCATTAAGTGGTATTATTATGACTTTGCTCTATCAATTTTGTGCATGATTTCCCGCCCTCGCTTGAATCGTTAGAGAAGGCTTTTCCTGCTATTAGTTCTCGAAGACGTTATAATACACCAGTATCTTCTGTTTGTTGATTCAATTGACTACTGTTTTCTGTAGACGGGCATATGAGATCTGCAGGTCCTATTTCGAGGAGCACATATTGCCTAATCAGGAATTGTTGAACTCCGAGGGTCACTTCGAGAAAGTACTGGAATTAGTGCCAGATGAATGTGAGTTGCCGTGAATGCTCCTGCATATTAGTACGATTATTCTGTTCACTTTCTATAGTTACGTTATGTATGTTTTGTGATGAAGACATCTTGAATTCTGAAAAGGATGGATAATCAAGTATAATGGGTTGTCCCAAACCACCCAAGTAGAGGTTTAGAAGTGAGTAAATCTCTACTGTTTTGGTCGCTGTTTAAAATAGGCTGTAAGAGTAGCAAGTAGAGGGATTTCTTCACACGGATTAGAGTCTGCAACTTCTATTTATACTTGGACTGTGCATTTGACTAGCTGTGCGGAATCCTTGAAATCTTGAAGTTCTAACCTTCTCTTTGACCAGTTTCTTTCCCCTAATTCTTCGACCACAATTTGACATCGACCATTTTTATTCAATCGCAGCTGTAAGGGCTCAGATGCGGGATAGATGGCTGGATAACCGACGTGCCTCAGTTGCCAAAGATGATATTAGTGCTAGTCGATGGAAGCAACTGAAGCAGACACTAGAGTCAAAGAAAGTGGTAAAACTTCCTGTTCCAAGGTTTTTTCTTCAATGATTTTGAAGCGAGATATCAAAGCACACGTTATACATTGTAGCACTTGTATTAGTCTTTAGATGCTAGTGGACATACCTGAGTGATATTGCAGGTTCTCTTGTTTATCTGTACTGATGATCTGCAATGTGGGCCGTAGACTCCAAGTGTGAGAAGAAGTGTTGAAGAGATTATTTTCTCGTATACGTACCCCAGACTTGATATTGAGGTAATCTTCGTTTCCACGTTTATACAAGAACTCTGCGCGCCGTGAAATCCTGTGGCACTTGAGCTCGCTGTTTTTGCTGTACTACTTGCATTTCTTTGTCCGTCATGCTTTGATGTAACAGTTTCTCTTTCTTCAAGCAATTTTAATTTCCCTTTTCTTAATGTCCAGGTTTCTAAGCACATGAACCATCTGCTGAAAGCGCCTTTCTGTATCCATCCCAAAACGGGTAAATCTCAGATGATAGATTTATCTCCTAGGATATCATTATTTACTCCCTCCTGTCCCGAAATGATTGTCCACAATTTATGCCAATTTCATCATATTGTGATAAAATAATTAAGAAAGGTTCCGAATTTTATATCACTAGAATCAATGGAAAACATTGCATGTGTTCATTGCAACCTAAATAAAATTAACCATGAGGAAGTCTCCATATAACCTACTCAAAACATGACATTCATAGTGGACAATCATTTCGGGAAGGAGGGAGTAATATTTTCCCTGGGAAGCTCAATGTTTATTTGCACGTAGCATCTTGGAAATCGTTGCAGTACATGATTTCATGCTCTGAGAGATTTAGCAAACTAAAGCGAACGAGCATTTTGAGACCTGCAATTGTGACTGCAGGTCGTGTATGTGTGCCAATTGACCCACAAGATTGTGACAATTTTGATCCAACAAACGTGCCAACTCTTTCTCAGGTACACGTATGCTGAATTCTTCCTTCACTTGCTCAGATCCATGCATGTTATATACCGGTAGTCTATCTAAGATCGTTCTATAATATCAGAAACTTTGCTAGAGTCTGAAAGACTGCAATTTTTTGCGCCTGAAGCTATTAAATGAGCTCAACGACGAAGGAGTGAAGGGCGGTATAGAATCTAGAGGTACGCTTTCACCGAACTCGCTGTTTAAAATAGTTGTAAAGCTTGGTTAGGCACTTCATGCCTCATGAACTGCAAGGAAGTCACTCATTTATTTGCAATCAGTTCAAGTTAGGTCTGCAGAATTATGCTCTGCAATTTCCTGTTCTAAGCTCTGTGACCATGGATTGATGGCCATCGTTATTGATGGATTTGATATGGTTGGCAATTTGATGTCATTTGGGACGACCTCTACTACAGGGTCTTGTGGGTCCAAAACGTACGTTAGATCAGCGTGTTATCGGCAATGACTTTTTTTGAACATCGCGCAGACTTGGACAAAACATCCTTGCGGTCATCAGTGCGTCTTTTCCAAACAAAATTTCTAGAACCGCTTCTACGTGCCAGTAAGGTAATCAAGTAGGCAGTGGTCAACAGTTGGCATTGCAAACTCTAGTGATGTAGATAGGAGCTTCAGCAATTGCATTATTTAAGTAATTATCAACATTAATACTATGTACAGGCCAGATTGGATTAGTCGTGACTCTTCATGCTCACTCGATCTTTGTTGATTGTTACTAAGGTCTGGAATGCTCTGAAGGACAAATGTTTCTTACTGTTACAGGGAGAGATCACAGCTTCGTATCAAGTGAAATTGCAAGAAGTTGCTGCCAAATCAGCGCTTAGTTGGTGAAGACTTTAGAGGTCTACCACAGCGTCGAAGCAGGCAGCGTCGCTGAATTAGAGGAGCATCCGACTCTCTGTTCTGTTGAGCATCCATTTATTCTGCAGTTTTGTATGTACTCACTGTCTCATGTGATTGAGCTAGATATGAAATCTCGTTAAGTAGTATCTTAAGCTTTAGAGACGATCCCGTTTTTGCTCTTATAAACTGTATTTTATGACCAGATTGCAGTGCCAATTCAAAAGTTTAAGCGAAATCTGCAGAGAATTTGCCAGCCGAATTTGAAGTGAAACGTTCCATCTTTAGTTTAGTTGATTTCCAGAACGGGGGATCATCTAAACTGCCAAGCTTCTCAGCTTGCCAAGGCCCTTGTTATTTTCCATGTCCAGGGTGTCATAGAAAGTACCAAATTTGATGGCGATGTGAATATTTCTAGAGATAATCATGCCAAACAGTCTTTAATTCCAATTTGAACTTTGTGACTTTTCGATAAAACATGCACTTAAGTCTCGAAATGATTATTATGTCAATATATTGCATGCAACATATTACTTCTGAGTAAATATTGTGCCACCTTTGCCACCATTTTTAACAACACATTGATATCATTCTTCACCTTGCAATGACGAAAACGTTCCTACCTAATTCATCCTCCATCCCAAAATAAATCCAGGGTTTCATTCCTCCATCCCCAAATAAATCTAGGGTTTCTTAGAAATGGCTAGATTTGTGCAAGAGGGGCTTACTATCACTAGATGTAAAAATGAAGGTCAACATTGGAACAATGCATGTTGAAAAAAGGTAGTGAAATCAATTTTCTTCCCTTTCCCAAGCAACATTGGTGCAATGATGTCCTTCATATTCAATTCCAACAATGTCTTGTGATTCAAATCCAAGAAATTTTTTGGCAAGAAATTTATTTGTAGCAACTTTAGTATATAGTACTCATAGGGTAGGATCAATGAAATTATTTTTAAGAATGCCAAATAAAAAGAAAATGGAAAATTATCGAGTCTAGCAAAAATTAAATGACCAAGTTGTTGTAAAATTATAAAATTTCCAAACATACCAAGTAAAATTTTGGTGATAAAATGTAGAAAATTTAACATGAAATTAGAAGATAGAAAACTTATTTTTAAAATGTCCTTCATGAACTTTCAAAAGATATGAGATAATTCAAAGATTGAACCCCTAATCCTAACCATTTACATATCCCACATGAGTTGTATTACTTCCTACCATCCAATTTGTATAAAGAACTTGTCATTTCCAAAATAATTTTTTGAGTTTAGTGCAGAAAATTTTGAAATTTTCTCAATACAATGTCAAATTTTTATAAATTAAGTTACAAAATGACGAAATACTTTGGGAACATAGATAAAATATTCAGCATCAATGTGCCAACCCTAAGGTTACAAGAGTCGTGAGTTGAATTTTTCGCCTTTGGTTGGTTAGAGGTTGCATTTCTATCCCCTTTGCAAGGATTGAATTGCTATAAAGTTTATAGAATGTGGTATCTGCAGATTCTTTTGCTTTAAGAGTGTTCAAACTAACTTTAATTGTTGTCCATCAAGTTGTGGAGAGTCAATTTGGAATTTAATTTGGGACAAGTAAATTTGCAAACCCCAGATTTATTGAGTGCATATAATGCTAAAGAGTGACTTCCACCTTCACAGATACAGGCTGCAACACGATTCTGTTACTGAGATACTTTCGCAACGCATTAAGTACGGTAATCAACAAATGAAAGAGATAGAAAGGATGTGCCAACTTAACTAGTTGAAATGCAATCTTGATCATCAACCGTGGGAGAAAGATGCACTTCCAGGATGGACTAATGAGCCTCTGGCACTAATACTAGTTCAATCCAATTCAGAGTAAGATAATCTATAACAATCAACTCAAACTCTATGCCAATTGTATAAGTTTGTCGGTAAACAAAAATCCTCACGTTTGGACTTCCAATCGCTGCTCTTACAAAAGGGACACAAGCGCCCTGACTGAAGATGGATCTATGGATAATTCAGTCCCATAGCGAGTGAGTGAAGTCGATTTACCTCAATACATTGTATACAACCATCAATTCGTCACGTGTAAGTCGACCCTTCTTGATGCATCTTCCGTTCATCTCATAGGCAATCAGCGTGAAAGAACTCAATTAGGTTCAAAACGGCCAAAACGAATGGCCCAAATGCTTCACCGCTTCGGTACTTAACCCAATCATAATCAAGGACTACCTGCGATCGTAGTTTCAACCTCGCAGAATCAAATCCCAAAGTTTGTCACCTAGCATGCACCGTCAATCATGCATGCCTGTGTTGGATACTTGCATATCCACGGGCAAATTTTCCTGCCAATATTTACAGTTTTTACTGGGCTCTGACTGCTGCCCTCCCGAGTCCTCATTAGGCCAATGATCGCAACAATGTACACGGTGAACCCACTAAACCCACACACAGATAGCCTTGATAACTCTTGGTACATCGTCCACACGACGAATTGAAATTTCAACCGTGAATAAGGAAAAAATTTCTATGATTCATCTCATCGAATCATGTCCCAGATAGTTTTGGACTGCTGAAACGCAGACATGTCTGAGGAATCAATAGTAAACTCTTTCACATCCTCCTTGTCCAACAAAGCTGTTTCTTGATTAAGGCGGGTCACAGCATTTGAGATGAATCTAGGTGCCTCAAATAGACCAACAATAGGAGGGACAAAAACTTAACTAACAAGAGAGTTCTCACAATTCAAATGAATCATTTTGTTAAGAACTAGAAGAAGAGGGAAACTGAACAAAAAATATGGGAACACACAATAAGAGTGAGCAAAAATGAGGCACTCGAAGCAATCCAAAATATAAAAACTGATTGGATACTGCCAGCGAAAACTTGCGTCTGTGACAAATCGGGGATGATGCTTGAGATCGTTGAGAACAATGAGAGCTCATTCCTACATTCACATAAATACTGTCAAATGATATGAAATTCTTTGATGTGTAATAAAGAAAAACTAGTTCTTCACCTCAATCAAATTGCTTGCAATCAATTAAATAAAGCATTCAAATATACTTACTTAAGTTGAACCTCCTCAGCCGCAAGGGACACAAGAGTCTGCTTCTGGGCTTCAACAGACTGTAGCTGCTCTGCCAATCCATCGAGATGCTCCTCCATTGATGTGGACGCTCACAAAAGCCAATCCACCAACCGTCAGCTTCTTCAATCATTGGAAAAACCACTCCACAACTCACTCGCCGCAATCTCAAAATTTAAACCCCATCATAAATATAAACGAAATTACGGACTCAAGCGATACCTCTGACGGGAAACAGATAAAGAGGAACATGGGATACGATTCTAGAATTAATAAATGTCGCACCCCTTCGTCCAACGTAGAGAAATGGTAACCACAGCCACTAGATGATTGTGAAAAACTTATCTAGCAGTAGCTCGAGCTTTCTCCTCTTCAATTCGAGCTTGGGCTAAATTATTCCTCAGCGCCTCCAGCTCTTCATCCTTCAAGTTTGACTTCTGTGCATTAAGGATACGCTGCTCCTTAGCTTTCACCTTTTCACGCAAACCTGTTTGTTCCCGGTTGATTAGGTTAAACATCGGTACCACATTCGGCGATTGTGCTTGTTTCAGACCTAATAGATGGAGACAAGTAGACGCATTTTGCCACTATAATGCTGGACTGAGCAATCCGAGAGCACCTGCACGGACCTAAGACTATTGTGCAATGAAATGAACCACGATTTTTTTTAAACTAGCAAGAAGGGTCATTAGCAGCGGAGTGACAGTTAATAAGAGAAGATCCCTGGCAATTCGCTTCAACCACAGAAGGAGGACGCAGTACACAAACTCTAAGCAGAGTTCAGTTGCAGCCTTACATATGTGTAATTTATAATTACTTTTACACCTGGGGAAATTTATAGTTTGGAAACTCAATTGCACCTTTCCTCTAGCCAATATTTTAATCTAGGGAACGCCAAATCTACTGCTTTCTTGTTTAAAATATGTGTCTGCTTGAATGTAACTGTCTGCTAGATTTCTCTACTAAAGACGGACTGAACAGTGTAAAGGCGACACAATACGCTCGTCGGTGTCATATTTTCCCTCTATGAATGCAGTGAACTGAAAATGACACAGAAAAATTCCCAGACTGGAAGGAATTCCTAACTCAAGTGTAAGCTGGTGCCCAAAACTAAGATGGAAGTGCACGTGATCTAGTCACTCTCAGGAACAGCCATTTGTCCCAAATTATAAAGGTGTGAAGCGACAGAATACCATGATGTCGAAGACAAGCAAAATTAGCAAAATCGGCTACCGACCAGGAACAAGTGACGTGATATACTGGATGCAAACCTGCATTCCTTTCGGTTGACTTGGCAAATATTTATAGGCGATTGTAGATTTCGAGCGACTTGTTGAATTGGGTGAAGCTCATCATCCGTATTGATAACCGCACTAAGGCTGTCCATAAAAGTAACATCCTAGTAAAATTGCTACAACAAAACTCAAGCAGCGACAAAGAAATTACATCTGCGACTCGCCTATCCAAAAAACAGATAGAAAAGAAGTGTACCTTGAACGCAGTCCTGTGTTTCCTTTTGACTGACTTGGCACATATTGACAAGCGACCGAAGATTCTGAGCGATTTGTTGAATTGCATGAAACTCGTCTTCGGTATTGATCACTGAACTGAAGCTTTCCATAACCCCAATAACCTCTTCCGCTTCCTTCATCTCGCCTTCTAGATCCATGGCCTCTGTTTTTTCCATCAGCAGGATCCGAATCCCAATGCAACCTCACATCAAAGCAGGGAACAGCCTCGGCAATGCGTTAACTGAAATGACGAAACTAGAACCCTAGCATTAAACTCTAGGGAGAACTGAAAGCCAGTGGAAGCCGAAAAGTGGCAAGCGAAGTCCAGGAAAGCGGCATAGAGAAGTGAAGAACTACAAAATGAACAAAAGCTGATTGAAATTCCGTGGTCCGCGTGTGAAACAGAGCAAGGTGCGACAGAGGAAAAGAAAAGAATGGAGACGAGGAAACAGGGGCGACGAACACAAGCAGTTTGAATTCAAGCGGGAAAACGAAGACGAAGCACCGCTCTCCACAACGAACAGAAATCATCCGGAAATTGAATTGGATAGAACTTATTTTTCACATCCAAAAATTAACACCCAGCAGTTGCTCTTCTCTTGGTTTTTGGCTACTTATTAAACTTTTTCAAATTTGTTTTCGGTACAGAGCCAACAAACAATCAAACAAATAAACAAAGTTGTAGAGTTGCCATAAAATTGGTACTCTCTTTGTATAAAATCATTACCATCAATGAGTTGAAGTTGTAATGCTAAAAGTTATAAGGATTCATTAAAATTTAGAGTAGAAAAGAAACTCAGATTCTAAGATGTATTTTAGAATTAGAATAATAACGAATTATGTAATTAAACTTTTCAAAATTGCATTGAATTTAGAAAAGGTTTCTCTTTTTTGCATTTTTTAAAAATATAACACTACTAGAAAATGCATGTTTTATGACTACAAAATATGACTGCAATGAGTCAAAAAATCTCAAAATATGCCTCACGCCAAAATCACTGTAGATGATTCGGAACATGACTATGTCCAATCATTACCCACGAGTCGTATTGGACATCAATCATATTAGTAGTCATATATATTGAGAAGTATAATTAGCCATAATTAACCATTTTTTGCCAACGTGATGTATATATTGACTATTTGGGGGGGCTTGACTTTTTCTTGAGCTACCTGAGAAGAAGGAAAAAAAAACTATATGGAATATGATTCCATATAGTTATATTTTTGGTTGACATGGCATATGACTCCATATAGTCATATTTTTGGCTAATGTGGAATATGACTCTTGTAAGTCATATTTTTTACTAGTGTGAAAAATGACTCTCTCGAGTCATATTTTTGAATGATGTAAAATATGACTCATGAATTATATTTTTTACTAATGTGAAATATGACTTTTGTAAGTCATAGTTATAGTTGATGTAGAATATGACACTTGTGAGTCATATTTTCTGCTAATGTGAAAAATGACTCTCTCGAGTCATATTTTTGAATGATGTGGAATATGACTCTCATGAGTTATATTTTTTACTGATGTGAAATATGACTTTTGTGAGTCATATTTATGATTGATGTGGTAGTTTAGGTGGATGTGATTGGTAATTTATAACTGATTGTAATCAACTAATCATGTTTTAAAAGTGCAAAGTCACTTTTTAGCTCGCATAACTATGAGCATTATATCACTACAAGAGACAATCATGCAAGAAAAAATGTGACTTTCTTCAATGATATTTACTAGTCATTAATATAAAACATATATATCACAATGAAGCATTTAAACAAATCAGTAAGGTCTATTTTTCTTACAATAATGTAAAGATGGTTCTATTAGATTGTAAGTAGCCTTCAACAACTTTGTTTCAACTTTTCATGTTTGCATATATACAATTAAAGAAATAGGAGGTTAATTTTAAGTGAATGAACAACAAAGCTCAACTTTCAAAAACTTACAACAATACAAAATATGTAGTACAAGTTTAAAGTAGAAAGAATAACAATAATAATGGAGTGAAAAAAAAGGAAAAAATAGTAAGTGTTAAGAAATAACAACAAGCAAGACTTAAGATGCAAGGAGTTACAACTAAGAGACAACAAGAAATGAGAGTTAAAATGCAATCACAAGAAAACTAAAAGCCAAGAAGAAGAAAGAATTTTGATGCAACAAGAAGATACAAGAAGTATGAATTAAAGAACAAGAAAAAACAAAAATTAAAACACAAAAAGAAAAAAAAATTTGATGCAACAACAAGAAACAAGAAGCATGAATTAAAAAGCAAGAAGAATCAAGAGTTAAACTATGAACTAAAGAGCAACAAAAAACAACAACTAAGAAGCAAAATTAAGAAACAACAAGAAATAAAAGGCAAGAAACAACACAAGGTAAGGAAGAAGAGCCCAAAGAAGTGGCAGCTAGGGTTTCAAAACTTTAAAGAAGTGGCGGCAGGGTTTTCAAAACCCTAAAGAAATGGTGGCTAGAGTTTCTAAAACCCTAAAAAAGTGGCAGCTAGGGTTTCTAAAATCCTAAAGAAATGACAACTAGGGGTTTCAAAATCCTAAAAAAATACCAGCTAGAGTTTTAAAATCTTAGAAAGGTAATGGCTAGAGTTTCAACATCCTAAAATAATATCTTGACCATATTTTTTTGGATTGCCCATATTTTTTGAGGACTGCCCTAAGAAATATGACTGGAAATATAACTGAACTAAAAATATGACTGGGCACTTTTTCAACAATTTCCTTGCCCAAATTTACTTTGGACTGCCTAAAACAAAAGATGTAATCACTATGGAGATATAACTACAAAATATGACTCAAAAAAAATATGACTGTAAAATATGACTCCATATTTTCAAATATGTTCTCTATGGTTCCCTACGAAGTATTTGGTGTTTCCAAGGGCCATATATTATACACCCATGAAGTACAAGGTCAAAATATGATTGCGACTAGTTGCTAGTCATCCTTAGTTATTTTTGCAGTTATAAAACATGCATTTTCTAGTAGTGTAACTTCAAAAAAATCAATCATGGAAAAAATGGATGCTTAAATATCTTACATGGGAAGACTTCTAATCACCATGTCAATCAAGGTGGAGGCACCCATTCTGAACACTATATTCTAAATCAATCTTGAAAGTGGAAAATGAATTGAAATCATGCCTTAGGGCTTTAAAGGTTAAAACAATGTATTAAAACTTGCATAAAAATACAAGTCCTATACAAAATCTAAAATGAGTACCAACTTGTTTTTGATGAATTCAATTCTAAAACATATCTTGCAAGAAATTTGTTTGTTTACATGATTAATTCAAGTGGAAAATGTCCAAAATTTTGAAAAAATCCAAAGCTTTTATCCCAAATAAATATAAAATTCCATATCTAAATTTGTGGAAATTACATAAATGAATAAAGATACTATGGTAGAGAGTATTGTAAGCAAAATTATATAGAATTCACAAAGGGACATGAAGGATATAGAAATTCAAAAGATATGAAGAAAGTGATATGAAGGAAGTTTGAAGAAGAAAAATATTGTACAAAGTTATAGGGAATATGAAAATTTTGATCGCACCAACAAAAAAGAGGATCTTTTAGATGCAACTTATAGTAGGATAGCACTTCTACTATTGTTTAATGCTAAACAACCTTTTTTCTAGTTTAATCTCTAAAGTCCCATTGTCCCCTTGGGGGACAAAATGGATTTTGGGCAAGCTCCTAGTCTCAATATTTGTTGTAATTTTTTAATTGTTTTGTCAAGATAGAAAAACACATAAGCTTTCCAAAAATATAATTTTTATTTCAATAAGAGCTTGAGAGCAAAAGTTAGGGAACAAAAAGCCCTTTTCTTTGTTTGATGAGTAGAAAAAAAACTTCCAAAAAACTTAAAGTATAAAATTTTAAAAATTTATTCTCTGTAGATTATATTATTATGTACATGTAAAGCTTTAACTCATTCCATTTGGATTTGTTATCAAAAAGTTATGAACAATCTTGTTTGGGAGGCAATTAGAGCATCATTTCAAAAAAATAACTTGTAGAATTCATTTTTGACCTCAATTTTCACAATTAAAAAAAAAAAGAGTTTCACAAAGTTAAGATCTCTTGTTAAAACAATCTCACCGTTGAGATTAGTGTATTTTAATTCCATCTTAAAGCTATTAATAATTTAGATTTTCCTTCAATCTTGAACCTACTTCTACTTAACAATTTTTTAATGAATGAAAATTAAGTGTGTGTTTTTTTAATTTTTAATTTTTTAGAATCTCAACTCAATTATTTATCATATATAATTATAAATTCAAATCAATAGAGCAAAAATTATAAGTTATGAAGGTTTAAAGCCAAATAATGTAGTTGAGTAAGGTGCAAAAAAATTGTTTTCTTTACTTTTAGCACATGTATCTTGCAATCTACGAGGTCAAAGTTTGTATTTTTTGTCATACATTCTTATACTATTATGTACAAGATCCTATGGATACATATGAAAAAGAACTTTTTAAAAAAGAATTTTGCTCATTGCTATAGAAATGGCAGTTTTGAGTGGTTTTTGATGGAAAAGAGGCCTTGGGACTTTAGGGGTTAAGGGACAATTAAATATTAATCATTTTTATTGGATCTTATTGGCTTATAAAAAAAAATTGCAATGCACTTTATTATGGATTATTTGAACTTTGTATGAATAACTTATGAATTTTCAAAATATTGTCTCTAGATGTATTAAAAATCAACACTTCATTCTCATAGATTTTCATTTCCAAATTGTGTACATCTTATGTAATTAATGTATAGGAAATAGTGATTCTTTTTGGTTTGAAGGTGTATAATTAAGTCCAACAATTTTACAAACTACTTATTGTACCATTCATTTTTTTTCCATTATATAGAATACAATTGGTATTTTTAGTCATGTATAATTCACATTCAATTTTTAAACAATCCCAATCAATCCGAAGGTAAGTGCACCCATTACAAACCAAATGGGAGCAAGTCCATTGTAAACAAAATTATCCAACTTACTAGTCAGATTCAAATATAAATAAAGTGTTTTTTAGAGTGTTAGAATGTTTGGAATATACAAGTAAAATGTCCAAAATGTTATAAAAAAATTTCATCCATATTGCATTATTTTTTGAATATTTCAAAATTTTATAAGAATCTTAAAAAATATCATTTTCAAATTTGAAACTTTAAAATAAAAATTCATCAATTTGATAATTAAAGTAATCAAGTACAATCATAAAAAGATTACAAAAACAAGAAGTAATTGAAGAAAGACAAGTTGCCCATTTGAAAATGGGAGAATATGGAAGCAACTAGAAAGAGAGAACCTAAAAGTTGTCAAATGCAAGAGAATGTGGACATCAAAATGCCAATACCCTATAATGAGGAGTTTCACTTACCAAAACTCTTTACATGAGAAAATTGAAGTTCTTTTTGACATTGAGGTTCTAAATTCAAGTTCTAAATTGTACATCATTAATATTCCCTCCCTATCAAAATAAATTTAGTATTTTCAAATATACTTGCTCTAAAATGATCCCTCAAGAATCAAAAAGCAAACTCTAACTAAGTAAAGGTGATGGATTCAACCTCTAATTGTATAGCAACTCATATTAGCAAATCTCTTGTTGAGAATTTCCTAAAGGACATCATTGGAATTGAATACAAAAAACATCTTTGAAAGTCTGATGATCCAAATTACTAGATCACTTCCAAAAAGGGAGAAAATTTGTCAATTACATTGCTTATTTTGAACATATGCTAATCTAATGGGACTGAGTACAAGCTATAATTACTACACTCTCCCTAAAATAAAAACAACTTTTGCATCAATTTTGCCATTTCAAGAAAAAAACAGATTTCTTTCTAGATGGAGGGAATACTAGCTTCCATTTGACCAACAATGGACTCAACTGCACTTTTAAAAAATGTGATACTCCAGTTTTGGTGAATTGTTTTATTTAATAATGATGATTAATTGAAAAACGTTGATGCTGAATTCTTTTCGTTCGATTGAAAAGACTACATAGGAAACATCGTGCACACATGTGTCCTTCAAGAATCTTCAAAAAAATTCAGAAATTTCCTCTACGATTTTACGAATTTCAATTATTGAGATTTCAGTTCAAAAAAATTCAGAAATTTCCTGTACGATTTTACGAATTCCAGTTATTGAGATTTCAGTGTTAAGATGACATTGCCCAAAATTTGTAAAATAGATATCTATATTTTAACCCGGTAGGATTACTTTGTTAAAAATCAATACCCATGTCCCTTCTTTCATTCTCAAAGTGGACGCACGGTTAATGATATCTCCCCCCGATCAAACATACCAAGGCAGTGGCGGTAAAAAGTGACAATCGGGCCATAACGTTCAGAGATTGCATCATGGAATACCACATTTTGCTGCACAAATTATCTGTAGTCTATCAATGCAGTGAGCAACAATGGAACAACACATGGTTTGAGAACCCATCTTGAACAATGGCTGCAATATTAAAAAGTGAAAAAAAATTCTTCTCACTTCACCGCAACATGGCTAAACACAGTGTCCTCTGACTGGAAGGAAGGCTTCAATGGGAAGGTGCATCCTGAACGCTGGATGATGACATTGGCGGCGTAATTTCCGGCCCTCACACACTCTGAAATATCCTTGCCCAAGACCAATTGTGACAAGAATCCTCCAACAAACGAGTCACCTGCACAAAAAGAAGCATTGAGATCACAAAATGCCGAGCCGAGATAGGACAGCCTGAGACCAAACATTATCCACCTCAGAAAAGAGAATGAAGACGATCGACTAGAACTCACCAGCGGCGTTAGTGTCGACCAACTTCTCCTTTGCGATGGGGATGATGGGGAACTCAGTCACCTGGAAATAACCCACCATGAGACCGATTCTTCATGAGCAGAAAATATAGTGCTCTAATAAAGGTTCTAATTTACAGACTTGTGCATTGACAACGAAAAAGAAACGAATAATCACCTTGCCATCTTGAGCAACAATTGTGGGGTCGGTCCCCTGCGTAATAACAGCCACGCGCTTGTGCGTGCCGCTAGCTTTGGGCAATGCAGCCATCTTCACAGCAATTACCTTAGTGTCCTCTGTCTGCAGGAATGATAGGAAGAAAAGCTTATAGATCATCCATATTCCAAAAATAAATGCTGCATACTACCGACATCAGATAGAGCAAAAAGAACGAAGCAGATATATATGAGTTACTGGGTGACCTACCTCCCAGCCTTGAACCTCGGCAAATACCCTGGCCTCGCTCTCATTGCCAAAAATGAAATCCACATAACTGCAAGGAGAAGACAATACACATCGTTGGCAATGGAAGTTCGTTGCCAGTTTACTGTTTCAGTTCCGGAAGTCCGATATCCAAAGACAAAATATTAAGATGCTTGCTGCTTCCAAGATTGGAAGAACCACTTACGGGAAAACCTTCATAAGAGGGTCTTTGAAAAACTGGCAGATAAATGGAGCAGCCAAGTTGATCATGTAGTACTGCGACCATTTGAACATCACTTCAGTATAAGTATTAAGAAATTTTGGGAAGAAGATTCAAAAAACGATTCAACTGAAGCAGTATCGTAAGATCACACCACACAAACTGCAAGATAACACTAACCTTTCCAGTCTCAGCAGCATGCTTGGCCACAGTCAGCATAGACTCCGGTGAAACAGTAAGGAAGAAACCAGCGCTGTACAGAAATTTTGCCCTCTCCACTGCAATTGGACATAAGCCACGAAAGTCAAATACTATTAGATTGAGAAGGTAAAAGATCTAAAAGTATCTAGCCATTCACCGTTGGGATGAATTGTCGACATGAAAAACAACCGGTAGTCGTCAAGATACAGTAGTAAAGAAACTTGAAAGAGAGAAATTTGATAAGGAGCTCAGATAGGTAATGAAGGCTGGTGAAATCGTACCGCAAGCCCAGTTCTCTGGTTTCTTCAAGTGATCAATCTTGTACTTGTTGGCGGCTGATAGATTAGCTACCAAAGACCTGGTGTAAACACAAGTTTCATATGTAAGAATCTGCTGATTCGACATGACATGTTGATAGTCTCAAACCAAATGTTTGAAATCCACTAACTCGGTAACACAGGAAAAAAAACTAAACCCAACCCCTTAAGTACTCGAATCAAGAGTGTGGAATAACACCAAAATATTCGAAAACAGCTAAATAATTCAAGTGAGGGCGTGGTGACCCGTTACAGTACATATTACCTCTCTCCTTTCACCACAAGCACGCCACATGTTCCAGTGGGAAGCTCCTCGTCAATATCATATTGGATCTGCAGAAAAAGAAAAAGAAAAAATCAAGAACTGTACAACGAGTCGGAGAGGCCATTCGAGCAATTTCTCTGCTAAGGTAAAGGGTATCGATGGTGAAACACATCAATACAATTGCCAAACCAGGTAGAAACTTACATTGACACCTCCTTCAGAGGCGAGCTTGTACATGCGATCACCAAACTCGTCCTTTCCAACGCAACCGATGTAGCTAGTTGCCTTCGGTTCACGGAGCATCCACTGAACAGCCGAAAGACGGTTTGAAGTTAGCAAATATTAGTTCCACATGTTTGAATTCCATACGTCATCGAGCGCAAGAACCTCAGGAACTTCGATTCCAGGAGGCAATGAAAAAGACCTGGGATAATCATCACGTCATCTACATCAATATGATGACTATAACGTACCTGGGCAATCCTAATGGTATTCTGTGTTGCACCCCCTGCAATGTACTCAACATCAGGATTGGCAGCCAGTTCCTTGTACCTGCAATGCCAGCAGTCACATGAGCACGATTACGTCCTACAACATTGAATGAAACTTTTGACCGGAGCCTCTTGCAGACAGAGAACATCCCATATAACAGTCAAGCATATCCACTCTCCAGCATTGGCAGAGGCTAGGTATGTAACTGAACTCGGAAGACCTCTCAAAAAGAGAACTGAGGCTCTTCAGGATAGACTTTATCACTAAGAGTGCGATTCTGTTACATACATCGGCAGGTGCTTGTCTTCGGCAAGAATGGCGTTGTTCAACGTCAGATCATACCTGAAAAAGTAATGCAACAATATTAGTGATCGGGATAGAAATTCACCCAAAAGATTGAGAGGAACCGTCACTAATAAAAAATGCATACTATTACAGAGCTCAGACATACGTTCTCACAACATCGACGACATATACTTGTGGAAGACATTCTAAACCCGTTCCAGAGCTAAAAAGTCAGCTCACATTTTCTACAAGAACTCACTAGACAACAGTAGCGATGTCCCAGAAACTTGTAACCAAATAATGGCATTCACATCCACCTCAGACACTCGAAGGATCAGCATCAAGAATATCAAAAAGATCTGGAGATTTACAGGTCACTAACTGCAACTCCACGGGCTATTTCCGTTCAATCCTATTCAGATCCAAGAATTATTCCATCCACTAGTGTCGCGTGTGAAGACACAACACTATGCAATTAGCCTAATGCCAACGAAATGGCATTCTAACTCGACAGATCCACGCGATCTATCAGCGAAGCACGACAATCACCACGTTTTTACGAGTGCAGCAATAGTAACCAAACGAAAACAGGGTGGTAGCACGGTAGCAAAGTAAGGAAAACTACGGCAGCCAACAATAGATTCTCTGAAATGCAGCTTCACTTTGATCTTTCACCGAAGTAATCCTCACCGTAGACGGTTCTAATCCTATCCTTGCGTAAGCCCTTAGAAATCAAACAAAAACAGAGAGCTAATAGCACCGTAGCAGGCTAAGAAATCGAGGACGGTTACCAACCTCGGATTACGTGAAATGCAGCTCCAGTTACAAATGCACATCCTCAAAAACCAAAAAAAAGCAAAAAAAAACACGAAAAAGTTACAAGAAATAATAATGCACGTCAACATCCTCCAGATGCAATTCCGAGGACGCAGATGCACAGTGAGAAAGTATTAAACCAGAGAGAGACAGAGAGAAGAGACGAAAAGAGAAGGGAAGTTCCGAAGGGGTTTACGAAGGTATACTTGGTAAGGAAAGCCTCGTCGACGACACATGAGATGTCGAGCAGGGGGTTTCCCATCCCCAAAAGCACTCCCTCGGAAGCCATTGTTGCGAGAGACGGGAGACGAAGACGGTGGAATTGCGGGTGCGGCGGATCTGAGCGAGGAGAAGCTTTGCGAAGCAGCGGCAGACAGACGCCCACAGCAACAAAACGCAACGACAACCAGCACGCACGGGAACGTGAGGCGCAATGGCTGGTTCTTGTACCTAATGTGGAGACGAATGGTGGATGAATGTACGGTACTTTATCATCCATGGAGTGTCGAGTTCCAGGCAACACTGGTACTCGTTTCAGGAGGAATCACCATCGCAGGCGGAGTTCATTGAACTCCTGAATGGTTTTGGCAAACGTACTGAACTTTTTTTTTTAAAAACTCACTGAACTTCCTTCTCCACTCAAAATGGGGAATACAAAAGTTTAGCAAGTTCATAACATTCAATAGTTTGTAGCTAAGGTAGAAGTATTCATTCTTGTGAATTTGAGCAATTCAACATAGTCGCTAGAAAAAATATTTTTGCAATATTATCAATTGAAATCACAAATTTAAAAAAAAATAAAAATTGGATAAGGCATCTACTATTGTGAATTTTTAAAGGAGAGCTCTCTAGGACACCTAAAACAACATTCGAAAGGTATGTACAGACCTGGGATTGGGGAGGAGGGGCTATTGAAAGATAAAACAGGTGGAAGTTGGTCAAAAAATATTAAAGAAATATAATTCGTGAAGTGGACGTTCATGGGAGATTCTTGTTGTCAGTTTTACAGGAAGTGCTGACAGGGGTGTTTAGATTTGATGGGTAACATTAGTTTTTTGATAGTTAGCACCGAAGAGAGAGGCTACGTAACAGTAGTTAGTTACACTATATTGGCAGTTGTATTTTGTGAGTGGGCCCTGAAGGGTCTCATAAGGGCTATTGCTCATTTGTGTTTAGTTTCTATGCCTCTGAACAGATCCTTGGCGCACATTTTTCAATTTCTTTGATATTGAATGATGTATTCATTTTCTTCTTCTCTATATAGTGGCACACTATGGTTGATCTAGTGTTTGCTATCCTTATGGCCACTACTACACTAAAAATAGTAATAGTTGGTGCGCGAGTTGTTTATACTACGAAATCGGACACTAGAGTAGAGCAAATGCCATGAAATGTAGTGAAGGTGCCACAAAGAAGCCCGGAAAGGAGTTTAGAAGCAGGGCTGAAGCACCTTGTAGTTGGAAACCATGCAATTCCAGCAACAACATGAGACGGGTATTCATCCTACATTCACTAGAAGAAAACTACATTGCCCACGCGTTTAAACTGCATTGGGAACAACCAAATCATGTCATATGGATTTTGTTGAGATCCTAATTTTGAACACTAAATTCTGCATTGGAGTTCAGTTTTCAATTTAACGTTCTGCGTTGGAATGCATTCCAACGTAGAATGTTACGTTGAAAAATACACTCCAACACAAAATTTCAACGTTCAAAACTAGGATCTCAATAAAATCCATATAACATGGTTTGGTCGTTCCTAACGCAATTTAAACGAGTGGGCAATGTAGTTTTCTTCTAGTGATTTGTGTGGGGGGGGTTCCCCTCCATAAGTGGTGCATTTTGCTGTGAAGTGGTCACCACAATTAGTATGCCTTGAATATTGTAGGGTTTGCTTGGTCATTTTAGTAGAATGCAGTTACTTTGTACACATGTAGTTCTCTCAATGCAACAATGTCCAAGATACTACTAATTGCATAGCTATACACTATATTGCCCATTTGCACAAAGAGATACAACAAGCCTTCCCTGATCTTGTCCTTCCTCTATTTCTCTCTATCCATGTTTGTTCAATTTTTCCTCTTCATAAAGAACTAGTCCTCTTTTCTAGTTGATTTCTTGTTGTCTATAACCTTGTACCATCTACTAGCACTTGTTCTCCTTCTTCAATGCCTTTTGCCGTTCCATGTCCTAACATCCTTTTCAATGTCCTTGCAACAAATGGATTTATTCAATCTCATCTTCAATGATACTGCTAACAATGTCCCTTTTACTTGCTCACTACTTCTCTTGCTTTTGTTAATCCATCAACAGTTGCAACTCTGGACAAAACAAGACTCCAACACTGACAACGATATTGACGGCATAGCCTTCTCTGACATGCCTGACAGCTCTACAATACCTCCTAAAATCGTTACTCATGCTACTCTACATTCCTAGCACTTGTGGAATTGTTGTGGTATTCTGGATGGAAACTTGGAATACTAGATTAAGCCTAAATCAACCACTTGGTTTTCCAAATTCTTCTTGGACCAATATAATGACCACAAATGAGTTAAGATGTTCCACCTCTCCAAACTTTCTGTTTTCTCATTGGTTGAGCTTCTTCGCCCCTTAATCCAATGGCAAGACACTAAGTATCAGTTGTCTATCCTTTTTATTATGAGAGTTGCTTTTACTCTCTTTAAATTAGCTCATAATGTAAGCTTGTTGATATACAATGAGATGTTTGCCATGAGGAGAAGTTCTATGTCACTACTTCTTTGAGATGTTGTCCACGCCATTAATGTTGTCATGTGTTCCGAAATCTCTTAAGCTTCGCAGTGACTGCTTGTATGAAATGGAGCATCGCTTCAACGAGCATTTTAGTATACCTGGAGTGGTCAAATCTATTGATGGTACACATGTTCCTATTTCAAAACCAAATTGTGGTCCTACTAATTATTATTACAAGGAACTACACAATAATCTATGGAATGAAAGAATTAAGTCTTAAAGTTTCACTCCTTATGTGCTCAGTGATTCGGAAAATCCTCTTCTCCCATGGCTCATAGTTCCTCATTGTGGCCACAAAAACCTACCTATTGCTAATGCTTTGTTCAATACAAGACTACGGTAGGGACATAGAGTAGTGGAAAATGCATTCACGTTGCTCAAACAAAGTTTTTGTGAGCTACTACTAAAGTTAGATTTGCATGTCACTTTCATTTTGGACGTGATCATGTGTTGTGCAATTTTGGACGTGATCATGTGTTGTGCAATTTTGCACAATTTCATGTTGAGGCAGTCACATGCGGATATGGAACACTTGTTCAATGTTCTTCGCACTGAGTAATTCAACAGTGATTTATTATCATAGAACACTGTTACTAGCGACGAGATAGACAATAACATTAATGAAATTGACATAGAGCAAGTTGCGTCAAAACAAAGAGACCTTGGCATGTATCTTACTATACAACAATCCGCACACTTGAAGAAGTACAAGTATTGTACAACATGATGCACATATTCTTTACAAATTTATACATTTTTTTATTTTCTTCTTTTCTACTTACAAGCAAAACTATACTAAAACTTTTTTATTACTAGTGGAAGTGCAAGTCTATAATGTCCAACAAAATAGTACAATAACTTAGTCCTGTGCATGCACTAGTAGAAAAAACAGTGACCATGTCAACAAAAAATTAACAAAAAAGTGTTGAGGGCGTTTGTATTTGTGGTCACGTTGCCTTGAACAGTACCTAACAAAAAAATTGTTGTCCATTTTGTTATGGTGGTCAAATCAGAAAAAAAATAATATTAATTCATATTTAAATTTGCTCAATGAATGGCTGCCACATAGCAAGCCAAGAACCAACCTAGTGCAAACTGCCATATAGGCCAAAAACAACACATAAACAAGACCAAAAATTAGACTTTACAATTTAATTAGAAGAAAGTTAAACTTTACAATTAATTTAAGAGACACTACAACAAAAGCAGTGTTTTATGACTGCAAAATATGACTGCAAGCAGTCGTAAAATCAGAAAATATGACTGACTCCAGTCGTTTACGACTGTTTGCAGTCATATTTTGTAGTCATAAAACACTGCTTTTGTTGTAGTGAGACAAGTTTCTTAGAACTTAGTATTTGGTAATAGAAGAGAGGTGACTGTAATGATAGAAGAAAGAAGAAGACAAGCTCTTTATAGAAATGTGGTGGTAAAAGGTAGAACAAATCATATGGGATATGTGAATTAAGACTATGAATGATTTATATATCCCATATGGTTTGTTTTGACCTGTTATCATCCAATTTGTATAAAGAGTTTGGCTTCTTCTCTCTTATATCACTAGCATGTGAGAGGCATGTCTTCTTAACATAAAAGTGTTAACTTTTTTTTGTTGATTTAGACGTTGTACTATTTGAATCAACAAAAATTCAATGACCATTTTGTTAACTTGTTCAAATCAAGAAAAAATTGTTAAAACGATCAATACAGTATCCTAGTTAACAAAAAATTGTTAAATTTTTGTTGACTTGAACACCATTTTTTAGTAGTGATGGTACAGTTGCAGGAATTGTAAAGAAAGGCGGTAAACTACTACTATAGCACTTCCAAGTCGTCAGCATCTCGAATGACAATTGACTTCAGCGACAATGGATGTTGTAGCATAGTGTCGATGGACACTTGTATAAATAGAGTTGGAACTACAAATGGCTCCACATCCTAAACTTTTGGTCTTATAGTGTATGGTCTTGTAGTTAGAGTTGTGGTTAGGTTGGAAAGACATTCTACCACCTCCCCTTGCTTAAGGATGCATTGTCATTTGTCAATCTAGAATTTTCTCACAGCCATTGGTCTAGCAATTTTTGGTACTCTATTTGCTCTGAAACAATCTACAACTACACTTGTATTTTTGTCTACTTTAGCTCTTTGCTTGAATCTGTCATATTCTTCATTTGATTGCTATTATAGTGCTAGTAGTTTTGGTAGCCTCTACAATGACAATGTATCTAGATAAGCTCTTCTATCTCACACCTGTGTTTTGAGGACATTACTCACTTGTAAAGTTGTTTGTGTCATTGGAGCTCAGAACTTGCGCTGTGACACTTGGTAGTAAAAAAGAGAAATGTTGACTTGTAGGTGTACTGACGAGAGTCTTGCCACTTTTGTTATGTCTAAGTCCTCCTACAAGTAGTTGCGTCCTAGATATCGGCGAGAAGCCACTAGATGTGTATTCCAACATAGCCTCCGTAGCTGCTACTACATCCACAACGTCGTTGTTCTCAAAGTTAGTTGAATTGTCCTTTCCTTTCTCTTGTTTGTTAGCAATCGGATGGCAGTAGTTCTTGTCTTCTCTTGCTTGCAGATCTCGGCAATGTGGCAGGTGCATTCTCGGACATTGGCCGTACCAACAGTGAAGGCTACGAAAAATGTCCTCTGACAGTAAATGCAAAAGTCCCTCTGCCTTCTTTTCAACAACAGTTATGGTCCAATAGTCCAATACATTCGTCACGCTTCTAGCTAAGAAGTCTGCCATGCACTTGTACTTAGGTATTATCTAGTTCCATTTACTTTTGTAAATAGGGCCATCTCTAGAACAAGGTGAGACTCTAACTCTCATTACCTGCACACTAATGCAAAGACACTTTGTAGAGTCATGATTCATTAGATCACGTGCATCAACTACGTCTAATTCCTCATTGAATAGTTGTCGCTTTGCTTCAATCAAAGTTGAGATTTCTTGAGGCAACTAATTGGGCCTTCAATCTTTTTAGGCTCGTTTAAGTGGGGTCGAAGAGGCTTTGATGCTAACTACGATGGCTGGTACTAGCACTGATAACACAGAAGTTGCTCGGATGGCAGTGGACCGAATAGGTTCACCTAACGTCCCTGTACAATAGCAACAATTTAGGTATTTAGCTTATGAACATGGAGTCTCAACGCGATGGACCGATGGAAATTGTATTGTCAATGTACAACAATTGTTCCACATAGAGGTATAGTATCGAAGAATTCAGTCTACGTAGAACTTTGTAGTCATAGCTAACAACAACTATATACAAATCAACAAAGAGAAAAAAATCAGTCTCACAATGTCCATGGTCCAAACGCTAGCTATGAATGCTTTGTCGTTTCCTTTCTATTAGCAATACTTATTAGATTGTCGGAGTGTGTTCATTTGTTTTATAGATTAGGGTGCTATGACGAAAAAAATCTGAAAGATACAGATAAGTGAATAGTACCTACAATTGCAGCTATTGCTCTAGTTGCTTGAACATGGCAAATGTTGAGTTAATGATCCATTTCTGTTTACCTGCACACAATGATCATAAGGAATTAGTATTTCCAACAAGTACAATACATGTCAAAGAAAATTAGGTCACTATGCCATGTATGCCATGCAGTCAACAATCACCAACTTAATCACTGTAAAAACTACGTAGATAGTATAAATTTGCCAAAATAGAAATCTTCAACTATGCTCTACAATACATCTAGCAAGCTCTTCTCCACAAAGTTTATATGTCAAAAAACCTTCGTGTTTTTTACTACCATTGTTGTCATTTATTACACTACGTCAATGCTATCGCTATTCACTTCGACGGGGTCAAACATGTACAATAGCAGTTGTACGTATTTGTAAAATGCGGAACAACGTAGTTACCCTCTAGGACTCCTATTAAATTGGAACCACCGCTCTTTCACAATGCCACATAAGTGTCCACACAGAATTGACATTTCTTAATGTACGGCAGTGCAAACAAGCACTCAGTTTTCCTTCCAGTATTAACTATAACTTTGACCTATAACATTAGGTATAGATTGGCCTTAATAAAGTTGCCTTGATTTTGACACGGAAATCTAAAAAAATCAACACCCACCAACTACAATTAAACATGGGGATGGTGTCAAGGTACTTTGAGGGACACTTTAAGGAAACTCTTCAATGAATTAATGAAGACATAGACTTAAATGGGTGCCTCTACCTTATATTGTCCTTCCCCTAGTAGAATGATTTGAAATTTTTTACATCCCATCAATAACTATGGGAACTGATGACATTAAGTAAGAGAATGGTTCTTCTACTACTATACTTGTTCTACTATTATACCGATATTATAGCTCCTACAAACTTTAGGTGAACTTCATGGATGAAGGATTCAAGGGGGAAAAAAAAAGGCAACCTCTTTAGAGGTATTAAATGTTATGTTTGTTGAAATCTTGACCCCCTATTATGGGTATCTTGAGAGGATTTTTTTCTCTAGTCAAATCATTGACTAGTAGAAACGAACCCTTTTTAGTTAATTATGGATCAAGAAAAAATTTGGCAACAATTTGACGAGTCACATTTGATGGATTTTTTTAGGCTTGAAAATGATCAAACTATCCGCTAGAATTATCAACTCAACACCCAAAAACTTGGGAAAAAAAAGTGAAGTTGAAGATAAATGTTACTATTTTGCCCTTGGCTCTACTAGCTAGGGATGTCATGAAGCAAAGTCCTTAAAATCACATTGTTATAACTTGAGTCATTGCTTTTCTAAGTGTAATTAAAGGAAGGAATAATCATTACTACTCCAAATGCAACCCCAACATTTGAACTCCAAAACAACACTATTAACATATGATGAAAACAAAAGATATTGATGACATGAGACGGATGCAATCAAAACATGGGAATTTACTAGAGTCTAGTGTTGATTTTTGATAGTTACACCTACAAACAATACTTAAAAATTTCATAATATATTCATACTATGTCCAAATAATGCATGCTAAAGTGTATTGGAATCCACTTTCGCTTGCTAAGGAGATCCAACAAAAAAAACAATTTATATTGAATGATAGTAAATGTGCGCGTATGCTATTCAGTTAGCGATGGTTATGGGTTCCTTCCCCTTCTTTCCATTAGCTTATTCAACTCTGAATTTGGACGTAAGGTGGAACTACCCAATCCACCATTTATCCAATTCTGCCACCTACAAGTTCTTCCCATTTCCGTCACTAGCCCATCTATTACCACAATCTTACTAATCCATTATCATGATGGCAATGCATTGGGAAGCAGACACATCATCCCACGTTTCAACAATGGTATGATCATGCTTCAACAAGGGTCTACTCACAGTTTAACATTTCAACTTTGAAAAATCACAAAAATTCAATTCTTGTCGAAATGTCTTCATTCTTTTTTGCAATTGACTTCTCTCAAACAATTCAATCTCTGAAAAATATGAGAGCTGACAAATAGCTTCTCCAAAGCAATGTACGGGGAGTACCGGCATTTAGTTACAAGCTAGCCGGTTGATTTTGAGAATTTCCGAATGAGGTAGAAAAGTTTAGGAAGTGGTTCCGAATGAAAAAAGGAGATTTTCAGAAATGGACCGGTCAAGAAAAAAAAATTCGGCTATTTTGCCGTCCGCCCTAGGAATATGTAGGAAATTACCAATTTATATGCCTTTTTTACGGCAAGTAACCGACCGGGTACATGCTTTTTCGGAAATTTTTTTACATTACATAGTGCATAGTAAAGTAAGTAGGTAAGTGAGTTAATGATACTGACTGATTTGTAAATTTTGCGAAAGTGAAAATTGAAAAATACTCGTTGTGCTTATTTGTAAGGCTGTAACCTGCTTAGTGTGCTGCGATTGTCAATCAATCACACACAACTAACACAAGGCCGGCGCTTCTGAACTGGGGTCTACTCAAGGGTTTAGGGTTTAGCCGTTTAGGTTGTTTTGAAATTTGGCGCGCTTACTGTTGCTCACTGCCTCTATGCCTCACTCAGACACTCACTCGCTGCTCATTGCCTTTGTGCCTCACTCACTCGCTGCTCATGCAATCAACATTCAGAAAAAACAGAATTGCGTGAAACTCTGTGACTGCCACTTGTCGCCTACAGCAGCCTCTCGCCCGCTCTTCGTGCACTCGCAAACTCGATCGGGATTGTGTGTCATGCAGGTTTGCATGAAATTCACCCTCGCTAGCTGTCTAACTCACTCACCTCGCTGACTTCTCAGGCTTCAATTTCGTGATCAATTTAGGGTTTCGTGAGCCATCATCATTGCTGCGGTATCGGGAGCTATCGTAACTGTTGCGGTTTCGGAAGCAGCGTGACTGCTGCGGTTTAGAGAGCAGCATGACTGCTACGGTTTCAGGAGCAGCATGACTGCTGCGATTTCAGGAGCAACGTGACTGCTGCGATTTCGGGAGCATCGTGACTGTTGCGGGTTTTGGGAGCACCGTAACTGCTGCGGGTTTTGGGAGCATTGTGACTACCTGCGGGTTCGAACGTGTTTTGCAAATCAGGTACGTTTGTCGCCTTCTCCTTTATCTTCATGCACTGTGAATTTTGTGTAGGTTGGTTGCATGTGTTTTTGAACCCTTACATTTCTGAAATCTGCTTCCCTGTTTTTGGAGTGGGATGATCACATGCTTAGCTGTTATCGTTTCCTAAGCTTGTTCTTCAGTTTCTCAAATTGTTTGGTACCTGGTTTTCCGCTGAGATGTGTGGTAGTTTCCATGGCAAAGCGGCAGAGGAGCATCCGTGCACTACAAGAGAAACGCGTCCTAATTGACAAAAATTAGCCCGTCCTAATCTACAGAAAATTGACAGATTTTTGTCAATTAGGACAAAAAACTGTCCGAAATGACAGAAAATTGTCCTAATTAACAAAAATCTGTCAATTTTCTGTAGATTAGGACGGGTTGATTTTTGTCAATTAGGACGAATTTCTGTCATTTTGGACAGGTTTTCTTGTAGTGGTGACAGCTACTTTGCCAAGTCGAGGGAAAAGGACTCAGACGAGTTTCCATCCTCCACCGAAAGCTCCAGATCGAGCGAAATTGCAGGTACAAATCCCCTGCTCGACATACGCCAAAGAAGGTTCAAAAAACTGCAGGTACATTTTACAAACCCCTTGCAAAATTCCCTGCTTTGTGTAAATTGTTGTTGTCTGTCAAGGCTCCGATCACTACTACCATGTACCAGGATGAAAAAACTTGCGGTGATTTTGTTTGGTGCCTTTCTGTTGTAATCCAGAAGCAGATTCTTTGTAGGGTTCGAAATTCACGTTTCTTTGGCATTATGATTGACGAGTCGACAGATATTAGTGCCACGGGCCATCTTGTCATGTTCGCAACCATTGTAAAAGAAGGTTTGCCGCTTATTGTTTTCCTAGGACTATTGCAATTGCAGGGCAAAAAAAAGGACGCTGCCACCATTTTTGATTGTGTCATCTCTCAATTGCGGCTATGGGGTCTTGATCTTAGTAAGTTTGTGGCCTTCGGCAGCGATGGAGCAAGCACGTTAGTGGACTCCCAAGGCGGTGTTGCAACACGGATAAAAAATGAGGTGAACCCGTTCCTTTTGTCTTGTCATTGCGTGGCTCACCGAACTAACCTTGCAGCCCTGGATGCTTCCAAGGCACCGGATTGTAAGGATTTGTCTAATGAAATTGATTTGTTGTTGAATTCAATTTCTTCCTTTTTTAATAAGTCTAGTAAAAGAAAGCAGGGGCTCACGGCCTTGCAAGAGTAGTTGTTTGATTCTAAAAAAACAACGAAATGGTATCATAAGATCCGTTGGTTGAGTTGTTGGCAGTTAGTCACAGCTTTGTGTGATTCACTTGAATCAATACTTATCTTTTTCAAACAAATGGACGGTAAGGATGCAAATCAGGCAACTACTGTGTTAGACAAGCTAGGGCAGTTTAAGTTTGTTTACATCTTGTTTTTTTTTGCTAACATTCTTCACTCTCTAGCTATGTTGTCTAGGATTTTCCAACTGAAGTTTGTTGATGTCACAACAATAGGTAGTATTGTTCACACTGAGATTGCTCAAATTCGCATGATGTTTATTGTGGACTCATGTGATTTGAATGCTGATGTGTTCAACGAGTGCACTGGTTATCACGTTTTGTCTGACTATGGTCCACATGGCGGTTACCTGCGGAGACTGCAGTCTCAGTTGAAAGGTAATATGTTTCATGATTTTCAATTGCAGCGATCCAGGTTGGGTTCTGACCTTTAGGAAGCATTGGCATTTCAAAAAAACTTTGCTAAGGCAGTTTGTGCTGGCCTAGATGCACGTTTTAAGGATAATGATGTGATTTCTTGTTTCAAAATCCTAAATCCTTCTAACATGCCATCAAAACAAGTGGGCTTGCAGAATTGGTGCATTGCTGAATTGGAGACTCTGCTGCAGCATTATGGAGTAGACCGGTCGCACTTAGGTTTTTCTCTCCCTCCTCTTATAGATCAAGCAGTTTGTAAGCGTGAATTCCTTGCCTTCAAACTCCAATGCACCACGGAATGGAGAGAAAAAAAATTCAGGGATTTGTGGGCATGATTATTTGAAATCACGCTTTACAAATCCGGTATCCCAACCTTCTTGTTCTTGCTGAATTAGCTCGTGTGCAATGTGTTTCCACAGCAACTTGTGAGCATGCTTTCAGTGTGCAAAATTTGATCAAAACTAGAGTTAGAAACAGGTTGGGCATCAAGAACTTAGAAGCAATGCTGCGAATTGCACTAGAAGGCCCTGAAGAGGAGATAGACTATATTATTAGTGATGCCATTCCTATTTGGAAGAATGACACAAAGTATTGGTTTTTGTTTGCTAACCCATCTTCTTACTTGAATTCTCCAAATGGACCTAGTGTGAGTGATGCATCTTGTCCGTCCGGTGCTCTTCCTCTTGATACTGACAGCAGTGGTACGCAGCTTTCTTGACTTGCAAAACTAACCATACTAACAAGCCTCCGGAAAATACTTGGACCCTTTTGGGATCCTTGTATTTTCTGAAGGCTACATCCTTGGCCCTAAGATGGTAGGGGCTTTGCCAGGTTCAACTCCTGCCAAGGATACTTTAACTATAAAAAATAAGAAGTGAAAGCCAAATACACTTCAAAACCAAAAAAATGTTGAGTGAATTAAAATCCACCACCAAAATGCAAAACCGGCCGCATTTTAAACATTTAGGAAAATGGCAAATTGAAAAAAAAAAAAGTTGTCGGCTAATTGCCTAAATCCTTTAGGAAATGGGGGATGAAAACCGATAAAATTTACATCCTTTAGGTTCACTTCCGGATAAAATTTGAAAAATCCGAGTCAGCTTGGAGAAGCTCGGAAATTGTCCGTTTTCTGTACAGAACTCCCCTGACTGTGCAGTCAAGTTGTTGTGTGTCATTTCTGACCTTCAGACTATTAGATCAGCTGACATTGGAACATGAAATCATTGAAAAACTCATAGGCTTTTCAGAAATTGCCGAACGACCTTCCGCATTCAAGTGGTCAACCTAGGTCACTCACTCAATCACCGTCCATGCCTTCCAATGGTGGCCTGGTGGGGATCAAGACGAACTGGGATTTGTTTTATCAATTGCATTCTCAATGAGGTAGAAGCACCACTAGGCGATCATTTAAGCAATTTTGGAGCACATGGCAAGGAGTATGAGGTGGTGGAAAATTTTCCCATGTAGGAAGATAGGAAATATGAGGATAGCAAAATTTTCCAAATTTTATTCTCAAAATTGGAATTATTGTGAATTTTGGGAATCTAAAAGTGCACTTCACCAATAGCCAATGTTTAAAGTCTTTCAATTCTAATCATTTAAGAACTACTTTGCCACTCACTACTTCTTACTTTCTTGCTCACTACTTTGAGACATGTGTCATAACCTCAATTAGGCCCAATCTTGAAAAGGACCAAAAAAACCCCATCCCAAGCTTGAGTTCCAACCTAAGGTTGGAAAAGTGCACCCTATAGGTTGGGTACTAGGCGTGGTTGATAATTGGTGCCTCAACCTTAATACATGTAAAGAATTTATGATTAGTCCCATAAGTAGATTTCATGCACCATTGATTTGGAAAGGATCATAACTTACTAGAAGGTCTAGTTTTGTAGACAAATCTAAATGTCAAAAAGTGTTTGTAAGTTGTGTGGGAAATCACAAAGGATGATATGGAAGGGAATCAATTGAAGACCTTACTAAAAGACTCTTGATATTACTTTTGTACAATACAAACGCTTTATTAAATTAATGATTCAAGAAGCCCATCTTCTCAAGCATGTTCTTTAGTTAGCATTCAACTATTGATTCAAGAAAAACACTTAGGTAAAATGAAGTTTTGGTTTTCATCAAAGAAAAAGAGGCTTTGCATCATAAAAGCTATCCTAAGGAAATCAAGTAATACCATAATAAAAAAAATGAGCCAATGGTACATAGATAGAGCCTCTTCTAGTTTGTCTACTTGTTTTATCAATGATTGAAGAAAAAATTGGTGTAATTGACCATTGTTCCTATTATTAAATTGCTTGATTTTTGGTTAAATCTTGTTAGAAGTCAAAAAAGTATTCCAAATTCTCTTCTTAAGCATTTATTTGACATTGGATGAATAATTTTAAAATTTTCAAAGTGATGAAAATAAATGTTTCTAAAAATAATCCTAGACCCTCATCATTAGATGTAATTCATTTTAGGTAAGAATCTATAGGGATTAGTATAAAAAGGGGTGTCAATTAAGTGCAATTACCTTAAGAAGTTTAAGATATTGAAGTCCCAAGATAAAACTAGATGCCAATTCCCAATGTCTTTCAATAACCAAAATGCTTTTATACATTTTAGGACAAGCTCTTAGATAAAGTTTTGAGAAATTGACTACCTATAATTTCTCAAATAGCTAAAAAAATATATTTTAAAGAATAAAAAAACATTTCTTGATAAAATAGATCCATATCTACAAGGATTTTTTTATTCATTCCATACTAATGAGTGAGGTAATGAATTTTGTATTATAGGTAGTCAAAAAATGTCCCCCCCCAAAGTACTATGAAGTTCGTGTTTCAATTGAATTTTCATAATTTATAAAAATAAAAAATACATAAGATTTTAGATGATTTTCTACAACATTTTCACCTTTGAAAGTGGTCCATTTCAATTTCACGTTAGATATATCAACAATTCAATTTTAATGCTATCATATAAATCTTTCTATATAATGATTATTTAATTTATCTTTTCTCATAATTTTTTCTATGGAGTCCCAATTCAATTTTCTAATGTAATATCAGATTCTTCACATAGCAAAAGACAAGTATTTTTCCTTTAAAAAGTTTCAAAGTTGAAAGTTCACCTTTTGAAAAGGTTGGAGAAAGCTCATTGTACTTCTTTGAGCATTTTGATCTTGAAGATGGGCTCTAAAAAAATTGGTGGAGAAGTATGCATTCAAGTTAGGTACAAGATCCTATAGTTAAAAATTGCAAAAGAGATCACAAATTTGACCACTCCATCTTGTTTTCAACATGTGCTAAATAGTTGCAGTTGTTTTGAAAAAAAAAAAACCAATGAGCTTCAAAGGTTAAAAGACATAATTTAGGGCATCAGTTCTACAAGAATATTTCACACATCTTCATAATCTGAATAGACCCATAACATCATTCTCCAAGCCTGCTTCATCAAAAGGAAGACCTAGTTCGAACTGCACTGCGACAGACGCAAACATAAAAACAAAGAACTATGATTCCTCACTCATTCTTTCTGGCTACCACTCATTCAACTGGATAAGAGAGAGAGGAGTCATAGTTGAGTGAGTAATCATAATAAGGTAAGCCATCCTACTCTGCTCTGTGTCACTGCATAAACGTGGAAAATCAGCTACAGTGATCTAAGTGTAAGGCACCTAATCTCAATAGCAATGAAACGGACGCCTGCATTGTAACATAATCTCAATCTTGCAGCCAGTACCACACAGACGTAGTAATAAGTAGAGGTTGAAAATAACTCCAAAAACGGAGAGACAAAGGTATCATCTGGAGACCTGCCAATGTTCAAAGTCCTTCACTCCGATCACGATAACTTCGAAATCGCTTAAGAAATTCATACATGGTGATCTAAAACAGATGTGGTTCTTGCACCCAAAGACTTCCTCACAGCTCCATTCATCTCCCAAAAATCACTCATACAAATATCAAAACAATATCCAAATCGTATTTTTGTTAGAGACAATTTCGTATTGGAAATTCGCCAATCTAATATTAAGTTTATGATTTGTGATTATTATTTTTTTTTCCTCCCTAGACTTTCTAACATGAAGATGTTCGTCCAGCAGGGTTTATACCCCTTGGTTATTAAATTGATAGGCTTTAATTAACTTAGAGATCTCACTCAATTTTGAGTCATTTCTTAATTCTTATACAATGTCATAGACTTGGAGTGCATAAGATGACCACTTGTCATGACAGAAATTACCATGAACATTCTGATTGAAAGTTGCATAGGAATGGAAATAACAAGTTTATCACTTCATCTATCTTTTGTATACTTGTCTGATTTCAATCACACCTATCAAAGGAAATGTTAAAAGATAATACTGAGCAACCAATACTCTAGTAGCGTCGCGAGGATGTATGTTGCAGCCTCTGGCGTTCAGCAGACAAACTGTAAGAAGTCGTCCGAAGCATGCACTTAGATCTCGTCGCACGCGGACAGAGAAATTGTGCACGACATAAAGCAGGTCCTCTACCGACTATCGCTAAGTCCTACACCAATCGTAGAGGGGGAATTCAGACATGGAAGGCGCTCGTTAAACAACGAGGAAGTAGACCAAGTGCGAGTGATTTACTGTACAGAGAGAACTGCGTCACTTCTTTGGCGCAGTGGATGAAGTTGCCCCGGGCTCCTTATCCGCCTTCTTGGCCAGCTTCTCTTGCAAAGCTTTAGCATCGCGCTCACGCCGCTGCTCCGGCGTCAGTCCATCGTCCTTCCCCTTGGCTCCCTTGCCGCGAGCAGCTGCCCTCTCACGGTCCTTCTCCCGCTGGTTACCTCTCGTCATCAATACGTCCGCCTGTAAAATTCCAACACTCGTCTAGAATATCAAAACGAACGGAAACAATCCCTTTCTATCAGAAAACACACTGAACCAGGCACATCCAATTCAGTTAGAGAACAAGTGACCGCTCGGCAGAAGACACGAGGCACGAAGACAAAAAAAACAGGGGAATAAAAGCGGAAACAGTCACATTAGTTAGCCGGCGACAGAGGAAGGAGAAGGATTAGGGCTTCATTCGATTCTATTCGTTCATCCGAAGATTTCATTCGAATTTTTTCATTCATCCTTAAGTTTCGTTTGACATTATTCCGGACTTCATCCACATGTTTCATTTGGTTTTCTTTCAGTTCAACCTGAATTCATCCGGAAGTCTCATTCAACTTTATTTGTGCATCCATATAGTCACCAGGATCAAAACCATTTTCCTATGCACACTGCAAAAAGCGAGGACAATAGAAGATTGCAGGTTTCCATGAGTCCCCGGACTGCACGGAACTCTAGAAACTTTGCCAAATCAACAATTTAAAATATCAACATTAACTAATTAATTAAGTTTTATTTTATTTTTTAATAATAATTTTTTAACTAATAATTTTTAAAATATTTTGACGTGTTCTCAATTTGGGGAACAAGCTTGAAATAACCCTCCAAAGCCCTCAAACCTCATCTAATGACCATGGGATGTAAACCACTATTAACAAGTTCCACGTTCATTTTGCACATGGGTTATTTGGCAAAATTAGGGTTTCAAGTGAATTACATATAATCGTGGATTACGAATTCTTCATCTAAATTGTTCTCTAAAGACTTTTTATCATCTATTTTTCTACTTAGCGTTTTACGCTAAGCAATGCTCTCTTCGTCAAGAATTGTAGGAAGAAGTGGGCCTTCTTGTCAGTCTACTTCTTCCTACAATTTCCTTTTTACAGGGCATTGCCCTATATGTAATGTTCAATTGCACAATTTTGCACATATAAGTGGGCATTATGCATTCTACATCCCAATTGTTTTTATTCATGTTGTATTTCATCCCAATTGTTTTCATTCATGTTGTATTTCATCCCAATTTTTTACCTGCGGTATAAGTCGGGCAAAATTTCTCATGCGTTGTCAAAAATTGCGCAATGAAAGAGCCTCCTTGTTAGGGTCCACCCTCCTCATCGGCGCTTTCCATCTCACAATATCTGCCTACTCAAGCAATGTCCTATAAGAAACTCCTCTTACTAAAATCTCCAATTGTTGTGTGTCATAGTGTGAATGCTCTCACATCTAGTGCAATTGGAAAGAAGATGAACCTTTTATACAAATTAGGAAAAAAAATTGTCAAACGGAAATAATTAAACTATCTCAAAATTTCATTTGAAAATTACTTGCAAGTTCTTCCATAGTGATTGGAATGTGTTGTGCTATTGCCACAATATAACAAAATAAAAGTATTTTTTTTTCTAATTTATTCTTTAGTTCATAAAAACTTTAAATTTCTGTTGTGAGTCGGTTTTCTACAAAATAAAGCTTGTGCACCTAATCTTGAATTGAGCTTTTTGACTGTACCAAGAACACAACTAGGGGATGCATGGTCTAAGAGATCTCACTCAACAAACAAAGAAATAACCTCATTTAAGGGATAGACTAGTATGCCATGTGCCATTGCTACAGTCAAAATAAAAATAAAAATAAAAATATATTTTTCTAAAACCAAAAATAACTAAAAAAATCCTTAACTTTCCTACTGTATGTGCAAACACTACAAAACAAAGTCCATGCACCCTTCTTGCCAAGGTTTTTCCAATGATACCAAACACTTGACAAGGAGACAAACGGTCCATAAGATCTTACTATATCAAACAAAACAAAATAAAACAAACAACCTATGTTAATGGATGGATTGGTCCATTTGGAGTCAAATACATACTATTCTTTATATTCTCTTTCTTTGCATGTGAACTTTATAACATTTTAAAACATAACACTCTAAAATAGTAATGAGACTCTACTTTCATGTTGCCAAGTTCATAATGTTGAAAATTTTTAAAAAGTTATGAGATTTACTTATAATTACTCTCCGGTAAAAAGAATTTGAATAACTTCCCATTCCTACACTTCCAATTTTCATAAGAAGAATTTTTCATGCTTGAGAAGGCCAAATTTTAATGATGAAAGTGTTTATTTAGGTAATACAGCCAATGTGACCTTGTAATATGTATTTAAATGTTTCTAAATGTTACTAATATTTGAAAAAGAAAATTGTTACTTATTTTGTATGTGTGGATAACCTTAGATTTTTCTGTTGCAACATGTAGGACAAGTTTTTACTTTCTCATGTAAATCACTATACAATAACTCATCATTTGGAAATACGTAACATGATCTGGCAGTGTAAGATACATACAATCTGAATGTATGGTTTGACAATCAATGTCAACCATTTCATGGGTCAAATGATAGATAAGGTAGAGCCACCCATCACCAACCAGCACTCCATCAGCAGTCAGTAGGGTGGTAGAATTGGAGTAGAGGGTGGGATTAATTTCCAATCATGAGTTCTTGATTTCCTACCATCAGTTCCTCCATTCTGTTCTGGACACATCTGCTTGGTTTGGTGTGCCAAAATGAACAAAAAGTAGTCTCTTAAAGGAAACCTTTTTGAAATAGTCTACACATTGAACATCGGTCCAGACCAACTTTTGCCTTCCAAAATTCATAGTAATTTCAGCTCAATCAATAAAATTATCAAATTTAGGCAATCCCCCTCATTTTTATCTCAGCACCTCTGGAAGCATTTCCTTTGCCTTACTAAGGTAGGTACACCCAAAATCGCCACTTTTTGGTACTGAGCCTATTTTCTATTATTAGATTGGTCAAATTTTCATATGTTCTTGTTGACAAGTGACAGGAGGTTCCAACGCACTAGAGAATGTGGCATTTGGATACTGTATGCAAAAGTTATTAAGGAACAAAGTTTGGTTCTGAAAGCGTTTCTTCCACATAGGTACAGAACTGATTTTGGAGATGTACATGCAATATAGATGGTGGTTTAAGGTCAGTGGCACATTTGGGTGTGCCTACCTTATACTCCACATCATGTCCATAGTTGCTTATTCAGGTGGTTATGGGGTGGTCACACCTTCTGCTGAAACTTATGGGTAATAACAACAAATTACAAAGGTGGCATTGGAGGCAACAAAATTATGATATGATCTTCACAATAAAGTGACACTTTATCTTAATGAGGAATTTACACCTTACATGTTGTTAGATTTTGAATATCTTTTTTGTTAATATTTTGGCTTTGAAATTTGATACATATGTTATTAACATAAAGATGATGTTGTGACAAAAATTTCATGATAAAATATCAATTTTTTAGCTCTCGAGAGGTTGTCAAAGTTGGTAGCAATAAAATTTCTTTCATTGTGAATTCAAAAACACCATTTTAATTGGTACCCCATTGTACATGATTGCCATTCTTTAAAGGATATAATATTCATATACTTTAAATCTTTGGTATTTTAAAACACAAGCAGTTGTATTCATATTCTTAGGGCATTTACAATGTTATTAAATTTGTATATTGAAAAATGTAATAACTTTAAAGTTAAAATTGTCAACTACTCAATTTAGGGTTATTTTATTTTATTTGTATCTAAAAAATACTCATAACTAATACTATAGAACCATTGTTTCTTCTTCCCCTTGGGTCCATATTTCATTGGAAAGTTTGTGTTTTTTGAGCACATTGTATGTCAAACACTTGTGAAATGGATTAAATAAATCATTAATTGTGCTTGTGAAATATCCACCCAAAAACATATTTGTATTTTTTTGGAAGTTTTTTGGACTATAATTGATATGGAATATAGATTGCTATTTGTATTTTGTATATATCTTTATTAATTCATATTTGCATTTTGTATGGATATGTATTTATTCTATATATTTTTGTATATATTCTATATTTTCTACATATATTCCATATATATATTGTATTCTATATTCTCTCTCTCTCTATATATATATATAAAATATGCGTCATCTATTTTTTATATTTTGCATTTCATATCCCAAAGAGTCAAACCCTAATCTTCTCAATGGCCAAGATTAACTCTCACAATAATGCAATCAACGGCAATTGTTTATTTTCTTAATTGCCAATCAATGGTATTGGAGGAAGGGCATTTTGTTTATATTGAGATCAATGACTATGGATTTTTTCATGGGGATTGCAAGAACAAAGAGTTGTTTGCATCTTTTGGGCATATTGTTACTATCTTGGTGAAAAGATGCCCCCCCCCCTTCTCATTTTTGATTTAAAAAAAATTCAAACTATAGATCTTCTCATAAGAAAAAAAATAAAAGCAATCTCCAAGCTGTTGATCTAGGATACAAATACATATACGAAAACAAATATGGTTACTTTTACAAAAGATGAATATGGTATATGTATAAAAGACGGATACAAATACATATACAAAATATAGATATGAATACAAAATATGGATACAAATACAAAAACAAATGATACAAGTACAAATACAAATATGAGTACAAAAGATCTATAGTCTAAAATCCCATATTAATTGTACCATCCCTTGTCAATTTCAAATTTACAAATTAGAGGTGGAGGAAATGTTTAGGGTTTGACTGAAGTTGGGTTTTGGATGAGTTTGGGTTTGGGTTTGGCTTGGGTTTGTTTGGGCTTGGGTTTGGTTTGGAGTTTGGGGAATTGAAAAAAATATTTAATTTGGGTGAAGGGTGGATTGGGAAATTAAAAAATGTATATTTAATTTGGATGGGGAAGTAAGGTGAACCTCTGTTTCACTATCCACTCAAAAGACAAGTTAATGCTTTAGTCATAGGTTGCAAGAATAAACATAATTTAGCCAATGGATATTGTTGAGGTGTTATAAATTGCAAGGAATACAAAAAGCACCCCTTCCAACACTAGTAAATAATGTTATATCATTGATGCAATCACCAAATAATAGAACTTAGCAAAGCCTTGTTGTAGTGTACCATTGAATTTAGAAGAATATGGACTAGATAGTCAGTTGAAGTGTTACAAAACTGGATGATGGATAATATTGGGGCTTTATGGGTTAAATACACATTGTCATGCAATCTATTACGACCTGTTGTCACAAATATGGTTACTATTTCATCTCCAATATTCCTCTTGTTGGATGTTTTCTATCAAAAACCATTGAAAACTACCACTTCTACTGCATTCACCTAAGAAAATTAAAAAAAGTATGTTTTTTTAAAATCCAACCATAGGATCTTGTACTTAACTTGTTTAAAAACATGCAGTAAAAATTTCATCAAATTTGACCACATAGATTGCAAGATATTTGCATCCAAAAAGAAAAAAACAAGTTTTTTTTGCAACTTACTTGACTAGATTTTTTGGGCTTTGAATCTTTTTAACTAAAATTTTTTGCACTATTAATTTTGATTTTTAAAATTTTTTATGTTGAATAGTTGAGTAGAGAAAAACTCAGCAAAAAACTCAGCAAAAAAACACTCAACAAGAAAACATTTAATTTTTACTCATTAAAAAATTGTTAAGTAGAAGTAAGTTAAAGATTGAAGGAAAAACTAAATCATTAATAGCTTTAAGATGGAATTGACATACAATAATCCCAACGGTGAGATTGCTCTAGAAAGCAAACCTAATTTTGTCTAACATATATTTTTGGAAAATTGTAAAAATTGCATTCACAAATAAATCCTATTAGTTATATCTTCAAGAAGATGCTTAGATTGCCTCCAAAACTAAGGTTGTCTATAACTTTCTCATTGTTAGTACGAATAGAATGAATCAAAGCTTCAAATGCAAAAAACATATAAGATTTTAGGAAAAAAAATTATTATTATTTTTGACTTTTTTTGATTTTTTTGTGTTGTCCGTTGACTTTTGTTTTTGGCTTATTGTGCCATAATTTTTTCTCCCGGGCACCAATTGAAACAAAAATTATATATTCACAAAGCTCTCACCAAACTCCAAAATTTCAAAAAATCTCAAAGCATTCACTACAAATTGAGACAATAGGAACCTACCCAAATTGTTTCAAGGAGACAAATGGTCCTATAGGGGTTAATATAATAGATATTTAATATAATAATAAATGTCCTTACAAATTGACACTATGCTAGTAAATCTATTTCTTGGAGTTCTCTTGTAAACTAAGGACTTTGCCATTTTTAAGTTGAAAAGTTTCAACCAAAATCACTGAAAAAGTTGATCTTTAAGAAAAGAATAAAATGAACAAATCCCTCTCAAAAATCTGAATTAACCAATATGTGGACAAAAGTTACTAATAATAGACAATTTTAGGGATGGGCATAAACTTTTGAATGATTCTATCCATTTTTTCTCGATTGCGCATGCATTCCAGCAAGTGTGCTTGCCAAAGCAGCCGGTTCCATTGCAGAGTGGTAAAGGGAACACTCCAATACTCCATAGCCAAGGCCTAGGGATCAACAGAAGAGAGGACGATGCTCGCAGCAAGGCGCACGAACCAGAGCTACGGGAGTTGCCTTTTTTCAATTCCGGAGACAATTTTGAAATTTGAAAGGATTCGTGAAACTGGACGATGTTTAAAGATCGCGCAAGTACTCAAGTCACGATTCCTTCACACGAATAATTTTGCATAGGATGTGTGCGGATTTGTTGAGGTCTCACTGCGTAATTTACAAACAAGCGCGCGCGACAGAGGAAAGCTCCTTAGCCAAGGCTTTTAGTCAGGCGAGAGGAGGATACTCGCAAAGAACTGTTTGAACCACAGCGTACAGTGAACCACCGAGACGGACTTTTCAATTCCAGAGACGAATTTTGAACCGAAATGAAGGATTAGTGAAAATGGACGATGTTGCAAGATCGAGCGATTACTTGTGTCGATCAACGCTATAATTCATGCAAACAATAGTGAAAATAGTGTTGCCGAGGGATATCTTGAGGTTGTCTGTGCACCGAATTGATCATGCATTACTGTGTAATTTTCAAATGAGAGACTACTGCAGTAAGCCGCGCCATCATCCGGAAGAGATTTGGAAGGGGAGATTGAGTTCGGTCGGAGCCAGCTTGCAGTCATGCCTGATTGTAACTGTAGTCATTGCAATTTGCCGGACAAAATCATGTGAAGGATCTCAATTCTTATTTTTCCATGTGCTCGGCAATCATTTTGTGATGTCCGGGACCACAGAGGCGCTTTCGTCCCGGTACGACAGGGTTGGAATGTGGCTCATTCTTCGAGTGGCTGAGATTTTAGGTCTCGATGTGCAGGCATCGGACATGATTCGCGCTTTCGTCATAGATTTTGAGACGTCATGGAATCCATTGATGCGACTAGGAAAAGAAAATTTTATGCTCCTTAGGTCGTCTTGCAGGAGACCTAGTCAATCAGTGGCGCTACTGATTGCCTGCCTGTTGCGCCTTTGCTATTCTTGGCTTTTGCTCTCTTCCTCGCACGGCCGGCTTCTGACCGAAAACTGTGAAGCACGTTTCAAACCTCTGGTAAGCTTACATCATTTTCTTCTCGCTTCTTCACGGTGTTTAGCTGTGTCTAACCGTGCCGGGAGCCAGCTATTTTTTTAAAGAACAACTTTGTTGTTTTTTCCACCTAAAGGGACTTCCGACATTTCCAAAGTATTGGCTGCCGCATGCGCACCCGAGCCTGCTTCTTTTCACGCTTTTCTTGTTTTGTCTTTGAAATCGCTCCTTGAGATGGTGCGATGGAAAGCAGGACGTCTTTGTATAATCGAAGTACCATCTTGAGAGCCTTGTAGAGAGTATCACCTGCTTGTGAAACGTATCTCTGCCACGCATGTCAGGTGCGGATGTTGAAATGTTGACGCGCAGCTTACAAAGTGAGAAATTCCAGTTCGTGCGAATTGCCTTCGTGGTGTTTATTCCTTTTCTTGGAATAGATGTTACTCCAAAGAACGCCTTCTTGTGAGGTTCCTATGGTTGTAGGAGTCTGCAGTTCAATGTGTTAGTAGGTCACTCGTGAGAGTAGTTCGGCACGAACAACTTTTATCTTGTGTAGCTGGATCCATCTTGAGTTTTAGTTCTGGATTGGTCTTGATCGTCTCTTTGGCTCTCAACTTTGAATATATCTCGTCTTGGTTGCACAGTAGTTGCACGTTAGTAAGGGCGCCAATCTTGAAGAAGATAACAAATTGGGGAGCTCTTACACTGTTTCGGTGTCTTATTTTCAGATTGAAGGATCCAGATACACGATGTTGACAGAAAACCATCCAAATTGACCAGAGAAGCTCGACATATACGCATCTCCTGGAAGAGTCAATGTCAGGGCTTTGTTAGGCCGCGAACAGAATTTACAGATTTCCTCACCAAGCGAAGCTCCCAAAAGGTCCATTGCGATGGCAAGAAAAGAAAACTATGCGGTGGCTCTTCTTTTCGCCGTTTTGTGCATGTGCTTGAAAGATGGCGAATCACAGAATGTAACTTACACGCTAGGTTTTCTGGCGCCTTCACCAGATTCCGTCATTCCTTCGAGCCTGACCACGGAATGGTGAGTCCTACCCTTGGTTATCAAAATTAAAAATCATGCAGGATAGTGACTGTTAAAAATGACTAATATTAGTGTTATCGCCTTCTTACAGAGCTCATTCCAATCCTGTTTTCAATTTTCAATCAGAACTTACAACATTCAGATCTTGTCGGTGCTGGTGTTTGTCAGGAATTCAGCATTCGAAGTGGCTCTAAATGTTCTAAATTCAGAAAACAGATCGTATCAGCTTATCGGCAGTAAGCAAGATACTGAATGTGACTGGCAACGTGGCAACAATGCTGCTGAAAACCTTCTTCGGCCATTAATGGTTCCGCCTTTGATTGGTGCAGTTGGCCCTGCTTGCTCTGATGCAGCTATGTCAGCTGGTAGAGTTTTTATGGAAAAAACATACCCGATTATTTCATTTGCTGCCACTTCAGAAAGCCTCTCAAATCGAGGAAACTACCCAACGTTTTTCCGCACAGTGTAAGCTTCCTAGATTACTGGTACATGGTCCTTCTTAGTGTCAAGAATATTTTATGGTTTGCTCACTCAGTTGCAGAATTGCGATATTTAGCTTTGTGAGGCCATGGCGCTAGTATCAACTTATCAGTGTCGTAGCGCTCCTTGAACGTGGAGATGAGCTCTACGTGATTCGCTGGAGCTTATTTTAATTGGATTTGAGCGGAACATGTATCAATTGACTGAACGTTTTACTTTGAAAATTCTCATGAACATGACCTTGTTTTAATGTTGCAGTTTTAGCGACAGGTATCAGGCAGCGGCCATAGCAGCTAGTGTGAGTGACTTACATTTCTGTTTTTTGATATTAAGGGGTCGTGGTATTCCCGTTTTCACTGAAACATTGGGTATCTATAGGTGTAACTTGAGATTTGTTCATCAATATTAACTCATAGCCCTGACCACAATATGTTCTCAGCGTTCTGTGCTAGTCTGCTATATTCATAGCAAAGTCATACTATTTTAGTATGCTACAGTTGGAGATTAGTTCCAAACTATTAGACATCTTTCTTCTAATTCAATGATCTAGCTTATCAGCACTATCTTATGATGCACTTAGATGATTTTGAACTCAGGTGGCAAAGTTGAAGATCAAGCATCTCACGGTGTTGACTACTCAGCAATACTACAGCATTAATCTGGGCGATAATATAGTTGAGGTTTGTACCTCCCACATGATATTGTGTGCTGAACTGCTAATATATCTGTGCTCTGGTTCATGGGATTCACGTTCTCACTCGGGAGATAAAAGCATAGGAGTAGGTCTTGTACGTTGGTTATCTAGGTGAATGTGCGACTAGGTTAGACAGGGCTTTCCCAGTCATGTGGGTTATTGTGCTCGAAACCTGTAAGTTTTCAGTATTGAGGCAGTATTTGGGTTCAGCCGCAGAACAGCATCAGTGACACAAAGAGTGTCGTTGACTACTTGCAGGCAGTGGGTTCCTTGGCAACTACAGCTATACACCTTCTTCAAAGTGGAGACAATTCAATTATCAATTCTACTGAGCTTGCCGGTGTCCTGGATAAAGTTGGAGAGGATGAGTTTGTTGTCATGGCTGTGCAACCAGTGCAGGCCTACGCAATTTGGACAGCTGCTTCTCAATTGGTATACTTTGGAGAACATCAAAAAGGACCATGATTGCAGCTCTCTTCTACTGTAATGAAGATTGAGAAACTAGTGAATTTGGATTTAATTTTATTTCCTTTTAAGAAATAAAAGGTTGAATGTGGGCACAGTGATCTACACTCGGTTACTTGTTTACAACTTTCTCTTATTTTTACTAGAGGTGTGAAGGTGTTTATTGGATATCCTTTTCTCGTTGTGCAGGACAGGATAAGATATCCATTCTGGTATTTCGGAACAGATGGAGTAACTGCTTTTGATCCAGCGGATACGAATAATACAGGTGTTCCATCCTGAGGCACATGTGTGGCGAGCAACATTGTAGTACGTAATTTGCTTAATTGACAGACGTGAGACTGAAGAGCAAGTTTATGGTGTGTTACCTTTACTGAATTTTAAGGTAGTGCTTGCCTATTGCAGATCCTGTCTTGGTGAGCGCGTTACAGGGTGAAATTGGAGTTTCCCCTTATGGTACGAGTATTTCGATTCCTAAAGCATGTGTATATCTCTATCATTCGTTCTCACCATGTGGACTATTGACACATGAAAGGATCTAGATTTCTTGGAGGCTAAGTGAGGTGATCCTTTGTCAAGGCATATTAAGACATGTTTTTTTTTAAAAATTGGCTTTCAAACTGGCTGAGGTGTGCATGTTGACAGTAAAGGCTGATGTGGTCTTTTAGATCGCACGGGATGTCTGCCAACTATTTGATCTCTGTACACGTCGCTTGTAATTACTAGGTAATGGAAAGGCTTGGATGATGTAAATTTTCTAATTACTTGTATTCACTTGGAAGTAAACGCAAGAATCTCTGCCATTGTTTCAGGTGGCGACATCCTCAACAACGCCCCTTGCGAGAAATTTTATTCTTACTGGAAAGCTAATAATTATTCAGGTTTTCCTTCGGATGGACATCTCAGACCGCGTGCTTACGTACCGCACCTAATCGATGCTGTGCAAACCTATTTCCTAATAATCGACAACCTCATCAAGGCAAATTTATCTGTCACGAAAGATAATGTCCTTCAAGCACTCAATGGCTCCGGGCCTGGATTTGAAACGTTTGAGGGTTGCAGCGGCACTGTGTCATTTGACACTGCTACAGGAAGTCGAAGTGTAAAAGTGCAGGTTCCTCAGTATGATCTCGTTTCGCTTGCACCTGATTATTGGCATGTGAGTCTCAATCAACTCTCTCGTACATATTAGCTCTTGACCGTCCAAGAAAGGAGTGTAGCATTCTCTTTTGCTTACTCTCTAATTTTGATGAAGGGAGTGAAGAGATGTTTTCCAGAATTTTCAGACCTTGAGCCAGTATTTGACAGCACGAGTGTTAATTACACCACGAGTAAAATGATGTGAGGCACCTATGAACCTGCAACTTCCTTGCGCAAGCATTTGGAACGCATTTAAAAAGTTTCTACTTCATTTTTCTGAAACTCGTGTATGGTATGATGATCTTTGGGATTAATTCTGAAGAAATATGTGCGTGCAGGTGAAGGGTGAGATCAAAAACGGCAGCGTGCTCAATTTGCAAATGCTTACACCACCTGGAAGCGGTTCAAATTCGGTATGATACTCTTCCGATGCTAGAGTTGTAATGTATGTTTCGATTCTTCCATTGCACATGTTTCTAAAGTCTGATGGGATGAGTCCATCTCCATATTCACTCATACACTTACTTTCCAGCAGTTAACGTACATGTGCAATGATAGAGTATTTGTAACTTGCATGCATCGATAATGAGCTCTTAATTTTGCAGACATATTTGGCACCAGACCCAAACGGAATGTCGAGCAGTACCAAAGTTGGCATCATTGTTGGCACCCTTTTGGGGGCAGTGGCTATATTGTTTCTGGCTGGAAGTGCCTTGTTCTTGTATAGACGAAAATCTGACCATCCTCTCACTAGGTCCGAGTCCAAGCGTAGAATGATGGATTTTATAGGGACGGGTAGTTTCCGAGGATCAGACAGTTTCCGAGTCAATGGGTAGAATTGCATAGCATGCTTTAAGACTTTTATACTTGGGGCTGGATTGAAGGCCAGTTGGAACTCTCCAAGTTTGAACCAATAGGATCGTTCAATTTCCTCAAATCTGGCCAAGTGCTTTATACTAGGATCGGATTGAAACCACCACTCATCCTATGTGTCGCCTTAGGTGGCATAGTTTTGGCGCCAAACCATCTTGTCGGCCACAAGGGAGTAATCAAGATGAAGTTTTGGGTGGTCCAATTTCCAATCTAGGGCTGGATTGGGGTCAAATTGGGCTCTTCCATTGGATTGTACAAATCTCCACCGTTTACTCATGCAAAATCTTTTGTTTTCTTTTTTGGTGCATGTTTCTTACGTTAATTGTGAGCTCAATTCCATCTATGTGGCTAAATTTTTGGAGCATCTGGTATATATTTGGGGAGCACTAGGGATGAGTCATAGAATATAAAATCATGTTGTGGTATAGATGATTAATGATTATTTCTTGTCCAAATATTTAGTCTTTAGAATTGTGTTAACATGAGATGTTTATTTGGTTTAGGGTTAACAATTAATTTGATGTAGGTGTAGGTGTAGATTATAATTGATGTAGGTGTAGATTTTGCTAAATTACATGCTTAATAATTAAATTTTTGGTAAAGAGAGAAATTTATAAATGGAAGTCATTGTTGAAGTTATGCCACAAACTTTGACATCTATGAGATGATGTGTGAGTTTACCAATTTTGATGACATATACTTAAAAAAAGAATATGGTAAGGAAAGATTACATTACTAGAAACAATATGTATGGTAAAACTTGATTTACATTTATCATTGAACTCATTCAAGTTTCATAATAAAAAATTTTATGCTTTTCTTTAAAATAAAACTAAAAATATGGATTTAAAAAGAGATTAAAAATCAAATGTTTTCTTGAACTGTGTGTTTAGACATGTGATTATTTTCAAATTTCTATAGTGGCATGACCAAAATTATTTATTGCTAGAAGTTCTTTAAATTCTCAAAAAATAAAATTAAAACTATTATGGGGCTACAACTCTAGTTTCAACGTCAACTCTAGTTTCAATGTTATGAAAAAAGGAAAGGTTCAAAAGAAGTTAAAGAACTCCTTTTTTTCCATATAAAAAAAATAGGACAAGAGTGAAAAAGGTTCAAAAAAAAGTAAAAAAAGAAACTCTCTCTTCCATTTTGAAATAAATAAAGTAGAATTTTTTTTTAAAAGGTTGAAAAAAGTCATAAAACTATCTTTTTATATTTGAAATAGAATAAATAGGAAGAAAAAGAAAAAATAAACAAACAAATTAAAATTCTCTTTTATTTCTTTGAAATAGAAAAAAATAGGAATATAAAAGAAAAGATGCATGTTTTATATTTTTTAATTGAGCATTAAGAAAATTCAAGAGCACATTAATCGAAAATCTAGGCTCACCACTTTGCATTATCTAGGGCCAAAATGGTGAATTGGGTCTAGATTGGGGGCCGGATTAAAGACAAATTGGGCCAGCCTTCCATCTCCTTCCAAAGCATATATGAACCCACCCTAAAACGTATGCTACAATAGATGGTCAATCTTCCTTTAACCCCTAAAGTCCCATTAGCCCTACAAGGGCCAAAATGCAACCTTAGGTAGGCTCATACACTCTCAATATTCATTGTAATTTTTTGAAACATTTTGTGAAGCTAGAAAAACATATAAGCTTCATGGTAATACAGTTTTTATTTCAATCGGTGCCTAGGAACAAAAGTTATAGCACAATAAACCAAAAATAGAGGTTAGTGGGCAACATAAAAAAAATCACAAAAAATCAAAATTAAATTAAATTTTTTTTCCTAAAATATGATATTTTTCTTTACATATGAAGCTTTGATTCATTCTATTTGGACTAGCAATACAAATGTGATGGACAATCTTGTTTTTTGGGCAATCTAAGCATCTTCTTCAAATAATAACTTATAGAATTCATTTTTGAATGCAATTTTTGCATTGTATATAATTTTTTTGATAGGATTAAGTATGCTCACTAGAATAATTTCATTGCTGGGATTATTGTGTTTCAATTCCATCTTAGATATATTAACATTTTAGCACATGGTCTTAGACAAGTCAAGTACAAGATTTTATAGTTAGATTCTAAAAAAGTTATTTTTTCTATTTTCTTGGGAAATGTAGCAAAAATGGCAATTTTGAGTGTTTTTCAACAAAAAAAGAGCCTGAGACTTTAAAGGTTAAATTAATCACAAGAGTCTTCCATGGACATGATCTCTTAGTAGCTACCAATGCCAACAATCATAGATATACTTTGTTGGGGAAAGTAGGATTTCCTAATATGCATAGCGCTATGTTTCAAATAAGAGGAGTGATCTTGTACCTTCACACTACGATTTAATCCCTAAATGCCCAAGGCCTTTTTTGAGCTTCTTAGAATTTAATCTAGGTTGAACAAAAAACCAACATTTTGATCAAAATCTACTCTACAACTTTTTGAAATGAATTTCTAATGTGATTTTTTCTCCAAGATGTATATTTGAGGCTCATTTCCAAGAGCCCTCTACATTAAAAAATCAAAGATTTGCAATGGATACCCTTACTTAAAATCTTGAATAGAAAAATCATAATCATTCATTTTCAAAATCAAATTTTTGATGCAAAGACTAAACTTCAAAAAAAAAAATTCAAAAATATAAACTAGTAAATATAGTAATTTGATAAGGTTTTATTTAACTTCAAAGTTTTGTCAACACTATAATTTGGTGCCTTGGGCATTTCGGGGTTAAGGATTTAGGGTAGCCATAGTATGAAGGAAGTTTCCAAATTAATTTAACTCTTTAACACTCATCTTAAGGTAGTCTACCCTAAAACCACCCTTCTTCTTCAAATCACCCCTATTATTATTTAGAGAATGAAGATGAGGTGATCCTTAAATGAACTAGTTTAACTATTGAATGAATTGAGAAAAAAATGTTTTTTTATTGCAAGAGACTATCATTATCTTTGATTTCATCACCATCTCTTTATAAGTTGCAAGTGGACAAATTTTGAGGGACCCATGGTCACAAATAGGTGTATATGCCCCAAATCTTTGAAAATTTATGAGTAATTCAAAAATGTTTGGAAAAATACAAAATTACTTGTGTTAAGTTCTACATCTATTTTTCTATCCCTTGAAAATGATCTAAGAATATTTCTGTCCACGGAAACCTATGAAAAAGGTAGACCAACCCTTAAATGGTCACTTTTAGAGCATGCTACCTTACATGAAACTGAGTCCATCAGGATTGGCTGAGAAATCCACTCTCTTTTCGCTGGCAGACACACACGTCATGAAATTTTCAAGCCCATGTACTATCGTGCACTATTTCAACGTTAAATTGTGTAATAAATACAATGTATATTAAAATGGTAAAACTACAAAATTAAATCTCCTACACCTAAAATTTATTGGACAAAAAGTTTCAATAATAAAATTATATATTGAAATTGATACATTAACCCCAAAGGGACCAAGAGTTCCCAAGGGGAGTCTACGGAGTTTGGGCAAGTTCCTATGACTTCAATTTTTGATGAATTTTTTTTGAGAAGATAGAAAAACTTATTGGCTTTCTAGGAATATAATTTTTTTTATTTCAATTGGTGCCTGGGAACAAAAGTTATGCCATCTTGAAGATAATTTTTATATCGTTGGGGAGAAAAAGAAATCCAAAAAAACTTGAAATAATTTTTAAACAATTTTTTCTTATAGATCTTATTTTTTCTACATGTGAATCTTTGATTCATTCCATTTGGATTAGTGATGTAAAAGTTATGGACAATCTTGTTTTTCAAACAATCTAAGTATTTTCTTGAAAAAATAACTTATAGGATTCATTTCTAAACGCAATATTCAAAATTTTAAAAAAATAATTTTGATATGATTAAGTTTGCTTATTAGAACAAACTCACTGTTGGAATTATTGTGTTTCAATCCCATCTGAGAGCTATTGACAATTTAGTTTTTCTTTCAATCTTGGACCTACTTCTACTTGATGATTTTTTTAAGAATGAAAATCAAGCATTTTCTGTTTTGGAATTTTTTTTCCCAAACTTTCAATTCAATCCTTCAACACAAATTTTTTTTAATTCAAATCCCATATTGCAAATTTTTTCCAAGTGGCAGTCAAAGTCATCTAATATTACAAGCCAGTGTTCAAAAAAAACTTTATTTTCCAACTTTGATCACTAATATCTTCCAATCTATCTCAAACAATTAAAGTACAAAAATCCTAAGATTAGATTCTAAAAAATTGTTTTTGTTTTTGTTTTCTTAAGTGAATGCAATAGAAATGGCAGTTTTGAATGGTTTTCGGTAGAAAAACGGCCTTGGTCCTTGGGGGGTTATAAAAATTATGGTGAAAATTTTACACTATTGTATTGAAATTCATGAAATTGATAAAAACTTGAACAATTCTCAAATATTGAACTTAAAAATGATACAACAAAATTGAAATTTGTATTCAAATTGATACATTTGACAATTACTAAAATTCTCCAAATACTGCAACTTATTTGGTCCAATCTTTCACATATCATTTACTCAAACATTAGCAGGTTTTTTCTTTGCTTCCAACCATAGCAAGCATAAAGTCACTAAATTTCTTCCATAGATCCTTGGTTTTAGCGACAAATTCTTCGCAAATTTTTGAATTGGAGCTGTAAAACAAAGTACATGAAATTAGCATATACAATTGCTTCAAACAATTGCTTGTTCATCCAAATTAACCTTAATTAAATTTTATTCTATTATCAATTGTCCTAAATCTCTTCTTTTCTTTTTAAAATTCATCTACAATTTTTGATAGATATTTAAGAGCATCAAAGTGTACCAATATATTTATAGGTATGTGGTCTATAGTTTAAAACTTACCTTTGAATATGTTGAGATGGGCGGTAGTTATTGATAAGTGTCCAATCTTTAAAGTAAAACGAATCCATGATTTTTCAAATTACAAAGATTGCTAAAAAAATATAAATTTAATGAATATAAATAATATATACTTTAGTGAAATATAAGAATAAAAGGCAATATAAATCAATATCAAATGATTGTAAATAGTGTATATATAGAGGAAAATTTTAATATAGATACATTATAACACAAATAATTTAATAATAATAGAATGTAAAAGATTTGATGTAAAAGTTTTTTCATACTATAACCTTTTATTTTAATGTAATTTTTACGATTTAGATAATAATAGAATATAGTGTAAAAAAAATTATTTTAATTTAATTTTTACATTCTAGATAATAATAGTTAGATATGTAAAATTGAAGTTCCAAAATAAGACAATGTGACTAGTTTGAAAGAGTGGTTAGAATTATTTTTTTCTTTTCTTTTGACTAGTTTGAAAGCACTTTTATATTTCTAAAAGGTTGTATTTTTACCTTTCATTCACTTTCAAAATTTTCAATTCATTTTATCATTTTATAAATTTCAATTGTAAAACTATTCTACATTAATATAACATAGATAAAGGTAAAATTAAAATATCAATTTGTCCCAAATGTAATCATTATATACACAATGTACATGTTATTAAATTATATCCAACTTCATAATGTGACATCATTAATTCTTGGTACATATTCAACACTCTTATCGAGATAATAATCAATAGTATATTTGATTTGAAAATTCACCAAAATTATACAAATCTCTTTGTGTAGACATTACCATTAATATCAATTGTTTCAACTTCTTTGAGGATGAAACTTCTATGAAGAATGAAAAGGTGTGGAGTGAAGGGGGAGCCAATAGGAGCCCTCTTCCATGAAGAAGGTACACTACAAGAGAAAGTCGTCCTAATTGACAGAAATCAGCCCCTCCTAATCTACAAAAATTTGACAAGTTTCTGTCAATTAGGACAAAAAACTGTCCAAATTGATAGAAAATTGTCCAAATTGACAAAAATCTGTCAATTTTCTGTCAATTAGGAGGGGCTGATTTCTGTCAATTAGGACGACTTTCTGTCAATTCGGACATGATTTCTTGTAGTGGTATGACTCCCTTTATCACCATGTGAAGAATGAAAATAAACACAATTTATTAAACTTCTTCACAACTTCTCAATCTTCATAATTTCTCAATCTTTACTTCCAAACAAAGGAAAAGAAAAAACTTCTCGAACTTCAAAGTATAGGCCCTCTACAATTCGTGGAGAAAGTACCATGCTCTCATTCTTTGAAGATTGAGAATGGAGAGAAGACTGAAGGTGTGACGACCCTTATTGCAACATACAATCATTTCTAAAATTGAGTCTATATAGGAAAGAAGTGGTTTCAATGCCACTTTACGAAGAAATAGTAATATAACTAGTAGATGTAAGACATAGATGTAAAAGAGCAATATGTTGACTATTAGATGTTTGATGCCATGATGACATCATGAACTATAGTAGGATTTAGTTGAGAGAGAAGAAGACGTTAGGTATGCACAGACTTAATTTTTTGTGGCACTCTTTGCTACCTTCTTTGGTGCCACTACCTCTTTCTTCGATGACTCGTACACTCTAGTTTTTTCTTTAAATTTGGTCATTTTTTTTCTGAAGGTTTCTATAAGATTATGTTGATTACTTCTTGTGGTCTTGTAGAGGTTGTAAGGGAAGATGAGGCCAATTTCTAAAGAAAAAGAACAAAACATTGTAGCCTTAATAGAGAAGTGCAAGAGCAATATTTGAGATCGCAAAGATTGTGGTTTGTTGCAAACTAAGTTAATATAGTGAGAAAGCAGCTTTCTCACAACCTCAAATTGTCTAAAAGAGATTGTTCTAGAATCCTTATAGAGTAGGAGAAGCAATATGCTTCACTACTAGTTACTCTTGATGGTTTAGAAACTGCAAAAATAGTTGCAAAAGTGCTTCAAAGAGAGATAGATGTGGAGATATATGACAATACTTTGAGGAATGCATTGACAAGAGAAGGATTATCTTCTTTTTCAAAGGTCAAAAAACGTATTTTGAGTAAGAAAAATAGGACTTATAGATTTTATTTTGCTCAAACTTACAAAGATTGGACTATAAGTTATTGGGAGTGGGTAGTGTTTAGAGATGAAACAAAAATAAGTTGTTTCAATTGAGATGGAAAGATGTGGTGTTAAATAAAGGATAGAGAAAACATTCTTGAGCATGTAGTAAAGTAGTGTTAACCATGGTGGAGGCTCCATAATGCTATGGAGTTGTTTGATTTGTAGACAATTGGGGTCATTGCACAATATACAAGGGCATTTGAATGGTAGAAGCCTATTGCAATTTTAGAGGAAGATTTATACACCACATTGTGTGGCTTTGGGTTCAATCTTGAAGAAGTGGTTTTCCAACAAGTGTGTATACAACAATGATTGCTCAAGAATGGTTTGGAAAGCAATTATTTTATGTTTTAGAGTGGCGTGCACAATCCCCTTACCCAAATCCCATTATACACATATAGGCTTCACTCAAAAGGCATTTGAACTCCTATTCTAGTCCTCTTGGTGGTATTCTTCAATTATGAGAGTGAGTACAAGAGGTTTTTTTCTCCATTGGTTTAGAAGAGTGTAAAAGATTGTATGCTAGCTAGTAAACTTGCTCGAATTGCAACTATTTTGACTACAAAAAGATGGTGAACACATTTTTTTAAGTGGCTTGCCAAGTGTAGTGCAAAAACTAAGTCTATGTATATAGTGTACTTCAATCATCTTGTCTACTTTGTTGTAATTGAAATCATCCTTTATTCATTATGGTGTTGTATAACACTTCATGTTCTATAATTTTTGTTATAACAATTTTTAATTTTGATCACTTTAGTTTGTGGCATTGTCATTTGAATTTGCTTCTTCCTTTCATTGACTTAGTTTTCAAGGTGATTGTATGCCTTGTTAAAAATAGTAGTCAAACAAACAAGACTGGTTTAACAATTTGTCTACAAATATGTCGACCTTCTTAAGAAAATAAAGGATTACCTATTCATACTTTCCAATTTGGAATTCAATTTTTAGTGCCCAACATACATCTGTTACACGTCCAACCAAGCAATTAAATGATTTAAGGAGCAAACAATTACAAGATTATTTTTTGATACAATTTCTAGTGAAATTATTTTAATAAATTTACTATCATTAACAATTATTGGGCTGATTATGATGCTCTAAAATGCTTTTATTAGCCTATTTGATAATTTAATTTAAAATATAATTTACTTTATTCAAATTGGTAATCAATAAATTATTTTGTAATTTATGCCACGGCTATGTATTTAGTTTAAATTTAAATATACATGAGTAGAGTTACAACCACTTTTTTAATGCCCTTCTAATTTTTTAGCTTTTTTTTGGTTCATGAGCAATATTTTGATATCAATAGCTATTGTAATTTTTGAGGTTTAACTTTAACCTTAGAAGGATTTTGAGGTGAAAAAGTGGCCAAATGAATGGATGACTTTTCTAAGGACTTTTCACATATTGGAAAGTCGAAGAATAGTTACACCTATTGGTTCATAGATCAAATCATTTTTGGCAAAGCATCTTGGTGATAGGTTAACTTTGAAACGTTGTTGAAAACTCAAAATGTCCTTTAGTAAAATTCATCTAAGATTGTAAGATGGAAAAGAATGTTTTTTCATTCAATTTTTAAAAAAAAATTGTATTTATATTTTTTAGAAAATAGTATTATTGACTTTTTAAGGAAGAAAATGCTTAACCCCTAAAGGACCAAATGGCGTTTTTTTGTCAACATAGGAATTTTGGGCAACTCACTACGAATGGAATTTTCATTCTTTTTCATTGAAATTTTCGCACAACATGTGCCCAAGGAGTAACTTTAAGGCCCAACAATTTTCATAACTTTTGACTACATCCTTAAAAAGTTATTGTATAAAATATAGTTTTCTTTGTTTGGTGGGCAGTTTGGGGAAAAAAAAAACTTCTTTAAAAATCACTTTTTAAAAAAATAAAATTTTTAAATTGATTTTCTATATTTATTTATACATGGATATCTTTGAATCATTCCATTTTGATTAATGACATGAAAGTTATGAGGAGTTTCAATTGTGGATAGTTTGAAGGTAGTTATAGAATCTCTATTCTAAAATAAACTTTGAAGTTCTTTATTTAACTCAATTTTCAATATTTTTGGAAAAAAATAAAATAATTGGATGTAGATTGTTTATCAAAACATTATGACCATTGGGATTGGCATTTTTCAATTTCATAAATAAATTGTTAACAATTTTGTATTTTGAATCATTTTCTACTCTTTTTTTTTCTATATGTTGTACAATTCCAAATGATTTGAAAATTTTCAAGCATGTAACCAACTTGCCTTTAAGAATGAATCTAAAGAGTAACCACCATTTTGAACATTTTTTCATAATGATCTAACCTTAAGAAGTGTAGCTGCCTAGCTTTTTGCAAGGACAATAAAAGGATTTTTGTTACTTCAAATGCTAATATCTTGCAATCTACACGGTGAAAAATTCTGAAAATTTTTCAACATATTCTCAAACCAAATTAATATAAGATCTTTTGGTTAGATGTTTCAAAAATTTGGTACTGTACTAGAGATGGCAGTTTTGGAGCATTTTTGGTGAAAACATAGTCAAAATCCTTTAGGGGTTAACCCTTAAATGTCAGGTTGGTGACCGTGGAAATCAGCCCTTTTGGAACCGTGTGACATCATTAGTTTTAAAAAATAAAAAGTCATTGGGGATCAAACTACTATAGAAGTTTTCCCCTTTCGACCTCTAATTCTAAGGATGAATAGTTACATTTCTGTCCTACACAGGAGAATTCCTCGCAAAACATCTGCCTTGATGTTTAAGAATTAAACTGCATAATTATCACCCTTATAGTGTATTTTGGCAATTTCTTGCTATTCATTCTTGATGAGAATTTAAACCATAAAAATGATGTTTAAAAACTGAGTCCAACTAATGAAATGAAGTTTATTAATCATGTATGACATTCATGTGTTTTCCCAAGGGATAAATTCACCTTGTTGGGTTATTTAGCATCTGACATTAAAAATTCCAAATAAACGTGAAGGTGGATGTTTTGTGTCTAATGAATGATAGAGGTTCTCTCTATGAAGGAGAGAAGTGCAACTATTCATCCTCCAAATTTTGTAAGAAAAGGGGAAATCTTCTAAAGTAGTTTGTCTTGCAATAGTACTTTTACAATTTTTTAAGCCAATGCTTCACACAGTCATAAAAATTGATGATTTCCAAAATTTCCTTTTAAGGGTTAACAGCCTTAGCGACCACAAATTCAAACAACTAGGATCCTCATTTTGACACAGAACCTCTAGAGAACTCGTTCACGTCTCCAATTCTCTTCAACAGTGTCGCACAATGTCTCGTCAAGAGTTAAGACAGCTTTGCAAAGAGCAAAATACAGATGCACAATAATTTCTCCACAAAGTCAACTCCCCTCATACGATCGTAGCATGCATGAGGAAATCCCGGTGACCATTTCACATGAACTGTAACAGCTGAGAAGAAAAGCTCGCATCCTGATGAGCCAATGCACAAGATTAAGAAAAGGAACCATATGCCATTCCAGTATTCTCTTTAACAGTATTACACAATCGAACTTCAACAATTCCATTGTCTGCAAACAGTTCTCATCCGTGCAATGTCTAGTAAGATATTTTTTGCAAACATCAAGTGAATCAACTCGAAATGCACAAAGAACTGCTCAAAACGCTCTTCCCCATACGATCGCAACAACATGCATAAGGACATCCCGGTAACCATTTCACATGAACTGTAACAGCTGAGAGGAACATCAGGTCACAACCTGATGAATCGAATGCACAAGATGTAGAAAGAAATACCATATTCGATTTCAGGATTCAAATCATTGCTCCTTTACAAGTAATGCCGACAAATTGAACACTTTACAGGCCAGTGCTGGCCTTGAGACCGAGGACAATTCCTACACCGATCACGTGGCCCAAGGCTCCGCAGGCCAGAGTGTCCGTGGCGGTGAATCCAGCGGGGTCGCCGGTCTGGAGACCCGAGTCCCTGTCCACAAGCTTAAGCCCAGCGGTGGACTTCCTGTTGGCCGAAGGTGCAAGGCCGAACCGTCCAGCGAACAGCATCAAGGTCGTGGAGGCAATCATGATCTGCAGTAGAAAATAAAGAACATTTGCTACTCCGAATCACAAGGGAAAAAAAATGCACTAATAAATTGAATAGAAGTAAACAATGCGAGGCTAACGACCATTCCAAACAAAATCACATAAAAAGGACGAACATAGAACATACACCTCGGGCAAATTCCAGCATCATAAACAAAAAAAATTCGAATACAGATCATTCAAAGAGCTTACCAGGTTGGTCGGGGAACCAAGGTAGTCGCAGCGAGCCCCCAATGCACCCTTGCCAGCAACCTTCGGCATGGCCTAACAACACAAAAAAACACTCAAAATTAGGTAAATTCACACATTTCAAATTCTCCATCAAAACTCATCAAAAACACAGCGATCAACACCAAACCACAGACAACCCCAACAAACTGCAGAACTCTCACCATTGACAGCAACCCCCCGAATAAACATTTCAATCGACATTAATGTCCCAGTTCCCCTCTCCCCTTCCCTTCAAAAGCAGTTTGAATCCCCAAACGAACTCAATGCAAGTGCGAGGAAGAATGTGGGCAGTAACTTACCAATGAGGGCAGGGGCTTGGCGAAGCTGGTGGTGGCCTTGAGGCCTTCGAACTGGCGCACGGAGGGGGCGGCGACGGACATCGTTGCGGCCATGGCTGCCATTGCTGCTGCTGCTGCTGCTGCGAACCGGCGAATTGGTCCCGAAGAAGTTGGGGTGGAGATGGAAGAGCAGATGCGAGAACTGGGTTGCGAGAGGTGCAAGGCGTCTTGTGCTGCTTGCCGTGGGGGCGATAGAGATGTGGATATGGCGATGGGAGGCCAATGGGAGGCTCGTGGCCTCCTTGCAGGATCCTCACGCCCCCCTGGGGGAGAGACTCTGGATAAGCCCCGGGACTTTCCATGGCTGAGTTGGCGACGCTTCACTGGCTGGGGGGATGCTTCCGCCTCTCCCAGACGGGAAAAAAAAAAAAAAAAAAAAAAGCCAGGCCCCAGCGTTCGGGAAGTTTTTTCTACTTTTACCGGCTATTTTCCTTCAATTCCCAAATTGAACCGGTTTTTCAAGTACAAAGTCCGGTTATTTTCTCTATTTCTCATTCAAAATATAAATTTTCCAGATTTTTGCACCGGTTTTGTTCCCAATGTTTTCAAATTGCAACTGGTTTTTTTTCCCAATTCCACCCGCTAACTTTGAACTAACCGCCGGTTCTTTCCGGACGAGACCCTCTATTTGTTTTGGGAGAAACAACTTCGAAATGCTTAACCCTCACCAGGCTAACCAGATGTATGGTACCCATTTGTGTATTGGACTCTAAAGGTCTGTTCTCACTCGGTGTTAAAGAATGTTGTTAATGAGGGTCTTAGGAACAAATTTAGTCCTACTTCTGGAACAGATTCACATTATAAACATCATCCCTAACACCAAGTGTGAGCATACCCTTCGAATAATAATTATGGACTAAACTATGGTAGAACATCCATAAATGGATTAGTAATTCAACAGGTGACCTATTCATTTGGATTCATATGGGTATGGTAGCCCTATGCACTAAGGTAATAAGAACATTTGGGTCTACTGAGTCCTTGAGAAGTGAACTAGAACTTCTTTGTTTAGCACATTATTAAGGAACTTGCAACCTAAGTGGGCTCTCTCCCCTCTTTCTATTTTCCTTCGTAGAGCCCTTGCTTACAGATGATGGTTTTGGCTTAAGTTCTTTCTCTCTTTCTTGTAACTCATGTATAATATCTAGCACTCCTTTTTGCTTTTAGGTTTGCTAGAATTGGCTTCTAGTTCATGTTGTCCCTTCTCTTCCTTAGGACCTCTCTAGGCACAAGGTCTCTTCTTCTTAGAGCTTTGCGTGAGACTTTGTTTTTGTCATGTATTGCTTTATTTCCATACTTAATCTGCGGTAGGATTTCAAAATGAACATCGTTCATTTAGATGTCAAGCTAGCATGTATACCTTATTGTGTTCAAATATGACATTGTATAAGTAGAATACATGGTCATTTTGCAACTTCTTAAATGTCTTACAAGAGGTGCAATAATGATCCAAAAGAGAAGTACTATATGTCACTAGACCTAGTTCAATAGAAATACAAACTCTTGTCATTACTGTATACTTCAATTTTTGTATTTTTTATATCAAATCTACAAAACACCATGTTGCAATCCAAATTCTCAAACCTTTTAGGTTTGTGGAGAAGTGATGATTGTATGATACATATTTGACGTCTAGGTTATGAAAATATTGCACAATATATACCATTAGATTAATGCATTAATAATTTGCATTTTTTGTATGAAAAAATGAAAAAATATTTTAAAAAAAAAGAAAGAATAACAATGGTGATAGCTAGATGGATTAGGAGGTTAAAGACAACAAGTTATGTTATTTTATTTTTGTAGCATTTTATATTTTGATTTTTATCAGTATTTAGTATTTAGTTTTTATTTGTAAATTTAACATTGAATGTTTGTAACACTCTGATTTATATGAGACTATATAAGAGGAATATATAAGCTAACCAACATCTTAATTTTCTCTCGAGGTAACTCACACATGTATGTATTTTTAAATTGGTTATTAAGTTAGAATTATTGCAAGACAATATTACTTCAATTTAGCTTCCAGACTTGAGTTTTTGCAACTATTAGAGGACAATATTGTTGATCAAACTATTTGTTTTAGAACTAATGATTCCAACAAAAGTTTCATAATTCAATTTAGGTAATCCCTCTCTGATAATATCGTAGACAAAATTATATTTTTGTAAGGACATAAGTAAAATTTTGCAAATATTCAAAAAAAACTTGGACTTTGAAGTGTAAAGTCCTTTATACATTCATATATTGAATGAAAGGCTCATTAGTTTGAAGAGCTTTGAATTACTGTAGCTATCAAATGGAGTCAAAAACTAATTCTATTACCAAAATTCAAATTTTTAATAAAAAATTAAATTTGATTATTTTTAATGCAAATATATTTTGTTGAACTTGTTTGGTTTCCAATTAAACCTTATTTTTAAGTTTAAAATTTTTTAGATATGCACTATACCTACAATATTTAAATTAGACTAAATTTTGCAAAACAATGTGTGTCAAAAAATTGGTTTTAAAGGATCCATTATATGTATCAGGGACTTATTTTTATATGTTAGAAGGTTTTCTTCATTCTAATTCAAAGTTGTTCAATTGATATTCTCTCAAGTATTTTGTCTCATGTAATGTTTAAGTTCAAAATCAAATGTTCTCAAGACATAAAACAAGAATAGACTCTAACAAGTGACTCTATACACTAAGAGTGTATTTACATATAAACCATGGTTGTGTCAAGGTAACTATGGTTTTGTCCATTTTCACTTAGGCTCCTAAAACTCCTAGTGATGAAATTTAATTCTTTCTCTCTATACTACTAAAAAATTGAAACTCTTTGCATTGATTTCATTGTATTGGTCACAAAGCTCATGCCTTGGATTGTTTGATGACAAAGTCTTGATCAATCAACAACCTCAATCTACTTTTAGCATTTTAATAAATTCGACTTTGTGCATATAATAGAATTCTCCTAAAATATTTCTTTCGGTAGATTTTGACCATGTGCATTATTTGACTTCATTGCTCTTCAAACTCAAGACAATTATTTATGCCATGATATTGTTGTACAAAGGCAAGATACATCATGTACAACAATGTCATGGCATAAATAATTGTACATCAAACCCTAAAAAACTCTTGGAGGTTTATTTGTATCATAGACAATGTTGTACATAATACAAGTGAACCTTTAAGAGTTTTTTAGGGTTTGATGCCTTTGTAAGGTTGCATTATCCAAGTGTGTTTTGGGTCTCGTAATGCAATCATTAAATTGTATCATATACATATTGCTCTATTTTATGCAAAATGGTTTACAACCTAATGATTTATGATAATTGATAAAGAATAATTCAGAGTTTGATTGCTTTGTATGGTTGCGTTCCTAAGAGTTTGAACTTCACAATGAGTAAGTCGATTGTATCATCTAGTGTTTTTTCCTTTGCATCAAAGTTAGTCCATGATCACGTAGGTTTTAATACATATGGAATTCAAATGACCTTGATAGATTTGAAAGTGGTAGTTTGATGTTTTATATTTGATACTAATTGGAAGTTTATTTATCATTCATTATGAATCTCTTAAGAATTTTTTGGAGTAGGAAATTTACAATGTTTACTTTTGTATTATCAAGATCCTATTGACAAAGTTTGGGCACTAGGATTTGCAAAGTTTGAGCATATGATTTAGATTATTGTACATGTTTTGTATTAGTGAATTAAAGACTAATTTATTCATTATACTCAAATATCTTGAAGCTTGCATTAATCTGCAAACTATATGCATTCTTGTAAACTATACAACTTTGTTCCAGCCTACTTATATGTTTATCTTCATTTTGGATACGCGCTTACTAGAAGAAATATTGAGAGGAAGGTTAGTTATGTTGTTTTTGAAACTTTTTGAGATTTCTCTATTTGTATCCAAAATCTCTTTATATTTATAGAGTAGACATTTATGTGGATTGCATGATTGCATCTTCAATTTGTATTAAAATTTTTATAAGTTATTGCAATCTTGAAGGTAAGGCAATATAATTATGTAGAAATCAAATGAGTAATAAAGATTGAAGAGGCAACAATGAAGGTTTATACATTTGATAATAGTTGTTGTCAATACTAAGTAAAGTAGAATGCCAAAAGGTTTTTAGCATGCTTGTTTGGGATCTAACATAAGATTCTTGAAAAGGCCATTGATCCAAATCCAAAACAATGCAATCATATGGAAGGGGTCGGGTGGTGCCTCATGCAATTCAGAACCACAACAATGCAAGAGGATATCTACAAAACCAACAAAGCACAATGTATACAACCTATGTGCCTTATCTGTCCAATCCACCATACTTGCAACAAGGACCAATTGGATATATGATATATGCACCCTACCCACAATACTCACAACAAGAGATTGGATATATGACCTATGCACCTTATCCGTTGTATTCACAACAAGAAATTGAAGCTCATTTGTTGCAAGATCCTATAGATAATGATATGGTTCTTCATCATGAGCAAAATCAAAATTGCCTCTTCCATAACCATTATAGGTGTGCATTGTAAACTTTAAAATTTTAATTTCATAATTAAAATATATTCATTGCACTATTAGAAAGAAAAACTTTGAACTCTTTAGACCTCTCTTCTAATTTTTTATAAAATTAATAAAAATATCAAAGATTGTTTTATCCTTTAATGTACATACTAGTATTTGATCTAAAGGTCCAAATTTTTAGAGTTGGACTCTTTTGAAATTTGAGCACAATTACTTCAATAATTTTATGGCAAGAATTATAAAAGTGATATATATAAGTGAGCAAAAATAGTATATTCTAATTATTACAAATCATTCCCAATCATATTGGTTGAATTTAATTCACATGATATTATTGCCAAAAAACTACAAACTAAGATGATTAATTTTATAAACACTTTAAAAAGAATTGAGTGCGTAAAGACAAAAAAATGTTAATAAACCAAAAATCCTAATATGAGTGGTGAAAAATAATTACAGAAGGGAGACTATGCCAAAATATAGAAATGGGGAGATGGTTATGGTGAGGTGCAACCAACAAAAATGGTTGAATGGTGTAATTCAGAGGATGTCAGCACAAGGGATGGAGATTTGGATAATTGATGCCAACATTTTAGTGAATGTTCCACTTGTTTTATTACCAACTTGTGTATTTAAGATGACAACATACTTAGCCTTGGAGTCCTTGCCGCAAGATGAGCCCATGTGGACAATTACAAACCATGGAGAATATCAAAAAGTGTTGATACAATGTGTGCGTCCAGCACACCATTCTCATTGCCAACTTGTCTATGTGCTGGATAATAATGTGTGCGCAATTTGCAAGTAAGTTATTTAATAGAAAAATGTAAATATTACATTTTCTTCAATATTTTACAAAATGAGATTTTAACAAAATAACATTGATTCAGATTGTATATATCAAATATAACCGACATGGTAAGCCCATGGAATTGTTGCCATCAAGTCCACAATTATTGCCTTCAACTACAAATGCAACAATATTCCGACATTATATGCCCTTTTTGCAATGAAATTTTTTTCCATCAACTCAATCTCTCAGAATATTCTAGTTTTGCACATCCTAGTCCAAACAATGGTCAACAACAACAATTTAATTGCCAATGTGTTTGCGGATTCAAGATTGCAATGATTGATAATGTAAATGCAACTATAATTTGTCCTAATTGTCACCAACCTTTAAATGTGAATTCAATGACAACAAACTTGCAAAATGGTCAAGCCCTAAATAATATGAACATTAATCCTATGATGGTTAGAATACAAAATAGAGAACTATCGACTAGTATAAATCTAAATCCAAGAACCAAGATATTGCAAAGTGAAGAACCACCAATAAACATAAATCTATTGCCTTCTTACTTCAAATCTGAGAGGGAGATTCCTGAAAGCTCAAAGTCCTCACAAATTCCAAAAGGAGAGAGATTTTTCAATGGTCAAGATTTCAAATTCGGATGGCCCATGCAATCTATTAGTAGTCACAAGAGGTAATTGTAATCTTTTAAGTTACGTTTCTCAATTGAAATTTTAGAAACCTAACAAATTTGTTCATTGAATGTTATGTTTTGATATATTTAGATTGGAAGCAATTGAAGAAGGTCTTGAAGTAAATACATCATCTTTGGAATCAACCACAATAGAAGAAAGACATGAGGAACCTTCCTACTTTCCTTCACATCTTCAAGCTTTAAATGAAACTTTTGAAAACAACAATACGTCTTATCAGAATGTCGTTGCAATGAGATCCAATGACCAAGATTTGCAACCACCTTCTAGTTTCCAAAACTCATTGCAAGATGGTTCAATAGGTGTACCTTACCCTATTCCAACTTCTTCAATTCAAAGTGAACGACCTAACTCTCAAATTTTGTTGCAAGATGGCTTAGTGGATGCAACCCCTCTCTCTCTAACTACTCCAATTCAAAGAGAACAATCTAATTCTCAAAGTTCATTGCAGAATGACTTGAAAGATGCACCTTCTCCTACTCCTATTAGTTTTTTTCCAAATGAATTATGGAAAGACAATGCCTTTGTTACAAAGCAATTTGCCACTAGTTTATCAAAAGATGTACTTATACCACACATCAAGCTTATTGAAGTGGAAGAGGCAAGTGAGTTGTTTGATTTCTACAAATGCAAATGCAGATTAATCTTAGATTTGAATTATTTTTTTATCATAAGTATTGTAGATGAAAAAAGTTATATACTTGAAAGACATATTTTATATTAATCCTTTATTAATTGTCTCTATGAAGATAAATCAATAAAGCAACCAGAGATGGATAAGATGACCATTACAACTATTGAAGAATACAATTTATGGAAGAAAGTAAGTGAACCAAATGCAACCATTGTAGCTATAGAAGATCAAGGTTTAGGGAAGAAAGCAATTCAAAAAATTACATCCATTGTAGAAATTGAAGGCCCTAAAATATGGGAGAAGGCTAATGAAATAAACACCAACTATGAGACTACAAAAGATCATAAATTAAGGAAGAGGGAGAGTGAATTAGTCAAGAACTTTGGAGCTAGTGAAGGGGAAAAACTAGAGAAGGCAAGTGAACCAAATACAACCATTGCAAATGTTGATGTGCAAAAATTATGGAAGAGAACAAGTGAACCAAATACAACAATTGCAACTACAAAAGATCAAAGATTGGAGAAAAAAGTGACTGAGACAACCACAACTATTGGAGCTAGTAAAGGGCAAAAATTAGAAAAGAAGGTGAATGAACCAAAATCAATCCATTCAACTATACAAAATACAAAATTATGGGAAAAAGAAACCAAATTAAATACAGCTATTACAACTAATGAAACACACACATTATGGAGGAGGATTAGTTCAATTGATTGTACCAAAAATCTAAGAGACAATGAAGAAAGTGAGGAGATAGAAAAAGCAAACTCCTCAAATGATTTTATACCTTCCTCTTCAAGTATCGCTCCAATGTATAGTAACCATTTTGATGAGGCTACAAAAGGGCAAAAATTGTGGAGGAGGGCAAGTGCAATAGATTGGTCCAAAAAATTAGTGAGCAATGATGAGACTATGGAAAGCGAAAAAATAGATTCATCAATGGATCCAAGTAGTACCCCAATGTATGTCAACCACTTTGCTAATTTTGTAAAATTGGCAATGGGGGATAATTCTTCAATAGCCAAAGATATCATTACAAGTGCATCAACATCAACACCATCCTCAATCCTTGATTCTCCACTTCCATTAGAATCTATAACTCCTACAAGGATCTCACCACCTTCTACCTCCTTCACGAGGGCTTCTTCATTATTTACACAAGCCCCTACATGGATCATTCATAGCAAGAATTCGGATGAAGCTACTTCTACCTCTCCAACTTGGATCACTGTAATAAAAGATGGTGTAGATTCTCGAAAGGACGACAAACAATGGGAATAAGAAAGATTCACCAAGGCAAAAGGGTATAAATTCCTATGATTACAATATTTTCATCATAGTTTCCTACATTTGAGAAATTAATAACACAAGACTTCAAACACAATAAAAAAATTGTTGATGAAGTGGATATACAATCTAGTGGTTATCACACTCTAATAGAAAAATAACAAGAAAGATTGTGGACATTTTTATTGGCATTGAATTCAAGGCAATGTAATTTTTGTTGAATTCAAAATTCAAATTTTCATTTTGTCAAAATTTTCTTTTATTGGTCTAAAAGATTATGCATATTATTACAAATAGATGGAATCATCATGCTTGATTTGATAAAATACCAATTTGTATATGAAAATTATTTCTATCCAAAAATAGCCATATAATAGATTTTTTTAACACTTCACAAAATAAATAAATAATTAGAAATAACATTGATTGAGGATTTTACAACTAAAAAGTTAGCCAATAGTATAGTCAAAGTGCAAAAACATCCAATTAATTATTTCATATGCATATAAAAGAAATATTACCAACTTCATTTTGAAGTTGGAGTTCATTTAGGGAGGTTTTAAAATCCTATGTAATACATAAATACTGAGTTGGCAATGAAGAAGGTTGGCATGTTATATTAACTCATGACAACTCAAAGTCTAGTAAAGAAATGATTGGATGTTTGGATAGTTTTCTTTGGTCTTAATATTAGCTGTGACATTTAATCTTTTTTCAAAAGATTAGAGAACAATCAAAGATTGTAGAAATATGATTTTATTTCAATTTGATTCATTATGAGTAAAAATTATGTCTCTTGCAAAGTTGCAACATAAAATGCTAAATCTTGGATAGCTAAAAAAAACAAATAGCAAAAGGTAAAAATGAAACATATTTTTTATAAAACATCTTAACATCTTTTAAAAAAAATCATCTCAACATCTCTTAAAAAAATCATCTCATTTGAATTTTTAATCTGAAAATGAAGAAGAGTCTTATTTTGAAGACATTTAAACATCTTCCTAAAAAAATACTTATAGAATTTGTTTTTGAACTACATTTCTAGAATTTATAAAAAAGCCCATTGGGTTTGGATTGTTTGTTACAAAAATCTTATTGTTAGGATTGGCATTTTTCAATTCTATCATAGAAATCTAAATAACTTTGTTTTTCCTTCCATCTTGGACTTGCTCTATTTAACATATTTTTTTAAGAATGAAAATCAAGTTTAAGAAATTTTTTTTTTTAAAATTTTAATTCAAATTTATAATAAAAAATAATATAAATTCAACATCTATAATTAGAAAATTTTAAATTAGGATGATTCAATACCTAATGACTTTCTATGATAAGGTGCAAAAGAGACATCTCCATTTATTTTAAGTGCCATTATCTTGCAATCTATATGTTCAAAGTTTTTGAAATTTTGCCTACATGTTTTCATATTAGTCAAGTATAATATCATATTATTGGATAATCAACAAATTAACAAATCAATCAATAACTATAACTTTAATTAACTAACTATATATAATCACAATGACATATTTTCAAATAAAGCTTTAATAAATGTTTAAATCTTGGCAAAAAAATATTTAAAATCTTAATCTTTTTGAAGTACATTTCCCAATGTATATTTCACTAGCAATGAGAAAAAAACATATTATTTCTAATTTGAATGAACAAATAAAATGGTGTCCTAATCAATAGAGGATCAATGCATTTATGTTGATTATGACAAAAAATTTAAGCTTTGTTGATTAAACAATCCTCTAAACATCAATCATATAATTTCCTTGATTTGACCAAAAAATACTTGATCAATTGATTTGGAAATTCTCTAAACACCAATCAACATAATTTTGTTAGTTTGATCCAAAAAACAAGATTTTAAATGGTACTTTTACATAAAATCAATGAAAATCGAGTGAATAAAAATAAAATTTTAAAAATGCCTTAAATATTCATAAAGCTCCAATTTTGGTGTAATGGTTAGAGCTATATTTCACCATATATGTGATTGTTGGTTCAAACACCATTGATGGCCTTACTGGCATGGTGGGTCTACCTATGTGGTAGATTTTTGAATAATAATAGTTTTTTCAAATTTGACCAAATCAAAAAATAAAATCAACAAAAGAATGTTGATTGTTGTTTGAACTAAACTATCCTAATCAATTGAAATTACCAATATATATGAATTGTAAATCTTATTGAAATGGACACTATTTTTTCTAGTACTAGTATATTTTGGTTTCTAGGTCTTAGATTTTGTAAAGCAATCATGAGTGTTTAGCTACTAGCTTAAAAGAAAGCTCTATAGTTGTGCACTTGTTCATCATAACATTACTTACCTCCTCCTTTGACAAGGATAAAAAATACAGTGGTTTTATAGGTGTGGCGCTCCATGAAAATTTTCTAGATATTTTTTTCTAAATCTCATAATCAATTCAGCTTAAGTTGTTAAGTGTTATCTACCTACATTAGTTATATAAGTGATTTGTGCCCTTAAGGGATGTAATTATCACAATTTAGATGCATATTAGCCAATAATTTGCAAATGAATCTATTGAAGGGAGCATAAGAGAAATGACAAATCAATTAGCAAAGAGTTATATTAATTGGTTTGGAGCCCCTTAGAAGAAGGATTTTCTTCCTTTATTTATTGCTACAATATCCAAAGATATAGATTTGATAAAAAGCATAACAATAGACAAAAAGCGAACTAATTAATTGACATGGAGAATTGTAAGATTCAATATCTTGCAAAAATAAGAAACAATATCAAGTCACAATATATATAAAACATAGTAGAATAATCTCAACAACTATCGTAGCACTAGAAAACAAAGAAAAAGAAATCAATGAGTATTAGAAGTAGGAGTGAGGATGACAAAAACAAGGCAAATTTTGCAAATCGGTGAAGGGTCTAAGGTATGTTCAAATTTAAGCACCCATTCAAAGTGGAATGTAGGTGCTAGGATCAATAATTTAGTAGGATGTATTGGAGCAACAAAGTTGAATCAAATCATCCTAAAAAGGATGTGTTGCTTGAACAAGTTCACTACAAATATAGCAACACATGAAGTCCCTAGAACCACAAAGTCTAAAGACAAATGCGACAAATTTGGAACCAAAGCATATTGATGCAGATACAAGAAGCCACAATGAGATGGACATCACTAACACACTACTAAAATAGTAGTGCCTATGACAATAGACTATCACTAAATCACCATTTGATGCTTGGAGTATTAATAAAGGGATATTTGAGTCCATTTATGGGACACAATAGGAACATATCAAAGTGACTATTAATTAAATTTGTTTATGATTAAGACATATTAAGGGCAACTATGCAACTTCTTCCATGTCATTAATCTCTAAAAGACAAAAGCCTTCTTGTCGCCAAAAAACACTCAAAACTACCATTTCTATTGTGATGAGTAAAAATATTTGGAAGGCACAATTGGATGGCATGTTTGAATACCTAGTAGGCAAATTTTTTTCAACAAAACATTAAAAACTTGTTTGTGTTTGTATTATTGAGGTGTTATTCTAAGGGTAAGGGTAAAGCACCCATAGGGCACTTTATGGAAAACTTTGAATCATAGAGCACAGAGCATTCCTTTTGCAAAAGGGCATCTTTTACAAGGCTTGGTACCACTATAAGAAACCTACATTTTTGTGGTGTTTTGAAGAAACAAGTCACGTTTTCATTGACAATAGTGCGTCACGAATTTTAAACTTGTAGGAGGTAAATCTGTGGTCAATGTTGGAAAAGATGTGGGGATGTCATAGCAAAAACATGTGGATGACACTAGGGACGTGTATGTTTTTCTAGACATCAAATAAAATATGATCACGTTTACAAATATGTTGTAAAAAGTATGGAAGTGCCATGTTGGCTAGAGGTTTTGGATTTAGTGTTGGTAAATTTTTGAAAATTATTGTGGATTGAGGTAAAATGAAGATTCAATGTAAAGAACATAAGAGAAGGGAAACCACATGCGCTTTGTAAAAAAATGGAAATGGATGGATGTACAACATGAATGATGAAAATAGCTCTTTATACAAGTAGACTGATACGAAGTAAGACAATCTATATGGAATATATGTAAAGCAAGAATTCTTTTCAATATAGAATGTCTAAAAAAAATGTTATCATATTTAAAAAAACATCTAGATGTCTGGAATAATTGTTAAATGTAGTGCAATCGAATTTCCATACATCTTTGAATTATCCCATATCCTTTGTTTGATTATGGAGGGAAAATGAATTTAAGTATAAATATGACCTCTCCACCTTTCATTCTCGATTAAGTAATTATTTCATTTTGCCATCAAATTTTTTTATAGTAGATGATTAATTTTTGTTGAATTTGATCATTTTTCTTATTCATATTTTTTAATTAAAAAATATTATTTGACATCAATAAATAATTACTTTATATAATTAAATAATTATTTAAAAATAATAATAAATTTAGAATATTTAATAATTTTTCTAAAAAAACATTATCAAAATTTTGAGACGACATAAAAGTGTGCCACGTCATCATTGTGTTGGTGACAAAAATACGAAGTGTCACTACTTGTTTAGCTCACTTTGAGGTGAAATCTATGTGGTGTATACATAGAGCTTTAGGGGAAGCTTGGAACCCCTATTTTTTGCATTCATTTTCATGAAACAAATTAACATCATAACTTGCTTTTCTTGATATTGGATGTTTTTTTGTAATTGCGATGAATTTTAGGTGACATTTCAATAGATTTGCCTTTCATTGAAAAAAAATACTCCCATATCTTTGGAAACACCACAAAAGGGAAAATTCTTCTAGTGCACCATAATTTCAAAAATATAATGACAAACATTATTAATAATTGAAAAAAAATATGGATAGACTAATTGTCCTCAACTTAATGTAGTGAAACATTATTTTATTTGGGTGTCCCACCATATGAAGATAGTACCCTTACAATGCAGGACATCCAAGTAGAAGGGCTTTCCACTATACAATTTGATTATTGCCCATATTTATACATCATACTCTTTTAAAGGAGCAATACAAAAATTCAATTACTACAACTTTCACAATGTAATTTCTCATTTTTTAAAATACACAAAGATGTCAAAATCAAGAGATGAGAGGTCTTCTATGGAAATTAAATTAATTACTAACATCAACAAAACTTCATTGTATTCAATTTTTTTCTTCTAATATATGTCATTGGAATGGCATTATTATGTTCGTTTACTTTGAAAGGGGATGACTACAATGATTTGAAAGTGGCTCTAAGTATCCCCCAAATTAATCTGATAATTTGGTGCAAATGTCATACATATGTTTAATTAAAAATATAAAGGATCCCAATTCAACTTCTTGAATGCCTTTCCAACTTAGGCCTTTTAACTAGCAGCTTATATTTTCTCAGCTACGCTCTATAACCAACTTCACTAATGTGTATTCAACTTTTTTTTACAATCAAATTAACACCATGCAATAAGCAATTGAAATAGAAAATAACATGTCATAAAAATATTATATTGCATGTTTCTATGAACTATTTATATTATCAAAAAATTGAAATCTACAAGGTTATTTGACATTTTCTAATGAACTTTGTCTCTTTAGAATGTAATGCATAATTTGTATTAAATTTTCAACTCTTAAGTGCATCTCAAGTGCTCGACCTTTAAAATGTAAATGAATTAAATAACTGTGTGATATGCAACTTTGCAAGGAGTAGTTTTATGAATGCCCATGTTCTAAATTTTAAAATGTTAAAAAGTGATAAAAAGCTTTCAACAACCTAGCCTTTTGATAAAATGCTTTTAATGACCTTCCTAAGAGCAAAAAAGACAATAGTGTTTTTATCACTATTGTCACTTTTGCTCAACAAGTAAAAGTTCAACAACATCACTAGCTATTAAGAAAAATTTTAGGCCTCAAAAGCTGTGAAGAAAAGGTTCCCTAAGCTATAAACAAGTGGAGTATTGGTTAGATTATTTAATAATAATAAAATTTTAAAATTTTAAAATAATAAAAAACAATAACACAACAAAACAATAATCACAATCTAATGTGGCTGAAATTCAACTACATTAGACTATCAAAAATTTATAATTTATAATTTTATTATATTTTTAAATAAATTTAAATATTTGTTAAAATATTTATTAAACTTGTCCTATACTATTGAGGCCCTACTATTTGCTAATGTTTTTTTTCTTTTTTTTCTTGTTATTTCAGCTAGCAATCCCTACTATCAAGAATTAATGGCTGCCTTTAGGACTAAAAACTCTTCTAATGTCCAATATCGATCATTTAGCATGTTTTTTTTAATTTAGGATATCATTAGGAGATTTTAAAAAAATTGTTTAAAATTTATGAAACTTGTCTATTTAGAGATTATGTTCAAAAATTATAAAGGAGGCCAATTCATCAACATAATCAATGTTATTTCTTTTGTCACTCAGCTACTAGATAGGTACTAATATGCAATTATCTTTGGTAATTTGACATTTTTTTGATTTCTTTGTTTTTCATGTTAATGTAAGTGGATATATCCCCTTCATGTTAATTTTAGTGAATATGATTTCTTTCATGTCAATGTTAGTAGACATGATGAGATTTATGACAAAACTAAGTATCTGGATACTAAATCAAAGTTAATTTGGTCATTTGGTGTCATATCAACATTAGATCTAATAAACTAATATATCATCTTCAATGATGTGGAATTATCATAAAATTCATGATAATATTGTATAAATATGACATTAGAGAAATATTAGTTTTACATTTAATTAAATGTCAAACTAGCAAATATTATTTTTATAATAAAATCAAGATAAATCTAACTTTTAGTATTATTTGAGATGTAACAAATATTGCTTTGGGAAATGTAAATCAATTCACTACACATTTCTTTTAACTTGGATTTTGGTTTTCCTCTAATTTCAAGTCTATTTATTTTGAAGTTTTAAGTTTAGCACTACTAGAAAATTTATTTTTTCTGTTGTTTTGGTCGCGTTGATCCGGTCAAAATTTGACAGAAATTTGTTAAAATCAACAGATTTCTGTCAGATTTTGACCGGATCAACGTGACCCAAACAACAGAAAAACTAAATTTTCTAGTAGTGTAGAGATTTCAATAGGGCTACAAAAAGTGTTCCATTTTTTTTAAAGTTTAATAGAATAGATGTAAAAGTAGATTGAGGATAGCTCCAAAGAGTGCCAATTCTAAACATTTGTTTATAATTAGATAAAGGGGGTAATAAATGGAATTTGTTCAATGGAGACATTGAAACTTAGATTTAATAGTTGAATGACAAGAAATTTTATTTTTTTATTTTTTATTTTTTCATTTTCTTAAATTTTTTTTCTAGTGGAACTAAATCTATGTGGTCTAGAAAAAACTCCAAATTTTATTTAAAGGAATATTTGAGTGAAAATTTTCACCCCAAAAATTCTATGACTATATTTTATCAAAAATCTTATAAAAATTATCATTTCTAATGCAAAGAATATATTTTTTTAAATTTAAATTTTTGACATTTGACTAAAGAAATTTGACTTCTATTTCATTTTGATTTCTATTTACTTTTTTCCCATTTCCAAATGAAACTGTCCAATAAATTCTAAAGAATACTTTTGTGTCACATGAAATGCAAAACGAAAAGTAAAAGTGAAACGTACAAAGCAACAGCTTTTCTTGGTAATGCCAGTCATTCAATTTCACAAGTCGGAGGTTGGGCGACGGAGACAGAAAGGTCGCGTTCACACAGGCAATTCGAGGCACCCGAGGCGAAGAGTAGGTTTTTGTACAAGAGCGTGGTTTACCTGTTCGTGTGCGTTAGTAGTGTTGCGCTGTCGGAGCTTTGGTTGTTGTTGTTGTTGTTCTACATTATTCTGCATGCGTTGCGAGGGGTTGCTTCGGCCATGGTGCAGGCAGGGGGTGGAGCGCCCGTGGTGGCGTCGGCTCCCACGGCGTGTCAAGTGCAGTGCGCAGGGTGCCGCCGCATCCTGAACGTGCCGTCGGGAATTCTCAATTTCCAGTGTCCCAAGTGCAAGCTTCCGCAGGTGCTCCCTCCGCAGCTGCGATCTCAAGGGTTGGCACGCGGAATTGACAACACAAAAATCCAGCTTCCGTGCGCCAATTGCCGCGCCGTGCTCAATGTGCCCCCCGGACTCACGCGGTTCGTCTGCCCGCAGTGTCGGGTGGAACTCGCCGTGGATCCCGTGAAATTGGCGGCGTACATGAGCTCGTTGTCGCAGTTGAATGCGCTCGGGAATAGTAGTAATGGACAAGGCGCCGCGCCGCCGACCGTGCCCGCTAACACGGATGCCATGGATGATATGGTGTGGAATAGTAGTAAGCAGCATCGTGGAGCAAGTGGATTTTCCATGGAGGAAATTAATGAGGTGCTTGAATCTCATCCGACTTGGAAAATTTTCCGCGACTGTTGATTTTTATTTCTTGAATTGTTTACGTTGTTTCTTGGTGGTAAATTTTTTGTGCGAGCTGTAGTTGTGATTTTAACCTAATTTTGAACCATATAAAATGGACAATTTCATTTGGAAATGGACAAAAAGTAAATGGAAATCTCGACTCTGGGAGTCTGGGAGTCGACCGCCGATGTATGGTCGTGTCGTTGATATTCTCGATGACTTCGCGAATACGAACTCTGCATTTTTTTTATAGATTTGTATCTGAGATTATTGTCCAGGGCTATACTGTACAGTGTTGAATTCTTTTTGGCATATGACGCTCATCAGACTCTTGGAATTGTCCACGACTGTTCATTTTCTTTCACTCGCCGACGTTGCAATCACAAAGGAGAGTCTGTACGTTCTCTAGTTGTGATTTTAACCTAATTTTGTACCGGATGGAATCCCACCATAGATTCTACCGCTGTGCACTCTCAACTTCCTTTTTGCGTCTATCTAAATTTGTTTGATTCACAGGTGGCTTTAGAAGTGGAGCAAGAGGAGGACGAAGCTGGAACAATAGGAGATACATTCACAGACTACGTAAGTGTGGACATCTGTATCCATCACTGAGTTCGTTAGTGTTGGAAATATGACCTTTGTCACACCACCTGTGCTCCTGCGTGTATTTGCATTACATGAATCATTTTTCAGCATTGAAACTTCTCGACTCTTGAGAGTCCCTTTTAGAATTCTCTTGAACGACATCTTTGGGATCGTACTGAAAAGTATCAAGAGATGTAAAGTTCGAGTGAAAATCAAATTTATATTTGCAATCTGTGCAGAAACCATCGAAGCTGTCAATAGGCCAGCCACATCCTGATCCAATCGTGGAGACAGCTTCCTTATCAGCTGTACAACCTCCAGAGCCTACGTACAGCCTTCTTATTGCAGAGGAAATGGAGAAATCCGGGTCTCTATCATGTTTGCAACTTGAGACTATTGTTTACGCCTCACAGGTGAGTGTCATATTGCTACGCCTTGCAAGTCATTTTTTCTATTTGTATTTCAAGAGTGCGTCCCCCATGCTTCAGGGGAAGTTGAGTTTATAAAGTTATATAGAAAGTGTAAAAAGCTTTTCAAATAGTTAATTTTTTGAATTTTTTTTTCTAAAATAGTTATTTATGTGTGCGGGTGCTTTGCTGCCTTATACAGACTTTGATAATTCCGGACCGAAACTATTCCTTGAATCTCATGATCTACCTTCGGTTCAAGTTTTCTATTAGTGTGTGCCCGTGTTCGCAAATTTATGCACGGTTTTCTGTTATTGGGATATGCTTTGCAGAGGCATACGCATCATCTTGCAGACGGTTCAAGAGCAGGTTTTTTCTTAGGAGACGGAGCTGGAGTTGGCAAAGGCCGAACTATTGCTGGCTTAATCTGGGAGAATTGGAAACAAGGGAGAACAAAGGCTTTGTAAGTGGTGCTTCGATCCTGTATTATTCTGATCATGAACTCGTGATCGTTAGCTTATTAGCACTCCTCTTAGGTTGAGAATTGGTTGGTAATTATTGTTGTGTTGGATGGTGTTTTGTTGCATATTGGAGGATAGGTGGCTGTCTGTTGGTTCCGACCTTAAATTCGATGCACGGCGGGATTTGGACGACGTGGGGGCTATGGATGTTGAAGGTGGTTGTTCTATTCTTTCATTACCCTGCTTTGCTTAGGATATGCATTATTCGATTGATAGGCTGACTAAAGAGAGCTTCCAGAAGTTTTTACGAATATGTTTTTGTTTGAGGCTTTTGAAAATCTTCAATTTGTGATTTATAGCATTCTATTTCGTTCTCGATTAATTAGGTTGTTGCTTGTCCTTTGAAATCTTGTCTTCTTGAAATTTCTGTTTTTGCCCTCATCCTGGTGATCATCTTGTCAGCAGTCTAATCTATTTTTCCATGTATCCAGTTCATGCTCTCAATAAGTTACCATATGCTAAACTGGATTCGAAAGCCGTGGGTGTCAAGGAAGGAGTGTTGTTTCTCACTTACAGTAGTTTAATTGCGTCTTCTGAGAAGGGAAGATCAAGATTGCAGCAGTTGGTACAGTGGTGTGGTCCTGGTTTTGACGGACTTCTGGTTTTTGATGAGGTCTCGACATCGTACTTTACTTATCCTACTGGACTTTATTCTAGCTAGGTTCATACCCATCTTATGTCGTGGCTTAAAGTGTTTCACGACTGGAATCTCAGCCACTTCGTACTATCCCGTCCCGGATTCATGAACATGGATTTATCTAGAGTTTGATAGATTCCTCTTCTTAGCCAAGGTTACTTGGGGGATTGTTATGGAATGGGCATATAAATGTTTGTGTGTGCTTGATTTGTTCTGCGAAGGAGAATTTTTATCCTCATCAATGATCATTGCGATTGGTGATCTTGTATTCACGAGTTCAATTTGGTTGTCCATGTTCAGTGTCACAAGGCCAAGAATCTTGTACCTGGAGCAGGAGGTCAAGCCACACGTACTGGTGAAGCGGTTCTTGAAATACAAGTATGATTTTCCTGAACGCTTGGAATTTGCAAAATTTTGCATCTTGTTGTCCGATCTTAAGGACTTGAATCTGTGTAATATTTAGGACAAACCCACCTTCTTTCATTTACTGCCTACCTACATTATGTGCCCTTGAAGTTTATCATTGGCCTTCCCCAATCCATATGCGACTTTCTTTGAAAATATTGATCAGAATTAGGTTAAGGCAATTTTTTTTTTCTTGGATTGTAAATCATTCTTGGGTGGGTACGGTAATACAGAATAAAATGCCAGATGCCCGTGTCGTCTACTGCTCGGCAACGGGAGCCTCAGAACCTCGAAACATGGGTTACATGGCTCGCCTTGGGTTATGGGGCTCAGGAACAGATTTTCCACAATTTTCCTCTTTCCTTGGTGAGCGCTAGATATTGTTCAGATGAAAATGAATATTCACAAAATTTATTTCCTACTGCATATTTGCGTTGTGAATCAGTTTCTAAACCAAAACTTGTCTAAATTCTTAATAGTTTTCTTATTGTGGAATGTCACATATCTTCAGGTGCTTTAGAAAAGCGTGGAGTTGGCGCTCTTGAGCTTGTGGCCATGGATATGAAAACAAGGTATGTCTTGACTTTTCATGTCTACTCCATTTAATAGCTTAATGCTCCTGATCATCAGGTGGTTATTGAAAAATTCATACTTATGTTGTAACAAATCGGCACCTTTTACAATGTCTGTTGATTTTTTTCAGGGGAATGTACGTATGTCGAACACTCAGTTTTCAAGGGGCTGACTTTTCCATCGATGAAGTACCTCTGGAGGCCAAAATGCAGGTTTGTGACATGCACGTCTTACACAATCTGACATTCTTGTGTTCGATGGAAGTTAAATGAATTTCTGAATAATCGTTGATGATTTCTGGGTTACAGGACATGTATTTTCAAGCATGCTTTTTCTGGAGTTCATTGCGTGTGGAACTTATGTCCGCTTTGGATGCTGTCGAAAAGAAGCCAAGTCAGAATCAACTTTGGAGGCTGTACTGGGCAAATCATCAGGTAATTATGCTTTGCTCAATTTTTGATTTCGGTGGCATATTTTAGAAACCATGTCATCTATATTATGTGCGAATGCACTATTATGATGACATTTTGATATCCATGTTATATAATATAACATAATACGGTCTCAATAATATGATAATACTTAAGAATTCTGTGCCTAATTTCTACTGGCTACCCTATGAAAGAATCAGCATGCAAGCGAAAGTTGGAGACACTTATTGCTTCTGTTCTTTTTATGAAGATTTTACATAGGAACAGTTGGGGTATCAAATTGCCATTTGTTTTTTTCTTATGCTTTCGTGCCTGGTGCAGCGTTTTTTCCGTCATATTTGCATGTCTGCCAAGGTGCCTGCAGCTGTGTGGTTGGCAAAGAAGGCATTGGAAGAAGAGAAGTGTGTCGTGATTGGCCTGCAAAGTACAGGTGAAGCACGTACAGAAGAGGCTGTAAATAAATATGTGAGCTTCTTTATGCTTAATACTTTCTCATTGTTCTCATCAATGTTGTAGTGGATGCCGAATAAGATGTGGGCATCAGCAAAGAGCCGGAAGTAGGCCAGCTGTAAGGCTATCATAATCGTCTTTTCTTTCCGCAAATCTATATGTGCAAAGAATAGGGACTACTAGTTAGTGGAACAACACATACCTCATGAAATTTTGTATGAATACTCGATTAGTTTCTGAAACAATTTCACTTTATTTTAGTGCGAATCATTTTCATGTTGTTTTGCAATTTTATTATTGTATTGCGAGCCCTTTCTGATACAAGAGTCTTTACACTGTTCAATCATTGCTGGTGTGCAGGGCGTTGAGCTTGACGATTTTGTATCTGGGCCACGGGAGTTGTTGCTGAAGCTTGTAGAAGAACATTATCCTCTTCCTCCTGACCCTAAACACGCTGAAGGTTTACACTAGTCCTTTGCTTCAAATAGAAATTCTTTCTGCTGCCAAGTAACTAGTATAATGCATTCTTCTTTGTTTGTGTTATCTGTGCTCCAGAATTCAGTTTTCTCTTCGAGTGATTCTGGACGAAATTTTCTTCGGACGCTTTACTATCGTCTATATGAAAGTGAATTTTTTTGATGACTGTCAATTTGTGTGAGCAGGTGAGTCGGAGCCAGACTCAACGGGAAGCGAGGAAGAAATCAGGTCCTGTCATATTTGCATGGTGGAAAACGTATGTGGGATCAGTAACAAGAGAAACTTATCTTATTTTAACCCAAATTCTTTCCATTTCCTTCTGGATATTGACAGAATCATTTGCTTAAATTCCTATATGGACTTTTGCACGGAGTGATTTCAAACCTTAGCCGTTTTTGTTGTGACAATATGTTTGTCTCCCTACAACTTGACTTGACGATCTCTTTCCCTTGCAGGCATCGCAGCAGTTTTTGGAATGCAATAGATGCGGCTCTGTTGTTCATCCTGCTTGTCTCTCTCCACCTCTAGCGGAAAATGCAGATTGTGACTGGTATTGCGTTGGATGCGGTGAGAGGACCATCGACCGTCAAGTAGAGCGCCGACGTTATGTTTCTGTTGTTTCCTCCAGGTTGTTTCTTTGACTCTTCCTCAGTGGACTTATCATTGCCTTCAAGAATTTTGATGAATTTTCTGTAATTAGATGAATAGTTGGGTTGAAGTTTGAAACATGACCTGACATTAATGGCTTGGATTGGAAGCATATTTTTACTAGAGTATGATATATTTCACAGGTATGAAACAGCAAAGTTAAGGAAGAGTAAGATCCTGGATACTATCCGGGCTCTTGAATTGCCAAATAATCCTTTGGATGACATTATTGATCAGGTAAGCCTTCATTGTCTCAATGGTTTCATCAATTCATTCATCATCAATCGTCCGAAATCTGTCCGTGAAAGATGTTAAATTTCCTTCTATTAATTTTTCATGACACCCTACGTCCCTTCTATTCCCAATCCTCTCGTCGATCCTCCTGTCAGGATACGAATATTTCTGTATCCTTCCAACCTTGGGGGACCTATGACGAGCATTCTATCGGAATGGATGTTATCTCTGTGGACAACTCTTTATTGCCTGTGTTTGATCCTCTTCTTTTCTGTTTGCACAGTTGGGAGGTCCAGACCGGGTTGCAGAAATGACTGGGCGGAGAGGGATGCTGGTGCGGGCTCAGAGTGGAAAAGGGGTTGTCTACCAAGCACGAAACACGTAAGGAATTTTGTAGCGGTTTACTTGTACTCTAGAATCCGGTTCTAATGGATGCAGAGAGGATTATTATGAAATGATTAAATGTTCCAGCTCTTGTCTCAGTGTCCATTTTTTGTACATGCAGAAAAGACGTGACGTTGGAAATGATTAATATGCACGAGAAGCAACAGTTTATGGATGGAAAGAAATATGTTGCAGTCATTTCAGAAGCAGCATCAGCAGGTGTGTCTCTTCAAGCAGATAGAAGAGCCATCAATCAGGTCCGTATGCTTATCACTGACGCATTTAAAAGTTTTGCCCGTAATAAGAAAACAATGCGTTTCATGCCTCAGTATCAGTATAGAGCAATTATATTTAAACTTTGTTTCGATCGACTATTAAATTTTGCGACAGAGGAGAAGAGTGCACTTAACATTGGAGCTACCTTGGAGTGCTGATCGTGCAATTCAACAATTTGGGAGGACTCATAGATCTAACCAGGCTTCTGCTCCTCAGTACAGGTAGGATTCTATGTGCAAAGTAATGTTCTCCCTGTTTAGTAATTTTCCCACATCAGATGTTCGTGGGATCACAAACATTTGTAGCCTTCGAGTATAATTATAATTATAATTAAAAAATCTGATGTCAGTCTGCCTACATATCTATTAATTTTATCAGGCAGAAGCTCCCTTTTTAAATTTAGGATTTTGTGCTCAATGCTACGGGAATGAGACATGAGACTACCTTACTAACTCCGACAAGGATTGGAAGGCAGCATATTTTTTGTGAATCGTCATCCCTATACTGACTCACTGAAAGTGCAGAATTGCCAATCGCCCTTTCTTTTTGAATTGATGCTAAATATAATCGCAATATGCAGATTACTGTTCACAAATCTTGGTGGGGAACGCCGATTTGCATCCATTGTTGCCAAGCGTCTCGAGACTCTTGGGGCATTGACTCAGGGTGATAGAAGGTTTGTGCTCTGAACATCAGAAATTATCGTGGGGTTTGTTAGGTTGTAAAGCATAAGTGCCTTACAGAGCGCGTCTTGTGAACTTTACTTTACGTCTTCCTTTCTTGCCCACGGTAGTCTTTTTCGTCCTCTATTATTATTTTTTGTTTAGGAGCCTTCTTTAGAAATTCTGCGCAGTAGAAATGCGCAACATCATTGGCGTATTAACCTGTACAGTATGAGCAGTATGTCCAGTTCCGTGTTCTGAAATATGACTTTTGTTTGTTCAGGGCTGGCCCGTCACTGAGTGCCTTCAATTATGACAGTGTTTATGGAAAGAAAGCACTTGCGAGCACATATAAATCCATCATGGAGCAGGTGGGCATCTGATTGTTTCTTGTTTGTGGTCTTATCATGCATCTTACTGATCAGATGTGAGTTTATTTTTTGCATTCAGCCTTTCTGGTATGTGACACCTATTCTTGGAACTGTCCTGTTGTCGATTTATGACGTTCACTTTGGTTTCAGGCAGAGCCTTTGGTAATACCACCTGGCTGTCCTAGTGGAGATTCGGCAAAGGCGAAGGAGTTCTTTCATTTGTGCCGGCAGGCGCTTCTCACCGTAGGAATCATCCGTGATGCAGTTGGTGGTAAGTATTTTGGCAATGTCAATTGCAGCCATACATTTGTCAAGTGAAGACTGATACATCTTATACACGAATTTCCTCTGTGATCATTCCAAATTTGCAGCGATTATTCCTTTGTCAAGGCTCTGTCTAAGCACAAATATGTCGACTAATGTGATGAACAAATGTTGGCACAAGAAACTTAATCACTTGTGCGTGCTGTTTGCAGTTAGTCAGGCTAATGGTTCAACAAAGTCTTCTACGAGACCCTCTGGAAGAATAGCCGAAGCAGATTTACACGATGTTGGGAGGTTTCTCAACAGGGCTCTAGGCTTGCCACCAGATGTACAAAATCGGTAAAGTCTATCATTATTACCCTAGTGTCCGGCTATCTTGAATGAGCATATCACACTGAGACAGACTGCATTCCTTGTTTCAAGAAAACTCTGTTTGAATTGAATCTTTATATAGTCATATGGAACCATTTGTTGAATACAAATGGTGCGGGCACTGAAAAAGTTAGGTTGTTTTGAACATTGTGTGAAGGCCCTATAGTCAGATAAGTTACTGTTCTTTGCTTGTTGATGCAGGCTCTTTGAGTATTTTGTAAGTGTTTTTGATGAGCTCATACGGGATGCTCGGAAAGAAGGCCAATTCGATTCTGGTATAGTGGACATAAAGGCTAGTACAATCGAACTAAATGGTTCTCCGAAGGTTTGTGGTTAACCCCTTCTACCTTATTACAGTCGTGGTTGCTAGAAATACTTATTCTGAAATAGATTGGTTATATACATTTTTTTGTGATATATGTATTTCTTTTGCTTTAAAAAAACAAACAAGAAACTGCCCATAGCATTTTGAAAATATATCTCAGTATGGCCTTATAGCTCAAGTAGTGGTCCATCTGTGCAAGCACTAATCACAACTTTGATCACAGTTTTTATATTGGATTCTGTGACTACTGCGACATAATTAGCAATCTAATATTTTAGGGCTACGTACACGTGATGAGTGTATTTTGGCTGGGTTGTATTGCTGATTTTTGCTCGTCTGATCGTCACGATGCAGACAGTTCATGTGGACTCTATGTCTGGAGCACCAACTACACTGTTTGTTTTGGAAACAGACCGAGGCCTCACTTGGGAGGTTTGTCTTCAATCTACCACTTTGTTGTATTTCCTTGAAGCTTTCGTGATCGACTGGATTTTGTAGACTTATGCCTTGCTAAATTTAATACTGAGAAAAGTGTTTCCTTTGCTGCATCAGGCTGCCAGTAAGTTACTTGAGGAACATGCTGATGGTGTTGATAATGGCATTTATCGATCTAGACGAGAATGGCTTGGGAGAACTCATTATCTTCTTGCTCTAGAAAGGTGAGGCGTCGGTTTAAGAAGTTACGGCCTCAGTATCTTGCTTTGGTAGATAATAGATGATGTAAGGTTTAATCATTTAAATTGTATTGTGAGGTCTTTGACTCACGGAATACTAATAAAAATCTATTTGTGACAGGTCCGGATCAAATCCTAAAGCTTTCAGAGTTTTCAGACCAGCTAGTGGTGAAGCCCCAAGGTGTGCACTGCGCTTTTCTGAATTGCGAGTGCTCGTTATCAGAATCGCTCTTGTTGATTTTCCAGTTGTGCTGTTTGTCAGATTCTGTTCCTTTCGAGGAGATTGGGGAAACCAACTTCTTATGTTGAGATGGGTTTATGATGTACACAAGGAAGTTCTGAGTATGCAAGCGAAACTGGTTGTGTTTTTGCAGGGAAATGCCATTCTCTGAACTGCGCAGCAAATATTCCAAGGTATCCTCAGCAGACCAGGCCAAGCCTGGCTGGCTTGAGGATTTCAGCATCTCAGCAGATCAAGTACGTAATATTGTTCTCGCTCTACTCGATATTGAAGATGTCCTTGTCCTGTGATTTCATCGCTACTCTGGTGTCAGGTTTGGTGTTGTGAAGCATTTCTCCTGTGTTCCAGTGTTAGTTGGTAAAGGTTGCTGATGGTGCTGGTGCACCTGGCAGCAAATAACTGGATGACTGTGTGCTGTCTATACCTACAGTGCCTGCATGGGCCAAAGTGCAAAACGGGTTCAAGTTGCACAATTGGCCGAAGAGTGCAGCAGGTGCATATCTTGGGAGGCTTAATTTTACCTGTGTGGGGAACGGTTGAGAAGGCTCTATCCAAGCAGGTCCGTGTGCCCTCGCTGATATCTCACTTAAGTCATTAATGACCAATATTGTATACGGGTAGCAACATTAAATTTTGATCTCCCTGAGTGATGCTCATAAAGGCAGTTTGAGATCCCCATTATTTTATATATTTGTTTGGTGGTTGCTATGGTGGTAGCACAATTACGTTGTTAGCTAATCGTGATTCTAGTAAAAATATGTGATTTTTAATGATGTAATTTTCAATTTGTTGTTGTGGTTCCATGTCCTCACAGATACGAAAAAGTCACAAGAGGTTACGCGTTGTGCGACTTGAGACGACCACTGAAGGTCGCCGGATTGTGGGCCTTCATATTCCCAACACTGCAGTTGAAGCAGTTCTGTCAGGTCAGACTTGTCTTCTAACATGACATGTTGGTTTGCTCGACAGTCATACTCAACGAACTCGAGTATTTCAATCTTTCCAATAAAAGTTTGGTTACTGTTGCATGCAAGGAGGAACGTCTGGCAAGTACGACCGCTTCGATGTTGTTTTCTGCGGTCTAATTATTCTCGTCATAGATGGACGAATGTAGAATGACGAATTATATTTTTAAACACGTGGGCGCTAACAACGTTGTGCTTTTGGCAGGGCTTAATGATCTTCAAGTGAAGTCTATGGACGATTCAGGGGGATAGCTATATCCAGACTGGTGTAAATTTTTTAAATTCTCTTTAGTCATTTTTTTGGTCATTAGAAATTTATTATGAACCTGGTAGAGATAACATACGTACACTAGTCCAGCAGCCGTTGCCTTCATTAAACGATCAATGATTTTCGTTCAAAAGCGTTCTGAGCAATCCATGTATATAGTGCTATCACATTGCGGTTGAGCTTTATAGATTAGAAGTTGTACGTTATTTGTGACGTGCACGAGAAGTCCAAGTGGACTTTGATTATAAAGTTCACCAGCTCTTTGTAAGGCATGGAACCCTGATTAGGGTTTGGAATCTTAAACTGATAATGCACACATTTGCATGTACTATCTTGTCCTTCTGTTCATCTAATGAGATTGTGGAAATTGAGTTTGAATTTCAGGACAACCTTGTTGGTAATGTAGAATGAGTTCGTCTTTGCTAAGGACAGTTGAATGCATCTTTAAGTTCACGTGCTTGTTATTTGCAGCTCGAGTTCAAAATGTATTACGGGTCCAGGGTACAAAACTGTAGTTCGAATAGCTTCCATCAGAAAATCTCTATCAAAGCAAATTGGTATCCATAGCTAAACCAAGTCAACGAAACGAGTCCTAAACTAGAATCGTGGAAGCACTCACAGGGACGCTTGAATCGCTGCATTCCGTGACTTCGGAGGTGAGCTTCAGGGATTCACTAGGATTGGACGGGCCATCCATCAACGGAGAGATTCAAGCCTCCTTCTGTTGAGGGAGTTTTGAAGTACTGAGGCTGAGGACGAGCTTGTCCCTTGGGACTTCCATTGATACATTCTCTCCATGAGGTTTGTATTGCCGATCGTTTTTATTCACATGCCGTTCTTGGTGGCTGCGGCAGTGATGGTGCCAATCATGGTGGTGCCCATGGTGATGTCTCCGGGAATGGTGTCTTTTGTGATGCCGTCTGTGGTGCTTACCACGGTGACGGTGCCGTCTATGGTGATGCCCATAGTGATGGTGTCTTCTTCGACGGTGCCTTCGATTGCGATGTCTGCTGCGACGGGGTCTTCTTCTGTAACGCCTCTGCGGCACATCAGCTCGACGCGCCTTGATGGATTTGTAGATCGTTCCCTTCCGCAGAAGCTTCCCTTTCTGAATTAGAGTTTTGAAGGTGGTGTGGATCAATTTCTTCTTCCTGGAATCCAGTTTCTCATCGTCCAGATGCTTGGTCCAAGCTGGCACCTCTGTGCTGCTTGGTGACGTGAGTGATAGCAGCTCGGACTAAGGCACACTTTGGTATAAGCATGGTGGCTGGTGACAAACCTGGACAATGCCTAATTTAGGTGTTGAAAATGGAATTCTCACATCATGAGTCACAAACAGATTGAAGCTGTTTATAGATTCACTGAGGATGGAAACCGATGCTACATCGCATCCAAAGTGATGAGCTCATCCTACAATCGTATATGAAAGGTACTTTTTGAACTTCACACTTGTTGGTGACTATGTTGCTTAAGATTGAAGAGACATGTCCTCTCATGAAGAGACAAATAGATGGAGGTCTTGTGGAATGTTGATGTATAAGCTAAACCATTGTCTTTGATGTTGTCTTTACTATTCATATAGGGGGATGTGTTAGCATGTAGTGTAAACATGATTTGGCTTAAGCTCCAATGATATCTTGCAATGGAGTTGGGGGTGTTATCCACTTTGAAATAAGATTTTCATTTAAAGTGAGAAAAGTATAATTTTAAAAAAACTACAATTATTATTAAAATTATGTGCAACTTGCCTTTTGATTCATCCTCTAATTTATGAGGAATAAAATCTTCTATCTACCATGTGTTATGTTTATGATTGTTAAGGTATCTTCATTGTGAATTTTCTTTGAATGTTGAAAGGTTTATTAATGAAACTATTCCTTGTTCCACAATTATGAAAGTTTTGATAACCATTGCAAGAAACATGAATCCTATTCTCCATTACAATTGGAGTGGTGATGTTATCTTCTAGTATAACTTTTGAATCCCAAGTCTTGAGGACATGAAATTTCTATTGGACATGTCTAACTTGATGGTCATCATATCCCTAATTTTTTAGAAATTAAAAAAATCATTTTATATTTAAAATTCAATTTTGTTAATTTATCACATTTGAGATTTAGGGGTTTTCACTATGTTCATAGTACCCAAATTGAATGATCTACAATTGAAATTTTGGTGGTTTATTTCCACACTAGGTGGACATATGTCTAGCAAGGGGCATCTAAAAATATATTATTTTATGTCTTCTAGGTTTATGCAAATAGAACTCCCTTGCATTAACACTTCTAAACATTGAAGAAGTTGTCAACTTAATTTTTTTGGTAAAATTTGATCACCATCAAGTCTTCTCAAAATTTTAGAAATAGGCAATGAAAGTTCCTTGAAAACTAAAAACATAATATTGAAAATTCTAAGTAGCAAGGTGTGAAAACATAACTTTTTGTAATACTTTTGCAAAAAACCACAAATAAAATGCAAAACAAAGGTCTTTATCAATTACTAATGCAATTTAGGAATTCATACATTACAAGAATCACTCATCATAGGAACATTCCCTTTCACAATAATTAAAGAATCAAAAAAGATGCAAACATGCACAAACAAATATGGTACTCATAGAAACCATCAAACCTTGTGATTTTCAACTTTCAACTATACATTCAATTGTGTTAAATAGACATATCCTAATGGAATGGAAGAAAACTCAAGATCTATCAATTGACAACCTTGATTTTTGTATATGAATACATAAAGTCCCTATTTCACTCACGACAAGTCCTTGAAAAGATTTGAATCTATGATGCAAGAACCATTGTAATCTTTAATGATCATTTTCATTAAGGCAAGAGAAGTCTTGACTCTTTTGTCCAAGAATCATTTTTATGGGATTAATATTTCTATTAGCAACTCCTAACATTATCTTCAATTCTTGAAGCCATAAGTTCTTGTGTAATAGGGTAGTTCCTATATATGAAAAATACCAAATTTGTCGTTGAAATTTGCAAAAGTGTCTACAATACCATTATAACAATTTCCATATCATGGGGATATGGCATGAAAGACAAAACTCCTCATAGAAGGTCATCTCTCTATAGATAATGCACTAGAAGTTCCATGTTGAATATTATAAACTTGGTCTTGTATTCTCCATCTCTTGATTTTCACTCAGATAATTTGTTAAAACTTGTTACTTCAACAAAGTATTTCAATACTTGTCAAGACCTATCTTCCCCATGTATCATACATGGAATAGAAGTAGAACCTTTTTTAGTGCATCTTCTCTTGGTATATAACTCACTTATGCATGTAGTAGGTAGGTTCAATTTCAAGCATTTTTTCTGAAAAGTAGTGTAGTTAAAACCGACATTAGTTAGGTGATCATTATTACACCTCTCTAAATGCACAAACCTCTCTTGGTGTATAGTCCCATAAGAGGTTCTACCTATATTCCATAAAAGCTTTTGAAGATTCTTAGAATTCTTCATTGCAATGTATAGATAGTTAGCTCTTGGAATCCAACCAGAGATGTCGATCCATTTTTTGATTGTTGAAACACGCCAAATTCAGCATCTTCACGAGAGCTTCTGCGGACATTTCATCCTCCATTGTAGTTTTTCTGTAGCTTGGGACAATTCATCACAATATCTTCGGCTGGTGTTGAAAGACCCAAGCACAAGACTTTGAACGGGAAATTTCCAACTACGCAGTCTTCACCGCGGAAAGCACAGTCTACAAGCTGGCGGTTGCACGCGGGCTTTGGAAGGAAGAGCTCCAGAGCTGTGAGAGCCACAAGAACAGCTCCAACGTTGCAGTGAGAGAGACGAAGAATGGTAGGATTTTATACTGAGTGCAAAGGGAGTCTTTTCAATTGCATCCAGCATTGATAGGATCGACTTTAAATTGATTCGCCGATGGCAACCGTACTCTTATTTTAAGCTCCGAAGTTTGCATGTCTTCATTACAGGGCTTTCCAATGTCAGAGTTCTCATCCATTTTGTAAGTACCATGCTCTTAACAAGCCTCAATCATGAGGTGCATATTTATACTTTTTTATGTGCTCCTTTTAAGGCACATATTGAGTAATGCAAACTCCTTTGACGCAATTACTCTTTTAGGTCTGGTCAGCTCATGAAGCCTGTATCAGCATCAGTATCAGATCTTGAAATTCGTACCCATCCAACACTGGACACTTAGGCTTGGTGAAACACGGCGTTGTGGAACATGACTACTTGCAACAAAATCCCGTCCGGCATGTCTGGAATGGCAAAGCTTCCGCAATTGCTTGAAAACGCAGTCTCAAGGTCAACTTCACGACTTGCACAGTATATGCCAAAAGGAGGCTAGGATTATCACCGAGAAAGAAAACAGTGGCAGGACCACGAAGAGGTCAATCACCACAGGCGTTGCCCTGGCCTTCACATAATCATTTCGGTTATTGCACAAGTCGAAATACTTCGAGCCGTCTCGTCTGAGCTCATGTATTGTTTGCACAGCCACCTGAGAACATTTTCCTCGATAGTCAGCTCAAGGAGAATTAAAAAAGGAGAAACAACTGTAAATGACCACAATCTCTACAGTCCATACACCAGGGTAATCGTACAGTTTGCGTGTACGCGCCCAATGGTCACTATGCACATTTCATGTCAAAAAGCCTCAAACGAAATGAAAAATAATTGAAGGCAAAACGGCAAATCACACACCACGAACATCTTGGAAGGACAGGCGCAAAGAGAATTTGAGATAATAATGCAAAACCACTACGGCTTGCTGCCCAATCACCACTCTGTGCTAACCTAGAGTAGTCTGTCTCCGGGGTGCTTGGGCTAAGGCACTGGCATTTCAAACAGTTGCGAAGGGAAAAGGAAAAAAAAACGATAAGAAACTCCAACCTTGGGCTGAAACGTCCACTTAATAGTTCAAAATCATCAAAAAATGTGTTTGCCAATCTCCAGCTAGGGGCAAGAAATAGTACCATCAAAGTCTGCTCTTCCGAACTCAGAATGCTTTCCAAGGATCCAATAGTTCGGTACTTCTGGAAAACGCCACGAACAGCGATGATCGATGCAAGAGATGACAACGAGAGTGGCGTCCACAAGTTACGACACTCCAAGAAATTCGACTGCGCTACACAGAGAAGTAGCACCACTTGGAACAGAAGAGAAAGACAAACTAAACGAAGAATTTCATCATGCGCCTCTCTAATCTGCTTGGAGTGGCGAGCAACCCTTCGCTCAAAGAGTGTGATCGTCTTGTCCAGATGTTCTTCCAACGCCCGGGCGCGAAGGTCGGCCTTAATCCACACTAGATTGGACGAGCTTAATCCACCCAAATGTTGCTCGTCGGAACCAAATTTTACGTCCACCGCCCGAGGATTCTCACCGAGCCCCTTCCCACGCACAGCAGCAGCCTTTGCGTTCTCTAGGGCAATGGTTGGACAACTCTCAGTCGGTGCGACGGCAATCTGTGGCGCGGTCTCCATCTATCAATCTCCCGAGCAAACCCTAAAACTACATCCATCAATCTTCCGAGCAAAGCCTCAACCAGCATCTATCAATCCCCCGAGCAAAGCCTCAACCAGCATCTATCAATCCCCCGAGTAAAGCCTCAAACTGCATCCATCAATATTCCTGAGCAAAGTCTCAAACTGCATCTATCAATTTCCCGAGAAAACCCTAAAAAAACTACATCCATCAATATTCCTGAGCAAAGTCTCAAACTGCATCTATCAATTTCCCGAGCAAACCCTAAAAACTACATCCATCAATCTCCCGAGCAAACAACCAGCATCTATCGATCCCCCGAGCAAAGCCTAAAAACTACATCCATCAATCTACCGAGCAAAGCCTCACCTTCGTGATTTGACATTCTAGGTTTTACTCCTGGGTAGAAAATCCTGACGTGTGTATTTGTCACCAGAAAAACTTCGGTAGTCGGGAAGGCGATGTTCCTAATTGTGTCTCCGTTTGCTTCCAAAGTTCCCTGGAGGGCTGGTTGATCTAGGCCTTTAATGTGATCCCCGATCGCTTGGCCCTCGTCAGTGCTCGACTAAATTGGAATTTCACCGGGCAGAGTCAGTCGGAAAACATTTCGAGAACCTGCCCGAGGCCTTAGAAGCAGAGCCCCACTACAGTACTGTACCGGTATTCTCTGCAAGAGAGTGAAATTGGGTGCCTTACGGAGTACCGACATTCACGAGACAGTTACAACCGCATAAATGGCAACAAATAAATTTCAAATTGTGAATATGTTTTGGAAATACACCTGGAGAGCTAGCGCTGCCTGCAGTATTCTCCTTCTTCAGCAGATGATGAGCACATTCTTCCACCCGCACTCCTTTCTCCCCAGCAGATCCGATCCCCAAATCCAACAGCGCTGACTAAGCCATTTTCGCATAATGTCCTCACTATGTTGCCATCGCAGAAATCCAGCAAACCCTTCTTCCACATTCTTTAACAGCCACAACATGTGCAGCAGGAATGGCACTTCGCAACACGACCGCTGCGCTTACATTTGCTTGTACGCTTTTGCACAAACTTCATGGACTATGGTTATGGTTTAGAGTTAGACGATCATGTTGAGGGAGAAGTCTTTCTGATTTATTACCTTCTTATGGGGGCAGCCGTAGAGTAGGTCGTGTCAAGCAGGAGTCGACCATGGCTAGGCTCGCCGTACATTTTCTTGACAACATCTGGGAATGGGAAGTGCAAACAGGTTATCGAGCTATTGCTGCTTTCTGAGTAGAGTACTCTGCAACAGCTACTCAAATGAAAGCACCGTTTCTGATGTTTCCTGTCTATTTGTGCAGAAATTAAAGATTTCAGTTGTCACTACAGTAGAGATCTCTGTGATCTCTTGTGAATGTTGAAATTTGAATCCGGGCGAAGTATCCTGGATTTCATGCCATATCAGTGGGGTTTCAGATGGCTACTGGGGTTTGGAGATTCAAATGTAGTGGATGTGGCAGCTTAGGAAAGAATAATCGAGATTCGTCATTGAGACCACCAAACAACAAACATACATACATACATTGCGACAGGATTAGTAGCATCATGGATTTCTCTGCCTCTGCAGCTTCGTATTGCTTTTTTCCAATTGTATTGCAGTACGGCACCATCGGCAGCCATACTCCAGCACTTAATTCTGAAGCCATTGCTGCAATAACTTACAACATTATTATTGACTTACACATTATTTGTGAGTCCAGTTTTCTTGCGGATTGTTAATTTCATCGCAGCAGACTTTCTTACCACGACGATAAACCCGGAGAAGCACAAGAGGACAAGCTATGGCGTGAACAGAGGCAAGCTTATTGCTCCATCTCTGCTTCAGAAACTTCAGCAATCAGGATATGTGGCACTCGTTTGGAATGCGCAATTGTCAGGTTTGCAGATTGTTTCTCCTCCAAGACACCTTTCCATGCAGTACAGATAAGCTTATACAGTACATTCCAGTGCCGATTCATGACGGTGACCCCGAATTATGGTGCGCGACCAATACCCACAAAAGTGAAGGACGCTAGTGAAGGACGCTTTACATCTAGAGGCCGAGCCAATTTGGTGAGTCACAGACCAAGCTTTACACCTAAGAGGCCAGGTCAATTTGTTGTGTCACAAGTCATTTGTGATTGGACAAAATCCTGAAATCAATCTCAAACCTTTTACACCTAGAGGCTGGACCAATTTGGTGAAATGGATTTTTTAATTAAAAAAAGACATGATTTAACATGCCAGAGATTTGTTGAATTGGGTGCACCAAAACTAGGAGGCCAATTCTTGGCCAATGTCAGATTTCATTGAAAAAAAAAAAATTTCATGAAATTTTTTTGTGTTCAACAATTAGATCCATAGGTTGTTGTGCAATTGGCCATAAGGAAAATTGGCTTGGCCTCTACATAAAGTGACCCTGAAAAGTTCAACCCTTTTCTCTCTCTTTTTTAAATTTTATTGCATCAGCCTAGCTTCTTGACCCCAAGGCCTTTACACATGGGAGAATTGGCCCTAATGATGAGTAGCTAAGGATGTCTCCAGCCCAAAAGAGACTGAAATTTTGTGCAATCGGCGTCTTGAAATTTTTTTGTGCGATCGGCCTCCAGGTGTAAAGCGGCCCTGAAACCCTAATGAGTTCGTGACAATGCCCATCTGACAGTCTTATCCATAACCCCTGGCGTGCCCCACCCAGCCACGAGCCTTCAAAACCTCGAGCTCTTATCCATTTCTTGCTGCAGGTTTCACATAACTATTCTTCTGCTTGCAATTCAGTTCGGCTTTGCCTTTTTCCTCATCATTCTTTCAGCTATGGCGTCTCTGGTTGCATGCCAAGCAGTGACCACAGTGGCTGCATCTTCCAAGCTTGCTATCTCCAAGCCCAGTTCGAAATCTCAGCTCTTCGCTCCATTGAGACTGAAGGAGCGTTCGTCATCAAAGGTGGTGTGCGCAGTGGGCGATGTTTCTGCGGCAGGCACCAATTACCTCATCGCTGGGGCCGTGGCCATTGCGTTGGTGGGGTCGGCGTTCCCCTTGCTGTTCTCCCGGAAAGATTTGTGCCCTGAGTGCGACGGCGCTGGGTTCGTGCGCAGGACGGGCTCCGCTCTCAATGCCAATGCGGCGCGCAAGGATGAACCCCAGATTGTGTGCAGGAACTGCAACGGCCTCGGCAAGATCAACCAAGTCGACAAGGCGAGTGAGGCCATCCCGAAGAGGAAGAGAAGGTAGAGAGATTCAGTTCAATTTGTCGAGTTTACTGCAACTTTCTAGATTACAGAGCAATTGCTGTCATAGAAATTCTTACGGAGCAATGCTTTCATAGCAGGGCTTGCAGATCGATGCCTGCAGAGCAATGGTTACTGAGCAATTGTTTAATGCTTCGTGAACAATTTTGTGAAATACCATGTCATTTCCTTGTGTGGACATCTTGATCGTTTATTTGGTCATGGTTGGTCATGAAGCAGTTGCGCATCTTTGCAACAGAAGCTGTAGTATGTTTGATCTTGACATAACTGGTTTAGCATTTTTCTTTTCCTATATGCATTTCGTAGTCTATTTTATGTCTGTAACCGTTGAGCTTATTTGTATGTTGGTTTCATGTATACTGGTAGCTGCCAACTCGTCGAGTTTACAGCGACTTTCTAGATTATGGAGCAATGGCCTCCATGGCAATGCTTACAGAGCAAATGTTAGTTTTTTGTGACCAATTTTGTGAAATACCATGTCATTTCCTCGTGAACCTTGTTGGATTTTTTGTTCATGATGTTGAGGCAGTCGTACATCTTGCAACTGAAGGTGTAATCTGTTTTGATCTTGACACAACTGGCTTTGTATTTTTTTTCTGTGTGTGCATTTCCTAGTCGATTTTGTGTCTAACCGTCTAGCTTATTGCGATATGTATATTGAATTCCTGTTCAGTTTTGATGATAGTTTTCTGTATACTGATAGCGGTCAATTCGTCGAAATTACAGCAGTTTTCTAGATTATGAAGCAATTGCTTCCATAGCAATGCTTACTGAGCATTGCAATCTAGATTATGCTAGTGTTTTGTGAACAATTTTGTGAAGTACTATGTCATTTTCTTTGCAGATCTTGATCGTTTTTGGTTCATGCTTGGCCTTTAAGGGACCAGCAGCAGATGTCTTATGTTTTGATCTGGACACAAGCACACAACTGGTATTGCATTTTTGTTCGTTGTTTTTTCTGTGCATTGCCTAGACAATGTTATCCCTTTAAATTTCTAATCTTTTATCTGATCGTACTCAGAACTGCTCCGGAGTAGTAAATAATTTGAGTACCAGTATTCCTTTTAAAACATCTAATTAGAACCTCTTTCTGTGTGAATGTACCCTTGGTGTCAATGCACACTTAAGAGAGTGTGATAGGGCAGTCTGCTCCAGAAGCAATCGAAGCAAACATGACACAGAGGTACATTTTGCTTTCTTCAAAGTATCAAAGTATTAGTAGCGTACATTTTAGGAGGTGGTTGCTATTAGTGACCACTGCATTTCAACTTCAAAAATTTGTAACTAATTCCACAAAGGTACAAAAAATATGAAACAACCTTGGATTAGATGCCAATTCCATTTTTCTTCCTACTAAAGTTTACTAAAAATTGTTTCAAAGAGTTTAGCTTCCCCTGAAAAGTTAATCAGCTCTTAAATGATCACTTTAAAAATCCCACCAGCCAGGGTGGCATTGATATGTTACATGAGTCCACCAGGGGTTCTCTGATATTTTTTTAGATGTTGGGGAGTTCTGCAACCCTAGAAAATGAAGGCCACTTCCAGAGTGAACTTAATGTGTGCTTACAAATTAGAATGCAAGAACAAATTGGAAATCACTTTGTATTGTACAGTACAGTAGGGGGACAAAATGTTTGGTGTTTTTACATTCCAGCACTAATAAAAAAATCAAGTTTCGGAACTTTGAAATGGTGCCAAATGCACATAAATTGTCCCCTACCTATCAAATTTGGAATATAGGTTCTTTCATGATTTGATTACTTGTTTGCCAAGTTTCATGGTCTATAGTTTGTAGAAATGGAGTTATTAATAATTGAGTAATTAGTATGTTGTTTTTGACCCTCAATCACTCAACTAGGGGGTGAAGTCTTCTAGGGAAAATGGTCCAGGGAGAATTGGGCAACTAATGCTTTGCAATGAAAGAAATCAAAAGAAGTACAACTAGCTCATAGATACAATTTGTGCATTCTTTAGTGAAAATTAGGTCAGTATCAACACGTGTTTAGTTCATATTGGATTGATTTCTTAAAAAAAATCATTTTAGCTTAAGCAACGCAACCTAATATGTGCATACTTAGTTCTTTACGTTGTTATGAATGAAAATTGTGTTTATTGTTCACAACTTCAATTATGCTTTTGCATTTAGACTGGCTCATGTTAATTGTTTATGTAACATGTTCGTACAAACATACATATTTGTTTCAATTTTGTATTCCTTTGCATTTGTTTAGACCCTTCTTTTTAACTTAAATTTCTTATGAGATAATGAAGGCCTCAACGTCCCATGTCTTAGAAGGTGGCCTAGATTGTGCAGCATCCGCGGACTCCATCTTGGACTATGGACAATACATAATCCTAAGCACTAGAAACTTCCTTTGCTCAGCAACTATGGCAAATTCCACGATGGAATTCTTGGCCAAGACTATTGAGGACAGTGTAGTCAATAGTTCTTCTAATAGAAAACCATGTCCACCATGGATTTCATACTCACCATCTCTACTATAATCTATTGGCCATCCTACTTTGCTATCTACATTTGATAGAATCCCTTACAAAAAGATTTATGGGGATGTTGGATGTCCAATCACTCCAACAATATTGAAATCAGACATCCTATGTCAAAAATGTCAAACATTGCCTACTGTTGCACCCTTGCTTCTATGCCACTATGCACTATTTTTCAAAGGGGTGTGAATGAAGAGGTCACATGATGGAGAATGTTGTAGTTGATGCTCTACTCTAAGTTGGGATGCATGGAAGCATAAGTCCTTATAGTTGCAGCGGCAGGAGTTATGGCATAAGTACAAAAAAATTGAAACCGGGTACAATTAAGGACATGAGATTTTGAAGGCATAGGAGAAGTTCAAGAATAAATTGTATACATGGGGAATTTCATTAAAATGGCAATATTTCACATGCCATTTATGCGAGTCAAGAATACATACAACAACGCTTCTTGACATGTCAACTTCATAGATGTGCCAATTTTGTCCCCAACAAGTCCAAATTGCAATACAACTCCCATGTTTCTCACTCCCTGTGCAATCTTTCTATAAATTTCTTCCATTTTGCAATCCCCCTTTATGCCATTTTCATAGAATAATCACCATTTTAATGAAATTCCCTATATACATGATAGTTGTCTATATAGCAAATAGGTTTTCTAAAGATAAATGATAGCAATGTATAGATACTATGTACAACTTTGTGCTTGGCTACAAAGTGAATTACATGCAATGTTGATATATACATCATCATGATCATCATTATTAAATTGAACTGATTGTAATGCTTGTGAAATTGGCATGTGAAACCTCTTTACTACATATACAAGAGTCTCTCAACATCAATTCTCCTCATTTTCTATGTTTCAAGCACCATATTACTTCTGCATGATCTTTTGACAAAGTGACACAAAAAGGTTCCTTGTACAGCCCCTTGTACGGCCCCTCCAAGTCATTCCAAGGGTGCAAGTAAAAAAAAGTCTCCCTATTTTGTACTTGATTAATTTACCTTGTACAACTCTCCTAGCTAATTTGGGACCTCAAGTTGCAAATATGAATTCAAAATTTGCAAATCTCATCAAGCATGGAAAATAAAAAATTTCAGCGTTTTCCCGAGGGGTCAGTTCGCCCTGCCCCACAAAAGTATCTTGTTGAGAATACGCTTTGTACCATGGATTCTATCCATTACAGTAGGAAGGATAGGTTTCTGTCCCCATTGGATCTTCCTCGATCGTCCTATGGGTTGTCGTTGCACTCGCGCAAGTCACAGCTCCATGCTAGTGGTTGAGGTCGCCCTGAAAGCGGTAGAGGTGGATGTCTGTGATTGAGGTCGCCACGCATTTTAGTATTCCATGCCAACCATCTCCTTCAGCCGAAACATGCGTTGGGCACACTCGGCTTGGGAGCTCCATTGATTCCGTTGTCTGCACGTGAACGATCTCGCTCTTCAACTGTTTGGCGATCGATTGCATCGCCTCCTCAGCTCATTTCACCTCGCAGCTTGACAGAGAACACATCGACTGCAGTTTCCTGCATTGCATTTGGGTCAAGGAGCTAAGTTTAGGGTTTGGGTTCCAAAGCCGAATTGAGGATCATTCCCAGGTTTGCGATGCAAACATTGCGGGGCGGATTGAATTGCGCAGGAGCGCAGGGGCAGGCGTTGACTGAGTGCTTCGTGTGTGGCGAGTGAGGACGGTGACCCAAGCGATCGGCGAAATTTTGGGGTTTTAGGACTTTAGGGTTTCGAGGGTTTATGAGGGTTTATGGGGAATGTCTTGTCTGGGGGAATGACATTGGCTTGTGGCGTTCGATGAGGGAATTTAAGGGTGAAGGGTGAAGGACATAGCTGGGAGGCCCGTGGATGCAGGGCGGCTGGAGGTCTGCTTATGGCCAGGCGGGTTGCTCGCAGTCCAGTCGTGAAGCTCTGGATGGCTGGCCAATCGATCTGCAAGCAAGCTTCGCTGGAGCGATGGAGCGGGCTCAAGGCTTGGAGTCATGTGGCTGTGATTGCTGAGGAGGCGGGATGCTGGAGACTGCAGATGCCCACCGTGGCTTTGAAACAACTGCGAATTTGGTCAGACTGTTCAACCTTAAGAGATTCTGGGAGGTCTGTAACTCTCTCTGGACAAAGCGTCGCGCGTAAAATTCGGTTTGACTTTAGGTTTCGACTTGGATTTTTTTCACAAATCCCCGAAGGCAGGCGTTTTCCCAGCTGTACTCTGATAGTAGTTGCATGATTAGACGCATACAATCGTGTCCGTCAGAATTCGGCAGCAAATTCCTCCTGATCGGACTTTGTAATTTGATCATGAGTTGCTGGTGGTGTCGAGGGTGTGATCCATTCAATGTGGTGAGGTCGATTAAAGAACGGCATTGGCTGGCTACGGGTAGCGTGCATTGTGATCTCGTGATTGAAGCAGGCGGTGTGGATTAGTTTTGCAGGTCGTCTGGTGGGAGAATAACAAAGGGTTTGCCGTTATGGGTGGCTTATACAAGCCCAGCAGTAGCATGCGAGATAATTGCATATCCCAGGCGGCTTTTTGGAGGATCTTCCGCGCTGGAGGACGACCGGCTTCACAGCAAACCCGACATAGAGGATCTGCCCGCCGTCTCGCGTAAGCTGCTCCAACTTAATCCCTCTAGCTGCCCCAATTTAATCACAATGATTATGATGATAGGGTTTAGGGTTTAGTGTATCCAGAATGTGGCCATGCCGCCCATAGCGAGCATTTTTTTTTTCGTCTCAGAAATGCTACCCGCGCATTTAACTTTGCAGTTTTACTTTGTTCTCGGTGAACGCGTAAGTTCTGATAGGTTTGGCGATTCATTATGCAGCCTAGGGTTTAAGGTTCGATAGTCGCAGACACAGCAATCCAAGGTTCCTTTCTTTTTCGTTCCTATCTGCAAATGACCAGAAGATCAGAGGACTCAGATCGTCTGAAAGGGGGATGGGACCACCGTTTGCAGAAGGAGGCGAGTGCAGGGACTCCGACAGAGGGGGTGAAGGGGACGATCGTCCTGAGGTGTCGCCCGCTTGTCGACACTACGTGAAGGATGTTTTGGCCGTTCTTCGGACAGTGAAGACCAAACAGGAGATGGCGGAGAAGCTTTCGCCGTTTGTGGGAAAGCTGTTGCCGCGAGATGCGACGGTGATTTTCAAAATGATGTATAATAGACAGGTATCCGTGGACTTTTACAAATGGGTGAAGTCGCAGGCCGGGTTTGAACCCCACTTCCACTTCTACGTGGCTTTCGCCCACTGCCTAATGAGGGTCCAAAAGTGGGTAGCTCTAGAAATCCTAGTGGACGAGATGATCGAGAACAAGCTAGCGCCGGACCTGAAGTTCTACGCCCAAGTGATCCGTGAGTCCATTAATGCCAGTCGTTTCCAGACGGCTGAGAAGTGGTTGTCCCGGATGCGGTCGCAAGGGTGCCCTCCCGACACCATCATCTACAACATTTTGATTTTGGAGTATGGCAAGAGAGGCCACTTCAGCCAAGCGATGAGGTACTTCGGCCAATTGAAGAGCGAGGGTCTTGTGGCCGATGGCGGCACGTACAGTGCAGCTCTGAGCGCGTGTCGTAAGGCTGGGAATCTGGAGAAGGGGTTGGCCATCGTGAATGAGATGAAGGAATCTGGACTGAAACTGGACCAAGTGTCTTACAGCATCCTGATCGACATGTTTGGGAAGGCCGGTCGTTTGGAAGATGTTGCGGCCACGTTCCGGGAACTCCAGGTACTGGGGAGCTGGGGAGAGCGAGTGATCTGTTTTTGTTTGTGATTGGCGCACTGAGGATGCAGTATTTGTGTTCCGGTCTGCTTGATCTCTGAATGGACGTTGGCAGTGATTATGAGTTGGTGTCAGCATTGTCGATAGTCTTACACACGAGTAGTGAATATCTGCATGTCGGCTGGTACCTGAGTGTCTGAATATCTTTTGGTGTTTGCCTGGTGAGTGCGGAGCTGTTATGAGCATGTCTGTGGTCGACTTGCATTGTCAGCTTCTGCGATTTGTGTGCAGCATTTGAATTATGCATGAGGGACAGTTGGTTGGGAGGTTTTGTGTTAGATGAGGGCAAGTCGTTGTATCTGAGATGAGGTGTGGTTTTGTGCAGATATCCGGTTATCTGCCTGATGCAGTGGCGTACAACACTCTGATCCACGCCTTTGGGAAGGCGGGTATGGTGGATCAGGCCACTTTGGCGTTTCAGGAGGCCCAGCGGGCCGGTTGTCTAGGAGATCCTATCATCTTTTACACCACCATTCAGGTGTATGCCAAGGCCGGAATGTCGGAGCAAGCTCTCCAGGTGCTGAAGTTGATGAAGGACCTGGGGATGCATCCGAATGAGCTCGGGTATGGGAGCGTGCTGAACGCGTTCATGAGAGCCGGTTCCCCTGTGGGTGCCATCGATCTGTTCGAGGAGATGCAGGCTTCGAAGTCTTGGATCAGCGAGAGCACTTTCATCACCATGCTGAACGTGTACTCGAAGGCGGGTTTCCATTCCGCTGCGGAGGAGTTGCTGGCGAAGATGAGGTTGCGTGGTTTCCGTGGGAACATCGTGGCGTACAGCACTTTGATCGACATGTACGGGAAAGTGGGCAAGATTCAGGATGCGATGCGTTTGTTTTGTGCGATGAAGCAGAATGGGTGCAAGGGGAACTTGGTGGTGTACAACACGATGCTGGACATGTACGGGAAGGCGGGTCGGATCAACGACGCCGAGCGTCTGTTGGTGGAGCTGAAGGATCTGCGACTGCGCCCTGACACTGTGACTTACACGACTTTGATCAACGCGTACAACCGCGTGGGTCGCTTGGACGAGTGCATCCGCGTGTTCGAGCAGCACCGTGCGTCGGGTTTGAAGCTGGACCGGATCCTGGTGGCCATCATGGTGACCGTGTTCGGGAAGGCGAGGCAATACTCGAAGCTGGCGGAATTGCTGGAGGAGCTTCCGAAATTCGGCATCCAAACGGACGCTCGTATTCTGAAGTCTGTGGTGGAGATTTACGAGGATGGCGGTTTGTGTGCGAACGCCGCGGAGCTTTCGCGTAAGATCGAAGAGCTTGGCCCGTCGGAGAGTAGTCCGCTGTGTAAGCCGAGTCGTTGGGTGGCCCCTGCCCCTGGAAGGCGGCCTGTTGTAGCCTCTTCTGTCATAAATGTATGAGTTCCCATATTTGAGCGTTGTTTGGTGTTTGATCGATGTCTTTGTTGCGGACTGCATGTTTGGTTTTCTGTAGTTGTCTGACATCTCTTATGAATTGTTTATTGTGTTTGTGGTGTTAACAATCTTGGATTGGTGACATTTTTCGTGTGAGAGTGTGCAGATTGACCGGTTGTCTCATATTGTTTGGTCGGATCAGATTCCCTAGGGCTGACAATTTTCTCAAATCTAATACATCCTCAATGATTATAATTTTATTCGACATGAGAGTTTCTATCTCATTTAATACCATAGTTTGTATCATGGATGGTAAGGTATTTCACTGCTTTAGCACTTTAGAATAACACTGACTTAATGAATCCCTCTCTGCACTTTTTGCTTGTTGCAACTTCGAATGCTCTGCATCGTTGACTTTTTTTGAACCTTAATCTCAACGAGGTGATTAACTCAATCCAAGCCTAGCTCAACCTCAATTTATTTAGAAATTTGTGGCTTGCATGTTAGAAAGCTTGCATGTGTGTTTGACAAGTTTCATTGAGCTTGCATGTGTCTGTTTGACTGTTTCATTGACTCGTTTATCTTATTCCATTCATGAATGCGGGCATCGAAGTACAGCGCTGGAATGGCCCTGCCCAGACACACTGTACGAGCTATGGTGTGGTGAACGAAAATGCCTGAGAACGCTTGTTTCTTCACAGACGTCGCTATTGCAAGGTCCACAATTCCCATGATTTTGACAAACTGCAACTTGGAGGAGGATGCGTAACCTTCTTATTTTCCCGTAATTTTCCAAGCAGTAGGGCGGCAGGTGTTGTAACTGCAACTGCTGAAAACACGTTTCCTTGAACTTTGCCAGTGACCTAAGTCCTTTTAGGATTAACCCCTAGCTGCCTAAAATTTCAGGCTTGTTTTTGTGTGGGCACTTAAATTCCTTTGACCGTTTAAGAAAAAATTATGGACAGTTTTGGAGGTTAACTATTGGAAGATTTTATTTTTCACTGAAAAAGGTAAATATTTGAGAGGTTCTGAAAGGCATATATGTACCATTAGTGCAAGAGTAATGCTTGCCAATTTTACTTCATTTCTTGGCTTTGAGCAAAGTTTGCCAATTTCACTCAATTTGAAATCTAAAAAATTGTGTTTATCCATTTGCTTTGAAAGTGGTCCCAATGGAAAAAGTTAAAGTGTCTTCATGATGTTCATTATTGAAAATTTAAACAAGTAAGTGTTGATTTGGAGTTATTTATGATTTCTACTTAAAAAATTGCATTTTGACAATTGCAAGGTGGATTATGAAATGAGTTTGATAGCTTTTCATTTGAAATTAAAGTTTTTGGAAATGTTAGTGTGCTAATACAATTTTTAGTTGATGTTACCTCCAATCCCCCACACTATTATATGCAAATTTCTTAGACATTGTGGGGAGGGACAATATATTAAAAAATAGGATGTATACATCTCTCTTGATATAATCTCACAACTCCTATGCAATTCTACGCTCAAAATTGGTATGCACGTTAATAAGCAAGATCTTTAAACATCCATGCACTTAGATTTTGAAAAAAAAACAATTTGCTTCATTAGGGATAATCATAAATCCATGTTCTTTTTTTTTACTACAAAACTTCTCATTCATCCAAACCAATATTTGACTTTTTTTAAACCCCTACAATCCCATTATCCACTTTAGGGACAAAATAGATTTCAAGTAGGCTCCCAATCTCCCACAATCTCAATTTTGTCATAATTTTAAAAAAAATTTAAGATAGAAAAATACATTGGCTTATAGGGAATATAATTTCTATTTCAACACCATAATGACAATGCCAAATCAACAATCAAATAATATTTTTTTTTAAATTATTTTAATGCATATCTTCTCATGGATATTAGTGTTTGGATAATCTTTGACTCAAGGATAGAGTTGAAGAATTTTTTTTCAAACTCGATTGATATTGAAATCTAATTGAATATTTTAATTACATAGAATATTTTATCTTTGGATCGAAGATTATCTTTCATGCTAGGTTTAATAAGATAAATTATTAATGAAGTGATTAATTACCTAGTTTAATTTTTAAAATTTCTTAGCTCTCTTAGAGTCTATTCTTATCTTCAACTTGAGGATAAAGGCAAAGACTTTAATTTTTGTTTACATTTGATAGTGAACAAACTATTTTTATGATTGTAAGGTGGAGATTCCTAGACTCAATGATTTTGCAAATTATGTGTCAATTCTTTCCAAAGATGTGGCACCAAGCAAGCGAAGCGACGGAATTCTTCAAGACTCTTGGATCCTAAAGTATGTCACTGTGAGAAACAAAACTAGAAATGATGTTGTAAATGAAATTTGTCGGAGTGTTGATGAGGATCTCATCATTGATACGGACGGGAAGCCCTTTAGTGATGACTGAGTTGTTTAGATTGCGGAGTCTTTATACAAAGCCAAAGGCCCATTAGGTGGGATGTGGCCAATGCACTATTGGCACATTTAACAAGTGTTCTTGAACGGCGTTAGTTTATATAATCATAACCAGACACATATATACAACATGACTATATATGCCTTAAATCGCCACATTTGTGTAGGAGTTCATTCTTATAAAACCTCTCGCAAGAAATCGGAGCCCAACATCCCTCCCAAGAAATAATCACTTCTTACTGCACAAGCAATTGTTAAAGTTTCTACCAAGCAATTGTCGTGATGTGAGCCATTTAGTAGTTGAAATGACGGGTTTTTTTATTAACAAAAATGCGTTTAGTATTTCTAGTTGTTTGGTATTAGAAGATTGGTGTTAAAAGCTTGATGTTAAAAGCTTGATGTTAGAAGCTTGATGTTAGTAGCTTCATATTGAGCTTTTGTTAGTTAGCTTGGTAGAAGTCGGTTGATAAACAGTTTGTTAATAGTTGATACTTGGGTTAGTGGGGTTAGGGTTAGTATTAGGCAGTTGCTAGCCATATTAGGATTTGGGTTGCTACTTGAGGCAAGGATTGGTCCCTTGTCTCCCTCTCTTATTTTGGATGTGGGGGCATGTGTAGAAAAAGGGCCATATTTGTTAAAATAAGACAAAATGTAGTCTCATATTATCTTTGACTTTACAATTAAGTAATAATAAGTGTTTGATATTGAAATTTTTTGGTGAATTGAGACTTTAATAAGTTAATATATTCACAAACCTTTGATTTTGTAAAGATTGATATGTTCATAGATTTTTTATTTGTAAGAATAGAGGTCTCAAATAATAGGGTTGAAGTCTCAAAATGTCCATTTTGTCTCAATTTAACGAATATGGCCATAAAATACTTTGAGTGCTAGTTGTATAGTTGTTGTGGTTTTATGTTGGAAAGAGCATTGGTCTGAGGAATTTTTGTGTTGCATTTTGCTTAAGTGATGAATGAATACAAACTTTTGGATTTGAGTTTTTGAGTACTTGATATACTATAATGTCAAGTTTCAAAACTGGATCTATTATGGAGAAGGTGTTTCATTGGATTCAAAGGTAGCCAAGGAGGATGTTTTCGAGGAGCTCATTCATATTGAGATCTTGTGCAATGGAAACGAAACTTTGAAGGTATCTTTTTTTATCTTATTTTATGATTTTTATTAAACTTTTAGCCTTAATGGACATATGATCTAGGAGTTATGCATCAAAATACAACTGAGTTGAAGGAGTTAAGAATTAAGAAGTCAATAGTTGAAAAGTGTTCACTAAAGTTAGATAGTACCTTAAAATGTAATGAAATTTGGTGAGTAAATAGTTGGATAGTTGATCTACATTGTGAAAAAATTTCAAGTTGTTTGGAATTACTGTCCAAAAGTTATGCTAAACCAAAACTAAGTATAGCAATTTTTAGGGTATAGTAAAAATTGTAGGATAGGGATTTAGGAAAAGAAAAGTTTTAGAATAGGTTTGTTATTATTTAGGGTGTTTAAAGGTACTAAACATTATTTACAAAGCATTTCCATAGCAAATGTCCTACACTATTACAAACCTAATAACAAAATTTTGTGACACTGTGTTGCCCAAATAATTGTTTGCAATCGTTTCTACATCGAAAAATTGAAGCCAAACGTTCTCAACTTCGTATGAAAGACGAAGTGTACAATTGCAAAAAATATCTTCTTGAAGTTCATAGAAAAATGCACAAGGACCATGCGGAAACAATTGGATAATTTAAAAGAACTTTGATGTGTGTCCCACTGCTTGGTGGATAATACACAGGATTTCAAAAGTTATTTTCTATAGGTTTAAGGGAGATTTGGTTGTGGTCAGAGATTGAAGATGGAAATCCCAAAGTGCCAAGCAATAGTCTACCACCTTTGGCTCTACAACAAATGCATTCATTAGATGAGATCAAAAAGGGTTTAGATGATTTTATTGCACATTAGAACAGAATGAAAAATAACAAAGACTCTGAAGAGTAAGTTCATGCATTTGAATGACCCCATAAAAAAATATTGGAGGGGTGTGAGAGCCGCTTTGGATGAACCTCTAGTGGTGCATGAGACATTGAAGAATGGATTTTGGTTGGCTTTGAGGATCACGGAAGAACCAAAAGACCAAATGCGGGAGGATGGTATAATGCATGAAGAGTTTACATAGTTGCACCTTTCATAGGGCGTAGAGGTGACCGTCCTAAACCTTTGTTTCATTTTAACAAAGATTTGTTTGCAGGTTATTTTGTCATCATAAATCCTATTTGAGATGATTTCAAAAAAAATTGGCTTGTTAGGGCACTTACAAATTTGAATTCACATCTAGGACATATACATTTGATCCAAATCTAAAATTGGACATCTGTTTCAAGTCATCACATTGATATGAATACACATGTTGAATTAAATACAAAAAGAAAGAATATATGGCGTTGTTGCACTGTAAATGCATACATAATGTAAAAAGATATACTAATATCTTATTTAAATAGATTTGATTATAATAGTATAGAAAGAAAGATGACATCATACTAAGTAGCTTCAAGGTGATGCCTTCTTGTTATAGCTTGCTATTTATTTAAAAAGATGCAACTACCTTTGAGCTTCATTTTCTTGGTTTAATTTTTTTTGTTTTCCACTTTAGATTTTAGTATGTTGAATTTTGAGTTCCAAGATGAAGAACCTCAGCCAAAAGCAAAATTTGAGTTTTTTTTTATCACAACTACCAGATCAGCCTGTTCTACCATTGAGTCTTGCAATATCACATAAACGTTCTGAAGAAGAAGTTGGACCTTCTCAACTATCAAAGAAGCCTCGCGTGAAGCAACATTGATATGGAAACCTTCAACACAATGTTCGAGCGTTAGTGATTTCGTTGCAAGTCAGATGTATTGAGTTTGATAGTTGAAAAATAACATTCGAAGGATATTTTGAAGATTTGAACGTCAATCACTACTATTGTATGATGAAGCCTCTAAAAGATAGTCGTGGCCACTAACAATGATTAGAGGGGTCAGTCAATCCTTTGACAAAGGTGGATCGTACAAATTACATTGTTGCCATTGTCATTTGTCAAATGAATTCTAAATTTTTGTAGATGGAGTGAAGTTTTCTTGAAACTTTAGTTTTTTACCCCTAGTAGACATCTAATAGACATCCTAGTGTTTTATAAATTTTATTTTGTTTATTTAAGGTCATAGAAAGAAAATATAGAAATTAATAGTTTTCTAGTGATTTTAGGATGATTTACTTTCTAGTTAAGGAGGTGAAATTTATAGTTTGGTCAAATATTTAACCAATGGGTGGTAGGGTAGTATTATGGCCAAGTTATGGGCTAAAGTCCACTTGGTTTTGTATTATTGAATTGTATTGTTAAGGTGAAAGATAAGGTGATACTATTCATCTTCTTCCTTGTTGGTTTAGGAAGCCCAAATGTTTAGGGAGCCATATTGTGTTGAGTTTTGAGATATTTGAAATGAAAAATAGAGAAGTTGTATATCATTCGGTCATCTTTCCAAAAATTCCTCTCTTGATTAGATTAAAGTTGTGAGTTGAGATTTGTGCAAGTTTGAATGGAGAGAGGTTTGTTGCCTCCTATCTGAAGGGGCAAAGACTTTGACCTACCATAGAAGACGGAAAAATCTTTGGTTTGCAATGAAATTTGAAGAGATTGTGGAAAATTTTGTTATCTTTCCAAATAGCTATCATTCATTGTATTTGGAAAATTTATGAGTGAGTTGTGAGTGTGGAAGTAAAGAAGGGTCTGTTGCCCTCAATCTTAGAAGCCGAAATTTTAAGTGGCCACAAAAGATGGACAAAGTGTTTGTTTAATTTGAGTTTTTGAAGAGTAGTAGAGAATTGTGTAAGTTTTTTCAAAAAGCTATTATAATTATACATCTTACTTGAATGAATAGATCATCGGTGGCACCACACCAAAATTCAACCAAGGAATTGATATTGATGTTCGATTGTTGGAGTTGGAAGACATTGAAGACTTGTGTGTTGTAAATTGTAGCTTTCACTTCTTTGTAGACTTTGTTGTTGCGGACGGCATAGCTCAAACCATTACTTAGCTTCATTTTGTGTTGTGGTGACGAAGTGGGGTTAATGGCCCAAATGGTTAAGACTTGTTCTGTTCTCACAATGAGGCTGTATTGTCTATGTTGGTCACCAAAAATTTGAAGTTTAGGAGCCAATCTTTTGGACGGTTCAGCTTGTAGTTTGGCCGTCATGGTATATCCATCTAAGGCCTGTGGTTTCTTATCACCTACCTTAACCCTTAAACCCATTTAAAACCACCATAAAATAGGCCAACGGAAAGCAGTTTGAAGATTTGAAGACTAGAAGATTTGACTAAACTTCTTAGCAAACCATTTCTTGTTGTAATTAGAATCTTTGTGATTTTCCAAGGCAAACCTCTTTCTATTTAACAGCGCAAAGATCATGTCATCCCCTTGTACTAATTAAACATAGACTGTATTATGACGACTTTTAGGCCACATATAAAGAAAGGGATTGAAGATGTTCTTCAAGTTATTATAAGAGTTACAATTCCCAAGCCACAGATCAACATTATCAAATCATCAATGGTAGCTTTTATGCCTAATTCTAACAACGATGTGTCCTTAGCTAAAGTTAAAGAATTTTTTATAGTGAAGTTAGTGAACTATTATTTTAGAGACTTTAGTACAATGCACTTTCACATTTAAACGTTTTGAGATGTTTGCAGGTGTATGTTGTGTGGTTTTTATCATGATGTAGTGGCTATGAAATAATTTTAATTTCTATTAATAGTATATTTTTTCCTTATTATTGCATTTGAATTTTTTTTCCTATTTGTTTTTGGTTTAAAGGTATTTCATGTGAAATGTTTCTTATCAAAATTACATAGGTTACTATTTTGTCACAAGCAAGTTTCATTTTAAAGAAATGTCTCACTTTATAACTTCTTGGTCTCTTATATTTTTATGTATATAATGAAATTGAAAAAAAATCAAATTATTAATTGTGGATTTTAGCTCCTTTATTTAGTACTAAAAAATTATATAAAATTGTATTCTAACATTTTTGAATCTCAATTTATTGAAGAGTATCAAATTAATGAACACTAATTTCATTTTAAATATAGAATGCATTAAAATGAGACTCCAATTTGTCTCAATTTAATGAACAGGGCCTTACATCTATATAGAATAAGTTTTTGTTTATTCCATTTTGATTAATGTGAGAATTTTTTTCTAAAAATAATTAGATATTTTTTAGCAAAAATATCTTGTGAAGTTTAAATTCAACTCCATTTTGATCATTTTCAAAAAGAAAAATCTACACAAAGTGAAGGACTCTTGCTTTAACATTCTTACTATTAGAATTGCTAATTTTCAATTCCTATAAAAAGTTATTTGCAATTAATTCTTGGCCTTTTATTTGCAATTAATTAATAACTTCACTTTAATACACTTTTTCAAGTTGTAGCCCTAAAACATTATTATACGATGAATGTTAAAATTCAATAAATAATTAACTAGCAAGAATCTACAAAGCCATTAGTATTTTTTTTGCAAATATTATAATCCTTGATTACATATGGTTTATTTTGGTGACGATTTTAAAATATCTCACATTTATTAGTTTATAATAAAATCTTATAGTTAAAATTTTAAAAGTTGGCAACTTTTGGATTTGTGATCAATTGTCATTGAAGTATTTTTGGTGCTTAGAATTTTAGGTCTTCAAATGAAACTAAGATATTTTGATAATCTTTCAATAAAATACTCTTACCAAGACCTTGTTTACACAAAAATAAATGGTACCAATTACCTAATTTGGGAATTATCTCCCACTAATTGTTGGAAGCTAATTAATCTATTGTACTCCTTCAAGCATATCAACGCAAATCATATACAATTTAATTACTTGGTAAATGTAAATACTTACTTTAGTTCTTCAAAAGATTAGTAATGGTATGTTTAGTTTATTAGCATGTTCAAAATTGAAAGCTTGGGGATAAATAATAGGTGGAAATAATTCTAAATCATTGCAAGTTAGCCAATAAAGAATTAAATTAGGAGCAATTTGAAATAGACATAACTTTGGCATTTCAAGAATTTATTAACTAATATTGGTTAGCAAAAATTTCATATTAGTTGGTGCATAGAGATTAAATTAATGAAAATACAAAAATGAATGACTTTATTATTCTTGAAATTTTGATAGATTTTGATACATATTTTGTTAAAAAAATATATTATATTAGTTTAATTTAATTTTTTAACTATATATGTGTATAAACTTTGGAAATAAAAATGAAGCACCATACAACAAATTATTTGCAAATTTTAAATTTCATGTTTGCTATTAATTTTATTTTAAAATATAATTTTATTATATTAGTGATTCATATTTTGGGATTTGTGAATATCTTATTTTGAAAAAAAACTCTTTAAAAATATTACAACCTTTCAAATCTTATATCTAAGAAGAATTTTTCTACATTTTTGCATACAATTTATTTTTTAACAGCAATAGGAAAATTCTCCTTTAATATGAGTTAATTTGTATAATTTCTAGATGCCATAATTATACTCAAGGTTAATGATACTACTTTTAAAAAATTCTAAAAAGAATCTACCTTGTAAATCTATAATATTGTGATTCAATTTCAAAAAATATATTCAAATGTTATGAAAATTTCAATTGAAAATCTTGTACAATTGAATTTTTTTTTTGGTCTTGCAAACACATAAAATTTTATATAGGTGAAGTCAAAATTAACAATGCTATTCTATTCATAAAATGGAAAAAACATATTAAATGATACAACTTTAAATCAAAGATATTTTGTTGAAAACTAAACTCAAGTAGATTTCTATGCTTTAAATATTATAATCTAAATCAGTAGAATGATTACCTAGGCTTTCTAAATAGAACCATCACAAGATCAAAATTTATTTCTTAAGTTTAGGTGTATATTTTCCAATAGAGATACATTAACTATTAAGTAAGACATATTTTAATTGTAAGAAAAAATAAAGGAATAGGGATAAATTGATTCACATAAAACTTACTAAGAAATGAGTATTAAAATTAATTCATCAAATATTTGACAAAATATGAGACATTGTTTTTTATCATTAACAATGATTTATTGATTTATGTTACTTAGTAGTTTAATTTTCTATAGAATTCATCACATTTGAGATTGAAACTATTATAAGTTTAAATTAAAAACTAAATTTTATTATTTCTTCTTGTAAATAAAATCATGTGGAATGGAAAATGTGTTCAAGAAGAAAATGATGGTAAACATTTCAAACATGATTTTGATTCTTTTTATTTATTCAAAATAAAAAATGCCCCTCCTTTGGATGATGGAAGACATTCATTTGAAGAATGCATTTCACCAAGTGGTAAACGCTATCGTGGGTGTCATCCACCAAAATATCCTTTTGATCCATATTATCGACCCAATGCTCCTCCTACAAAAATAACAGATACTAATAATCTTGCCAAAACTCTTAGTTCCAAAACTTCATGTAATAATGACTATATATACAATGACAATGATGAATTTAAATCATTTAGCAAATTTGGAATTCCGTACAAAAGCAACTCTAGTAAATGTTGTAACAATAATTTGCTTCAATTTAAACATGAATCTCAATGTGAGCCAAAAATTCAATCAATAAAGGAGGAACAAAAAGAAATTTCAGAATTATATAGGAATAGGACTCATTTTTGTCCAATACCTAATACGGAGATGAATAGAAATAAAAGATATAGTATAACTCCTTCATGGTGGCCTTCTTAAGAAAAATAATAAACAAATCTTGGAATCAAATACTCATTACATGCAAGAATTGTCAATCTTACATAATTAATTCAAAGAATGAAGAAAAAACTAGTATTAATAAATATCATGTATATTCAATATACATGTTCAAATGCAGGTTAAGTATTAATAATAAGTTCTAAAGTATTCTTCTAATATTTTTCCATTGCAATTTTTTTTGGATCACATTAAAATATATATTTCATAATTATATGAAACACTACAATGAAATACTATTTTATAAAAACTATAAATTTAATAAAGTATTTATTACTTTTGTTAAGTTTTAAAAATTGATAAATCTAAATTTCAATTTGGAATGTAGTTATAGAATCATATTTTTCACATATAAAGGTTTTAATGTATATATAATTCATTCTAGACTAAATTCATTCTCTGCTAAATTATATTTAAACATTTTTTTATAATTGATAATGTATTGGATAGTACCGACACTTTTCAAGTTTTTCAAGTTTTTCAAAAAAAAATTGAGACAAAATGATAGTTTGGGTCCACTTTTAAATTCAAAATATTACATATGAATTATATATTTAATATTTTCGTCATTTATCAATGGATGCAATATTAATTTTGAACTACGGATTTGTCCATAATTAGTCAAGTATCATAGTTTTATATTATTTTTCAAATTTTTATACTTTATATTGGAGTATTTTAAATAAAGTGACAATAAAGTGACAATTTTCATATTGCAACAATGACTAGAATGACAACTATGAGAAGGGGTTGTATTATTTTATAGTGCAATGGATATACTATTAAAAATTATTGATGATAGTGTCATTGAACTACTTTTATTTGTTTACAATAAAATTAGATAAAGGTCTTGATTGTTATAAACTAAAAAATTGAAGTCCCACTAAAATTTGAATGAATTCTTAAATGAATTGAAATTCTTTTTAATATAGTATTACACACAGTTATTCATAGAGAGACTATATCTTTGAAGTAGTAGCTCCCTATTTGAATAAGGTTGCGCTCAAACTTCCTTCTATGTAATTTTTGTAGCTATAAAACTTCTTTTCTTGTGAAAAAGGAGACTAGCTTTTTTAATAAGAAAAAAAGGAAAAAAAAATAAGGAAAATCTTGAAAATCGAAAATGTAGATAGAATGATCAATGATGTGAGAGATTGGAAGGAAGGTAAACAAGTGGTGTTTGTAAGGAATGATACTATTATAGTAGTAGACCTATCTATCCTACAATTGAGACCGTATAATTCTTGTTACAATATAATTTTAATATAGATGTCAAACTTTCAAATGCACTACTACTACTTAGTGCTACTTAGCACAAATAATCAAATGATGATACAATTATAGAGAAAAGGTCTCCTACTTTAACTATACAAAAATTTAAATTTTATTACGCTCTCTTCATTCACCCATATACTAGACAAGACAACCAAATTACACCCCTAAATACATTGAGGTTTGTTGACTTTAAATGATAATCAGAGTGCTTTTATAAGTGCTTTAATATCCACCTTTGTATTTAAAAGAGCACAACCAAGTTCTTAATTTTGAGTTGCATAATGTCCTACGTGGATGCTTAGGCATGGTCCATTGTTCCTTCTAAACAATGGATCTTTCTATGTGCCTAATTGATGTAAATTACAAATAACAGGAACAATTACAAAATTTAAAGTAAAACAAACTTTGATTGAATGGCCAAACTAAGCAAGGATTCTATGTTTTGAGGAAATGAGTTCAAACACATGAGATAATTAGTCAAAGTCATAAATCAGATCATGCCATTTCCAAAAGGGTAAAATTCTAAAAGATGTTATGGTTGAATGAAGTTTAGCCTTTGGAAGGGCAATTTAAACTTCATCCATTTTTTTCTATGGACTCTTAGATTCAAATTGCCTTTTTATTTTAGCTATGATTTAAAAAAAAATCTGCCATCTAAAATTAAAATTTAACCTTGAAGAAATAGACTTCCTACTTTCATCCAATTTCCATTTAAAACTTCATCCTTCATAATCTTGTGGAATTTAAATTGATTCTCTAAGTATTAATTAGTTAGGGAATTTCCTAAAAGGCTAAATGTCTTCTATTGGATTCTAAGCATTAATTACTACTTCGTTGTCTTCAAAGGATTTTAGGCTAACATCTATTTCTTTGTAAAGACCTTGGATTTCTTCTATTACTTTACTATTTTTAGATTTTAAAATTTTGTTCCTTGTAGGGGATTAAATTCTTCTATCCATAATGGTAAGTCACTTGAAGATTGAACTTTCCTAGTGAAAGTTATGAGTAGATGAAGTTTGACCACTAATCCGTACTTCAAACTTCATCCATTAATTACTTCTCACCTGTACTTTGAAATCAACTTCTAATCATGCTTCTAGCTCTAAATTTTCATTATTCCCTAATTTTCCACTCTTGTTCTTTTGGGATGAATTTCTCTAAAGTTAATCCATTTTTATTTCCAAACTTCATCAATTCCTATCTTAGTCATTTTAAGTCTATTCTTTAAGTATCTTATGTTTTTAGAAATCTCTACGCCTCGTCTACAAGTTCTTAAAGATAATCTTAAAATAAAATCTAGTTCTAACGGTTTGAATCTAGATTATCACTTGGCTTGTGATTTAAGATTCTTAATCAAAAGATTTAAAAGGAAAAGTAGTGGAATTGGACCTTACCTCAAAGTAAACCTCATCCAAGAGGTGTTCAAACATGTCTTTGGCTCCCTCCTTGTTCACCATCTTGTCCCTTCTTGATTGTGTACTTATAGCTTAATTTTTAGACTTTTAATACAAGTTGTAGAGTTCAACTTCCAATTCACTTCCTACCCTTCTTCTAAGTTTGTATTCTTTCATCTCCTTTCTAATTTCCCTTCATTTTTCCTTCTTATTCCTTTTCCTTCTATTTTTTTTTTTCAATTATTGAAGTCTATTAGTTAACTTTGCAAAAATGATTATTCAAATTCCAAGACAAAGACTTGAATATTGAAATATTCTTGTCTCCTTACTTGATCCACAATTCAACAATTGTCTAATTAGTACAAGTTAGTTTAACAAACTTCAAAGATAAAGGTTAGTATAAAATAAACACTAACAAGTGCAAAAGAATGCAAGATTTGAAGGGAATCTAATATCCTTCATAACTTGCTTCAAAATATAAGAACAATGGAGCAAATTACTCCTAAAATAATTGTTGCCAAGTTTTGGCTCAAATAACCAAAAAATCTAGTATATAGACTAAATAGTTACAAAATATAAACAAAGGATGGTTTGAGAAGGAAAAAGATGCCTTTAAATACTTTACCAAGGGCATAACACTACTAGAAAATTTTGGTTTTTTTGTTGATTTGATCACATTGATTTAGACATTTAGTCACTTTTCTATTGATTTGGATAGAAATCAACATAAAAGTGAACCAAGTCAATGTGGCTAAATCAATAGAAAAATTGAACTTTCTAGTAGTATGGTCCCTCCTCAATTTCCTAATGGTAATCCTATCACTTAAGATTTTCATCTTAATCTTTAGGATTTTCTACTTTCTACCCTAGTTCAAAACTGTACTTTTAAAGAAAGACTCTACATCACAAAAAAATTGTGCCATTGGTTCTTAAAAAAACATTTTAAAGTTGGAAGATGCATTACAAAAAAATATAAGCCCTTGGTTGGGCCGCCACAGAGTGATAATCCAGTCTATTCTTTGAGGTCTAAAAAGCCTATAAAATACATTACATGTGTACAGTTGGAGTGTGAATTTCAATACATGTAGTTGGATTTTTGTTCTGACAAATTCTGAACAATATTTAAAATACATTGGGGCAGAAGAGAACATGTTCATTAGAAGGTTATCTTGAATACAAAGTTGCCTTGTAACCTTCTAATTATTTAGAAGATTACCTTGCCAAATTAAGTGGCTTTTGAAACTAGTTGCTAAAGCTATGGCAACTAGCTTCAAAAGCCACTTACTTAATTTTGGGAAGAGATGAGCCGCTCTTTATACAAGTGGGATAGTGCTGGGTGCAACTATCTATATAGGATATGAAAATTAGGAGGAATAAAAATTCAACCGCTCATACTTAATCCTCCTAATTTACGTATCCTATATTGATAGTTGCACTTACCACTACCCCACTTGTATAAAGAATGGCTCATCTTCTCCACCAACACACAAAATTGAATGAGTGACTTTTGAAGCAAGTTACCATTGACTTTGGCAACTAGCTTCAAAAGCTATGTAATGTGGCTAAATTTAGCTTAATTTGACAAGGCCTATAAAAAAAAGGGCTAAGATGCATTAGTATACTTTAAACCTTGATTTTAGAACATTCTTTGTTCTTGGCTTTTGAATCATTGATAGTCATCTGACATTGTGATTCAAGGTGAGCAATGATAAGGGAAAAAATTCAGTAACCAAAATAAAATGCCAATGCAGAGTCTTTCGAGGGCTATGGAACGGTCCAGTCAAGGGCTCATATTTTTTCTAATAGATTTGTCCCTTTTTCATTGCAAAAAAAAACATTGCTAAGTTTTAACAAAAATGGGATAAAAACCCAACTTTTGAAATTTACCTTTTTTGAAGAAAATAACAAGCCTAGGTGTAGGTGCTTTATCCTCAACCCTAGGATAATGTATACACAGTGAGATTTTTAGTGTTTTGTCATACATGTATTGCCTAGTAGATGCTTAACTTGCTGTCAAATTGTACCTTCTAAGTAATAGATAGTATGTGAAAAAAGTACATTGCTAAGTCAAATCAATTAAAAATTAATAGAATGGTTGGTTTTAACTACAACAAGTCAACAACCAAAGCTAAAGACCATAAGGTGTTAGTCAAGCACAAGGATTGAGTATCCTAAGTTGTAGGGCTTGTTTTGTCCTTTAAAAAATGATCAATTTCACTAAGTTTGGACTATTCTAAAGTTATAAGTGGATGAAGTTAACACCTAAACTAAACTATAAAACTTCATCTAGCATTTTTTCCTAATCTAACTATCAAAATTAACTTTAGATTTTTGGATTATTCTTAACCCCTAAGGGTCAAATTACACTCAAATGAACCAAAAAAGGGATCAAAAGCACTAAAATCTGCAATGTACCTTCTTTTTATGTATTGTTTTCTAATACTAATCTATTAACTATAGGTATTTTAGTCCTTTTTATTAGAACTTCAAGTCATGTTAATACTAGTACGTTTTAATTAACCTAATAATAAAAAATTCTTTACTAAACTTTCAATTGCAATTTAAGTGTCAGCTTGTCAAGTTTGCAATGGGCAAAAAGGAATCTAATTTCTAATGAATAATAATATTATTGAATACAAGAAAATCTTATGTGTATATAATCATATGATAGAATACAAAAGGATTTTTTTATACAATTTGGTTTTTTTATATTTCCTATAATATTCAAAAGTAAAAACACATAAACGTTCTTATTAGTACATAAAATAATCCAAATGATGATTGTGATCAAATAAAAAATGTATATGTTATTCACATCAAGGGCACTATATAAGCTATTTTTGTAAATTAATGTTGAAAGTATGATTTTAGAACAAATCAGTAGTTTGTCAATAGTTTATTCATTTATTAAAAAATTATACTATTTTATGTTTAAGATTTAATGACATAAAATCCTTTTTAATAGTTGTATTTTTAAAATGGATAAAAAATTTGGATAAAAATATTCGTTTAAAGTGCTATATTGTTAAAAAAAATACTAAATTTAGCCTTAAAACTAATGATTTATATCTTTCTAAGGATTTTTTCCTCAAAATTTTTTTCCTACTTATGAAAGGGATTCATTGCACTAATATTCATCTATAAAGTATAAAAAATATAAACAACATCAAAATAATTTATAGCTTTGAAATTTCAGAAAAGGACTCAAGTCCTGTCCTAGTAAAGTAATCCCAATGGTTCTTTTGAGCGTGCTTTGACCCCTAAAGTCCCAAGGCCTTTTGCCATCAAAACCCATTCAAAACTACCATTTCTATTGCAAAGAGCAAAAAACTTTTAAAATTGTTTCTTTCATACATTTAATTGTAGGATCTTATACTACATTAGTATCGAAAAAATTTCAAAAATTTTGACCACGTAGATTGCAAAATATTTAAATTATTGATTTTGATTTTCTAATTTTTTTATGTTGAAAAATTAAGGTGAGAATCTAGAGAAAATAAATTCAACAAAAACACTTAAGTTCCATTCATTAAACAATTGTTAAGTAGAAATAAGTTCAAGATAAAAGGGATAACTAAACTCTTAATAGCTATAAGATGGAATTGAATACAATAATCCCAACAATGAAGTTGTTCTAGCAAGCAAATTTAACCTTGCCTAATAGTTTGTTTTAAAAAAAAATTGTATTCAAAAATGGATTCTATAAGTTATTTTTTCAAAAAAATATTTTTTCAAAAAATTGCCCCAAAAATATGATTGTCCATAACTTTCTCATCACTAGTCCAAATAGAATGAATCAAAGCTTTAAATGTAGACAAAAATATAATCTTTGAGAAAAAAAGATTAATTAAAAAAATTCAACTTTTTGTGATTTTTTTTGGACTGCCCCTCAAGCTACTTGTTAGACTCATGGTGGCATAACTTTTGTTTCTGGGCATCAATCGAAATAAAAATTATATTCCTACAAAGCTAATTAGATTTCCTATCTTCAAGAAAAGTTTCAAAAAATCATTTCAAAAATTGAGATCACATGAGCCTACCCAAAATCCCAAGAGTCCCCTATAATAGCTTATTACTACTTTCTAAGTTATGAGTTTGACTTAATTTGGTCAACTCTAGTTGGCTTTCATCAAAATTGGTCCAAATATAAATCAAAACTTCATCCAACTCTATTTCATTCGTAATAAGTCTATTTTCTTAACAAATCTTAATCTAATTTGTTCCTTGATTATCTTTTAATTTTGATTATAATCTCCTACTTGGTTCTTATTATTTCTTTGGACTTCTAATTCTATTTTTTATTTTTAAATTTGTATAATTTTTATCTTAAATATTCTTATTTACTCTTTTTATCCTTTCAATAAAGGTTAAACACTTATGCTTTTGACACTTTTAGAAAAAGTTACGGATGGATGAAGTTTGAGTACTCATTGGGTCCTTAAACTTCATCTACTAATTTCTATTTTTTTAGAGTATGAAACTCACTTTTGACTTTGGTTTTGACTTTTGATTTTAATCTAGATTATAAAATTCATTTTGTGATTCTTTTGGATGACTTCCTCATTTTTCATCTATTTTTAGTTCTCTTTTTCATCCAAACATAACTTTTGGAGCTTTAATGTATTTTCTACATGTAATACCTTTTAGAAAAGCTATTGAAATTCTCTAACTACTTCTAAATTCAAAGTTTGGTTTTCCTAACTTCCTAATGATTTGAATCTAAACTTTAACTTCTAATTCTATTGTTTAATTTTAAATTCAATTTTTAACAATAATAAAGCATGTGGAGAAAAGAAATTTAAAGACTCACTATAGGCACTATAGATTCCGTGTCTCATCTTTGTGTGCTGTTACCATGATTTCATTGTAGACACCTTCAATCTCCATTTCATATTTTTTCTTGTATTTTGAAATGATACATTTGATGTTGTTTGATGGTGAAGGAATTCTAAATTCCTTCTTTCTTGTTCTAGCGCTTCTTTTTCTCTTTTAACACCGAATTAGTCATTCTTGCACTTAGGGGATGCAAGAATGCACTTGGTTCGTACGCCATCTAAAATTGACAATTGCAAATACTGTGGGGAGGGACAAATTAATGAAGCATCATTCACTCTTTCTGTGAGAAATTTGGGAAATAATATTTGAATTTGACATTCATTTCATATATAACCTTTTATGATTCTTAGTTTACATTTTTCATAAAGCATGTCATTTTCTGTTTCACATTAAAATACATGTCACTGCTTTGAACTAGAAGAGAAAAAGCACATTATATAACATGATAGTTCTTCAATACATGTGCAAATCATTTTGCAAACGTTCGTCATCTAAATCGTCCATTTGCATCGCCATATACTCCAGAAGATGTGGTTTTGCCTCTACTGGAATTATCACTGTCTGCTCTGTTCGTACACCATGCATTGTAATATTTGTACCTACTATGTGACCATTCCTCCCTCGACGAGCGACATCTATCCAAGAGTATATAGTGGCTTCCTTATCAATCCAAGCAATCCTCTCACCAGATGGTTCCCATGTAGATTCCAAACAATTTGTGTACCTCACTCTATTACTGCCTACTTCTTCTCCGTTTGTCATAGTAGGCCAATACCAAAGAACTTTCATCTTTGAGGACCACCTCCCTTGACCAAATTCCAAGACCTTACCTACATAGAAAGGTACTCCTTCTTTTATTTCCCTCAACTCTACTGTAAGAGCTACGAATTGGCCTACGACAACGTCAGTCTCTGGATTGAATGGAGGAAAAGGATCTTCATTTCCATCCCTCTCTACGGCTGGTGTCTGATCATTACTTCTGCATGTTCGTCTTCCACCAGTTGCTCTCTGGGATACTTCTAGTGCAGGTCTCCCCTTCCGTGGTCCAAAATACCCTCTCTTCTCTGGATTAGGCATTGTTGCCATAATCAACTCAGTGGTTGCACTTCCACCTCTGATTCCTTCAACATCGTTTGGTACGCTTGAATGTGTACCTTCTTCTTCAACGCTCGGAATAGAACTGCCATTCTCGTTTTGGTTGAAGTCGTCGCTAGGCCAAAAAGGTAAATCACGGGGGCCTTCTTTATTCCATTGCGGAAAACCCTCTAAATAATCTTTGAAATCTGAAATTTGATCTACGACTTCTGCATTCTTGATTGGATCAATGCCTCTCAAAACCAACTTCTTCTTATATGCAATGAACTCATCCAGTGCTTTCAGTTCTCTTTGGTCAGCTGCAAAAACCTTTGTAAGGTCTGGTTTGTCTGCTACACTCGGTAGTGAATTCAAACACAAATGGCCTCCTGTTGGACCCCAATCATCTGAACTGAAATGCTTGTGTTGTACACGGACCAATCCATTCTCCACATAAAATCTCATATGGTGTGGAAAAGTTATGCCCGTCAATTGTTCCCCTCCTCTTAGCAAATGCGGTGTGATAAATGCCTTCCAATTCCGAACGTATTCAAGCTTGCGAGCACTTACAAAAGACTCCGTATATGATGTTCCTTTTTCCACCAGTTGTAGCATCTCTTCCAATGTATCTATATCTCTTCTCTTCAATACATTGGAAATGACACTGAATCTCTAATCGATATCCTCGTGAGTGTGTCCCACTATCAGAAAACAAAGATGTACTTCTTTGAAAAAACCAAGTCCAACTAGTGCAGCACACATAGCAAACATATAGATGTTTTTGTTCTCCCTGGTTGTGTTATCTGCTTGAATCCTGAGCGTTGGTGGCAATGACCCTCTCCTACGCTTCACGTCGCAAATTACATTCATCACTGATGTTATCACTTGATTACTATCATGCTTGTGGTGAGCATCTACCCACACGTCAGCGTACAAGCCAACCCCATGTACTAGTACACCGCACAGATGAGTCTTCACAAATCGAGATTCGATGTTCTTTACAGTTTGCCTCATCTTCGGTATCATGGTTGTATTTTGATCCATACCGTCTATAATAAGACACATAAATATATCTGGAGTAATCATCGCAGATCTCTTGAACAACCAGTAATCTCGCCTTTCTTCCATTTGAATTCGAATGTGCACAATGTACAATTCTTTTATCTTCACCTTTGCTGCTGCGTTTGTTGTAGATTCCATTCCACACTTATACTCCCAACAATGATAGCACTTCGAAAATCTTGAAAATGGTGGAATTTGCACATGTGGAAACTCTTTCCTCCAAAGCTTTCGGAATGAGCTCATCGACAATTCAGACCCATCCACTAGTTTCTTCACTTCCTCATTCACATATCGAAATACATCTTGTTTGGTTGTATTCATAGGCAACAGAATAAGTGGCAGCACCGTATTGTCTGATTTCCTTCGAACTGATCGATGCGGTTGTTGACATCCAGCTTCCTTTACAAATACATCCAAACTCTCCCTAGCAGCTGACATTTTTGCACTTTCCCTCCCTTGACATGTGTTTCCATGAACAGCTGCTACTCTACCGTATACAGCATGCGATGTCTTCAACTGCTTAAAACGTCGTTGAGAATAACCCAAAGCCGTTGCGTAGCATGCATTGCAAATCACAACACCATCTAACTTCGTCATGTATTTGTCTCTTCTTGGTCCCTCCGTGCGTGTGTAGAATGCATTAAGCATTTGCATTATCCACGTAGCCCTTTCTTCATACTTCTGACCCCAAGCCATATATCGTTGATCCAATATATATTTTGCATCAACATCTCGTAAGCAATTACGTTTACATGCCCCTTTTTCTTTTGCATGGACAACACTTTCAAGAGTAACTTTTTGACTTGCTGCCTCCCCTCGCTCTCTTGGACTTCTCACCCTGGCCCTTCGATTCGTCATTGAATAACTCCTCCGTGTATGTGAAGGAAACCCTTGTACTCCTCTTACATCCGGTGTATTGGCTTCAGATCCTTCTGTCGTCACAGAAGTTCTTTCAGTTGCACTTCTTTCACCATGATTTGGCAATGTCATATTAGAATTGCTAGTATTCTCCTCTACATCATGGAAATCGAATTGCGGTGCTGCAATAGGAGGAAAAGAAAAGCTTTGACCCTCCCTTTCAGGAATGCTCGCTGTCCTTACTTCTGAAGGATGTATCCCTAAGACTAGAGATTGGCGCCATCGTATGACCTTCCCTATACAATCACCTAGTAACTTCCCCACCACTTCACCAACCCATTTTGTTGGTTGAAAAACATGTGTGACACGAACTGCTATTTCAAAAGGCCGTAACTTCACTTGATGAAGTTCAGTCCCACACGTGATATTCGTATCCACTACACCAACTCCAAGAACAGTACGATCTTCTTCTAGAAGATGTACCATCCCTTTTAAAGCTTCTGTGACTACATTATTACGTACATGGCCTTCTTCTTCAAAAAGTCTAGCTCTGACCACACGCGTTAGTCTCTCCCCTACACTCCTCCGTTCTGTTGCAAGCAATGTAGTACCTATAGAATTGAATACTATTGGACTTCCAAATGGCTGCACAGGCATTGTCCTCAATCAATGACATCCAAGCTATCTTCACTTGGTCGTGAGCTCCACAATTTTCATGTCTTCTCAATTGAATGTCGTCAATCTATTTTCATACAAACACAATCTATTTAGAAAATCAACCACACGTCTTCGAACACACTACTGTAGAGCAATCTGAAAAGGTACCTTTAACCCCTTTAACCTCCCATTATCCCCTCAAAAGACAACAAACATTTTGTGGGAGCTCCTAAGATCTTACTATTTGTTTTAATTTCTTGAATTTCTCTGTGACGTTAGGAAAACCCATTACCTTTCCTAAAATATAATTTTCATTTCAATCAGAGCTCAAAAGCAAAAGAAGTGGATTCAAAAGCCCTTCCTTTCACTGTAGGGCCAAAAATATAAAATTATACTAAACTAAATGTACGTAATTCTGCAAGTTTGTTCTTCTTACATTATATTTTGATGTACATAGTACACTTCGATTCATGCCATTAGGACTTGATATGAAAAAATTATGAACAATTTTGTTTTTAGAGCACTCACAACTACTTCTAAAGAAAAGAACTCATTGAAGTGATTTCTGACATTACTTTCCAACATTCACCAAATAAAAAAGTTCATAAACATTCATCCACCTTCGTCAAACAATTTTACCATTCACATTAGTATGTTTCAATTCCATCTTAAAACTATTAACAATTTAGAATGTTCTTCACTCCTTAACATATTTCTACTCCACAGTTTCTTTATGAATGAAAAGTAAGTGTTCATGAAAATAAAATAGATCTAGATAGATAGATAGATAGATAGATAGATAGATAGATAGATAGCATACTACTATATATAGAGGGTGCATTATATATTAAAAATTTTGGATACTCTTCTTGAACTTCTAAATGCTCATTTTTAGTGTGAAACTTAATTCATTGGACTTTAAATGATTGGGAAATTATTTCAACAGTTTCCTTAAGAGCCCAATCATTCCTTTTTTTCCCTACAAATTGATTTTAGAAAAATTATATCTACAACAATGAATAGAAAAGATGTTCATCTTTCTAGTGATACGTTATTAATCATACTAAGGTCATACTGTAGGTCCTTAAATTGTTGAAGGTCTAAAAATGGCCAACTACTCAAGCACACATGAGTGCTAGATGTTGCTTAATTTTTTAACATTCAATGAGGTACAAGACATGTATATCACAGGAGGTGGACACTTCAAAATCTCTATCACACTTTCCTTTCAAAATTACATAACTTCTTCTACAAAGATTTGGAAAATATGAAATGACTTCGGTTACATGGCAATTCCATTTTGCTTATTGATAGCATGTTCAAAATAATTGAAAATAATTGATAGCATTTTCCAATACATTGCTACTAAAGATATGGCAACAATCATGTTGTATTGTAAGGTAAGAAGTTATGAAATTTCAAAGGCTTTGCAACAACCCACACCCTCAAAAAGTACAGTATGTGTACTTGTTGTTTTTCATGACCTTTCAACAATGCACAAAAGTTCATTTTTGGAGGTGGTCTATTTCAAAGCCCTACGCCATTTCAACTTCAAAATTTCATAACTAATTCCACAAAGCTTTAGAAATTATGAAACAACATTGGTTAGATGCCTATTCCACTTTTCTTTGAAGGAAAATTCATTGAAAATTATTTGAAGAAGCTTTCCATCCCCAAAATTAAAATTCAGCTCTTAACCCCTCACCGCCCAAAGTGACCAAAAGTGTCCTCACACAATCTAGCAGTCAACTTCAAAGTGCTGTAACTTTTGCATCCAATGTCCAAATTCAATAAAACTTGTTGGGAAAGTTGCGCATAATAGTCTGTTTTTTGTGGTAAAATTTTCAGATCTATCCAAGATGTAATAAGTTTTTTAAAGCCATTCAAAGTTTGCAGGTTCAATTTGAGTTCACCACACTGCAATGAGATGGCTGCAACTTCGGGGGCTTGTATCTTTTTCATCAAATGTTAGTTTTCAATAAAATTTGTTGGATATTGTTCCCCCTAAACTCTACTTATTGTGATAAATTTTTCATGTCAATCCAAGTTGTTTTGAATGCTTGGGAGCAATTCGAAGTTCAAAATCTAGACATTTTTGCATTACAGTGAACTTTGGAGGCTTATAACTTCTTCAGAAAGGGTTTGTTTTCAATAATTTTTGTTGGAAAAGTTGAGCATACTAGTCTAGTTCTTGTGGTAAAAATTTCATATCAATCCAAGAAGTTATGATTGACTGAGAAGCATTTTAGTAGAGGTAGGTTCAGCCTTAGATGTGTTTTTTTTCTACTTTTTTCACTGTTTTTTGACATTTCAAAACAATTTTGCAAACGCAATGAGTCAATTGAATGATTTTTTTTTCAACCAAAGTGTTTGTCTTTTGATTTTAAATCACTTTGTAGTTTAAAGTTTTTTCATTTGAGTAGGTGTAGAAATCGAATTTCACCTCCAAATGTGTTTTTAGGAAAATTTCAGCATCTTTTGTCAACACTAAATCATTATAATCTTTCAATCTATACGGTCAAATTACTCCAAATTTGATTTACACCATCTACAACATGCACACTACAAGATTGTACGGTTGAGATTTTCATAACTTACTCAGATTTAGACTTATAACACTTGAAAAGCAAGTTTGTTTTTTGACATGGTTAGGCCTTGGGCGGTGAGGGGTTAAGTGAGCAATTTGTAGACTTGGTCCCTTACATTCAGAAGCCCATCACAGAAGCTCTCACCATACCTGCAATCACCGACAACGTAATCAATTACGAACACCCTAAACGAACACTAGAAGCCGTTCATTCACTGTAATTCAAGGCTAATGCAGGGTTTCAAAATGGGTAATTCACTGATGTTGCATCAATGAATTTTTAAGCAAAATCGCACTTCCCGTAACTATGCTGTTACGGGCGAGCTTAACTCCTTGTCGACACTCCCGAATTCACTCCCTAATCTCCCCTTTCCTTTCCCGAAGATCAATCAGATCATTCCAAACGAATCAGACCATTCCAAACAAATCAGGCCATTCCAAAGTCAACCAGATCATCTTCCCCTCTCCCCGAGGACCAACCAGATTGACATTCAAGCATCTGAACTTTACTGAGTGAGGCCGGACTGGGCCCAGACTGGATCGAAATCGACACAAAGACAAGTTTACGGGAAATGAGGAGTGGAACTTCAGATTCCTTGTATTACAAGAGGTTGCGTGATAATTACCCACATACAAGGGTATTTACATGCAAACGAAGAGAGGATGCTGAACCTAACAATTGTGTAACTGCTAGTTCTACTGTAACCGCTCCCACTCCCTGCCCGGCCACTGCGCAGTCCAGCTGTTACGACTCAGAGTCGTAACATATGCCCAGTAGAAGTAATGAAGTTCCGTCTTCCTTTTCATGTGTGCGGCGAGGAAATTGCAAAGTAAAACTCAATGTTACTGCCGCTAATGCAGTTTCGCTGAAAAGTTAAGGAAAACCTAGTTTCTGGAAGACGAAGCCGCTCCAGTAGTAGGACTCCAAATCTGCAGTTCGTGACTGACAGAGATGCAAAATATTTCAGATCGGCAGGGAATACAGATTTGCGGCAGTGGGGTACGGAGACGCTGTGTTCGCCGGGAAGCGTAGTTCGAAACTCCACTCCACTTCAGGTAAACAATTTTCTCGTCCCCCCGAATTGTAGTTGCTAGCGATGTGTAACGGAAGATAAATTTGCTTGATACTGATAAAGGAATTCTGCATTGCAGCTTGTATTTGAAAGCATTTTCTGAATTTTAAGTGCGTTGCTTCTTTGAAAGGACTGTTTGGTAAAGAGATTACTCTTGGTACGGTTTAAATGGAAGAAGTTCATCTCTCTCTATTCAGGCAGATGGGAAAGCTCAATCTTCTCTGATGCTGCAGCGTAGGTAGGGATCCATTTTCTAAAAATTAGGGTTACGTGCACCTCAGCTGCCGTATATTAGCTTCGTTACATCTGCAGCAGTGCGGAATTTGCGTGCGGTTCTACAGGCTGTCAAAGGTGTGCGAGTATTTTCCTAGATTCTGACTCCACTCTAAGTTTTCCATGGAGGGTTCATGGACTCTGCTTTCAAACTGTGGGCAAGGTTTTCTACGGTAATAGTGCGGGGAAGACTACACTGTTCTTGATGAACAGTGGCTCTCCGCGCGCGCGGAGGGTCACTGTTCATCAAGAACTACATTCCGTTCCAGCGGGTCAACGCCCTGTCCATTGTGTGAACAGTGAACCTACACAAGCGCGGAGGTTCACTGTTCAAAACTATTTTTAGTTCCTTCTATGCTAAGACTGATTGAGGTGCATGGGATGCCTAAATTGTGCAGGTGGAAGAATTTCAACGACGTCGTAACTTCAATTCGCGGACAAGGAGCGGTGACTAGGCGGACTTGCGGGTAAAATTTCGCTTAAGACAGTGCAGCAGTTGCACAGAATCTGCGGCCTACATAACATCGATGCAAAGCGCGGTAACTAATTGTTTACATGTGAGATTGAGAGATGAATCACTGCCACTCCAACTGAGCGTACAACCATCAGTAAACATTTGTTTTGGGGTAGATGCAACTACCTTTTGCGATAGAATTCTACGGCCTTGCTTCGCAGTCCCCGTCTTCTGTGTTCCGTAGATCACTTGGTTTTCTCGATTTGGGCGCTACCCGGTTCCGCTGTTGTCTCGGTTTCTTCTGTTCCGACGTTGTGTCTCCGGTTCCTCAGTTCCTTCTGTTCAGTCGGTCTCCGGTTCCTCGGTTCAGTCGCCTGCTAGCCACCGTCTTCTCCCTTCCAGCCACCTGTCTTCTCCCTTCCAGCGCTCGCCTAAAAGCTTTATAGCGTCAGGAAACCACTCTGTCCTGACTCTCCTCCCTTCCGGACCTATTCCGATTTCGTCTTCTCCCACGGCAATAAGCTCTTGCTCTTACAGAGCTAGCGTGCAGGAACTGTTGAATTGTCAGCGGGAGAGATTAGTACGCAGGTTTGTTGTCAACACAAAGATCGTCAGCTTCACCAGAGGTATGCTTCAATTTGTCAATGAATTTGTATTTAAGTGATGTCACTTGCAGGTGTAAGTAGCTTATGAGGTCGTGCATTACCAAGTGAATGACCACTCCTAGTGAATAAGTAACACAGTGAATTTAGAAACTGTAAAATTTGTTTTACCAGGAAGTGGGAGGAAGGACAGCGTCAAGGCGTCGTCTTGCTTCATAGAAGGTTCTTTTCTATTTTGCTGTTGAAATGTGTTAAAAAATTTTCAGCCTTTGCACGTGTATCCAGTCTGTGTAGATAGGTCAGTCAGTAACAGTGTTTGCATTAAATTTTTTTTGGCCTTTAAGGGAGTCCTCATTGACATCATTCCTACCTTACTATATACTGACGAATGTTCCGTGAGAAGTGCACCTACCGAGCAACCTGTCTTGCTACCATACAGTAGTCGCTTGGGTTACCGAGAGGAGTGCTTTTTTGTTATGCTTTGGCCCTTCAGTGCCGTACTATTAGACATGTGCAATTGTTAGTCTGTTCCGTAAAAGTTCCAATGCTCTAGTCATTGCTATGATCAGCACTTGTTTATCTAAATCGGGTTTCCTCTATAATTGTGCAGTTGAAGAAAGCAGAAAGCAATAACATCATTTTGTCAAGCAAAGAAAGAAGGACTTGGGTTTTGTCAACTCATGTGAAGACTTTGAAGTTACACTGGAAGAGGAACTCTTGTAAGGTATTTTAGATATGTAGGCTAAACTTGTAGGTGCAAACTTCATTGAAGAACACTCATGTCTTTGTCTATTCAAACATCTTCCTTGCTCATGCATAGTTCACCTTCATTTCCATATGTGGTTCTTGCAATTTTGTTATGAATGTTTATTGTAGAATTTGTGAAGTTAGGGAGGTGAAATGGACTTACCTTATGAACATGTTTTTGCATTATTAAATATGCTTGTGAGATGCTTGAAGGATTTTATGTTGCACATGTGGAACTTAACAACTTCGATAGAATCTTTAGTAAAATGAATACACACTACTACATAACGCATAATGTTGTTTACGACGCTTGTAGTGCACATCTATTAGTTTGTTAGAAATCCCCTAAAGTAATTGTTCATCTTAATTGATTATAAAATTGTTAATTACTGAGGATTATGGTTGGAAGTGCTAGGTTAGTAGTGAACATGCATCTTTGTTATTGAAATTTGAAGAGTATATTTGACATTTATTCCATGATGTTTTATATTAACTTAAATTTTTTTTTAAATAATCTTCTGTCCACATAGTTTATAATTGTTAAATGATGAAGTCTAACAATTACATTTTCACTTTGTCATGAAACAACATGTTTCATAATAATAGAGTAAAGGTATATTTTAAAGCATTAGTAATAGCTTTAGATGTAGCTTCTATAGGTATGAACAACTAAGTATCACTGTCAAAATGTGTATTAAATCCCTTATAAATTAATGGATGAAAACAAGTAGTATGAACTTTAAATAACATAACTTCAAATGCTTGCACGCAAAATCTATATAAGTAGGGTGTTCGATGTTAGTATGCCCTTATTATATTTGTTAAACTCATAGTATAGTAACATTATAAATTTTTTTAATTTATATATGTAAATGAAGGCATACATACATATATATTATTAGAATATTTAGACAAAATATACTAATATTAAAAATCATGACTACTTTAGTAAATACATTATAGAATTGTCATGTCTATTCTAATTAATATATTTCGAAGGTGTATAATATATTTCATAATATAACTTATTCAAATTTTTTCAAAATGGATTTATTACGAAGTTGCCTATTTGTTAATAAAGAGACTAAAATATTAATGGCCTCTTTCAGTTGTGAAAACTTCCCGGTCTTGAAGAACTAAGCAGTCACTTATTCTTTTTGTATATGTTATAATTGAAGGAAGTTCCTATTTTCAATTCTGGACCTCCAATGTGACAATAGAGAGTGTTGTACTATTAGTGTGCAAGGATTGTTTAATACATGAAGCGAACTCGTACGTACTCTACGTGAGGGTGGAATTTGATGTAAATTAAGTTATAATGCTAAATTGTGGCAAGTGTCTCCTTGTGAGTGGTCACGAAGTAATGTGTACCTGTACGATTTACATATAGAAAATGAATTGTACAAACCGCATGCTAAATCAAATGATTTGTAGTAAAAAAATGAATAATTAATATATTTGGGATGGTACTTCTATGTATGAGGTTTGTGCAAAACTAATAAATAACATTAAAGAATAAAAAAAGTTATTAATGAAGTACATATTATGTTGTGCCTATAGGTGGTTGGAAGAATGGAGTCAGTGCTAAATAGATGGTTCGCTTAAAATAAGAGAATGCTTTCAATTGAAGTTATAATATGAAGCGTATCTATGATTTTGGAAGATGGTGGAATAGAATTGATGTTGTACTAAGACATAGGCATTCAATTCGAATTGCACTTACTTAACTTATTTTTCACCTAATTAAAGTACGAAAAGTGTATTGATTTACAGTTTGTGCGATAAAATTAGACACTTAATGTATAGGTGGTTACAACTAGAAATAATGAAGTTAGTGTGATTTTTTCTTTAGCCTTTTAACAAAATCTAGTGTTATAGTGTAATAGATTGTTCTTTTCCCTTTGATATAAAGGTATAACACATTTTCAATCTCTATTGCCTGTTGTTTCTAATTGTTCATGTGAAAGTTGTCATTGGGAACATGAAATTATAGACTTCAAAATGTTTCTTCATAATTAATAAACGAGAATTTTTTTTGTTTTCACATATTATATACATAGTGTGAACCTAAAAAATTCAAATTATGAAAAAATAGGAACAATTCTATTAGTTTAATAATATGTAATGATGAATGAGTTTTCTCCATCCTGTGAAAACATCTAAAGTAATTAACGAGAATTTTTTTTGTCTTCGAGTTAGTGCATTTGACAAAGAACGATATACAATGTTTTAAATTCTTGAAATTAAATGTGTCCTCGTTGTTTTGAAGTGTACGGAAGTACTCCTAGTATCATTTAAGTGATGCTACGTTTGTTTAGTAGCTTATTGGAGTTCCTTTGGATTATACTTCATTCATGTTACAAGGTGAATTTGTTTAATTAAGAATACAAAATACTAATAAGTGAAATACAATTTAAAAAAAATAGTGAATGAAATGAAAAACTTTGGAAAAACATAAATTATAAATCATTCAAGAAAGGAATGTTTGTTTTCAAAAAAATATGAACTTGTATATTGTGATCTTAACATAGCTAAAGAAGTGATTTTAAAGATAATTGGAAAGCAATGCATTAGGGAAGTGATGACCTTATTGCATAAGACTATTGCAATGTCCTTGAGAACATATTGAATGTGGAGAATTAACAGTCCAACATATTCTATAGTGTCCTAAGCATTATTGGATACTGTTTGTTTTTTTGTCTCCTGCAGGTCTTTCAAAAGCAACGTACATGAAAGAGTTGTATAACGTGCAACGTGAGAGTATCAATTATTGCAAATAAGATTTTTATTGCAAGGTGCATACATTTTTAGTTATGGAGTTTTTTGCAATTTTATAAATCAAATTTTTAAAAATGAATTAAAATTATTAGCAAATTTGAATATGAGAGGAATAAAAAAATATAACTTACTTATTTTATTTTTCTTTAAAGTATTTGACATTATGTTTTGCACAATCACATTTCTAATATCAATTGAGTCTCATAAGAGTGTTTGCTAATTCAATGTAGACTACGTTTGGAGAAGTTCTTTAACGGCATGAAACATGTATGCTTCATTTGCTAATGTGGATGTTGTCCCCTTTAAATGTTGTCAAACACATGCTTAGGTCATTGTAAATTATGACATTTTTAAAGAGAGTGGCATAACCATTAATTGATACAGTGGCCTTCTTCTATTTGGAAAATAAATCTGTGTATCGTTTTTTTTTAAGATTATTTGGTGTGGTCACTTCACTTGTATGCATATAGCGTGGAACAGTAGTTTAACTTAGCGAGGTGTACTATGAATTTTTTTCCAGAACATATCTTAGTAGAAGTAGAGTTCACAACGTGAACTCATCAAGTTTGGAAGTTTGGAAATCAAAACTATTGAACCAGGTACTACAGTTTGTCACTTTTTTCATTTCATTCGAAATTCATTGTGTTGAATGTTTTGAAATCATCCATTTTGCATTTGTTGTTGTGGGTTGATTTCCTATACTAGGAGGACTTCATGTTTGAAGAAACATTAAAGAATATTGCAATAATGGAAATGTGACTGTACTATTCAAACTTTCCTAAAAATATTTTTTGTGGAAATGATCAATAATTAGATCTCATCAAAACATGTATATGGTTTCCAAATTTATGAAACAGATTTCTTCAATGAATTGTTCAATGTTGAAGAGAAGTGACTTACAATTCTGTGATTGTAAATTGAGAAGGAAAGTTTTGATTGAGATTGGAAATAATTTAGTGAAAGGGAGCGTGTATGATTTCGAACCAAAAATTTAATTACTATTATTTGGAAGATAGAAAGAAAAAACACGAATAGAAAAAGTGATTCGTTTTTACAAAACGAACGGTAGTTCAAGGAACTGCATATTTTCAATCTCATTTTCTTAATGAATTTGGAATTCAAGGATTATACATCTTGTTCAATGTGTAATTGGTGCACTTCGGTGTCATTGGAACTGTAGAATCGTTTGGTCTTTCAATAATACTTTTCTTTATTATTAGTCTTTACATCCGTAGTATTTTAATTGTTTTTAATAGGAAAAACATGTAATGATCAGAAACTTATGCGTTAATATTATCTCATATTTCAAACATGTACATGTCTTTGTATTTAAGTATTGAGAATATGAAAATTGCAAAGTTAGTGAATTCATTGAAGTTGAAGCAAAACTGCCTTATGTCTATGTAACAATAGTTGTAATAAAAAAGATTTCTTTTGAGAATTGTAGTTGGATGTAGTGATTGAAATTTTTTTTTTTCTATTCATTTTAGAGAATCCTTAAGGAACATGTACTGTAAGCACAATGTTTGTATCCTTTTTGGTTGATTTAAAACTTCAAGTGAGAAATAGTTTTCCTTTCAGAATCTTTGTAGTTGCTTCTGTCAAGTATATGATTAATTTTTTCCATTCAATTGAAGTCATTTTAATGTTTTTAACAAAAGTTTTCTTTGGTAAGGCATCATGGCACCTAAAGTTCATTCGAAGTGGTTGGAGCACGGATGGTGGATTGTAGCAAACGATTCTGGAAAATGTAGTCTTTGGATCACAGATTTTCCAGTTGAAGAAGGCCGACATTGGGTTGCGTTGGGTACCTCATATGGAGTAATTGAGAGCCTAACTGGCACCGCAGAAGGAGGGCTCACAGTGTCTGTGAGCAACATGGAATCAGTACTTGAAAAGTACAAATTGAGGAAGAAACTCATGCTCTCATCGGTTCCAGCAGAACTTCTTCTAGTTCTATCTCCTATACATGGTTTGAAGACGCTAGTGAAAGTTTGGAGGACTATGCCTGAGGAATTGAAAAAACAAAGAGAAGATTGTGTTCAAAGATTCAAGGAATCGACACCTGAACAACAGCTTGAAGCATGCGCTCGATATATGGAGATTCGAAGTTATGAAGACATTCGAATCAGTGATCCTGTTGCAGCAGCACAACGAACTCCTCCAAGAGAACCGGAGGATACAGATGAAGTTTATCGACTTCTTGCAACTCCTTTGAAAGAGAATTGGATTCCTATGTCTGACCGGATTCGAAAACGTACTACTATGGAAGTACAAAATACAGTTGATTTGGACGAGAGAGGTGTTTCAGGAAGGCAGAGAGCACATCGTCAGCGTCTTCTGTCTATGACAACAGAGGATGTAGTTCAACATGTTGTTGATATTGAAATGGAAGGGCAAGAAGAGGTTGGAATACCAAGAAACAAACAATCTTTGACACCCGCAGAGAACATGGAGGTTGATAGCGAATCATACCGAACTCAACATCGTGTATTTGAAACGGATATTCTAGATGAAGAAGCGTTTCTTTCTCCTGAAATTCATAATGCAGTTGGAGTTCGAACTACAATACAAGAAGATGGATCTGCATCAAGATCTGCAAAAGTTGGGTCTGGAAGCCGTACGTATAGGTCACAAGTTGTTTTGTCAAGAAACAATGCTACGAGATCAAGTGGAGTTTTGGGACGAGGTGTTCGTAGAGGAAGTGTTAGACGTTCAGCCGAACGCCATTCTGCAATGGAAGATGTCACTAAAGAACAAAGAGAACATGGAACACCAGAAGTCAGAACTGAGGAAGAACAGAGTATGCATACACGTTCAGCTGTTCGAAGACATCGTCAAAGATTGGCCATGCAAGGTCCTCCTCCACAAGGTAATGATGGTGAAGATGTTTTCTTGAATGATGATTCATCAGAGGAAGAATTTGAGACGGAACCAAGAAATGTATCGGTAAAAGATAAAGCAAAAGCAGTTGTGGTGTTTCCAACGGAGACTCAATATAAAGAAGGATATATATGGAGATATGATTGTGTATTTCATGCGAACATTGATAGCATTCGAGATGTAGTGAATGCGGAGACAAATCATCGAGTGCTCATGGATTGGCGAGCAAATGAAATGTATGAGCGTTTGAAAGGATCGGAAGCTGATGGTGTCAGTGCAATTACACTTCGTCCAATTGCATATATATATGATAGTACCAATGACAAGGGAGAGAAAGAGTTGGTAGAGGTTGCTTTCAGCCATGAAGGTGCTACTGAGGAATTCAAGTTTGCATTTGTGAAGCACAATCCAGAGAATCCATCTCTGTCAATGAGTGCAATGAAAAGCTGATGGTTGCAGAGAAATATTGTGTGGGAGCCTGTGGATGGGCAACATATTGTAGCTGCTTGTAAACGAGCTCAAAGGGAGAACAAAGAAGGGAAGATGTCAGATGAAGAATACAAGAAGTATTTTGCAAGGCGGAAAGCAAAGTTTGTAGTATATAACAATCCACAATTCTATATCGAAGCATCAGTAAGAATAAATGCAAGGGAGTTTGACAGGGCATTCTTCACAACATATTATGAAAATATTGTAAAACTTCGAGATATATGGAAAGCTTGTGGCAGACTAAGTGCAGCTTCTCGAATTGATGATGCTTATAGAGCGAAGGCATTAACCATGGCAGCCAGTGCGTTGCATTGGAGCCAAAATTTACTGAAAAGTATGTCACTTGGGGAGTTGTCGAAGAGAATGATCGACTACACACGACATGCTTGGAATGAAGATGAGGAGTCTTACGAAGCAATGTTGAAAGTGTGCAAAGATTATGAGGAAGGGAAGTTGTTTTTCAGCAGAAAGGCAGAGGACAAGTGGAAGAAAATGGCAAGGAAGAGAAATCTTGATGTCACAGTGGATGCAAACCCAAAGAGGAAGAGGGTGGAGAAAACGTGGTTGAGGCCTTTGACTAGAGTTTCAAAGGACACTTATAAACGTATGATGAAAGGAATGGCAGCAAAAGACGTGATCCATGGGAAGCGAGCTCAACAACAGTATTATTTTGATCATGCTTCTTCCCCTAATCTCCCCAAAGGTACTGTAGCATATGCAGTTGATGGTTTGCAAAGGAAGGATGCAGTGAGAAACCAAATTCGTTTTTTGATGGTTCAAGCAGGCGATGAGAATCCGTTGACTATGGATGAATTCTTCGCTATAGATGCAAGCAAGTATGGAGATGAGCGTGGGAAGCAATTTACGTTAATGGGCAAAACGTTGGATAATGCAATGAAGACCTTATGGAGTTCGCCAACTGTGAAGAATGTTCGGTCGTTGAACAGTTTTGAAAATCTAATTCCACCTTTTGTAAGACAACATTTTACAGATATTAAGGCAGGCCGAAGAGATTATGCTGGCTATGGTCGGGACATAGATGATGTATCCAATGCACGATGGGACTGACAAGTTGTACTTTCCGAAGTTCAACACCAAGAGAGGCAAACAATAATTCACGTAAGGTGTAGAGGAGGTTTTTTTGACAACGAATATGTTGAACTTGGCAAACCTTGTCTGTGGGTTTTTGATTGTAGACGTGGAGGTTCAGCAGGTGTGGATGAAGCATGGTCAGATGAAGACTACAGGAACGTCATGCAGAAAATTGAGAATTGGATGTCTTTAATTCTACGATGGACTGCCATATTCTTGTTTCCACCAGACATACACTTTGACGAAACAATGCAATCCAAAATGGCCTTGCCAGGAAGTGTACATAGTTTGCGGGGTTTCTGGATATTCAAACCAGAAACCATTCATTCATATGTTCATGATCTACGTCATGGTGAGCGTGATGTACGAAAGGTGCAAGTGGTGGGAGGCATTGCCATCATCATGAAGTACCCCATGGAGTCTGGTCCTATGGAAAGTTTTACAAAGAGCAAGGACTATTTGGATGTAGTCTTCCAAGATTCTTGGAGTGTGGAAGTAATGCCACAAGCAGAAGACAAGTTAGAGAGGACACCAATGGAATTGAAGAAGATGGTACAAATGTATATACCACGGAATTGGGGATTGGTAACATTGGGTATTACAATGGCTGTGCCTGGAATTTTAGAGACAGGTTTTGTGGGAGATGAAATTATCATTCTAGAAGGTGGAATAGCACGTACTCAATTTGTGTACAATACATTGCAGGTCACATATGGAGATAAGATGGTGATGGTAAACAGTGAAAGAACAGCATGTGCACCCAGATCCTCTGAATTATTGAATAGAGGGAACGAATCGCTTAGTCCTGGACCTATCGAAACTTATGGCAGTGTACCGCGTGGGAGGTTGGAGAGGATAGTACAGTCTTCAAGCGATTCATCAAATGATGAAGAGAGATTTGAAGTAATTCGACGAGAGAAGGGAAAGGAAAAAGTAACTGCAATTGATTCAGGAGCTTCATCATCGAGCAATGGTGGTAGTGATTCAGATCGAACAGTATCGGATAATTTACCAAGTGGTGGTCGAAGTTTAGGTTCTGCTGACACTGATATTATAAGCGATGCCCAAGGAAATGAAACTGATTTGCAGGAAGTAGAAGCAGACCCTGATTATGTGCCAGTAGGAATTACGAATGAGGAAAATGAAGAAGAGGTCGAAGGTATTCAGACGAACATGGAAGAAATTGCTATTATACCAGCTTCAACAGAATCTATGTCAACATTGGCACCATACAACTTTTTGGATTCTATGAGCTTGTTTCCAGACGAAGATGGATACTTTTATGATAGAGAACACATACGATATGTTCGGATTGGTAATGAGGGACATTATACCTATGAACGGGTGAGCTCTGTTTTGGAAGTATCTACTACATCACCAACTTTAACGGAGGAAGTTTCAACACCAATTGCAAACGCAATGGTGGACAGGGCATTGCAATATGCCTCACCGCCGCCATTGAGTCCAATAGGTGGAACAAGTGTTAACGAATTAATTGAGGCAGATGTTGAAGGAGAAGCAGAAGATTTGACAGAAACATGTGCACGAGTACTGGAGACACCAGATGAAGCACAGTAGTCAATTAGTCATTGAAGGCAAATGATTATGGTGTATTTGATTGTAGTGTAGGATGTGTGTAAGTGTGGAGATCATGTTTGGTTATTCCAAGCTTATGTAGATGTTGGAGTGAATTTTCTTTGAGTTCTGTGAACCATAAATTTGAAATGAAGAGGTACGTGATAGGCCTTCATTTTCAAATTTATTTTATGAATAAACTTTGTAATCATTACAATCATTTTCAAGTTGTACGTGCAACATTGGCATAAGAATAATATCATATTACAATTATTGCAAAGTACGCTATAATGACAATAAAATGTTTTTAAAAAAAAAATTCAGATGAGAAATGAGTTTATTTCTTAAATGGTGAATGTAAAAATGCATCTTCATACAAAAATCACATGTACCAGTGAAGTACATGATGATAAAACAAAAGAGAGGAATTCTTGAAAAAGGTAGTGGTACCCAACTTTTTAAAATAACATTTTAAATGAATAGTATGGCTTATGATCATTGCACTTTGCTAAGTGCAAGAATGACTAATTCGGTAAAATTTCTCCTACTTCTTTCTAGTTTGCTTTTTCTTTTAAGATATATTTGGAATCAAAATCCTACCAAATCTAATCTCTAAAAAAATGCTTTACTAATTTATTTTGGAGTCAAACAAAATTCAAAGACAAGCTTGCTTAACCTTTTTTAACTAATAACTAAATTTTAGAATCACTTAAAATCAACTATTCTCCTATTTGGACTTTTTTCCTTGTTCTAAACAAATTCAAATCCTAATTAAGGGATTCAAACATTTCCAATGGATGGTCCATATTCACTTGCAAAGTTGCAGTTTTCTTCATGTCATTCCAGCTTCAAAATGCCAAGCCAGATTTGAAACCTCCTTCATTTAGTTTTGGAAACCACAGTTTGTAGAACTAAGTACAAAGCTTCAATTCAAAGCTTGATTTTGCAACCCAATTGTGATGTGGAGTGGCCTTATTTGCAAGTTGGAAATGTGTGCTTCATATAACTTAACCCCTGAGCGCCCCAACGCCCCAAATGTGGCCTCCTACTATGAGACATTTGACCATTATAATGTCCTAGGTTGTATGGTGAAAACTTCCACAAATTTCTCCGAAGGTACCCTCCCTACCTCTCTTGCAATCTAAACGGTCATGTCTCTTAGATCTTATTTTTTAATCGGTATGGTCTACTTGAGTGGCAATTTGTAGCTTGCTTTTGGAATTCGCGCTAAGTGCTCAGGGGTTAACTAGGCTTTGGTTGGCTTCTAGTATGGCTTAATCACCTCCAATCAAGGCTAACTTTTGGAATTCTATTCAATTGACTTGATCTCACAACCCCCAATTTGACATTGCCCCTCTCAATTTGTAAATCTTTTGCCTCACAACCTCTTATTGAATTTGGACCCTTTGTTTATAAATCTTTGCCTCACAAGCTTCTCGACTGAATTAAAAACCTCTCAATTTGCAAATCTTGCCTCATAGGGCACTCTAGACTTAATTTGGACCTTCAGTTTGTAAATCTTTGCCTCACATGCTTCTAGATTGAATTTGGACCCTCATAATCTTAAATATTTGCCTTACAAGCCTTCTAGATTGAATTTGGAACCTCTCAATTGTTAATTTTTTTTGCCTCGCAAGCCTTCTGGACTTAATTTGGAACCTCTTAGTTGTAAATCTTTGCTTCACATGGCTTTCTATGCAATAAAAAATCAAATTTCAAAGCTCCAAGGGAACCTCAAAAGGTCCCTTAACCCCTAAAGGACCAAATGTCATTTTTTGGCAACATAGCGATTTTGGGCAACTCACTATGAATGGAATTTTTATTTTTTTGAATTGAAATTTTCACACAACATGTGCCCAAGGAGTAGCTCTAAGGCCCAATGATTTTCATAACTTTTGACTACATGGTTAAAAAATTATTGTATGATATGTAATTTTCAACAATCAATGGGTAATCCAGGCAAAAAAAAAACTTCTTTAAAAATCACATTTTTAAAAAATAAAAATTTGAAATTGGTTCTCTAAATTTATTTATACATGAAAAGCTCTGAATCATTCCATTTTGAGTAATGAGATGAAAGTTATGAGGAGTTTTAGTTGTGTATAGTTTGTAGGTAGTTATAGAATCTATACTCTAAAATAAACTTTGAAGTCATTTTTTTGACTCTATTTTCAATATTTTTGGAAAAAAATAAAAACATTAGACATAGATGGTTTATTACAACATTACAACCATTGGGATTGACATTTTTCAATTCCATAAATAAATTGTTAACAACTTTGTATTTTGAATCATTATTTACTTCTTTCTACTTTCTATTTTTTTCTTATATGTTGTACAATTCCAAATGATTTGAAAATTTTCAAGCATGTAGCCAACTTGACTTGAATAATTATTTCAAAGAGTAACCAACATTTTGGACATTTTTTCATAATGATTTAACATTGTGAAGTGTAGTTGCCTGGTTTTTCATAGGGACAAAAAAATGATTTTTGTCATTTCAAATGCTGATATTTTGCAATCTACATAGTGAAAATTTCTGAAATTTTTTCCACATCTTTTCAAACCAAAGTAATATAAGATCCTACAGTTAGATGAGTCAAAAATATTTTTTTTTCAAAAATTTCGTACTTGTAGTACTAAAGATGGTAATTTTGGAGCATTTTTGATGAAAACATAGTCAAAATCCTTTAGAGGTTAATTTGTTTTTCAGTCTTTTGGTATGGCATGCATGTGAAAAGTCTCACTACTTATCTTGGTTAGTGAGTTCTTAACTACTAGCCTCAAATCCCAAAACTTGGCCTCCCCAAGGCTGTCACTTGCCTGCATTAATGGATGCCCACTATGTATTGGAAATTTGGAACCTACTACGGTAGTTTGCCCTTAATGAATTAAAAAAAATTTATGCAAGCTCCAAGAGTGTAGGTTTCTGCAAATGTTCATAGACTACAACAATGAAGAAGAAAAAATGGGTCATGTATTATAAGAGAGCCATAGAGTCCAAGAAGACATGAAAGTGGAGTCTAAATTTGTGCACAAAAATCCTAAATGCGTTCAATTGGAAAGCAAAATCTTAAGAGGTGTATAGCTGCCATTTTCTTCAATGGAAATGGGTCCCAAATTATAGTCGGTACCATTTTTATATTACATTAAGGAATACTTGAAAATAATTGCACATGATGGATTTTTTTTTATAATGATTCATTAAATAACACATTTGTGATCATATAGTAGTTGCAACAGTAACTAACATGATGTCAAGAACTCTCTAAAAGAACGCATGTCAAACCGCACTTGTGGAGTACACGCAATTAGAAATATTGTGCATTGTTTTGGCCCCTCCCCATTAGGGCAATTAAAAATGACCAGGTAGAAATCAAGTAGACTACCTTATATTGGAACAAAGATTGTGTTTGGAATCCAAATTGTATTGGAATCCAACTGTAATTGGATTTTTGGTCCAATTTTTAAGGGACAACTTTACATGTTGGAATTTTCATATTCTTTTTCTTTTGAGAAAATACACAAATTAAAACTAAAGACATTTAGAGGTTAGTGATAAGGCAATAGCTTCGCCATATAGTATTTTTAAGCCCAAATCTTCAAATAAAACAAAAAGAGATTTGTTAGTATTAAATATGGAAAATTTGCCTCCTTGCTAAAGATGATAGCTTTGTTGTATAGTGGGTTAGTACCAATTTTCTAAACCACAATTCAAAAGGGACTAGTTAGTATGGAACTTTGAGAGCTTTGGAACCAACACAAATTCTCTAAATGATACCAAACAAACACTTAAGACCATGTTTTCAAATGTCTAGGCTTTAGGGGGATGTTCTATATTCAACATAAGGTTGTGATATTCCACTCAATAAACTTGGTTTGAAATTGTTAGTAAGTATGGACTCAAAAATTCATGAAAATAACACAAATGGTTAGTAATTAAACTTCAAAAACATCAACAATTGCAAGGCTTTCCAAAGGGCCCCAAATGTCCTTTGAAGTAAACTCCAACATTAACAAAGAGGGGAGCAAAATGACTCTCAAATCAATTCAAAGCAAGTTTTTAGCAAATGGACAAAATTCTAACAATATGATTGTGTTTTGGTCAAACTTAATGAAAAGAAAAGGGGTGCAAAGTGAAGAAGAGGATGCATTTCTTTATACTTTTTCAAAGCCTCTTTCTCCTCTCAAATTACCTAAAACTATTTCCAAAAAATCCAATTAACTTTAACTATTTCAAATTCTACCCTACTACTAAGATTGTTCTAACTTTTGGAGAAATGCTCCAAATGCCAAATGGATTGCACTATTGGCTTCAAAAGACCAAAATTAAACTTTGAAATTCCATATCCCTATTTTCAAGCCACATTGCTCACAAAAGCAAACAATGTGCAAACTAGAGAAAAAGGTAGAAAATCCAAGTGTCATAATTTACTATTTTTCAAAATTTTAAATAGAAAAAGTTTCTCAAAAGGTTTAAGAAAGTAAGAAAAGAGTCCAAGTTGACTTTTTTGAACATCGCAAGCTCTTGGTATGCCAATCAACTCATTGAATGTTTTAGAATTTTGTTAAAAGTCATTGTTGTTGTTAGTTTTGGTACTTATCGGTGTTAGAATGTCTTAGAAATTGGCAAGGTGCTTACTTATGCAAAAATACACTATTCTAATTTTTAATGGGATTTTACCACTACTTGGATAATTTCTATGAATTTTTCAATGCCAATAAACATGATTGACTTTCCATAGAGTCATCTTTTGCAATTCAAAAAATTAGAATTTTTTTTTGTTAGCTTTGAGAAAATCTCTAAATGCAAAGTACAAGTTTACATATTCACTTTGTACTATTTGTAGAAGGGTTTAAATTAATCACTTCTTATCAATTCCTCCAAGGAGAAATCATTTCTATACGAGGGAATTTATGTGAATCAACTTTGTCGTTGAGATCCTGGAGTTCTGGAGCAAAAACCACCTCTTTCCAATCTTGGATCACACATGTTTTGAAATGGTGGATTTTCACCTATAAGATATGATGTGATTTTTCCCAATCTTTATGAATTGAATGATGACCTCTACGTGGATTTCCCGTAGAGATTTCTAAAACTTAATAGGACATTTGACAACGTTTGTTACCAAATCATTCAGCCTATAACTTGTCACGTACACTTAGAGGATAAATCCAATAATAGTCTAATTTAGATATTATTCTACTGGTTTAGCTATTAGGGTTTAATCCTATCTCAAACTCCTAATTGACATCTTAGATACCAATTTAGACCTTGGAAATGGAAAATAGAAGTGTTTAAGTTACATTTGAACTTTTGGGAACTAACTCATTGTATTTGTAAAGACTTCTACCCAATACAATGCAAATGTATTTTTAGGTCTTTTGACTTAAATATTAAGAAGAATGAGCAAAAGCAAAAAAATATTGAGGCCCAACTATAGGGCTCACACTAGACCCTTTGGTAGGTACAAAGGAGTAAAAAAAGATCCTACTTTGGCCTCATTCTGATTTCGTATGCTCTAGGACCAATGGTCAATTTCACAATCAATTTCCAAATTTAGTAGAATCTTGCTGGTTTAGATATCTTTGGATGTTGAAATGCCTTAAAACTTGTTTAAGTATTTTTTAAGATTTTACTACAACTTAAATAATTTCTATTGTTAATAGAAGTTTCCAAACATAGGTTTAAGTAGTTGACTATAGAAAAGAGGATCTTTTGAAAGTCAAATTTTTTTTGAACTTTTATGGAATTTCTCATGGAATCTCTCATGGAATCCTATAAAAGATGTGTAGGCTCATATTTTTACTCTACACATTTAAAGAAGAAGATTAAAATCCCACTATCTCCTTTAATTGCAGATAACCAAAAAATCTTTTATACAAAAGAAAATCTTAGCAAATCAATTTTGCCATTGCATTCTTGGTGCAAGTTCAACTCTTAAATACTATACTTCTACTATAGATGCTTTTTGTTGGTCTATCTTGAGTATGTATCACTTACGTCCTAACAATTAAAGTTTACATTTTTTCTCAAAACAACTAAGAAACTAAAACTTATCTTTGAAAATTGATTTAAAGATCTCACAAAGGTTCCCTTAGACCTTTTTAGTTAGGATGAGTCATATGCACGATAGGTTTAGGCATTTTAGGTAGTACACACAAATTCTACTACTTTTAAGTTTTTAACATATATACATGCAAGATTTTAGAATCTTTTTGATATTCTACTCTATTTTAGATCAAATACTATATTAGCATATAACATATCTATTTTGATTTAACACTCTTTTTTAGGCTTTTTGCATATAAAATTTAACTTAAATTGAGAAAAAAAAAAGAAAAAGAACTACAAGTCTTTAGTGACAAATTAGGGACTCACACTTTTTTAACTTGACAACGTTTCATCTATTGTAAGTAATTTCTCTCATTCACTAGACTAATTCTTGAATCTTTAAAAGATAACTATCCTTTATAATCAATTTAATAAAACTTAACTAAGAAAATTAATTGATAGTTGTTCAAGAAAACAACCAAAAATATGATAAAATACTCCAAAAAGATTTAAGCATGGAAGCATTCAAGAAGCAATCACTTTAAAACCTAGAAATGGAGTTAGAAATAAGTTAAAGGAAGCAAAATTAAAGGAGAAGACAAACTGCCACCTTAGTCAAGATTCATCACCTCTATCTTCTCAGCTACTTTGTCTTCCTTGCCATTACTACTACAAAAACTCTAAACAATTTTATAGCAAGCAAATACCTCAAGAATTATGCGCAAAGCTCATGTATTATTAATATCTAGTTCACCATGACTATCATGACTTTTCATAGATGAATGCATTGATAGATGAAAAAATTCATAATGATTTTGTCATGACTCTTAATGAATGAATATGAAAAAATTCATCATGAAATGTGCACTAGTGGATAAGTAGAGATTGCTTGGAGATGGATATCTTTAGATGATGGATTTATGTACTACCAGTAGACAACTTCCAGATAAAGAGGAACTTAGAGTTAGATAACTCCGAGTAGAAGATCAAGATTTTGATAAAAGATGATTTGGAGAAGTAGAACTAGGACTTTACTTTAGTAGATGGTTCTAAATAGAACCAAGGATACAAAACTTAAGTCATGAAAGAAGTCTTAGTCTCTTAAGGACTAATAGTCTTTATTGATAGTTTCTATCATATAAAATGGAACTTGGGGTGAAGAGACTCTCTTTGGAGATTTGTCTCTCTTTATTGTTGGGTGGTTGAGTTCCTTGTAAAAACATTTTTGTTAATAAGTATATTTGTATTCTTGATTGGAGTTCCTTGTCAGAGGTCTGTAATAATGACAATCCCTCGTACCCTTTTGTTACTTACAATTCTCTTCTTTTGCTTCCATCTCCTTGAAGCTTCAAAGGATAATAATGACAATGATATTGAGCTTTCTACTTTTGCACCGGATGTTGTGAACGTTGGTGTAGCCCACAATAATTTCCAACGATGGTTGGGGCACATTCGTCGCACCACTATGCATCATCATTATTATCTTCATCATGATGGAAGTAAGTAATTTAAAACAATGCACAGTTAATTAGTACATCTACATTTTTGTAAAATTTGGAACTAGTTCATAAGGTATAGTATTTCACAAGGGGACTTTATTTTGTTCATAGTTTATTTGGTGATATAGAACTTGGTCTTAGGCATCATTCTAAGTTCAAAATTGATTTTGTTATATTGGTACATGTAATACATGGTTCTAAATACTAGACAAGACTGGTATGGTGTATACGTAGATATTTAGATGGATGCAAGCCTTTGCAATGTGCTAATGTTGTGTGTTTTAATTTGCCGATGTAACAAAATGAATGTTATTATTGATTGATTGAACCAAGTTAGGTATATCTTAAATTCATAAATCTTTAATTTTTTTGAAGATAAATTAATTGATACTTCTAATCAAGTCTTGTCATTCAATACTTAAGTAGTTTTGTGACCATCTATATCAGTATTTTTGAAGAGGATGAATAATTTGCTAACATTGTTGACCTAATTTCTATTTCTTGTATTTTGTATTTCTCATGTAGCGACAAATCATTCACGAGTAGATTCATTCAATGCTAGCATTGGTGCAAAAGGTCAAATGGAGATTATGTTGCACAAGTATCATGGCCAAATGTGCCAAACACGCGTGATTCTAGTGGAAAAAGATGGCAGTGGCGACTTCACCAATATCCAAGTAGCCATTGATTCCGTGCCCCGACGAAACAAGTGCCATGTTCTCATTGTCATTGGTCCTGGTGTCTTCAGGTGTCGTTCCACTTTCCCTCAACTCCAATTGGTCCTTGGTTCTAACATTCTAACTTTTCAAAACATTGTGTATTGATTGATAATTGATCTCTCCTTCTTGGAATCTTAGGAGAAGGTATATTTCTATCCTTAAGATGTCATACAACTCTCCTTAAACTTGACTTAAATCTAAGAATTTGATTGGCTTAGTTATAGATTTAAAGAATTTTATTGACTTTGTGTCTAAACACCATGGAAAAATATGTATAAAATATGAAATTGATTCATTGTTGGAGTCCCCTTTGAAAAGATGTAGAAAGGCCCCTTGCTCTTCATTACATCTTTGCGCTTATTGCAAAAAATAAAAAGCGAACCAATTCCCAATTTTTCACTTGGTTAGATACTACAACTTAATATTATTTACAATCATGTGATTAAATTTGGAAAATTTGAGTTTTTAACCAAGATTAGAGACCCCAAATTTTGTGCTAAGTAAAGCCAATGATACAAAAATATCCTAATTGAACAAATTATAAAACACTAGATTTATTTATTTATTTAATTTATTTAAAGGAGGATATCATAAAACTAATTTTTTATTTTTCATTTTCAGATTTTTTTTGTTTTGAATGACAAGGTGAGTCACTCACTCAAATGAGTGAAAAAAAACTATCATGTTTTTCTCACTATATTGCTAAATGAATAGTAAAAATGAGTATAAATTTGATCATGTCAAAGTCTAAAACTTTTTTATAAACCAAAATTTTTCTAGACCCAAAAATTTGAGAAAATATAAAATAACATATTCTTGCCATTAGCTCTTGAATGCCATCAACCTCTTTAGAAATTCCAAAACTAATTACTTCAATTATAAATTGTGATTTTGTATATGTTGCATTGCAAGCTTGAAGTTTCATTTGGTACCATTGCATTGTAGAGAGAAAGTGACTATTAGAAGAAGCAAGCCCCACATTACATTAAGCGGGGGCAACCCTCACCGGCGCACCATCATTGTGTGGAATGATACAGCAAGTTCTCGAGATAAAAAGGGCAAACGACTTAGGACCATGTATAGCGCCACTGTTGCAATCAATTCCAACTATTTTATTGCAAAAAACATCACCTTCATGGTATTAACTAAACAATTTGCACAATTTTGTTGAATGATTTTTAATGAATCCAATTTTATTTTCTAGTAATTACATTACTAATTACTAAACAAGTTGCCTAGGTAGAATTGAAGTTATCTTGTTTAAATCAACTAAGTTTATTATCTTATTAGATTGATGTCAAATATATCAAACAAACCTATTTAAAATTTGCAAAATGTTAACTCCATTTATTTGTGAATATTCTTAGCACATTTTTATAATCTGAACGAGACTAAATCCTAAATCCTAAACCCTAAACCTTAAAAACCCTAAAACCTTAAAACTTTGCTCACCTTCAAATGAATTTGTGCACATGATTTATCTTTGTTTGGGATCTTGGAGCAGAACACCACCCCGGCGCAGAAACGAGGAGCGGTAGCCCAACAAGCGGTGGCGCTCCGCATCAGTGGCGACAAGGCCGCCTTTTTCAACTGTCGATTCTACGGCCACCAAGACACGTTGTATGATCACCGCGGTCGCCACTACTTCCAAAACTGTTACATTACAGGCACGGTGGATTTCATCTTCGGCAATGGCAGGTCCTTGTACGAGGGAGCTCAGCTTGTGGCTCTTGCTGATCACTATGGGATTCCAGGAACCATAACCGCCCAGAAGCGGAACATGACAACACAAGACACGGTAAGTTCGTCATCAATCATCAACAATTTTTTCACAGATCAAATTCACTCATTCTTCACGAAGCTCATGATAGTTGGAGTCTTAAAGTATCCGATCCGCCCGCAACTACCAGCTAAGTCAAACTCGTGACGTTAACATCTACAATACCGCAACTTACCATCTAGACAGCGTTGATATTATCTTAAATTTAGCAAAACAAGTTATACTATACATCTGTTGCTAGTAGAATTAGCGACCCCTCAGCTTCTCAAGAAAAATCTAGAATACCCACCGTTTTCTTCCTGTACAGTGCATTGAAGATCGCCTGTTAATGAACTCTGCAGTAGGGGGTGTGAGTTCGAGTATCGAATCGACATTGTCGAAATTCATGATTCATCTCTTGTTAAGTTATTCAGTTTTCTTTTACATGGAGAAGGTCCCTTTTGAGTATTTGAAAGAAAACAGACAAACACGTAATTTCAAAACGACCGTAAGCTCTAGACTTCCAAAGGAGTTCAATTTGGAATCCTCTCAAAAATACACTCAAGAAACAAGAAGGTAGTCATTTACAACTTACTGAAGGACGTTTCCAACTCTGGGAGGAGTTCATGCACTCAGTGAGAGCCTACAATGAAGCAAATGGTATTTGCAAATAAACTTTCAGAATCTAACGAATAAGACGTTCTACACTTGTTGGAAGAATAAAAGCCTAATTATCAATTTTCTCACCGTATGAACAAAATCATAACGTTCTCGAATTGAATTACGAGTCACGAAAGTGACCCTTTGCTGTGGAGAATCAAGGCGGGCTCCTTAAGTTTCACTGTAGAAAATCTTGAGTGCAAACTTGTCCTTGTTCTTGAATTGTGGGGCATTGTAACACAAATTTTTCTTGTTCCAGTTTCATTGTCGGAGGACCATTGATACTCAGGAATGTTATGAACTTCAAAACTTATTTACGTTGAATATTTGAGTGCCCTGGGAGCCCATTTTGTGGAATTTGTCCAAAATGATTATCGAATTTGACACTAATAAATTCTTCTTTGATTGAGCTTAAAGGACCTGTTTTGTGGCATTGCTGCAGGGATTTTCCTTTGTAAATAGTCGAATCACAGGAGCAGGGATGGTGTATTTGGGGCGCGCCTGGGGCAACGATTCCAGAGTAGTATTTGCCAACACTTTCATGGACAAGATTGTGGTGCCTGAGGGATGGGGCAATTGGGGAGTTCCTGCCAGAGAAAAGTAAGTCCGACTTCGCCCAACCTTCCTAATTTTCCTTCAAATTGAACCCGTTCTTTTCCAAAGTAACAACAGAATTTTTTTAGGGTGGTTAGGGTGGGCCTCCAAAATCTAAATCAATTTGGAGTCATAATTATTATTTCCAATGAAAAAACTCAAAAGTGCCACAAAAAAAATTCTATATAAAATTAAAAAATATATAAAATAAAATATAAATATAAATATAAAATATAAAAAATTGTAAATTTCAAATGACCCAGGTGCATGAACCCCTCCTTTCAACTACATTGATATGTTTTTTTAGTGCATCTTACAAAGCAGACTTACATATTAATACTAGCACAATCCTATTGCAATGCAATATTGAACTTAGGAGAATATGGATTGGATAGGCAGGCAAAGTTTTACAAAAAACATCTAAGATGGCAAGATGAAACATTCAGGGTGAAAACGTAACCATAACCATATTTATGACAATGGGCCGTGACAAGGCCACAAGGGTCGTGACACTACATACTTAACATAATAGATGATTGTAACATTTTACAAGTGAAGGATATTCTTGCCTATTGGTTGTGTATCTATGCTATTCATGTTGAAGACTCTAACTTCACAACTATTGCTAGTAAAAATATTCCTTCCCTATAAAAAATTGTAATCATATGTAAATTCATTTCACACTAATAGATCAAATCAGTGTAAGAAAAAAAATCAATTTTTGGGCAGAGTTCTTAATGTGATGCAATGAATGTATTGTTATTGTTGAATGGTGCAGGACAGTCTTCTATGCGCAATTCAATTGCAGTGGTCCAGGGGCGGATACTTCACACCGAGTGCATTGGTCACACACTCTCACGGCTGCAGAAGCAGCTCCATTTTTAACCCCTCATTTTATCAATGGCGAGAAATGGTTGGAGGGGTACAAGAAGTGAAAGCCATGGATTGGGAAGAAATTATTTAACCAATGTTGTACCAATATGGCATTATTTACTAGGGGAGTTACAATTCTAAAATGTAAAAGGTAAAGGTAAACCAACCTATGACAAACAAGTAGGATGTGAACTTGTTTTCTTTGTTGGTGTTGTTGAAAATTAAATTTTTTTTTGTTCCAGATAAAGATAAATGTGAAAAGTGGAGAGAGGAGTTGAAATTATATTTTTCTAACAAAGTATGAATTTGTTAAGAATTTTTGAAGTGGACTAGGATGTCCAATTTTGACCTCTTATCACATTTTTTGAGTCAATTGAGTAGGTCAATTGTGAGGTTTGTTTTTGTTCAATTTTGTTTATTTTTTTACTAACACATATAATGCTCTTTAGTGATTCTAATGACCTAGATTATGGCCCTTTTCAAACCTTGAATCCTCCATTGTTTAGGGAAAAATACTCTTAAAGATGACAAGACATTCAATGTGACATGCTCATAAAATTCTACGTGGCAAACTTTCAATCTCATTTGGACATTTGCTTCATAAAATATATATCTTCAAGTGCAAAAAAACAAAACCTCAGTTTTCAAGATAAAATTCTTAGCACAAGCAAAACAACCAATGTTGACATGATGGATTTGAATCCATCCCACCACATTTACAAAAATAATTCCAACACAAATTAAGCCCAGGTACACAACTCTTGTAAGATACACAGGTTGTAATTAACTCATATAATGAGGTTTTTAATGCTATTACTATTCTCAAAGAATATTCATTTCATGTATATAATTACATTCCTAAACTTCCGAAAAGGACTACAAGAGTTTTTTACATTAAAACAAATTAAAGTCCCTGAGATTGGACTAAAATGTATTAGTGTGATTCTAATCAGGGCCACATAACACTGGAGTTGTGTACCCGGGACACAAGAATTGAAGAGACCGCAGTCAGATCCTTGAAAGAATCAGCATAACTCAAAATCATTCTAAAAACGTAAAGTATTGATCGATTGAGAATACTTCTATCACTACTGAAACCTCAACGAAGCCTTAATTAGTTTCCCCAACAATACAGATAAGTTCAACTATCAATACACCAGTAATAAATTGGCAACACGCAACAAGTGCAAGACGAGTAAAGAGACGCTCTGCTTTGAGATCTCTTGAACAAGGGAGGAACAGGCGAACAGCGATTGATAGTTGATTCCAAGACTAGATATATATTATCCTCAACTAAGCGCAGATTGCCGTCTACTGTTTAATTACGCCAGCCAGGCACAAAGATTCTCGACGTCATCACTTCTTCGAAACCTGTATGAACGGCTTCAGTGCGAAAACTACAACCGCTATGGAGAATCATCAGTGTAACTATATCATTCATCTACAGGACTTCAAAACTCTCTCTAGTGCTTGAAAAGTAAGTATACAGCGCATAAAAAAAGTCATAAAAACTAATGCTCATCAAAATACAAGTGATAAGACTGACTGACGGCAGAAAGGGTGACAAAAGTCGAACTTGACTAAAACTTTCTCTGTCTGGTATACGGTAGTTCCGTTCCATTCCAACATTGCCACTCCATTTGAACAGTATAAGGTAGACACTGTCACACTCCAAACTTGCCTCAGGCCCGGTTTACACCAGATTGAGAGGTGAGGGGACGAATTCGAAATCGAGAGCTACTTAGTCATGATGTTCACCTGGTGTATATCTCCGGAATCAATGCGTACCATCAATGTGTACTGGCCTACCGGTATTGTTGAAGAAATTATTTTAGAACATCTACCAATAAATCTTCTACATATGTTATCCAAATAACACATACGTAGGATTTGACAGGGTTTCAACAGCGATGAGATTCGTGGGTTTGACAGAGTTCGCATTCTAAGGTTCTGAGTTTGCAACATCTCCATCATTACAGCACCAAGATGACAGCTAGAATATACTATACCAATCAATGCCTTGGTATCCCGCCATGAAGGCATGAACCACTTGCTGCTAAACTCCGAAGGAAGCTAGCAGCACATCGATCAAGCAGCAAAACTCTACCTCCCTGAAGTCTCTGAGTTAGTGACATCTCGAAGTGACAAACAGACAATACAAAAAACTGGGATCCTAAATATAATTCACGCGAGCATTTGCGTTGAACCCCGGAATCCGTTTAATTCACCTCAATGGTGAAGCTGTAAAGTTGTGGACATGCTAGTAAAAGATAATGTTCAACGAACCACAGTGAACGTCCACTTCCACATCCAACACAATGTGACCAAGAATTGCTTGATCAGTTCCAAAGACACAAGTTTCCCAGCCCAAAGCGAAGTTGCTTCCACACATGACGAGACACAATTCCGCAGCTGGATCACTGTGAGATGACCAGACACTCAATTCTGACGTAACCCACTGGGTGAAAGGCAACGCTCGACAAGACAAGATTACACAAATAAAAAGCAGAAGTATCTAGAACCTGAAACGAGAATATATTTCGAACCTGATGATTAGGGTTTTGAAACCAATCCTTAAGCTTCTTCTCAGTAGCTCTGAGGGATTAAGTATTACCGGTGGTAGTCTTCTCTGCAACATCTGTTGCGTCTATACTAATTCGCTCAATGGAAGGCAAAATACTCCAATTTGGGGATTGCACAGCTCGTAGCCATCTGAAATCATCTACATTCTCCCACTCCCCTGCGAAACATTAGCCTTGTGAGAATGGGAAGATCAGGTCATACCAGCACATGAGATAAGATTAGAATAGAATTAAAGGACAAGAGCTGCGGGGACATAAATATGGCTTATCCTGAAGGACCAAGGATTCATAGTTTAGAAATGACCAACTAGATTGATCATGTTGTGAATAATCAATAATTCAGATGAGACCAAATTTTATATCACCAGACTCAGTGAAGAACATCGCATGTGTTGGTCAGGAAATAAATAAACTTGGAGAAAAAGAAAGCCTCCATAGACACATTAGTCCTTTTAGTCCTTCAGGGATTACGAGATCTAACAAATCCATATCAAACCTGAAAACTCGAGCCAAGATTTTCACTGACACAGAGTTTAAATAGCACCTGTTTCCTCCTGGAGATTGGCAGCTTGGAGGGCATCTTCAGCGCCCGAATAGTGAAATGCATAAGGAGCAAAGCGAACAGAACTTGTGTACTCAACAATAGGTCGGCTTCGTACTCGCAGATAAAAGTCCGTGTTCTTCGTGGAATGTATACGAATTTGCTGAGATGCAAGCATCAATGTACTGCCCTCAACATCATCAATGAGCACAGATCCCGTCACAGGACCCGTACACACCTGACAATTTCTAAGTTTGTTCACATAAAGAGCTCTACACTTTCCTATCAAATAAACCTTGCAATTGCTAAGATTTGTGAGCATATATTCTCTGTCCTCTAGATCCTGTGAGTATCGTACAAGGGTGCAGTCTTGTTGATCCTTAATACCATAAAAGCTCGGCACAGGGCAACTAGGTTTGCTATCACTGACAGTAACAGGTACAGCTGGCTGCATCTCTTTGTTCTTCTCTGTTGGCTTTGCAGTTTTGCTCCGGAAAGAGAATTTTTTCTTAGGGAGAAGCTCAGCCGTTGCCGCCTCTACTTCCTCCTTCAACTTGATAATTGAAGCCTGGGAGCTTTGAATACTATAAGTTGGCAAATAGAAAGAGGAATTTGCTACCATTGTTTCCATGTTGGAAATCTCCAACAACAAGCTTTTCAATTCTTCCCGAACAGACTCCAACCCTGCTTCATCAACTTTGGATGATTTTTTTGAGCGAATTGAAGCTATCCTGTCCTCCACCTATATATAGAGAGTCCCAAAACATGAGAAGTTAACCCCTAGGTACATGGCCCTCGGGAAGATTACCTAAGCCCGATACATGTTGTACCTCCTCAAAATCAAAATGTACACATTGTGCAACAGTTTAGGGTGTTGCATTCACGTTGCTATCGCAATTAGGCGACTCTACTTATAAACTCTTACAGGGTACAGGGACATTTTGCATTTTGCATTTTGGAATCACTCTTCTCAATAGCATTTCATACCACACCTTCACATTTGCAGCAATTTAGAGAACCCTAGCATCATTCCGTCGAGAGATTCCACCGAGAGAATCCACCGCAGCGATAACATCAAAACTCAGAGCAGTAGACACACCTGATCGCGAGAATGCGAAAAGGAGGCGAGAAACGCGTCCACGGATTCGCTAGGGTCGGAAGTGGCGGCGACGAGGGAACGACGAGCGGAGACATCATTGCGATAGTTCTGCAAGTGCGATTGAAGTCGCTCCTCCTTGACAGCGCGCTTCTTCTCAAGAGACGAACGATCGTCAATAAGTTCCTTACTCGCCATGGCTGCCGCTCCAAATGCACTCACATGCACAAAGACCTTGAATGGAAGGGAAGATGGAGAGCAAGAGAAGAGCGCATGTTGCGAGCTTCTGAAAAACAATCCAATACAGAAAGATGTGGATCCTGCAATTAACCTGGGCTTAAATTGTTGAGCAGGTGATGAAGAAGGAGGAGACTACCGGTACCGATGAAATGGAGCTTCCGATTCCGCCATGGCCATCGGGAAGTTGAATCTGTGCAAGGAAAGTATGGCTATGGCTTTGGAAGTTAGTTGTCGTCTCTCATGTGTTAGGGGTCCTACGGTTCAGTCCTCTACGCTTACTGTATTTATAGTCATACTATATTTACTCTAGCATATAGTGTGGTTTTCAAAATATGTTGTACACTTCAAGACCCAATTCCAACACGACTAAGGGTCTACCACATAGTGTGGTGTTGGAATTGGGAAACAAATTTCAAGTTTTTTTGGAGTCTTCCACAATCAGAATTGGTTTACCAACTTTTGTGATACTTGCATATGGATAGGGAGAAACTGCACTAATTTTAGGAATAGCTTTGTCTTGTGAGTAGGGAGAGATTACATTTTAGGAGTAATTTTGTCTTATTGTCAAAACTAAAAGCAAACTAAAAGTTCACGTTCAATGTTAAAATTAGTTTTTTGGAAGTTGGAAACTTGGCTTGCTTCCCTTATTTTTCATGAGCCTCTTCTAATCATTTTGCCAACCAATTATTTTGAATTTCCTCTTACAAACATTATACACTTCTATATCGAATTTGAGAAAATGTTGTCTTTTTTACAAAGTATGATTGATTCTCGTGTATGGAAGTTCACCCTATTGTAATTTGTAAATCATGCATTTCACTATATGTCAATCAATTTATTTGCCTATAGGTCACTCCATTATTATATTAAAAGAAAATCTTTAATAGACTCTCAACAACCTTTGATAATCGCGACATTGCACTCTTAAAAAGGGGCACACTAGTGTGTAGCTTAGAATGAACCTACCTATACTTTATCAAATTTATCATAATAAATTTTGAAAAATCACTAGAGATTCATTTCTTGATGAAATTTTAATATTTGCAAAAATAGACACTTTTGATTAGAATACAAATGGTGGATAATGATGGATGAAATGGAGAGGACAAATGAATATATGCTTGAATTTGATGAAGCATATTGATACCAATGTTTGGACAATTTGAGATGTCATTGATGATTGAAGTTCCATTTAATAAAGAAGATACAACTAAGAAATTTGATATTGCATATTTGCACCATGCTTTGGTTGCCATGCTAGAATGCTCAATATGTCAAGAATTCTATAATTACAAAACAATATTATCTAGGAGCCAATAGACAAGTAGCATATCAACACTATGTGCAAGCAAGTGCAAATGAAGACTAGACTAGCTACATGTGTAGGAAAGATTATAACAATGTGTTTGTCAAATAGAGAGAAAAATTCATTCTATACAACAATTCTCAATTCTTCATTGAAGTAAATTTGAAGATCAATGCAAAGGAATTTGTATATATCGATGATATTATGAGTTTTGTAAATGAGTTTGGAAGAATACAACACCTCAATCTTGACAAAGTCATTTTTCAACATGACAATGCTCTTATATATAAAGTGAAGATCATTCAAAAATGGCTTTTGGAGCAACCATTCATAATTCTGGAATGGCCAATCCAATTGCCAAACCTCAATTCCATCAAACATGTTTGGGGTATGTGAGACTTTGACCAATTAATAGCTAGTTCAGAGGATTTTCTTTTTTTCATCGTAGTTACACATCCAACTCATCAAAGTTGTAAAAACCTTTTGATACCTTTTCCATTTGTCTCCTCTTCAAATAATCCCACCATATAACCCTTGTGGCTAGACAAATTGTCACCTTGAGAACCTATTTATAGATGTTCCTTGGAGCTTGACAAGTTTTCATTTTGAGAGTTGTTCAAATTAACTTCATCTTTGTTGATGTCATCTATGTTGTAGAAGTGAAGTTGAACTTTACACTAGATTCTCTTTTATGTTCATTGATTTCAAAACTCTGCATTTCTTTTTGTATTTGTACTTCATATGCTTAATGTTGTTCTTGTTGATTAGCCAAAACTACATTTGCTTCTTCAAGAAGTTCTACAATGGTATATTCAAATGATTCCTTTGTATAAAATGCAAGCGATGGTGTTATTTTTCCTTTTATTGCTTTGTCATTGAAGGGCATGATTCTTGTAATCTTGAAACTTACTTTGATATTCTTTTCAATCAAGGCCTTTTGCAGAGCTTTAAACATCCATTCCGCTAATATATGTTTTGGTACTTGAGTCTCTTGGCCTATTTCACGGTCCAAAGGTCTGTGTAGACTATGATTGTTGTCTTAAAAAGCTTGAAAACACTTACATCCAACGATGCATAAAATGACTTGTATGTGAAGGTATATGTATGTAAGTATATAAGTAGATCCACTTAGAACGATGTCTAAAGTGACATGAGAGCCATGACTGTTGAGAATTAATAAATTATAATTTTTAGATATTAGAATTGTATGCAAGGCAAAGTGATTTAATTATTTGAAGAAAATGTAACCTATCATCCAAGCCTTTTATTACCATTACAAAAATATGAGCCTTGCAAAGGGACAAATATTCCCAAACAATAAGGAACAATGGCGGTAAAGTTTAAAAAAAATTTAATCCAAAAAAGAAAAAAATTCAGAAAACTATAAGGCTTAAATTGCACAGGACAATGCAATAAAATGATAAATCATTTAAAAAAAATTAAATTGAAATGATTAGGAACTTTGCCACTTCAACAAGTTGACATGGCACTACTACTGTCACATCAAATAATATTTTAATAATAATAATAATAATATTTATAAATAAAATAAAATTTTAAATTCAATTTTTTTAGTATTTAGAATTCATACCAATAGTTCACTATTTATAGCTTGGGGAACAAATTTCTCACAACCTTCTTGAAGGCTCAAATTTTTTGTAATGGTGAGGTGTACATTTCTCAAAAAATGCATTGAAAGATATGTTGGAAGATGTTATTTAGATTTAGGGCTTTTATCTTAAAGTGTCTATCAATTAGAAGCAATATGTCTTCATGTTCTATACTAAAGTGTTCATTATTTGTGTACATACTTGATCAATGTGCATTGTTGGCTCCTCCCTTGTTGAATTAGAAACAATATGTCTTCATGTTCTATACTAGAGTGTTCATTATTTGCGTATAAGTGTACATACTTGATCAATGTGCATTGTTGGCTCCTCCCTTGTTGAATTAGAAACAATATGTCTTCATGTTCTATACTAGAGTGTTCATTATTTGCGTATAAGTGTACATACTTGATCAATGTGCATTGTTGGCTCCTCCCTTGTTGAATGAGTGTACATACTTGATCAATGTGCATTGTTGACTCCTCCCTTGTTGAATGAGCATCGGTAGTAAGGCTTTAAGTCATTTTTCTGTAGATACAATAGAAAGTTGGTTTGAACATGATCTTAGGGCCCTTCTCACTCCCTTCTAACTATTTGGAGTTACATTGTTGGAAATTATGAGAATGTTATTCAAACCAAACTTCAATTCTTGAGACCAATTATTGTGATTGTTGTAGCTACTATGAAAGGAGTAATTTCCTTCACTTTCACTAGAATTGCTCGTTACTTCAATGCAATCAATCTCCACAGTGGCTTCTTCTATTTCAACTTACTCACTAGCTTCTACCTCTCAAAATCCTTACAATATCTTATAACTATTGAAATGATGTTTCTCCAAAGACCTATTTTGAATGCAAGATACTTCATGTAATGATGTAATGCAAATTGACACTAAATATGTGAGCAAAATGTTGGAAAATCAATCACCTCAATGAAATGAAACAAACTGTGTTTGTTACTTGTTGCTTGTCACTTAGTAAGCACTTGCCACTTACTAAATTCTGTGTTTGGCACTTTCCACTTACTAAATTATTGGCCACCAATTCTCCATTGATATCATCCTTTGTTTCACATTGAAATCGACCACCTACATATCACAATTTTGGGTGCTCCATTTGTTCATTTTCCATCCGAAATACGGGTCGACATGTCGATATTTCGACATTGTCAATTTTAGGTGTACTCACACTATTGGCCGCTCCTGGCAAGTGGACAAAATTTTCAGTGAGTTCTTTGTAAATACAGTCAACAGTCATACCGTCAACTTTGCAATTATGTCTTTTGGGTTCAAAGTCTCTTTATCCTTCATACTCACATCATTGTCACTCATAGTCTGCAAAAATTACTCACATAGACTCATATATATTATATGAGGTCCCTGTAATCTACTCAACAAGGTATCTGAAAATTTTAAAGATCCAGCAACTCATCACTAGTCTGGGACTGATACGAATCTCCCGAATTGACACAATGGTAGACTACATGACATACCTCAGTCTGTGACAGTATCTGCATCTCTTTCTACAGATTTGAAGTTAGAGATCTCCTACCACATGTACCGTACAGAATCCCAGTACCTACAACCACCTCCGAGTATATACTTTTCCTCCGGCTCTTGTAACAAGATCGATCACGGAAAAACAGAAAACGTGTAAGTTGAAGGCTACAAAATGAGATCCAGAGCCTCAGCAATTCACCTGAAGTATCCATAAAGCTCCAAGTAGCACAAGGACAGGTTCCATGGGGTTGAGAGGCTGGAAGTAGGGCCTAGCAATATAACCCTGAAAAACCTGAAAGGCAAAAGTGCGTTGGCCCCGAAGACAGGCCAGGAGGCGTACTGCCCGATTTGACCAACTGTTTGGTCGTTGTGATGGGTTCGTAATTGAGTCCAACGCTGTCCATCCATAGAGCCCTGTCAAGGTCATAGTATTATAATATTAACTCCCCAATAGAGTACAGAAAACCAAATTGAGTTTGCATGTTTCAGCAGTTTTGAGGAGACTGACTTTCCTTTGTCTACTTCGATTGCAAGAGACGGCACGGGATCTTAAATTCAGGAGCAGCTTCATCTTACCTTTGTGTGCTTTCTCAATCATTGATTTACTCGGGCAAAGCTATGATGGAAATCAAAGTTGAGCATTACAACAGAACAAGGAAATCAGATTTTTACCTGAAGGCTCCAGTGGCGCATAAAACTCGAAGAACTATCCTGCCTCACAGTATAGTAGTTGCAGAGAAGCTGCACAAAACCACAAGTGAAAGCAATGAGCTTGTACAAATGGTGGAAAGGTCACACATGACATTTATAACCCAAAGATTTTCCCCGTTGGGCCTACTGTGAAATTTCACTAGTGGATATAATATCTCTCCCCCAAAACCTTGGGGAGATTTTAATGAAAGTGGCCACTCATACTTCAGAAGTTATGGAAGGCAAAAAGAGCCTGCTAAAACTGGGTAATAATGTAATGCATTTGGCAGATGACAAACTGAGTTTAGTATTAAGGATAGCAACCTGCTGATCTACTCCGAGATCCACTTTCCACCAGGCTGACATTTGTCCATTATCAATACGAGGTCCTGCAAATGATGTACCCTACACACAACAACAACATCTTCGACATAAATTTTCCATTACTCAAGTAATTCAAGACGAGCTACGCAGAGTAAATGCTTACAAAGCATTAAACGTGGATTTCAACAAAATTAGATTGATTCAGGAACCTTTGAACAAAATCACGAATAAGTAAGCCATACGATCACCGTGATAGATAGAAAGTCACTGTATTTTCATTGTGATAATAGGAAGACCTCCCCATGAAGCATGGGAAAGATTCTCCTTAAGATGTCAAAGAATTTACCGAAAAAACATTTAGTACCAATGTAAATGCAGGACGGAGCAAAAATGATCTGAGGACAACAGACTAAATCAACTGAAACGTTATTAAACGATAAGAATGGTGGGATATCAAAAGGATCATATAGTACTTGGTAGTTACGAGATACGAGAGCTTTAGCATCAGTAAAACGTGAAGGAGGGCTGCTTGCTGAAACCACCAGCTTCTGCAACAGGAAGCGAGAGCATTCGGTTTAGAGACTAGTCTAAAAAGCTAATAATTTGTAGAAAGAAGAGTCGGGTTATGCCCAATTTGGTAACAAATTCTGTAAATCGCAGTGCAGGAATTGCAGGGTCTGACATCCCTAATGTACCAAGAGAAAGAAGAAACCATATCCTAAATTTTATAACAATAGAAATATGTATTGAAAGTTACTTAACTATTGGCTTCCAAGGTGGACTTCCTATTTTTTAGCTTAGGCACTTGGGCGACCGCCTCTGGGAAACCAGAGATTCGTCAACAATGAAAGCTATACCTTGGTGAGAACGGGATTCATCCAGGGATGCTGTCCAGAAGATGTGCCCAAATAGTAGAACACCCCATTGCAATCTCCATCACTTATGTACAACAATTCCTTGAATGCCGAAAGCCGCTGGCTGAACCTGACGGTGCTGCTTGGAAATTTGACCAACCTGCCTTGAGTACGCATGTCAAGTGACTGAAAGATCTCCCTGGAAATAAACACACAAATAGAACATTATGTAATTGGCCGATAATCCAGTGAGAGGTGAGATAAAAGTTGATTGAATGATACTTAGTACAGCAGAAACGGTATAGTATGTGAAATGCTCTCAGTTGATCGAAGGGTTTAGTCAAGACAGGCCATGGTAGCATTCTAGATGTCCAGTTCAAAAAACCGTCCATCTCAATTATTGAAAGAGCTTAGTAATTTTTCTTACCTACATTGGAAACAAGAGAAAGTGCAATAACTGGCACAAGAGTTTTGAATATTAACTGCTGTTGAAGAGTGGAGGATGTCAAATCTTGGCATAGGTACTCAATAGCTTCTTCTACCTGACAGAATACATCGCACTCTTAGATATGCAGAATCTTATATAGGCACGAACATAGTGCATAAACCTGCTTCAAATATACGAAGGCCATGACTTGATACAGAAAATGTAACATTGCCGTATATCTATCAATAACATCAAACCAACACTAGACAAAACTACATTCTGCGATTCAGAGTTTTCCTCCCTTGGGCGGTTTGCGGCACCTCACTAACAGGATCCCTATTTCATGAGGCAAAGGGACCTTCCAGGACTAGCAAATGTTAAGTACAACAAGGAATGCGCGATGCAATCTGATTCTGTTTGTCGAATGTCAGAAAAGGTCACTCCTGCCATTATTCTTTCAAAGTCATCTTTCAAAAGATTTGACAAAAAATGCCCGGATACTTTCAAGACACATTCCAGTAGGGTACTCACAAGCTCCTCCATTACAGGGAACAACTTGCAGAGTTCTGAAATTTGTAGCTGTGGAGAACACAAGTCAAGATATCAGTAACAGTAGCAGAAAAGTTAAACATACACGGTAAATAAGCTTCCAAATACTGAACAAAACAAGGTCGTGCCAATTTCACCTGGAATTGACACAAATACGCATGAGAGAAAATAACCAAGCAAAGTTTCTGCACGTAACCAACAAAGTCATTGGAAGATTCGCTGGCTTACCAACTGCAAAACTGGGAGGGGCATGAGAGGGAATCGCACGAGAGGAAGCAAGAGTTTGACGTCTTCAAGCCGTTCTTGGAATAACGCAGCACTCTCCGTCTTTGCTTGTTCATTCGCATCTTCCCAACTGTGGATGGTGTCCTTGTTCGCACCCCACATCATTATAGCGTCCAAAACTTTCTCTTCTGAAATCACGGATAAAGCTGGATGCTGACACACCAACATACAACCCACACTATTAGCGTCCATCACCTCATAGTAATGCAGTCGAGGAAAGAAATCTCAAGAAATTTATGGAGGAATCTAATACTGCCCTTGATGACGTGGAATGTTGTCGTGATCGTTTAAATTCCGAACTTACCCTACTGGACAAACCGGGAATTCCTGGAAACGCCCTGTCAGCAAAACAGGACATCCAGGAATCCGATTGAGGCCCAAGGCGACTCAATCTTAGCTACAATGATCCCAGCAGAAGATTATCATCCTAAACAAAACCATCATCATTGACCTCACATCACGAAACTTTGTAAATAATCAACAGTCCCACAAATTAGTTTGAACCACAATGCTAAAAACAAGACTGTTCAATGCCTGGGAGTGATACAACAAGAACACTAATGAATATGCAAAAATCACAGACTACTTCGAGTGTTATGTAGGCAAGCCCGAAAACCCCTGAGGCCCCCAAAATTTCGGTCTGTAATGGACTCCCTCTGAGTAAGGGGAATTTTCAAACCTGCAGGATCTGCGAAATGCAAGAAGCTTCAAGCCCTTGAAAATCTCCAGCGGGAGGAATGATGCAGTAATCAAAGTGGCGAGCACAGCAGTCCTCGCATGCATCCCGTAATGCCTTGCAATTCGGCATGGCGGCAGCCACTTGCAATATAGCGCAAGCAGAATCCTAACAGTAAAAGAGATGGAGTAGGTAAACTTAGAAAATTACCATCTGGCATGTTTAGATGACCAGACTAACTAGAAGCCTAAACCCTGCAACCAAACCCATGCAGTAGTAGTGTCGTGAATCTTTTTATATTTGCTTTATGCATCGTGTGAAGTAAACAACTAAGAGCATATTCTGAGAGATGACAATTAATATGCAGTTAGGGGAAGTTGTGACGAAAGAGATTGGAGACCCTTGAGCTATGAATTGGGAACGTATCACCCCCTGAAGGACCAAGAATTTGTGGATTGAAAATGACCAATTCAATTCATCCTATCGTGAAAAAGTAGTTCAGATGGGGCCCAATTTTATATCACCGGAATCAGTGAAGAACGTGGTATGTAGTGGTCAAAAAATAATTATAATTGGGCAAAAGTGTCAATATGACCTACTCAAGATTGTTAGAAAGACACTTTTGCCCCAAAATATACAGAGACACAAACAGTTATATTGCAATCACGACAGGACATACCTCTGCCAAGCAATCCAGTAGGCGTAAACAACACTCCTGCTGTAAAGACTGAATGGCAAATTGGTCGGAAAGAACTAAAAGAGGAAGAAGCAGTGCCCAGTGGTCACTCTCCTCCAGGTCCAGGTGGCCACGATACATGAAACACAGCATCGCCATGAAGACCTCAGGCTCTGTATCCTTGATGAGAACCTGACCAACACTGCTCTCGAACATCCCGTTTGTGAACATCTGTTGGAAACATACACACAAACACACATCAGATGAGGTAGAGGATATGAAAACCGTTAGGGATCAGATCTAGTCTCCTATGCCGACCCCTGTCACCAATAGAAACTCGTCTCTTCCAATACACTTGGCTAGCCTTCAATTGGCAAGGAGTGTAAGTAGGACTTGTTTACAGGCATATATGGCCATTAATCTTTGAATGGAAATGGGTGGTCTACTGTAACTTAGAGTAGTCTACAACCTTCCGCTTAAAAACTGCGTAAGAAATTCTTCATTAGTGAGCAAAATCTGATCTCAACAAATTTAGTTCTGCACCCAATGTGATCTCTCCAAAACTCTACTAATCTACCCAAATTACAGTCCTACATGTTGGTTGAAAGGCTGAAAGTGATGCAAATAGTATCCTCTACCTTATGCCACAACAAAAACCACATCACCAATGATAACCTTCCACTTCATAAAAGTAACCCAACCTTTGCAAATGGCTCGCTCCAAGCACTCAAAATCAGCCTGTGAGCTCGAGCCACGGTTCCATGGTCCTCAACCAAAAGATCCACATCGCTGAACTCTCCACTGTCAAGATACTGCACCAGCACTTCTGATTTCACGGGGATGTTGAGAGCGCATGTCGACTGGTCCTGGAATGCAGTCACTGGGTTCTGGTACTTCAACTCCAAATTGGAGTCTATCGTCACTCCGAATTCTGCCTCTTCCGTGACAGCTGCTTTGAGCTGTCGGCATTGGACGACAAGAGACGTGAGACCAAACCTCTCAGAAAGCTCCTGAAGTTCGTTGAGATCACTCTTGGTCACCTATCACATCTCCAAACGGAACACACCATAAGCCATCATGCAATTTCATGAAAACAAATCATTTCAGGAATCATGGAGAGAATTACCCATGAATAAGAACAGGTATCTCTATGGTTAACAAAGACATAAAACCGAACGATACACTCCAAGATGATAGATGGCATCCAACATCCACGCAAGACCAACGTTTTCAGCAAAAGTTGATTGTTTTGCAGACTCTTAGACATCATCGTGAAGAGAATCAGTACTGAAAACCCAGTCAATTGCAAAACATGTAGCAAGTAGAATTTACAAGTTTCTGAATCAGTACTGAAAATCCTGTCAATTGCGAAACATGTAGCAAGTGCGACTTCCAAGTTTCTGAATCACTCCTGAGAACCCTGTCGATTGCAAAACATGTCACAATCGCCTTGAGATCTGTCGAAAACACTCACCATCGTGCGCCCCGTATAGATATACCGCAGAAAAGCATGCAGCACCGAGTAGTTCACCGAAGGGAGCCTCACGACATCGACATCCACCTCCCCAAACCCCGTGCAAGCTGACGCCAGCAGCACGCGATGCGCGCGCACCACTTTCCGATTATGCCCAATGACGAACTGCACATCCGCAAACTCCGCGCTCTCCAAGTACTGCGCCAACCCCCCTCCAATCCCTTGCAATGCATTCGGCATGTACTTCCCACTCACGGGAGCAGGAGGTAGCACTCGGACGTTCCGGTAGCCCACGTGCTTGTCCCAGCTACTCAACCCCACATACTTAATCTTGCAATTGGGGGTTGGATCCGACCATTCGTATACGATGCCCTGTCCGGGCTCGCCTTTGCCCATTGTGATTCGCCCGTCGAACACACTGATCCAGTAACGCTCAAATGCGGCAGGACAGAGGACGATACCTGCGACGTCCACGACGGTCTTCCCGTCCACAAGAAACTTCAAACGACGGTTGCAATGGCTGCCTAATATCACTGTGTAGTTCGCGCCAACGTCCGTCCGGTAATGCTTGCAGCCTGCGAGGGAAATTCGGTCGAATTCAATGTCCAAATCCCAAAGAGAGATTGCAATCGGGGTTGGACTCCAATAGTCACGATCCACAAATCTCAGTGAATCAAAAAGCGCCCCAGCATTTGACAAAATTCGCCAAACCTGGTTGATTCTTAAAAAGGACGATGACATCGTTCGCCCAAATCGCAAACAGAGATTGCAATTAGGGATGAACTCCAACAGTCACGATACACAAACCTCATCAAATCAATAAAGCTCCCAAACATATGACAAAACACAATAAAATTCGCCATACCTGGTTGATCCTTGAAAACCACGGTCACATCGTTCGCCGCCCGCGCCTCAAACGCGACGCACCCGCGCCCAGGCGTGAGGAAGCTCTGGTCGTCGCCCATGAGCCAGGCGCAGTCGAAGGGCGGCACGACCAGGACAGAAGAGCCGGCCATCGCAGGGAGACAGGAAATCACCAAGTCTCGCCACAGAAACGACTAACATCTGATCACTCAATCCCAACCCACTCCAATACACAAAACCCTAGGCCCAAACCCAACAAAATCCGGGATACAAAACCTCTGAGAGCAATCACAAGACGGATTTGTTGCGACATGCACACAAGAGTTGCGCATGGAATAGGTTCGTTCTGAGCTTGTACATTACCGTACTAATTGTGGGGACACTTGGGATCTTTGGAATCGGCTTGGGATGGGTTGATGAGAATCTGGTGAGAATCTGACAGTCTGAGTGTCATGAGGATTCTTTCTGCTGGCAGACGGAAGGACTCTTCCACATTTGCGCTTATCTGCCAGAGAATGAGTGCCGCCACATGGGAACGCGTACTGTAGTGCATTTACGCCTGCTGCTGCCGATGAAACTGGTTAACTATCTGCCCAAGGTGAGGCCCATGTTGCTTTCGGGGAAGCTTCGAGTTTGCATCGTTGTTGTCATCCTTTGGCTAGAAATGACGCGCCAGAGGGGTTTCGGTCTTTCGGAAAGGTCCCGAGTTCATTTCATTGTTAAGAGCATCCCCATGGGTGGCGCATGAGAGAGGCACAGAAATGGGCTGTTTGCTCTTAACCCATTAAGGACCAGGTCGATGACAAGAAATGAAAAACTGGCTGAAATTGACATGTTTTCATTAGTAGTCAAAGTGGATACTAATGAAAACATGCCAGTTTCAGCTACTTTTTCACTCCATTCATTGACTTGGTCCTTAATGGGTTAACCCCTTAACGCCTCAATCCTTTTTTGAATTTTTGCACATTTTAGCATATATCTTTGTTCAAAAATATTGTTTATCGCAATTTCATGAAATTGGTCATTAAAGAAGGTTGTCTTTTCAAGATTCAAGTGTTACATTGGATGAATGAGAAATTAGTTGTACAAAACAGTGCCTGCAAGCAGTCTATTCATCATCTAAAATGTAGACATCGGAGCGCTTAAGGGTTAATAGCCAAGCCGTGTACCCACATTAAAAAATTGATGTTTGAAAATGTCAAAGAAGATGTCCTTTCCAACCTCTCTTTGAACTTTATCTACAACTTTTGATTGAACACTTGAAATCTTAAATGGATTTTTGAAGATAAAATTTACCTTTATTTTTCAACTTTTCTTAGTTCAAAGTGTTTTTGAAAAAGTTAGTCTACTATGTTTAAATGAGATCTAAAATTCTATGTAACATATTTTGACTTAACTATGAGTAGTTGAGTTCCTACTAATTTTTAATTTACACTACACTAAAGATGATATTTAGTGTTGAGTGGCATTTAGTGTTTTTATCCCCCCTACTAGCTACAACACTAAATCTAAACTTGTCCACAATTAGTGTTAGACTTGAATGCGCCACCTTCTTCCCTAGCTTTCCTTGCTTTCTCGCCTTTGTTGCGCCATCTTCTCTTCCGACTTCTTTTGGTTCCTGCAGTTCAGCTCCGTTGCAGTTCCGCTCAGCTCAGTTCCGTTGCAATTCAGCTCCGCTCCGCTCTAGTTCGGGCTTTTTTCTGTGTGTGTGTGGTTTATAGTTCGTCGTTCCCGCCCACCCGGCACATTTCAAATTTGCCGCCTCCGCTTGCTGCAAGCCCGCTCACTCCGTTTTCAGGTCCTCGCATCTTCTCACCAACAGGTCCATTTCAGGTATTAGTGACACCATTGCAATCGTCTTGTTGTCCTCTACATTATATAAAAAATTGTGTTTTTTTTGTCGACATTTTTTGATTTTTTCCACGTTGTGGCTCAGATTCATGGTGGAAATCCCCCGACGTCTCTAGCAAGTTTCTACCATTGCCACACGAAAGCAAATCATCACATGGATGGTGCAAAACAAATCAATCCATGGTCTCCCCGGTCTCTACAACCGCACCATCCATGCTTTCCCCGAGCATTTTCGAGGTCAACGAAGCTCCAATTTGATGCGTGCATCGTGTTGGTGGGCACTCCATGATCGATATTGCAACGAAAGAGAAGAGCCCCAAGAGCTTCCACCAATTTCATGCACCCGCAGCCGATCTGGAGGACAAAAACAGCTCCGTACAAAGGCAGCACCCGGTCGTGGTCACAGACGCTCCGAATGGGTACAATGGCTCTATCCGCTCTTACTTGATGCATTCGAGCATTTCAAAAAAACTAGTGTGAAATTCTCTCCCCGTTTGCTAATTGAGTTAGCAAAAACGATCCTAGTGGACCCTACATCCCCTTATACAGCCCTATCCAGAGATCCTAAGGACAATGTTTTATTGCTTGAAAAACTGACCCACTGTTGGATCCAGCAATTCATGCATATCCAAAACATTGTCCTCTTATCTCAAAGAGGTCGTCTCACTTGCAGTCCTGAAAAAGAACAGGAAATTGAGATGCAAGTTGCATACCATCTAGGAGTCTTAAATCGAGGATTTCAGGATGGCACCTTTGATGAAAATCTAATGGAGAATATAGACGAAACCCATTTTGTTCTAAACATGGACAACGGTAGAACATTAGGCTTCTGTGGTGACACAACAGTCAAATATGCCAAGGTAGTATCGGGTGGAGATTCAATGACAATGGTCATTAGAATCTCAGGGGGGTGACGATCCATGATCGAAGCTCCTATGTTGATATTTACAAATCCGAACAGCAGTTATCCAATTCGAGGATTGAATGACAACATCCCAGGGGTATGTTATCGTACGGGTCTTAAAGGGTGGATGGATCAAACTCTATTTTCATATTATTTTGTAGAACCACGAGCCTTCCAATCTGATGTCCATGGCCGCTCAAAATTTATTTGGTAGATAATTGTACCGGTCATAACATGACCCCAAGACTTAGCACTGTTTTGGAAGCCAAAAATGCCATCTTGAAATACTTGCCACCTTGTTCGACCCACCTTTGCCAACCAACAAACACATTTATTATTTCTAAGGTAAAAGATGCATGGACCAAAAGATGGGAGGCAAAGAAAACAGACTTAATAGCATCGAATGTTTGGCAGAATACACCTCGAGCGGATGGTGGCTGGTCAGGGAAACTCTCAAATCCGGGTAAGAGGTTTTTCTTACAGTTAGCTGTTGATTCTATTGAAGATGTCAACCAGGAACTTGATTGTGACAATATCAGCTATGCTAGAAAAATCATGATCAGATCTGGTATGTCTTTAACTCTAGATGGCAGTTGGAGTGTGGAGCAACTTTTCCCACATTTGCAGGAGATAGTAGGAAAGTATGGGCAGATTTTTTTAGGGCAACATGTGCCTCCGAGAATCTAAAATTTGTACTTCCATGATTTTCAGAAATTACAATGTACATTCCATCTTCTTTATGTTATAAATCACTCTTTCATTGATAATGCTTATTGTATACTTTTAATTAATCACTTCTAACTTCCTACGCTTTGAATGTCATTGATTTGCATGTATTTCTTGAATTTTCTAAATTCACAAACACTAAATTCAAACATGTAACTTTTTGGCAAGTCTCTCAAATCACTGTAGTTCACATTTAGTGTTTGAATTGACATATAATGTTACTTACTTTCATAGGGTAATTGGCTTTTAGTGTATGCCTTCGTATTTAGTGTACAAGACACTAAATATCATCATTAGTATAGTGTACTCTATGTTGTTGCCACAATCCAAAGCAAAATGACATTAATTTTCTGATTTTCTAACTCATAATTTTTTTGAAAATCAATGAAATTGCCGTAGGTCCAAATGCCACAAAACGTATATTGAATCATATGCAAGATTCAACATTTGGTCAAATACTCATCAAATTTGACCCTCACCGAACCTACCATAGGATACTCACCCTAGCCTGCCCCGGACAATCATTGGGTTTGCACCACTTTGAATGTTGCTATAGGTATGCTCTAAAGAATGTCCCCCACCCTCCTCTAATGTATGAGGTCCATTGTCCAAATTGTGCTCTCTTTACAATACAAGACCTCGTAGAGTTTTTGGTGCTCTATTGTGTGCTTGTTATCATTATTACACCAAGTCTAACAAAGGATTTATCCTCAATATACAACCATGCGTAAAGAAGAGGCACCCAACTAATGAATGGCTGAGCCATTCTTTTCATATGTTACATCTATTCTTGATGATAGATGGTCAAATCTTGTATAACGAACTTGTCTTCTCATCTCTTGACTTTTACATTTAATGGCTTTTCAAGCTATGTGGGACAATTGATGAATATTTTTGATATCTTTAAATTTAATGCTAGTACACCCTGGGCTACTTAGCTAGGAACCGGTGGGAGCTTATGTGGGGAAAGGCCAGTTCTCACCTAAGTTAGGTGACCTAACTGGCGTTAGGATTTTGGAAAGAGTGGTGAGTAGTTTGAACATGTGCATTTGAACCTATGTAGAGTCCTTGTTGGCAAAGTAGTAAGTGCAATATTAGTTGGAAAGATGTAGAGTTTTAGGAGAAATTTTAGGTGGAACATCATATTTTTTATAGTGACACAATCCCATAGAAATGAAGATTTCAAAAAAAATTGCAATTGCAGGTTGTAGTAAAATTAAGAAATCTTATTGTAGTCAATTGGTAATTTTAGGGATAACTTGTAGTTTTACCAATTGAGAATGTAATATGCAGGCATATAGCTAGTAGTTATCAACTGAATTTGGGATTTAATATATTGATATGCTAAAAGGTATAAAGCCAATTGGTAGTTACAGTTTTCAGCCGAGTCTAGGTATTTAGATTCTTAGCATTCCAATTGGAGTTTAGTTGTCCTTTGCAAGAGGTAGGAGCTCCTTTCACCATCAGAAATAAAACAATTTTATTTTTGTAAAATAAAAATATATGTTTGCAATTGTGAATTTTTGTGTGAGTGTGTGCTTGTACTTGTGTTTGTCCAATTGTGTTTGATTGAATTAATTGGAGATGAATTATGAATTGTGGAAGAGTCATCATTTAGAGAGATTTTGTGTGGAAGATGATTGTAATAACTAGAATGAGGAAAGATTCATTGGAATTATTGATGTGAGAATCTATTTGTTAATAAATGTGTGTTCAATTAAAGTGGTATAGTTATTATTGTAAAATTGGAATTGGAAGAATTAATTAAGTAATTGGAATGTAAATAATTGTTGAGTGAAAATCGATTGGAAAGATTGTTGTGGAGATCTGTGTAATTTTGTGAGTGTATATGATCTATGGATTGAAGTTGATTGGATGTTGAAAGATTGTGAGAATTTATATATGAAATTGGTTGGATAACTTTGAGTGTAGCAATTGGAGTATACTTAATGTGAAATGAAGCGATAGAGAATTTATAATGCACAATTTGTGAGTAGAAATAAATTAAATTAAAATGCTAGATTGATTGAAAATATTTTGGAGTAATAAAGCATATACTGCTTGAATAGCCAATTGGAAAAGAATTATTGAGAGTATATGATGTGAAGACAAGAGACAATTGGAGTTAAAAAGAATTGTAGAAAAGCTAGAGAAAGATTAATTGGAGAAAAATTTATAAAAATCTCAAGTTAGGAATTGTGATAAGTATATTCAAAACTTAGCCTACTGTTGTGTTAGGAATATGTTATGGTCATTTAAATTATGCAATTGAGTTTATTTTGGTTAATAAAAGATTCCAATTTGAAATAAATTGCCTCCTAGAGTTTGAATTCATTTTCATAGGGATTTATTTTAATAGTTTAGAGAAATAAAATCCTACTTACATACTTAGGTGCACTATTTTCTAATCTCCGCTGCAAAGCCCCATTACAAAAGAGTGGTGTCTCAATTTTGGACAAAATTGATGGGTTGGCTTTCTCTATAGAAAGACTCCTCCAAGGACGTGTACAAGGAGGCAAGGCAGAAGATCCATGCAGGGAATAAATGGAGCTCTCACCTTGTAATCTTATATGCTCTCAATTGCAATTTGACTACATCTTGAGCTCAACTATTGTTTAGGTATATCTTTTGCACTTAATTTTCATTTGCGTGTTTAGTCTTTCCAAAACATTCCTTTCAGAAAGTCAATGATTGAGGAGGCAATGTTGTAGTGAAATTCTTTGGCATTCACAATGTTGTAGTGTTCATCTCCTACCTTTGATTAATCAATACTAAGCCCTACTTCTTAGACTTTGGCACATTTGAATGGGCATCAAAATTCACTAGTGCATTAAAATACGCCATATTCATAGTACAATTATACTTGCAGTAAAATTGGAGTGCCTTAAGAATTTTTTGACAACAAATTGAGATCCATACTAGTCAAGGTACTTTCAGAGTTTTTTGAATTGTATTGTCATACTAATATATGCTATATTAACCATGAAATCAAGTTTCCAACAAAAAAATGAACTACTTGAAGAAGCTTAGTTTAAAGAAGACATTCAAATCAATACCAGCCAAGGCCACTGTTGGAGTTTTTCCTGCTTCCATATCACAAGTTTAGTGGGGTACAGTAGATGAATGAAGCACAATGAATTCAGAGAAGAACTTGAAATCTTCCACTGCAAGAAGAAATAAACAACTTCGAACCTCTAAACCTTGAACCATAGGCAATCCGATAGGACAATATTTAAGTTACTAACATGCAATTGTGAAACTTTCTTGTGCACCCTAAGTCACTCTCACGAGATTTCGAGCAGTATGTGAAACACTCGAAGTTGACGCAATGCATTCCATGCAATTGGAACAAAAACGAGTTCATACCAAACATGACGAAGATCAAATGCAGTACTCCTTATACTCTTAGTTTTTTGTTCAGTTATACAATTTGAAACATTGAAATTAAGACAGTAATTTACTAATTTTACTTGGTTGATTTTCTACTAGCCGTTGGATCTCCCTGTTCATTGGAAAAAATCCACAATGGGTCATTCTTTGCATTAGAAGAGATTTGAGGCCTCAAGAGGGTTGTTTCAGGTTTGTTCCCAAGGCTAAGAATATGTTATAATATAAAAATATAAAAATAATTTTAAAAATATATTAAAAAATTATAATTAGATGATCCCATAGTGGACACTCATTAGATGGTTTTCTTATAAGGAGTTCCAATTTTGGGCTAGTTTCTTTAGCAACCTTTCTTCACTGTGGTAAGTTTCACTGGAGGCTTTCTATCACATTGATGAATCAAGCATCCCTTTATAGTTCAATATGTCTCGGATGGGTCTAAAATCTAATTTGATCTTACAGGTGCTCTTTGAAATCTATATCATATTAGTTGAATGTCTAGATTTAACCTTGTAAGAATGGGTTGGTCACCATGGAAATCATTTTTGGAGGGTACAAAGTGAATCATCTACTTAAAAAAAATAGAAAGCATTCATTTGAGGTCAAACTATTGTGCAAGACTTGTCCTTTTTTGTACAAAAATCTAAGGATGAATGTATACACTTTTGTCTTATATAGAAGGATTCTTTGTCATCCATCTAATCACTTTGATTCACAACATTCTTATAGGATTAACCTCTAAATGTTCAAAGCACCAAAATCTGGTGTTTGCAAAACTTTGAAGTTAAATAAAACCTAACCAAGTTGCTATTTTTAGTAGTTTATATTTTTGAAAAGTTCTTCTTGAAGTCTAATTTTAGTATCAAAAATCCGATCTTGAAAATAAATGATAGTGATTTTTCTATTCAAGATTTTGTGCAAGGGTACCCATTGCAATCTTGACTTCCCGTAGTGTTGAGAGCTCTTGGAAATGAGCCTCAAATACATTAGATCTTGGAAAAAAAATCACATTCAAAATTCATTTAAAAAATATTATAAAGTAGATTTTAAGAAGCCATAAATTGATTGGGATTATACATGTTAGGCCCTTTAAACCTTGTATTTTTTTGGTCACCAACTTTTTAGATTTGACATGCAAAAAGAGAGTTGAAAGATTTTCATAGTTTTAACACCTTCATGGTCAAACATTGTAGTCTTTCACTCTATAAGTGATATTGTTGTGTTTTCTTTTCCTATGAGATCTCTAACATGTCTAGTTTGAATTTGAACGGTTACGAATACAATAAAATTGATCCAACTTATCAAAATGTTGGCATTTTGTTCAATTTAGAGCAAATTCCAAGAAGCTCAAAACAAGCCTTGGGCATTTAGGGGTTAAGAAATGATTGAGTGTTGAGATTTCAGTACTACTCTATTAGTTGTCAGTTGTAAGCTCTTTTTATGCCCTCACTTTTTATCTTGCCAAAGTCATTCTAGTAAAAAAAGACCCCCTATTTTGTGCTTGATTAATTTCTCTTCTATACCTTTCCTAGCTAATTTGGGGCCTCCGATTGCAAATATGAATTCAAAATTTGCAAATTTTATCATAAGGGGGTCAATTCACCCCGGCCCTTTTCATAACATTCTTGATGGCTTATAGACCATCTAGTCTAGGAATCTCGTTTGTAGACCATCTTCAAGAGGACTTTTGTTTGTGCATAAAGATTCTATTTTGGCTGCCTGCAAGTTCTCTATCCTGGCCATTTGATTGTTTCACAAAGCAGCCAGGGCTCTTATCACAAAAAAAAAATGCTTCATTACATTGTGCCAAATACCCTAAATTTAAAAATAAAGTCTTCCCAATGAAGCGAGCATGGTTCTTATTGCTAAAACAATGTGTCGTTGGATTGCTCCAAAATACCCTGAATTTGAAATACAGTTCCAAGTCTTTCACAACGGAAGCGTGGCTCCTATTCCAAAAATAATTCATTGGAGTGTTCTAAATGATCAGAATGTAAATGCACAATCTGAAGTCTCTTCACAATGCAATAATGGCTCTTATTGCGAAAAAAATTGTGTCATTCGACAGTTCCGAATGGTCTGAACTTTGAAGTTCAATTTCAAGAATTTAATGGATAATCAAGAGTAGCCCCCACTGCATGAATCCCAATTCTACATGCTTCAGAATTTGGACAGAGGTCTATGAAAGACCACAGCGTGTCTGATTGAAAATGGTGTCTGCGGCATAACGAGCAACCCAGTTGGAGCCAGCCTTGGTACAGCAGAAGGCGTGTAAATGTCCTTCTCTTTCGGTAGCAACATTCAGTTCCGGAACCTTCTTACTCATCTGCAGACCATTCACAAGGTAAGTACACAGAATTGTGATCCTTGCCCAAAGAGTAGATATTGATTACAAGGACAAACACAATCTGAGAAGCTGGAACTGGACTTAGGCTGCGACATCAAACAGGTCTGGGAGTCCGGGAGCATGACCGATAAAGCAATGTAAAGAGATTGAACATTTCAACATACAAGTTGCAGAGGGTTGCAAAAGGGACAAGAGTGGCAGGTTGAATTACTGTACTCACCTCATCAAGAAGTGACAAAGGTCCCCAGTGGTCATCGATACCAAATAGAAATGAGATCTTCTTTCGATTTTGCTTCAAGTAGTCCCAGTCTGGCTCTGAAGACAGCTACACAATAGAACAACCCATGTAAGAGACCCCGGTCAAAGCCATCAATAACTGAACCATCCCTGCTGAAACTAACCTCTTTACCTCCTTGAAGGCCTTATATTCTAAGTAAGAACACCAAAATGTGCGACCTTTTCTACAGCAAGTCACGCAATGTATTTGTGGATCTTACCGATGCAAACTCAGTCCTTCCCATGTACAAGAAATTGCTTACGATATTTTTCTGCACCATTGGTAAACGTTCATAATAGATGTTAATATGCAAGGCCACTAGTTCCATCTTGTACATGCTTCACAAGTCAAGAAGCACTTCTCTTTCAAGAATTCTTTTACCATTTCATTTCACAAACGAGTGCCAAGTAGCAGCCAGAATGCTCAAAACAAAGATGTTCATACTTTACCCCTAAAGGCCAAGAATTCATGGTTTTAAATAACCAATTTGGAAAATTCAAACAAGCCCAAATTCTATATCACCAAGATCAATAAAGAACCCCACAAGAGTCACTTAGTGCACATATTAAAAACCACATGAGATTTAAGATAGGATACTATGTATTTATTGTACCTAAATTTTTAAAAATCATTATATCTAATATAGAGTGTGTAGAATTACATTGTAGGGTATTATAATTAATATAGGGCTATGTTTAATATCATGTGTTAAATTTTACATAGAAACAATATAGGGGGAAAATAATGTGGGGGAAAATAATTTTGTAGGGTGGGTATTTAATGTCCTTAAAGAAGAAATGGACAAAAAATGACACATTATTTGCCCTAAATTATCCATAAACCTTGGATGAGGGGCTCCGATTGCCTCAAGAATTATTTGTAAAGTCCTTTGAAGTCACTTAAAATTTGAAGCATCTATCATGAATTTTGCTTTAATATACTCTTATTTTTTTTACTATAAATAGTAGAAAAGGTATAAAAGAACTTGGTGGTCTACCATTATTAGGTGTGTAAAAGCTTGGTGGTCTTCAAATTTGGATAAAATTTTTATAGGAACTAAAAAACTTTTCACTCAAGTTTGAAGACCACAAGCTCTTATATACCTAATACTTAATAATGATAGACCACCTAGCTCTTTCATACTTTACTACTATTCATACTTTTAAGTTAGGTTTATTTTTTTTAATTTTTAATTTTTAATTTTTTGTTTGTTTAATATGCTAAGATGTAAGAAACTATGAGGCATTTGGCAGTGTAATTAATACTTTTGTATAATGTATGTACAAATGGTAGATGTTGTTTAGTTTGTTTGTTATATTGTAATGTAATGTCATCTTTTCTTTGTTGAGTACTTGCACTCATTATATTCATTAAAATATATTGTAGATGATTAGTAGTAAGTTGCTTGACACAACTAGAGTGCATTGTTTACAGTCTATAAATATATTTATTTGGCAATAATGCATTCGTCCAAATATATTGTACTTCAATTTTTAGTAACTATTAAAAAAAAAGGTTTGAAAAAAAAGGAACAAAAGAATAAAGAAGAAAAGGATAAAAACTAATAATAGGAAAAAAAAATCACAAAACTCCTATTAGTTCTAATTTTTAAATCTAATATAGGGGCCAAAAAATTGAACTCAAAAGTTTATTATAAATAATATAGGGTGCTATAATAAATGACAATTTAGAATTATTTTTAACAATAGGGTACATTAAATTACAAAATATTAAATAAATAACCCCCCATAAAATATCCCCTAATCTCACGTATATACTAAACCTCTGAACTAGTGACTCCCCCAAGTAAAGAACATTGCATGTGTTGGTCAAAAAATGAATTAAATTGAAATAAAGATTCCTCAATTGACCCACTCAAAAGTGTCAAATTCAAATCTAGAACTGTATAGTAACCAATAATTTCTTCATAGCAAACAGTATTCATTCAGGATATGAAAAGCAATACCTGCAACATGTATCGGCATGTCACATCGACAGCAAGAGGATCCCATACACGGCCAAGAAGCACTTTCACTAAGCCCCTTGCGAATTTTTTGGGAAGCCGTCCCACAAGACCTGCAAATGTGCTAATAACTGCACACAAAGCTGGGGACCTGCTCACACATCATAAACGAGTTGTCAATATGATGAAGGACATGGGCACAGCTAAGTAAATTCATGGGCTATCATGCAAAACAGCTCATGAGACGCAGCAGTTTCTTTTTTGTAATGCCTGTGGCACACCCTTGAGATGTACTCCTCATGTGCTCCTGTAACAAACTCTTGATGCAAACTCTAGATAGGTTGATAACTCTTTGGTATTACTTGTCTACTACTTGTGTGCACACAATATTGCATTCTAAACAAATACAATGTGTACTCACGCAGCCACTTTTCCCAGAACGCTCTGGAGCTTTGAATGCTTATTTAACGTCAAAAAAGGATAAAGTCCAACAACGTGATGTACCTGCACAGCACATCGTCTTTAAAAACCGTTTCGTTTGTTTCAGAGGACTGGATACCTTTACTTATGCTCTTTGAACTATAGAATATTTGCAAAGGAGAGTTTGAATTTGCAACGTACAAATGTTAAAAACTAACACAAGAATCAACAATCATTTGGATGGACGAAAGAAACAAGATCATGTGTATATGAGACCTGTATGCACAACGATTGAAAGGAAGTCAAAGGAATGAGAAGATCAACGTTCGGGGAGTTTTTAAGTTTTACTGGCAATTATCCATCATTTCTCATGTACCTACTCCGGTTATTGTCTCTATTTTTCTATAATTAAAAAAATTCTTGAAATCTTAATTATTTATATCCTGTAGTTTAAATTCAACCAGTTTCTTTTCATTTCATCGATCCTTAATACACTAACCGCCGATTTTTGGAGAGGATACTCAAGAGTGCCACGAACTTGGCTTTGACCATCTCAGAACATTCTTCACTGTAATGACCAAGGTAGCCTTTTCATCATTAATATCGACATGTTTGAACGAAACAACAGGAGATTGCCTGCTCGGAACGTTCCCTGAAGAGCAAAACCACAACCCACCTGAGAAGGGAATTTCTTGAAGATCTCCAGCGCAATATGAGCTCCGATTGAATGACCCACCTGTGCAACGGCATAAGTATCTAGGTAAGGCTGATTGTAGAAAACATTAACCTAATTTTACAGCTTTCAACTCGGATAGATATCTTTCAAGAATCACGCTGGTTCATGCAAAAGAAAGAGAGCATAAAACAATGTTTTTAGTAAAATTAGACTGTTTCAGGCACTTTCAGACATCAGAAAGAGAGCCTTCCTTTTGATTCATGGGGAGGTCTCCCTATGATCACAATGATATAAGAGAAGACAGTCATAAGAAAACCACAGTGTTTGTGCCTTCAGAGTGGCAACACATAGAAGGATAGGAGGTCTGTGAAAGAATATACCAGCAGAAGTGGGAGATCCGGTGTTTCTAGAAGAAGTCTTTCCCTCACAAATTGAACCTGTTCAATCCCAGGCCTCTTAATAACCCACAGGATTCTTGTGATCTTGTAATGAACTACCAACCTGACGGAAGACGACAACACTGAATATTGGTATAAAATATAATTATTAATAGAAATTTCTTGCTTCCTAAATCCCATGTACCAACAAATACCCGTTATTATAAGAGTTGATGAACCACCATCCATGCATTCTAAATCCTGGGCACATTCAACTTGCCAGACCTCGACATTGCCAATAGAGTAACTGAACATAACATTACCACTAACAGACTTAAGAGCCAGAGGTGAGAACCACCTTATGGTTTATTTGATCCTGCAAAGAGAATGATTTCCCAGGCTCCCAATACTGTGACAAAAAACAATCCAAAAATATCACTTCCGCTTCGTCCCATCCCCTTTCAAAATTTAGAACAGTCTGATATGTAGGGCAGTCCTTAGATGACAGAAAACATGAAGCTCAAGTAATGAGTCCAAAGAGGGGTTGGCATGTTTACTCAAAATAAAATCTAGTTCCCTACTGAAGCTGATTGAAAGCAAGATATACAAGAGAGGAGGGTAAAAAAGGACCTTCGTCACATGTGCAATGTGGCTGATCGCTGCAACAAATTTCCCACAGTGAGACCCTTATTGCACCAGTAAACAATAATGGTACCTCCAGTTGACACAACACAAACATTTGAATGTGGAAAATAGAAATAAAACTAACCGCTTTCATAGTAATTTATGATGCATCACCAATTGTGAAAATGGCGCAATGAACATGGCACTGCCTAGAAATATTGTTGACATCCTAACCAATGTAATAATCGAGCATTATCAAGTGTCGAATAAAAAGAAGTAACACTGTTTGGCAGCAAAAGAATAGACGACACTCAATGCACAGAAGGTGTACCTGTAACTGAGGCTTGGCTATCGAGGTTCTCGAAAAGAGCCTCCAGAAACTCTTTGTAGTAAGTTACGACTCCTTTGAAAGATGACCAGACGGCCACGTCAGAGACTGACCAAACGAAAAGACTAGTCCAAAAGCCTGTCTAAGGCAGAGGATACTAAAATAATTGCGAACCTGATCCTGTTCCCTACATTGACCCCTGCTACCAACTCATCTCTTCCAATAGACTGGGTTGGACTTCTTAGCAAGTGGTGTGAGCATGACTTAGCTAAACGTCTATGCCACTGATCTTTGAATGCAGATAGCCTTATCGACAATCACAATGGTGTACAACCTCCCACTTAGAAATTGCATAAGAAATTCATGCATAGAGATCAAATTTCAGCTCAACAGATTTGGCTTTCGAACTGAAAGTGATCTCCTCACAACTCTATACTGATCTCCCAAAACACACACTCATAGAGTAGGTCATATGTGATGTAGGTAGGACACCTAGTACATTTGTCATCATGCAAAATCAAAATTCTCCGGGGGGTTGAGCAAGAGTGAACACACAGAACTAAGAGGCTTGGGGCCAAATGACTAAGGAATTTCTTCGAATACCGTTTCAAGAGTGAGGAAATGTTAATATGACATGAGCCATGAGTACTGTGTAACAAACCTGGATTCCCAGGAATGAAAAAAACATGGAAAGTCGGCCTTTCTGCACGCAATTCCAGAAACTCTGTTGCATGTCTGCCGAACGAATATTCAATTAACCCCTAAATATTCATGGTTTGAAAGTGAACAATTCGATTGATCATATTGCGAAAATATAACTCAATGTTACCAAATTTTAAATCACCATAATCAGTGAAGAACATTGCTAGGTATTGGTGAAAACATAATTAAATGTAAACAAAAGACAATCCCATATGACCGACTCAAAACTGCTGTAAAAACAAGAGGCTCAATTGGAGCCCCTGGATTCTTCAGGTCATCAAAAGACAACAGTAGAAATAAGATAGAATCAAAGAAGTCATTCCAGTTTTATTAATTGTGTTTATGAAAGTCATATAATGCACTAATTCTGTTTTTCTCCCCTGATTAAACAAATTAAGAATAAAAAGTCTACTTTGGATTCTAATAATTGATTATAGTTCATTACATGTTCCAAACTATATCTGTCGTTCAAAAATGTAGGACATGAGCAGTAGTACTACGTACCCGCCAATTCTATCCACACAGAAGGATGCACGATGGGAGGATACTACAGGCAGCCCCATCGTTGGAACGCTCGCAATGGCCTCTTCCTTAAACCCTCTCCGCGCGAACTGCAATTAATAAAAAACCACGTCATTTCCAATGTACCATGCTTTACACACGCAGCAATTGGCTTCATTCACACAAGTTAGTCTCACCGTCAGTAGAGACGATTCATTTCCGGCAATAACACTGGCTGCATTCGAAATGTGGCCTCGGAAAGAGAAGGAAGAAAGGATACAAAAAATATATAGTTATATATATTGTGACATACACCATGGTGAGTTTATCACTATTAAATTAAAGGAATAAAATGAAAATGTTTGAAAATACACCTAACCAATGACAAAATTCCAAAAAATCACACACGGAATCTCATGCCTACCACACCAATGCACTCACCAACAATCGAATTGAATCTAATTTCCTTGGTTTTCCCATAATGCTTTTGCTATTTTATTCAAAGAGACAAAAAAAAATCATCTTTAAAAATAGACCGAAAAAACAAATACTGAAATCCACTACAAGCTATGCTAATAAACAAAACGCTGTCGTGATTACCGTAACATCCATTCCAAGTTTAGAAGGAGACAGAATCAAACCGCTCATCTCGCGGGCGTTATTTTCATGAATTGCTGTACAAAACATTTCCAAAGTATTCACAGTCCGACATAAGGCAATAGAATCAACCAGTCATTCAGATTCGAGTTGTTGAAAAAGACAAGGATTGATTGAATTTTACGCTCCAGTGTGAACGAAAGTGTCTACTCAAAACTGCAAAGAACCTCAAGAACAGCGTGATCACAAAACTGATCATTATACAAATAATTCCAGAGCATTACCAGTTGAAATAGTTGAAATCAATCAGGCATTCAGATTCGAGTTTCTCAAGAAGGAAAATCAGTAATTCAACTTCTGCACCTTCACGAAAGCAAAGAACCTCAAAACAAGCCTGCTCACAAAATTGGCGGTTAAACAAAACAATTCCAAAAGTATTCACAAGTTCAACAGATGGAATTAAGCAGCCATTCCGATTCGAGTTAATCAAGAATGAAAATTAGCGATTCAATTTTCACTCTATTGGCTGCTCAAGGATGAAAAGGACCAAAATAAACATCGTGATCACCAAATTGGTCTCAAAACAAGGGGCAACGAAGCCACAAACATGGTGAGACGGAAGGCAAACCACACCACAGAGTGATGAAGCTCGCCACACAGGAAATGCCTTGACGCCCCAAATTCGAGTAGCGTCCACGAACATGATTCCCGGGCGATCGTCACCGATCCCTCTCCGGTCTCCTCCACAAATCCGTCTGCGTGCCTGGCTGGAGACAGAAGAACAAACGAAGGCAGAGTTTTTCTGGCTTTTCAGGCTTAGTTCCGAACCTACAGGTTAGGTACCAAGCCTCAATTGCTGCATGCGGAATATCCGTTTGAGATCCGGGACAAATAAGCCCTACTTACACTAAATAGTGAAATTAGGTTGCCCCACACTAAATTCTCCACATTCTACACTATACAAATATGTAAAAAGATGCAGTAACTTAGGCACCATGTCTGTTCCATCCGTTGGTGCACTAGTTCATGGCTCGGGTATAGAGATTGGCAGATGTTGCCATCTGCACATGCAATGAGTCATAAGGTAACTTGCCAGAGTAAGGCAACCTAATTGAAGAGGCAACCCAATTTCACTATTTAGTGTAGGATATATTTCAATGTCATGCGGGTATGTGATTTGAGGCAAACCATTTCTGACCACTTAAGCAGATACAAGTATCTGTGGGGCGGGTTTCTTCAGTGGGGACCCTGTGCAAAAATAGAGTTCAGAAGATTTCCATAATTTTTCAGATTTTTATTTCTCAAAGTATAATTACCATGAATTTTTTAGTTGCAGATTCTATTCAACACATACTAGTCATGTAGACCTTCCTATTTCAAATCAAGAGCTAGTTGCAAAATCCATCCAAGGTTGGTTGCAATATTGAGAGTCTTGTAGTGAATCATATTGCACCACAATTGTATTGGGAACTATGCTATAATTTATCACTCTTCATCTCTTTCTACACGAAAAAAAATAGCCTATATTGTTAAGATAGGGGGTGATCAAGAATGGGGCCCCTTCCTTATCCCCCAATTAAGGGTATTAGATTTTTCTTAAAAAATTTGAAGCCCTTGTGCTTGTTGCTAAATATTGCATTTTTTTCATATAAGGCAATGCACGAGGAAGAGGGGATTTTGGGAAAAAAAGCGTCAACGAGGAAGGTGGAGCTTGAAGAAGAGTTACGAAAATGGTATGAACAGAGATTGTGATATTAAAGAAGGTGATATTAGAGAAGATGATATTAAAGAAGTCCATCGGCAGCAAGCCTGAAGACTCGGTACCGAACCTAGATTTAGGGTCCAACCACACAAAGCTGAAGCTCTCCGCCACGGAACTCAAACTTTGTTCACAATTCTTGCAGCGCCAATGTCGTCGATGACGACTTGCGCATGTGATTAGAATCAGAACCGAAGAAAGGACCGACTTGTGCGTCATCTTTAGACCTCATTTTTTATTGAAATTGCGCGGAATTCGCACGCAGACTTTGGTGTTTTCCATGTGCGGTGAATTGCGTATCCGAAAGGGAAGCGGAGGTCGCAATGCCTCGTGTGCGAGTGGTGTCTCGCAACTTTATGGAAATGGTGGCTGCATTGCCAGCGGCCAAGCTGGATTTGCTTTACGACCGTCATTGGACCTGCCAAGCAGTTTTACGGTAACTGTGTTCATATCATCACCTGCTTGCTTTCTTCCCAATCATCGGTTGCTTGCTTGCTTCCCGATCGGATCCAGGGTTACCGCAAAGTGGAGTAGAATCGTCCTAATCCGTTCTCTAGTTCAGTAATAATTTGAACGTTTTAAATCATTACATTTTTAGGTGAATCTTGAGAACAGAGTTGAAAACACATTTGAAAGAAACTAAACGCAGCTAATGCAATTAGATACGGAATAAAACGGATGAATTCCTTCTTGGTAGTCCTGGTCGGATCCGCCTCAATTCGGGGAGCGATAAGAACCTATGAGAATTTGAGCAGAACTTAAAATTTTCATTGTGGTTCTGGAATGGCTGAGCTGTTTCCACAGAGCCCGAAGTACTTGTAAGTGTACTGCGTAGTGCCCTAATTACGCCTGTGTGGGAGGTGTTCGTCCTCTTCAATTTAGAGGCCAGCGATTTAGGGTTCTTCAGTGGTGTTTGATCGCATTGGTGTGAGTCTGCCTGTGGGTTTCGTAGTTATTGGGATTTTGTTTTCAATTGGTCTCGTCAGGCTAGAATGAAATGAAATTAGTCACTGTCTGCGTTGGTGGTTTAGGGTTTGCAGTTTCGGGATTGGACCGTAAATGGTGTTTCTGACAAGGTGGAACGTTGTTGTGTTGTGTGGTTAGGTCACTGCCTCCTTTGGCGAAGCTTTACGTGATGCGTCTCTTGTATATTGAAGATGCTGTTTCCGTCAAATCGTTGCAAGAGTGGGCTCAACCGGATGCTCTCAGCAAGCATCAAATAGCGATTGACCGGCTGGAGCAGTTGCGGGTTATCTTGGCTGAGAGGTTAGATTGTCAATACTCTTCGCTCACCGATGAGGGTTTTTTGTGCTCTTAGCTCTGAATTGTAAGCGGGAGGAGTTCTTGAAGTTGCAATTTAGATTGACTCCAGGCTTTCGACTTGGAATACTCTGTCTCTGCTTGTAATGCACATACCACCAACAAGGTCAATTACTGAGGACTACTCTGGAATTTACATCGTGGTTTATAATTTGGTGTAAGTTCTTTGTCTTAATAAATCTTAAAAATATATCAAGAACTATATCATGCGTTAACTCATTTTGTTTAAGGAAGTTAAGAACTGTGCATCAAATTCAGATTTACATGTTCATGAGAAAAATCTTATTAGAACTAGTTTGGCTCACAGTATTTACACTTTTTGTTGTAGGTAGGGGCAAGTACCATTTTGTGACATTGACAGGCAATGATTCAGTTTCATGTATTTGCTTTAACAGTGGGATTTTTGTTTACGACAGAAAGAAAGAAGTGTGCTATAGGTTGAATCCCAAATTGCAGAAACAACTCCGGCAAGCATTAAATACTGGGTGAGTTTAATTTGTAGTCTCATTCTTTCATTTATTGCTTCAGTGCTTATCAGTTTTCTTGGAAATTGAAGTCCACTTATCGGTGAGATTCCATGGAGCTAGTGCAATCCAACTTCAGCATGCCTTGTTGAAAATCTTCCAGGGGTGGACCTCCAAGAGACGTCGTGTCTGGAAGCATCGCTGCTAGAGTACCAAGCCCTGCAGATCTCGATAATTATGCTATGAAACAGTGGGAGGTTTGTTTTCTATTTCATCGTTTCATCATTTCATTTCATCTTTTTTGATTATGATGTTTAATATTGTTATGGTTGATTTTGAATATGGTTCCTAACACTGAAACATTGCAAATATCTAATTGGCTAGTCAGTGTCAGTAAATATTGAAATTATACCCAAGCAATATTGAAATATATCGTTTTTATACCCAAGTTCCTGGAACCTGACGTCAAATTCTATTGCTTTTGCAGTCGGTGCTTCTGCAACTTGTAGGTTGTGCGACGGATGGTCCGACGGGCCCTCGGAATCCTTTCATCATTAAAGTCTTCCAACGAGCAGGGCTTTTAACCCCGTCTAATAAGTAAGTGCGATTGTTTTACTTTCAAATTGTAGTAGTTCTATACCTTTCTCTACATGTAGATGTTTGAAGAATTCCGTTAGCTGATCTATTTTTCTAAGCAACTATCAATTCAAACGGTCGGTATAAGAAGTCACATTTTCGTTACATTGTGTCGTATATAGTATCTCGCCTTATCTATATCCTGGACTTGTAAGTTAGTGTCGTCCTGTGAAGGCTACTGGGAAGTGCCGGCGACAGCTTGCCATTGTAGATAGTTTTCCTGTCTTTGACGCGGGCCAAGCTAGGAATTCACTTACGTACGTGGTCAAAGTCCTTGTTGACCTGGTTGAGATTGTCTTATCACGAGCTCTTAGCTGCTTTCTGTAGGAGTTGTAGGCTTTCCTAAACCAAGCACTAGACCAATTCTATGTAATGGCTGCTTAAAGATACGATAATGAATAAGAGAAGCCCTGGTTAAGTGTCTCAGAATCAATGCTTTAAGCACTAGAAAGACCTATAAACTAATGTTGCGAAAGAGCAACTTGTAGTTGTAGTGCAGTCCCTTATATGCTTAAGGTGCACACGTTACTTTCATAGAAAATTTTCGAGTGTTAAGCTCAGGGAACTCACCTCCGCAGATGCTTATGCTGCTGTCTTTTTACGGCGTCACAAAATCAGGCCTAGAGTTTGAAATTGCAGAATGCTTATGACCGACCAATGAACTGGTTGATACATGGGTCCAATCTATTGAATACTGCTCTTCAGAGAAAACGAGTCGCCTTCAATTACCGACCTGGGCTTCCAATTCCTGGTGAGAAGGTTACGCATATATCTTAAATTTTCTGCCACGTTTACGTGAGAATCAATATATCGGAAGGAAAACTGAATTTAATATATGTGATAATGTAAATTACCTATTCACTATTTTTGGGTTCATTGGTTATGGCTTGGCAGCTGATGGATACAAATTCGCAGCTGTGGCAACTTGTCCGAGAGTACGTTACCACAGCCGAGGTACTCTTCGTGCGCAGGATTTTTAGTTTCGTTAATTTTTTTAACCTTTTCATTAGTTTGCCCACATATTTGTCTTGAAATCGTTTATTACGATCGTGTAATCACTTCAAATGAATCTGATTTCTTTTGCTGACAGGACCGTGGGACAGATAGCGGCGAGCTTATAGGTTTTCTACTCGAGCTTGGCTTTCATGTTGTGGGAGAAGTAAGAGTTTATTTTACAACTTTTACACCTTGGATTTTCTTACATCATTAGTGCACGCACAATGCCTTACTTTAGATTTTATTGTCCATGTCTTTTGGTGTCCTGTTTTGGGATTTGTTTCAATAGACCCTTCAGTTACTTGATATTCATGCGATGAATATGCAAGTTGCTGACACCAGCACACTTCTAAAATCCGCAGGCATACGGTGTGGACTCTTTGTCATCCGCACTCCAGAAAGTGTTGGAGGAGCTTGCGGCCTTGGGGCTTGTCCAGTTACAGAAGGTTAGAAAATTTTGTGACTTTGTAGCAACGTTGAGGTTACATAGCTTATCAGAATAAAATCAAGGTCAAAGGTTGTTGTATGTGATGCAATGGGTTTGTTAGGGCCAGACATAGGGGTCTTCTGTTGTGCCTACCACTGACGACTGTGTTGTGCATTTTTTGTTCTTCGTTTGGCAGGGTATGAGGGAGAGCTGGTATATACCCACCAAGCTTGCTTCAAATCTCTCCGCAAGTCTTTCGGAATCATCAGATTGGCAGCCTTCGGAGGTATCGTATTTTCATGCAAAATTTGTTATTGCTGACTGAAGGTTCCAGCTTTTTTATGCTTGTCAGTGTATGTTTCATTGCGTTAACATGATCACTTCTTGATTACTAAAATTGATACCCAACATTCTCGTAAGATAAATGGACCTGCTACTGGCCGGACTCAAGATTGATGAGTTGAATTTGTTTTCCATTTTTGTCCTTGGTTTTCTTTTTCTTTAAAGTAACATTCAGAAACTGACAGCGCTGGTCAAGATGCCCTGTTTGAATTATGATCTAATCTTAGCTGTCCTCTTTTTGACTCACGGACTTGGACCAAAAATGCATTCAGGGATTTGTGGTGGTGGAGACAAATTTCAAAGTTTATGCTTACACTTCCTCAAAGCTACAGACTGAAATCCTACGCTGCTTCTCACGGTTTCTTCCTGTCACTCTGAATTCATTCAAATAGTTTCAGAATCAAATATCTTTCATTTTCTTTACTCACCACTTCATCATTTCATAACTGAGAAGTTATGTATTCACAGGCAATTCTCAGAACAGAAGGCCTTGTGAAGTAGTATCGTAGGCTCTTTCGTTTTTTTTTGTATGAAAATTATTGGTCCTAATTTACGGTGGCCTGCATTGAAGGTTGGAGTACCAGTTACCAAATCTGGTTGTAGCAGCACTCACCAAAGAGAGTGTCAACACTGCTCTGGCAAGTGGAATATCAGCAGAACAGGTATTTTGAGATTTCTAAGTATCGATGCAAATAATGAGAGGCTTTGCAAAGATTTTTATAATCGTTGTGTAGCCGTGTTCTAGCTTTTGGTTTGGTATTTTGGTCGCTCTGCTGTATGATGCCGTCGTTTTCTTTTCCAGATTATCTCATTTCTTCGAAAGCATGCACACCCTCATGTTGCGCAAAGGATTCCTGTTGTCCCAGAAACTGTTTCTGATCAGGTAGCCTTTGGTTTTCTCCTCGTCTTCCACCTCTCTATAACACCTCCTATCAAACTAAGCATTTGACCATAAAGCAGTATCTTGATGATTTATATGTTGATATGATATTGTGTAGATTTTGTACTGGTATTCCAACCTTTAAAGTATCCGACCACGTACAGTCGCTTTTCTTGTAGCAGAAGTGTTGCTTCTGCAACTCTTTTAATATGAAACCTTGTGTGGTCAATGACAGCTACGCTTATGGGAAAGTGATCGGAATAGGGTTGAGATGGAGCCTGCTTATTTTTATGATGGCTTTCCTTCAGTGGTATGTAAATCTCAACGAATCATCTTCCATTAGAAGTTTCTGTAACCGGTTTAGGACTCGGATCCTTGCGCAATATTTCTGCACGCTTTTGCTCTTGGTCTGGGCTCTGATATATTTGGAGATCTATCAAGGCAAACCACATCATAAAACAAATGGTGTTCATGTGAGTTCATGTTAGTGTCGTTGGCTCGGACTTAATATTCCAGTTAAAACATCAGTCAACACTAATTAAATATTTTCTTAATATGTATCTATTAGCTTAAAACTAAGTTTCTATCAAATACAAGCATTTGAGCATGGTTTGAATAAGGATTTGAGCGTGGTTCATATAATTAATCTGTTTGATTTTTGCTGGATCTTGCTGGGAGTCAAAACGGGATTCCGGATCCTGTATGCTTTTTTTGGACACCTTATGATTTGACTATGAATTTTCAAAGTGCTGCAAATAGGTGTATCCAAATCAACCCTTGGCACTTATGAATAGAAGCTGTACATTTGAGGCAAGAGGGGTCGGTTTTAGAAACGGGTTGCAATTAGGTTCAGTTCCCTAATTTCTTGAGGAACTGCAGGACAACTTAATCAACTGCATAGAACTCTATGGCTGTAATATTGGTCCACATCTAATATGCTCTGAATGACTTTTCGACAGGGTATCTACGAGGCTGTCGTAACTCATGCGCGAGACCTTGGTGGACTGCTTTTTGAAGACGTTTCTAATCGGAGGCTTGTTGTACGAGCAGATTTGCATGAAGATATGCGGCAATTTATTCGTAAACAAAACAGTGGAGCAGCAGCACAGCGAAAATGATTCTCGCATATTATGCGTGTCACGAGCATTTCTGCAATTGAGTTGTAAAATTGCATGAGCTACATGGATTTGTGTAAGAGATTGCATTATTGATAACTAGCGAAATCTGAAGACTTGACAGTTTATCATTTGTTTGATACCCCACTTGGTGGGTGTCATGCTATCGTAGTGGATACTGGAACTGTTGACCTTTGAAGGATGTGGCCCAGTCACGAAAATGGTTGGAATATTTGGACTAGTAGGTGCATTCTTTGTTTCTATAGTGAACAATGAAGTCATCTATGGGACACTTTTTGTCCTTAGTGTCCTTCCAAGGTTAAGGATTTGACCTTGTTTTGTATACCAATGCTTATTACAGCAACAATTCATCTACATAATTTTGCTAGTTATCAATAATTGATGTTCATTGTGCAATATTAACCCTTGAAGGACAAATTGGTGGCCATGGAAATCATTTATTTTGGTACTATGTGAATTATTGGTTTAAGTAAATCTAAAAGCATTGATTAGAAGTCAAATTATTGTAGAAGACCTCCTTTTTTAGTATAAAATTTTGAGGATGAATAATTGTACTTTTGTCTTACATGGAGAGGTTTTTTGTCATTCATTGGTTGAAAAATGACTACAACATCATTTAAAGGTTAATACAATATAGATATCAACAATGTTTTTCATGTAGAGCTTAGTGTTGTGTTGCAATTTGTATGTCAAGTGGAGTTCAACCTCATAAAAATTTTAAATGCTATTTTTAATTGTTCATTAGAAATCTTAGTTACATTTCATCTATATGCATATAATAATATGAACCTCATTGATATGCATACTTATTACATCTTAAAAAAATATATCTTTTGAAATAGGTACAAATTGCAATGAAAAATTATATGGCATAACTAACACACAAAGCCAATTTTTAACCCTTTTGTCCATTAATGTAATTTTGGTTAGGTTCTAACAAAGTTGGTTTTGAATGGATTGTTTGAAATTTTATACAAGATGTGAACATGTACTCTGGAATAGTACAAAGAAATTCCAATGAGGTGTCCATATTAAATGCTATATTGTCAAAAAAAATTAGTTGGTATATATGCAATTAGTGCTAAATTGTGATTTGCTTCTAAAATTTGGCTTATATGTAACTAATATGATGTTGTATGTAAATGTAAAAAAAACTATTTCTATTACAAAAATCTTAATTGAAAGTAGTTAAACTATGCTATTAACCTTATTAGGTAGAGTTATTAAGAAACACTTATTTTTACTTCAAATGTTATAGTCTTGCAATTTACACAATCAAATTTTTGAAAAAAGTTAAGCGAATTCTATAATTACTTTTGGTTCAATGTGTTTGATTGTTTGTATTTTAATAAAATAATTCTTAGTGCATAAGAAATCATCTAAAATTTGCTAGAATATTGATAGTTCTCTTTACCTCCTAACATTAGAAAGTAATTTAGAATAAGGTAGTCCCTTATTTTGTTTGTCAAATTTTGTATGCTTGTAACTAAACGATGAAGTATATTAATTACTAACTTAATAATGGAAACAACAAAAAATATTTTTTTAAATAGAAACCAAAATGTTTGGAAAATATTTTTCCTCAAAAAATGTATTTGGTATGGAAAAAAACAATTTTCTATTTCATTTGTAACATTTGTATAAATTTATTTTTTGAAAGAAAGTTAAATTTTTTGTAGGAGATATTGACTAAGTATAATATTCAATGGTAGAAGTCTTCAGTTTTAAGTACACCCTCTGTCCCCAAATGATCTTCCTATTTGACAAAATATTTTGGATTAAGGTCAAAAATCAATATTTTTTAACTTTGCTTTGAAGTATAAATAAATTATAACGCTCTCCTATCATCCCCAAAATTTTAGCTTGGGATTCATTTTCAATTTGAAATTGAAGAGCTTTGAAATGTAGGTTTGGAGGGCCTTGAGGGAGGAGCACCATTGGCCAGTGGATCCTATTGTTCCCGCGCTATCTACTATAACCATCTTGCTTCCTACGGTGTGCTCCAACTCCCCCTAATTTGTGGATGAGGTGATTGGGATGGAGTTTACCTAAAGAGTTGGATTTTTGACAATTGACCATAGAAATTGGGAGTGAAATAATGGAGTGGGTCTAGATAGTGACAACCCAATTGAATAAAATATGAAAAGATTTCATTTGAATCCAAAAAATAATATTAAAAATAAAAAATCGTCTTGGATTGAGGCAAGCCAAATGGAGCCCATGCCTTATTAAGTCATGATGGTTGCATTGAAACTGTATAGTGTGATCTCCTATTGCCTAAATATATCAAAACAAACAAACATGCAAGCTCATCATTATAGGGAGAATTTTCGTTAACCATTGTGCACAAGCAAAGTTTTCATTTCCCAGGTTCTTCCTCCACGTCACAAGAGGAAGATCATTTTGGGACGAAATAATAAGGCCTACAGGAAGATCATTTTGAGATCGAGGGAGTATCTTACTTCAAGAAGGCTTGACAACTAAATTTATTTGGCAAGGCTCAAGAAAAACTTTTCAATTTACTTCAAATGTTATAATCTTACAATCCACGTAGTCAAATGGACTAATAGTTTTTAAAATATTGCTATAATGTTCTTCAATTTTTTTTATGGTTTAAGTTCAAAAAAATTCTTTTACTTTCAATTTTGGTCTATACATCCAACATGGCAATGTTTGACAATTTCTTTGAAAATCACCCCAAGGATTAAGTTTGAAAAATCTAAAAAGTAAACATGGTGTATAAAAAGATTTTTTTTTTTTTTTCATTATTTTTAAGAAAATGTAATTGAGTTAAAATATATTGTCCTTCCAAGGCACTAAAAGTGTATTGCCTAAATAATAACTTCATTCAAATGCTAAGTCACTTAGATACTTCCTAGTTTGAAAGTTTTAAAAGATAGCATATAGACTATGTAGTTGGATAGATTTTCCATAAATTATTTATCAATGGAAATATAGTATCTTTCTTAGGAATAATCCATATTGATAGTTTTATCCAAATGGTTTGGGGGTTTATCCAAACATAAGGTTTTATCTAGATATATTTTGATTTTATTCAAATGTACTTAATGCTTATTTATATTTATTTTTCCAATTTTTTAAAATATTGACAAACAAGTTAACATCACCAATCAAAAATTTAAAGCTTTTTATTTATTTATTTAAAAAAATTAATGAAAAATATATTTTCTAAAATTTAAATTTTAAAAAAAATTGAATAAAAAACACACAATAAAAATGTACCATTATTATAAATGCTTGTCTCATATGTTCCATTAATACATGATGTCAATCCATCTTTTCTATTTATCTATTGTATTGAATTTTTAGTGTCTAATAACTATATATTGATTTATCCTATTACTATTTGAGCCACTCATTTATAAAAATTACACAATTGTGATATCATTGTATCATAAAATTTCAGAAAATAAAATAAAATTATAGGGACTATTATTTTGTAGGTAACACTTATTATGAGCTTTTTCTAATAGAACAAATTAGTATTGACTATTTTGTTGTTCTTTTCTTTTCTTATGGAGAGCCTTTGTCCTTGCTTTGCCCTTATTTTGCCTCTTTACTTGAGAACAAATTGATTGAATGTGGATGTGCAATAAATTCACTAATTGTAACCTACTTCTAAAATATTTTACTACAGTTTCTTGCCTAAATTGTATATTCTATATTTATAAAAGTCCTACGTCAATTTTGGATACACCAATATTTACCGGTATTAAAAATCACAAATTATTTATATGGTGTCAAAAAGTTCATTCTAAAAGAATCTAAAATTTTTTTTTTGCTCCCAGCAAAAATTCAGACAATTTAACAACAAGAACCAATGTATAGGAAAAACTAGTAGCTAGTATAAGATGAGCCAATTCATTTTACCAAATTGCTAGTCCAAAATTAGAACTTCATGCCACTTGAAAAAAATACTAAATGTCTTGTCTATATTTCAAGAATAATTCTAATTAAAATAAAAATACAAAGAATTTAAAAAAAAATCTTATTAAAGTGATACCATAAAAAAATTTTGAAAAATATAAATGAAAAAAATTCATATTAACAAACTATGGATGTTATCTAATTTGGCTCAAATTTCTCTCCGCACATTGATAAAAAATTAGAAACTATGCCTTTGGACGGTTTTAGGTGCAGTTACCTTCGAGGCTTGCCGAAGCTCTTTTCACACTGGCTTGAATTGGTTTCCTGGAACTCTTTTCACACTGGCTTGAGTGAGTTTACCGAAACTCTTTTCACACTGGTCTACAACTCCCAGCCCCATCGTGTTAGGGTTTGGTTTCGCGGAGAGAGCCTTAAGCTCCACTGCTCAAGGAGTTGTTGCAACCAGATTCAAACACATTCACAGCATCGCGGCTTGAATTTGCTCTAGATTTCTTTATTCACCTTGCCCCTCCTTTTCGCACGCCCCTCCTTTCCGTCTACGGTTCAGCAATCAATTCCTGAAATGATGTTTTCTCGCGTGGCTCACCTTTCTGGTTAGATTTTTGGTCATTATTTTGGATTTTTGAAGAGAAGGAGCTAGACAAGCGCCTCTACTGACAAATTCGATTTGTAGGAAGCTAGTCCGGAGTGGCCATGGCGGAAGAGAGGCCGAAGGTGAAGTCACTCAAGTTGAAGAAGGAATCCGGGGGGTCTGAGCTTTTGAAGTCGGCACTGAAAAGACCTTCTTCCGAGGCGAAGGGTACTCCTGACAGGAAAGAGATAGGGAATTCGCTTTCAAAGGGGAAGGAAGTTCGGACCCCGGGTAGTACTACGAAGGAGCCAGTCAGGAGTAGCAGCTTTGGGAAAAACCTAGTGAAAGTCGCCAAGGAATTTGCGAAGAGCAATGAGGGGAAGGTGGCGAGCAAGGAGGGGAAGGTGTTGGTGAAGCCGGAGCATAGGGCGTCTGAGGTGAAGTCGCCAATCAAGGTGTCGAGCAAACCAACAACCAAGGTCAGTCACTGTTAATCTACAGGTTTTTTTCTTTGTACGGCATGTCTTTGTAATGAAACTCGCCGAAAATTGTTTGTGCTCAATCATCAGTTTCAGATTATGAGATTTTATTTGGTTGTGATCGAATAAATTAATTGCAGGTTGGGACGCCGGTGAAGGATTTGGTCAAGTCGCCAATCAAGAAGGACGGGAGAGTGTCGGTGAAAGATGAGGTGAAGTCGCCAATCAAGGTGCCGATCAAGAAGGAGGGGAGATTGTTGGTGAAGGATGAGGTGAAGTCGCCAATCAAGGTGTCGAGCAAGGAGGGGAAAGTGCTGACGAAAGAGAAAGGGAATGCCAATGGCAAGGAACAGGGAAAGAGCGTGAATGGGAAGGAACGGGGTGTTACCGTTGGCAAGGAGGTTGGGAAAACTAATGGAAAGAGTTCTAAGGTGAAAGATGAAGACAGGGATTTGTACAGGGAGAAGGAGAAAGGAAAGAGTCCTGCTGCCAAGAGTCCTCTTGCGAAAACACCAGTGAAGCCGGAGAGTGCATCGAAATCAATAACCAAGGTTAGCCACTGTTGTGTGTAAAATTTTCTTTGGACGGCACGTCGTTGGAAGGTGGCGTTGGATGCTATTTTGCTTCGGTTTTCTGGAAGGTGTCTAGTGCTGTGGAGAGTTCTCTTTGGGTAAGAGAGCCAATTTTGTTGAGATAAAACAGATTTTTATCATTATTTTATGAATTTCTTGTGCATCTCAATGTGGGAGGTTGTAGACCATCACTTAAGGGATAGTAACCAACCCTATTTCCGTTCAAAGATGAGTGACCATATACTTACATAACCAATTCGTGCCTACTTCGCTTGCTAATTGAAGGCTAATGACGCGCATGAATCGTCGAGTTGCTTTTGGTTACAGGGGTCAGTCTATAGGAGATGGAATCAGGTCCCTAATGTTTTCTTGTATTCTCTACCTTATTGAAGCTCTTCTAAGTTTCTGCCTGCTCACTTTTCAGTTTTAATGCATGAGGTCGTCTTTGACTTTGAGGTTAAATGTTTAAATGAATATTGCAGACTGGGGCATCGCCGACTGGGGGACAAGTCAGGAAGCAGATGATGAAGACTACAACCACTACCATGACAGCCACCAAGACACTGACGGAGCAGAAGAAGGAGAAAAAAGTGTTCGAGTTGCCAGGACAGAAGCATGATCCTCCGGAAGAGGTATATTGTTTACATCGTTTTACTCACCAGCCTGTTTTTTTTGGTTTTGGAGGTTCCAGTAGTTGTTTTTCGATTTCAAACGCAGGTACTTCTGTTGCTGCTGCTTTGCCTCGATATATCTTCTAGAAAGTATGGCAATCAGGATGAGCAGCTAGAATCTATCTTCTACCAGTTGATTTAGCAACAGTTATGGCTGGTCACTTTTGGGAAGTTAGTTTGGACTTTAGAGGATCCAGAGGTGGAAAGCCAGCATACATTTAGGGTTTCTTCGGAAGACCCCCGTAGATTATCCTCCGGGTGCCCTTTCAAGACCCTCATAAAACACAAACCCTTTATAGCAGAGTGGGTAGGGTTTGTGATCATGTTGGAACAGAGGTTAGGCTGCTTTGGGGGGGTCTAGTAATTTTTTCACGAGAAAGAGATCCGTATGGCTTGATCTCATTGAACTTTGGTTTTTGTAAAGACACTAGGGCCTCTATGCCTTGGATCAGCGTTTCTATTTTGGTGTTTCAGCCTACCACTATGACTACTCATATTCCTTTAGACTGGAGGGAGTGCCACACAGTGGTCTTCAGTGCAGGCTGCATCGCCCAAAATAAATTCGCTGGTTTGAGTAGGACTCTGTTGCCTTCGAGACCCCATCGAATGCCGGATATGCATGACGGGCTCTCTATGTTACCTTTCTGGGTTTCACGAATTGGTGTGGATATTGTACAAAAGTTGTGCAACTTACTACTGCTGTGGTTCATGATATTCAACATCGTGGATGTAGTTTTCATGCTGGTGTTGGTGTTGGTGTTGGTGCTGGTTTTTTGCAGAGAGATGCTTTGCGGATCTTTTACACTACTCTCCGGGAACAGATGCCTGAAAGCGAAATGGCAGAAATTTGGTGGGTTTTCATATTGTCCTCAATGTTGAATTTTGTAGCTACATATCCGATAGTTTTGTGTTTCTAATCCTTGTGAGGTTACTGGAGGACGAGCCAAATCTGTTGAGATCATGAAGTAGAGTTTTGTATGAAATTTGAAGGGTTTTTTTTTGCTAATAAGTCCAACCCAGTGTATGTTTAGATGCGGTGCGGTTGGTATTAAGTTCAGTATTGCAGTCGGGATCAGGTTCCTTCCCTTATTATATTTGTGAGTTTCTCTTTATCCATGTCACTTTTGGGAATGTAGGTTGATGGAATATGGATTACTTCCTGCGGATGAGGCACAAAAAGCGTTTCAGCGCAAGCAGAAACGGACGCAATCTTCCAAGCAGGGAGGCCCTTCGAGCAAGGTTTCCACTCCTGTACGACTATCCAACGGATCCCCAGGATTAAAGAAGTCTACTCCCGTCTCCAACGGCAAGGGAAATCAAGTTGTTGGAAGTGCCCATGACAAGGCCAAGAAAAAGAGACCCAGTAACTCGGACAGTGACAGTGATGACTTCCTTCAAAACGTCATGACCAAGAATAAGAAAAAGTTGAAGACCTAAATTTGGCCCTTCCCTCGACAGATTTTTCCTTTTTTCCCTTTTTCTTTTTTTTCTTGGAGAGCATGATCATTCTGAAATCAATTATCCTGTTAGTGAGATTTTGGCGTCAGCTTATAGAGGTTGTGTAGGAGACCGGCACTTTTAATCCCAGGAAAAGCAACGCAGAAAGTGCCCATGAGATGCATTGGAGCATATTGATGCACTGCTCGTTTTGCAGGAGGAGGATGCTGAAGCATTGTAAAGTGTATATTGAAAGGGAATCACCTGCAGGATTGTTGATTTGATGGTTGTAAGGTACTTGCTCCTCATGTGAACACTGTAAAGCATTTAGTACTATATTTTTATTTTTATTTTATTTCTAAACATTCCTGACATGCTAGGGTTCCTTGCTTCGGCTCCTTTCACTATTGAAACTTGACGAAAAGAAATATCAGGAATCAGGAATAGATCTTGCAACGTCAACCAAGAATGTTATACAAAAATTGGCAAGAAGCAATATAGATGAGGATAAAACACTTGTTGACAAAATCTTTGTCTCATAGTCAATCGTGTTGTTGACATCGATCATGTTCATCCACCTCGACAATGTTCATTTGTTAGTTACTAATAGCACCAGTATATATTCTCTCTTTTGTTTTTGCTTAATACAATTATTATTTGATAATCTGTCTTTGTGTATGTGCGTGTATCTCTTGTCCTTAGTCTTCTGTTGTATCTATATTGTCGAATAAATGCGTATTTCTTGACCACCCATTGCCTTTCCAGGCAACCTAACTGCACTTGCATACGGTGCCTCCGAGGTCATGATCAACATAGTACTATACATTTTTCTTTAGAAATTTTTGTGTGTACTCTCTGCGTCATTGCAAGGCCACTCATCATTGCAATCTTGTAGAGCTCCACGGTGGAATTTTCTGTAAAAAAAAATTCGCTGCAAAAGATACTGCACCATTAGCCTAAACCACATTTTCCAAAAATTCTATGAATTCTGGAAGTCTAGGGTCTGGCAAAAATTTGTGCATGTCCTCAAGCATATGAAAAGACAATTGGAACAGTTGGAATTTCCTTATTACACTCTACTCGCACTTCTTGAAATTCAGCCTTGATCGTATCTTGCGAATATGATGTTGTAGAGGAAGAGCCCGAAGGCCATTCAGGGGTTAATCTATAAAGAAGGTTTTGACGTCTACAAATTATTAGAGAGGTATGAGAAGTTACACAAGATGATATAAGGTAAATGTTTATTACACTATAGACTTTCAATTTAAAAAAAAATTAATATTGCAATATTGATTTGAAGGTTTACAAATAGTTTTAAAACTAAAAACAAGAACTTCATTTTCATTCTTTAAAAAAAAAATTAGTTGAACTAGTTATAAAATGGAAGGAGAAACTAAATTATACTAGTTCTAAAATGGAATTAAAACACACCAATCCTAGCACAAGATTATTCCAATAAACAATGTAAATTTTATTGATCTTTCAATTTTATGAAATTGTATAAAATAAATTTAAAAACAAATCTTATACATTCTTTTGTTGAAAACACCAAAGATTGAAATTATAATAAACTATCCAAACTTCCAATTGTCTTCCAAGGAGATTTTGAAACAAAGGGAACTTTTACGTACAACACAATATCATCATAGTGATAAGATAGAACTACTTATTATCCCACAAATTTGTTATCTAGGTACTTTGGAGAAGCTATTTGTCAACTTCCATAATTTTCAAATATTGAAAAGTTTGAGAGAAGTCAATTGCAAAAAGAATCAAGACATTCCAACAAGAAGTGAATTTTTGGTGATTTTTCAAAGCTAAAATGTTAAACTATAAATAGATCTTTGTTGAAGCATGAGCAGACCCTTGTTAAAACGTGGGCTAATATGTTCACTCCCTAAATGCATTGCCATAATGATAAAGGTTTATAAAGATTGTAGTAATAGATGGGCCATTAACACAATCAGGAAGACCATGTAGGTGATAGAATTGGATAGTATTCAAGCATTGCCTCAACTTGAGCCTGGACATGACTAGAGAAGAAAAAATAGTCCACTACAAACCTGAGGGACAAAAAGCACCAAATTTCACACCAAATTGACCCCTCCAAACAAGATACCATTTTTGCCAAATTCCCTTGCACCAAGATAATTGTATTCATACAATGAATATAGTGATAGTTCATCAGTTTAGCGACTATTGAACTTCCAAAAGCAAGAACGACAGTTCTTCAAGATGACCGTCGTAAGTCTCTGGATCACTTCGATTGATGATGTTGATGGTGCAAAGATACAAATTTGTTGATGTTCATGAGATTCTTTTTGCAATTGGAAGTGCTCATGTTGGCGTTAGCTTTGACAATCCTTCAACGAATTTTCAACTCTTGGATCTATTGTTTTTGCTTAGGGTTGAGAGGTCTTCTTCGTCACAATGAAGGAGTTGTTCGACCCGGAGCTCTCAATGTTTCTTCCGCTCAGTTTGAAGGAGTGCGGAAATTCTACGCTATGAGACGAGGGTTTCCATCTGGTCTGTATACTAGCTGAGTAGAATGTGAGAAGGAAATAAAAGGGTTTAGGAACTCAAAGTATTGCAGTTTCCATTCTCAATCAGACACTGAGCAGTATCTACGAGGTGGCTAAGAGTCTTGCAGGAAATTCAAACTGATAATGCCCATTTCTTCCTTAAGTTTTAGAAATCTCTACTTTCCTAAAGTTTTAGTAAGAATGTCTGCAATTTGGTCCCGTGTCTGTATGTACAAGGTTTCTACTGTGCTAGCATTGACGTTTTTACTTATAAAATGAAACCATAGTTCAATGTATTTCAGTTGTTTATGGTATATTGGATTTTTTGCTGCTTTCAACGTACTTTGGTTATAGCAAAATGACATGATGGGTTTCGATGGTGCTCCTTGAATTTTCGAACTTAACATTCGTAACCAAATCGCTTCACGAATGCCTTCTATAAGAGCTTTAGCCTCTACATCTGTGGATGACACTGCTACCGTGTGTTGTTTCTTAGAGGACCAAGAAATAGGACCTCCTGTGAGCTTAAATATCCATCATGTTATCGACTTCCTATCTTGTCTGGAATTGGCCCAATTGGCATCTATATATCCAATAATAAATAAGTTGTTATTTTTGTGGTAGAAGATTCCGTAGTCGATTGCACCTTTAATGTACCATAATACTTGATTGGCAATATCAAGATGAGAAACACGAGGATCATGCATAAAGCGACTCAAAACACCTGTAGCATATGCAATCTCTGGCTTTGTGTTAACAAGGTAAATGAACATGCCTATTAATTGTTGGAACTGTTTGGCATCGACCTTAGGAGAATTTTCCTCTGGTCCAAGGTATAGACCATCAATCATCGGAACTGCCGCAGGTATGTAACTCGACATGCTGAACTCATTGAGAATTTGTTGAGCATAACTTTTCTGTGAGAGAAATATACCCTGGTTTGATCGAATGAACTCCACTCCTAAATAGTACCTCACGTTTCCAAGATCAATCATTTCAAAGCAATGCATTAATTTTGTCTTGAAATCTAGAATTCCCTCTCTATCTGAACCAGTGACCAACAAGTCGTCAACATATAAGATTAGAATGATAATCTCCTTGTTGCTGAAGATGTAAAACAAGCTATAATCCACTTCAATATGTGATAAGCCTTGATCAGATAGAAATCCGTTAATTTTCTCAAACGAGGTCATGGATGATTGTCGTAGTCCGTACAATGACTTTTTTAAATGGCAGACTTTGTTCTGTGTATATTGATTCCTAAAGCCTTCTGGAATCTCCATGTAAACAAGCTCTTTAAGAACACTGTTTAAGAAAGTAGTTACAACGTCTAGGTGAATTAAAATCCAGTCGTTGTTTGCCGCTAAAGCTACAACCATTCGTACGGCTTTCCACTTTGCAACTGGTGCAAATACTTCGTCAAAGTCAATCCCTTTCGTCTGTTGATACTCTCGTGCTACTAGCCGAGCTTTCAATTTTGAAGAACGCCCGTCAGGTCCTAACTTCGTTTTATATAGCCATCTCGCAATAACATGTTTGATTCCTGGTGGGAATCACATATTTCCCACGTGTTGTTTTTTAATAATGATTCCCATTCTTTCTTCATGGCTTCAATCAAACCTAGATGGGAATTTGCCTCCAAGTATAATATTGGTTCCAAAGGCTCTTCTAGAACGTCGAAAAAACAATCAATGCTAATGGGTTCTATGATTTCAATGATGTCAATAGTTTGTGGAAATATCTGTTCTATGGTTATAGGTTCCACCGAGTAGGAGTAGGTATCTTTCAATTTACTAGATGGCTATCTAATTCTGGTGGACAATGGGCGTTTAGGAACTTTTGGCAGAATTTGAGGCGGCATAGGAATATCAACATGACTATTTTCGACCTCTGGTTTTCTCTGGGGGTTCAATAGCTGGACTTGTTGTTGACTTAGAGCGACTATTGATTCTAGACTAGGTGGGGTGCACAAATGGGATGGTACTGCGGAGATTATAGTTGGTAAATATGGTATATGGATAGGTAGAGGTTTATTAAATAGGGAGCTTTCATCAAATCTCATGTTGCGAGATAAAATAACTTTTCTCTCATCTGACAACCAAATTCTAAAGCCTTTTGTTTGATCATCATATTCAACGAAGGTCCCAACTTTGGATTTTGAATCTAGTTTATTACGTTGGCTTTTGTCTATCCAAACATAGGCTTTATAGCCAAATATACGCAAGAAGGATATATCAAGAATTTTCTCAAATAAACATTGATAGGGTGATATCTGTAAGTTGGCGGAAATTGGTGAGCAATTTTGAAGGAAAGATGATGTATTGATAGCTTCTGTCTACAAAAAATGTGAAGTTTTGGTAAATAAAGATATGCTCCTAGATGCTTCCAATAATTTTTTATTTATCCTTTCGGCCACCCCGTTTTGTTCAAGGGAATCTGCATTTGTCAATTGTCAACAAATGCCAGAATTTTGACAAAACTAATTAAATTCCGTCGAAGTAAATTCTCCTCCTTGATCACTCTGTATTGTGCAAATCTTTTGCTATAAATGAAGCTCTGTCATGGTCTTGAACGATTTGAATTCCACAAATGCATTTGACTTTTTGTGAAGGAATCTTACCCAAATGAAGTAGCTGTAATCATCAATGATGATCATGAAGTAGTTTGATTCTCTAAGTGATGACACAGGAAATGGTCCACAAAGATCCAAATGAATGAGTTCCAACAGTTTGGAAGCTCAAGAGTTGCTTTGGTGGGGGAAACTCTCTCTGGCTTGTTTTCCTTCTTGACATTGGCCGCATACTTCTTTGTAAGTAGGTATATACGGAATCCCTACAACTCTATGTTTCGATGATAAATCATGGAATCTTTCATAACTCAAGTGGCCGAGTCTATAATGCCATAACCTTGCAATTTCAATGTCTTTTTGAGCTATATTGGCTTCTAATTCAAGATTCAATGCAGATAATTTGCATAAGCCGTTTCTTTTGTCACATAAGCCTTCAGCAACAATACTCTTACTGCCCCTGCTGTATAAAATGCTTTGTGATCATCAAAACAAGCAATGATTCCTTTATTTGTCAATGAGCCAACAGATAGAAGGTTCTTGTTCAACCCGGGAACATATAGAACATTGGATACATCTTTTATTTTCCCAGAAGGTAATGTGAAGTGGATAGTCCCTCTTCTAGAGATAGGGTGACTCTAACCGCTTGCAATTTTTACAGTTCCATTGAATTGGTCTATATTATTAAAGCTTGCATGGTCACCATTCATATGCTATGTTGCACCAGAATCTAGATACCATCTTGAGTCAGAGTCGTTGATATTCAATGACAAGTTTGCAAATTTCTACTAAATCACAACATATTGTTGTTGTTAAGACACTTATAAATATCAAAGGCAACACTCTCTTACGTATTTTTGTTCAACAAATTGTTCTAGATTAGGGCTAAAAATAACATTTTTGAACTCCATTTTGCATCATAATTAGAATTTGGTGCATTCCTAGCATCCTAAAAACTTTGAGTTTCAAAACCCTTTTCAAAGTGTAATTTTGGGATATTGAAAAGTGGAATTTCGGGGGCATTTATTAGTAATAGTGGTAGGCACTTAAATTTTGAGTGAAGTTATAATTTTGTGGGCATTTAGTATGGGCCCAATACTAGGTGTTGTCTTTTGATTGATGATTGCATGAATAGAGGGAGGGTTACTCCTTAGAGTTGTTTTGCTAGTCCAAGATAGCAATCAAAATCTGAATTTGACCAATTTACATTTGCACAAAGTGCAACAAGAAGATCATTTTGGGATTGAAAATTAAGGCCAAAGGAAAGATCATATTGGAATAGAGAGTACTAAACTAACACCTCTACTTTATTAACCTTTCATCACCTAAGGCTTGTTTGAGTCCAAAAACATCATTGCTTTTGAAGTGTTATAGATCTAAATGTCACTTAGTTATAGAGATTTCAATCATACAATCTTGCATTAGGAAAAAATTGAATTCCAACAGAGGCCGCTTCGTAATGCAAAAGCTTGGATAGGAAGAGCCTTATGAACTCACTAATTGGGTCAAGAATTGCATGATGAATTCAAAATTTCATCATCATTATCCAATTCATTTCTACAATCTCATAAATTTAGGTGGGAAGAGCCTTCTCAACTCACTAATTGGGCTATGAATTGCACAATGAATTCAAAAATTTGTCATTGTTCCCCAATCCATCCCAATGATCTTATAAATCTCATGATGGTTCCATCATGAAGAATGGAGCACACGTAAAGGTTCTAATGAGGATGTGGCCACCTTCATATTCATTCAATTAGTATAAAAATTAGTAAGAAAACTCAAGGCCTCTTTGTGAGTTCAAATTTTTCTTAATGTATTATACATGTTGTAGATGACGTGAATCAAATTTGGAGTCGATTGGCTACATAGATTGCAAGATTATAATGTTTTAGTATTGAAGAAGGATGCTGAAATTTTCCTAGCAACACATTTGAAGGTGAAATTCAATTTCTAAACCTATTCAAATGAAAAAAATTTAAACTATAAAGTGATTCAAAACTAGTATACAAACACAATGGTGAAAGAAAATATCATTGAATTGATTCATTGTGTCTACAAAATGACTTTCAAACGTTAAAAAAATTGCAAAAAAAGTTGCAAAAAAAACACATCCAAGGTTGAACCTCTTTCTACTAAAATGCTTCTCAGTCACTCATTTCTTGGATTGTTATGAAATTTTATCCACATAAACAAGATTAGTATGTGCAACTTTTACAAAAAAATAATTGGAATCTAACACTATATAAAGAAACAAGCTGCCAAAATTCACTGTGATCCAAAAATGTCAGGATTTTGAACTTTGAATTGCTTCCAAACATTCAAAACAACTTCGATTGACATGAAAATTTACCACAATAACTAGACTTCAAGGGAAACATAATCCAACAAATTTTATTGAAAACAAAGAATCGATGAAGGAGATACAAGCCCCCAAAGTTGCAACCTTCAAATGCACTTCGATTGGTTTCCAAGAAATCAATAAATCTTGGATTGATTTAAAAATTTTACTACAAAACCTAGAAGAAAGCACAAATTTTCCAACAAGTTTAATTGAATTTGAACATTGGATGCAAAAGTTACATCACTTTGAATTGGACTTGAAACTATGTGAAGACACTTTTGGTGATGATGGGTTAACCTTTAAGTGCTATGACGTCCAATTCTTGGACAATGAAAAAATCCATATCTTTGTTTCTTGCTCATCCCTTCTTGGATGAAAGTCATCCTAAATTGTAGAGATACTGTATCAAGTTCTTGTCTTATCTATTGGTTGGATTTGGTATTATTGGAGTACATATATTTTTCTAAAATTCAAATGTGGAAGTATGTCAAGTGGTTGACCAAGCCAAAATTGTATTGACTCTAGTTCAAAATTGGATTTGCAAAAATGAGGTTATTGATGTGAAAAATTCAAAAATTTCAAAAAATCACCATATTAAAAGAACCTTCTTTCAAATCCATTCCAACAAGTTTTACTCCAAAAATGATAATATTTTGCTTGTAATCAAAATTTGAAGGAATTTTAAATTTCCCTTTCAAAATTCATAAAAGAATACTGGTAATAGCATTGGTGAATTTAACTGTTCAAATGGAATCTAAAATTCAAAATTTGCAACTTTCATTTGTATATCAACTCCAAAATATTCCTCCAAATAGTACTTTGTAATGATATTTTCCACATCATCAATTTTGCAGAAGACTTTGGACATTTAGGGGTTAATTCATCTTTTGTATGCAAAATAGATCTTTGATGTATTCCTCTAAAAATATTATTTATCTTTGGTTTTAAAGTTGTAGTAAAAAAACTTAACCTTTCAATTAAATTTCTACTTTACTAATCGATCCACCTTCCAAATTCATAGGAGAGGTAAAATTGATTAACATCACCTTTAGGAAACACATATATCCCAGCTAATTCCTCCATCTTTGCAAAATACTAAGAATTACTACCTTAGTATTGATTGCATTGAGAATGAATACACTATTTCCAAATGGAGGTAATATAACCCTATCTTAGGTATATTTCCATCTTTACAAATTACTATAACCCTATCTTGAGCATGACAAGATGAATAAGCACTTGTGATTAGAAGAAAAGGATCTTAACTCCTAAAAGACCCAATAGCATTTTTTGTTAGTATAGTTTTTTTGGTCAACTATTTGAAAATAAAATTTTCATTTATCTATTTATAGATTCACACAACATGTAGTCAAGGAGTAGCTTCAAGGCACAACAAATTTTCATCACATTTGAATACATGGTTAAAAAGTTATTGTATGATATGTAGTTTCTTTCTCGACTTGGGCAACTGGGCAAATTAGAAAAAATCACTTTTGTTCTATTTTATTTCATTTCAAAAGTGATTGTTTTATTTTATTCAAATCTAAAAATGAATAGAAATGAATAGTAATCTAAAACTAGATAGAATTTATTCCGATTAAAAATTAGATAAATGAGGATAACAATCACAGTCTATTGAATTTAGAGTTAGATAAGTAGGGATAAAAAGATAAGAATGAGAGAAACTGTATCAATAAAGCATTGCTTCATATTTGTGGCAGCCAGCACCTGTTCCACCAGGTCCAGTCCATATGACATGAATAACAAGAATGGTGTGACCGTGAGGCTCTGTCTTTTGTAAGCATGATGATATTATAAAAGATTAGTTAAAAGTAGTAGGTGAAAATTTTCATATAGAAAAAAGTGGGGTCGTGGTGAGAACCATGGTTTGGGGATCAATGCTGGAACTTCTCAAGCATCTTGGTGTGCATTGCATCTTGTCATATTTTAGCTCAAGGGTGGGATAGCGGGTTGGCTATTATTCATGCCTCACTAGCATGCCAAGCCGTGAGTTCTCTGACTAGTCAATGAGGCTAACAAGAATCGAACCACGGACTAGTTGGTAGACCACCGACATATGAAACCAGCCAACCATGTCCACGACTTGGCGACTACATTTTGCTTCTAATTGAATTTATCATTTCCATTAGCCATTGCATATTAATTTAATATTTTTATCTTCATTATGTCAAATAAGAAGGAGCATTAAAAAATATATTGTGGATTTTTGAGATTTGTATTGTTTTGTTTTATATACTTAATAGTACACAATATTATTGATAGTTTGGAAGTTAAACAAAAGTATACAAACAAAAATAAATAGTGACCAAGAATTCATATAGATGATTTTATATTAAAGGCAAAAAATCAAACTATTCACTATGAAATGGTCTTGAAGAATTTGTAAAAAAATTGGCAAATGAATGTTTTATTAAGATAAAGTTTAATAATGCAAGAAAATGAATTCAAAACAAAAAAATTTATTTGACAATAATAATAAATAATAATTTTTTATTACTCTAAAATTAACTAATTTGAAATCCGTTTGAATCTTGGAGTAATGATTTGTCTAAGTTCGTCTAATCTATTGTGTGAAGATTCTAAGACATAAATTTTGGATACTCTCATTGATAGTTTTGACAATATGTTAGACACTTGATCAGTAGCTCCTACCAAGACTAATGACCAATTGGTAGGCATATAACTCTTCACGAGGGATATAATAGCTACTTTTCTACGTTGTAAAATGTTTGTGTCTTCATCATCCAAATCAAATTGAAGTGTTGGATTCACATCATTCGGAAAATTTGGTTTAAAATTAGAATCTCCAATAGGAGCTAAAACTATAAAAATTATTTGACCGATTGATTCAGTGAAATTTTTTGATTTGGTGTGAGTATCAACTATCATCTCTTGCTTAATATGTTGTGGAAAACGATATGCTCCTGGAAAGGTAATATGAGGAGTTTGAATATTTAATTTGGATCTTAAATTGGGCTCGAGGAGTTCAAGAGGTAGTAATAAAATTGCATTCCACCTGTTGTTTTCTTGAGTCCACTTGGTCATATTATAATCAAAAGACTTATAATCCTCAATAGTCCAATCAGTCTTTTCCTTTGAACTTCTTCCAAATCTGGTATCAAAAATGAATAAAGCCCCTTCAAATATAACCATTGGATCTTCTTGAAAAGATCCTAATTTGCCTATAATATCAACAGGTTTTAATGTTTTAAAACCTTTGGTACTTTTAATTACCTTTGTATATTTTCACATTTCTTGTGTAGATGACTTCAATGAGTTGTTGTTTTTCATTTCAAATATGTGATAGATTTGCCTTGGAATGAACTTTTCTAAACTCTTTAATTTGGAGAGATCTTGTTTAGAGGATAGATTAGCCCAGTTTGTTTTGAAGTCCTTACACTCAACGTTGTTGATAATAGATGCAAGCTGCTCTTCTGAACCATATATAGATGTATCATGATCGAACATTGATGTTGCTAGCAAGTGTTGGTCTTAATTCACTAGCCATTTCAAAGCGTTTTGTACAGCTGAAAGTGATTTCATTCTATTGGTGACAAACGCAGCTGTATTGTGTTGCAAAATTTGAGCGTCAAATCCATTGAAAAAACAACCCTGAGGTGTATTGCATAAACGGCTTAAATTCATGTGTTGTTCTATACTTAAGTTCCTCCAAGGCTTCAACCATTTTATTGAAAAGTTTTTTGTAGGAAAATCATTGTTTTCTTCATATTTGGTTTTTTCATTTTCATTATAAAATATCTCTTTTTTATCATATGCTTCGCACATTTTCAATAGTTCAAAAAATGCTGACTTGTCTGACAAAAAAACATGGCACGTATAATGATCTAAAAATTTCCATAAGGTGCTTAGTGTCATGTCCTTCGTTTTGTCAGATTGTCGATGAAGAATGTAAATCATAGCCTTCATTAAATTCATATGCTTGGAATCTTCTTCACGATTGTCCGGATTAGGACAATCATAATAATAAAATATTTTTTTCATTTTTAATAAATCTTGATAAATAGTTGTATATTTTTGCCTTTTGAAATATTCGTCATTGAGGTGAGAAGAGATAGCCAAATATTTAGCATCGTCATTATATACAACTATAGTCGCTTTTCTAGTTTTGAATTTTCTTTCATATACTTGAGTAGACATTTCTCCTTGTTCGTATTTCAGTGTTGCACATTTACAAGCTCGTACTATGTGTTGCCCATCAACAGGTTCCCATCTTATTGAAGACAAAAATGAAGTCGTCGGTTTGGTACCTGTTAAACAATTAGGTATTTAGAGTGCATCTTGAAATGTGTTATATGCTGAAAAAAACTTGATGTTTTTTGATCCTTCATCTTGCACGCCAATGGGTTTCAATACAAGCGGTGACATTGTATTTGTACCATTTTGTAATAATTCATAAATGTTGTTGACATTATTTATATTGCATTCCCATTGATTGGTAAGAACAGATGGTTCTAAAATATGATCAATAGAAACATTAAACCTTGCAAACATTTCTTTGCATTTGCAACGGCCTTTCCATAATTTTAATATCAAAAGATTTGGAAGAAAAAAGACAACTTGGAAATATACTGATGGAGTGCCACAATCTAATGATCCAATTAACATTGCATTTGCAGAATTGCATTACATCCCCATGGTAAAATTGCAAACTATAAATCCTCCTACCAATAATCAAAGACCTTAAAAAAAAACTAAAATTGATGTAAGCTACGAAAACAATATTGTATTCTATACATACAAAGAACTTGAAAGTGGTTATATATTTGGTCGAGATTATAGGTTTAATGTTTCTATTGATCATATTTTAGAACCATCTGTTCTTACCAATCAATGGGAATGCAATATAAATAATGTCAACAACATTTATGAATTATTACAAAATGGTACAAATACAATGTCACCGCTTGTATTGAAACCCATTGGCGTGCAAGATGAAGGATCAAAAAACATCAAGTTTTTTTCAGCATATAACACATTTCAAGATGCACTCTAAATACCTAATTGTTTAACAGGTACCAAACCGACGACTTCATTTTTGTCTTCAATAAGATGGGAACCTGTTGATGGGCAACACATAGTACGAGCTTGTAAATGTGCAACACTGAAATACGAACAAGGAGAAATGTCTACTCAAGTATATGAAAGAAAATTCAAAACTAGAAAAGCGACTATAGTTGTATATAATGACGATGCTAAATATTTGGCTATCTCTTCTCACCTCAATGACGAATATTTCAAAAGGCAAAAATATACAACTGTTTATCAAGATTTATTAAAAATGAAAAAAATATTTTATTATTATGATCAAATAGAAACTTTAATTTCAATATTAGAATTATGGAAAGGCCGTTGCAAATGCAAAGAAATGAATCGCTGCATTATTGCATCTCCCTACAACCCATTATGATGATGAGAAGACTTGGACATCAATTCAAGATATTTTTCAATGGGAGTGTTTTTATCTAAATTGTGCATCTCATAGCACATTTTTATAGCTGTAATCCATCTTTTCTATTCTTGATGACCATCCGAAACATATTCTCTTAATAAATTTGTTGCTTAAACTCGAAGATTATTAGAATATTCGTATTGCTCTGATATTGTAAACTGGGTGTCGTAGAGCACTATATAATTGATAGCATCAAACAAACAGTCTCCAATTCTATAACAATAATTTCGATTGAGTTGGAGTTTTAACTTAGTTTCGCAGTATTTTTCAAACTTTTCATAATCTTCATTTTTTAATGCTTTTTTTGTTGTCATGATTACAAAAGAAAATGATATTGAAATGATTAACTGAAAATATGAATAATGAATGAGAGTGTTAAAAATATTTGTTTAATATTTAAACTATTTGAATAATGCAATATATTACGAAAGTATGAGAATGATTTTCAAACCAAAGATGAAATACATATTTGAAAGTAGTCCTATTTATATGAAAATATAGTGAACATTTCAAAGCAAAAGAAGAAAAAAATGTAAAAGCTTTTAAAAAATAGAAAAGAAAAAGTAAAGTAAAAGAAATTAAGAAATAGTAGAAGAAATGTTAAAGAAACAAATTAAATTAAAATAGAAATTATATAGAAGATGAAAGACAAAGAGAATACTATGGAAGCTTGCAGAACACTATGGAAGCTTGTAAAACACTATGGAACTTTGCAAAACATTATGAAACGTTCCAAAACACTATAGACTAGCAACGAGCTTTAAAAAGAGCTCAAGTAATCTTTGCTTTACATTTCTAAGAAGTTAAGAACACAACGAACTATTTCTGCAACATAAGTTGTCCTTTGATCTATTGGTAAGAGATGAACAGGACCGCTTAGCCAACGATTGTGACCTTGGCTACCTTCCACAGGGTGAAATCCAAGATATTGTTCACGATTGAGGCCTTCAAAACTTCCTTGGAAAGTCACTTCAGGACCGTCTGGTTCGATTCTTTCAACCTGCAATAAGATGACCAAAGCACGAGCATCAGGTTGAAGATTGCCATGCCAAATTGGATCAAAACGATGATGAGGATCAGGTTGAAGATCTTCATGCCACATTCGATCGATACGAGGACGTTTTCGTTGTGCCGAAGATTCGCCCTCATCTTGACATTGAAGTGTTGCAGAATCAAAGGGTCTTACACTTGACTGCTCTGGTATTTGTGACAAAAAAAGTTCAAGTTCTGCTTCAGAACCTTGTTCTACATTTAAAGAATCCTTGAAAACCCTCCAATTCAACAAATTAGAGTTTCTATAGCATCTAATTGAAATCTATAAAATTTTCTACAACTTCAAAAGAAAACTCTCTTTCCTCATCAACTTTTTCCTCTTTATATCCAACTTCAAGGTAGGAATGCTTCTTTAAGAAGCTAAATAGGATGCAGTTTATCTGAATATAGTTGATGAAATTCTTGTAGTTTTTGCGGCGCATTGGTTACATGCTCAATTGGTCTATTATTATTGTTGATTTCAATAAAGATTTTCCTGTCCATAACATATTTATTGCAAAATCATTCAAATGAATCATAGCAAAATCATTTTACATAAAATATTTCATGTAAATAATAAATTTTGTTTTGTACATGTATAGCTAGGCATTGTGTTTGGAAGTTTGAATGCATAATATATTGGCTTGTGATAATCAAGCCAATATGCATCTGTAACACCAAACTTTGTATCTTGACCTGGAATATTTGTCCAAATATGTTCTATTAATGAGTTTGATTTAATTGTAGGCACTAATATTTGTTACTTCAAGTGGTGTTGAGACATGAGTTGAATGAGTTGCTTAGAATTGTTTGTACCAATATGTAAATCTACATTAAAATCTCCAAGAATAAGAATAGGACATGTCAATGGTGCTTCAATAATCAATTCTTTTATAATTTCAAGAAATATTGATATAGAAGTAGAATAAGATCGATAAACAATTATTACATGAATAGCACTTCGAGAATATTCATTAAATGTTGCTGCTATAAATTCAGATTCATAGTGATTCTTAATTGTAGTTGTTGAACATGTTATGTTTTTATTGTATAGCACAAGCAGACCATATTTGTCAAATGTATGTATGTAATTGTATTTGGATACATCTATAAATTGTGATACATCTTCTGTAAATTTTACCTTAGTTTCTTGAAAACATAATATATGAGATGATTGAAGGTTATGATCACTTTGTAATGTCATATTGATGTTTAGATAGAGAATTTACATTGATGCTTTGAATGATTATATGTGAATGTTGCATATTTTTTAGCATTGGTACAAATAAGTTCCATTTTGTTGTTGACTTTAACCTTTCCATTTCTAAAGAAACTAAATGATCTACATGAAAATTTGACATGGTTAATGGATACAATAAATACAATTTTTCTTTTGTTCTAATGCGGGACAAAGCAGTATATGAAAGTCTGTGTTTATTAACACCTTTTGGAAAAAATGCCATTTCATCTAAAGATAAACCTTGAGAACGATGAATAGTTCGAGCTGCTGCTAATTGAATTGAAAACTGAATACGCGTGAGAAGGTGCGTTTGACTTTGTCCAAAGATTATCTCTTTTGTTAATGTTTCAATAGGTGTCCATGAAGGTGCTATAATTTTGTCATTGTATAAATGAGCATTTGCAAAACGGGTTAAAGTTCCGACTTTGGGATTTAAAAATTCTATGAAAATATATTTCTTAGAATTTGTCATGATTGATGTTTTAAAAAGTCCATCAACTCCATTAACTAAACCATCATGAGTAGCATAATTACCTGCACAAAGTTCTACTAGCATGTCTTTTTTTACTTTTATTATTGCATGTAATCCAGCAATTTTGCTAGGATCATTGGAAATTTCAAATGATGCTAACAAACAAGGGTGTCGAATATCAGTTGCTTGTAAATGATATGTAGGTCCTTTAGCTTGATAGAAAACTTTCATATTATGTGTTGTTGTGTCTTTATTCATATAAAACAAATGTGGAATTGTAGAATCGTCTGGAGGTATTTTTAAGCATAATGAATTGATGATGTTAACATCTTCAATGGTTTGAGATGCTTTTCGAAACCTATTCAATATGTCCACAAACATAAGATCATTTTGTCGCATCACAATAGTTAGTTCATAACATTGTATACATTCATACCAAAAACTAGGTGCCAAAGAATTTAATCTATGGTTCAGTTTTTGAAAAATCCATTTGTCTCTTACTGAAGGTGCTTGATAAAAATCACCACAAACTATAACATCTAATCCACCAAAGAACTTGTTTTGAACATGTTTAATAGAACGAAGTCTTTGGTCAATTGCATCCAACATTCTTGCTCCAACAAGTGATATTTCATCTATCACTATTAATTTGGTTTGTTCATATTGATCTGTTAGTTTATTTAGCAATTCTGATGACAATTTTCCAATATTTGATAATGACTGATTTATTGGAATGTGTAAAGCTGAATGTATAGTACATCCATCTATATTGAATGCAGCTTTTCCAGTATATGCCATCAATAGTGCCTTTGGCTTTAAAGGATCTAATTTGACATCGTTGTGGTAGAAGCGAACTAATCCTTGTACAATAAGTTGTAGAGTGAATGTTTTTCCAGTACCAACACCACCAGTTAGAAATAAATGTATAGGAGTATGTGTCATAACACGCTTTCTATACATAATATCATCATAAATTGCTCTTTGTTCTTCATTTAGATTTCCAAGTAATTTTAAAAAGTCTTGTTCATTCATTAAATCAACATTTCGAAAAGTATGATGTTCTAAATTTTGATTGGTGTGATGTCTTGGTTGTGATTTTATATATATATCTGAAGCAAGATCATATTTTTCAATGTTCTCTATACTTGTGCACAAATCCATTGTATCTATTTCTACATCATCCCACATATTGTCATTTTTATCAGTTTGTAATTTATTTGCAATTTCTTGTAAACGATCCCATTCTTCCTCACAATCTTCTTGTGTTGTTTTAGCAATTTGATAATTGAATTTTTTATTGACAATATGAATATCGTTTATTTTGTCATCATAAGCTTCTTTCCAAGTTTTTTTATTATTTTTTTGAGAAGCTTCTATATTAAAAAATGGTACATATAATAGTAATTGTTCTCTTGCCCAATTTTCTATGTCTCTATGTTTGTTATAATGAACAAACCTTATTATTTTAGGTGATTTACATTTTATAATTTTATTTCTTAAACAATAATAATTTGATGCAAATTCAGCTAAACATATGTGACTCATTGAATGAGGTCTTTCAATATATCTATCAATAATGGATTTACACATTACATCAAAGGATTCAGGGGCCAATTTTGATAATGTTTCTATTGGCTTTAAAAAAAAAGCACGTTCTTCAGGTGGTGATGTATTTATAAATTTAAATGTTTGTGAACTGTGATACAAAGGTAAAGAAAGAATGAGATAAACAGCAAGTTGTGCTGACATTTGTTGTGCATTTAGAAATGCATTACCAAGTTTTAAAATTCGTCTACTAGCATCCGTTTTTTCTTCAATACATTTTTGAATAATAGATTTTAATTCTGAGGTTATACTTTTGTCAATTTTTGTCATGTATGAAGTACAATAGGTAGCTGCAGCATATGGATCTAGTATGAATTGAATATCCATATTGGCATACCATGTATTTGCTATATTTTTATTGAATGCATTGGTTCGTATATCACAAAGTTTGCGTTTTAAAAATATTTGTGGTCTTTTAAGTTGGATACGTAAACACATAATATAAGTTGAATGGTCTATATTAAAATGTAATCAAAATTCATCAAAATTCATTTGCGATTCAGTGCCTAACTCTTTCAAAAAATCAAATATGTCTTTGTACTTATTTTTGAAGTAATTTGGATTTTTCACATCTTTATTATCAGCTGGTTCTAAAATCATTGTATTTTTCATTGGTGGAAGGGGATAATGGAATCTACAAATTGGTTGTCCTTTTTTCCTACATGTTCGTGAATGCTTATGAGTTTGAGCTTCTTGCAAAGGAAGAAGAAGAAATGATTTGTCTGATGTAATATATTTGTCCAAAAAAGCAATAATTTCATCATTAGAATTTTTTTTATACTTTGGTGCATTTTTAATCCAAATTACCGCATGTTCATGTCCACTACCTCTATGTTGGAATTCAGTAATAAAAACAAAATCTACCACTTCACCTATAATTGAAGCTTCCTTTTTAATTAATTTTCAAAATGTTTTAGTGCGATTATTATAATACAATGCACATGTTACTGGATCAGACCTTATTAGTTCAGTTATATGGATAGATTCAAAAGAATTGAAATCAGGCAAGTTTAATTGTTTTGCATTTAATTTGTACAAAGCATGTATTAGAGGTGTCCATAAACGTTCTGCACTTGTTAAAGTAATGAAAAATGTCGGAGGACCCAATTGTCTTATCATTGCAAACAAATTTTACAAAGTCCTTCAATATAATCAGGTGATGTACGTAACCTTTCCAAATCACAAAATCCAATGTATGATTGTAAAATTTTATCTAAATTAGGCTCTTTAGAAACTTCAGCAACAGTTAAAGTTCTTCCACTTAACTTTCTTTTTCTTATTCGAATCCAACTCGAATTTTTAACTTTTTCAATACAAATCTTGGTTGCTTTGAAAAAAATATTTTAAATATTTACAGCAAAATCATGACTTCCATGCAAAAGTTCCCATTTTGCTATTTTATGATAGAAAAATTATTATATACTTTTTCATTTCGAGGATGCCCAAAAAACAATGTTGGAAAATTAAGTTCTTCACTATGCTTATCTTTAAAGATTCCTACAGGATTATATCCTTCACTAGGTGCAATGCATAAGCCATTTTCAAGTCGAGGTGTAATTGATGATATTTTATCATAATCTTGTATGATTTCAGAGTCCAAAAAAGTATGTACCATTGTTTCTGTATAAACGTCTTCTATTTCTTCTTCAAAATTGTCTTGGTTTCCAATGTCATCTTCAAAAATATCATTTTCAATTTTTGTTTGGAGTTGTATGGTAAACAAACTAGTTCAAAAAGAGTGAATTTGAACATTTAATTCTTTATACAATGGACTATCTAATAAATCTTTTAATGCTAGCATAATCATATTAGGGCATACATTTCCAGACATAAAAGGAGATTTATATACTAGACGACGTTTTAAAAGAACTCCTATAGTACCACTATTGTCAGGTAAACGAGGAAGAATGGATTGAGTTTTATCAATATTTGCTGGGACATTTATAATACTTCCGTGCATTTTATATTGACCATAGTTATGTAATTTATAAATTTGTGCAAAAGCTTGTCGTGGTGAAATCAATCTTTCTTCTAGAATATTAAGTTGTTTAACAGATGGTATAATCAAATTTCTATTTCTATTTTTTGGTGCAAAATATTGTGGAATTTTATTTTTCTTAACTGCATTCAAACATTGATTGCAAATGTACAATATCTCATTTGACAATAAAGAAAAATCACACAATAATAAAGATTTTATTGTCTCTTTTAATACATGAGTTATTATGTTGCACACTCTTAAAAAATTAAATCTTTGACAAATAAAACATATATAAATTGGAACATCATTTATTTCTTCATTAAAATTGATAAAATGCTTTTCTGTTGTTGATAGTAATTTAGTGATTTTATTGCATTTTTTCTTAACTTTTCTTTGTTTTGATTTAAATTTTTTTTAAATTTGAGCAATTTTGTTTTTTAATTTTATATTTTCAACATTTAAATCATATGTTTGATTTGATGTTTTTGAAGCGATTTGAAAATTAGCTTCATCAACTACTTTGATTTGTATTTGATTTTGATTGACATCCGTAATAAATGGTATTTCTACACTATTTGTAATATTTTGTAAATTACTTTTGTTTTTTTGTTTAATATACTTTAAACGTTTTATAACTTGATTATAATTTAATTTACAATTTTGAAAAAGTTCAAAAAAATGATCAGCTTTATTTTCAAAACTACTATATTTTAAATCATTCAAAAGAGTTTGAATACAAGAGTCATATATTTTCCAATTTGTATATGATCGTTTTTTATTTTTTATTTTATTTTTGTCATCAAGATTTGCATCATTGTTTTCATTACTAATCTTTTCCATTACATTTTCTATTTTCCCATTCATTTCAATTGACTAGTACATCCTTCTATTTTTTTTAATTTCATGATTTTTATTAAAACATTGTAAATTTGTAATAGCATTTTTGAAGTGATCATTAGGTACATTTTGTGAATTAAATTCAATATTTGTATCATTTTTAATTGATGTTAAGTTTGTTTCTAGCTTCATATTCCATTGAGTTTCCATATGTTCTTGGATTGATTCTTTAATAGTAGAGTTTTCGTACTCTGAATCTAAATCTATAATATCAATTTGTCTTGTTTCAATTGGTATTTGAATACATTTTGAAACGTCCAAAACTTCAATTGGTTCAAAATGATTACTTCCAAAAGCTATATGCAATGTTTCGTTATTAAATTCTCTACCAAAAGTACTTAATATTAGTCCATTTTTCTTTATTCCAAACACTAATTTGTTTCTTTAAGTAATCAGATATCCACTTAATTGCAGTGAAATCACCCCATAGTCCACCAACACTTGCACTTATTGACATTTTTTCAATATACTCATCTTCATTTAAAACTGCTCCATTATGTAAATCATGTAGAAAAGATTCATTTAATTCCATTGATTGAGTTTCACATGCTTTTGGAGTGTTCATTGTTAAACATTGTTTTAAGTGATGCATTGCATTTATTCGCAAACTTGTTGATGATTCACTGTATTGCAACAGATATGCAATTGAATAAAAAAACAGTCTCCTACACTATACTTATAGTATGTTTTGCGTTGGAGATTATAGCATTTCAATTTTCATCTAAATTTGTCATATCAAAATGTATCGTATACAAAATTTTCCACAAATAGTACAAACCTATACAAAGTTGCTACAGTACAAATATACAAATGTACAAATGTACAAATGTACAAATGTACAAATATACAAATATACAAATATACAAATGTATCTGCAAAAGCAATACAAAAATTTTAGTTTTATTAACATGATATACACTTAAATACAATATATGTACAATCATTTTTTTCACTTGTATTTTCGATTCACACTTCGGGAGTGTGATGCAGATGGACTGGCATTTGAAAGATTTACAAGAGAGGGAATGAACTCGTCTGCAGATACAGGTGTGTTTTCAGAAGAAACAAAATCTATAGGTACAAGTGTACCTTGAGAAGAAACAAAATCTAAAGTATTATCTGCTAATATTAATTCACTGGATGGTCCGTCTTCATGGTGCTCTTCAAATCCAACTAAACACGAGGTTGGTGTCAACTGAAACTTTCCAAAGATGTGAATCTTTGATAAAATTCTAATTTGTACATGTCTTTTTACATGTAAGAATTCTACGCTAGGCATATGAATAATTGCTACCAACCATGGGCCTTCAATAGATACTTCAATGTTTGCTGCGTCTTGCGTAGAGATTTTACCTCGCAGAAAAGGTTGTTGTTTTGTTACTTGGTTTCGTTGACAGTTTTTGTAGAAGTACTCTTCAGTAGACACCACCGTTACATTTGCCAATTTGCAAATTGAACAAATGTGCTTGAAAGATGGAACAGTTGGATTGAGAATTGATAATTCACCAATGATCTGCAAAATTTTACATACAAATACATCAAATAATATATAGCAATTTGAAAATTTAAAGTTAAATTTATTTTTTTTAATTTTAAAAAATTTAAACATATACATACCTCTCTTTGGTTTTCAGATGAGGTGCTTGAGTTTGTGATTTGACGATGAATGTTGGTCAGTTGGTCACGTTCTTCTTCATCAACCACAGGTGTCACGATTGTGTAGGCTTCAGTTTTCAAAAACCGATCATACTTTGATGTCACACTCAAATGCTTGAACATGACAAGCACACACTTTCCTGCGTTAAAACTTTCTTGAATCTTTAGATATTCTTTCTGAAACACAGGAGTGAAACCAACTATATCATAGTCATCATGTGACACTCCATCCGCAACTACTACTTGGAAAGATCCTGATAATGACCTTTAATTTCAACCACAATAGTTGCAAATGTAGCCACTGGAAAATTCTCATGATAACGTTTTTTGAAATCTTTTATGGAATCCTCTGTATAGAAAATAGGGAGGAATCCTGGGCTTGGTGAAGGAAAAACAATGATACGAGTAGGGGACTGAACGTATATTACAAACGGCATATCTCCCTTCTGAAAACCACCACAACTTTTTGGTTTGACAGTAAAATTCTCCACTCCTATATAATTTCAAGGTAAAAGTTTGAATTGATGGTGTTCTATGAGCGGTGTACAAACAGACAGGGTTATAGTTGTGAGACATTCTTTATCTATCAAGTCACAGTGCAGATAAGCATAACCATGGTCTTTAGTTTTGTTCATACGGATATAATCGAAAGTACCATAGCGACTCAAAATTTTCCCTTCAAATGCTACATCACGTATGTTCTCATCTATATTCACAATTGACACCACCATTGTGCTAGAACTACCAGCCATTTGAAAATTGAAAAATGAACAAACAAACAAACAAAAGTGTAATAAACTTACAGAAAACTCACAAACAAGCAATGAAGACAACAAAAGCAAACAAAACACTGATGAAGCTTGGAGAAGAAACATAAGAGAAATAGAACACAACGAAGCTTCTAGAAATAAAATATTCTATCAATGCCAGTCACTAGTTTCAAGCCAAGTATAAAGATAAAGCAGAATCTCATTAGATTTTAACAAAAATAATTTTTAATGAATATAATACTAATTGTTAGTCTAACCTATGAACTCTAATCTATATATCTTTAACTAATGCAAAGATGCCACCATCACTAATTTCAAGACAAATATCTCTTTAGATAAACTAGAATCTCATTAGATTCTTACAAAAAGAATTTTTAATGAATATAATACTAATTGTTAGTTTAATCTATAAACCCTAACCTATATATCTTTAACTAATGCCAAAATACTTGTCTCATTACTACACCAAATAGATTCCAGAAGCATGTATTTTTCTTATATAAACCAATAAAGACAAAAATTCAATTTTATTTATATAAATCTTTTAAATATGTTTATTTTTATATTTTTATATTTTTATATTTATAAAAGTTTACATACATAAATTTTTTAATAAGAATAATATATAAAAATTTAGTTAAAAACAAAAGGATTTTTATACAAATAATTTATTTTTAACATATTTATTAATAAAAATGATTTTTTTAATAAACCAAAAAAATTGAAAGATTTGAAAAATATACTTTATATATATAAATTACTTAATTTATATAATAGAAAAAATTAATAAAATTATATATTTAATTTTTAAAATTAAAAATTAAAAAAATTTAAATTTCAAAATTTTTTAAGGGGCCCCCGCCTGGGCGGACCCCCTGGTGGCCCTCTGCCTAGGTGGCCCTCTGCTACGTCTTCATCTAGTGTGAATAGAGAAGTAGATAAAATTTGAAAACTCCATATCTCAACCCGTTGCGGAGTCAATGCCATAGTCTTTGTCCAAGGACAGAGCCAATAAATAAAATCCCTTCCTTCTCCAAAGTTGGGTTACTTCTAACAAATAAGGGAACTGCACCCAAAATGAAGCACATAACAAGGACAAATGTAAGGTGAATTTTGAGTAGTGTGCAACTCTATTAATAGTACTGCAGAGGTGGCAACCTTGGAAGTGGACAATTTTAGATACATTCTTCATATGCATCTCTATTAATAGTATTGTGGAGGTGGCAACCTTGAAAGTGGACAATTTTAGATACACTTGTTTGCTTCAACTTCTTCTCTAGTGTCATTTTTCATGTGCATCAAATGCATTTTGGCATCCCCTACATGATACTTCCCCTACATGATCCTTTTAGCACCCTACACCTTGCATCTTTGAAAATTTGTAAGAGTTTCACAATGTGTCCAAAAATTATGGAACTAGCATTTTGATTCATAATCCTTCACCAATGTGCAAAAACTGTTGTTATTTTCTAGAGCATATTGTTCTGCCTGCAGCTTATTTGTGCTATTTTAGGTGTAGTTACCTTAGTTCCCAGAGGAAAAATAATCGGTTCTTCATTTGTCATCTTTCATGTCACATAGGATGCACAAACCATTCCCTAGAGTGATACCAAGGTGCTCTAATTGACCACGACATGCTTCCACTTCATTGAATTCCTAAAGTTTTCCTGTACAGTGGTAAGCCTCTCAGAAAAATCTAGGAATCTGGGTTCGAAGTCTAAATTCGGAATAACACCTGTACTTCTTTGTGCAGAGAGTTTTACTTAGACGGACTGTCAACGATCACTTTCAGACACTCTGCTCTCAGAGGCGTTTCTGAAAAGATTGCTTTCACCAAGTGTTGCACCTGAACAAAACATGACACGACATCATTTGACTGCCTAAATCAAAGACAATTAACTAGAATCCCCCAGTAGGCACTGTGCCTACAGTGTCCTAACAAAAATATGACAAAAGCACGTTCAAATGTGGTGGAGCTTTGAATAACTACTGAACCCTAGATCCAATGGAGACCCACACTACTCCGGACCACGAGTCCGTCCATTGAATTATTCTTACACTGCTCTTCAAGTCAATAGGGACTCGATTTAAGTACACAATACAAAAGCATTGCTGTGGACTACGTAATTCTAAGCGTCGTACCTCATCAGCTGAAAATCCACACGAAAGCAAATCTCCACTTTCCCATGACTGTGTGATCGGCCTCAAAGACATGTCCAGCAGGTCTGCAAATGTTCAAGACTGGCGCCTTTAGTAAAATGTAGCTCTACGAACGGACAACCTTCTCTCACTACTCGTCGAGGTTTGGAACGATTGGTGAGATAGGCGAACAATATTAAATAAAAAGAAGCAAGCAACTCGCTCTCAACTGCTTGAGGAAAACTCGAAAATTATAAGAAATAACTCTTGGACAAATATTCTGCAATGAACAAAATAGACTCAGGAACCCGACCTCTGCCTGTTAGCACTTATCCCAATCAGTAGAGTGAACAGTACATTGACCAAATGAATTTGAATAAGGACCGGTTTGCACTTCTCCAGACAGTACTCGAGGACAAGCAAAAAGGTTTAGACATTGCTATTTGGAGTCCATAGGGACATGACGGCATGACATTCAAAAACAAATAGGCTAAATTAGCTAAATCTATTGACCATTCTCTAGACTGCAGGTATTTGGAGCACTCCACAAAATGGACAAACAAACAAGACCACTCATATTACTATGTGTTACTATATTTAGTTAAACAATCGTGTTACTATATTTAGTTAAATATGGTGAAACGTCGAGTCCTCAAATGTAAAGTCATCCTGATTGTCAACAAATTCTTGAACTGTCAAAATCCTTGAATGGAAAATAGCATAATGAGAATTCTAGAGATAGAGCCTTGCCTGTCAACCGTAGCAATTTACGCCAGACCGATACATTCGCAGGATCGCCATCAGTGTCATCTACCTCCTCGGTTGCTGGACCAAATAATGTTTTCATACTGGTAATCGCAGCAAGCATCAGTTCGCGTAGCTGCACACACAAGTGCATTCGCGGAAAAACACTGTTGAATATATCATAGCTTGACATTCCAATAATCGGTAACAGACAAAAGGTTCACAAAATGCTAAACCCTCAAGGACCAGGAATCCCAAATTGCGTCTCTTGTTTTTCATGAGCAGTTTGAGTAGGTCACATGAGTAAGTACATTTATTCAATTTTCTGGTGACATTTTATGTGTTTGACCATGAAACCTACATTGCTCAAATCTATTAGGTTACTGATCGGATCATTACCATATACTAAGATTCTGAGCTCCAATAGAGCATTACCTTTTCTCCTTCTTCGACAGAAATGTCGTCAAAAGCAAGTACTTCACTAATAAGACGAGAGACCACCGCATTCACGAGCTTGCCGAATGCTACTTCATACACACTTGCAGCAAGAACAGGTTGCCACACTGTCCGAACAGTCTCTAACACATTCACTGCCTGGAGAACAATCATAAATTCCAAGATTATTACCCTCTCAGCTTACCCAAAGTTATTAGAAGCAAAACAGTTTCTCTTAAATAAACTCTGCTTGGTGGCAAGAATAATAGCATAACTGTCCATCTAGAACAGGTCATACTAGAGGTCACACTGCTAACTAATTGGCAGTATATCTGCACAAAAATTCCTATGACAGTACAGAATTTAAAGAATGGTTACAGACCTGGCTGATTGCATGACTGCATGTATCATAATTTTTCCTTTGTTCAAGATACTGGAAGCCGTTTGCCTTGCGAAGAACCTGCATAAATTTACAAGAGTCAAGTACTCAGTGGCTATAAACAGATTTGGAATGGATTTGAAACAAGACTTTAGGGTAGGATAAGGAAAATGATAGGAAGTGATATGGCATCAAACCTCCATGAGGTCCACAGTAATTAGATGCATTTGCTTCTCAAGAATTTCGCGACCCAACTTTTGAAACAAAGGAGCTAAATCCACGAATGACATCATCGCCTGGACATTTGAAGGAAGAGCTGGATAATACTGTACAACAACAACACTGTATCAGCCCACCATAAACAACATTTGGTCATGTAACCCCCCTGGTTGCAACATTCTGGTAAATAAAAGTGGCTATTCAAAACTACTACATTCATCCCTTAAATATATTCAAGTGACAGGTTTAACTCCAGGGCCAATACTCGAAAGTAACACCATAAAGATTCATCAAGTGCAGATACCAAAGCTAAGGGCCTATATATCAGCATCCATAACAGATAGTCGGCAGGATAAGAGCTCAGACCTGGAAGTGAAGATAGAGGACATGTTGAGCAACGTGAAAACAATCATTGTGACACAATACAGCAATTTTGTGTAAACTATTTAACTGCTGCATCACCTGCACAAAGACAAAATACAAAATGAAAAGAATTAACGGGGGTGTAGGGATCCAACGAAAACTATCATGCATCCCGAAGGAGCTACAGAATCTTACATAGGCATTAAAAGATGATATCCATAACCAGGCCTCACCAATCGTAATGACTGACCTTTACAGGAACAATGGCAAGGTAAAGAAGTATGGCGTCCCAGGCACCAAGGTAGAGCTCCATTGCTATGGCTGGACTAGACTTGGACGCATCCTGCAGCCACATGGAAAAAGATTTAGTTGAGTTGGAAACTAAACATCATCAAATCTAGTACTTGCTTTCTTAATTATTGACACAAATAAACCATTAAATTAGATTCAGTAGGAACCAGTACAACAACGGGCCTCTTGATTGATTTCATGCATGGAAGAGGGTTGGAAGTACTAATGTGCTACGCTTGACAATGAAACAAATGAATAATTACAAGTCAAAGCAGACAAACTGTTAAGAGCACGCTCCTACACACAGATGCGATGACAATAGAGAGAACAAATCATATCCTATATTTTTGAACGATAAGAAATATGCTTCGAAAGTTACTATAATCGACTATTAACTTCCAATGTGGAGTTTCTATATTTAGCTTGGATACATAGGATAATGACTTTGTAAATAGTAGGCACACATGAGAATCACGTGGAAGTTGAACCTGCAGTGTTTGATGTACTATCTCCAGGAGCTGCTTCACCGTGAGGGTAATGAAACATGCCTCAGTCTGGAGCAACGATATGTTGTCGCTGCCATCCGCGACCTGTACAGGCTCCTCTTCTTGATTGGCCTAAAAATTCAGAGAAATTATCGGTTAGAAGACAATGACTCAATAAAATCTAACAACTTTATGAGGTGCACTGCTGAAAAGACAATATAAAGTATCCGACACATGAATCTATAAAACTAACACCACAGGCGTAAAGTAGAAATCTAAGTGTACAAGATATACTTGCAAGTGCAAGTATATACCTGAAATACACATTCAAAACAGAGGGACGAAACCCTTCACAGAAGATGAACTCGAGATTCTAGTGTGGCCACTGAATGCACCACCCAACAATTGCATTAAAAACATGTTGAGATTTTTCGGACCTCCCAATCACTTTGAGGTTTCTGGAAAAACAAGCATATATCCTAAACAGTAAAAACCATGAAAGGAGACACAGAAGTAGAATAAACCAGACATACCACATGAGATTTGTAATCAGATTTTATCAGCAAATCACGTGCTCTTGCCATGACAGACTTTCTTTTCTTAACAGCAAAATGAATTTCCACGTCGGATGAGAAGCTGCGAAGCTTATCCCCACGAGATTCATCCCAGTCTGGAATCAGGCCAGATCTACCTAGGGATGTCTCGAACTCGGCAGTTGCCTGTGCCAACTCCTGAAAGCTAGCGAGCTCTGAAATCTCAATAGGGACGGCCTACACAAGCAGCAAAAGCAAACCTTATTAGGAGGTAGGTCCCTGTTGGGAAAATCTAATATTTCTCTGTGGTAGACTCGACCGCCAAGACCAAAACGAAGACAAAAGAGTCAACAATAGATCATGGCACGGCCGAAGAGCTATCTAGGAGACCAGAACAACTGGATTTCCATACATCAAAAGAAACACAAGCTTGTGATAAGGCATACTCTAAATATTGACCACACAATAATAAGATTTAAACAAGATATAAAGTTGATGAAAACGAAATATCCAGTCTAAAATCCCAAAGTGAACCGAGTTGCAGGCCACCGAACATAGTCAGTACCTTGCTAAGGTAGTTTGCAGTAATAGACTCTGTCAATTGAGGCCAAATAACACGGCCTAGAAGCGCCATCCATTCATCATTATCAACCAGCAAGTTGGTCCGAAGAAACTTGAACACTCGAAGCAGCTTCGCAAACATCTCCACGTGTCCCATCACAAGTGTCTGAAAGATTCTGCTCAATATTAGCCAGATGTGCACTCAATATTGGATGCGTCAAGACCAAAGTTTCATGGTTTGCAAATGACCAATTCGATTGATCATATTGTGAAAAGCATAATTTAGATGGGGCCAAATTGCATACCACCAGAATCAATGAAGACCATTGCATGTGAAGGTCAAAAAATAAATAAAATTCGTCAAAAGAAAGCTCCCATAAACCAAATAAAACAGACTATAAAAACATCAGGTAAAATTTGTACTTTTTGGTCAATATAGTTGAGGTTTCTACTGGAGCACCAAACAGACAAAAGAGAGGTCTTGTCGGCACATTATGAGGTCGATATGAAGGCATCAAATAATTTACTGTTACGCAGATGCTATTGAGATACGCAAGACCAAACAGAACGAAGTAGTCCAATTCAAGATTGAGAGTCTGACACTCTTCACTAATCATATATTGGTAGCAGAAGGCGAATCTAGTAACTCGAAAATTTCAGATGGTGTATACCACTTGATCACATGAAAATGGATGGCAAGACGTCGATTACCTTGCTCGTACTTGAATTCCAGCTGATAACTGCTCTCCCTTGTTGATCCAATTCTTTAGCATCTACTGCAAATCCAGGATCTTGAACTACAGGATCTATTATATGCTTGAAGAGCGAGTCCGCTGTTTTAGCTAGCCTGGTGTCCAAGACTCCAATATTCTGTTCCGCAAGAAAATTGAGAGTTAGCAACGAGATTACCCTTGGTCTACCACGTGGGAATCATCGTGAATGCAATGCTAGCATAGTTTATTCTTCAGTTCAAAATGGTATCAATAAGCGACAAGAGTTCAGAAATTCCATTTCAACACATAGACATTTAAGACAATCAAAGTGATCCAAATCGAATAAGTGGTTCAATTTCAGAAGGCTTTGAAGTGGTAGCACCAAAGGTACAGAAAGTTGCTTGCATACATGCATTGCAGAAAGAATGGCGCTTAATTGCACTTCATTAACGTTCACTCCTGCCTTGCTGTCGCTGCAAGAGACATGGGAATAGATGCAAAGCTCGCAGTCGTGTAAGTTTATTATAACGGCTTTGGCAAACACCTCCTCCAGGAAATTTCCAAGCTGCACATAACCAGTATCAGGAAAAATTAATGAGGACACCTAATTGTGACAAGTATCTCAATGGTAACACCCGATAATCTTGCAGGATGAGTACATATTGGCTTTGAGAATGAATACCACCTTAACATCAGATCTCGTTCTTGACTTTAGGTCGCCTCCCAGCCAATCTTTGAACCTTACTAACTTTTGCACATACCAAAATAACACATTTTTTGATGCATTGGAATCCTCTGTGAGATGCTAACAAGAATTTACATATTCATTTACCATCTCCACAGAAATCTCACGGATTTTATTTAGATCATTGGCGAATTAAAAGTATCCCAAGTCATACATCCACACAAGGCCATGCAACCGAAAAGGAAACCCCAATCTCATACCTGAGCATAACACTTCGCCCACTCGTCTTCCAAAAGACGAAACGCCTGCACATTCTCCCCCTTCCTCTCCTCGTCATCCCTGTCTCCAGTCCACTCCCCCGGAAGCGCTAGCCATTCCCGAATCTCACACAATTTCGTCCCCGACTCCACAAACTCTCCTCCATAAAACGCCCTCTCCGCCGACTTCAAACCCTCGCGCACTCTCGCAATAAATTCCAAGGCAGCAAGATAATCACGCTTCTCCACCTGCTCGTTCCGCAACTGCTCCGCCGTGACAGCCAATCTGCAAATCTCGCTGTCGAAAGGAACCTCTCCGTCAAGAGCTTCCAAGATCTTGTTCACGTCATACGCAAGCGTCTCGACTCCTCCAGTGGCGACGTGTGCATCTTCCACTATGCTCTGAAATTGATCGTAATTTGAAGAGAGAATCTCCCCGAGTTGAACTTTGAGCTGGTCCGATCTGGTGTGCAGATTCTCAGAGAGGATACGAAGATCGGAAGCGGACAGAGGGGCGGAGTCTTCGGGCTTGAATCCCAGAGAAGCAGTTGTGAATTCTCGCAGGTCGAAACCTGCGGGGGATTTTTCCATCATTGCGAGAAATAAACTAAAATCGTCTCCGCTAGAGTTCGCGATTCATGTTTGTTGGATTGCGCGTGAATCTCACTTGTGAAACAACATCTTCGGGCAATGGTCGAAAATCAAAACCTAAAAATGTTGAAAACCTATGTGTTTGGAAACCCTAATACAAAGTATCGTGTTAATCATTCTTCGTCTAACATTGCGATTGAAAACTTAAAATTGTCTCCGCTAGAGATTACGGTTGCGTGAGACATCTTCGGGCACTCGTCGGAAATCGAAATTGAACCCTGGCTAAGAAATGACTTGTTCGCAAACCCTAATGTGAAGTATCGTGAAATCTAAAGGAGATTGTGTTGTCTGGTGTCGAAGAAGAAGAAACCGACTCCGGCTTCAAACACGAAGAGGAAAATGCATTGTTTGTTGGGGTGGTTCTCTTAACTGTGCCACGTGCCAAACATAGAATTTAGAGTATTTTATTGAAAGTTTGCATGCAACTAGAATTTTCCACCTCATTCAAATCATACTACTAAAATCACTAAAATCACAAGGCCTTCCATAATATCACATTTTTACATTTTGTGATATTATAAGTTCCAACGACCATTTCACCACTATAATATTACACAATGTAAAAATGTGATATTACAAAGGTAAAGTGATATTGTGGAGGTTTCATATTTATTGACTTTACACTTCATTTTACTTCCACAATTTTATGATTTTCTTTTCTTACTACCAAATGATTTGAAGCTTTGTTAAATTAAAGCAATTTTGGATTCTATAACAAAGTATTTACAAAGTCTTTGTAATTTGACAAATTTGCATTTCAATTCTTCAATTTTAGTCACCATTGTCTAAGTATTTACAAAGTCTTTGTAATTTGACAAATTTGCATTTCAATTCTTCAATTTTAGTCACCATTGTTTGTAAGTGAAAAATTTTATCAAGTAGTGGTATCCTTGCAATGTTTTCATGTTTGCAAAGATTTGTTTTTTAAAAATTATGATATAAATATTTTTTTTAATTACTTTCTATTGCACAGTATTTGTATTTCCAAAAAATATTGTGTGAAAATGTCAATATTTTCATTTAAAGATTATACATACTTTATTAATCTACATTTTATCACATGAGAAATTGATGAAAGTAATATAGCTAATGCGTAGCAAAGCAAGCGCCAACCGCTAGTTGATGCAATAAAAAAATAAAAAGTGCATTTTCAAGGTTTTCTAAGGTATACATGGCCTTAGCAAGTAGATAGATGCACTCAAATATCCCTATTCAAATTTAAATATATAACTTTAGTATTGTTTAGCATAGTGACAATCTTCTAATTTAACCATATATACTAGTGCACTCTATGCCATTGTCACAATAATTGGCAAAATAAAAATAGTTTTTTATTTTTTTAATTCATAAAAAATTTGAAATGCAATAACTTTCACATCGTAGGTTGGAACACCACAAAACAAAGCCCATGCACCCCTCTTCCATGCATCCCTCTTTTCTATCGAAAGACACTTGATTTGAGAGGTCTCAACGTAACAAATAAACAAAGAGAAGAAGAGGAGATCTCAACATAACAAATAAACAAATAGCCTAACTTAATAAATGAATTATGCCATTGCCACAATCAAAAGCAAAATAAAAATTATTTTTTTATTTTTTATTCAAAAAACTTTGAAATTCAATATCTTTTCTGTCATAGATCCAAACATCACAAAACAAAACATGTGCACCCCTCTTCATTGAGGGCTTTTCAGCCGTACTAAGCATGTATACCCATACTAAGCAAGTGCACGTGACCAAGAGATGCATAATCTAGGAGATCTCACTGTATCAAACAAAACAAAACAAACAACCTATCTTGATGGATAAAGCCACTACAAACCTAAAAGGTTCAATGGATGACTTCACTCTTAACTATAAAACAAATAATGTACATAATGTTCAATAATCAAAGTATTTTGGCAATTACCTCGGTCATGGGAAGTCTACATTCTTCTAGGATTAAACATTACTAATTGAAAAAGTCAACAATTATATATACTTGTTAATAATAATTTAGAATGATAGTATTCTTATAACCATAAATTACAATTCTACTAAACAAATGAAGTTAATTCTTAAGAATGTTGAGTCCAACCACAATACATTGGATATAATTGATTTTAATTGAAGTCTCATTTAGATTTAGTTTTTTTTTTGAAGTAAATATTCCTATATCTTCACAATTACAATATAATGATATGTAAGGAATACTACTTTTGCAATGATAAACCTCCCAAAGTCTTAGTTTTACTTGCAACATATGCTTCATTTTAATTTGGCTTTATAACTTTTGTACTCTTCAAGCCATTTTGTACAATTGTCTAATCTCTCTTCAAAGATAGAGATTCATTCAATGCCTAAATTATTAATCAATCATGCATTAATAAATATCACTTATACACATATACATATAAATAGATATATATGTCAAGATTTCAAAATTTATTTCTTCAAGATATTTTTGTTGCACAAATAAAACAAATATTTGAAGATTAGTCAATAAGAAGATATATTTTTGTCATGCAAATAGCAAGTGGTACATCTATAAACATAAAACAAATATTCCAAGGATTTTTTGTCACACAAATAGTGGGGGTACATCCATGAGATAATATGAAAACAAATATTTTAAGGTTAGTGAACAATATTGAAAAAGCTTCATACTTCATGTAAAATCATACAAAGTCAAAGTTTGCCAAAGAATTGTATTATTGGAGAGTGCTAGCATTTGAGCATAGAATCTATGTGCCCCTAAGCCTAAGAGTCTATATTAGAGACATTTTCTATAGTAATAGGTGTATATTATAGGTACTTATATCATAATCTTTTATGTATGCAATAGGTACATGTGTTATAAACCCCTTCAAATGCTTGTGGGTACATACCTACAACTAGATTCTAGATTTGTAAGTTCATGTCTTTGGACTCACATGCTAGCATCATTGTTGTGCTATAGTGATCACATTGTGATATTTAACTATGGGCAAATGAATTCTCACTCATTTTAGTGAATGAATTAATGAATATGTACATTGTTTGTAAAATAAGTGAATACCCTCTATATTATATTTTTGTGAAGTGCTAAGACTACAATCAATATGGAATAACTTAATACATGTATCGATAGTTGTATGTCATTAGTAAAATGTCATCAATAACCTATATCCACAACTACACCTACACATTATACCATATTCATATCCAAACATGTATCCATACATTGTACTATACATAGCACCATACATTATATCATACTAGTTAACCATATATATTTATATATAGTATCTATATTCTGAGTCACCATACCGGCTCACAAATATTTAAGTAGAAAAAACCTAAACAAAAGGTCAGAGTGAAATTGTGAATTTGGAAGTATTAATACTGTAAATTAAGATATACTTAGGAGTTTGGGAGTTTTCTATTAAATAGTGATAGAACCCTTGAAAAATTAGTACCACAATTAAAGAAATGGCAATTAGGTAGAAATTAGGATAAAATTCTAATGAAAAAATAAAAAATTTGAACAAAAATGACTTTAAATAAAATTGGTAAAGTAACCAAATTAGACAAATAGTAGAATGGGGAAAAAATAGGAACTAAAATCATTACAATTACAAAATGAAGTTAGTGGTAATTTAGGAACCAAAAAGAAAGAACAAATATATAAAAATAAAAGTGAATTTATTTTTTAAATGTAAAAATATATTTATAAAAATTAAAAATAAAAGACTAAAAATTAAAAATTAAATTAGAAGTAAAATAAAAACCACAAGAAATAGTAAATATAAAAAATCACAAAAAATTAATAAACTTTTTAAAACTACTATTAAAACACAAGAGTAGTGATAGAAACACTAAAATGGGGGGAAAACAATAATTTAAAGGATTTTACAATAAATTAATGCAATCTACACTAAATTAGCACAATTTTCACTAATTGGACGTTTTTTTAGTAAATTAGTCATTTTATAGTAAATTAGTGTTGGATGAACATGGTTAGAAAAATTAGTCCATTAAGAAAGTGGATATAGGCAAAATTAGGGTTTGAAGCCCTCTCTCTTCCAACTTCTCCAAATTTAGCGAGCAATAGCAGGGGCATAGAGACTTGGTCAAAGCTAAAAATTGATGGAAAGATGTGTCTTTAAGCTGGCTTTCCAAAAGATCTAGTCTCGACCCATTTTGAGCATGGAGGAAGTAGTGGTGACTAAGAGAACGACAAAGCCAAAGGATTTGAATTTTGGGGATGATGAAAAGGGAAAAGTTAGCTTTTCAAAAAACTATAGCTTTCCCAATTAATAGTCAAGATGAGGCGATTGAATAAGAGCAAAGAGATTTGTAGCCATGATGCAGTGATTGTTTTTTTTTTCTTTTTGGTTGTTTTATGACCCTTTTTTGTTATTTCAAATATTTTTTTTTAATAATTGATTACAATACCTTCTTGCCTTATTTTAATGGAATGGATCATTATCTCGGGGGGGGCACTTAGAGTGTCCATTAAAAATCATGTGCAAACAAACTTTGGACCCCTATATACTTTTTGAATTTTAAATAAAATCAAATAAAAATAGTATGAATAGATTTTTCTACTTTGAAAGTTTATGTTTTGAATTATTGATATTTTTATTTGTTAATAATAATTAGTTACAAATTTTTGAAGTAAAAAGATACATTGTAGAATTGAAAAATAACTTTTACACCCCTATATTATATAAGAAAAAATTGACTAAAAAACGAACAAAAAAATTCTAAAAATAAATCTTTATTGAAAGCTCATTTTGAGTTGAAAATTTATGCAATGGTCATCTAATTTTGTTCTCTAAAAATATTTGAGTTAAAAAAACATGCCATTTTAGTGTATTTTTAACCTCTTCTAGAAATCATTCCATATTTTATTTGAGTTTGAAATTTTGGGAGTAGAATCCTATAGTAATTAGTAAACAATGTTTAAAATTTGAAGTTAAAATTATAGTTTATTAGAAACCACTTGTTTGCACATGGTTTGTTGTAGTAAAACTAAGTGTACTCCCTAAGATCATTATACATGCGTTGAATTTTCTCATTAGATGATATTTGAGGCCATTAGAAGACTATGGGTTTCCATGAGTTCCTGAACTACAAGGAACTCTGCCAAATCAACAATCTAATGTGATCGAGACCCTGCCACATCAAATAATATTAAAAAAATTAATTCTAATGCGTTCTCAGCCTGGGGAATAGGCCTGAAATGGCCCTCCCGAGGCCTCAAATCTCTTCTAATGCTTGGAATTGGAATTTTTAAAAAGAATGCATTATTTTATTTTATTTTATTTTGGTTTAAAAATAAGTGCGTAAACGCTATCCAAAATTCCTTCTAAAATTACACTTTAAAATTTCATTGAATGATTTAGAATTCTAAAGTAAATGATGGACTAGGGATCCTTGAATTTGGATGTTTGGATGCATGTAGATGGTGGTTAAGTTGAATGTCAATGTACAATGAAATTTCACGGTTTCAAGTGAAGTATGTGTACTAAAATTCCTTTTCAAGCACCAATATTCACCCCGTTTTGGGCCCTTAAGTTGTGGATTTAAATGCAATTTTGGCATAAGAGAGTAATTTTTTGAAAAAATGAAAAGGATCAAGTGCGCATAAGTTATGAATTTTTAGTAGTGTGTTGTAATTCACTTTTAAGACTTAATTTGGATCCTTTTTGTGCCCTAATAGCCAATTTGAGGAAGGTTTAGGCCTAAGGGGTTGCCCTAACCTCCTAAGATATGTGTCAGAGTTATTTGAAGATTTTAAGACATCCCTTTGGATGATTGAAGGGCATTGTCCATTGTTCATTTAGAGTCATTTATTCAAAAATCTACCAAAAAAAAATCATTGTTAGAGTTCATTGCTTGGAAGATAATTTAAGTTAAGGTCCTATATAATCCCCATTGGCCAACTCTAAAGGAATTTTTTGCCATCATAGTGAAAAACTCTCATACATATCAAAGTTTTTTTGGTTTGGTTTGGAAGGTAGGTGGGGCAAATTAGATGTTCTCTTCATATACTGTGCCAAATTAAGTTTTTTATATTGAATCAATGATTTGGGAGGGGAGAATTTTTTTCTTGTTGAGATCAATGACTGAGAATTTTTTGAGTCTAAGGCATGGTCTAAGGGTAAGTAGGGGTAGAACTACTTGCCACTTTTAGGCACATTGTAATTCTCTAATACAAAAATAGTTATACATCATTTGTATGCTTGTAACTACTTCAAATAAATCATATTTCTTTTCTCTTACTTTGGGGTGACTTCTAAATGACTTCTATACCACTGCACTATACAACATGCTTTGGCAATTCTTTCATTGTTTATCTTTTCCATAAGATTGTCTTTTTCTTTTATGTTTTGAGCAATTTCTATGTTTCTTATTTTATTTCCTTCTTTTATTCTCTTTTTATTCCTTTTTTAAACTATATTCTTTTTTTAATTTTTAGAATCATCTACTACTTGTGTCAATTACATGTCATTTTGTGTACCTTTTTTAAAAGCTTCTTTCTTCTTTCCTCTTTTTTTTAATATTTTAAATATCTTTTATTTTTTTATATTGTTTTTGGCAATTGGAATTTTTTATACCTTTTTTTCACTTCTTTCTTCTTTCCTCTCTTTTTCATACTTCAATTTTTTTATTGTTTATTAGAATTTTTGGTATTTTTTTATTAAACTTCTTTCCTCTTTTTCACCTTCTTTATATCAGAAATGATTTTTTTGTACCTTTTTTTAATAAAATTATTTGTCTTGTCTTTATTTTTATATTCTAAATGTTTTTTATTTTTATATATTGTTTCTTGGAGTTTTTTTTTATTTTTTTTTGAAAAACTTCAAAACTTTCTTTCATTCTTTTTTGTATTCATCATGATTTTTGGTTTTTTCTGTTTGCAATTTTATCTCTTTTTAGTTTCCTTAATTTTTTGGTCTTCTCCATTTCATTAATTTTTTTCATCATCTTAATTAAGTTTTTAAACCTTTGTTTAACTTCTTGATTTTTATTTAATTGGAAAAAAAATCCCAAAACAAAATACAAGTCATTTAAATCTTGAATTTTGGGTGGCCTTTCTATTTTTTTGATGTACATTATTACATTCCCATGGTTTGTTGCATGATTTAACACATTCCTACCACCATGGAAGTAATGATTGACGTCAATGTGCAACATTGTCATTCCAATACTCCTAAATAATGATATATAATTTATTTTTGCGTTAGTAGGGACTACAACAACCATATTGAAAGTTTTTGTGACGATGCTGCCAACAATAGTGGAATATCATTTTTTGGAGTCACTATAGAATGACTTTTTACAACTTTAGAATGACTAGTTAGAAATAATACATTGACTTCATAGCACGTACCCTACTACTGCTTCAGTGCCATGTGCACTATGATGTATTGTGTGATTTTCAAACATCTTGCATATCTTTCATCATACTTCCCCAACATCAATAGCACTTTTTCATGTATACCATATACAATGAGAATGGACAAAATTGATAAAGGATTTTAGAAAATATCAAAGAAAATATCCTTTTCAATCTTTTTCTCAATTTTGTCCATAATTTTTTATTTGAGGGGCTTGAAATCTAAAATGGATTTTTGGAGATGAAAGTGAGATTGGTTTTTCAATTTTTATTAGTTCAAAGTTTTTTGAAAAAAATTAATCCACTATATTTAAATGAGATTTAAAATATTACTTGTAACACAATTCCTACGTTTTACATATTCCACATGGTTTGTCTTGCCTCCTACCATTCCTCTTGTATAAAATGCTTGTCATTCTATCTCTTCACACTCACACTCTAGGTGGCATTGGAAGTGATGTAATACATATATCAAATATGGTGTATGAAACATAATATATGGTGTATTGTCTGTAGTATATTGTATACAATATATTGCTATGGAATATTGAATGGATTCATATGCAATTATAGAATCACTATTCCTTATGTAATTGACATTACACTCTTATTTGCACACATCACAACAAATTGAAAAATGATAGGAAAATGACTTCAAAATGTTTAAGGGATCTATGGTACTTCAAAATGACTAGCCATGTAGGACAAAAGAGGAAAGCATTTTCCACATGGCAATACAATAGCTATTTCTTTAAGCCAAATTTCCTTCATCAATTCAATGATAACTATCTCTCATCCATTTATACATCCAAGGTACAAATTGTTGATGATAATAAAAAATAAGTCATTTATATACAACTTGTCTACAATGTCTTCAAGGGGCCCAAGTCATTTTGTAGTCAAATGTGTTCGGAATGATTGCTATAAAGCCATATATTGAAGTCATTTATAAAGTCATTGTTTTGTAGTATCTAGAATCCCCATCCACAAAAAACATTCACTATAACATTTAAAAACAATCAATAGTATTTCTTTCCCTTGAACAAAATGATGTGGAATATTCCACACTCAATGAATAACTATAAAGATAAGCATTATAAATTGCTAAAAAATTCAAGTACTCTCAGTTGGATGTCTAGGTCGCAGCTTTACACTGGGGTTAGAAACAAAATAAGTACTTTTAAATAAAATTACATTTAGTTCATTCAGATTATTGAGATGATTGATTTCAATATTTGAGTTAGCTCTTTTGTTTTGAAAGCCATTCATGATTCAAGTTGTGAATTGTAAAGACACGACTTTTTATATACATATAGGTGGTAGGATGTAAAACAAACCACAGTCCGGGGAGTTCTGTACAGAAAATGGACAATTTCCAAGCTTCTCCAAGCTGACTCAGATTTTTCAAATTTTAGCCAGAAGTGAACCTAAAGGATGTAAATTTTATCGGTTTTCATCCCCCATTTCCTAAAGGATTTAGGCAATTAGCCGACAACTTTTTTTTTTCAGTTTGCCATTTTCCTAAATGTCAAAAATGCGGCCGGTTTTGCATTTTGGTGGTGGATTTTAATTCACTCCACATTTTTTTTTGTTTTAAAGTGTATTTGGCTTTCACTTTCTTATTTTTTATAGTTAAAGTATCCTTGGCAGGAGTTGAACTTGGCAAAGCCCCTACCATCTTAGGGCCAAGGATGTAGCCTTCAGAAAATACAAGGATCCAAAAAGGGTCCAAGTATTTTCCGGAGGCTTGTTAGTATGGTTAGTTCTGCTTGTCAAAAAAGTTGCATACCACTGCTGTCAGTATCAAGAGCAAGAGCATCAGACGGACAAGATGCATCACTCATACTAGGTCCATTTGGAGAATTCAAGTAAGAAGATGGGTTAGCAAACAAAAACCGATACTTTGTGTCATTCTTCCAAATAGGAATGGCATCACTAATAATATAGTCTACCTCCTCCTCAGGGCCTTCTAGTGCAATTCGCAGCATTACTTCTAAGTTCTTGTTGTCCAACCTGTTTCTAACTCTAGTTTTGATCAAATTCTGCATACTGAAAGCACGCTCACAAGTTGCTGTGGAAACACATTGCACATAAGCTAATTCAGCAAGAACAAGAAGTTTGGGATACCGGGTTTGTAAAACGTGATTCCAAGTAATCATGCCCCACAAATCCCTGAAATTTTTTTCTCCCCATTCCAAGGTGCATTGGAGTTTGAAGGCAAGGAATTCACGCTTACAAGCTACTTGATCTATAAGAGGAGGGAGAGAAAAACCTAAGTGGGACCGGTCTACTCCATAATGCTGCAGCAGAGTCTCCAATTCAGAAATGCACCAATTCTACAAGCCCACTTGCTTTGATGGCATGTTAGTAGGGTTTAGGATTTTGAAACAAGAAATCACATCATTATCCCTAAAACGCGCATCTAGGCCAGCACAAACCGCCTTAGCAAAGTTTTTCTGAAATGCTAATGCCTCCTCAAGGTCAGAACCCAACCTAGATCGCTGCAATTGAAAATCATGAAACATATTACCTTTCAGCTGAGATTGCAATCTCTGCAGGTAATGGCCATGTGGACCATAGTCAGGCAAAACATGATAACCAGTGCACTCGTTGAACACATCAGCATTCAAATCACAGGAGTCCACAATAAACAGCATGCGAATTTGAACAATCTCACTGCGAACAATACTACCTATTGTTGTGACATCAACAAACTTCAGTTGGAAAATCCTAGACAGCATAGCTAGAGAGTGAAGAATGTCAGCAAAAAAAAACAAGATGTAAACAAACTTGAATTGCCCCAGCTTATCTAACACAGCAACTGCCTGACTTGCATCCTTACAGTCCACTTCTTTGAAAAAGGCAAGTACCGATTCAAGTGAATCACACAAAGCTGTGACTGACTGCCAACGACTCAACCAACGGATCTTATGATACTGTTTCATTGTTTTTTTTTAATCAAACAATTGCTCTTGCAAGGCCGTGAAAGCTTGCTTCCTTTTACTAGACTTATTAAAAAAGGAAGAAATTGAATTCAACAACAAATCATTTCATTAGACAAAACCTTACAATCCGGTGCCTTGGAAGCATCCAGGGCTGCAAGGTTAGTTTGGTGAGCCACGCAATGACAAGACAAAAGGAACGGGTTCACCTCGTTTTTTATTCGTGTTGCAACACCGCCCTGGGAGCCCACCATTGTGCTTGCTCCATCGCTGCCGAAGGCTACAAACTTACTAAGATCAAGACCCCATAGCCACAACTGAGAGATGATACAATCAAAAATGGTGGCAACGTCCTTTTTTCCGCCCTGCAACTACAATAGTCTTAGGAAAACAGTAAGAGACAAACATTCTTCTACAATGGTTGCGAACATGACAAGATGGCCCGTGGTACTAACATTTGTTGACTCGTCAATCATAATGCCAAAGAAACGTGAATTTCAAACCCTACAAAGAATCTGCTTCTGGATTACAACGGAAAGGCACCAAACAAAATCACCGCAAGCTTTTTCATCCTGGCACATGCTAGCAGTGATCGGAGCTTTGACAAACAACAACAATTTACACAAAACAAGGAATTTTGCAAAAGGCAGTGATTGCTTCCCTGTGAAGTAGGCTGCTCGAAAAAGAGTATGGAGGGCCCCGTCACAAGTATGCTGGCCACTAAGAATTGCTTTTTCCATCGTTTTTCCACCACTGTTGCATGCCCAAGCAAGGCGGCGATGCTCATTTGATCTTCCATGAACCATGAAAGCACTCACTTTGAAGTTTTTTGAACCTTCTTTGGCGTATGTCGAGCGGACCCCTTTCTCCATACAAACTTTACAGAACAGTTTTTCCACCTTGGTAGAGAACTCCAGCCAAGGAAACTGGGTCAACCACCCTTCTTTCCACAAACCCTACGTAAGTTTGGCCTGGGAAGGGGGAGTGAGATTTGTACCTGCAGTTTCGCTCGATCTGGAGCTTTCAGTGGAGGATGGAAACTCCTCTGAGTCCATTTCCCTCGATTTGGCAAAGTAGCTGTCACGGATCACTACTAGAAAATTTCATTTTTATGTTGTTTTGGTCGCGTTGATCCGGATCAACGCAACCAAAACAACAGAAATACGAAATTTTCTAGTAGTGGATGCTCCTCTGCCGCTTTGCCATGGAAACTGCCACACATCTCAACAGAAAATCAGGTACCAGACAATTTGAGAAACTGAAGAACAAGCTCAAGAAACGATAACAACTAAGCATGTGATCATCCCACCCCAAAAATAGGGAAGCAGATTTCAGAAATGTAAGGGTTCAAAAAACATGCAACCAACCTACACAAAATTCACAGTGCACGAAGACAAAGGAGAAGGCGACAAACGTACCTGATTTGCAAAACATGTCCAAAACCGCAGGTAGTCACGATGCTCCCGAAACCCGCAACAATCACGATGCTCCCAAAATCGCAACAGTCACGGTGCTCCCGAAACCCGCAACAATCACGATGCTCCCAAAATCGCAACAGTCACGGTGCTCCCGAAACCCGCAACAATCACGATGCTCCCAAAATCGCAACAGTCACGGTGCTCCCGAAACCCGTAGCAGTCACGATGCTCCTAAAACCGCAGCAGTCACGGTGCTTTCGAAACCCGCAGCAGTCATGATGCTCTCGAAACCACAGTAGTCACGGTGCTCCCGAAACCGCAGCAGTCACGATAGCTCCCGATACTGCAGCAATGACGATGGCTCACAAAATCCTAAACCAATCACAAAATTGACATCTGTGAAGTCAGCGAGGTGAGTGAATTAGGTAGCTAGCGAGGGTGAATTTCATGCAAACCTGCATGACATACAATCCTGATCGAGTCTGCGAGTGTGCGAGGAGCGGGCGAGAGGTTGCTATAGAAGACAAGTGGCAGTCACAGAGTTTCATGCAATTCAGTTATTCCTGAATGCTGATTGCATGAGCAACGAGTGAGTGAGGCACAAAGGCAGTGAGCAGCGAGTGAGTGAGGCACAAAGGCAGTGAGCAGCGAGTGAGTGAGGCACAGAGGCAATGAGCAGTGAGTGAGTGTCTGAGTGAGGCACAGAGGCAGTGGGCAACAGTAAGCGCGCCAAGTTTCAAAACAGCCTAAACGGCTAAACCCTAAACCCTTGAGCAGACCCTAGTTCAAAAGTGCCGGCCTTGTGTCAATTGTGTGTGATTGATTGACAATTGCAGCACACTAAGCAGGTTACACCGTTACAGTCTTACAAGTAAGTACAACGAGTATTTTTCAGTTTTCACTTTCGCAGAATTCACAAATCAGTCAGTATCATTAACTCACTTACCTACTTACTTTACTATGCACTATGTAAGTCCCAAATCCCAAGTCCCAAGAATACATTGAGTATATAAAAAAAATTCTATATACATGTAAAAAAAATTCCGAAAAAGCATGTACCCAGTCGGTTACTTGCCGTAAAAAAGGCATATAAATTGGTAATTTTCCTACATATTCCTAGGGCGGACGCCAAAATAGCCAATTTTTTTTTCTTGACCGGTCCATTTCCGAAAATCTCCTTTTTTCATTCGGAACCACTTTCTAAACTTTTCTACCTCATTCAGAAATTCTCAAAATCAACCGGCTAGCTCGTAACTAAATGCCGGTACTCCTTGTACATTGAAACAAACAATGCTGGATATAGAAATTACATTTAAAGGAGCTCAACCACTCCTAGTTAAGTCAAAGTAAAGTAAGAATTGAATTTGAAGTAAAATTTCAAACCTCATTTAGACATAGTAGAATAACTTTTTTCCAAAAACTTTGATAGGAAATCAAGTCAAATTTCAACTTCAAAAATCCATTTGAGACTTTTGGCCTCCAATCAAAAGTTATGAATAAATTCATAGTAGATATTTGAAATTGTCAAAGAAAATGTCCCTTCTAATTTCTCTATGAAGTTTCGAGAGACTTCTATGAGATCACCAATCCATTCTTTAAAGATTTATGTCTATGGTAACAAATCTTTGAATGAAAAGGGAATTTTTTACTTCCACCTATTCAAGTAAAAATCCTCTCAATATCATCAAAAAACAATTTAGCATAGTTGGAGGCACCTTTTTCAAGAAAAAATATTTGCATAGCATTAACAATTGAAAATCATGAATTAAAATAAATTAAAATAAAACATGTAATTTAGCTATAAGTTTTGAAAATGAAACTTCTTACACCACTTAAATTGTCATATAGCGAAGTTGTAATACTAAAATCTAGAAAATCAACAATCTAGCGATGACAATGAAGTATAGTTTTATTGCACTTTAGGAGACACTTTCAATAGAAGTCTTCTTGTCAGAAATGGGTACATAGACAATCTATTTGGGTGTTTTTACCTTGATTTTGATTTGAAAGCTTCCGCCTTTAGAGGACATAATTTCTTGTCTTTTAACTACATCCTGCTTCTAATGTCAATTTTGTTGAATTGGTGATATTCCATTATTTTGGCATAGTTTTGGATGCACTACTTGAAACCAAAATCTATTGTAGTCCTAGTTAGTGGCAAAAAATTAAACCTTTATGAAGATATATGTTATATTTCTGGCTTTTGAAATATTGCCAATTTAATGAAGTTTACATTTTTTTTTAAGTTTGTTGTTTGTTTTTCACTAGTAGAAGACATGTATGCTATAAACAACTATCCTAAATGACTAGAAATTGTCAACAATGATTGTAAATGAGTAAATGACTCATTGTATACATTTTATAGTCATTATGGACACTCATTTAGGACATATTTTTCTACTAAGGATTTTTTTCAAACTTGACTTTTAATGTATGCCAATCATATTATATAGTTGAATTTAATCTCTCTTTCTCTTTTATTCTTTATAGAAATATAATTGCACCTAATTGTGATTTGTTTGCAAAATTGTTCCACCTAGATTCTTGCTTAAGTCCTTTGATCATAAGATCCTATAGTCAATTTAGGGTGCACCAAATTTTAACACACTGAAAATTCATAATTCATTATACAATGTTTAAAAAATGCATGCAAAGAGAATATAAATTTTTTTTTTGACTTCTAATAAGATCCAAAAACAATTTAAACCATTTAATATTGTGAACAAAGCTCAAATGTTACTTTGGTCAACATTAGGTGGAATAACCTTGTGCAATATATATTGGTGTCACTCAATCAACCCTTGCAAGTGAATGTGAGACCTATAATAATAGGCTCTTATGTTGTACAACCTCTTTATAACAAAAATGAGATTTTGTATTCTTAGGCAAGCTCAAGTGACTTTGAATTTATAATTAATTTTTTGATATGTTTAGTATTCCTATTAGTCACCATCATCTTCATGTCAAAATTTGTTTTGAGAAATTTTGATAATTATTGCAAAATTAAGTTATAAGGTTTCTTTGTTTGGGAAGAAAACTTGAGCAATCCAAATAATTAAAAAAAAATTCAATTTCTTCTTTTCTCAAAGATATTTGATTTGAGGGTTTATATGTACAAGGGAATTTTTGAATCATTCTATTTTGATTGATGAAATGAAAGCTACGGCAATTTTTATTCAGCAACTAAGTTAAGGACTTATTGTAATTCTGTGTACTTATTAATGGAATTGTCCATGTGTTTTAAGAAAAAAAATAAAAATAGTTATGGCAATTTTCATTATGTAGGCACTTATATCATCTCTTCCTAGAAATAGTATTCTAAGTTCATTTTTGCACTCAATTTTTTGCAATTTTAAGAAGGTGAAAAAAGCAAAACCATAGGATGTGAATAGCCTACTACAACATTCACACACATCACAATAGGGATCACCTTTCCTAAATTATTGTTTTCAGTTATAAAAAAATTTCATAACATTTATACTCAATCTGAGCAGTTTTAACCCCTAAATGCCTAAGGCACCAAATTTTGGTGTCAAAAATGAAACCTAACAAAGTTTTTATTTTCATTAAGTTATGTTCTTTTAAATTCTTTTCGAAGTCTAGTTTTAGCAACAAAAATCTGATTTTGAAAGTAATAGATTATGAATTTTCTATTCAAGATTTGTCATTTTATACAAGGGTATCCATTGCAATCTTGATCTTTGTAGTATTGAGGGCTCTTGGAAATGAGCCTCAAATACTCTAAATCTTGAAGAAAAAATCATATTAGAAATTCATTGGAGAAATTGGAGAGTAGATTTTGAGAAGCTATAAATTGATTGGGGTTATGCATGTTAAGCCTTTTATCCTCATATTTTTTTGGTGACCAAATTTTTAGATTTTACATGTGAAGAGGATTGAAAGACTTCAAATCACTTTTGTTTAACACCCTTATAATCAAACATTATAATCTTTCAATCCATAGGTGATAATGTTATCTTTTCTTTTATTATGTGATCTTTAACATGTCTAATTTGAATTTGTAAAGTTGCAATTCAAAAAAAATTGATACAACTTATCAAAATGTTGGCTTTTTTTTTCAATCTAGAGCAAATTCCTAGAAGCTCAAGAAAGGCTTAGGCATTTACGGGTTAACTTTGACTTAAACCAAGGAACATGGTTTTAATTAGTGAAATATTTAACACTCCTGTGGTCATAGCAAGATCATCTCAATCACAATCACAAACACAAGACACACTGAAGATGGAAAATTGAAGATGTCCATTCACATTTGATGGAATATTTATAGATCTGTCGTCCCACATTCTCCAAACCATGTTGAGAATTTGAAGTGATGTGAGTATTCTAACGCTGTACTGTACAGCCTAATTAACCATTATCGATGATTGCCCGGCTTACAAACAGGGCGTTGCAAGTCTAGATGTCTAGATAAATTACACAGCCGGTGAAGCTGGAACTCCTGCAAGGGCTTATTCTCCACCGCGGCTTCGGTATCTGTTGCACGAACCGAACCATGCATGCACGATCAGACAGCAATTCCCAAAAGTCTAGATACGTAAATCGACATATTCGAGGAAACGAAGCTCAGAATAGCCAGAGCTTTAAATAACTTGGAATCATAAATTATATACGTGCAAGTCCTCCGAGCTAAGCTATATACAACTATGAATATAACCAGGATATAAGTTCCTGGAGCTATAAATATTAAGTACTTCGAGCAAGTGGCCAAAGCTCTGAAAACTAAACTTTCCACGGAAAACTAGGACTGGTATACAGAACTGAGGTTTGAAAGGGAATTTCGAATCACTTGCACAAGCGGATTTCACTCCAGTTGATTGCTAGGACAGAGTGTAGATGCAATTTTAGAGCAAAACTCTATTTCAATGAAAATTTCTTTCTATATCACGAGAATAGTTGGAGTTTGGATCATTACCTGAAAAGCAAGAGCGCCACCTCGAAGTTCAAGCTCTGCTTCCCAATCTAAACATCGCAGTTACAATGAGCTTCCATTCCACCGGCCAACAGTTCCGCCAATTCAATATCCTTTAGACCGCCGTGATCAAATCACGCTATTGAACTCGTTCCAGCTCAAAATATTCAAGCACATTGCCCAGTCACTCACTCCTCAACAACCTTGACAACTATTTCTACGAGAACATCCGAAGTCTGCGCCGATCGAAGCTGCAGAATTCCAGGCAAAATCGAAACCAGGGCCACTCAAAATCCCAGCTCTGCCAATTTAACTAACATCACAAGGAGTCTCCCCATTCACGCATGCCGCAAGCTCATCCTCGTCCCCGACTCTTCCTTGAGCTTCGCCGCCTGCGTCACCACAAACTCTGGATTCCTGAAACACATCAAAAACTGCACCAACCGATAGGCGTCTTCAAAGTTCGACACCGGACCCAAGGAGACTTGCACACACGTAAACTCCGCCCCTCTCTCCTGAAACACACTCAGATTCTTCTTCCTCTGACTCGGTGGCCCCAACAAATTCGCCACCCCAGGATTCACTGTCACCGAACCCACTCCTACCGCAATTCGATACTTCGCCGCAATCTTCTTCACCAACGTGGGCTTAATATGCTCTCCAGCGCAGTCCAACACATTAAACGAGACGATGTTCCCCCTATTCTCCTCCGTGAACGGACTGTACACATTCACCAAGTGCCAAAACTCATCCTCGTGTCGTAAGGATTTCAAGTTATGCACTATCCACAGCGAGAGCGCTTTCACTCGTTTGTTGACAGTGGGTAGTCCCAGTGATTCCAGATGTTGTAACCCGAAGTTCAGACTTGCGAAGAGGAGAAAAGGGGGGCTTTCATCTTCACAGACAATGTGGTAATCTTCACCATGCCAGTAAGGCACTTTGGAAGTTAAAGTGATGGTGGTGTCAGATTCGGTGAAGTCGGTTACAGGGATGCGGTTGACGGAGACGCAGAAGGAGGAGCGTTTGATGAGGACGAAGCCCATGCTGGAAGGGTAGCCGACCATGTTTTCGAAGGAGCCGATGACGAAGTCCGGGAGGTGGTGGGAGAGGTCGAGAGGGGCGGTGGGGATGAGAGTGGAAGCGTCGAGCAGGACTTGCCAGCCGGATTTGTGGGCTTTGGAGATCCAGTCCAGGGAGTGTTGGATGCCGGTGATGGAGGATTGGGCGGGGTAGATGAAGAGGCTACCGGATGGATGGAAGAAGCGGCGTTTGAGAAGGGGAGCGAGATTGGATTTCGTCATGCAGAAGTCGTTTTCTCCGAGGGGAGCGAGGATTGGTTGGCCGCCCACGGCCACGGCGGCGTTGATGAGCTGGAAACACAACACAACACATATCACTAACACAAAACATCACATGTTGCAGAGACGTTAGTAATGCAAATAGCACAAAAGCATTACCATCAGCTTGATGAAGGCATCACGCTTCTAAAAGCCAAAATTATGATTTTGAAATTCACAGACTCTAATAACTAGGATTGGTATAGCTCTGTGGTTCCTGAAGCGCATCTGGACAAGATGCTAATCTCTTGAAATTATGCCAAAATCATGAATAAGACCAAAAGTGTAACAAATACGAGGGATTACGAGCCAGACATAATGGACACGATATTGTGACTTTCAAGTGCACAGACTCTATTATCAGGATTGGCATAGGTTATGTGGTTTCGGATGCGCATCTGGAAATGTGCCAATCTCTGGTAATTATGCCAGACTCACGGGTAGACCAGAAGTGTTACAAATACGAGCTAGATAGACTGGACACAAGGCTGAGGATTATAAGCCTGGGCATAAACATTACTTGGAGCTAGGAATGAATAAATAAAGCGGAGCTACTGCACTAACATTGTTAGTCCCTGTAAAATCTTCGAAGCAAATACCCCGAGACAAACTGCAACCACTGGAACACCGATTTCCATGTTAGGCAGGAGAAGAGCAATTTAAATGTACCTGTCGAACACATTCGTGATTATCTTGGCACACCAAGACCGGGCTGTTTTTTCGAAATGGGTACGCATTGGCCACCACCCGATACGCCGTGCGGTAGCTTGTCGTGAACACCACTGAGTATTTGACTCTGGACGTGTTGAACATGCGCAGCAAGCGCGTCTGCACATCCGAAACATGCTGGCGCAGGTGACTGGCTAAGTTGGTGCCCAAACAGTGCTCCTCCGCCATCATCACTCGCGTGTGCTCCTCAGTCTATACAAATGTTCAATGGGACAACTTCAGTTTATGAAACCATTTATGAATGGTACTTACAACTTCGAAACACTACAATAACCACATCTACTGAAGAGTACATTGATCGACAAAACAACTTTTGCACCAGAATCGATCCACAAAATCGAGGATCCTAGTTCCCTCCAAAGATTACAAAACAAATTATTGTCCGCTTCGTTCTAAATTAGATGAACCTTTTTCTATTCTAGTTATCCACTCTGAAACCCCATTTTGATAGATGTAAACCTTACGAGATTACAAAGTCAGAAGCTTGATGTAACATGTTCACTACATCAATGGGGTCTTACAATCGTCTTGATCTAATAACCAGATCTGATAGAGATTTCGCTCGGTCAAGGAACTATTTCAATAAACGAGTGGTTCATTGACAACACCCTCCGCATCAGAATCTACAAAATCGTAATTTCTAGTCCCATTCAAACCTTACATTATCATTCTAGAATATCAGACTCTGTTCCCATTGTAGCTATCCAGGCCACGTTTTGATGTAAACCTTCCATTACAACAATCGGAAGCTAATTGTACAACATCTCCTTAGTGGTGCTGCTTTTGATCTAACCAGTGTCCCATGATTACTAAAAACCATACACTAAAAGCAATGACACTTCCACACGATTCTCCAGACTTAGTCACGTATCTTAAGCATATTCTGAGCTTGTAATATTGAACCAAACCAGAGGCTAATACTCCATCAATGGCTGTACTATTGATATATGCAGTTGCCACGATTCTTAAAAACACACATTAGCGAAACGATGTTTTCACGACCCTCCGATCCAGCATTAGTGTCCACAACTCAAGCATGGTCTGAGCTTTCTACCAAGCAAAAGCCTGAAAAGATTCTTGTCCGATACTAGAATTCAACAAACCTGAAACTTAGAGGCAAGTGCAAAATTGGCGTGATCCAAATACGTCTGCCTCTGCGCCGCCAACTCAGGGTACTGATCCTTCCTCACCATATCCAGCATCAAGCTCTCCGAGTATTCCCGATTGGCTTCCAAGAACCTCGCCTCCGCCTCGTTGAAATCCACAAATTCTTCCGTGATATGTCCATCCAGCGACGACCACGTGGAGGATATCGACGAAGTCCGGTCCAAGCTATCACTGGAGAGCATAGTGGGATGCCCTGCTGCTGCTTGAAACCTGGGCGAATTCGAATTCATATGCTCCTGTTGTTGCAGAAACGTCTTCCGACTGGGTTGCAACCCACTGGGAGGTCTTGTGGTGTTGATCGATGTTATGGTGGGTTCCAGGATTCGGCGACTGTCGCCGTTGGAGTGTAATGGAAGGTCTAGTCGAGACGTCCAGATGTTATGGTTGGGGTTCGGGTTGCTGTTCGGATGTTCAGAAATTTGGTCCTTGAAGAGGAAGACGGCGCCTTCGCTGGAGGCTTGCTTCAGCTTGAGACTGGTGGGGACAGATTCTACGTCGATCGAGTGTTTCATACTGCGCTCGAGCTTCTTCACTGGGGTGAGGTCGGGAGACTCGCCCATATGGTGGAGGTTCATGCGGTTGATGTCCATCTCATCGTCGCTTACTATCTACAAAAGGGCACACAAGGACAAGCACACAAGCACAGTCCTTCAGTTTGAAAATCTCAGATTTAGTAACAGTTGACCGCCGAGCTAGAAATTAATTCTTACAGATTGAATTCGATCGATCATACGTTGCTCGGGAGTTCTCTATTACATTGCACCAAAGGATCAACGTGATAAGACTACCTATTCAAACGAGAAAATGTATTACAATTCGTGATGCAAGAGTTGCAAATGATCGAAGAGTGACTTAGAAACAACGACCCAGTTGCGGAATGCACCAACTTCAGATTCAACAACTTCAGGATTATCCCTACTGTAGACGCAAAAGTTGTTTCTGATTAAAGGCTTTGACTACAAACTACAACACTGCTAACTTTGTTATTGAATGCACCAACTCAATGAGATTCGTGAAAGATGGATCGATTTCAGTGAAATTGCCGCAGTTGCACCCTCCGATCTACACTCGTCGTAGCCAGCTAGTTTCCAACTCTCTGTTCGCACACTAATAAAAAAGGGCCTTTTCAAAGACCATGACTACACTAGCAAAACCCAACAATGCCATCCATTCTAGAAACTTAGCTAGTAGCTAGCAACTGCAGGATGAATAGACTCGAATGCACACAAGATGAGTCAGTCTATACCGGCATGGTCCGAGAGCGGAGCTTCCCGGGAGAATTGAACATTGTGTATCTCAGCAGCTCATGCAATCGATCTCCAGAGCCCAATCACATCAACACCGAAACGAGCACCGAAGCTCCCAATGCAAGCTCCTCCAACAACAGGGAACCATAGCTACCACCGCTCATTACGAGTCCACAGATTACCACTCACGAACTGTAACACAACCTGGATTTGCGAAATGGACTCCCTGGAATGCAAGCTATGGACGCAAGAAAACGAAAGGGTGATCGAGAGCTCCGTGAATTAGCAAGCTAGAGGGCAAGTTTGAAAAGCAGAAGAGACTCAAGCGTGCGGGGAGAAGGGGAGTGGAGACATAAAACAGGCGAAGACTCCGCGGGCGCTTACTACGTAGCTAGGCTTAACTTAGGCCCTGTAGTAAGTCGAGGTGCCTGTAGAAGAGACTGTAGTAAGGGACTTTAGTAAGGGATTACTGTAGTGAGCGGGGTCGGTGGGTATCACCTCGGTAGCGCACTGCCTGAGTATGGCCTTGGTATCAACCGGACCGCTAACGCCAAGAGAAACCGCCAAGCTCAAAGAACCAAATTATCAAGTTTTCAACCAATGAGAGCTTCCAGAAGTGATAAGAGCAAGGAATGTAAAACTTTACACTTGAAAATTTAACCCTTCTTAACCCTTAAAGGACAATGGAGTGACTTTGGAAATCATCAATTTTTATGATTGTATGAAGCATTGGCTTAAAAAATTGTAAAAGCACTCATTGCAAGACAAACTACTATAGAAGACTTCCCCTTTTTACAACAAAATTTTGAGGATGAATAGTTGCACTTCTCTCCTACATAGAGAAATCCTCTATCATCCATTGGACGCAAAACGTTCGCCTCAATGTTTAAGGGTTAAATGTCAACAAGGACATTTTTTTGTCTAATGGATGATAAAGAATCCTTCTAGTAGGACAGAAGTGCAACTATTCATCCTCGGAATTTTGTTGTGAAAAAAGGGAGGTATGGTAGTTTGACTTCCATTAAGAACTTTTACAATTTTGTAAGCGAATGATTCATAGTAACCAAAGGGATGATTTCCATAGTCACCAATCCATCCTTTAAGGGTTAAGTCAAAGGATAGAAATGTTGTCCACATCATTCTTTTCCCTTTCTGACAAAAAGTGCCGACCAATTTTGAAGTCCTAAGAATTGTAGTTAGGATCATCTCAAGGTTCACTTTTAGGAATGGATTCCATTATAATTCCAAGGGTCTTTAGGTAAACAAACTTATAGACAATCATTTAAAAGAACTTACATTATGACAAAGTTCATATTGTTTAGAAAATGTACTAGTAAAACAATATATATTAACCTTCAATGGTTGGCCTCTCAAAGATAAACTATGAACTTTTATAGGTATTCTTCTAGGATTCTTAATTTGAGTATAAAAAAACGTCTTAGAAATGGTCATATGGTTCATAGATCTCAAAGTAATAATTTGAGCTTTATTGATGTAAATGGTCATATTTTCATTTAGTAGATTCAAGTCTATATATAAATATATTGCATGATGAACAAAATACTTGGATTGAGCAATGTTTTCTACAAATAATTTTTCATCCAAAGTATTGTTTTCATCTTTAAAAATTAACTTCTTTAGCTATATTCATTTGATGAAATTGAAATGAATGACAAGATTATAAAAAACAAAAAAATTTAGTATAAGTCAAAAAAAAACTAGTTTGTTTAAAGTTTGAATAAACAAATTCATACACTTGACTTGAAGACTTTGGCAAGCCTCCATGTAAAAACTTGAGCCCTATTTATTAGGTGAATCATTTTGTATTTCACAACCTCTCCACATTATTTCAAGAACGTTTGCAATTGAGAACTCAAAATTTTCATCTGTAATAAATAACAGATTTCACTACGGCTAGCATGTAAGGGCTGGGTGAACTGACCCCCTCACTCATCCCGAAAGGAAAACACTGAATTTTTTTATTTGTCATATGTGATAAATTTGCAAATTTTGAATTCATATTTGCAACCAGAGACTCCGAATTAGCTATTACATGTGTAGGAGATAAATTAATCAAGCACAAAATAGGGGGTCTTTTTTCACATCTCCCTTAGAATGACTTTGGGGGATAAACAAGAGGGATAGCTTACCCTAACCTATATAAGGTAGGCCCTCCAAATGCACCATTGACTCTAAACCACCACTTTCACTTTGTACATCTCCAAAATCAATTATGTACCTATGTGGGAAAAACTTTTTTAGAACCAAACTTTCTTTCTTCATAACTGAACTTTTGCATACAATACCCAAATGTCACGTTCTTTGGTGCATTGGGAACTCCATCCAAGTGCCAATAAGAAAATACAAAAATTTGACCAATTTAATAATAATAACTAGGCTCATAAGCAAAAAAAAGTGGTGGATTGTGAGTTACCCACCTTTGTTTGGTCCTTCCTACCCATCATTGAAAGGTCCAAGAATTTGTTTGTTTTTTCTGAATAGGCAATATAAAGAACATATTAAAGTGAATAAATTAACCAACAAAATCTGAATCTGTAATGCTCAACTCACTGCCTAATGCAGTCAAAATATTTTCTATTACAGAAGGCCCCAAAAGTCAATTTTTACAATGGACTTCACATTGAAAACTCAGAAGTTCTTAATGAGGTCAGTGTTCATTCCATTGCTGTCATGTAAAGACATGCATTGTGCACAAAAAAACCACAATGGGTCATTTCAGTTCTTAGGCGACTGTAATGGGTCATTTGACCACAATGGGCTGTTTTACCTTACATGGTAGAGCATACTCTTAAACTGTGCTCCAACTATGTGAAAATGGAAAAATTTACATGGATTTTTTTTTTTAAACTTCACTGGTTGGGAATGGGTGAGCTCCCTTACATAGGCAACTGGAGGATCCTCTTCTTATTTTATTCTTATTTTATTATTAGATAGAGGGGGTCCGTTTGGACCCCTCACTGGCTTGAACCCTGTCAAACCGCACATTCCATTCATCCTGAGAGACCAGGTGGCATCCTTTCCTTCATGGAAACCGGCTTGAAATGTAAGGTGCCCCATATAGTCTAGTCATTTCCCTTTTAAAAAATTTAATTTTAATCTTATTTTTTTGAGCCCAGAGTTTTATTCCAATTTAAAATTTTAATTGGGATCCCCGACTGCAGGTTCCTTTTTTGCACTGTATGCATCATTTCGCCAGTTTGGCACAATTTGGAGTTCCAGCTACAATTGGGGTGGGGTGTATGGAGACCTCATCTGGGTGGGTTCCATGCACGGAATTCGGGCCTCCTACTTGAACCTCTATCTTTAAATCGGCCTTGAGTGGTGGATTTTCTTTTTTATTACCCTACTTGGGTAGGGGGTTTAAATTGACACTCCTTTTGCTATAAGTTATTTAGTTGGTGGATCCGTTGCTGATATTCCAGTCTGGAATGTTCACTGCCGTGTTGAGGCTATAATTTCAATATGTTTGTTTTAATTTAAACCATTCATGAAAATAGATTTATTCTGTAATGGTCACGGCCGCCTTAAGGCTTTTTGTTGGGTGGGTGGGTGGGTGGGTGGGTGGGTGGGTGAGTGAGTGGGTGGGTGGAGATAAATCAATTAATGATAAAACAGATACTTCTTTTTTATGGGCATTCTAGCTAGCTAGAGTTCAAATCTCTTTGGAGTTTTTATGTTGTTGTGATTGAGGAATGAATGATATTCTCATGAAAAGTAAAGATAAAGTGTAGGATTCGGAAAAAGCCCATTGTGAATGAAGCATGTGTTGAAGGGAGCTTTAAGTTAGTACGTACTAAAAATTCACTATTTCAAGTAGTGGACTTTGATTGAATGTTTTGTAGAAAGCATCATCTAAATGGAAAATTCTATTATATAATTATCTTGAGTGAAGAACATTGCATTCATTGGTTTAAATAAATAATTATTTAAATAATTAAAAATCCCCATATAAAATCTCTAAAGTTGCTTGAAAAAATATGAGACCCAATTTGGGCTTCTTAGATACTAAAGGGTTAAGTTACTACATACTAGCAAGTTTTACCATTTGTGACAACACCCCATTGCAAAAGGAACACGATGTTTCCATTGATATGGCACTGAATTTGGATTTTAACCCCTAAAGTCCCAAGGCCTTTTTTTCTATCAAGACCTACTCAAAATTGTCATTTCTATTGTAAAGAGCAAAAAACTTTAAGTTTTGGATTCTTTTTTTGCATATTTAACTGTAAGATCTTGTACTACACTAGTATAATAGTGTGTAGAAAAAATTTCAAAAACTTTGACTACAAGATATTTGCGTTTACAGTGAAGAAAACAAGTTTTTTTTATAAACCTTGATTGGCTAGATTTTTTGGCTTCGAATCTTATGAAGTTAAAATTTTTGAAATATTGATTTTGATTTTCTAATTTCCTATGTTGAAGAATTGAGTGGAGAATCTAGGGGAAAAATCTCAACAAAAAAAAATCACTCATTAAAAAATTGTTAAGTAGAAGTATGTCTAAGATTAAATAAAAAAACTAAACTGTCAATAGCTCTAAGATGGAATTGAATACAATAATCCCAATAGGGAGATTGTTCTAGTAAACATTTTTAAACCTACTTAACAATTTCTTTTAAATAAATTGTAAAACTTGCATTCAAAAATGGATTTTATAAGTTGTTTTTTCAAAAAAATGCTTAGATTGCCAAAAAATAAGATCGTCCATAACTTTCTCATCACTAGTCCAAATAGAATGAATCAAAGCTTCAAATGTAAACATAAATACAAAATTTGAGAAAACAAATTTAAATTTAAAAAAAATTCAACTTTTTGTGATTCTTTTTGTGCTACCCCTCGAGTTGCTTTTTGAACTTATGGTGACATATCTTTTGTTTCTAGGCACCGATTGAAATAAAAGTTATATTCCCCAAAAGCTAATCTAACTTCTTATATTAAAAAACCACATCAAAAATTGAAATCACACAAACCTACCCAAAATCCCAAGAGTCCCCCTTAGGGACTTTGGGATTTTAGGGGTTAACTACTAAAGGACAACAAGGTTTTTATTAGTAGTAAAGGGAACTATGTAGACCAAAAAAATGTTGCAAGAAAAAGCAATTGGCAATGTAATCCACTTGTTGATCTTCTCATGGGTTGTTTCCTTACAATGGTCTTCTATCATTTGATTATCATTAGAATTTCAAGCCCAAAATTGCTTCAAAATACTCATGCCTATACAAGGCTAAAATTTTTGTTTATATTTATTTTATAACAAATTCAACTATAGGATCCTTTAATTAATTTACTTAGACAAGTATATTTTTCCCAAACTTAAAATGTTGTTTCTACCTTCATTGCTTGCAAAACAAATCTCCTTGTAACTTTCATCTCATTATTTAAAATTGAGTGATTCACGTGTTTTTGTGTATATGTCAATCTAAACAATCATGTGAAATATTTATTCAAATTACATGAAACAAAATCCAATACAAATTAATACAATTAGCATCCATCTCAATGATTTTATGAAAAAAAATTCAATTATAAAGTAAATGGAGTCTATCCAAGTTCTCAAAAAATATAAAGTAGGCTATTTATTCTTGTAGGACTAATCTAGAGGAAATTGTATAAAAATTAATATGTAACCTTTCAAGTAGATGAAATTGCAAGATAGAGTCTTGACGTTTTGCACATGGTGGTCATGGACTCATAGTAGGCACTCTTTGCCAAATCATTAATAAAAGTTGGAATATGTCATTCAGTAAATGCTTAGAAATAGAAAGTTTTTTTTTCCTAATATAATTCATTTTATTGAAAAATGATATCCCACAAATTCCAGTACCTATTTTCAAGAATATTTTTTACCAACTATATCCACATGACATGGTATTAGATGTCATATGTAGTAACTAATAAGAATTAGATATAATACAATATTATTATGTGGATATGTAAGTAGCAAATACAAATCTTAAACCATAAGAGATTATTCTCTATTTCAGGCAAGTATTGCCAAAAATCACCATTTCCTAATGTGTCCAAGAAAACTAAAATGCTTCAAAAGCAAAATAAAATAATTACTAAATAATATTTTACTCAATTTTATAAAATTGAATATAACTACAAAGATGTATGAAAAAAGTCAGAAAATTTGAAATATGTAGATTGTGGAATTATAGTGTTTGGAAAAATGGTTGCTTGTTAACATCAATATATTCAACAACACTTGGGCTCCTCTTCAACTATCAACTATCATATTTTCAAAAGAATGTACATATCCACCTCTAAATTCAATATTTGCAAAACCCTTTGAAATTGAGTTTGTAAGATTTAACTCAAATTTTTCAATGGTCCCTATAAGGACAACAATGATAATTCTTCTTTCCAAAGGTAGAATAAATTTATTAACAATGAAATTGTGACTAAGGGTCTAGATGAGAACATGACAATGGATCACAATATTGTATGCTTAATATAATAGATGTAATGGAATCTTGTACTAGAGTGACTAAAAAATGATGGATTGTTGCATGTCTATTAACTATTTATGTGATATACTATAAAGAAAGTACACTTGAGTCTCTTGGAATTGAAGTAAATTAGAGATGAAATCACTTTGAAGTATGAATGTTGAGTGCATGTATAAAAAATATCTTATATGCCTCAAGAATACTACTAATTTGGTAGCGCTAAAATTATAGAGATTTTGAAAGTTGAACCAATACCCCATCATTTCTTGCTAATTTCACCCCCAAGCCTATATTATAAACTCTACATGAGCCAATGACTTTATTCATATGAATTTGCGCAATTGTAGCACTACTACGAGTAAGTTCTATTTTAATTGATGAACGCAACAATTATACAAGATAATGAGAATGCAAATAGGCCTATTATTGAAGTGAAGAAAAAAGGGGTTGCAAAAGAGTGAAAACATTGTGTATTGGACTTAGTTTGGGATGAACCGGCTTCAATTTGCTTATTGACACATTAGTAGTTGAGGACTTTAGAATGATTGGCCAAGTCCAATATTGCCCACACAACTTTATCTATAAATCAAGAATGGTGGTATTTTACATCAAAAAATGCACTCCACTAGAGCAAATACAATACTCTATTCAATTAACACATTTAGACATAAGGACATCTTTCCTTTGAACTCACTTGGAAAATATCATTTCTAAAATCAATGTGCAAATGTCTTTTGGATCAAAAAGATTGTGACCATAGGATCTTGCCCACTACTATCAAGTTAATATACCCTATAATTTTCAAATAATTGCCTGTAAATTTTTTTGAGGTATATCCAATCAAATTTCAGGTTCTGAAGAAAAAGAATTTATTTTGGACAAAATGACTTTGGAGGACATATCTCAAAATTTTCTTGAAAGAATAGTTTCACTTTTGACCAAATGCAATTATGAATAGCTAAGAACATCTACATCAATTTTTACAAGGATTGGAGCAACAAAAAATTATTTTCAAAGCCTTATATTTAATTTAGGGATACTTAAAAATTAAGAATTTTACTTGACCATGTGCTTTAATCATTTGTTTCAACCAAACAACCCTTGTCTACTTGGAATACTCTTGAAAAATTGTTTTTTTTGGAATCACCTCTCATTGGCTAGTTAGGTCTCTCTTTCAATACAATTTGTACTAAGTGTTAGTCAAAGTATTTGAGTTTGAAAATTCCTACACTGCCTAATTTAGATAGTGTAGGAAAATTTAGTTTTGTTCAACATGATTTGGAATCATGATGTATATAATTGATCCAACAAATCCAAAAATAAAAATTTAACATTATCAAGTCAAAAAATTACCAATTTTATGAAAGTCAATGTAATTTTTGGTGCTTTTTGATTTTTTGAAATAGCTTTATAGAAATATAATTTTTATTTCAATTGATGCCCATGAGCAAAAAATTATGGCACAAAATGCCCCAATCTTAGTTTGGTGGGCAAAACAAATCCATAAAAAAACTTAAAATTAAAAATTAATTTTTTTCATATAGATTATATTTTATCTACATAGGAAGCTTTAATTTATTCTATTTGAACTTGTTATACAAAAGTTATGGACTATTATCCTATTTTTAGGGCGATTAGAAAAGTTTGTAGAATTCTTTTTTAAATGTGAAAATTGACTTCGAAAATGAATTTTATAAGTTATTTTTTCAAAAAGATACTTCAATTCATAAGTGATATTGTTGTATTTTCTTTTTCTATGTAATCTCTAACATGTCTAGTTTGAAATTGTACAATTAGTATTAAAAAAAAAGTGATACAACTTATCAAAATGTTGGCTTTTTATTCAATTTAGAGCAAATTCATAGGATCTCAAAACAGGCCTTGGACATTTAGGAATTAAATTATTGACAATTCCTACTCAACCAGAACTAAAGGGATCCATTCAATTCAATTCACACAAATGGGAGTCTCTTCACCATCTAGAAATGTTCTAAAAGATTTTGGAGTTTCCCCAGTAATTTCCCTCTTATTTGTAGAAGGAAAGGAGGGGGGTCCAACCGGCATCGATTGCATCATCTCCTTCTCAAGATCTCCTCATTCATTTCGTGTAGTATTAGGAATTCTCGCTGGCCACTTTCTTTTGAACAAACATGCTTGGTTTGAAACTAAATTCTGAATTTCATTATATCAAACATACACAAATGAATTACTAGGAACTGGCTACCATGACCAACTCTAAAGTGATACCGGTCCCCCGCCTTCTCCAAGCATTACAAATTCCTCAACGACCAATCCTAAAGTAATAATTGTCTTGGCCCTATCCAACCACTCTAAAAAACTCAATGGCCAACTCTAAAACACACACCATTCTTGTCCAAAAATTGAGCCAAGAATATACCTGTGTCCACCAACCCTAGTATTAGTCTTGGATTTTAAATGATAAATAGTTGAAAATTTAACAATTTTATGAGAGCACTAATGGCTATATATCCACCTTTCATTTTTGCATACCATTTGGTTGCCAATCCTACTAATTTTCTTTGTCCAGTTTCAAATCTTCCATTTGATACTCCAACTGGTTTACTTGATTTTCCAAAAAGGCACCAGCTAACAATAAACTACCTGACCATTCTCTTTAGGAATGTTATTGTCCAACATGACAAAATAATTTGGCTAGGTTATCCCTCTTGAACTCAAAGAAATCCCATTAAAATCAACGATTTCAAGTAAATAAGAACATCACCACCAATTCTTCCGTATTTCTATCTCCGTGGAAGGAAGAACACATATGGGATAGAGAATGTCTTTTTCCCACCAATGTTGCTCTTCTCCAAACGTCACATATAAAAAAAGGTCATATTTTGAGCTCTCTACATCTTCTCCCCTACATAACATTCAGTAGCTAAAGCAGAGGCTACCTTTCTTCTCTTCCAATAATTTCATCCACAGGAAGTGGTGGCGCCAACTACCAAAGCTAATTTAATTGGAGTCAGCTAAGCCCTCGTTAATTGTTTCATTACTTTTATCTCTCATAGTCTGACATTTTTCGACATTTGGCCATGTAGCTACAGAATGGTGTGGAATATTCGACACCATATCATCCAACGGATGAAGTGATGCCGAATATTCGGCACCTGTCAAAGGGAAGGCAGACTCCTCTATTTGCTACTGAATGTTATGTATTGGAAATTTGGCCTTAACTTCCTTAACCCTTGAACATCACAAGGGATGAAAAATGCCCTCACAGTCTAAAAGTCAAATTCAAAGGGCTATAACTTTTGCATCCAATGTCCAAATTCAATCAAACTTGTTGGAGAAGTTGCGCATACTAGTCTTGTTTGTGTGATAAAATTTTCAAATCAATACAAGATGTGTAATAGTTTTGAGACCCAATTGAGGTTCAATTTGAGCTCACTAAACTGCATTTGATGGCTCCAACTTTGGAGGCTTGTATCTTTGTAATCTAATGTTTGTTTTCAATAAAAATTTGTTGGGTTTTGTTCCCATTGAAGTCTAATTATTGTGGTAAAGTTTTCATGTCAATCCGAGTTGTTTCGAATGATTGGGGGCAATTCAAAGTTCAAAATCCAGAGATTGGTGAATTCCAGTGAACTTTGGCGGCCTATAACGTCTTCATAAAATGTCCAAATCCAATAAAATTTGTTTGAGAAGTTGCGCATACTAGTCTAGTTTGTGTGGTTAAAATTTCATAGCAATCCAAGAAGTTATAAGTGACTGAGACGCATTTTAGTAGAAAGAGGTTCAGTCATAGATGTGATTTTTTGTTACTTTTTTTCACTGTTTTCTGACATTTCAAATCCATTTTACAAACACAATGATTCATTTGAATGATATTTTTTTCACCAAAGTGTATATATTCTGGTTTTGAATCACTTTTGTAGTTTAAAGTTTTTTCATTTGAGTAGGTTTAGAAATCGAATTTCACCTCCAAATGTGTTTTTAAGAAAATTTCAGCACCTTTTTTCAACACTAAAACATTATAATCTTTCAATCTATATAGTCAAATGACCCAAAATTTGTTCCACACCATCTACAACATGCACACTGCAATATTGTACGGTTGAGATCTTCATACCTTACTCTAATTTTGACTTTTCAGACTTGCAAAGGAAGGCCATTTTAAAGCCGGGTTGGACCTCTGACGTTTAGGGGTTAAATCAATTTACAGATGGTGGGGAGTTTTTCTTCCTTGTCCGGATGAATTTCATCCAGATAGGGATAGCCTTGATGTGATGAACTAATCAATTAACTAATTAATCAATCAATTAATTCCACTATTATACTCCCCCCCCCCCTTGATTTTGCAAGTCTTCCCACCATAGTGGGGGATCAATGCCCTCTTGGTGGGGGAATCCATGAGCTTCAAAAAAATGCTCCTGCTAACCACTGAATTACAGGTCAATGCTACTATAAATTTCCCCTCTCAGGAATCAGGGGCCCCCAATAGCTACGCAGGAAGCTACCTCCCACTTTCATCCAGCATCTGGAATGATATATACTACTATTTGTAACTGTATCCACGTCGAGAATCAGGGATGAAAAGGGGTCGTATGGAGGGAAATCCTAAAGCTGACCCAGTGTGCCTTGAGAATATAAGACGGAATCGAACGACAATAGGAGAGCATGAATGAACAGTGTGAACAGGACCGTTTTGTTTTTCCTTGGAATGTGCTACTTCCGCTACTTCAGTTGGATTCCACTGCAGGTGCTCCGAGCAAGTTGGGTGGAAAATAGACTACCTTTACTCTGTCATGGTTCCATTCGAGATCCCTTTCTTTTTCCTTTTCCTTTTCGGAACGTTTCTTTTTCTTTTGCCTTTTTCTTTTTCTTTTTCTTTTTGGCCTTTCTATAGCCGGGGGAAGTCTGTGGTTGAAGTCTGAGATCTTGCAGTTGCTGTATCTGTAGATGTGTCGTTTCTTCCGGGTCAGGTGTCAATTAAAGATGGTTCGAGAACGTTCGGGAACCTTGGGAGACGTTGGGGGAACGTTGGGGGACGTTTGGGGAACGTTGATAACCTTATATAACGGGGTCACTCCTTGAATAGCTCTTAAGTCAGATCAGCTGAAGTTGCTCCGGAGTTCTGTGATTGATGCTTAATTTTGTATTCTCGTTACATTTAGACTTTTGGTGATTAGTAGGTGAGAGAATTGTGAGGAGTATGGGTCCATCTGTAAAGGTGATGTCCCCCACCCACTAATTCACCCCTAACCAACTTTAACCCCTAACCAACTTTTAACCCTAGCCAACTTTTAACCCTAAATTGCTTCAAAGTATTCAAAGCCAAAGCAAGGCTAAAATCTTCATCTATACTTATTCAATGACAAATCCAATCGTAGAATTTTTTAGTGAACTTGTTAGAGTACACCTTCCTAAAATATCAAAATAAGAACCCTTACCAATTGCAAGATCAAGTCAATTGAATTTGGAAAAGAAGCAATTTCAACTCTTCCCAAATGATTAGATTTATTCTTTCAAAATTTTTACACAAAAATTTGTAGATCCTACAACTTGTTATCCTCTTAAGTATGTTGAAGAAATAAGTTGGGAATATTGATAAAAAAATTTAAACAAAAAAATTTCATAATCAACTTGAAAAAAACATGAAGTAGAAAGAAGTAGAGAATGATTCAAAATACAAAATTGTTAAGAATTTGGTTATGGAATTGAAAAATGTCAATCCCAATGGTTGTAATGTTGTAATAAACAATCTACACCCAATGTTTTTGTTTTATTTTCATAAATATTAAAAATTGAGTTAAATAATGGACATTGAAGTTTATTTTAGAGTAGAGATTTTATAATTACCCGCAAACTAAAATTCCTCATAACTTTTACTTCATTAATCAAAATGAATGATTCAAAGCTTTCCATATATATATATATATATATATATATATATATATATATATATATATATATATAATTAATTAATTAATTTGATATACAATTTTTGTAAGTTGTCCGGGTTGCCTGCCAAATAATGAAAATTACATATTATACAATAATGTTTTAACCATGTAGACAAAAGTTATAAAAATTGGTCTAAGATGACCCCTAACAACACTGATGATGATAAATAGTGTTGGCAACACTAATCACAAAGTATAGCACTAATTGTCAACAATCCAATTAATGTTACCAACACTAAATGTCAACATAGACACTATTTGTCAACTATTGGGTATAAATTTTTTACAAGTTTACATTTAATGTTACCTAACTATTTCATCAAAATGCAAAGAAAAATGTATGAATCCAAGAAACCTATGACATATTCAAAAAACTTACTACTCATAAAAGTGAACACAACATTAAATGCCAACTAATTGAAGTTTAGAGTGACCGGGGTAAAAGTCCAGCTAACACTAATCACAACATAACACTATTTATCATCATTAGTGTACTGGATGTTGGTGATAAAGTACTCCAATTGAATGGCATGGTTGCAGGTTTGATACTTGATGGCAACAAGTGGTTTATCTAGTGTGAAATCAACCTCTAGAGCCGATGGCCCCCTTGTAGTGTGTTGTTCAACAAGCTTGTGTCAAAAAAATTATGAAAATTGTTGCACCTCAAAGCTACTCCTAGAACACATGTTGTGTGAAAAATTATTAAAAAAATAAGATTCCCTTTATAGTGAGCTACTCAAAATTGCTATATTGCCAAAAAAACACCATTTGGTCCTTTAGGGATTGATTAAATTATTTAACTTATATTATCTTATCCTAATCAAATTTATACTACATCCATAAGATGCAAATATAAGGTATGTATTGCCAAAACTACCACTTTTTGTTCCTTGTGCCTATTTATTGTATTAGATGGGTCAAATATTCACATATTTTGGGGCTGGCAAGTGAAAGGAGGTTCCAAAGCATTAAAAAAACATGACATTTGGATATTGTATGCAAAAACTATGAAGGTTCAAAACTTTTTTAGTAGAGTTTTTGGGATGGTTTCTTCCACATAATTACATATAGATTTTGTAGATGTAGACATAATGATGATGGAAGTTTTAGATAGGGTGCAATTTTGGGTGTATCCACTTTAATTAACACTTGAAGTATGCCACAAATAAAAAAAGTTTGATGGATGATTGCATTGTGTTAAATGTAGAAGCAAAGAATGCACCTATTGATGGTGACTACCTTGGTAAATGGGGACTGCATCCTTCAAGGGTTAATGTAGTATAAAATTTTTTAGGGTCATTTAACTGCATGCAAATGTGCAAATGGAGAGAAAATTAGCCCAAATTTCGTCACAAAGAATCCTATTATTTTGTGTCAATTTATGAGTCCAATAAAATTAATATTTCATTTTTCTTAAATTTATTTATTTCATTATGTTTGCACATTGGCTGAAAGTCAAATGGCTTTCATTAGGGCCTAGATCTTCTCTAATGCATCCTTGATTTGTATGGTTTTTGCCTTATCTACATTTCACATTTATAAATTTCGTGTTCATTGAACTTTTAGGAGCTCCAAAAGAGTAACAACTTTAGAAAAGTAGCATTTAAATTTTATTTTAAAAAAAATTAAATTTAAATTGTAAAATAAATTTAAATTGCTAAAAAGGTTAACCCTAAATTAAATTTTATAACTAGCACACCAAAAATCAAGATTTAAATCCATTTTGTTAAAGACTTATATGTCATATTTTGCAAAGAATAAAATACTAAAAAATAAAGAGTGCATTATTGTATTAGGATATTAGAAATTATAAAGGGAGATAAATAAAAAGTGTGATTTCCATGTCCTAAAAGATAAAATATTATTTCATATCATAAAGTGACTAAAAAATCATTAATCTCTCACTAGTACTTGAATACTTATAGAAAATTGATTTTTGGAACTTGAATAGTCAATAATTTTTGGAAAATGGTTAAACCATGGTACTTGAGTAAAAATTCAAAAATTCAAAATCTAGGATTTATGGGATAAATAATTTGTGAATGTAACAAATTAATAATTATTCATTACCACACTTGAAATTGAGATTTTCAAATCCATATACAAGTCATGACAATTTAATATTCTCTATGATGCCTTCCTTATGATTAATTGTTTTATTGATCTTTTGATAGAAAGTTTAAAAGATGAAATCTCACCATTTGAACTGAGTTGAAATAAATGTATTCTATCTTGCATTGACTACTAAGATCTTGCAACTTGCTAGGCTAAATTTTTCCAATTGTTTTTTTAGATATTCCTGTGATAATTCAATACAAATTTATGTGGTAAAATTTATTCATACTTCTTTTGTTAAATTTTAGACAATGCACTAGAAAATGATAGTTTTTGGCCATTTTTTTTAAACATAGAGAATCATAGTCATGTAAATCTTGGATTTATAGATTTATAAATTTAAAAACTAAGGCTTTGTGTTGTTGTGCACAATCATCAATGATTGTATTGCAAAGAAAAGTTATTGATTTTAAATTTTTTTATATTTCAAACAAAGATTTCGATGGCACTACCAAACTAGAAGAGACAATGTAAACACATAAATATACCAAAAATATTATAATTGACAATAATTTCTAAATATCATAGATAACATTATTTGTTCTAATTTTTTAATTAAAATTTATAAAACTAAATTTCTATATATGATTATACATTATATAATATATTAAATACATATTATTTAAAAAATATTAAATTGATTGAAATGAATCGCTTTATAGCATTGAGTGTCTTTAATAATGAATTTTGAATAAAAATTGGGCCAATGTAGACAAAAATAGACAAGAATTGAATGAAAGTGGATGCAATTTTGATGACAATTGCAATAATTGAGATCTTTTAAATATAGCATAGACTACATTATATTGGTTTTTACTCAAAATACATTGAATATTTTTAGTAGTGTACCTTACAAATTTTCATAATTTTGAAATTGATGCAAGTTTGTCACATTGTTCCAATAGACTAATTCTAACATGGATCCTTTTAAGGCTATTGAAGTTTCCAAAATATAAGTCCTTGAAAGCAAAAAATCAACCTTTATGTAAGCTAATGCAATAAGACCTACATCATCCCTTCAATATTCTTTCTACAATATTGGAGCTCTCTTCAAGGAACTCTTCTACAATTAATAAATAGTATTATAAATTAATATTATGAATTAATATTATGAATTAATATTATGAATTAATATTATGAATTAATATTATGAATTAATATTATGAATTAATATTATGAATTAATATTATGAATTAAATAATGCTCCAGAGCTGAGAGGCTCAAGAGCATTATGGGACATAATGCCAAGTCTGATAATTCATCACAAATGTCTATATTTTTTGCAAATCTAAGGATGTAAGGTGATTGAGCCTACAACAGGTCAACTTTGGAGTAGCCTAATATGGGCCCAAAAATTCTTGAGCTATACATGTGCCTTGTGAAATGTACTTCACAAGAATTTATTGGCTTGCATTAGGTTTGTCCAGAGTTCTATGTTATGAGTTATAATGCGTTTTTAATTTTCTAATTGAATGGCGACAAATCTACCTTGAAATCCAGACTTGGCATTATGAGTAAAGATATATTCACACTTGATGTTAGAGTTGATGTTTGCTATGTGAATATGGTCCAGAAGTAGGTCTAAATTCGTTCCTAAGACCCTCAATAACAACACTCGTAACGCCAAGTGAGAACATACCCTAAGTGTTATTAAACTTAATTGAATTGACAATCTAGGTAGTAAAGTTCAGTAGAGAACAATTCTTAGTCCGTCTCGCACGAATTGAAAACTTAGGGTTTCCTTGCTTTGCCGAAGTGGAAAGTTGCTCTCTAATTAGGGTTTGTGTCTTCTCGGACAATTTGAGCTCGCGATTTCGCAAGCGCCTAGTTGCGAAGGAAATTGGCTATGACACGTTCAAGCAAGAGCGCTTCTTCAAAGACCACTGCTGCTGTCTTAGTCTCGGAGGATTCTCCCATCCCAAGATGCGTCCGCTCCCTTCCTAACTCTGCTTCTGTGGCCATTTCCATCCACGCCAAACCCGGCAGCCGGTTGTCTGCAATCACTGGTGCCAATTCTCCTCTCATTTGGATCGATGCAATGTAAATTCAATGCTATGCACAGTACAGTACAGTGCATTCCAGATTCTTTGGGAACTGGATTGCGCATCAGTCCGGGGTATTCGATATAGTGTAGTGTGATGACACTATGACCTCTGGAAATGTCAGGCTAATGCACGTGATAAGGTGGAATTTTATGGCATTTGTGACGTTGTGACAATGGAGTGTTGTATGTAATAGCTGAATTACTGTATTCGATTTAATTTAGTGCGATGACACTGTGACCTCTGTAAATGTCAGGCTTTTGCGCGTGATAATTTGGAATGGTGTGACATTGTGACGTTGTGACAAATTGACATTGTAGGTTTGCATGTAAAAGCGAAACTAGCATATTCGATTGAGTGTGGTGTGATGGCACTATGACCTCTGTAAACGTCAGGGTAATGCACGTGATAATGTAGAATTTTGTGGCTATGTAGGCTATGTATGTAAAATTGTGACGCAGTGACGAAATTAGAGAATACATGAAGTCGCATGAGTTAGGAAAGTGGTGTAGAATTTTTTGCACACTTGTTGAGCTCCTTTCTTTTTTAATCTATATTTACTAGGGCGTGCTGTGGGGTACATGCTTTGATCCTACACATTTTTTTCTTCTTATACATTTATGCTGATAGCTGTTCTTCAGACATAGGAGACGATGCAGTAGGTGTGCAGATTGATGCTCCAGCGCGGGAAGGAGAGGCCAATGCGGCTTTGTTGGACTTCATGGCTGAGGTGAGATTGTTTGAAGCACCAGATGTTTCCCCTAATTGATTAAATTCTTTCACCAGTCAAGCCAATTATATCGTGCTTGCTTGCTGATCCAGTGTCGTCCATGTTGCAGATCCTGGGCGTCAAGAGGAGGCAAGTGTCGTTAGGGGCAGGCTCACGGTCAAGGGAGAAGCTGGTGACGGTTGAGGGCATCGCATTGGACAAAGTGTATGAAGCACTTTGTAAAGCAACCACAACATAACTTGGAAAATAAGCAATGTTCTCTTAGTTAGCGCGTCGACACTATAGCGAGAGCCATGACATTGTATACGTGGTCCCATTACCTAATTGGGGCTACTACAGCACAGCTGCGCTGTCGAAGGTCCATACTCTCACCAATTAGTGCTCCAATTAGAGTCTATCGGTGCTCTCCACAGGTTGAAATTCACTTGGATTCCAGAAAATAGAATCATGAGGAAAAGGGTATTTAATCCTGAACTCAATTATGTACATCATTTTCAAAGGAAGTCTTCTTGGAGTTTATACAATGTTATGGCAGGCAGCACCACTTCCACTCACCCTAGTCCACATAGCATAAACAATAATGCTATGTCAATTTAGGATGCTTCTTTGTCAATTTCATAGACTTCCAAGCCTAGAAGATCATTTGCTTTTTCATTGGGATGTCATCTTTCATATGCTTGCCCCAAGTTAGCCCAAACGGAGACTTTCTTAATCTTTCTTGCTGTTTTCACGTGTTGGACATGTGCTGTAATAGATCAATAGAATGCTATCACTTCAGTACATTCCCTGTAGTTTTCCTTCAGTTGAATTTGAGACCCTTCACTGCATAGTCAATTCCTCACCAAATTTTAAACTAACAGCATATTTTGGAATTTTAAACTATCATCATATTTTGAAAGAAAAACAAAACTTATTAAATTTTGAGAGATATCAATCAAATAGAAATAGTAGTAGAAAAATTAGAAATAAAAAATTACAATCACGGTTAGAAGATTCTGGAAGTTGCTTTAAATCCACCACCAATTTATCTCTAATTTATTCTCAATCTATAAGACATTTGCTTGATTTGAGGCAATTTCAGTCTCTAAAGAATATTCTAAAATCAAAACAATGTTAGTGGATGGTGTATTTGGTATAGGTTAAAGGTAGAATATGTAGTTAGTTTTATATGTGGTGAAGAATTGATTGTGTAGGAAAGGTCTAACTGAGGAATGGATTGTTTTGTCCTTGATTCTATGTGCTTCTTTGCAAACATAAAATTATTTCATATAAATGGCTCATCATCATCCCTTGATTAGGTGTGGAAAGCCTAAGAGTTGAATAACATTTTTGCAAAATTAAAAAGCATATTCTAAGTATAAGTGGCTCATCATTTAGTGATGAGAGTTTTTAAGGGATTTTCAAATGAAAATGCCATTGAATTGAAAACACCCAAAATTGTCCTTGTTTCCATTCTTTACAAGTAGACTTCTATTGGTAATGTCTCATAAAGTACAATAAAACCATCCCATACTTAGCTATAATTGTTGGCCTATTGATTATCTAAATATTAGCTCAATAGCCAAGTTATGTGACAATTTCACTAGCTTAAGGAACTTCCACTTTGAAAATTCATAGCAATTACATGCCTTATCCAAAAGTTCTAATTGTTTTGTTTTTTAATTCATAATTTTCAATTGCTAATATTACAAAAATGCATTTTCTTCAAAAAAGTGCCTCCTACTATGCTAAATTGCTTATTTTGATAGGTTTGGATCTTTTTAAGAAACAAATTAGCAATATCTTGCCATTTGACCATTTTTGCAACAAAATTCCATCTACAATTTATGCAATGTGCACTCTGTCCAAAAAAGGGAAAACATAGTGGCATTGCCCAAAGGCCAAATTATAATGCAACGTGGCTCATTTTGATTGATAGAGAGGTCTAACATTATATCCTAGGAACACACTCCCATTGACTCAATTTCCAACCATTTTTTCCCCACCTACTGGTATTAACCCTTAAAACATCGACACAAACATTTGACATCTGATGGATGATAGGGAATCCTTCTAATAGGACAGAAGTGCAACTATTTAAATTGAAACCAAATTCTCCTACTAAGTGGCTTGCTATCAACTTTTGTACCAATAAATACTAGTCAAAATCTTGAAAGCAATATCATTGGTGTCGAAGTCCCAATCTCAGAAGTAGATACAAATGTTTGGAAAATTGAGAACCGGGATTGAGAAGCACTCCATAGAAAGAAGGCTGAAATACCACAGACGCATAGAATCTATCTTTAACAGTAAAATTTTAACCCCTCAATGTAGTGGACTATGTTTTCACCAAAAACACTCCAAAACTGCCATTTTTAGGATAAGTACCAAATTTTAGGAAAAAACTTCTTTTAGACACATGTAACCGTAGGATCTTCAAGTACACTTGTTTGAGAAGATGTGGGAAAAATTTCAGAAATTTCCACCACGTAGATTGCAAGATATTAGCATTTGAATTTACAAAAATCCTTTTTTTGTCCCTGCAAAAAACCGGGCAGCTACACTTCACAAGGTTGTATTTGTATGAAAAAAATGTCCAAAATAGTGGTTAATCTTTGAATTCATTCTTCAAGGCAAGTTGGCTACATGCTTAAAAAATTTGAGATCATTTGGAATTGTACAACATGTAGGAAAAAAAATAGTAAGTAGAAAGAAATAGATAATCATTCAAAACACTAGATTATTAAGAATTTATTTATGGAATTGAAAAATGAGAATCCAAATGATTGTAATGTTGTAATATACAATATATATCCTAGGATTTTATTTTTTTCAAAAAAATATTGAAAATTGAATTCAATAAAGGACTCCAAAGTTTATTTTAGAGTCGAAAATCCATAAGTGCCCACAAACTAAATTTGCTCATAACTTTCATCTCATAAATCAAAATGGAATGATATGAAGCTTTTCATGTATATGTAACTTTAGAAAACCAATTTCAAATTTTTATTTTTTTTAAAAGTGATTTTTCAGAATTTTTTTGAGCTATCCGCCAAATGTTGAAAATGACATATCATGCAATAACTTTTTAACCGTGTAGTCAAAAGTTATGAAAATTGTTCAGACTTAAAGCTACTCCTTGGGCACGTGTTGTATGAAAATTTCAAAAAAAAATAATGAAATCTCCATTCTTAGTGAGCTCCCGAAATTGCTATAATGCCAAAAAAACGCAGTTGAGCATTTAGGGGTTAAACAGAGCTAAGTAGCAAGAAAATTCATACGCAGACAATCTAGATTCGAAGTTGAACTCAGTGGTAAACCAAACGTCACTGGTAATCCAATGCAGTGAATTTTTTAGGGATTTTTTTGGTCACGCGACTTGTTGCCACAGGGTTGGTGGATGCGCCTTGTTGGTGACTTCATCCAAAATTTTCACTAGTCTTTTTGGCTACAATACTTTTATCTCCATGGTGAATTTGGCAATAGTACTCTCACATCCTTTTGGCGAGGCTCCGTATTTGCTTGATGCTCCTATGGCGAATTCAACCCCCCAAAAATTTGTTTAGGGGATTTGAACCCCGGTCGTGAAGGCCTTGCCCAAGTACAATAAGCAATCCCCCCACCTCCAACCAAGTTAGTATTAGGAAATTGATGAAACTTGGAACTCCAAACTTGCCACCGTAATAGAAACAAAACTTACATTTCTATTCCCCTTTGAGATCACTCCTCCCGCCACGAAATGATTGCCTTGTTTATAGGAAACATTTGCAATATGAAGAAGTCTTGTGAAAACAACTTCACACACGTGTCAACATGTCCAACAAGGCGATTTCGAAGCTTAGACTTCATGAAGCTCAGAGTAGAAAATGTGCGCTCATCAGTGACGCTACCCAAGACTGTGCAAATGGCAATTTTAGCCACTTTGAAGAACTCTGACAAGCAGTTCATCATAAGGGCATTCAAACCCACATTTTAGTTAGAGGATTCATATCCTTCAATTCAGCCAAGGCTGCTTTAGATTGTGACTTCATAGTCAGCTTGAACAATGACATCTACAAAGCTAGCAGCTTGCCATCCACAATGGGATCCACTTGCTGCTCATTGGGCTCCTCAATTGTGCCAAAGTTAACCTTACACACAATACCAAAGTACGCATGCAATGTCTTTACATGCAAGGGAAACAAATCATCACAATTAGGTTGCATCCAGTATTGAGGAAACTACATCCAAAGCATTCATTAACTCCACCTAAGGAAAACAGATGTCCAATTCAAGGCACAACATCTCTGCAACATCTTGGTACTAAGCCTTGACGGAGGTAATGACTGTAGCCAAATCTTGCCTAGTCACGGGCAATTTCTTCTTGTTGATTGCATGGATAGAGTGCGTTGGATACATATGTCCAACAATTCAGAAGGCAAGAGTCTCTACGCCAGTGTTCAAATCAGTCACCTATTCCTAACTGATGCAATATGACTGATCATGCACAATATCATGAAACATTTTGAAATGCTACTTCTACCATGCAGAATCCTTGTCTAAATACATTGCATACAACTCCCCTTAGTAGATCTTCATTGCGGCCATATAATCACTCACAAACACATGGTCTGATTGAACAAACTTCATCAGGCAATTCACCAAATCAAGTAATGGCATGAAGCAGGGAAGACCAAGAAGGGTCCCGACATCACACAACAAATTGTAATTTTGTCGGACTGTCTCTCTGGTAGCTGCTTGCTTAACAGTGAACTTCAGCTCTTTGACTGTTGCATCTTCACCACGAGACTCTTGTACTCTTCCATGACTCGCTTCAAGGATTCCAATAAAGAAATCTATCATGTTTTCACGTTGCGGAGCATGCAGCAGCCCTTTGTTTCTACTACATTGACAAGTTTTTTAAACTCCAAGTGTCGATTCGGACTATGGCTGAAGTAAGCATATATTGCTTGATAGAACGATTCCACTTTTGCTACAATGGGCAAATTGGAAAGAGGCTCTACAACAAGGTTCGTTTGATGTACCATGTAGTGAACACCAAAAAGAAATGGCGCCATGTACTGCTTCATTTGCGTAGTCACCCCGTTTTTGGATCCCTAGAAAGCCATTGCCCCATTCGCCCCAAAGTAGACAAGCCAGTTTGCTACTGCAACTTCAAACACTCCAAATTGATGGCCAAGCATACCTTCAATAACCTCTCACATCTAGAGAGGCATTGCCATCCTCAAGTTTATTCAAAATCAGCAAGATGAGGATCCTCTTGAAGTTTATACAAACATATGTATGAATTGACAACCAAAATTGGGAGTCAATAGTGGTAACCTCGTTTGCACTCAAAGAAAAAAAATGGGACCTAGATATCATCTGCCTCATATAATTTGCAAGCACAATGGCTAGGTGGTCCACCATTTCCCAAACCACATTAATACTCCAGTGCTTCTTGGGGAAGTCTGGAACACCCAAGAGCTCGAACAACTCCCGTATGTGCTCGTACTCAGTCAAAGGCCATCCCTGCATGAGTAACCACAAAACTGCCTAGAATTGTACATTCTTCCTCTTCCGTTCCCGGATCGTCCCTTGCACGACTTGCTCCAATACAGTGTCCCCAACCTTCCCCAATTGCACAAAGAAAATCCTCTCATTCCTCACATGAACATTGTTGTTGAAGAAGTAGTATTCACCAACCTTTACCTTACCGAAGGACGTAGTGGCCTTCCTTTGACCATAATGCTTCCAAAAAAAATCCAACTTCGGAACTAACAATTTGTCCCTCCCTTCAACTGTGGATAACAATTTGTCCCTCCCTTCAATTGTGGAACAGACCTTACAATGTATCTGGTGGATTTTCCTGTCTGCTCCCAATACACTTTCAACCTACAAGAGGCATGTAGCCCATGAGTCTTGCCATTGCCTATTCTACTTATAATTTTGACAATGTGTACGAGCAAGATCATGGGCTAGGGAAGCCTTTGCTAGATCGAGGATTATCACGTATGGACCTGCGACCGAAGAGGCGACTGGTGGCGTGTCAATGTCTTCCAAAATGTCGGATGCAGGGGTGCTAAAATGCACCAATGGTTGTAAGTAATCTCCCTTGCTACCAGACACATCAACCTATGAGGCAAGCGGTGAACCATCAACCTTACTCCCAACAGAATTGCACGATGGATTGACGGGGAGCCATCAACCCTAAACCACAAAGAAACTGAATAATGCAAGCAAATCCGAGCAGTTCCAAATTGAATGAACAAATGCAGAAGAATGAGAAGATGACTCATCTGAAACCAAGCTTTCCAATTTATCTCCAAATTGGAACCCACATCTGCAACACAACATGCAGCAACCAAAGCACGAATAAACCACAAACCAATACCACATTGCCAATTTGTGAACAAGACAACGTTGCTCAACAAGAATTCTTCACATCATAAACTACATTCGAAAACAAAGCCTTCGTCAGCTAAACCTTTGCAATGTAGACTCTAATTCTGTGATGCGCGAGGATCCATAATTGCATCCAACGCAAGACAACAACAAAACCCAAAGCCAATTCTTAAAAATAGACAAAACCCAAATTAATGAACACTAACTACAATTGTGGGCTACAACTATAGCCCCTAAACAAGATTAGCAAACCAAGAAATGAGGTTATTTGTAGATTCAATGAACCGCCCTAAACACCACAAGGAAACAAAATTGCAGAACCTGAGGAACAGGATTTGGATGCCACCGCCCCGTGCAAAGAGAAAGTCTAGCAAATCAGAGTCAAAACACGGGGCCCAAACTCCCCAGAGTAAATGCGCACTGACTTGAAAGTCAAGAATATGAAGCACGCTGGGTGAACAAAAGAAATTGACAGGAGTCTTTTCAAGCAACGTGACAAGGGCCAAGAGGGCTGAAGTGCCCCCAAGCCACCTGGCTCATCAAGCACCAACTAACCCTAAAAGAAAAACGTCAATTTCTTTCCAAGTTAAATTCGCCAGGGTAAAAGTGAGGTAGTTTTTGGCGATTATTCGCCACTAATAAAAAGCAATCACATGAATTGAAGTCGATGTGAGTCAAAGCTTACCAGGATTTGAAAGTCCGAGAAAAAACGCCAAACAGCAATCAATACTACCATGGGCAACTCGAAATCGTTACATAAAATCTATATCTAAAATTCTCGAGGTAGTCACTCCGTCGCTCGAAAACTCAAAAAGATATATTCAAAAATTCAAAATCTAATCAAATAACACATTCACAAACACCAAGTGTACAATTCAATCCATGGCAAAATAGGATGGGCAGTAGGCATATCACTGAATTTAAAACAGGCAATTATGAAAAAGCAAACAGTGCCTCGACCATTATCCGTGAAGTACAGGATGAGTTTGTTCTAAAGTGACGTCCAATTTCACTCGTTGAAAACTAATAATAATTGGGAGCCCTCCACAAGAAAGACCAAGGAGAAGGCATCTAGGGTCTTTGCATAACATCGACATACCTGCTGAAACCTGCTCTACAATAACTAAAGACTGTGGATGATCGTCATGAGGCAAGAATAGAGATGAACCGCTCTTCGCAGAAATGGGAAGAGCAAGAGTGCAACTATCAACAGTGTTGTTATAGGTAATAGTATCAGCCAACCAGGAGCGCATCACATTACGTTGGCAGTGAAGAATCTTGGAAGTTAGACATTAGAAATATTTGGTTCCAGAAGTCCTCAAACCAGCATTATATCCCTAAACCCTGCAGAAAATTTATGGTCTCCACTGTGCCTATACAAGGATGGAGACCTCTTCAAAGATTGGGTACACGGAGTATGGATCCCAAGAAGGTGGAACATGCTACACGCAAAATTGTGAGGAAAATCCATAGGTATTTCAGGACTCAGGTAACGCAGCAGGAACCTCCCCTGGCGAGGGTGCCAGATCATTCCTATTGAACCTGTCCTCGTCATAGAAGCTGGCTCTCACTACGCGGCCCCCAAAGAAACGACCATCCAAGTCTACGAGGGCTTTGGTGGTTTGTTCTGACCGTTCAAATTGCACGAAAATTCGAACAGCTTCAGTGGCAGGGAAATTTGGTTCAGTAATCTCAAAAATGAGAACCCGCGTCACATTCCCATACTTCGAGCACTCTGACGAGATTTCGTCCTCCAGCTCAGAATCAACTTCCCCAGGTCCAACCTGCCATTAAGAGGACCAGTGAATGAAAGGTTACAAATGTCTCTGAGTACACGATCAATGTGTGTTATATGACGCATTCCACTCCCATGCACTTCAATTCTCAGCCTACCTTGATTCAAGCGAACGATGTTCCAAATAGAAGATTTCGTAATTAAGCCCAGCTTAAACCCAGTGCAACCCAAGGGTTTTAAACCCTAACGGACCAAGGGGCCCAAATTGAGCCTCATGTGATTTTAAGCACTTTTGAGTGGGTCACATGGGGAACTTTCTTTTGTTCAATTCTATTTACTTACTGACCCACACATGCAATGCTCTTCAGTGATCCAGTCCGAATTCAAAAATTCAAAATCTGATCGATCAAATTGGTCATTTTAAAACTAAGAAATCTCGGGGTTAAAGGCTCAGACTACTGAACCAAAACAAGGGAAATAACTGAAAACAACATACCATGTTTCGAAGCAGTACAACTCGAGTAGGGGGCCCAGAGATGGAGACCCCCTTCACAGCCGGCTTCTTGTCGACAACAGCGGCCGTCTGAGCTGCATTCACGATGACCCCAGCCCTTTTATCCGTCTTCCTCGCCATCAAGGGCACAGTGATCCCCTGCTCTTGTTTCCCAAGCCCCTGCCCTTCCTTCCACCCCATCCTCGCCATCATCCTTTGCGCGGCAGTCATGGAACTTTGCTTGCTCGCACTACTAAATCCTTCGCCACTCTTTGGTGGCGACGGTGAGCGAGCCCGAGCCGGACTTGGACTTTCCCGAGCTGCAGACAGCATTGCCCTGCGTTTCCAAGCTTCCTCGCCACTGATCCGCAACGCCGCCCGCTGTTCAGGCCCCTGCTCCTTCTCTCTCTCGATCTCTCTCTCCTTCTCTACCTCTCTCTGCCTCATGGCCTCCTCCCGCTCCTCCTCTTCCTGCCGCCGCCTCTCGACCTCTATTCGCATCTCCTCCTCCACTTTGCGCCGTCGACGTTCTCTGCAATACTCGTCGTAATCGTTCGGTCGCGCGGGATCGTACTCTTCCAGCACTTGGCTACTCACGGCCACCAGAGCCGGGTGATGTATCGCCGGCGGGGAATGTGGTCTATCAGGCGTGGCAGGCACACTATCACTCGTCCATCGCAAAGCCGCCAACAACCCTTGCACTGCGGGGGCCGCTTTCGGCTTCGTTGCAGACCCCTGATTGCGCAGAACCGACGTAGGAGGAGCGAAAAAACTCGGTTTCCGCACATTCGAAGGGGCCAGCTTGTTATTACTCCACACAGAAGCCCCCAAAGTCCCGTTCAACGGCAACCCCGAGCTTTCATCGTCGCCTGCCGCAGACGGGGGCGGCAGGTCCCCATACAAACCTCCCAGCATCGATCAAGCCAAACCCTAACCCGAAAACGTCCTCCGCGTCAAAGACCAGGGGATGTGCCCCAAGAAATTCACTCGCAACTGAAATACCGGCATAGTCAACCGCAGGGGAACAAAGTAAAAAACAAAACAAAGAAACACTAAAGACAACACCAACACAGAACGAATTCCTACGAAGAGGTCAATAGCAATACAATTGCCGATTGCCAGAGTTCGGAGAACGCGGAGGACAATCGAGCAAGCCCTAAGAGATTGGCGAATCTCGATTCCCGTCGCTAAGAGATGACAATTCTGACTATACTTAGGGCTTGTCCTCCGGCTTGGAATTGGAGGGTTTTCGATATTGCTCCTCAAAATGCTTCGCAATGACCACGCCAGTGTTCACAAGCCCAGTGACATTCGGCACATTGTAATTCTGCGCCACGTAAACGCCGACCAACGCGCCCACCGTGAAGTGGAAAGTAGTCTTTATCAACCCCATCCTAACAGATCACCTCACTGTCCACGCACACCGCCTGCACAACAGAACCACACACCAAAACCCTAAAAATCTCAAAATTCCTTTCCCGCTCTGTTATTCCTCTAAGATTCTCATCGGTCAAGAATTCTTGAACATATATATTTCTCTCGCAAATCAACCAAAACCCACGAAAACCATCTGCACGCAATAATCAGAAGAAAGAACGTCTAACTCTAACAACCTCAAAATTCGTTTGCCGCTCTATTATTCCGCTGAAATTCTCACTGATCTAGGATTCCTTAATAAACATCTCTCGCGAACAAATGAACACGCAAACCGCCTGCACGCCATAATCATAAGACCATAACGTCAAACCCAAACATTTCTTCATCTAGAAATTCGTTTCCCGTGCGATTGTTCCTAAACTTCTTCAACAAAATTCCGCTGTACAATTCTCTCGCAAATACACGAACAAACAAAACCCATAAGAAGACGAACTCACGAGATCGATGGCACTGAATAAACTCTGCAAAATTAGAGGGAGACGATTGATTACCTTGAAAAACGCCACACCGTACCCGCAACGGGTGAAAATTTTCTCTCCTGCTTCCTGCGCTGTCTACGAAGAACTACAAGTACGTGCGTCCACCACCATCTCCACGGGATTCAAAGTTCCATTGCAATACCAACGATGCTTCGGGCCCAAGCAAGCACGCACTGGGCGGGACGAGGAGGAGCTCTGCTTTCTAGAGAGTCTAGCGTTTAGGGCTGACGTCAAAAGCCTGGAGAAATCAATTTGTAAAGAGAGTTCTTTCCCCCCAAGCATCTTTTATAATAGAGACTATCAATAATAGAGATTTATTAGTCTTTAAGATAGACTAAAATTTCTTTTCTATTTTTAGTTTTCTATTCTTAATTCTATCTAAAATCATTCACTAAAGTGCATTAAAATTAGACAATTCTCAGATAAAGACAAATGTGTTGGAACTTGGAGTTGTTTAACTCTTACACATAAATTCATTGTTTTGGAGATATCTATCTCTAATAAGCACTTTAGTGCATGCAGAGTTGTTTAACTCTACTGCATAAATCTACCATCTAAAAAGATCTATCTCTAATCAATCTTTGCTCAGACATTAGTACACATTTCATCATGAACTAGTGTGTTCTTGTTGTTCCCATAATTAAAATCAAAATCAAAGTAGTTTTCTATGTAGTATAATTTTTTGATTCATAAAATTTTTATAATTCAATATCTTTTTGCCATATGTCTAAACACCATAAAACAAAGCTTGTGCACTCCTCCTTGTAGAGACCTTTCCAATGGTACCAATTAAGAATGTAAGCACATGGCTTACAATTTTGAAGATCTCATTATAACAAACAAATAAAACTAACTAACTAACTAACTAATTTAATGTATAGATTAGATCATCCATCAATGCATTCATCCATTACAGGTTACAACAAAAGCCATGATAGTTTTTCACTCATATAATGAAAAGAAGGAAAAAGCAATTAAATTATAATTCTATAACAAAGTATGAATTTGTTATGAATGTTTAAAGTGCTAAGTGAAAGCATAAAACAATTGTACCTTTTATTGCATTCCAAAAAAATTTGAAGCCACTACTATAGATACTACAAGTACTAGGGCCACTTTCTATAGCAACTATATTTCCAATTCTCAATCATTGATAACATTCTAAATCTCCATTATTTTTTACAAAATTTCATTTTAGTATTGTGTATTGAGTACCTTGTAGTACTACAAATGACCTTCTACATTTTTTTACCTCAATAAGTGTTAAAATCTCATATGTATTACTCCGTACAAAATTTGAACCCCCATCTAGATTCTCAAAGAGAAATGTTATATGTTAAATATTACTAACACTCCATAACATCTTTTTTGAATATACCTTATTAGATGTCAAAATAGCTAAAAAATAATAATAAGCTAGTATATGTATTTTTTTGTTAATAGCCAATAACTTAAATAATATATTATTTGTTACATATCATAATGTTCTATCAATGTTAAAAAATTCTACCCCTACTTGTAATATATATAGTAGGTCATCTAAATTAGAATAAAAGATCCAATATTTTCATCAAGAATGAATTTCAAATCATGAATAAAGAAAATAATAAAGAAAAAAATCCTTCTTAGCGTCTTTATGGAGGATATAAATTACATTATTATGAGACTCCCCTTGTACATTAGTTGTAAGTTTGCTAATAGAATGTACACTAGTAGAATCTCCTATTTATCTAGACATAAGTTGTCTAACTTGACATTGTTTACCTAGACGTTCAATGTAACGACATAAAAACAAAGGGGTGTTACATTGAACATCCAAATAAACAATGTCAAATTAAACAACTCATGTTTAGATAAATAGGAGATTCTACTAGTGGTACCTCCAAAAAGTCACCTTTGAATCATTATTTTTGGATACTTATAGTATTAAAAAACATAAAACATCAATTGTGACAAATGAAAAAAATTGCCTTTTAAATATAAAATATTGTGAAAAATAACATGTTAAATTAAAAATTACATAACTTCTATCATAAATATAAATCTATTTGCTCACTATACATGTCACTATGTCAAAAGTTATGATGTACTTTGGACACACAATGGACAATGCAAAACTATACAAGATTACAAGTGTTTTATACTTTTCACCATGTCTAACCCAAATTGACCTTAAGAGTCACTAGATTAAAAAACAACGTAAAGTCCATCATGCTTTTCACCATGTCTAGAAATCATTTATAATATCTAGAATGGACACAATGTTTGGATTGTATCCTTCTACCATATCTTCTAATTTAACCCTAAATAGACCAAGGCCATTTTTCTATTAAAATCCACTCAAAATTGCTATTTGTACTGCATTCACTCAAAGAAACAATTTTTTAAAGAATCAAACCATAGGATCTTGTACTTTACTTGTCCAAGATATGTGGTAAAAATTTCACAAAGTTTTACTAGAGATTGGAAGATATTAGTATTCAAAGCTGGATTTTTTTTTGAATGTTGGCTTGCAATTTCAAATGACTTTGACCCCATTCATGGAAATTTTTGCATTGTAGACTTTGAATTAAAAGATTTTGTGCTGAAAAATTGAGTAGAAAGTTTAGGAAAAAATTTCAAAACAACAACAATTGATTATCATTCTTTAAAAAAATATTAGGTAGATGTAGATCTAAGATTGAAAGAAAAAAAAATCTTTAATAGCTCTAAGATGGGATTGAAACATAGTAATCCCAATAGTGAGATTGTTCTAGCAAGAAAAATTACTTATGTCAATGGATTTTTTTTGAAAAACTGTGAAAATTGCATTTGGAAATGAATCTTGTAAATTATTTTTTCAAGAAGATGCTTAGATTTCCCAAAAAGCAAAATTGTTCATAACTTTTGCATCACTAATCCAAATGGAATGAATCAAAACTTCACATGTAGACAAGAATAAGATATATAAGAATATTTTTTAAATTTATTTCAAATTTTTGTAGATTTTTTTCTACCTGGCGATGTGAAGACTATGTTTAAGATGGCATTACTTTTGCTTACAAGCACCGATTGAAATAAAAATTGTTTTCCCACTAAGATAATAAGTTTTTCTATCTAATAAGAAATTTCAAAAAAATTCACCAAAAATTGAGTTCATAAGAACCTGTCTGAACTCCTAGAAATCCCTCAAGAGGACTCTTGTTCCTTTAGAGATTAAAATGATCAACTGGAGTATGGTATTTTTCAGTTCCAATTTTACTTGCATGAATATATGCAATCATGAAGGGGTTTTGTATCCAAAAAATGGTGACATATCAAGAAAATAAACAATTTGTTGAAAACTTTCTTTGAAAGAGAACCTCTTAATCCCTAAAACACCAAACACCAAACAAAGTTTTTTGGCAACATAAAAATTTTGGGCAATTCACTAAGAATGGAATTTTCATTTTTTTCCTTTTTAAAATTTTCATACAAGATGTGGTCCAAGGAATAGTTTTAAAGTACAATAATTTTTGTAACTTTTGATTATATGGTTGAAAAGTTATTGTATGATATATAGTGTTTTTTTCAATCTAAAAAACTTAAGCAATTCAAAAAAAAAATTTTAACTGAAAATTTGAATTGATTTTCTAGATTTATATATATGCAAAAAGCTTTGAACCATTCCATTTTGATTGACAAGATGAAAGTTATGAGAAGTTTTAGGCCGCAAGCAGTTATAACATTTCTAAAATAAACTTTGAAGTCCTTTACTTAACTCAATTTTCAATATTTTTGAAAAAAATAAAATCATTGGATGTAGATTTCTTATTACAACATTACAATCATTAGGATTGGCATTCTTCAATTCTATAATTAAAATCTTAACAATTTAGTATTTTGAATCATTCTCTAGTTTTTTCTAGTTACTATTTTTTTCAAGCATGATTATGAATTTATTTTTGGAATTTTTATAGGGCCTGGTTATAGTAAGAGGTCAATAAAGGAATGTTCCATTTCTAGATTAGTGTGAAGTTCATCTTAAAAAAACTATATTGTACAAATGATTTTGAATTAAATCTTTATTATTTTTTTAGATTGCTAGTTAAATTAGATATTGTATACCATGTTTAACCAAAGAAAAAATTAATTTATCAACAACAAATTGAGTCCTTTAAACACCTTTACTTTTGTTGTCCCATATTATACATTTTATTTAATGACTTGTCTAGAACGAGCTCTAGAATCCAAAAACTTCATAGATTGATTGAGTTTTCATTTTAATATAAACAACTAAAAGTCCTTATAGTACAAAAATGTTCAAAAAATAAAAAACACTCTCATTATAATTTTACAATAATTTGAACTCTTGAATGTAGGTTGGTTTAAGGGGCCATATTTTCATTGGGTTGAAATTTTTTATTTATATATAGATATATTTATTAATAGAAACCTCTTTGAACATAGAGCATGCATGCAAATATTGAAAAAAATGAAAAAATTGAAACAATATATATTGCAAAGTTTTTCAAGTCCAAATTTCTAAACAAGGATTAGTCCAAATTTTTGAATTCCATAATTTTTTCTTGAACTTCAACCACATTTTGCTTAGCTTGTAGCATTAGAACTTAATTTTGGAGGAAATACTTTAATTCAAAATTCTTTTTTTTCCTCCAGAAACATTTTAGACTATGGTTTCTTGATACTTTTCTGACACATAATTGACATGTGCAACAATACCATGTAAAAAAAACAAAAACACCATAAGTTGTTACCACAAATTTGTGACTTTAATTTGATAGTGCATGTTTGATCTAATGGTAGTTGTGAAATTAGGGCTTTGATAGTTTGTCTCTTTCAATTTAGCAACAAAATTCGTTTGTTTTTTCTCAATTCTGTTTTTTGCAGGTTAATTTTCTTTTGTTGATGTTCTTAGATGCCATTAGGTTTTGCAGTTGGTATCACTATCAACCAAAATCAAACCATATTTTGGATAATCAACATAGCTTTTCAATGCATGAATAACAAATTTTATAACAAACTCAAAATTGTGCACAATGCTAATCTAAGCTAACGCATCCTCATAAGTTTCCTTTTCAAGATCATTGATGTTAATATAAAATTTGCTTGCATTAAGAGCTTTCTCCACTACTAAATGCCCATTCAAAGTTGGTAGCGTAGAAATTTGCAATGTCATTACCATAGTCACCATTCTTGCTAAGAAATTAATCCCCAAGCGGACTTCTCTAACAATTTAAAACAAAAATTCTCTTGAAAATTGTTTCTCTAAGGTAACTTTTTGCATGATTCCCAGTTATAGGGAGGTCTTTCTTAAAAAGTGGGAGCTCTTATCCACATGAAAAAATTGTAAAACTCTCTTTCTCCACTCATTATTTTTAATGTTCAACGTATTTGCATTTTATATTTTTGTAATTTATCTTGTAAGATATTCCTCTTTGGTCACACATTATTGTTCTTGAGGACACTTTTGTTTTTAAGGTATTATTAGTCCCATCCAACCTTGTTAGAATTTATTATTATTCCTTTGCACTAGTGATAGTCTAAGTTCTATTATATCTTTTCTGCATATTTGTATGGAAAGTTCTATTTTTAACAATTTGTGGGATGTGGTCCATATATATTTTAGAAGAAATTGTGGTGTTTTATGGATAACTATAATCACTGTAATTAATCACTATTTAGTTGCATATGTATAATAGGATTTGCTTGATGATCTAATAGTACTGACAAATATAAATGTGACAAACATCTGTACAATAATCAACTCACATGTGGTATACCAAATACATAGAAAAGTATGAAGTAGTTGAGTGAGTTGTTAGTTCTCCTTATCTACCTCTAATCCTATTCCTTTCAAGCCTTAGTTGATGTTTATCCCACTACAAATTTGAAGTTCAAACCCTAAGGATACAACTCCTAACAATTTGTTTTAGGGTTTGTCATTGTCAATTTCATTAAAATTAGTGTGATTCTTTTTCCAAAAATTATGATACAAATCTATACAAAACTATAAAAACTTGAACATATATATGTTTATGTTTTTAGCCGCACGCATCCTGAAAGTGCTTAAGTTGTGAAATTTGGTCAATTTGAAGAAATGGATATTTGTCATTTGTCATTAGTTCATATGAATATTTGTTTTGGTTTGTAGGAGTCTGAACGATAATTTTCTTTTTTCAATGTTCCCTCTTGGACTTTGAATAACATTTCAAACTTGTAAACTCCCATGTTTTTTAGTATTGATTGGGATGTTGCTTTAGCACTTGTGGAATTACTCGTTTTGAAAACATTTATAAAGAGTAGGATCAATTTTTTGTATTGCATGCCTTAAATGCTTGAAGTTTTTGGCATATGGTTGATGATTCAATGTTCGCAACTTTCAAAGAATGATGCAAGTCTAAATGTCACATGTACCTTTAGGTCTCAAAACTTGTGTGTCATTACAGGACACTGCCCTCATTAGATTGAAAAGTTCTAAATTATGTTAAATTCATAGGCATTAGATTCATATAGTCTTGATATTGAATTAATATTGAGTCGATGCTAATGAAATACTAATGGTGTTGGTTAAATGTTAGTTTGATGTTGGTATCATTGGCATTAACTTGATTGGCATCTATTAACTCCTCATTACCTAAGGCCTGTTTGAGTTTAAAAACATCATTGCTTTTGGATTGTTGTAGTTCAAAATAATGCTAACTTATAGAGATCTCAACCATACAATCTTGTAGTATATGAGTTGTAGATGACATGAATCAAATTTGGAGTCATTTGACCACATAGATTGCAAGATTATAATGTTTTAGTGTTAGAAAAAGGATGCTGAAATTTTCTTAGCAACACATTTGGAGGTGAAATTTGATTTCTAAACCTACTCAAATGAAAAACTTTAAACTATAAAGTGTTTCAAAACTAGCATATAAACACATTGGTGAAAGAAAATATCATTGAATTGACTCATTGTGTCTGCAAAATGGCTTTCAAATGTTAAAAAAATTACAAGAAAAGTTGCAAAAAATACATCTAAGGTTGAACCTCCTACTAAAATGCTTCTTAATCACTTATAACTTCTTGGATTGATATGAAATTTTATTCACATAAACTACACTAGTATGTGCAACTTTTACAAAAAAAATAATTGGAATTTAACATTGTATGAAGAAGAAACAAGCCGCCAAAATTCAAAAATGTTGGAATTTTGAACTTTGAATTGCTTCCAAACATTCCAAACAACTTGGACTGACATGAAAATTTTACCACAAGAACTAGACTTCAAGGGAAACATAATCCAATAAATTTTATTGAAAACAAACAATGGATGAAGGAGATACAAGCCTCCAAAGTTGTAGCCTTCAAATGCAATTTGGTGAACTCAAATTGAACCTATGAACTTTGATTGGTTTCTAAGAAATCATTACATCTTGGATTGATCTGAAAATTACACCACATAAACTAGAAATGAGAGCATAAATTTTCCAACAAGTTTGATTGAATTGGAACATTAGATGCAAAAGTTATAGTACTTTGAATTAGACTTGAAACTATGTGAGGACACTTTTGGTCCCTACGGCAATGACAAGTTAAGTTACTAACATTAATTCAACATTAACTTGACAATATTAGCATTTAACTTGAGTTTTTTAGCACAACCATAGTTAGGGATAGTTGATCCAAGGTTGTGCTTTGGATGATTTCTTCATTTCTTGGGAGTAGTGATGCTTATGATTTAATTATTTTAATTTTTACAGGATATAGAGCATAGGGATGAGGTTCATGACTTATTCAATCCAATATTGTCCTCTGAAATCATTGGATATATCACATTGGATTATAGTGCAAAGGTAATTTATTTCAATTAAAACCTATGTTATTCTTCTCATACTATCATGTTATTAGGAGTTTCTTGGTAGTCATTTTACATCAACCAAGAGAGATACCAAATTCAATTTTGGAATGCTTGTTGTCAGTTTTGCTTTTTGGCAAGATTTTTTTTTTTTTTTGACTTAGACAACATTTCCTCTTGATATTTTAGACAAAAACTACAACAAAAATGCACTTCACTTGACAACTTCTATCCATAGTGGTATTGCTTCTATTCTCTTCCTTATCACTCATGGTTTTAGAGAGCCTTTTGCGTTTTGTTAACAATTAGTTATAGTATCATGAGCAGTAAATGTTGGTGTTGGCTACCCTCAATAATAGTGAATTCATTATTATTTTCATTGTATGTTCTTTGGTACATCCATTGTATAGTTTTAATGAATCGTATGTTATTCATTAGATACCATATCTTGTATCAACAATTGTTATTTTGTTTTAATAGGATTATGGTCCAAATGGAGAGTTATCCTACAAAGAATTTTGAACTCTCATTAAGGCTTTTGAAAATGTTTTGTCAATTACTATACCAAAAAGTGGTAAAAAAGAATCGCAGTCAAAATCGACTGCAGTTCTTTTGGACATTGTTTTGTGTAGGTTGACTACGTGTGCGAAGCGATAAATTGCAAAAAACAAAGAGTGCCCATTATGCGAGCGCGTGCAAGATTGTGTATAAAAGAACTATAGTCGATTTTGACTGTGGTTCTTTTTTACCACTTTTTGGTATAGTACAAATTCTTAGGTATGCTTTTAAAGAAGCAACAAGAAACAAAACATAAGAAGCAACAAAAAGAAAGAAGAAGGAACAAAAAAGAAAGAAGAAGGGACAAAAAGAAGAGTGGCTACAAAAAGTGGTGGCTAGGGTTTCAAAACCCTAATTTAGTAGCAACTAGGGTTTCAAAACCCTAAATTAGTGGCAACTACAAAAAAGTGACTTTCAAAAAATATGACTACAAAATATGACTGAGGAAAAATATGACTAGGTATTTTCTAAACATATTCCTTACCCAAATTGTTTTTGGGCTGACCTAAAAAAAAAATCTTACTATCATAGAGATGCGATTACAAAATATGACTCAAGAAAAAATATGACTAGAAAATATGACTGGGCGTTCCCTAAATATGTTCCCTACTGTTCTCTATGAAGTATTTTGGTGTTCCCAATGGCCATATATTATACGGCCATGATGTATAAGGCTAAAATATGATTCGCAGTCATATTTGCAATCATATTTTTTTTACCTTCAAAAATATGACTATAAGAAATTGCCAGTCATCCTCAGTCATAACTTTGCAGTCATAAAACACTGCCATTGTTGTAGTAAAACCTATAGCACTCCTTCACAAAATAGCAAATCTATACAATTAGTAGCTCTAGTGAAACGCTTCTTGATTGAATATCAATATAAACTCTACTTTGATCCCTCAATGCACTTTGTTGAAATGACAAATGCAAAGAAGTGCATGATTTTTCCAACGTTGGAATAGATGTCAAATCTATAGTACATATCCTTAAATGCTTGTTGACAAAGTTGTTAAAATCTCTGTCAATAATCGTAAGGTAAAGTAAACAAGAGAGTAGATTGTTCTCTTGATCCCCATCCAGGCAACGTCTTTCTTAATTTCATTCCATATCCACAACCACAACCACAACCATAACCTTCCTGGACTAGAGAAAAACAACAATGTAACCAATTACTCACAAACTAATTACCCTAACCTAAGTACATATCCCACACATTCTCCATCATCACAATCATTCAATTGATGAAAGCGCATTCAATTCCACAAAGACCAATTCTAACACATCTGCTTTAGCTAAGGCCTAAAAATGAAAATGATTATTTTGGAGTTGAGTCGATTTTTAACTACATTTCAAGAAAGTATACTTCTGTTCAAGAAATTAGATGCGGCCTCTCTCATCATGATAAACATAGGCTAGGTCTTCTAAGAGCAATGGAACTAGTGATAAAAAATGTAACAAAATGTGCAAAGTAAAGAAGTGACATATCCTTCAATTTGTTGATTAGCTATAAACATTATTCGGAGACAATAAGCACAGATTGAAATCACACTCGGTTGGAATTTTCCATTGTTGTTGAAACCGTTGATGCATTAGATTGCTTCCTTCTACCAAAGAAAAACACCTAGCTAGTACACTGCAATAAGTGCAATAGCAGGTACCAAAATCATGATCTGCCTCATCTAGCATGTTGCCAAAATCATGATCCACCAAAACCACCAAAAATTGTGAAAACTCGCTACTTTCAAGGGCTCTTCTATTGGCGGACTAAATCCTTGAACATGTAATTCTAGGATAGATTATAAATGTACTCAAATCTCAAGAAACAACTACTAACTTTAAAAATCTCAATTGTTGGCAAGCTCAAACCTTGCTCATTGAAATTCATAAACGAAAGGCCCTTGTCATGCATGGTCTTCATTATAGGCTTCCAATCCTCCTACTCACAAGTGTTCATACCAATTGTGTGCGAGAAATTATAGAAAGTCGTCAACTTGATCATGGCTGTAATGATCCACGTGTTGTGCAAGCAAAACAAAGACAATAGTTACAGAAACATGTCGATGTACACAAAGAAGTAAAGTATGCCAAATCCTAATGCGAGTTCAATGCTACTTCACCCCTACTCACATTTGGACCCAAGACCATGATCATACCTAGATTGACACTCTTTGTCTTCACTTCACAGAATTGATTGTGTACTTTCTTTTTATACTTGCTCTTTTCTGTTTTCTAGAGTCATGGAGGGTTGAAGAGTAAGTTGCAACACTTTTAGTTGTTTAGTAGGTGCCAAAAAATTCCTTAGTTCTGTGGTCATGGAGGTTGTTGATGCATTGGATGGGAGGCATTTGACTAACAAATGGCAGACTCGCAAAGCAATATAAAGCAAGATAAGGTTCAATTACAACAATTTTAGGAATGGTTGTTTGTAAATTGTTGTCTTTCTCACTTGGAGTCCAATTTGGCGGTGTCAATTTACATATTCATGAACAAATTGTCAACTAAATTTTTACATGACAACTGTATTTATAAACTATAAGTAGTTACAACTTGAAATAAACTACAAAGGCAGTGAATATCACGTGGCTCCATCGTCATATGATACATGTCTTCTTGATTGACAAGGAGTAGCATTTTTGGTGTATACCCCAAAGCATGTCCATCTACGCTTCTAATTTTCACTTTTTGTGCTTGGTTGCTCATTCTGTTGTTTCACTTACAAACAATAACTCCGCTTGCATCAATCCAATCCCCATCTAATCCTTGGTGCAAAAGTGCCAAAGCAGGCAAGCCTTGATCTCCTAATACCAAACATAAGAGACCTTAAAGCCTTGAAATGACAACCATAAAATGTTAATTAATTAGTTGCAAGTTATAATTTGCATTGAATGGTGACTAGGCCTACAACTCAAAAGTACAATCTAGTGAATACATGAAGCACATTGACAAGCTCGCATGTTTTGAAAGCAGATAACCAAAAAAGAACAAAAAAACATGCTTGTTTCCCTCTACACTCCATTGAGGAATGCCAAATTTTGGCGTTGGTCAATAATGTTAGTGACTCCATCAATGGTCTCTTTGATTCCAAGGATAACATGATTCAAACTTGGTTCATAGATCTCTAAACACCATTCATTACACTTGAACTCTTCATCTTTAAACTCCACTCAACCACTCTAAACTTAGTTTCAACTAGGTGCCACAAAGTGCAATAGATGGCAAATTCAAGTGGTTTCATTAATAATTAAATGGATGATAATTAAATGAATGACAAATATTGGAGGGTAGGTTAAAAGTTTGAAAAAAAATTGCATCACCATGGACCATAGGTACTCTAGGGCTTGACTGTGGGTGACTTGCCTTTTTCCGTAGCTGCTCTGCACTTCTAGATGAAGGACAATGCATGGTCCTTTTGGTACATCCTAATTGTCATACTTGAAACCGTAGGTTCATAGCTAATACAATAATGTCATTTGTCTAATTAATATCTCTACCAACACGTAATGCATTATCAAGGTTTTGTAGATTGATTGCCAACATAAGGAGTATTATTCCCTCCTTTCCAGGACCACTAATTCAGTATGTTTAACATACTGCTAGTCAAGAAATGAATTTGTTAGTAGAGAAACAATGGTAACATTACAACATAGAGATATAAACTCCACCTTACTAGCTTAGATGTAAAAAAAATGCTTAGAGATTTATTGTACAACAAAGCAATGCCAGGTCTTCTTGCTATTTAAAAATGGGCATACAAGATAAATTACACCCAGCAACAAAGAGGACTTATATTTTCATTAGTTCAATAGGTAGAAATCATGATTCAAGTTTTGAAAGTACAAATCTTCAAGCTTAGCCTAATTAATATGGCACTAGTTCATAGACTTGGATCCCACCAATATTTCAAATACTCAATTCAAAAATAGAGGATGCTAACAACATTTAGGGAGTTGAAATAGATATAAGCTTCAACTCATCATTGATGTAGATGGTATTATTTTTAGGTTGCAACAACTTCAAGTGCTTGAGGGACAAACTTCTTATAACCTTTAAATGACAAGCCAATGACTGTAGAAATCATCCCTTTTGGTATAGTGTGAATAGTTGATTTAAGAAAATCCTACAACCCTCATTGGAAGTCAAATTGCTATACAATGTCACATTCTTATTTCTTTAGGGTGCCTGAAGTGCCTTAGGAAGCAAATGGGACTTTGGGGATGACTTCCCCAACCTTGTAAGAGCCTAAGAAGGGAGAAATGGGTGACTCTTGATCAAATAGGGTGTAATAGCGCCCTAGATTTGAAGGGTCATAACTTTGTGAGAACTTGTTCAAATGAACCAAGTGAGTAGTTCATTGGCATCTATTCGTTGCGTAAATATCCAAAATGAGCTTGTATGTGATATTTAATGCTTTGACTATAAAGTTATGCCATCTGGAAGTTCAGAAGTCCAAACTTAATGATTTCGGTTGAAAATGGATGGTCTTCCAAAACCAAACTGTGGGTTTAGGGACTTCCATCGACCCACAAAGGGGGGGGGGGAGTTTGCCAAATGCCACAGAAAGTATTATAGGAGGGGTTGACCTCACTCTTTACTTCCTTTTTGAACCTTAGTGTGTCCTAGTGACTTAAGGTTGGTGATGCACTATGGAATATTTGTGCGGGTGTCCGATAGCATCGATTGAATGGAGTCCTACTCCTTGTTAGACCATTCCCAATGTATCCTAAGTTATAAGTCTTGATTAGTTATGATATGCAAGTAGTAAATATACAATGGGCCTAAAATGGAGTGGGGTGACATTTAAAGACAGTTAGCACTAGTGGGGAGTAGTGCCTCTACCGAGTGCTTGGATATCAATGGAAGTTCCACCCTATGTCACCAAGTAATATGCCCAGTGTTATGTGTGGAATGTTTATTAGTAGTCCTGGGGATTGAGACTTGGTAACATGAGTTGCAAAATAGAAACCAATGCTATGTGTGCATAGTATGTGTAGTGTTAATGAGTTGTGATCCAAGTGACACTAAAAGGGGAGTATGGTAAGCCTATTAGGAGTTATAAAGTGTTGTTAGGGTTGTGACATACAAGGCCTCCCGTTTTCAAGCAAAATTTTGATAATGAATAGTTGCATTCTTGTCCTATGTATAAGGATTTTTTTTCATTCATCAAGTCTAAACCACCAGCCACATTATTTATAGATTAAAGGTATTGAATGTTTGAGTAGGAGTTCAATGCATGAATGAACATTTGGAACATTTTTTTAATTATTATTTCATTGTCTTTGCCCATCAATTATTGTTGCCTTTCTTATTTGTAATACTTGACGTGTATGTGGGCTGACCTTCAACCCTTGACTTAAAGTTTCCTTATTAATATTTAGACCCTCTTCCTAGTTCATACCCTACTATTGACTTTTCAATTTAATACTGTGCTATAGTACTATTAACTTTTCAAATTGCATCCAAACCCTTATATATATAAATCATTGTAAATTGTGTATATTTCCCCATTAATTTTTGTTAGACAGTGAATCTGTTGTAATGAATCCATAAACAACAATGCGACCAATTTTAGTTTGATGAATGATATAAATCTTTGCAAATAGTTAAAGTACCATAGTAGATTCCCACTTCTAACACTAAAATACAAGGATAAATACTTGCACTTCTATCATATAGTGAAGATGTGTTTGCTATTTTTTAAAACAACAATTCACAAAAGGGCTAAGTTTGGATAGTAGTATTACTTTTAGGTGCAACCTACATATTCATACTAAATAGGTGATTTTTGCTTAAACCTACAAATTTTATTAATTTTGTTTATTTTGATCAATTAAAAAGACTAAAAATATATAAATAAATTCTTGCACATAAATGAGATCAAGATGTATATTCTTGATGAATTATTTTTTGTATTTATATTCATTTTGGATCTATTGAACCTATTGATATATATACTAATTCTTAATTTAGACATTTGCAATCATTATAGTATACAATTTTTTTTTTTTGCTAATATAATGAAACATTTTATCCAATGCACAACTACACGTAAGTCATATCCAAAAGTGATATTAAAATGAAATTGTTTGATATTTCAAATGTTTGATTTTGAGGATTTTAAATAAATAAGACACAACTTCCTTTTTTGACTAAATAATTAATTAAAAATATTTTAAAATCTTTGATTGTAATGAAATTTTTTTCTTGATATGTTATAAGTGTAGACAATTAAAACCACATTTGACGAAGTCATATTTTATTGTAATCAAAAGATAAACTTATTTGACACACCAACGTGGACTAAAATTATAATTGAAACAGTTGTTTTGGACCCCCTTACTGAAACTTAACCTATAAAAATAATAATAGAAGTCATTCACATAAAATCTAATAAGTAAAATACATGTCCACTTTATGATGAGCAACAAAAAATGAAATGCCTCTTATTTGCCTCAGACAAAATTTGATATTCACTTTAAAGAAATGAAGAAGCATTTCTAAATCCCAAGGGATCACTTAGTGTATCTATAAGACACCATGTGAGTTCAAGTGATTTTTTGGACCCCTATATACTTTTTAATAAACTACAATTTCAATCTATAGTTTTGAACTTTGTTTAATATTCACTAAAAGTTTAGGGTGCCAAAAATTCCCAATTCAAATAATATACGAAATAATTTCTAGAATAAAATGAAAAATGAACTAAAATGGCATGTTCTTCAACTCAAATATTTATAGAGAACACATCTATACATTAAGATAGATTGTTTGTTTTGTTTGTTTGTTTGTCACATTGAGATCTCCCGGACTATACGTCCCCCGGTTGCATGCTTAATACCGTCGGAAAGCCCTCAACGAGGAGGGGTGCACCAGCTTGGTTTCGTGGCGTTCCAATTCATGGTGTGAAAGTTATTGAATTTTGAAGTATTTTTATGAACTAAATAATTAGAAAATTAGTTTTATTTCTGTTTTGATTGTAGCAATGGCACAAGGTACACTAGTTTAGATTACTATTGTATCATTATTCGGGGAAAATGAACTTTGAATAGAGATTTATTTTTATCAATTTTTTGTTCATTTTTTAGACAATTTTTTCTGAAATAAAATAGGGGTATAAAAATTATTTTAAGCTTTACAATGTATTTTTTTACTTAAAAAATTTGTAACTAATTATAATTAATAAATAAAAATACTAATAATTCACAATATAAACTTTCAAAGTAGAGGAATCTCTTCATATTTTTTTTTTAATTTAAATTTTAGAACATAAAATAGGGTGTTCTAAATAGTGACTCTAATAAATTTTTACACAATTGTCAATATGATACCACTAGTTGAGAAATGAAATTTCTTTCATCCATTAAGGTCAAAAGGACATAATAAAGGACAAAATAATATAACACATGAGAATAATATGCTATTCAATTATTTTTCAAATGAATTATTTACTTTTTTAAACAAGAATCAAATTTGTTGGTACTTGGTAAATCAAAACTTCTAATACAATTAAATTTTTTTTTAATTCTCCACTAATGGAATTCCCTAGGTGTCTGGTGTCTGTGATGGGACTTTTACCTATATAGGAGAAGGTTCAAAAACCAAGCAAGCATTAAGGACTGCCCCTACAAAAGTGGGTCTTTTACCTATATAGGAAAAGGTCCAAAAACCAAGCAGGCATGAAGAACTGCCCCTACAAAAGTGCTTAAAATAGAGTATGGGGATGTAGAAATGGAAGTGGCTTTGTATGGTGAGGAACTGCCATTTCATGTGTGTGGTTTTAGGCTATTGAGTAGGTGGCATGGGTCACTATCATGTGTAATTTTTGCTCATACTAAAGTACTAAATTTAGTGAGGTTTGCAAAATGGATTTGAAAACTCAAAAAAAGTTGCAAAAAACATGTCTAAGGCTGAATTTCTTTCTACTAAAACAATTGTCACTCACTCATAAATTCTTGGATTGATATGAAATTTTAACAACACAAACTAGACTAATATACACAGCTTTTCCAATAAGTTTTTTTGAAAACAGACACTATATGAAGAAGAAACAAGCCACCAAAGTTCATGATAATCCAAAAATGTTTGGATTTTGAACTTTGAATTGCTCCCAAATATTCAAAACAACTTGGATTGACATGATATTTTTACCACAATAACTGCAGTGAAAGGGGAAGATAACCCAACAAATTTTATTGAAAACAAACATTGGATGAAGGCGATACAAGCCCCTAAAGTTGCAACCATCAAATACAGTTTGGTGTTCTCAAATTGAACCTATGAACTTGATTGGCTTCCAAAAAATAAATACATCTTGGATTCATCTGAAAATTTTACTAAATAAACCAAAAGAGATTGAAAATTTTCCAAATTTTTTTATTGAATTTGGACATTGGATGCAAAAGTTATAGCACTTTGAATTGGACTTGAAACTATGTGAGGACATTGAGGCATTTAGGAGTCACAGTAAAATTTTATTTATAATTTATAATGGGGAGTGAATTGAATAGAAACGTAGAGTGGATCATTTTTAGAGTGCTCCATTCAAAGGCATGTTTGGGATCATTTAAACTCACTGGCTTCATTCAAAGACATATTTTGATTCATTATAGTTGTACCTTTATAAGTTGTTGTCTTTTGATTCATTATAGTTGTACCTTTATAAGTTGTACCTATGAGCACTAATAGGACCTAGGCACTTCTGACTTTGGAAAATCATATCTTATTCATTCCAAGTCAGAAAATTAAAATTAAAATGTGCACTGTTGTATTCCTCATTTCTGTTTCTCACAAAAAAAAAAAAAAAAAAAAAAAAATCTTTGGGTCCACCCATTTTCGCACAGGGGTCTTTCTTCCCTTTCTGAGCCTGTTACCTTACCGGGCTGGTTTACCTTATCCTCCAAATTACACAGGTATTAGTCAAGTCCATGGCTTATGTTGAAAATAGACAAATTACAATTGAGGCAATCTGAAGAGCTACAGAGAAAATGGCCCCCAGATTATAAAATTTTAGGCGTCAAGCTATTCAACCAGTACCGTGGGTCAACTCTTTTGCCAAGTTGCACTTCAAAGTCACAGATCTTCACACATGTTCAGATCTAGAATACCGCAAGAATGTTTGGAGGGCACAGCTCCTTTCCAATCGAGTTCAATCTCTTTTGTAAACACTAAACGTTCACACTAAAATGAATCAAGAAGCTGGTGGCAGGTACAGGCGCACAAGTCATGCCAGCCTTCATACAACTATTACAGATATCCTTGAAGTAGTGCAAACGCGGTACGAGGTGTGCGTGGTGGAAAACTCTGCGTGAAACTCCGCATGAAACTCCCCAGAACTTAACAGATATCTCTATTTAATTCCACCATTAGCAATAGAGTCAACTCTACAGGTGCCAGAGGACGTGGTGAAAGGCACGTCTTTGTACTGCGCAACAAGATCACTTCCCGTATGCAGATCAGGCTGCACACTCTCCCAAATCTTCTTCTTGGGGTTGAGGACATCATCAGGCTCGCCAGGAAAGCCGGGGAACGTCACCCTCTCACCAACTTTAGCATCTTCAGGAGGAGACACCAGCTCAACCTCTGTATGATCAGCATTCGAGGCTGCCAACACCATGGCTTGAGACTTGATCCCCCTCATTGCTGCTGGCTTCAAATTGCAAAGCACACACACCTTCCGGTTCTGTACACCAACATGATGCAGCATTTTAGTCCTAATATTCAAGAGAGGATTCCAAAGCACTGAACCATGTGTTAATTGACAACAGAATGAATAAGTTATGAGTTGATGAAGTTTGGGAGAAGTAAGGTCCCAATCAAAAGCCTAGACTATTCTTGAAGCATGAGTACTACGTCTACGAGATATCTCATGGAAGCGTCTCTGACCTCGAAACAACACAAGAATCTCAATTCTTAGAAGCCACGAGTCTAAATGAAACTGGAATCATAAATAAGTGATAGTTGAACCCACAAGAAATGGACCCCTTACTAACTTCGTGTGTAACTAAAGCCCCCGTCACGAATGTCCACCACACACACTAATAGTCTCCATAACACGAGTCGAGAGTAGTAAATCATATACCTGCATCTTTTCAAGAGGGATAAACTTGACAAGACCACTGACAACTGTCCTGGGAGTGGGCTCTCCAACATCAATTTGCTCCACGTACAACGAGTCAGCATCTGGATGCTTCTTCACATCCGTAATGAGACCAACTCGGATATCCAGTCTGGAGACATCCACAGGCAGATCCTTGACCACAGCTGGGGTTTTCTTTCCTGTTGCGCCACCTTTTCCACCCTTCTTTCCTTTTGTTGCATTGTCTGGTGCAAAATCCCCAAATGGAGATAAGAAGGGAGGACCAGTTACAAACATCTCGAAGACAGACAATCTCAAAAGAAAACCATTACTTACCAACAGCTAACCAAGCAGTAATATTCCAGATAGAGGCTGTACCTGTGGTTGAATTTGACACCGACAGAGCCGCTGTTGCAGACTCCAATGCTGCAGCTCGGTCTGCCTGGCTGCCTGCAAACTTTTCTCTGTAACTCTCCATCTCTTCATCTTTCTGGAATAACAAATATGAACTCAGCTCTAATTAGAATTGCCGTGGACTGAACAAGGTGCTCACGCTATACCAACAGAACACTAACAAAGCTAAACACTCTATGGTTGCACTGATTAAAAAGAGACAAAACTTGCCCTTCTACATAGAAAGCAGTAAGACGTGCAAATGACCTATACTTGTGATTGCTAAGAACTGAACACTAATGTGGAGGTAATGGGACAATTACCATTTCTGCAAATATCGGCTCAGGATTGCCGATAGTGTGGCCAGATTGAACCAGAGTCCACGGCTTAGAAGCTCGGTCCAAATCACCGTCTTCATCCACAAGCTTCATGGTCGATATTGGAAGATTCAATTGCCCAAGAACCTGCATATGCAACAACAGGTAAGCCCAAAATCATCTTTGTAGAACTTGGCCAGAGATAATTGCAACTATCATCAATCGATCCCTTACTAGAAGCCGCATCCCTTCAGTCTCTCAGCAGCTAAATACGAACAGCATATGAGAACTGGCCAAACTAAAAAAAGCAAGGCACATTATAATGGAGGACAAGCAGCTGAAAACAATTGAAATGGGCACTGCCATCAATTACATTCTTACCTTCTGGGAGAATGACGGCATGAAAGGCTCAAGAAGAGTAGCCAAAAGGTGCACTACCCCTACTGATGTCTTCAACACAATGGCACATGAAGGGCGATCCTCCTTATACAGCTTCCAAAACTGACTCTCCTGTCATTGGCATAATTTGTCAAAACAAAAAATAAGTTATCAAGACAGAAGAACAGATAAGTTATCAAGACAGAGGGTAAGTTGTCACTCAACAGTGCAAACAGACACTCCAACAATCAAAGCATCGAGTATAATGAGATGGCAAAGTATGCTTCTACCGTCAAAATATACCATCCATCCTTCAAACAAATTAACTGTTCAATTTACCTGCAAATACAGATTGCCAAGACTGGATACTTGCATCGCAGCTTTAAGACCACCCTTCAATTTCACTGCCTCCATACTCTTAATATAGTCATCAAGAGCGGCACTGATCTTAATGGCAAAGTTCCTGGTGAGTTCGTGTTCCTCTGGATTGCCGACTTCTGGAATAACTTTTCCATAACCTCCTTCTCCTGCAATCGCAGGAAATACTTCAGCTATTTCATATACAAGGAGTTAAAAACTGAATATTTGGCAGTTGCCTACGATCTGATTCAGCCTCGAAGTCATTTCAAATCGAGATCTGCCAAGCTTCTCTAAATAAAACTTTATACGCTACGTAATAAGAATTCGTCCAGAAGTTGAAAGCTGCGAACCTGCCGGCTTTGCTAGAAATGAAAGTGTTCGATGAACAAAGTTGCCGAGATTCTTAAGCAACTCATTGTTCTGTTTTGCTTGCAAGTCTACCCACGTAAACAATGTGTCGGATACCTGCACAGTTACATAAATGGCCATTTGTTGGGAACGAAGCACATGGTTATCATAAGGGCTGACCTCCCATAACCTCGAATGTATAGCGACATTCGAAGAGAACAAGCATATATAGAGGCGCCTCAGAGAAAATCAACGGTCAACGTAAACAATGCGTAAGACAACAAGGACCAGAAGGTACCTCTGGCCGGTTAGTCAGAAGGTAGTATCTCCAAACTTCGACGGGTATGCTTGTGCTCTTCACATCGTTTCCAAAGACACCAACTCCTCGACTCTTCGAGAACTTGCCTGCACGACACCAGAAGCCGCAATGAGTTTCAATATTACACTACCTACTGTACAGAAACAAAGGCATTCAAAATGTGAAACAGAACCAAAGACTGCCAACAGTCCAAAAAGAGTATACACCTGACTCATAATTCAGATATTCAGTAACACTGATTGTCTTCATCAAAGTCCATGGCTCTTCAGTGCCCAAAAGCGTGGATGGGAAGATAACCTGAAAGAAAGAAACACATCAATCAGACATCCAACTACAGGTTCTCAAATTCCAAACATTAAGGAAATCATGTTATGCTCGCATGCAACACATCAAACTCTAGCAAGATGAATTGGAGACAATGCACGCAAGTGGCAAAAGCTAACATCTGCATTACCGTATGGAATGGCACGTTGTCTTTTCCCATAAATTGAACGAGCTCTACATCCTCAGGAGATTTCCACCACTTCTCCCATTCAGGAGTGTAATTAGCCGTGATTGAAATATACCCAATAGGAGCATCGAACCAGACATAAAACACCTGAAAGATCCACAGAGAAACAAGGAGTTAAGACTCACCGCCCAAGAGATTGCACAATGCATTTTTCCGATATTCCAACTAAAACAAACATTCTACACTCCAAGTACCTGGCTATTGGAGACTGCCTTCAATACCTTCCGAGAAAACCTATTCTCGAAAAATGTCTTTACAGAAATTCATCATATAATACATTTCTACCTAATTTCTCTCCGCCTCCAGTGCATAAGAAGAAGAAGAACCATATGAAGCACTAGCTCTAGACTTTTAATAGTCAATGTTATGCATTGCAATATGTTACCTTTTCTTTATACTTTTCAAGTGGAACTGGGACGCCCCACTTAAGATCTCGTGTGATGCACCGCTCTTTCAACCCGTCGCGAATCCAGGCGTTAGTTTGCTGGATAGAGTTGGAACTCCAGCCTCCTATTTTCGACGTGCTCGTAATGTATGACTGCAGTTGATCATTGAGGCCAGGGAGGTCCAGAAAGAGGTGGTCCGTTGGCCGCATCTCTGGAGTGTTACCACATACCTGTGATAGCAACGGAACACCTGTTAACTACAAAAATTGACATGAGAACTTGAAAACCATGCTGCAAGCCGTATATACCAAATAGAGTAATTAGGAGAAAATTTGACACCATGATTACACTAGTACATGAAAGTCCATCAAGAGAAAAAACAGCATATAAGCTAGTATAATAAGGTTTGAAAATGACCATTCCAATCATATTGTGAAAATTAAAATTCACATGGGTCCAAATTCTCTTTCAACAGAACCACTGAAGAACCTCGCATGTGCTGATCAATAAATAGATAAAACTGGACAAATGAAAGTCTTCATATGATGAACTCAAAAGTGCACGAAAGCCATGAAGCTCAAATTGGTACTCGTGGTCATTCAGGGTTTACACAAATAAAAACCCTCACCTTGCACCTAGGATTGATCAGCTCATTGGCATTCAGGAGCTTCCCACACACATCGCACTGATCCCCTCGAGCATCTTCGTAACCACAGCCAGGAGTTGGACATGTACCCTCCACCAATCTGTCAGATAAAAACCGATTGCAGGTGGTGCAATATGGCTGCAGAAATCCAACCCGCAAGACATGAGATGTTACATAACGCATCATGCATATCATTGACACGCGTCACCTCACAAAATCAGTCTTTTTTATCCAACCCTAAGAAATCTCTTCTCAATGGTCTTAGCTAAATGGTGATCGCTCCTAGCCCTAGAACTGATTTCACCAGATAAAAAACGTAACCATTTCACTGGTTGAATGTTTGAGAGGTTGAAAAAATTAGATCTCAAATAGAAGCTCGAGCTCACAAACCTGAATCATGGTATTTTCGTTCAATCGCTTCTTCTCGTATAAAGACAAGAAAATAGATTGCGCAATCTCAGTCTGCTGAGGTGTGGAAGTCCGTCCAAATTTATCAAAGTCGATATCAAACCACTCGTAAATATCTTTATGAATAGCGTGGTATCTGCAGCACAAACATACAAAAATGAGTCGATAAACCCTAACAAACGATCGCCTTCATGAAGAGCGTGGTATCCACGGCAGAGTCATACAAATTCAGTCAACGAATCCTAACAACCACAAAAACGCCCACAAAAACGCCAGCAACGCTATCAAAACACTGGAAACGCAAATGAAACTATCAAATCAGCTCGAGACAGCTCAAATTCTAAACCCGATTGATGAACCCTACTTGTCACAAATTTGGCGCGGTGTAAGCCCCTCCTCCATTGCCTTGGTCTCGGTGGCAGTCCCATACTCATCAGTTCCACACATGTAGATAACATTGTAACCCCGTCTCCGACAGTAACGAGAGTACACATCGGCACTCAACACACCTGTAAGCGAATCCGTCAAATTTTCAGCTCAATCAAAATTTTGGAAAAAATTAATTCTGCATAGCTAACGAGATCTCAGAGCTCAAATTCTTCTGCCTACAGACAGAAACGAAGAGGAGAATCGCGACAGACTTGGTGGGTACGAAATCAAGGCTAGAGTCAAATTGCTCACATCCGATTATGTTTCCCAAGTGCGGCACATTGTTCACGTAAGGTAAGGCGCTTGTGACCATGACGTTGCGTTTTCCAGGAAGTGGCGCCCGCACAGCACGAGGCTCTCGCACGGCATGGAAGCAGTCCGGGTTCCCCATTTTTGCTTCCAACGATGAAGGAGCGGCAAATGCCAACACTGAAACAGAAACTCTACGAAAGACAGGCAGGGACACAGGGCTTATGAGTCCTGGAATTAGGGTTTATGAGAGCTCACGTTCCCTGTCACGATCCCAGAGGTCTCGAACATTCACGAACTTTCCTAGTTTCCTAAGTAAAATAAGAAAGTAATTACAGTAAACTCTTAACCCTGGAGCGTCGGATTGAAGTTCTTGTTTCTGTCTCGTTCCTGCTTGGATGAAAGTCATCCTAATTTTTGGTGATACTTTATCAAGTTCTTGTCTTATCTAATGGTTGGATTTGGTGTTGCTAGAATACAAATTTTTTTTAAATTACAAATGTGGAAGTGTGTCAAGTGGTCAAACTGCATTGACTCTAGTTCAAAACTAGATTTGCAAAAATGAGGTCATAGTTGTAAAGAGCACAAAAATTTCAAAAAATCATCATGTGAAGAGAACCTCATTTCAAATCCATTCCAACAAATTATACTCAAAAAATGATAATTGCTTGTAATTAAATTTTGAAGGAATTTTGAAATTTCCCTTTCAAAATTTATAAAAAATTATTGGTAATTGCATTGGTAAATCTAACTGTACAAATGGAATGTAAAACTCAAAATCTACAACTTTCCTTTGTATATCACTTCTAAAATATTCTTCCAAATAGCACTTTATAATAATTTTCTCCAAATTGTCAATTCTGGAGAAGAGTCCAAACTCTCTAGGGTTAATTTGTGGTGTGAATGGAAATGAAATTAAAATAATACTCCAACTTCTAAAAACTACGGTAGAGAAGTGCATTGGTCGGTCAAGAAGTTTTGGCCAAAACATGGTTATTTGAGGCAATAAGTGGGATGTTGGATAAGATGGAAAGATAATAAAATAATGCCTTAAGAAGTTTTTACTGGTTGCAGTATAAACACCAACCGGAGAAGTCTACTGGACAATTTCACAAATTGAAGTTCACTAGCCAACTAAATTCCCATGAACATATTTTTCATGTTTGGGAGGCTATAATAAACTTTGAGAAGCCATTAAGAAAAAAATGAGGTCATGGAAGGTCTGAGAGTTGGAGGGGGAATGATTTAGAATGTTAGCCCGTTGATTGCCGGTGCACGGTGTCCAGTGTCCAAGTTGGCACTACTGGTGCCAGCACAACTTTGGATGACATGTGTTGTCGTGCAAACGAAAGTGAAGTCATAGGAAAGGTTCACTTCAGAATCCAGAAAATCTAGAAACCTATGCTTTTTCATCCTACATGTTGCAATGGATCAAGTGTTGTTTGTACGGTTTAACAATTGTAGGAATTCTAGACTTCTAGGACCAATAGGATTTGCGATTTCATCTAGATGGTCCATTCCTGAGCCTGATCATGCATTACCTGTCTATCAAACTAAGCGGGTACAGGGGAATAGTGCACTTCTAAAAAACATTGACGACGGTCAACAAATCTTTTTAACAACTTTCTACAGGGCTGAATTTTTTTTGTAATGTATAACTTTTGCATCCGGTCCTCGAATTCAATAACACTTATTGGAAAAATATGCCTCTTGTCAAGTTTGTGTGAATTCCCATGGACATATTTTCCATGTTTAGGAGGCTACAATGAACTTTGAGAAGCTATAACTTTTGCATCCAATCCTCAAATTCAATAACACTTATTGGAAAAAGTGTGCCTACTTGTCAAGTTTGTGTGGTAATATTTTTAGATCAATCCATTATATATTGAATTTGAAGGATTCATTAAAGTACATGAGGTTCAATTTTAGTTCACCAATGCAATTGCAATGCATCAAATGAGTTATGATGGTAAAATGAAGGAAAAACTTTATTAATATTTGTAGGAGTACAGGAAAGAAACATCATTTTTATATCGAAATTCATTGTTTATCATAAATCCTCAAAGGATATGGGATAATTTGAAGATGAGAACTTGACCATTTATTGTCAAAACAAAGAAGAATGATATGTTTGAAGTACAATTTTAGATCTCATTTAGGCATAGTAAAATAACTTTTTTTAAACCTCCAATCAAAAGTTATGGACAAATTTTAGAGAGGATGTTTGAAAATTTTAAAAAAATGTCACTTCCAACCCCTCTCTGATTCATCCATAACTTCTGATTGGAGGCTTGAAATTTCAAATGGATTTTTGTTAATGAAATTTACACTACTAGAAAATTTTGTATTTCTGTTGTTTTGGTCGCGTTGATCCGGTCAAAATCTGACAGAAATCTGTTGAAACCAACAGATTTCTGTCAGATTTTGACCGGATCAACGCGACCAAAACAACAGAAATACAAAATTTTCTAGTAGTGTTAACTTGATTTACCAAATTTTTTTGAAAAAAATTATTCTACTATGCCTAAATGAGGTCTAAAATTATACTTCAAACACAATTCCTACTTTTGACGTAATTATGAGCGGTTGAGTTCCTACTCATTCAAATTTACATATCCCACATGGATTATTTTATCTCCTACCATCCTATATGTATATAAATCAGCTCGGGGGTTGCATTCCCCTTTTTTTTTATGTTAGCATGCAAACAAAACTTTGAACCCCCATATACTTTTTGAATTTTAAATAAAATTAAATGAAAAAATATGAATAGATTTCTCTACTTTTAAAGTTTATGTTTTGAATTATTGATATTTTTATTTGTTAATAATAATTAGTTACAAATTCTTAAAGTAAAAAGATACATTGTAGAACTAAAAAATAACTTTTACACCCCTATATTATATAAGAAAAAATTATTTAAAAAATATACAAAAAGTTCCTAAAAGTAACTCTCTATTGAAAGCTCATTTTGATTTGAATATTGATGCAATGGTCATCTAAATGTATTCTCTAAAAATATTTGAGTTAAAAAACATGCCATTTTAGTGCATTTTTAACCTCTTTTAGAAATCATTCCATATTTTATTCGAGTTTGAAATTTTGAGAGTAGAATCCTATAGTCATTAGTAAACAATGCTCAAAATTTTGAAATTAAAATTATAGTTTATTAGAAACCACTTGTTCACACATGGTTTGTTGTAGTAGAACTAAGTGCACCCCCTAGGTAAATCAATTGTCTTCTCTATCAGGAATCCTATATCACTAGTAGAAAATCACGATTGATTTAACAAAAAAATCAACAATTGTCTGTTGTTTTAAGTACCATTGAACAACAGTTGCAACAATCAACAAGTTCTTGTTGAAATGAGATTTCTGTTTTATTGATTTGAATATTATAGGGTGTGAAATTTTTTAATACCAATTTCTATAGGAATTTTAAAACCCTTTTAAGAATCTTTTAAGAATTTTTTAGAGTTTGAGGGAATCTAACAGAATCTAAGGAAATCTAATAAAGTCTTTTGAGAATATAAGAAAATCTTCTTAAAATTTTAGGAAATCTTTAATGATTTTAAAAGAATCTTAAAGAATCTTATAGAATTTTTAAAATATTTTAAAATATTTTTAAATCTTTCAAAATTTCTTTCAAAATTTAAATATAACAGTTGAATTCTAATTGAACTATTTGAATTGAATTGTAGATCTCATTCAAATAAATAAATTTGATAAAATTCTAATGTGACTAGAATTAAAATTCCATTTTATTTTCAATTGAATTTTCTTCAGAATATAATCTAGTTAGAAAACAAACTTTATTTTGAATAAACTTAATTCATATTTCTATTGTGAAATATAATCGAAAATGTAATACAACAAATTCAGTAAGTTTTAGAATTTATTTGGTTGCTTCTTTTGATATTTTTGATAGTATGACTTTCTAAAAGTACCTTCAAAATATTCTCATTCCCATTTTGAATTTGATTAAAATTATAAATTTTGAATCAACATTACTCAAATTTCAAAATACAATAAATTTTGAACTTTAGAATATTTGATTCAAAATTTCAATTTTTATATTTAGATCTTTTTTTTCAACATTTGACTTTAAAATTATAAACTATTTAAGTACTAAATTTTATACTATTCAACTTTAAATACATAGTTCTAAGTTCAAAATCAACTATTCAAATTCAACTATAGAAATTGGAACTATTGAAAAGTTAAATTCTATATTTTTAACTATTCAAACTCTAATTAAATTTAGAATAAAACTATTAAAATTTTGAGTTTTGAACTACAAATAAAAATAATTAGATTTCATATTTAGCCAAAGTACCTTCTAATAAAATGCATGCTAATAAATGTAAACAATTTGGAAAAACTTTGAAAATTTTACCTACAAAACTAAACTTCAACACCACAATTTCGCAACAACTTTTATGAATAATGGGCAAAGTATGAAGGAAAAAATGGGGTATGAAGCAAACCTTTTTATTAGTCTTTTATGAAAAATGGGCAAAGTATGAAGAAAATCTTTTTAGAAAAAAATGAAGTATGAAGCAAATCTTCTTATTAGACTTTATAGTGGGATTGCAAGATTTTGTGGAGGATATTATATCATGAATATGTTTTTTTTAACTTTATTATTTTTAATTCATTATTTTTAAACTCAATAGACTTTAATGGTGATTTTGACATAGTAAAATTTTTTTTTAAACTTTGGATTAAAAATATATATATAATCAAATTAATTTTCATCTTCAAAATCCTATTTGAGGTTTTGAGCCTCCAATCAAAAGTTATGGGCAAAGTTAAGAGAGGGGCTGAATAGGAGATTTTTAGGGACATTTCCAAACATCCTCTCTAAATTTTGTCCATAATTTTTTATTGGAGGCTCAAAATCTCAAATGGATTTTTGGAGATGAAATTTAGCTTAATTATACAACTTTTCTTAGTTCAAAGTTTTTCAAAAAAGTTGTTTTACTATGACAAAATGGCCTCTAAAGTCTTTTGAATTTACAAAATAAATTTGAAAAATTAGAAGAACTAGTTAAATAGAATTGTACCCCTCATGTGTACATATAAGCTTTAAGTGGTGCATTGGTAAGGCCCTTAGACCTCATCTACAAGGTCCAAGGATCAAACCTTGGTAATGGTGGCTGCCTGCGTGGATTCCCAATGGGCCTTGCCCACGTGGCAAGGTGGGTAGATTTTTTTTTTTTAAATTTATCGTCCAAAAATTTGGGCAACCAAAAAAAATTAATTTTTTGAGTAGCCTAAAAAAAAGTTGGGCAAAAATTTAAAAATTTCATTAAAAATTTATTTTAAAATTTTGAAAAAAATTTATTTTTTTCAATTATTTTTTTTCGGATTTGACCAAAACAACAAAACAGATCAACAAATTTGAGTGGAATTTTGACCGGTACAATGCAACCAAAACAACAAATGTGAACAACAGTTTCTAATTGTTTTGGTTGCTAATTTTTCTACTAATATATATGGTTGAATTTTGCATGCATATTGTAGATTTCATAGAGTAACAGCTCTACTACAATGAGGAAAATTGAGCATGACAAAGAAGGTGAGTCCGTCCAATCAAATGTGTCATACCAAATAATATTTTAATGAAGTTGGAGTTCTCTGGAGGTCAAGTTTTTTGTCCAAGGGGTGAGGCTAGCCAAAAAACTTGACCTCCAAATTACTCCCCTTACAAAAAGTGCTACCACATACTTAGGCAACCATGTCATTTTTTCATCCATGTTTGATGTTCTTCGCTAGACAAGTTTTGGTTGTAGTTTAAACCCAATCCGGTGAGGAACAATATTCGCTCCAATCATGTTGTTCCATTTTTCTACAATTCTTAACCAGTGCACTTTTCCATCTATACATTAAGACAGGATATTTGATTTGTTTGTCATGTTGAGATCTCCCGGACCGTGTGTCCCTCAGTTGCATGCTTGGTACTGTTGGAAAGCCCTCGGCAAAGAGGGGTGCATTGGCTTGGTTTCGTGGCGTTCGGACATACGGTGTGAAAGTTGTGTATTTTTGAGTTATTTTTGGTTTTGAAAAATTAAAAAATTACTTTTTCTTATATTCTGGTCACAATCCTAGTACCGTCGGAAAGCTCTCGGCAAGGAAGGGTGCACGGGCTTGGTTTTGTAGCGTTCCAACTCACAGTGTGAAAGTTATGCATTTTTGAGTTGTTTTTGGTTTTAAGAAAGTAGAAAATTACTTTTATTTTTTGGGGGGGCACAATCTTGGTACCGTTAGAAAGTCCTTGGAGAGGAGGTGTACTGGCTTGGTTTCGTGGAGATTTGACTCATGGTGTGAAAGTTATTGAATTTTGAAGTATTTTTATGAACTAAATAATTAAGAAATTAGTTTTACTTTTGTTTTGACTGTGGCAATGGCACAAGGCTCACTAGTCTATACCTTAAATCAGGCTATTTGTTTTGTTTGTTTGTCACGTTGAGATCTCTCGGACCGTGCGTCCCTCGATCCATCACAAAGTTATCCTGTCACAAATTGTCAATAGTAATCATATGATTATCGTTGGGCATTGTTTTCATATTACATTCATTCATTTGGAAATATTGTTATGATACAAATTTGTCATTCATGATTATAGTGCAGTTTAGGCATATCATTCATATTTGAGTTTGAAGTGTCAAAGTTGCACAATAACTATGCTTGACAAAATATGCACGATTTCAGTGGTTTAGTGATGGGCTACTAATTTCGTGCAACATTCGTACTTATTTAAGACATATGAAGTTAGTGTAACAATCACACAACATCAAGTCCATGCATAGTTATTGCACTAACATTGCATTTTTTTATCTTTTACAATTTTAGTATTAAGTCAATTGAAAAGCAAGAATTGTATTCAAAGTAAAAAATTTAGACCTCATTTAAGTATAGTAGAAGAATTTTTTTTTTAAACTTTGAACTAAAAAAATTTGGGAAATTAAGCCATATTTCATCTTCAAAAATCCGTTTGACATTTCCAGTCTCCAATCAAAAGTTATAGACAAATTTTAAAGAGGTGTTGGAAGGAATTTTTTTTTGACAATTTCTAATGCCTTTCTAAAATTTGTCCATAACTTTTGATTGGAGACTTGAAATGTCAAACAAATTTTTGGAGATGAAATATTGCTTAATTCAACACCTTTCTCTAATTCAACGTTTTTCATAAAAAATTATTCTACTATGCCTAAATGAGGTTTGAAATTATGGTTTTAACACAATTCTTGCGTTTTCAAGTTGACAATGAATGGTCAACCAAGCCTCTCATCCTTAAGTTATCCCATATCCTTTTAGTGGTCATGACAAACAATGAATTTCAATATAAAAAGAACCTCTCCATTCTCTCCATTCTCTCCATTCTCACCAAGTGCCAGTAGAGTGAATATGTCATAATGCCATCAAGTTTCTTGTTGGTCTAGTCATGGATTTAATTCAAACATCTGGTGCAATTATACATTTCTATCACTACATCATCAAGTTTCTTGTTGGTCTAGTCATGGATTCATTTCAAACATTTGGTGCAATTATGCAAATGTAAATATAATTTATTAAATTATACTAATTAGTTGTTAACAAACAAAATAAAAAAAATTTAATTAAGAAATTGGGATAACCTAATTAGAAGGGTGATCAACAATTTAACATGGACAATACTTTTTCAAACATTGATAACATTTAATAAAGGTTATCCCAATACAAATAGCAATGACGTTATTGTCATGAATTTTTTGTGTACTTCAACGTAGATAAAATTTACAACAAAGATAATAGATTTTTGTGCATAATTTGTGTCATTAGCGCACTTGTGATTAACATATAGAGGTTACATAGTTAATACAGATGACAAAATAGTGTCACTTACTTGCAGTAATCGTGTGCACTTTAACGGTGCAATAACTTACAAATTAACGTACGCACCCATGAAACAATAGTAACTGCATGGTAATTGCTAACAATTTGTTGGGCCACAACTTTGAGATGTTGTGTTCTTGGTACCGTCAAAAACCTTTCAACGAGGACGGGTGCAGAGGCTTTGTTTTGTGATGTTTAAACCTACAGTGTAAAAAGTTGTTGAATTTTGAAGTTTTCATAAATTAAAAAATTAAAAAATTAATTTTACTTTTGTTTTGACTGTGGCAACGACACAAGGCACACTAGTCTATACCTTAAGACAGGATGTTTGTTTTGTTTGTTTTGTTTGTTTTGTTTGTTTTGTTTGTCACGTCAAGATCTCCTGGATTGTGTGTCCTCCAATCGCATTCTTAGTACCGTTAGAAAGCCCTTGGCGAGGAAGGGTGCACCAGCTTCATTTCGTGGCGTTTAGACATATGGTGTGAAAGTTATGCATTTTGAGTTATTTTTGGTTCTAACAAATTAGAAAATTACTTTTACTTTTATTTTGGTCACAATCTTGGTACCATCAAAATGCCCTTGGCGAGGAGGGGTGCACGAGCTTTGTTTCGTGGCATTCCAACTCATGGTGAGAAAGTTATGCATTTTTGAATTGTTTTTGGTTCTAAAAATTTAGAAAATTACTTTTACTTTTGTTTTGATTGTAGCAATGGCACAGGGTACACTAGTTGTAGTCTAAAACAACCCTCAAATATTTACATTTATTTATACACTAGTTAGTTTATTTATACACCATTGCCACAATCCAAATAAAAATAAAAGTTATTTTTTACTTTTTAACTTATAAAAACTTCTAAATTCAATATCTTTGTTGCCATGAGTTGGAATATCACAAAATAAAGCCCATACATCCTTCCTCATAGAGAATTTTGTGATGGTACTAAGAATGTGATTGGGGGACACATGATCCAAGAAATCTTAATATAACAAACAAACAAAACAATACAAACAACCTAACTTAAGGTATGGATTTTTATTTTTTTCTAGAATTTGTCATCAAGGTTATGTTGCTAGACTTATATTTGATGCATATTCTACTTCTATAGATTTACAAATAGAAAGGAGATAGATGTGATGAAATTTAACAAATGCAAAAGATGCATTTGTTTTTAGGAACTAATACAAATAATTGTTGTTTTTAAAATGAAAATAAACTAATTAACCCTTAAACGTCTAGAGTCTTCTCTAGAATTCATGATTTGAGAAAAATCATCATAAAGTATTATTTTGAAGAATATTTTGGAATTCATATACAAATAAAAGTTGTAGATTTTGAGTTTTAGATTCCATCTGTATGGTTAAATTCACCAATGCTATCACCAATATTTTTTTATAAATTTTGAAAGAAAATTTTCAAAAAAAATTCTAAAATCAATTACAAGCAAAATAGTATCATTTTTGGATGCAATTTGTTGGAATGGATTTGAAATGAGGCTTTCTTTACATGGTAATTTTTGAAATTTTTGTGTTCATTAAATCTATAACCTCGATTTTGTAAATCCAATTTTGGACTAGGGTTGATGCAATTTGGGCTTGATCAATCACTTGATATACTTCCACATTTGTCATTTTAAATAAATATTTATCCTAGTAACAACAACTCCAACCATTAGAGAGGACTACAACTAGATCGACAAAGTATCTCTACAAATTAAAATTACTTTCATCCAAGAAATAATGAGGATGAAACTTGAGTTTCAATACATTAGTCGTCCCCAAATTAGATGTTGGATTAGACGTCCTTTAGGATTAAGAATTCCCACTTTCCACCCATTATTAAATAGTTAAAAGTTTTGAAAGCATTAGATGTTTTCTAGAGCATTGGAGGGTTGTTTTAGGCCTATTTTCCATGTTGTGATCAAACACTACTAACCAAAGTAAGGGATATTTATAAAAAATAATTATTTTTTAATTTTAATTAATTAATTAAAATTAAAAAATAATTTATTATTATTATCCGCTATGGTAGTCACTCTGCCATGTCAGACTACTATTGTAGCCGGGTTCACATAATTCAAAGATGTAGGGGAATTTGTAACCTTATTCAATAAGGTGAATCTCATTTTACGATTTGGTATATCTTATAACCATTTCACTTTTTTATTTATGCCGACTTTACATCAAGAAGTTGGGCCAAATTTTCTTGAGGCTAATTGTACCAAATTTTAGCCTCTTGCATTTAGACAAAATGAGGTGGCAAACCACATGAGCATAGTTTTTTGCCATTTGAGAATTTATTTATTATTTTTAAAGACATCAATTAAGACAACCAAATGTTTTCTAAGACATCAACTCAAACATCTAAACATTTTTTGAAATGTTTTTTGGAATGTCCACATGTAGACATTGTGAGAGACATTGAAATATTTTCTGAGATAATTTTTTAGACATCAACTTTGACATCCAATTGTTTTGTGATGATCACTTGGATGTACATATTTCATCATGTAGATATCTTTACACATCCAATATACACCATATACAATACACCACATATTATACATAGTATGCCATATATAACACACAATACATTGTAAATAATATGTCATACACAATACATTAAACACTATATATACAAGTGAGGTGGTAGGAGGTAAGACAAATTGTGTGACAAATGGGGACAACATGTAGACATCCAATAAGACGTCAGGAGGATAGATTGAGTTGTCTACCTCTATGTCTCCTCCAAAAGTACTAGTGTCTTTCAAACATTCATTGAGGGACAAACATGGTGGTGTCTAATGTTGAATGTGATGTGCATTTGATATCACTATTGTATTTAAGGTTGTTTATGCAAAATGCATGTATAATTTTCTCAAATATTCTAAATCTTGCCCTAACTAAATTTTATGTATTAGTATTGCAAAGACAATTTATTACATTGTTTCTCTCCAAAGAATGCATTGACTACCTTGTTCGAACCTTTTGTCCCTTGCTATATTCATATGCCATTCCACATCTATATTTTTTTCATTGAAATCTATAGTGAAACATCATTTGCTCAGACTAAAGAAGACAATAGTAGTGACTATGTATGTTTTTGAAAAACATTGCCATGTATGGTATATATAGAAGTTGTAAGTGATGGACGTTTACGATGTACAAAACATGACATTAACCTTAAAGGACCAAATGGCGTTTTTTGGCAACACAACGATTTTGAGCAGCTCACTACAAATGGAATTTTCATTTTTTTCTATTGAAATTTTCAAACAACATGTGTCCAAAGAGTAGCTTTAAGGCCCAACAATTTTCATAACTTTTGACTACATGGTTAAAAAGTTATTGTATGATATGTAGTTTTCTTTGTTTTGTAGGCAATTCGGGTAGCAAAAAAACTTCTTTAAAAATCACTTTTAAAAAAAATTAAAATTTGAAATTGGTTTTCTAGATTTATTTATACATGGATATCTTTGAATCATTCTATTTTGATTAATGAGATGAAAGTTATGAAGAGTTTTAGTTGTGGGTAGTTTGAAGGTGATTATGGAATCTCTACTCTAAAATAAACTTCGAAGTCCTTTATTTAACTCAATTTTTAATATTTTTGGAAAAAAATAAAATAATTGGGTTTAGATTGTTTATTAAAACATTACAAACATTGGTATTATCATTTTTCAATTTCATAAATAAATCATTAACAATTTTGTATTTTGAATCACTTTCTATTTCTTTCTACTTTCTATTTTTTTCCTATATGTTGTACAATTCCAAATGATTTGAAAATTTTCAAGCATGTAGCCACCTTGACTTGAAGAATGAATCCAAAGAGTAACCACAATTTTGAACATTTTTTCATAATGATTTGACCTTAAGAAGTGTAGCTGCCTTGATTTTTGTAGGGACAAAAAAAGGATTTTTGTTACTTCAAATGCTAATATCTTGCAATCTACTTAGTGAAAATTTCTGAAAATTTTTCTACATATTCTCAAACCAAATTAATATAAGATCCTATAGTTAGATGTATCAAAAATATTTTTTTTTCAAAAATTTGGTACTTGTACTAGAGATGGCAATTTTAGAGCAATTTTAGCGAAAACATAGTTGAAATCCTTTAGGGATTAAGTCATTTGAAAAGACATCCTACATTGCTCGTTGAACATCTACCTCGACATCTACCCTTCTTATAAATGTCATAAAACACGTCAAATAGTATGAGGTAGAAGGCTACATTTGCTTGAAGATGAAGACAATCTTGCTCCTAGTAATGTCTCTTAAATATCCTCAAGTACTTGTTGACATCTCAAAAAACATTGTAACAATTGAATTTACATCTTCCAAAACGTTGCAACATCTTAGTGTATGTCTCCCAAAACTTCTTGATATCTTTGTTGACATTTCCCCAAACATCATTGAATATGCAAAAAGATGACTCATAATTTTGGCATAGTATGCCATGTTAGCATTATTCGATGCCACATCACTCAATTTTCACATCAGTTGCCACATCACATATTTTCCTCCCAAGCTTATCCTATGGCTACTTGTTCCTTTTTTTAAACTCAGGCAATAGTTTTATCAAAAAATGCAGTAATTTCTATAAACTTACCTACAATGAAAATGGATCAACAATGCTAACGTGGCAATTGTTGCTTTTTTGAATGATGCTCTAGACATTAGTATGTCCTCAACCATATTTGGAAAAATCTTGACATCAATCGCAAGATCAAATTGCTTACACTACAAATTGCCCCTACCATGTACAACATCCACAAAAATCTACCCAAAACTACTATCTGCACCTTTGACATCTTCATGTCCCCACAAACATCCGCATATTTTCCTATGGACATTGTGTGTTTTTCGTCGGACATAAAAAAACGGTTTTCTTCAAATTGAAGACATTGAAGAGCCCATGATAAATGATGATTTAAGTGCGGAGGCTATTGAAACAAGAAAGGGTATGGAAGCTAGGACAAAGAACATGCTTGTGCAAGCTATACAAGCACATGAATTAGTACTAGCTTAGACTTTTTAGAAAACACATTTGAGAATGGAGGAAAAATTCTCTTCTCTCATGCCCATGATGCATTTGTTTTTATAGAAGACTAAACCTAAAGTTTATCTGTAAGCCTATCCATTTGTTGCTCTCCCTTATCCGGTAAAGTATTAGTTTTCTCAAAATTCTTTACCATGTCTAAACTATTTTCGGCCATTTGTATGAAAATTCTATAGCATTGCTTTTGAAATTCTTCTTGTCTATCTTGGTTGTTGGAGTTGGAGTTAGAATAGGAATGCCATTTAAATTTGATCATTCTCAATGTTTGTAGTGCTACTTTCAACATTAATAGAATCATTAGTGAATGTTGTCACATATTTCATCATGGTACTAATCTAATGTCACCATTGATTGGAAGAGTTATAGTACTTACATGTGCGGTGGTCTAATTCTGAAATTCCATTCACCTTGGATCTCTTTTAAAGAAATCTCTCCTTATGCCCATAAGGTGGAGAAATCAAACCCTAACTTCAATACAAATTGTTCTTTCAACAGCCATACAAAAGTCCTTTGGGGGAGGAAGGGAGGGCTTTAGGGTGAGGTAACAAACTCTTTTGGCCATTAAAAAGCCAAATTTGAAATTTGATTTTTTTCTATTTTTTTTCAAAAATTCATGTATACATAAATCATATCTTGTTTTTTTAAGAAGTAAAAGTGTTTTTTTTGTAGTTGCGGCTCTTTCTTCTTTGGTGTTAGTGGTGCTACAATCATACTTCATTCTCCTCGCCTTCTTCATTGGCCTTTATCTTTGAAAGAGTTGCAAGCATATCCATAATCAACAATGGTGGTGGAAAAACAGAAGATAGTTATAGAAGATGATTGAAAAAAATCAAGAATCCCTACACTACCTACATATTCTTGTAAGAAAGTTTAAAAGGGCTAAGAAGCATGAACTTTAGCACTTTGATACCTTTGCATCATCTCTCATCCTTCATTAGAATTTTATCCACTCATCTCTAAGGTCCCCTCCATCTTATCCCTACAAGTGGCATCAACAATTTGGCAAGCCCCCCAAAATTTAGTGAGAGACATTTTGCAAGGTGAAAAGAGACAGACAAAAAGAAGAGATGAGAGGATGAAGTAAAGATGAGACCAAAATAACCATTTGAATTTCTATGAAATCCAATGGATCTGATTTGTTGAAAAATTTTATATTTAAAAATAAATAAAAATTTATTGAAAATAATTTGACATTTGGCCCTCCATTTTGAGTGCACCCAATTCAACAAGCTTGGTCCATGTCAGCTTGTGTCTTTTTCAATTAAAACTCAATCCACCAACCTATGATCTAAAGGTTTAATTCTACATGAATAGACAAAATCATACTGATGCTTTTTCTAAGGATGTCCTAGAAAAAACACTTATACTTCTTAAATTTTTTTGGCATACAAAAATAGTATGCCAAATTATTTTATTTAAAAAAAATATAATGCAAAAATTGATATCAATTAAATACAATGTTAAACATTAGTGCTCTAAATAAATTATTTTATTTAAAATTATAAAAAGTTATATGAAAAAGATTAAGATGGGATAGGCATCACTTTTGTGGCAACAATAAAAACATACTACTGTATTTTATTAGTAGCTTAGGAATTCCAGTGCCTAATATTCAATTAAAGTTCAATAATAAAATTAGGCAAGATTAAAATTAATATATGCTATTTAAACAACCATTCAAAATTGAACAAAGTGTAGGCATATGGCAAGGTTTAGGTACTTCATTTAATGGTTTTAAAGGGTATAAGAGGTTATCTTATTCATAGAATGTGTAGAGTATTGAGACAAGATTGCTATAAATGGTCAATATGTAATTAGAGAAGGATATCATAATTCCTCCACAATCCATTGCAAGTTCCACATATTAGGCAGGATAAGGGGATAATTTCTTAAAAAATAAGGCAAAAATCATTATCATTGTTTTTTGCTAAAGCTTCTAGTAAGATATGGTAGTCTTCTTTTAGGACCCATTATGAACTATTTTTCAATTGCAAACTTCTTTTCATTTGTTCAAGATTTTTGAGTTAAAATACTAATCAAGTTTAGATAGAGGATGCAATTGGCTAAAGATCTACAATAGATATGTATTTTAGTCAATAGAGATATTTGTTAAGTAATTCAAACATAAAACAATCTACAATAAGATTAGAGTTATATCTCGCAAATATAGCAAGATGAGGGTATACAATTTGAAACTCTATACCAAAGTTTGCACAAAGCCTATAATTGGTGAAAAATCTCTTGTTTCAAAAAAGAAAAGAAAATGCTATAATTCAACGGTTAGCTTGTAAGAGCATCCCCACCAGTCTGTCCCCCATATGTATCCCTATCACGGAACTTTGTCCAGAAATAAGGGGATACAGAAGCCCCTCTCCACCAGTCCTTCCCCAAACCCAAGCAAATTACCCACATAATTACCAAATGGTTTGATGGGAGACGTAAAAGACATAAAATCTTATTTGCACAATTGAAGGCATATAGTTCATAACATTATATACCAAACTGGGGGACTTCCCTTTTGCTTCCGCGGGGAGTGGGAACCCCCAGCAAGGAAGCTTCTTGAAAGAGCTACGTGGTGAGAGTTGATGTGGTACTACAGGCCAACAGTGTTCTGTAAGCCAATCTACATTCTGCATTTTAATTAAATTCACCCCCCAGGCATCTTGGGGGGAATTATACCTCATGTGTCAGGGAGGTAGGGAGCCCAATGTTATGTTGACGGCCAAGGTGAACTGACCCCCTCATTGCCCTGTTTTACCCCTGGGAAAAACGCTATGGAAGTTTTTATTTGCAATCAGATGAATTTTTTTGCAAATTCTGAATTCAGATTTGCAATCAGCGGCCCCAAATTAGCTAGGGGCAGTGTAGAAATATAAAAAAATCGTGGCAAAAAAATAGGGGGCTTTTTTCACAATTAACCCTGGCGGGGGCAATGAGGGGGTCAGTTCTCCCTGGCCTATAGCTGACCAGGGTGATTTACAGCAGACCAGGGTGAAGCTTACTTCCAGGTTCCAAAATTAGTTAGCTTCAAAGTAAGAATCAAGTACTTTAAGGACAAAATGAGGATACAGGTAACCTTTTCCCAATCCCCCATCTAACATCCCATTTGGGGGATTGCCACTGGTGGGGATTCTAAGGGGCTCTCAGTTTGGTGACAGATAATAGAAAGTGATATTACAGAAAGTGATATTACAGAAATCAGGTCTGCAACATTCATCCATCTAAGACTTCCGGTCCATCATTCATCCCTCACCGGACAGACTTCACAAATACTTTATTCATTCCCAGTCTTGCTCATCGTGCAATGGCACTCTGGTGTCGCAAACAACTTGGAGCCCTAGTGTTGTCCCTGTTCGTTGTTGCTTCTGCTCTAGCCCCTGCTCCTCCTTTTACTCTATTCCTGCTTGCGCGATCCTGCCTTCCGACTGCAGCATTTTTTCTCATTATCGACCTTCGAAATTCCGCTCGTTTCGAATCCCTGTTCTACTTATTTGGCGCGCAATTGCGTCCAGTGCATGTTTTCTTTCTCACGCGAAGATGCGCGGTCTGTAGCTACGATCTGTTTGTCCTCGGAATTGTGAGCTTTGCACTTAGTTCTTTCAATATTTTAGGTTTTGTTGAAAATGTGAATCTGGCAGTCAATATTTTCTGCGGTGGTTTGTTTTCTGTTTTGATTGGTTGTATTGAATGATCGATCGATCGATCGGAAGTCAATCAGGAAGTTAAGGAGTCTTCTCTCGAGTATATATTTTTTTTCTTGAGGTGTAGTCGTGTAACTGGAGTAGTTGATCTTATTTTTTTTCTTCGTACTTGCCCTATGGCTTCTCTTAAGCTTAGTTCCTTTGGTTTGATTGGGATAGGTGCCTGTAAATTGCGGATACGAATCTCAAGGGCAACTTCGATCGTTCGTATTGTAACAAAATTCAAAATTACGCATATTTGAAAATTTTCAGAGCGATCAGCTTGGACCTGGCCTACATGATCACTTGAGGAGATTGATACCCTTCTATGATGAGCAACATGGAACTAGATGGAGTCGCGATCGATGGCGGAGTGGAGAAAGAGACACCACACGCCTTTCGGCTGCCTTCGTTTAATTCCGCCTCTCCGATATCGCGTGTGCTCACATTCTGGAGAGGTGAGCTCTTAAACTTCTGGTTTCACCCTTTGATTGCACTGTTCGAAAATGTGACGTCTCTATATGGAAATAACGATCAGAATGCCGAGTGATTGTTGATTGAATGGGATTTCAACTGAGGATGCAGTTGAATCTCTAGTGCGTCGGAGAAAATGTTACTCAGCGTTGTCAAATGTGGTTAGCCCAGGGAATCGTTTGTCCTGTAGTCTGGAGGGCAGCTAGTTTGAGGGCTGCTTATTCTTTGACTTTGACCCAACTGATTGAACAATCCGGTTCTTTTAATCAGATCAATATATTAGACTGAAAGTCGGAAGTGACGAACTGAACTGCTTTAATTTCCCTCCCTCATATAGTATCACTTATCTTCGTCACTGAGAAATATCACTTGCAAGTAATTTAAGAGATTTACTTCGGAGAGCATTTTATTCACGAATCGGTTATTGATCAAGAAGAAGAAACTGCAGCGACTGGATTCAATATCTGCATCCCGACCTTACCGTATTTGTTGTGTTAGACTTCAAATTTGAGAGCAAAGAAGTATTCATTCTTTGGAAGAATGTTGCAGATTTTGATTTAGAAACATGGAGGACAAAGTTGGATGAGCAAGGCTTGAGGATTGGGGACAACCAGGAGAATAGCCTCAAAAACCGCCGCAAGCTTGCGGAGAGCACTCGGGGTAAGCCTGTTTTCGATTCTTCGGTGTGAACTGCTTCATCTTCATGCCATCTATGCAACTTTTTCGTTTTGCGATTATCTCATATTGTTGGAGTTGGAACCAGATTTTAAGAAGGCATCGAACGAAGAGAAAGTCAAGGCTTTTCCATCTTTGTTGAAGGGGTACCAGGAGGAGGTGGACAATCTCACAAAGAGAGCAAAATTTGGAGAAAATGCTTTTCTTAACATATACCAGAAGCTTTATGAGGCTCCTGATCCTGTTCCGGCTCTCTCCTCTGGCGCTGTAAGCAAGCCAATTCTTTTCACCTCTTTTCAGTTACTCGATTGGGCTGAAACATAATTCAATTCAGAAGTGACGAGTCAGTAGTTAATGCAACCTGTCTGTAGGGAAGAGGATATCTGAGAAAAGGTCGCATATGCATTGGGTTGCTTGGCCTCGTTGTCAAGGGAATTGATTTGCATCACATAATATTGGAGTACAGAAAATGTAAGCTCAGAGAACAAAAGAACTTTTCGATTTTAACATTTTCAAGATTTATTTCACTTGCGCTCCAATACCAGGAATATGCATGACTACCATGCAATACTTTGTGATCACAGCAACTCTGATGTGTCATGTTGTTTGCTTGTAATTGTGATTTTAATGGTCTTGTTTATTTCTCGACTATCTCTAATTGCAAGTACTTTGCTTTCTAGGACTTGGCAACAAGATTGGCAGAGTTTGAGATTGAGAATCGGAAGATGAAGCAAGAGCTGGAGGAGTATCGCTCAGAAGCGGCTCATCTCAAGAACCAACATGCTACAGTGCGACGCCTGGAAGAGCGAAATCGTTTGCTAGAACAACAGGTTGGTTATGAGTTTAAACCTTTCAGGTTTTCTTTACTCCATCAAGATGTGAACGACTTTCCCCTTTCACACGGAAACCACATGCTGTATGCCTAAACCCCGTTTACCTCAGTGTCCGTGTGTTTCATCTGTCATCACTGTCATGTCGGTTCTGTACATTGATTCACCTTATATTATTGAACGATGAGGTTATGCTACGTTATCTTTTTACTACAGATGGAGGAGAAGGTGAAGGAGATCGTGGAGATGAAGCAGCGTAGTCTGGCAGAAGAAAGCCAGAAGAACGTTGAAATTCTCAGAGAGAGGTAATATGATGAGATTGTTTTCAAATAACATGTACTGCAGCTTGACAATTATGATCTTTGTCAGCTATTGTCGGTATATGTAGTGAGCCTGTAGCTTCCCTATCTTTCTGATAAGCAATCAATACTCCCAAGAGGCCACATATGTTATCTGTTAGAAAAGACGAGAGTTTTTGTGAGGATCATGAGGTCGGGACAACTTACGATCACGAGGTCATCATCGACGAGTATCGGGCAGTTGTCGAGGACCCTATTATTCCACATGGCATCGGAACTGACGTTTCAAATCCTCAGACATCGAATTTCCTTTTGGCTTTTGGTTACAGGGAGAATTTTCTACAAGAGCAGCTGCGGGCAGCTAAGGAGAGTGTGCAGAACATGCAGCGACTTCACGAGTATGGGCAGACCCAGTTGTTTAATCTACATACTCAATCTGGTAGGTTTAAAAACTGTGCGTGGTTGTGACTTTGCTGGAACATGCTTTTGAGATATTTTCACTGTTATAACCATCGGACATCGATTGCCAACATCGGCGACTGGTATCTGTTGCAGAGGAGATTAGCGCAGCCAAGCAGTCAGAGCTCAATCTCTTGACGGATGAAGTGGATCGAGCTCAGGGCCGTCTCATGAGTCTGGAGAGAGAAAAGGTTTATTTTCTATTCGCGTCACAATCTTTTAGTTAAGAAATGGATAATGTGGAGACAACTGTTTCATGATTCTGTGAGGCACTAATTCAAATTATACATGCATGGGGGATTCTGATGTGAGGAAGTTCGAATGGCAGGAACAATTGCGATCAGAATTGCAAGCAGTAAACAGTCAAGAGGCCCACCTGCAGGAGCGGTAAATTTTCTGTCTTTTTTTCTGCTGCTCTCTTTGTTACTCGTATTTCTGCTTGTGTTCTTTCTCATGTCTGGTTGCACTCATGTCTATCTATCAGAATTTGTGCAATCATATGTTTTACTACTTGATGACTGAAATTTAACAATTTGAGCAGGAAGAAGATTCCTTATATGTTTTTATTAGATGGTTTTAAAGTCATTAGGATGATCTGCTGAGCCCCTATACAATGATTTGAAAGCAGCGAAGAAAGTGTTTTCGTCTAATTCTTGTCTCTCATTCACAGGCTGAACGAGGAGGCTAGTAGTAATCTGGAGGCTTCTCTGACCGCGAAGGAGAAGATAATCTCTGAGCTTCATGACGAATTGCACAAGATTGAGGGAACTTTGGGTAAAGAACGTGAAGAGCATCTTGCCGAAGTGAAAAAACTAAATGCCTTCCTCAATGAGAAGGCAAGAGTACCTCCACTTTCTCTTTTTCTGTTTATCTTAATGACCTATTCTCTACTCCCAATTTTTTATGTCGCACACTTCATTATGTGACAGCTTGAATTTCTTTATTGTTTGACTTTTGAAAGGTTTGATGTCCTCTGACTAGATGATGTGAGTGTCTGGGGAGACAGGATGTTGTCCTTCAAGAGCTCCAAAAAGAGATAAGTGAGCGACCAACTGCAAAGCAAGTGGAGGACTTACGTAAGCAAGTCAAAATTTTGCAGGTCGTTTCCCACCGTTGCAAGTGTTTTGCACATTAATTTGTTGCCATTCATGTAATGGTCAATCTATGTGTTTTGGTCTATTGTGATAGCGATTCACTCTGTAACGTTTAGAATTGTTTCAAGGTACGTAACATGTATTCTCTCGTTGTTGGATCCATAAAATTTTCTTATATTGATGTAGCATATAGTGCGTTTCTCTTGGTGCAGGCAGTGGGATACAATTCTGTCGAGGCAGAAGACTGGGAAATTGCTACTCGTGGGGAGGACATTGGGAAACTTGAAACTTTGTTACTCGACAAGAACCGCAAGATGGAGCATGAACTTACCCAAGTAAAGGTGAGACCTTGAAGTGCAAAACTTAATAGACATGTCCAGTTTTTTATGATATCTTGTGTGGTAAGTTATATGTTTATTCCTAATTACTCGATCCCAGTGTTACCTTCACTTGTTTGCCCTCCTCACTCGAATGTTAGCCCTGCGAATCTCATGTTTGCAATGAGTGATTTTGATAGGTACAATTGTCAGAGAGGATAGAGACAGCACTAGCTTCTGAAGCAAATGTCAGAGAACTGGAGGCCATGGTGACACAACAGAAGGCGCTCATTGTGAAGCTGGAAGAGGACATTCTTAAGGTTGATCTTCTAACAGCCACTTCAGAATGGTTGAATTCTCTTTATTGTGTGCAAACTTATACCAAAAGATGATCGTCCTTATGGGGAATTGATCGACTAAGAGTGTGTTTAGTAATGTTTATACGTTCTCTGAATGTAGGGCTATGGACCCTCACATGACCGCCGGCCTATCAAACATTCAGATGACTGGGACTTACCGGATTCAGGCGTCAACGACTCATTAGAGGTAAGCTTTCTTTGCTCACACAGAAGCCCATCCCTCAGATGTTTTTCCAAGTAATGGGATATGCTATTCTGAAGCTGAGCTTATTACAAACTTGGTCTCGTGCATTATTCTGGACATTTCCACCAACTTTTCTACGTAGTAATCCTAGTAATGATTTCTGTCAGTTCTCCCACTCGTAGTGAGCTTTAAGTGGTCATATTCTCCTGATAGTCCTCCTGTTTTATGGGGTCATGTAGCAGAATGGAGCTCCGAAGGGAGCAGGTGATGAGGACCAGAACTCCTTGTTGCTGGTTATTTGCAGCCAGCGTGACCGATTTAGGCAACGCCTGCGAGAAACAGAAGAGGTAAGCTTCACTCTTCTTTCCATTCCATCTTAGACGACTGCCTGCTCTTAGTTTCCTGAAATATCTTATTTGAATCAAATCGTTTCTCTTCATAAACTAATGTTTGTGAGCGTCCTTTCTTCTATATCCTCATTGATTTTATCTTACAGACAAGAATGACTAAATAACAATGCAGGAGCTGAGGGTTTCAAGGGATAGGTGTCAAGCGCTGACTGCAGACCTGGAACGCAGTAAAGCTGATAACATCAAGCTTTATGAGAAGATGCGGTTTGTACAGGATTATACAAATGATCGACCTGTCTCCCGAAACAAGAAGGTGATCTCCATAGCTCATTCAATTTTCCTGCATTCCATTTCCAGGGCACAATCGTATTCATTACCCCTTGTAACTTCTATGACTTCACTGACTAAGCTACAATGTCTCAGAACATTGAAATAGAACTCTTTTAATTTGGTAGATCCTTTGATACACACAGAAGGATACCTGTTCATGAATTGCTGAATCCATAAAACTTATACCTGTCTATCAGCGTGGGGAGGATTTGGAATTCGGAATGGGAGGTGATGTGGAGAGCAAATACAAGAAGATGTATGAAGATGATATCAATCCGTTCACAGCGTTTTCAAAGAAGGTTGGTACACATTTGGTGATGAGCAATCACAAGTCCCACTTTCACCTTGGGTTTGCTTAAAAACAGCGTGTTTTCACTTCTTGTGCATCTGTTAGTGCTCATGTGAGATTTGTGGCTTTGTGTGCACTGATCCCATTGTACCCAGTCTCAGAGTAGTGAAGATGTTTTGGCTCAGGATGTGAACTTACGATCATGACACTGATTCCGTTGTTGTATTATCTATGTGCATGTAATGAAAATAGGAGAAGGAGCGGAGATACAAGGAGCTTGGACTTCGAGACAAGATCACACTTACCAGTGGCCGCTTCGTTCTAGGCAACAAGTAAAATCTATTATGCTTTTTCGTGTTTTTTTGCCGTGTAGTTTTCAAGTTGGAAGGATGAATTCGGTACGGTTTGTTGAATTTCTGAGAGAATTTATGGAATCTTTTGATTGGCAGATATGCTCGGACGTTTATTTTCTTCTACTCTATTGCTCTTCATTTGCTCGTATTCTCAAGTATGTACCGCTTTTCAAGCTTAAGTTACAGGTGTGTTTCGAACCTTCTCCTCACTTTACCTGGTGTTTATACTTGGTGTAGATATATCTCGATATTTTGTATTTTACCGATAATTCACATTTTACAATAGTTACCGAAAATCTTCTTTGACAGAAAATAAGTTTTTCCTCAAGTGATTTATCCTTAATTCATAGTAGGACGAATCCAGAGATTTCCTCCTTTAGACTCACCCACCCTCCTTGTAACTACCACAGGGTCAGCTTTGCTCTACTTGAAGGCTAACTCTACTGTTGTTGAATGTCGTTTCCTAACAGTGATATTAAATCCCGAGAGTTGGAGTACAAGATGGCGGCAGTTGAGAATATCAAAGACTTCTTGACATCTAATGGGACCTTGGGGTGAAGATTATTCTTGTTTTTGCCTTGCTATACCGTAGTTTTGTCCACAGCTAGAGGCTCTTAAGAATTTCAGGGCTTTTTTTTCTGGCTACACTTTGGCGAGACGACCCCTCGATATTGTAGAGGTTTTTGATACCCTCGTACCAAACGTGTCGCCTCCAAAACAAACCTTGCTTAGGATAGTGTGTGTAGCTGACAGTAAATAAATCTTCACATCCTCGTTCAAGGATAGATCACCGAAAGGTTGTGTTCGAAGGCTGGTTATCCACGTTATATTCTTTGGATTAATTTCTGAAAAGATATGCATATCAAGATTTATTCTTGAAGGGATATGTTACCGATATTTTTGGCTTAATAGGGAATAAGGTAACTCTTACGAATTCTATGGTACATCTAAAATTAGCCTCGTTTAAAAAAATTGTAAAGTAATTAACCTTACATTTGTGAAGTTTTTATAAATAACTAGGTTAAACCCATGCTGGATATTGGCATGTGGTAGTTAAAATGCTCCATGCACAGGAAATAAATGTGAAAGTTCAAATAAAATAGAGTAATAATATGTATTTTGACCTATGCATAGTATTTGACCATAAGTATATGTTCATGTCTTCTTTGAAGGATTTTCATCAAAAATAATATAACAATGATACTAATTTTTAGAGGTGATGCTAATATTGTGCCCTCACTAATAGAATATTTCAATGTAGTTTTGAGTCCACTACTATGTAGTAGGTACATAGGATGTTAAAGTAATAGTCAAAATAAAAATAAATGGAGTACAATAAGTTTATCAAGGTTATCAAAAAGTTACTTGGATCCTTGATAATGCAATATCAAAGATCTTTTCCAAGTCACAAATATCCAATAATTTGATTTTCTATCCAATTTTTTTTTACCAGTATTATTTTTTCACCTCTCAAATATGATAGAGTTAGGCATGAAGAATATTGATATGGATAATTTCAAGTATAAACTATTATTTTGCATGAAGCCCTTGCCTGTTTGATTAAGTGGCAAATTCATTGTAATAGGGCGTTTACACTTATTAAAAAGTAGGTGAATGAACACAAAGATTAACATCAAATTGCAAATCACAAAAGTAGTAGATCCATAGGGCATTTACACTTACTAAAAGTGGATGAATGAGGACAAAGATTAGCCTCAAATTGCAAATCACAAAAGTAGGCCTCATATAAGGGTGATATTTCTCACAAGCACAACAAAAGTCTAGTGACGGACAAGGCTACTCTATAACCTTGATTTGTTTTTATAACTTTACAAGATTTATATTACCAAAAGTAGTTGTTCTATTTTACACATTTTGGGGTCAAGGACATAATAATTGCCACGAATATTTGATCGTCTATACTTTTTATTTTCCAATTGGAATTGGAATTTCAAATTGTCAATGCCAAGTATTAAGTGTAAATCATTGACTTAAATTTTTTAATATGTGAACTAAATTTAATATTCAATTTGAATTTCTATTTTGATGTTCAATCTTCAATGCAATTTCAATATGAAACACAATCACAATTTCAATGTCTAAGTAAATTCTAGTTTCAATTTTACACTAAATTACAATTTCAATATGAAGAAACTTCAACTCTAATTTTGAGTAAATAACACAAATTCAATGTCATAGTATACATAAAAACAAATTTCTAATCTCTACTTCAATTCAAATTTCAAAGATCATTGTCAAATGCAATTTTAAATTTAGAAGTTCATTGTCAAATGCATTTAATACACCTATAACTGACATGTAAATTTTCTTGGAGTGAATTTCAAGAGTAAACCAATTACAACATGATGTTTAGAGTGAAAAATTCATCCTAAACATAATGTTGTAGAGAAATAAAGTTAATTGAGGAATAAAGTTAATTTAAGATAAATAAAGTTTAACAATTTTGTAAAGTACTCTATTTCTACATCCATCCATCTTTTGGACAAAAAACATGTTCATGCACTTTTTCATCTAAATTTGGAGACTTCATCCACATTTAAAATAAAGTTTAAAAAATTGGTAAAAGAAGACTTCTTTTATTTTGCAAAAAGTAGAGATTTAATTTGAAATGGTGCAATTTAGCCTCAAAAAAGGGATGGAGTGTGAAGTATATATAAGCAATGTAAACGAGGTGTTTAGAAAAATTTAATTCAAAATCACAAGAGTTTCAAAAAGGAGAGGCAAAAGAAAGGCCATTGCTATTATTTTTGGGATTCTATAGTGACTCACATTATTACTAGGTCATAATAGCATACAATATGGCCATCATGTATAAAGTGGAGGCTACATCTAGAAAAGTTGAGTAGTTTCATTTATGAGTATGTATAAATAAAAAAAATAGTGACAAAAATAACATGCACTTATTATTAGCCAATGACAATGTGATGATGCATCTCTTATGACAATGCATCCAGGTTTAGGTTGTAATTAACATCCCCCTTGTCTTATAAAAATTGAAAACTGTTGATCTTATAAACAACCCCCCCTCTACACCATTGATCTTAAAAAATAAATTATATGGATATGGATATATAAGACAAATATGGAATATATATACAACATGTAAAATGCGCATGGAGTACATATGGGATATATGTATGTATGTATATGTATAGTTGTATACATATGGCCATATAGACATTGTTCCATATTGTTTACAAGTAAAGCACATGTTATAGAAATATAAGTATGTGGTTGGAGGTTGGGGTATGTCATAAGCATCCATGTCAATTTTTTAGCTAATGACAAAGTAACATATGTACCCCCACTAGTAGAAAATGCAGGACTTTCAATAGAATTTTGTTGTTTTGGTCGCGTTGATTTGGTTGTTGAACAACAGATTTCTGTTGAAATTAACAGATTTCTATTAATTTCAACAGAAATCTGTTGTTCAACAACCAAATCAACGCGACCAAAACAACAGAATTCTATTGAAAGTCCTGCATTTTCTACTAGTGCCCCTTTCACATTTTTTGAAAAAGTTCAATGGCCAAATGGTTGAATGCCACTTGTACCCCTTTAAAAATGATTTGTACCCTTTTCAATGTTATTCCCTAAAAGTCACATTCTCTCACTATCCACTATCTACTTAAAAGACACTTTACTATCCACAATACAACCTTTGATACTACTTTATAGATATTGTTTTGAATTAATTAATTCATTGTTTCCTTAAAGTTTTCAAAGAACTTCGATGGGAGATTCTAAATAGGATTGTCTTGGGTTCTCCCTCCATCTATACTACTACTCTTTGATATATAACAAATTGGTGGCATTGAGGAGATGAAAGCAATTGAACATTAAATGTAATTACTACCTTCAATGTATTGACTTGAATTGTTTCATATTATTTGTTATTTGCATGTACGGGAAAAATGAGACATGATGACAAGATCTTATTCTACTACAAAAACCATGTCCATTCATATAAAAACAAGGAAACAAATGGAGGGTTTAACTCTACTCTAATAATGAAATTTAGTGTCAACCATACTAATTGATTTTAAAATGTTATAAGTTGTTTTCCTTGATGAATATTTTTAAAGGTTCACTTTGACTTTTTTTTTTCAAGAACCAACTTATGCCAAACTCACGGGGAGAACATTCTCATTACATTCGGGGTACCCACGTGCGGCGAAGTGATTTTTTGACCCGTGGAATACTTTGGAATAAACTATAATTTCATCCTAAAATTTTGAGCTTTGTTTAACAATGACTAAAGGTTTCTATTGAAAAAAATTTCAATTCCAAATAACATAAGATATGTTGTCTAGAAAAGGTTGAAAAATGAACTAAAATGGCATGGTTTTCAACTAAAATATTTATAGAGATCACATGATAATGACTATTGCATCAATATTCAACCAAAATAAACTTTCAATAGAAAGCTATTTTATAGAATTTTTTTTTTAATTTTTCAAATTTTTTAATTTATATAATATAGGGGTGTGAAAGTAATTTTTAGCTTTACATGGTATCTTTTTTCTTCTAAAATTTGTAACTAATTCTTATTAACATAAAAAAATACCAATAATTCAGAACATAAAATTTTAAAGTAGTACAATCTATTTATAATTTTTTTTGGAAAAAATAAATAAATTTTAGGATGTATTACATGTATTACATTTTCCGCCGCACGTAGGTTTCTAAAACACGGGGAGTGTCCCCCCCGTGGCCAAACTAGAATTTGAAAATCCACACTAGCTTCAAATGTCTTGACACACTCTATAGAAGATGCACTCACATATTTGCAACCTATTTCTAAGATAAATGTACTAATTCTCACCTAAAATGTAAAGCATCTATTCATAAGAATCTAAGATTGATTTTGGGTGCACTTATTTTCAATACTTTGAGTATTCATAATTACCCCAATGATGTTTAAAAAAACATATTTTTTTACACATTGTGTAACTAGTTTATAAGACTTTGAATCTTCTTAATTTAAAATTTTTGCACAATACACATGTTGATTTTATAATTCTTATGTTGAAGAATTGAATTGAGAGTCTAAGCAAAAAATTCAGTAAAAAATTGGTTTCCTTTCTTTAATCCCTAAAGGATCAAATGACATCTTTTTGGCAACATAACAATTTTAGATAGCTCACTACTAATGGACTTTCTTTTTTTCTTTGGAATTTTCACACATGTACCCAAAGAGTAGCTTTAAGGCGCAAAAATTTTCATAAAGTTATTGTATGATATATAATTTCTATTGTTTAGCAAGTAGCTTGGGTAGTTCAAAAAAATTCTTTAAAAGTCACTTTTCTAAAAAAATAAATTTGAAATTGGTATTTTAGATTTATGTATATATGGAAAGCTCTGAATCATTTCAATTGATTAATAAGAGGAAAGTTATGAGGAGTTTTAGTTTGTGGAGAGTTATGGAATCAATATTGTATGATAAACTTTGAAGTCCTTTATTTAACCCAATTTTCAATAGATTTTGGAAAAAATAAAAGCATTGGATGAAGATCGCTTAATACAACATTACAACCATTGGAATTGGCATTTTCAATTCTATAATTAAATTCTTAACAGTTTAATATTTTATACTCTACTTCTTTCTACTTCTTAACAAATCATACTTTACTTCAAGCATGGATATGAAATATTTTTTATCTTAAACTTTTTCAGGTATTTCCAACTTATTTCTTCAACATATTATGGAGAATAACAAATTGTAGGATCTACACATTTTTATGTAAAATTTTTGAAAGATGATGAAATCTAACCATTTGGAAAGAGTTGAAAATGCTTTAAAAAGTTTGAGTACTTTGAAGCAGGTTTGGGTCTAAAAACATTGAAAACCTTTAGGAGCTAATAAATTGTTAAGTAGAAGTAGGTACAACATTGAAAGAAAAACTAAAATTTTAATAGCTCTAAGATAGAATTGAAATACACTAATTCCACTAGTGAGATTGTTTTGTCAAGGAAATTAGACCATGTGGAATTTATTTTTGTAATTGTGAAAATTTGAGCTCATAAATTCAATATGTTATTTTTTTCTATGATTACCTAGATTATGAGATACTCCATAACTTTCACATCACTAATCCAAAATGGAATAAATAAAATCTCTCTATATAGACAAAAATATAATCCATAAAAAAAATTATTTCATGTTTTTCTAGTTGCATAGAAAAAAATTGTGCTAAAAGTTGTATAATTTTTGCTCCTAGACCAATTAATATTTAAAATACTATTTTTAGACAAAAAATGTGATTTCTATCTTCAAAAAAAGTTTAAGAAAATATAAACCTTTTTGAACTGTCATTTGTTTCCAAGGGAAAAATGGGCCTTTAGAGGCTATGGATGGAAAAGGCATAATAAACTTGTTAGAATGGGACCACCACTTTGAATATCCATAATTGCTTTACCATGTTAGAAAAATGCATACTAAAAGACCCCCAAGAACTATTTTTGACTACCTAAACCCTAAAAACCCATACTTAAAATATAAGTATGAATGGGGAAGGAAGGCATGGGAAACCATTCAAATAAGACACTTCAACCATTGGAAGAAGTCATTGAACAACTACCATTATATAAATTCACCATTTTAGCTAATTCATCATTTTTTGTATATATGTGTTTGCTTTACTTAGTGATCCTTTTATCAATTATTGATATTTTATTGAGACAAATTTCAAAAGTGACTACTTCTCAATTTTGTTGTAATTCTAGGAGGGCTTAAGGGGGCACGCCCACCCACTTATTCCAAACTTGACCCCCCTACTATGAATTCCTTGTACATAGCACAATTAGGGCATTATGCAGGAATTCTTGCATAATTAATGATTATGATTTTTGCATTCAATACTTTTGTTTGTTTCTTTTTCATTGGAATTTTTTTTATGATCCATGATTTCCTTTATCTTTGTATTACAATTATAGTACCGAATACTTGTAGAGTAAGTTCCATAACATTTGTCATTTCTGAAAATTGTTTTTATTTCAAAAGTTGCCACCACTAGTTGGTTTGAGCACTTAGGGTTTGATGGTTGGGGCCCTACAATAATATATGACCCAATGGTTGTGGTGCTTAAGTTGGGGAAAAGAAGTCTTTTTCCTAAGAAATCTTGTCATTGAGGTGAAAATATCCTATATCCATTCTTGACAAGTAGATTTCTATTGAAAATGTTCTCCAAAATACAATCAAACCAATCCCATACTTAATTACAATTGGTTGACTATTGATTCTCTCGACTTTGGATTTATGACCAGGATAATAGAGTTAATTGTAAATTGTGTGCAATGAGGGACAAGGAGCCAAAGTTAAAAAGAAGCATAAGATGAAATTCCTTGAAAGCACCCAAACTAAGGTCTAATGGAGTTTCAAATTGTGTTTCTTTTGTACTATTCTTAGTCAAACCTTGCTTTGACACCTTTGTTTCAAATTGGGGTTTTCTTTACAATTAACTTTAATATAACAATTTCAATGATTTAGGGAATTTCTACTTTGAAAATTTATACTAATTACATGTCTTATCCAAATTTTTTTTTTAATTCATTATTTTCAATTGCTAATACTAAAAAAAAATGTTTTTCTTTAAAAAAATACCATGGTGAATTGCTTATTTGGACGGTTTTGGATGTTTTCACCTTAATTTGGATGAAGCCAAATCCCAACTCTGTCACCTCAGCATCCCAATCCTTCATTCGCATCCCCAGCGGCCACTCACCCGCCAGGCTGAAAAGCGAGTCCGCCTTATCCATCGTCCTCCTCTCACATAGCTGCAAACAATCGCCCCCAACCCAAACCCACAATCCCATTCTCATTCAGTTCTTCTTCTCCCCCTTCCCCCCTTCCGATTTCACATCTCTTCCGTTTTGCAATTTCTAGTTCAATTTCAGTTTCCATTTCTGAACTCTAGTTTCGATTCGCTTCCCAACGAGTGGCAACCAGCAAAGCAACAATGGCGGCCCTCGCGTCCACTTCCGCCTTGGCCATCGCCACAGCGCCTTCGTCACTCAACGTCGCCTCGCACGCGCGCCCGGCCTCCGCTTCTCTCAAGCTCTCCGCCTTCCAGGTATAGTAAGTCACTCCGTGGTAGCCTTTTCTTTGCAGCTTCTGGGAAGCGAATTGGCGATAGGTTGAGTTTATTTGGGCAATTTGGAGCTCGTTTCTTTGTGGAGAAGATCGTTGGGTTTGGTTGAAGATAACCCATTTGCTGTAACTTTAGTCTGGGGATGTTTTGTACTCCTTGTCATTCGTGGTTGTTGGGTGATTAGATTGTATCTTGCTGGAGGTTTTGGTATCTGTATGTGGGGCGAATTCACCCTGAAAGAACGTTTATACGATATCGAAATTGTATTTTTTTCACTTTTTCTTTTTGGGGTGACATGATGATGACCGAAATTGTGTGCAGACATGATATTCCTTTTCGAACTACATCTGGTTTGTTTGGTTTTGTATTGAATCTTGTATTGTTTTCAAGGTACTTGAAGAAGGGTGCCATGGTTTTTTAGGGGTTGATATGGAGAAGTGATTCGGTATTTTGATTTTCTATGCAGGGTCAGAGAGTGGCCGCTGTGAGCAATGGCGCTCGTGTGACAATGGCCACAGAAACCGAGACTCCCAAGGGTTTCACTCCCCCAGACTTGAAGGCCGACACCCCGGCGCCCATTTTCGGTGGCAGCACGGGGGGTCTTCTGCGCAAGGCGCAGGTGGAGGAGTTTTACGTCATTACGTGGGAGTCTCCCAAGGAGCAGATCTTCGAGATGCCCACTGGTATGATGCTTCTCTTTCGGAATTTCTTATCTCTTTTGTATGCAAATGCTAGAATGGGGTCTGTCGGTCTGTGCACACTGGTGAAGTGACATTCGAAGAAATTTTATAAGTAATTAGGCACCTTGACACTTTGTTTCTGTTTTCACTACAGTTCAACGCTTGGGGAACTTTCGTTTTGCATGACGGTAGATGCACATAAGAAAACCTTACTGGCACAAGCCATAGATATCTTGATAAGTCTGTGGCTTATGGATGGTCAATATTGGGTATGGGGTTGGAACTCATGGTCGGAATCTGCAGTATATTTTCTTCCTGCGTTAACCAGACAGTTCGTATTATGTTCTGCTCTGCGTAGTATGTCTTTGATGCTTTGAAATTTTGGTATTTTATTGAAGTACCATTCAGTTTAGGTTGGAAGATTTTTCCTCATCAGACGTTCTAAACATATGTGGAATATGACGGATATCTCATACTGTGTGTTGTCCTGGATAGTATGGCTTTGATACTTGAAAATCTTATGTTTGATTCGAAATCGTTGAGTTTAGGTTGGAATGTGTTCTTCCTCATTAGATGTTGTTTTTAATAGATCTGGAATCAGAGAACTGGTATCATGTGTTGTTCTGCGGAACTTACATTAGCATTAGCGTAGTTTTGACACTCGAAATTCTTATGCTTGTCTGAGTTTAGGTTGGAAACGTTTTCTAAGTTCATCAGATTTTGTTTTGAACGGAAGTGGAATTCGATCATACCATAACAGCTCATATCATGTTGTTTTCTTCTGATATTTGAAAAACTTATGCTTGAAGTTGAAGTCGACGTCATTCTTTGAGTTCAGGTTGGAGACTAAGTCCTTTCCTTTTGTTCTTAACAAATATGGAAATCTGATATCCAGGCGGTGCTGCGATCATGAGGTCGGGCCCCAACCTCCTGAAGTTGGCGAGGAAGGAGCAGTGCCTGGCTCTGGGTTCCAAGCTGAGGACCAAGTTCAAAATCCAATACCAATTCTACCGCGTCTTCCCCAACGGGGAGGTTCAGTACCTCCACCCCAAGGACGGCGTGTACCCGGAGAAGGTGAACGCAGGAAGAACCGCCGTGGGAGTCAACAACAGGAACATCGGGAAGAATGTCAACCCTGCAGAGATCAAGTTCGCCGGAAAGCCAGCCTTTGATTTGTAGAGGAGTCTGTTATTTTAGAGCGCGCATCCTTATTGTATAGTCAATTTGTGAATGGAACTAAGTTTCTCAAGCCCATGATTTGCTCTTTTTTTGAATCTGATTGCAAAGGTACTAGCGTGCCCTGTGCTGTCAGTCGCCACAGCCAAAATAAAAGGAAGAAGGAACTTTCTATTTTTTTTTAATTCATAAGAACTTCCAAATTCAATAACTTTCACACCATACGCCATGAAACAAAGCCATGAAATAAAGCCCATGCACCCCTCCTTGCCTAGGGCTTTTTGATGGTACCAAGCATGCTACTAGGGATCTCATTGGAAGAAAACAAACCCTAAACAACCTAACTTTAACCCCTAAATGTCCAAGGCCTTTTTTGAGCTTCTAGGAATTTGTTCTAAATTGAATAAAAAGATAACATTTTGATAAGTTGTATCAATTTTTTTTTGAATTGTAACCATGCAAATTCAAACTAGACATGTTAAGAGATCCCATAGGAAAATAAAACTCCACAATATCACTTATGGATTAAAAGATTATAATGTTTGACTATGAGGTGTTAAAACTGCTAAAGTGATTTGAAGCCTTTCAATCCTCTTTTCACATGTCAAATCTAAAAAGTTGGTCTCTCAAAAAATAAAGGGCCTAACATGCATAATCCCAATCAATTTGTGCCTTCTCAAAATCTACCCTATAATTTTTTTAAATGAATTTTCCAAAATGGTGGTTACTTTTTGGGTTCATTCTTCAAGGCAAGTTGGTTACATGCTTGAAAATATTTAGATCATTTGGAAATGTACAATATATAGAGAAAAAATAGTAAGTAGAAAGATATAGAGAATGATTCAAAATACAAAATTGTTAACAATTTATTTATTGAATTGGAAAAATCAATTCCAATGGTTGTAATGTTATAATAATCAATCTACATTTGATTTTTTGATTTTTTTCCAAAATATTGAAATTTGAGTGAAATAAATGACTTCAAAGTTTATCATAGAGTAGAGATTTTGTAACTACTGCAAATTATATGCAAACTAGAACTCCTCATATCTTTCAGGTATAAATAAATCTATAGGACCAATTTCAAATTTTTATTTCTTAAAAACGTATTTTTTAAAAGAATTTTCTTTGATTCTAGGATTGCTCGAACTTTGCTAAAAACTACATATCATACAACAACTTTTTAACCATGTAGTAAAAAGTTATGAAAATTGTTTGGCCTTAAAGCTACTCTTCAAGCACATGTTGTGCGAAAATTTCAAAGAAAAAAAAAATCCTTTCATAGTAAGCTACCCAAAATTGCTATACTGCCAAAAAACCATAGTTTAGGGCTTTAGAGGTTGAGTTAGTCTGACTATTTTTAATTGTAAAGATATATTTTAAATTTCAATTTAAAATAATTTTGTAATGATGTGAACCACCATATTGATTCACCTTCAAGATAATTGAAAATATAAAAAATATGTATGAGGTTTTACGTTCAAAAGTGTTAGTAATTTAGATTAAACTATAACCATTAGTTAGAAGGCTTTTAGTGCATAGGAAAAGAAATTAGATCAAAAGTGCAAACTAAGGAAATATAAAAGGTAAAAAAATACAAAAGTGAAGTAAAAACAAAAATGTGAAGTTGTAAATGAGTCTATATATGAATTTAAAACTATCAAAAAAAAGAAACATGAGAAGCACAAAGGATGTTAGTAAACTTAGATTACTAAGAAAACATTGACATAGGGATAGAAGCACTAAATTAAGCAAAAAATAGTAATTAAATGATTTTTTAGTAAATTAGTGATGGATGAAAGTGATTAGGAGTGTTAGTTAGGAAGTTGGGGTAATAGGAAAATTAGGGTTAGGAGCTCAAACTCTCTCTCTCTCTCTTGTGTCTTGATGTCCATGTGTGTTTGGGAGGTGTGTGAAGCAAGAGGTGAAAAATGAACAAAAGATATTAGATCAAGGATTGCAAGGAGTTAAATTAGGAATATAGGGAATTTGTCAAGTAGTCACTCATTTTCTATGCGAAAAATGGGTGAAAAAATTGACATTTTGCCATTTTGGGGTCAAATGGAAAGGGTACTTGAGAATGAGGGAAAAATTTGGAGTGAGATTGGATAGCCAACTTTGACGGGCAATTTCATGAGCGTGGAAGATTGGATGGAGTTGATTTTTAGATAGGTGATGCGTCTTGAAGTTAGCTTTCCGAAAAGCTATGACTCACCCCAATCGAAGCAAGGACAAGTTTGAGGCAACTGATTTAGTGCATAGAGGATCTACTGCCGTGACAAATTCTTCTCTATTTTTATTGTTGTGTCACAGTTCATTTGTTAGAACTTTTAGTTCCTAGCCAGAGTAGCATGGACAAAGACACTAGGAAGCACTAGTTCTAAGTATAGAACTCTTACTGAATTCCAATAGGGTTTATGATTTAGACGTTATCCCATCGTCAATTTGCGAAAATAAATAAGTTAAACTCCGTTACAGAAGCACTTGATACCAATAATAACACTTATCTTCACCATGAAGATAAGTTAGCATTGCCTCCACCCAAGCAACAAGAATAGCACTACTATATCTCATACCGTTGAGGATTCCGGAGTTTATGAAACACAAACACAAATTCAAAACCAGAGAAAACAAACACACACTCTGAGTGTTTTTTACCGTGAGGCAAAACCCATCCACAAAGTTGACCGAAGAGGAGTGTATAGATCCTACCTAAGACACCTCCAAGCAATGGACTCCACAATGTTCTTTTTGATAGTTTTTATTCAATTAACTTTTACTAGGAGAAAGAATAGCCACCCTAAAATGATCCCAATATGTGTCCAAAAGTCACAACATCATCATAGTTTATATTTTTGGGGGTGAGGGTTTCTTACTACACCAAAATCTCAATAGAATTGCCTAATTTGGACCCTAAATGAGCTAAATTGGGCCCTAAAAAACCATCGCAATATACTTCTTTTAAGCCAAATCCTTAAAGTCAACCATGCATCAACCCATAGACCTCCTCAAAGTCCATAGATCCAATTCTAACACATGCACCACTCATTTTAGACACTTGCTTTTTACTCCCATCTTATCACTCAAAAACTTCAACCTTACTTTTGACCCGATTCAGGCAGCACTTAAGCATGTGCCCTAAAACCCTAGAAATGCAACTTTACTAATCATGCAAAATTTTCAAGCATCCAAATCATGCAAGACCATAGAAATATGTTCAAACATACAAGACCTAACATAGATTGTAATCATCATTACATTTAAACTTGGCTGAAGTCACAAAAACAAGAAGAAACACAACTCAAGTCGCCGCCCATAAGGCAACTGGGCTCTCTCTACTAAAACAGCTTCCATTTCTTCATTGTTGCTCCAAATCAGGTGAGTTTTAGCTTTTTGAAAAGATAACTTTGTAGTCCATCTCCTCTCAAAATTTCAGCCTAATTCGCCTAACCATTCTCCTGTGATTGCCCTCCAAAGTCGCAGCTCCATTTGAAGGCGGCAGCTGACCCCCCTCCACCAAAATGGCCACCATTTCCTTGTTGCTGCTCCAAATTGGACGAGCTTGGTCTCTATGGGAAGTTAGCTTGAAGATGAAACTCTCCCACAATTATAGCTCATTGCATCTCACCAATTTGCCGCACTCGTTGTCCAAAGTCTCAGCTCCAAAATCCTATGACAACAGACCCTCTGCCACAAAATCAATCGTTCCAACCTTGTCCTTGCTCCAAATTGGGCAAATAATAGCTTCTCAGAAATTTGACTTCAAAGAGCTCCATCTCTCCAAAATTCAACCCCATCGGATTCTCTATGCTCCCACAATGGCTCATCAAAGTTTTTGTTCCTAATTGCAATAGTAGTGGACCTTCTTCCCCCAATACTTTTCCCATCTGACCCGCACAATCCTCACTTTTCACCCATTTTTTTACCTCACAAGGTGAAAACCTACTCAACAAATTGTCTATCATCCTAATATACCTCCTTACAATCATTATTCCCCTATATTTTGTCCACCTTCCACACTTTTTTCACACTCCACACAGGCACACACATGTGCACACACCCACAAGAGAGAGAAGAAGAAAGAAAGACCAAACCCTAAAACTCCTAACTACAAGACCAACCAACTCCAACTTCATGACATTCATCTACCACTTAACTAATGTAAAACGCCATTTTTCAGTCAAAAACACCAAATTACTGCAACTGTGGTAATTTGGTGAGAACTACGTTAATTTACTGCAAAACTTTCTAAATTACTGTAGAAGCCTTTAAATTACTGAAAAATCCTATTTTAGTGTTTTTCTCATTATTTTAGTATTTTCTTCCTTGTTCTAGTAGGGTAGTAGTAGTTTTGATTGTACTAACTTCTTTTGTGATTTTTGTATATCTTATTTTTTTGTCGCTTTTCATTCCCATTTAGTTTCATATTTTACTTCTAGTCTTTTGCTTTTTAATTTTCTTTTGTATTTTTTATGTTTTATACTTCCTTGGGTTGCAATTTGATTCTAGTTTCATTTTGTACTTGTAGTGTTTTGTTTTCATTTGTTGTTGTTTTTGCATTTTTGGTTTTGAAATTGTCATCATTTCACCATTGGTTATTCTACTAAATCTAACTTATCATCTTTTTGGTTTTAAATCCCTATTTTTTCCTACCATTTCCCCTAAATTCTTCCTAATTGCATTTTCTAACTTCTCCTTCTAAGCTCCCAAGGTTTCCATTGTTATCTAGCGGAAAACTTCCTAATTGATAGTTGTGGTTTAATTTAGGAAACTAACATTTCTAAACTTGAAAACTCATGCAATTTCTTTATATTTTTTACAATTTAAATAGTAAACCACTATGGTAGTTCACACACTCACAAAAATTTCGGATGTCAATGCCTATAAGTGTTGACAATAGCAATCCATTTTTAAACAAATAAAAAAGAACTATCCTATAGACTCTAGCATATCCTTGTCTCGAAGATAATTATCCTCGACCCAAAGATAGTCATCTTTAGATCGAAGATAATTATCTTCAGGTGGAGTATAATTATCTTTGTGTCAAAGATGAATCACTCCCTTAGATAAAGAATAAAATACCCACCAATAAAAAGCATTAAAAAACATGAAGGAGCAAGTGTTAATTTTGCCATCTAAAAATTTATATGTATAAGATGTGAAACCAAGGTAGCACGGACACTAGGACATTCGGAAGTGCGGACGGATGTCCAATGTCAGCATTTGCAAGCTTCTAAACGTCCGGGTACATAGAAAATTTGGACTTTTTCTCGTCCAATGGACGGGAGGACGGATGGAGTGGACGCACCGGATGGATGGGCGGACGGGCAGATAGGCTATTGAGGGAGGTGGAACAAGGTGGCCGAATTTTTTTTCAACAATAATTTAGGACTTAGGAGAAATATAAAAGATAAAATTTTCAAGCAATAAATAGCCAAATAGGTGGCTTTTACTTATACTTCAATTACTTTGTACCCCTAAAATCATTGGAATGACTTCACCATAATGGCTTGGCTAATTTGTACCTTGGTTTTAGAGTAACGCAATTATGTAATGGTTCTTCCTTTTTTAAGGAAAAAAAATAAGTGGAATGACTTGAGGTGAACAAGCGTGAAGTTAAGGAGGTGGTTCAATGAATTCACCCATATAGCAAAATGGGCGGATGAATGGGAGTACATGACAATGCAAGGTTTAGATAATTAGAGTAGAAGTACCTAGTGTTCAACAATTTCCCCTATGTAACCATGTTCAACATATGAATAGTACTTATTTTCAATTTACAAACTATATTTTGACTTCTTGCAAATTTTTTTGAAGCCCGTTCTGTTCACTTTTGGACTTAAGGTGGTATAATTGTATAAATATATAACATTGAATCTTGAGCACTAATTCAAAATAACATTACATTATCAAATAAAGGACTAATTTTCCGATCTTGTGGAAAAGTCTTCAAAAATTTAGCTACAAATTGAGGTCATCAGAATCTACGTAAAATCCATTTTGTTCCCCTAAGTGACAATGGTCCTTTTGGGGTTATTTAGAATTCAAGTGATAAACTTACCAAAGTTTTGTTAATATCTGATTCTTCAACTCTTATATTGTAATATTCTTGTACCTCCACAAATGTTTTCTTCAACATACGCTATTCCAAATCATATCAATGTTATTAGTTATAGATGCCATCATCGTACCATAAGACAAAAAGTTGAGTGTAAAAATATATATTTGTTGTCATAGTAGAGGGTTTTTTGGAAAGTTTAATGATCTAAGTGAAGTAGACTCTACCTTTTTTACCTCTATTAGACAACTATTTGGCCTTAATTTTTTTCATTTTTATATTTAAAGACATTTCAAAGGTTTATTTTGTGTTTGAGGTTTGTCGTATGCACAGTCTAAACATAAGTATCTTTACCATGCAAAATGTGATAAGATGACACGAGTTAGCGTCCTAGAGAATTTTAGTATGTCGTTTCAAGCTCAGATATCTGGATTTAATGGTTTCCAAGAGTTTTCTATCCAAAACAACAATCTGTCTTTACTTCTCTCCTCCTTTCCGGATTCTACCACTATCCGGAATACAGTTTGGATCCGGTCCGTTCCGGAATCCGGAAATAAAATCAATCCGTATTGGTTTTCTATGCCTCTATTTTACCTTCAGAGGGTCTACTATTGATCTTTAGAGGGGTAGGGACTTCACCACTCGTAATTCTCACTCTCCACTCTCTCCAAAAGCAACACAAAACAACGCCAACAACATTCATTGGCTCAAGGATGGCTCCCTTCCAGCTTTCCGGATTGGTCAGCAAGTTATATAGTGTCCCCTATTACTACAATGACAAATCTAAACACCCGGAACTTAGAAGGCTTCCGGAACTCAATTTCTAGACTTGCTCATGTGGTTGGTAGACCTCCCGATGGATGGAAATATTCCGCTGGCAGTTGCTAATCTCCGCACAGAATCTTCCCTAGACTTCCGGACTTGCATACCCCTTTGGACTCTCCACCAGATTACCATTCTAACAATTTAAAGGCACCACGTGCAAGTCCTCAATTACAAGCCTAAATCCCTCAACCAACTGTCCTTCTTAGCTCAGATCTGGATTCCGCCCTCACTCGTTCCCTCTCAAACTCCAACAATCCGATAAACAAATAGGAAAACACCGTATGAGACCAGGACAAAAGCCTGGTTGCTCAAATTACGTTCGGAATGTAAACATAATAGAATCAGCTCAGATATCAAGAGCTAAAGCAGAACAAGCTAAGGTGGAATGGGAAGGCAACAAACTTGCCCAGCCATTTAAAACACAAAATAAAACTCAACAGCCACTAGAAAAACAAGACAATGGCTCAACCGACCGTTCCGGATTAAGCAGAAAGCCGTTGGCCAGCTGTCCCTTGAAAATTAGAATCCGGGTTTATACTTGAAACCCCATTCCGAAAAACTTACTAGCTTAAAACTAACTTCCTACCTACCCTTTCGTACCTTTTTGGAACTGACCGTGCCTTTCTCCATCAGCGTAGATTGTCTTTAGGAAGAGGACTTGGTGGGAGTTGCCTTTGCTGCTGATCAGGTCTTGATTGCTGGGGCGGATCGAGCAGTCTTAGCTGATCCGGAATCTTACTCGTCTTCATCAGTTTTCGTCTCGTTGCTTTGAACAATCTCTTCCTCGGATTCTTCAATCTCTTGTATCTCCACGTTGTCGTCTCTTGGTGAGTACTTTGCCAAATTCGTCATCATATCGTCCTTCTTCAGAGTCGGGGTTGCGGCTTCCTAGACTATGTGCATGAAACTTTTCGAAAACTCCCAAGTCGGATTCACAATGGCTCCCATCCGCGCACCCAAATGAGAATAGATTGGAAGGGGTGATGTTTTGAAGGTCCCTTTTGAACTCTGCGCTCCCAACGGATCAAACAAATTTAGCTTGGTTGGACTGGGCTTCGAAGTTGAGGTTTTAGCCAATCTGGGTGGGGTCTAATTTTTACCTTCAAGAATTGGCGTCTCACTCCCGGATGGTTTCTCTAGTTGATTTTTGTGTGGTGACGGTGAAGAAATGGAAGCGGGATGAGCAAAACCACGCGGTGTCACTGCTTACTCCTGCAAACTTGGAAACATGGTAGTCAGCACCTCCGGAAATGAGGACAAGTCCAACATCCAGTCATGCTCGATGTTTTGAAACAGCGCCTGTAGCTCCTTCAAAATTGCCTCCATCTAAGCTTCAAAATCCACCAAAATCTTGAGTACCTTTGATCCGATGATGTGACCATCCACCATTAGTCTATGGTTGAAGAGCTCCACCTTTAGCGTTGCATCTGCCACGAACAAAATCATGTCTTTCAAGTTCCAAACGATCCGGAGAGCATCCGACTCTCTTTGTCGTGCCGTACTCAGCTCCTTCTCCGCCACGGTTAGTTGTGCCCTCAGGTCGTCATGTTCCCTCTTCAGTCTTTGGATACATCTGTCCTTCTCCAACAAAACTTCCGGTCCGGGTCGTCACTTAATCTTCTCGATGATTTGTCCTAGTTCCACTCTTCCGAGTTCCTCACAGATTTTGACAATGAGCAATGCCATCCCGTCAAACAAAGTCTTAGCAATTTGCAACCACTGTATTATGGTCTCGTATAAGTCTACCTCACCGTGTTGTGCCAGAACCCGGATAGGCTCCACTCCTTCTAGTATCAACGAAATTAATAAGGGCTAATTGGGCTTGACTTGCTACGAGACACAATTTCTACTAACTTCGCTACCACCGCCTCGATTATCTACCCCTAATTAACCGGTCTATTTTCTAGAGATCCAAAAAGGGTGTTGGCCATTGTGACCGTGACTCGAGTAGGCTTTTCTAGATATAAAATCGGGATCAGAAATTCTAAAACCTGCCTTTACCTACCATCTTTGCAACCACTAATGGCGTATCCATCTTTTAGATTAACTGGAATTTGGAATTTTTTGAGGGCGTACTTGTCCACTCGAGAAGAAAATCTGTACCCTGACTTATCGAATCCATAAACTTCCGCCCACATATCCGTGGTCCAAGTTACAGGTCGCCCCTTCACCGTCCTCTCGTACTGATTTGGAACCCCATCAGTGAGTTCTTGAATCATACTATCGCTTTTGAGACTCTAGGGCCTCTGAATAAACCCTAAACAATCCATCCGGGTCAAATTTTCATCCAGATGTTTCCAGTACTCCGAATCAGTCGGAATGGTCGGAATGACCATCTAGGCTGCTACAGCGGATTTCTGTAATCTGGCAGTCATTTCTACCCGGGTGCAATCGGCACCAACCTCACCTTTTTCTTCTATCCGGAATTCTAGCTCACCACCCTTTCACTTATTAATCACTTGTGAAAATGTGCGCACAAAAAAGAGGAAGAAAATGGTCTTGGCGGTGGGCTTAAGTATTCCACGGTTCTCCAACGTTCCCAAAGGAAAATGGATCTCCAAATTGTTCCCATATCGTTTTCCTAGTCCTCCTAGGCCGGAACCTAGAAATCATAGGTCCGTAGGATCCGGAGTTTCTAGCTTTCGTCCTTGGTTCCGTCCAGTTCCATTACCGTATGGTTCCGGATATTGTTATTTCTAGTTTGGCACTTATTCCCTACACTTCTCCTATCTCTAAGGAAAATTTGAAAAATTCTCTACTTAATTACTCCTATACTACACTTATTTCTTCCTTCTTAGATTTTGTATACACCACAAGGTTGTTGAAATGAAAGGTAAAGTTTGTTTTACTTTTCTTTTGAGTTTTTTAATGGATTAGAAGTCTACGTAGGGGATAAGGATAGAGTTATGGGACAAACGAGATGACCTATGAATGAATTTAAGTCCATGTGGTAGTTTTAAAGACTAAAATTCACTTGCTTAGGTGGATGGTATAGAAGTTGAGGTGGCGGATAAGGTGGAGGGTCTTCTTCCTCCTCTTAGATTTGCTAGAAAATCTTGATTTTGGAGAGCCATAGAACATTGCACATGAATAGTTTTGTAATGATATTTTGAGAGGTTGTTCATCATGTTTTTGTGATTCCAAAACTCTATCACTTGTTCAATTTGGAGTTTTTATGTGAAAGTTATGCATGAGGGAATAAGAGAGGAATGATTGTTATGGAGTATGGAGGACAGAATCTTCAAGGGCTCAAAACTACTTTATGGAGTGGTATTTCATTTTGAGATTTGGTGTGTTTATATATTGAATTATTAAATTTTCAAAAAGCTATTACTCTTTTTGTTTGGAGTTAAGATGCAAAAGTTATGGGTGTAGAAGTAAATTGATTAGGAGCTGCCTTTGATTTGAAGTGAGAGGACTTTGATCGACTAAAAAATTTGGACAGTATCATATTTTGGAGTGAGTTTTAGAGAGATTGTAGATAATTTTGTCAGATTTCTATAAAGATATGATAAGATCAGATTGGAGTTAGTATGTGAAAGTTATGAGCTTACAACCAAAGTAGTGATGAGCTGCCTTTGAATTGAAGAGGGTGTACTTTAAGGGACTATAAAAGTTGGACAGTATGAGATTTTGAGTTGATATTAGACATGTTTGTAGATATTTTTGTTAGCTTTTCAAAAAGTCATTGCACTCTCAATTTGGATTTTTGAAGTGATTTTGGCACTTATTTTAGTATCAGGTGTTTCTTCAAAGGGAGTTTATAATGTTTATGTGCAACTTCTACTACTTTTATACAAACAAGTGACATTTTTTTGGCCTATATGACACATCATGGGAGTATTTGAGCACATGGTATTTTATTTGGTTTATATAACACTATTTGAAGGTTTATATGTATATATGTGAATTTGTGGGTATATTTGACTTCTTAGTCCTTCATTTTTCGGGCCAAATCTAATTGCAGCTAGATTCCCCACGTTTTTCCAAAGAAGGTCTCTCTAGCCGACACCGTGCATCACATTCACAATATGTAGCAATGTCCAAATAAGCTTTGTGCGCTTCGCTCTCCATCGCTTGAGACGGTGAGTACCAATAATCTCTTCATCTGTGATATTGGGGTCATACTGAATTTGAATGAATATTTTGTTTAAATAATCATAATGTATTCTCAACATTTCACACAAAGTACCACCGTTCCACCAAAATGAATACCCCTCGTTCCGTATTATGTAGACTGCAAAAAAGTGTATCACTCCATCATGTGGAATCTGCACAGCCATCAACTTGGTATTGTATTCCATCTTCGCAAGTTTTGGTCGTCGACTTTCTTGGAGAAACATCTTCGCTACAAACTCTGAAAATGTCTAAATCTCACCACATCCTTCAATTCGCACCCTTCAAATTGTTGCAGAGCCACTCGACATGATTTTGTTATCTTGGGGAATCACCTTGGCTGTTTCCAGGAGCGCTATTAGATAGCGACGTACACTTTGTATGTGTTGAATCCTTTCCACGCTTACCCACCAAGTCAATGACCCTATTCTGTTCCGTCTCTTAGCAAATGGTCTCATGTGATTTACGAACATGTCCACTTTCATAATTGCATGCTCAAAGGCTTCATCATTTGCGTGGTGAACCTTCCAAAAAAATTTTAAGATTACCTTGGCATTCCATAGTGCATTATGCAGCCAATTGTCCAACCAAGTTTAAATCCTTCTTCTCCGTTTTATTATACCACTTTGATACCTTAAGGCCCTCATCATGTTGTCCTTCGTATCCCTTTTGAACTTCCCAATGCCCTCCTCTTGATATCAAACATATTTGATATCGAGAGACATTGTGGTCTCCATTTCATAGAACTCAACAGTGTATTTTATCAAGAATGCTTTGCAACTCTTGGAGGGATTATCAATACTGAACTCAATAAAAGCTATGAATGCTCTTCCCTTTTTCGGCCTCGACATCTTGATGAAAGTCGCAAGTTTTTCAGAAAAAATCAACAAGGATTACTCCAAATAATAGATCCTTACCCTCCCAAGGAAAAGAGCCAATGGAGGTCAAACCAACATGCTCTCTACTCTCTCTTGTAAATAAGAGGAAGGCAAAAGTGAGATGCAGATGGCCCGTCCATCTCTTTTGTATGAGGCGGACGGTCGGGCCATCCGCCAAATCTGGGCCATCCAACAGATCGGATAGTCCCAACAAGGCAGACGGCCTTGTCGGCCCAATGCCCTTCGTCCGCTTTGTCCTAGCTGTCTGATCTGGCGGACGCCAACCCGTCCACCTCATTGGGTCCGTCCAATTGGGCGGACGACGGCCATGGAATGGATGAACTTAGCCATCCTCCATATCTAAGCCATCCAATCTAGCGGACAGCCAATCGTCTATTCGATCTCAACCATCCAACTGAGAAAACGATCGGCCATCCATCAAAGCGTAGCTGAGATAGATTCACCCCCTCGTTTAGCCAAGCGAGCCAATTCTTAATTTTTTAATTTTTTGCACATAATTTTATTTGCAAATTTAGAATTCCTATTTGCAATCAGAGACCCCAACCTAGAAGGGCCCAAAATAGAGGCTTTTTTTTTACATGCACCTCTAGTAAGGCCGAACGAGGGGGCCAATCCACCCCTGTTTGCTATGCTAATGGCCCTAAATGGACAGACCATTGTCCCCTTAAAAGACAATTGGGAATTTAAGCAGGTTCTTATGATCTCAATTTAAAAGTGAATGATACATTGACAGATGTTCTTTACACTATCCTACATTAATATATTTGTTCAATTTTTTAAATTTAGAAATTAAAACCTTCTAAACAAGAACTTTTAATTTTCTAAAAGGTCTTCTAATATCTAATTGCGTATGATGAAACATTGAATTCAAAGTCCCCAAATCCCAAATCAAAACTTTAAAAAAAAAATCATAGTTTTAAATTTTTGCTTCTTAAATTATCGTTTAGTAGAAGTAGGTTGAAGAGTGATGGAGAATGTAAAGGATTCATAACTCTGAGATGGAATGTAAACATGGTGATGTGAACGACGACATTGTTTTTGACTTTTATTCTTTTAGCAATGTGCAATCGTGCATTGACTTCACGAATATTTGATTATGAGGCAATTATCAAATGGAGATGGAAAATGAATTCTACAAATTAGTTAATGAAGAAAATATTGTTAATCCTATAATGCTCAATAAAATAAGATTAAATATAAGTGTAGGAAAATGAATCCAAATATAAGGATTTAAAGCTTCTGATGTAAGTAAAAACTAAAAAGGGAACTCTTTTGAAAGAATTTCTATATTTTTGTTCTTGAAGGTCTTTGAAGGGTTATTTTTTGCATGTTGAACCAAAAGAAGGGCTTTTTGAGGTGTTGTGTCATAACTTCTCTGTCCTGCATCGTTTCAAATAACAATTTTATTTTTGCAAACCTAATGTATGTATCTATCGGCCCGAATCCTTAACCAATTGTAATTTTTTAAACTCACTCTTTTGATAAAAAGAGCGAAGCACCCCCAAGCCCTTCAACCCCACCTTCAACAATTCCATTTTTTTAATTCACTCTTATGATAAAAAAGAATGAAGCACTAAAACCCCTCCCAAGTCCCAACCCTTAATCAATTCCATTTTTTTTACTCTTTTAATAAATTGAATAAAGCACCTTTGAAGCCCTCAAACAATTCCATTTTTTTTTATTCACTCTTTTGATAAAATGAATGAAGCCACCTCCCTGAACAGCCCAAAGTCTATCATCAAAGAAACTTTTAGGAAATTATAAAAAATATTATGATTGTGAAATGAATTTAGAAATCCCTTTGTAATTTTCAAAAGACATATACTTGATTACTTGGGGAGGCATCCAATGCAAAACTATTTTGGTTTCCTTGGAAAAAAAAAAAAAAAAAACAATTTCGGTTTTTCAATAAAGCATTACAAAAAATATGGACCCTTCAAGAGGCTGCCTCGCTTCATTATTTTGAACTAACTAGTCTAAACATCATAAGCAGTCATCATGTTCTTTGGGATAGTGGGCAGCTTGATCAAACGTTGATCTACGGTGCATGCTAATTTTAGCTTTTGGGCAGTGTAATCATGAATAGTTATGGAATCTCCCTGGAGTCAAATCAAAAGTCTGAGCTGGAGTTTTTTGGCGCCATTTTTGTGCCACTTATTAGCGCCACTTCTGCATTTGAATTTTCACTCGAATCCGTGTTTGATTTGAACTTGGTTTGCCAATTTGCAACTAAATGTGCGACTGTGTTGGCTTGTGTGTGAAATTGAATGTGTGACTTGAGTTTGAGCCTGATTTGATTGAATTTTATAATCGAGTTTGAGCCTGATCGAAATTTGCGATTGAATTTGAATCGGCTTGACTTCATTTGTGTCAATTGAATTTGTATCTAGTTTTTTTCTTCCACTTTTTCTATCATGGCATTCAAAGAGGTGACAAATTTGCCCTCTTACAAAGCTCAAGCTACTCTTGATGCCAAGTACGCTCCTGTCATTCAGAGAGGAAAATTCCTGCATGAACAAGCATCAAAATCCACTTTTCCTCAAAAGAGAGAGGCTGGTGACAAAAATATAGACTTATGGCTCGATGGATCTTTGTATCCACGGGATCCAGTGACGAGAAAGCACCCTAAATTGAATTGTTTGAAAGACTTGTTAGAGTTCTTGGGAGAGGGTGAAGATGGTTTTCTTGGGTGTATGAAGAGCCTTCAGTCAAATTGCAGTAACAGTCTTCAGCTTCAGCAATATGTCATTGAAATTTTGCGTTTGAAAGACTGTGTTTCAAATTTACGACATCAAATCTATAGTCAAGAGATGAGGTTGTGTGAAATTCTACGATTAGAGGAACAAATCAAATGCCTTGAAGGTTTTAGAAGTATGAGCGATGAGCGATTGCACAACTTGCAAAGCCTACTCAATCAAACACAATTGAGTCACAAAACTGAGGTCGATAATCTTGTAGGACTCCACTCAGTAGCATTGCAGTCAGTTCAGAGGGAGCTTGCTAAAACCAAAGCCTCGCTAAAGAGAATTGTCGAGAAATTTTCCAGACTGCAGAAAACGCCCCTTGGATATCGAAGTCAAGTTAGAAAACGGAAGGATCTTTCAACCTTGTCCCAAACTGGAGGTCACGCCAAAGCTTTGAAGCGTCTCACTCGTATGCTTGTAGGATCAGAGACAGTAAGAAATGTACAAGCAAGGAACAGTGCGGAAGGACAATCGGGGCGGCTGCATGGTGATGAGGCATCGCAAATTCAGAGCGGTCGAATTTTTGCAAGCATGTTGTCACAAACTGAAGTGGAAACAATGTTGAATGAACCAAAATTAATGAAGCAAGGTGAGCGACTTGCAAATCAATACATGCAAAAAATTGGAGAGAAAATGAGACCTGAACACATACTGGAGACATGCGATCGGAATGCTCCCACGCACAGTGGATACAGTGCTTTGTACAAGCGATTTAGCGGGGTAGTGAAGTCCGCAGGTCAAGGACTTCGTGTTTTAGCGTTGCCAAATCCGCATCAACTCTCGCTACTGCGACGAGAAATGAATGACAAATTTGAAGACTTAATCGGTGAGCATTCCCACATTGACAACACACTTGTCATTCCATTACCAAAGGGATCTTCAAAATTGAAGATAGCATCGAAGATTGAATTAAATTCAAAGAACACATTCTTCACAAACATCGAGAAAGTGCAGCAGACTATGGTTAGGCTCTATGGCATTACACCAACAGGTATTCATTGTAGTACGAATAGGTACTCTCTACATTTGCGCTTCCCGGACACATTTGCATGCTTTGTATTTCGAAGGTTACTTTCTGATTATCCATTGAAAGTCTTGAAGATTATATACTGCATGTTCACAAGAACCCCTGAATTCTAAAATTCTAAATTCTCTGGTTGTCAATATACAGAAATGCAGGGCGATCCTTTTATTTTTGTTCTCAAACTTGATGAAGCCAAGATTATCCATGCACAAAAACTAGAGAGGGTATCGATCACATTAATGAACCAGGCCTTGGATCCTTTAATTCTGCCTAGTAGTCCGAAGTACTTTTCAGTCCAATGTGAGAGGGATGTATGGCTTGTAGCTAGCTTTCAGGTGGCAAAAGAATCACATGAGGTGTTGGATTGGGTGTTCAATCAAACAGGAATTCCAAAATTGATTGAGGCTCAAGAAAACAGACAACTTCTTGAGGTGCCAAGGTTGAATGGCATCTTGCTGGAGATATGAAATCCCTCAAATGCATGTATGGATTAAAGCACGGTGCAAATAGCAAACACTCTTGCATATATTGTTTGCAAGAACGGACCAAACTTGTAGTAACTAGTGCTGATGAAGCCCAACAATTATTAAACAGACGATCAAGCTCATGGAATGGAGAACTGTTCTCTAGGTTGGTACATCCGAAACCTCTACTGGGTGCTAGGGGCCTTGGTCGATGGAGTCCAGTTCTTCCTATTCCGATAGACAGAGTTCACATTTGCACGTTGCATGCACTTAATCGGATAGTAGAAAAGATCCTTCACCTTCACTTTATGTTCATATGGACCATAAGAGATAAGAAAGTGCAAACACAAGCAATTGAAGATATGTAGAGAGTTCTTTTAGCCACGGGAGCTCATGGCAGAAATGTGTTAATTTTCAAGGATGCAGACTTGTCTGGTAAAAGTAATGATGTTCCAAACAAGCCAAGTCTTTCTGGAGCTCACTGCTCCAAGATCTTCCAAAAAAGTACCTTACCAGGGGGATCAGAAAATGTATGGATAGATGTCGTCCATGCTACAAAGAATTTTGTGAATGGTGGAGTTGATAGAAGAAACCAACTCATGATGTGGGAAGCTCTTGACGAACTGCGAGCATATTTTACAAAGCTCACCCTATCCGATGATCAAAGACATGAGTTCAAATCAAAAGTTGAAAATTGGGGGCGTTTGTTTGTGTTGTGTTTTGGTGAACACCACGTAATACAATATATGGTGTGTATTCTAACTTAGCTATTTGATTTCAATTATTAGAAGTAGAATCTAACTTTGATCTACATTGGAACCTCGATCTGTACAACTGCTCTACTCTATATACTAGATTGTTGTAGCAATAGGGTAACAACAAACTGATGTACCCAATTCTCACTTGGTGCTCGATAGTTGAGATTATGTATAAGACGGACTCATCAGGGATTGGTAGTTGCTACAGATACTGGTTGAGTGATACTAATTCACTCATTCATAACTTGTTGGTTGTAGCATGTGTTGGTGAGACGTTGCCCATGGTTCGTTGATCAATGGGGATCATTATCGGTTTGGTCATGTCAAGCAATGGAAAAATCACACCATGAGGCAAAGGCAGCTTACCAAAGACACACTCAACATTTAGGCGCATATGGAAAAAGCGCCCTTCTTCAAACATTTGAGCATTGGTACCGCATAATTGGTCACCGTTTACGAAACAAAGATATAGCTGACAATGAACCAATGGTCAATACAGATGATATTGAAGCTCAAATACAAGCTAGACGTGAAAGATCCTTGGCTTCTAGTGCTACCGCACACTGGGCAGAATGGAGGGCGACCTGCACCCGGGTAGGATCGCGATGGATACCAAACCAGCCTTCAAAAGGTGATGATCCATTGAATCAATCTATCGAAGACGACAATACGTATTTCGAACTTCAAAGTTCATAGTTCGATGGAGGTCAAATCTATATTACCTTTCTATATCACCTAAAAGAACAATTTGTATTCGTTTTGGTGGCGCTACCTCATTTACTGCATGTTTCTTCTTGTATCGTCTGTTCATCTGCACAACACAATAACATCTTATTTGTCACAAAAAAGTTAACTAATTTGAAATTGATTCATTGGGGCTAATTGCATACTAATAAAGTTAGTTGAATCAATACCTTCTGAGGTACTTGTCCATCCTCGACTATGTAGAGGATGAAATCTTCACTTGCCAACCCGAGAGTGAATGCAAGCTCTTGTCGTACATTTGAGAGTAGCCAACCAAGTCCTGCCTCAATTAGACCTTGTGTGTTGCCAAACTCATATTGAAGCTCTGTAATGGTCACAAGGCCAGCTTGGTCAATATAAACCCATTTCCCTGATACAAATCGTTGTCGATTGTACTGGAAATTGACATATAAAGTAGATCGGCCAATATGGAATCGAAAGACAATTGATTTATGATCTACTTCACATTTGATCTGGTCCATTCCATGGATAACTTTACTGTCCCAACCATTGTCCATAAGTGATGCTACCAACTCTTTTGAGACGTCCTTGAACACAAATAAAGTTGGTGTTTGGTGAATGCTGGATGTGACTGCAAACAAGTCTACCATTACTGGGACAGGCATAAACCACTGCAAATGGGTCTGCCTACTACCGGTATTACACTTCATGGAAAATTGGAAGTCAGCTCGCATGCGTGCTCTGAACGCTTCGGTGGTACACATGTCAAGCAAAGGCCAATTTGGATCGTCAAATGCAGGAAGTAGAATAGGTTCCAAGCGTCCATATTTTTGATTTCCCACCGGAGGATAATACATGGCGTTGTAATAAAATAAACTATCACGGAGCAATTCTTTGTGAGATCGTCCATTTCTTGTTGGTTCTCCAATGTCCGCATGAACAACGTATAAAACACCAGTGAGGCTTGACGGAGGAACCCAATCCTCATAAATTGAAGGATATAGATCTACAAAATGACCGCACATACCCAAGTTAGTAAAGAACTAAAGAAAGATGCGAATTTTGATCCAAGATTGCTTTCAAGAATGTAATAGACATAGGATGTAACTTACAATTGCATCCTCTTAATATAGGCAATTGCCTCGTAGGATCCAGCTCCAATTGCCGATACTGATATGCATGCTGTACCAGTACTTCAGAAACAACAGCAGAACCATTGGCAGAAACACTGAATCGGAATTGAAGAATTTTGGCTTTCCATGCTCCATCTATACTTGAAGAACCTCCATGTTTTATTATGTCCTTAGCATGACCGCCTCTCTTCCCAGACATTAGTGTTATCCACCCATTCACTTCAAATCATTGCGGTATGAATTCTCCACTCTCGTCAATTTGGTTGTACAAAACTACAGAGGGAACAGTAGATCTAGGCGCCTTCATTTTTTATTACAAAACCTGATCACGAAATTGAATTCATGTTCCTTAGATTCTCAATTAGATCGATACCTTGAATCACAGATCGATACCTTGAATCACTAAAGCATTACAATTTTTAATGATTTCTAACCAAAGGTTGGACCTGCATTCCTTGAACTTTGACTCTGGAATACTTATTCTGCATCGATCACGATGTATTGGCTGCATCGATCCAAAGCCATGGCTCATGTCGAACTCAACTGGTGAGGTGCCTTACTTCAAAGAAGTGCAACATTCAATTTTTTAAATAAGTGCAAAATCAACCTTAGAATGGAATGAAGTGCTAAAGGAGTTTACCTTAGAATGGAATGAAGTTATTCCCTCACTTGCGCTGGATTTGAACAAAAGACATGTTGCAGCACAAAATTCTTGATCATATTAAATCAAGCCCCTGTAGCATGAATTCTCGCTTTCGTTGACACCAACACGCAACTACATCAAAACGTAACATTATTCATGTACTAACTAAAAAATACATGAATAAAGATGCTGAAAGACGAGAATGCATACACTGACAAAACTCAGACCAACTGCCATGAAATTACCCTAGCTTGCACTCTAGTTAGATAGTGTACCTTCGAAGGGACCGCATTGGGTTACCAACCAGCAATAGCTTACGCAGAGAAGTCATGGCACCTGCCTCAAAAGGATGAAATAGAATTCAGAAATCAACATATAAATCAATACTTTGAGCAAACCATGGTCTCTATTTACGTCAATATAAAACAAAATGCCACTACATTGTTAATTAAGCACGTTTATCAAAGGCACAGCAAGTACATTATTCATGTACTGTTGAATGTTCTGAGTAAGGATGGATCAAGGAGATGGTTCTCCCTGCTCTGGAGTTGTCAACAGGCTATGGTAGCAAAGAATGGAATTCATTTCATTTGCTTCGTACAGAAGAGAGCGGTGTATTCGCTTAGCAAGGAGACACGGAAGCAAACGGGCGATGGAATCTAAACCTTAGAAGAAAGCAGAGTGTTTGAAGTTTACTGTAGATTTATTGCAGTGTTCGAGGTTTCAGAGAAGGATGTTGCAGTTTTGCACAACCTCTACACAAGGCAAATCGAGAGAAAGGAAAGAGAAGGCCACATGCAGTCGTCCACTACTCCACTTGTCTTTTTTGCATGCGTAGGACCGTTGAAATTGTGGGGCCATGCAATCATGAGGAGGGATGAGTCCATTCATTGGTCAGAACCCCTCTCAACATGTGGCGTGGTGGTTTGCATGCCAAGCTGTACAGGACTTTTTCATTATCGGGCAAGGGGACTGGTAAGTCAAATTAGTAACTAAACTCGCAGCCCATTCATGGGTCCATTTTTTTTGTAATGAAAAGAAATTATTGGTTATATATCAATTTTGGAACAACACACATATGTTTTGTGAGCAACCCAAATGGCCAAAATGCACAAGGCCTTTTAGAAGGTTTGTCTAACGATTTGTATTTGGAGGAAAACATTAAAAACTAGGAATTTTGACATTAAACATGATAAATTCAAAAAATGGAATTATACAAAGGCAAGAATGTAAACTACAAAAGTTCCATAACTTTCATTGTTTCATGTTTGAGATCACATAGGAAAAAAGAACACAACAACATTTTCTATGGATAGAAAGATTATTATGTTTTATCATGAGTTTGTTAACATTATGAAAGTGAAATGAAGTCTAAAGAGTTTCACTTTTTCAATCCCCTTTTTTCAATTTCACAAAAAACCCTAAACTCTAAACCCTAAACTCTAAAAACGCTAAACCGTAAACCCTAAACCTTAGAGCCCTTTAAACTTTTATGCTTTTATTCACCAACTTTTTAGATTTTACTATTAGAAAAGATCAAAGGACTTAAAGTTTCTATGATTTCAATACCTTCATGCCTCATCCTTATTATATTTTAATTCTTTATTCTTTCATTTCATAAATGAAATTGTTGTGTTTCATTTATAAGTCTTTTTTAAATTAGTACGGTTATATTCTTTTTTTCTTTTTTAAATTTTTTCGATGTTGGCATTTTTTTGAATCTTGAGCAGAAATCAAGACGTTCAAATGAAGACTTATGCAATAAGCATGTATGAGTAAACTTCAAAATTCTAGAAACACATATTTCCATTATTACAACAACTTGTCCATTTCTGATTCAATGGATTAATGGCTAAAACATTAGATACCGAAACTTTCCAATAGTAGCTTATGTAGAAGAATCTAACAATCAATAAAGGCAACTACGAAAGAATCCTATGCTTTTAGGACTTCAAAAAAGACAAACATGGAAGATGGAAAGGAGAACCTCTAAACGGAGGGTTGGGTGGATGGGACAAAGAGGTGGACAGGCCATTCGGCGACTGAGTGGCTGCTCCAATCATCCAATCTAGTGGACAAACAATCAGATTAGGCTGCCGAAGTGGACGCGGTCGGCACTTCCGTAGGTCTATCCGCTATCCGTCCAATAGCCCGGAGGTTCATCTGACCGGCCGCTGCTTGGGGCGCAGTCGGCCAGTCCGCCAATTCAGACTAGCCCCGCGTAGTCCGGGTTAGGTTCAGGGGAAGATCTCTTTTAGATCTAGGGGCAAACAACTATATGGGCAGACGGCCAAGCCATTTCCTCTCACTTCCACTCTCCCATTTAGGAAACAAAGTTACATCGGATGTGCTACTGTTGCTTCAATGCGCCAATTGTTCCTATGTGGTGGAGAGTTGGGGTCAAAAATATTCATTATACATTGGGTTTTTTGGCTTGCTCACTTACACATAAGTTTTCTGAAGACATTGAAACACGTTAATTATTTCTAGTAAACGTATCAAGGCTTTTTCTATTACCGTTTTCAAATTCAAATTTGACAAAGATCAGATGACAATCAAGGCATCAAATAGTCATGGCAGGTGCAAGTAGTGGTGGAGGTAAAGCAACAAACGTTGTGAAGGAATTCATGGCTTTTCAACATAGGGAGCCTCCTTTCCACAACATGTTGGATCCAAGTGAGTCAAAATTATTGACACATGCTTGGTGGGATTTTGAAGGTGCATGTGGGAAGCTCATTGCTCCAATTGCAAAGAGAATATTAGAGCAATTGGTGTCCTCATCTTCATGTGAACGAAATTGGAGTAGCTATTATTTTATTCACAATAAATCTCGAAACAAGTTGAAAACAAAGAGAGCCATGGATTTGGTGTATGTGTACACCAATTCAAGAGTCGTGACTACATTGAAGGAGAACGATGAGAAGAAGTGGTACCATGAGAATGCAGAGACAGAGGAATCTGAGGGGCCTATCAAGGATGAAGAGAGTAGTGATGACGATGCCAAGGAAGAAGATGTTCATGTTGACGGAAATGAGGAACTCGGTGATGATGGAGGAGAATCCGAATTGGGACAAGAGACAAGTGATGACGACCTCAAATCGGATGAAGAAGAGGGTATAAACGAGGACACATACAAATTTTGTGGTGGACCATTAGAGAGACGAAATGAGTATGATGATGACATCATTGACTTGGCACTAATGACAGAGATGAATATGACTTTCTAGAGGACAAAAGTGTACTTTTCATAGCAAGATTGGTAGATGGGAGCCGGCTTCTAAGCAGCCATAAGGTTTTGGCAAACAAGGGGGATACAAATGCCCAAAAAGCGGCTCAAAATGGGATAATAGTTGCCAATGGCAGAACTTTACAAGTAGATGAAGTGATTGGAAGTGACAAGTCTCTATCCATACCATTAACCCAACCTGAAAAAAATGATGAATTAAATGACCAAGAGCAAATGAATGTGGACAAGACAAGTTTCGAAGTTCGGAGAAGAATTGGCAGACAAGAGCAGCGGAGGACCAAGCCCCCTAAATCCTAAACCGCAAGAGGCACTAGACAAGGCGGATTCACATTTAATAGAATGCAGAAGCCCGAACCTGCTCCACAATGGCCAAGGCATAAAGGAAAGCATGCGAAGTTCGCAACGTCCACCACATAGAGGTCCTCCAACAACTCCATGCACACTATTTAATAGTAGAAGTACTACTTTAGTAGATTCAAGAAGTTCTCAATCTCAAACGCGAGCTTTCAACATTTTGAAAGAAACTAAATGTAGCATGAATCGAAGATTGAGCGGTTCTTCATGCACTAATGACAAGGAAGATGAGACATTGGCCTCAATGTTGAAGAGCATAAAAGGTCACCCACCATAGTCTTCCCTTAAACCATCAGACATTAAATTGCAATCTTTGAATGAAATAGAAGCATTCACCAATGAGGGGCAATAGGTAGAAAAAACAATGATGGAAGAATCCGCTAAAGTTAAAAAGAAACGAGTGATGGAGTCGTTTGCTATCTCCCCAAGGAAGAAAGCACATGCAAGAAGGTCCCCCGTCAATACACGTCAGCCTATTGCAGTACTTCTTGCAAGGAAAGAAAAAACGATTGATGGTCTTCAAAAATGCATACTAAGGAAAATTTTGATACAAAGGAAGAACGACCTAAAGATGGACAAGCCTAAGAAAGCTTCTGCATCTAAGAAAGTTAGAGAAAAAGCAGAGGAAATTCAATCATCTTTGTCAGATGATGAAGACAACACATTCGACTATGAAAACGACAGATGGAAATCGAGAGATTATAGTAGTGGGGCAGAGGTAAAAGAAGATAGTGATTACCACCCTTAGGAATTAAATCTTAGAAGGAGTTAGAACAAAGGACATTACACGGACAGGTATTCAAATGCTTATGATTGAAGGAGTTGAGGAATCAAGAAAGAATTAGGTTTTGCAAGCATTGCTCTATAATACAAGTTTGCCAATTTATCTTGAAAAATGTAATGAAACTATTATGTTTATTAGTTTTCGTTGAAAGTGAAATTCAAGAAATCTTCATTGTGTGTTTTTTTTGTATGAATTTTCAATGTATTCAACAAGATAATTTCTGAAGCGCTACAACTAAGTAACCTCAGAAAGTATGCTTGCAACAAAATTAAAATTTGTCAATGTTAAACCATGAGTATATGACATTGAACCTAAACCGCCCATCTGCTTACCCGTCCGATGATCGCAATGTCTGCTCATTTGCGCCATCCGCCGGACGCCGACTAGACACTGTCCATTCATGTCCACAGCGTCCTCTAAAACCAGACGTCCACACGTCCGATTTTTGAACGCAATTTTCAAATGAACGTTCGTCCAGGACAACCTTGTGTAAAACAGATACTAATCATAATTTATTTAGACTTTTGATATCAATCATCAACTCAAAGATAATAGTCATTTTGGGTAGTCTAAAAATATTGAATTAATGCCACTTTAATGCAACAATACATATTCCTAAATCGTGATGGTTTTAGAGATGTACTACTGCCACAACATGCGGAGTGCAATTATGTAGTCACACTTTGCCTTTAGTCATTTATAAACAGCAATGATATCAGGACGTATCTTTGAGTTGAAGATAATAGGACCCTGAAACTAAAAAAGGCTCTATACATGTACAAGTGACAAAATGGTAGGACTTGATGACTATGACTACACGACGACGTCACCATTCATAGAGCCCTTCAAGAACCCATTCGGAGAAGTTCATTTTCTAGAAGAAAAGGATGAGTCCTAAAAAAGCCTATGGCAATTCAAGTCCCATGTCGTCACTTGGACATTCGGAATTGCGCGATTTCAAGACTACGCCTTCTTTTGTTACCGAGTGAAAGAAAAAGCCTTGTTCTTTCCCTTAAACTTGCAAGGAAAAGTCATGGTAATTGAAGTACATTGCACTCACTTCCTCTTCATTATGTTATGCAAGATCCATTGGGATGGAAGTCAAGGTTGGCGTTGTCTCTCCATCGTCCTGAACATGAAGGATCAAACTACAAAGTTTGACATGCAAGGTCTGATAACATCCTTGGAAGAGTCCAACTACAATAATTTGATCAAGGAGTTTCAGGATGCAAAAAATATCCCTTGGAATGACAATATAGTAATGATCAACTATCAAAGGCTAAATGCCATATGGGCATCGTTGAACAAACATGTTATCAAGCATGTGAATAAAGTGCTTCCTTTGGATCCAAGTAAGAGGAAGAAGCAGTGCCCTGCAATCAATGCTAGTCAGGCTTGTTCCGGTGTTGGGGTGTCTGGAAGCGAGGATAATGGACAAGGGCAGGTCCGATTTGAATCAAAGAAGCATGACACAACTGATTTTGGAAGCATTCCAAAAACCTCTACAAAGAAGCAAAGGAAGTCAGTTAGCACTCTAAAGCCCACAATCGCAAGCGGTTTCAAATCTACACTTACAACTGTAGAAGTAGCCTTGATGCCCATGGAACCATCTATGGAAGAGCACAAGAAGTTCGCTCTCATCCAGAAGAATTTTTGGGACAAGCACAAGTCCTACTACATGTTAAGGATGGTTCCTTTTCAAGTGCGGATTGAACAATGCATCCTCACTAAAGACGAGTATATCATCCAAAAACTAGAGAAAGGCAAAGTAAAAAGTATACAGAAGCAACTAGTCCAATTGGGCGATGTCGCGCAAAGGCATAGAATTTATTTGACACTAGTAGACAAAAACAAACAATTGCTGAAAACCCCGCCTAAAGATTGGGATGAAATAAAGGATGGTCTCTTCATGATTATCAACGGCCAGTACAATGTTTCTGCTTCTAAGGAGCTCCATCTTGGCGGTTGTTGTGAGGCACGAAAGCATGAGTTGGTTGTCTAGGATGCCATAATTGTATGGACATTGGATCTGGCCAAGTTGACAAACATATCTCAGTTTTACAACTTGACCAATCACATGGACTATGCGCAGCCAACCTGGAGCAACCAAATTGTTGATTGTAGCTGCAGTTGGCCAACAAATGTCGCTAAGGATCCAGTATTTCATAAAAATGGTGATGTACATAGCAACAGTCAATATGCAATAAGTATATTCTGAACACATTATCCTCAACTTGAGGATAGTGATGAAATTCTTTAGGCCAACTAGTTTTAGACTTTCATATATATTTATTTGCAGAAGACTTCGTTTAGTCAAATTCATTTGCTAATACTCATTCTCATCTTTGAGTCAAGGATAAATGCTAATCATAAAGTTTCTTTAATGCATTTTTGGTTTCCTATAGAAATTCACGGAGCACATCGCTAGCTGGTTTAGGAATATCAATCCGGAAAAAGATGGTGCTACCATTAAGGGACCTAGGGATTTGAAGAATGAGATCAAAATTATAACATTGTGTGACGACCTCTTCAAGAACTGGAAGAAGTTCTTGACCAAGCATAGTGAAGGCAAGTTGATTGATCCCGTTTATAAGGAAAAATATCAAGATGTCAAAAGCTTCAAGCAGCAGAACTTCTCCTTAAAGGGAGAGTTCTTCAAACACCTTAGATATTTCACAGGCAACGATCTGGGAATGTTTGCAATGCACCTCTTGAATCAAACTCCAGGTCGCAAATGCAAGTACCCCAAGTTGTTTGTATCAAAACCAAAGTATTTGGTTCCTAACAACCACATAGATACAGATTGGGTAGAGCAAAGAAAGCGATAAAAATTGTCCTAGAAGAACTTGTGGACATCAAGCCCAATTTATAGTTCCACAATGACCAAGGTGATGTTGTTGACAACACGTGGAGGAGGTGGAAGAAGAGGCACTTGTTCACGTTGTCAACATGGGATTTCCTTTTGATTGTCACACCCTAGGTCAAACTTTTTTAAGCGCCATCTAACAAATGAAGCAAAGAACAAAAGGATGAAGGATCTAACTAAAAAGTTCTGCGACGAGGCTACATTGTTTGAAAGATTTATGAAGCTCAAATATTGAGTGAAGGAACAATGTGAAGATGTTTTGTTGACATGATTGGATGTAGTAAACAAGACGATTGTGCATAGCGATCAATACCACTACAATCATCGAAACTTAAACCTTGCCATCTTGGATGTGCAGGAGATGTTGAAGCTAGTTGGATTGGCATCAACACCTCCACTAAAGCCTTTCTAGAGTGCCTTGCTTCTCAACTTGAGCCAGCTGCGATGGACCCTTTTATGTGGCTTTGGATTTTACGTGGGGACCAAGACAAGAAAATTGTGGTGCATTTGCTAAGACAAAGCTCAAGCAATTTGACTACCTACAATCAATATACATCCCCTACAAAGCCGAGCGATTCAATCACTCAACAGCTCCATCGCCAACACCTCCAATTCCTCTACTCTTCCTTTTTTGGAAGGGAAACCGTCACGCCCATTTCATTCATGACAGGATGAAGTTGGAATATCATGCGGCTAATATCCCCTACTATTTGGATGCCGCAAAAAATAATGAAGCAAAATAGAAGCTCTATCCAACAAAACTTCAAATGGAGTTTTTTTTGGAGATCCTACAATGCTTTGCGAGGCCCAAGAAAAATGTTCTCAGTATTTTTGTGGGATCGAAGTGCATTTTGGCAGCAAAGGTATGATTATCTTTGACTCAAGGATACACTCACTAGAAGAAAAATCAGGGTTTTGCGACTACGGTTTGCGACTGGTTTGTAGTCTTATCGGACGTTTGCGACTTGGTGATATTCTAGAGTTCGCAGTCGCAGTGGACAAGTCGCATGAGTTGCACTGCAGTCGCGAGGTTGTTTGTCATTCGATAGGCAATGGAGAACTTCGTCGATGAACTACTGTGACGTGGTTGCTGATGTAGAAGTTATTTCACTTATTTGTGTGCAACTGATTTGCGACTAATGTGCAACTGGTTTGCGATTGACATACAACTAGTGTGCAACTAGTTTGCGACTAGAGTGCAACTGGTTTGCGATTGACATACAACTGGTGTGCAACTCGTTTGCGACTAGAGTGCAACTGGTTTGCGATTGACATACAACTGGTTTGCAATTGGTGTACAACTAGTTTGCGATTGATATGCAACTAGTTTGCGATTGACATACAACTGGTTTGCAACTAGTTTGCGACTTGGTTATAATTTATAGAGTTGTAGATTATAGAAATCTACAAATTGTAGAAATCTACAAAGTGTAAAAATCTACAAAATATATAAATATTAGAATTTCACTATCAAAATTCATTACACAAGAATGCTATAACTTACCATTCTTATCTGTTCAAGCTGATGGTATTCTTGACAATCGATATGGGACAATTGAATCGATTTTCAGTCATGTTCTAGTTGCATTGCACTTGTTCTCTAGTTGCATTTGAATCGTTTTTTAGTTGCACTGGAATCGTTTTTTAGTTGCACTGTAGTCGGGCTCTAGTTGCATTATAGTTGATTCCTAATTGCATTTGAGTCATTTCTAAGTTGCAATCTTCTAGTTTTTAGTTGCATCCTGTAATCAAAGCGATTGCATTTTTCCACGGTGGACTCTACTTCGCGGATAGCTGGCCACATGGACAACTGCGATGAATACTAGATGTAGAATACCTCATGTCAGTTCTTCTGTTACAATATCGTAACCCTATTCTTCATTTTCCGACTACTTTGCGACTACAACTACATACACGTGAAATTTGGTATAAATATAGAGGGCTACAGTCGCATCTCAGTTGTATAGGACACATAGTCGCATCTCAGTGGGTTGCAACGGACACGTTTTTCTTCTAGTGACTCATCCTTTTAATGTATTTTCTTATAAGTCCTACCTTGTATCTGCTATGTCATATAACCACTGTAGTTATCTTCAACTCAAAGATAACTCCAATGCAATTGCATATCATCTTCAAGTCATTGATAACTACAGTTCATTTCAAATGACTAATGTCTGTATGTTGTTGTATTTTTGAAGATGTTTGGAGCATACTTCTATGGAATGTGCAACAAAAACTTCACCAAAAACCACCAATTTGTGGCGACATTCGCCAACTCGATGGATATGAATGACTTCCTTCCTTCAAATTCACCATACTCGACCACGTACTCGACGAAGTACTTGAGGCCGCTCTACATGGATGTTCTTGTTTTCACATCCGTCTCTCCTCCCTCCAACAAAGATCTTCTCTCCCTTGGGGAGGAAGAACCTACTCTTGGAAGAGTAGCTCAGCAAGAGTCTCGTTGACGTAGGAGATCTTTGGCGACCGAATTGGAGAGCATCGATGAGTATGGCAATAATGCCCAAGGGATGGAACATTGGGAGGCCATACCTTGTGACACTGAGCAAATCAGTAGTGATCATGAGGAGGAAGTGGAGACGAATTCGGAGTACGAAGAGCTCCTTTATCAACAACACTTGTAAGAGACAGATGTACCTAGTGATTCCGAGCCGCCAACAATTCCCTCCAACATCGACGAACCTGTCTCTCTTACACAACCACTAAGGTTGATCTCCATCATTACTAGAAATGTAGAGAATTTGAGTGATTATGACAGTAACCAATTTCACCGCTCTTCAAACGATGATGACGAGGACAATGACGATGAGCAGAAGCCTCCAATTCCTTTCAATCTTCTAGAGGACCTAATGGCTGCGAAGGCCATAACTGTGAAGGTGGAGAAAAATTACTGGGAGAAGATAGAGGAGAGGAGAGCCAAGAAGGCGGCTAGGACAAAAGCACAACAAGAGGAGCTAGACAAGAAAAACAAACAAATTACAGAAGCCATAACTAGTAGTTAGGTGGCTTAGGCCCAAAGCCAAGAAAGGATCGAGAGACTAGAAGTGTAGATGAGGAAATTCTTCGAATGCCAAGAGCGCTCTTTCCAGTCATCACTATCTGCTCCTCTGGCAAGCCAAATTGCCTCCAAACCAGCTACAACCTCGCCGTCTTCAAGGGCAGCTTGTGCTACTTCCCAAGCTCTTCTAATCCCATCATCCTCAATGGTGTCATCTCTCCGGGGCATAGAAAGGCCAGTTGTTGCTCCATGCAATCCTCAAGTTGAGGATCTTGTTGATGAACTTGCCACCAATGACTGCATTGCTGCGACTTCTACATTGCAACTTCAAAGGTCAATTCCATCATCTCAGGTGGAAGAGGCAATTCCGCTCGTGCAGTTTCACATGGAGGCTTCTACTGAAGCATATCCACATAGAGATGTGAATTATCATCGACTTGAGGATAATTCTCAAGTTGGCGCTCTGAATTTGTTGCCTCCGCATTAGGAGGCTATTGATCCAAGTGGCAATGTGGCCTTCTATTATGTCTCCACGCATGATACTCAGGATCCAGGTGCCCTTGATGATTTTGAGGAAGAGCAAGTGGATTATGGGGGTATGATGACGACATTTTCAACAATGTCCTAGAGGAGGAGGGTGGAGAACAACAATTTGTTGATACAGTAGAGGTATAGTTCACAGACCCATATGACTTTGTTTGAGTTTATGGTATGTCTTTCTTAAAATAATGTCTACCTTGTCATAGACAAGCTTTTTGTAGAACTCTAAAGACACTTATATTTTATTTATTTTGTTTAAGAGGAGGGCAAAGTCGCTTCTTAACTGTTTGGTGTATTCAAATACCGTTTTGTTTGCGAGTCACTATAGAATAGTGTAGCACAGGATGCAATTGTAGAATTATATTGACATAAAATGAGAGAAGACCATTTTACAATATACTATATCATCTCTGTAAATAAAATATAACACAAGCAATTTCCGCACACATGACACAAATGTCTAATTGTAATTTCTTGTCCATGTTTTTGTTGCTCAGCCCAAATATCCTAAAAGTTTGCATCGTCCATTGGCATTGATACTAGTTCTCAACGGGAAGAGGCAATTGAATAGTAGGATTCAGTGCTCCTTCCCGTTGTCTAGCTCCCCTGAATCTGCATTCAAATAGATAATTCCATTTTTGTGTTGCTTTACTTTATTCAGGTAGAAGTGGAGGGAAGCAAAGGTTGTGCCGTGGAATGTGTTGCCAGTTTTAACACCTTCATGATCAAACATTATACTTTTTCAATTCATAAATGATATTATTATGTTTCCTTTTCCTAAGTGATCTCCAATATGTCTAATTTGAATATGTACAGTTACAATTTTAAAAAATTGATACAACTTATCAAAATGTTGACTTTTTGTTCAATTTAGAGCAAATTTCTAGAAGCTCAAAGAAGGCCTTCGAAATTTACAGGATAAATTGAGAATTTTTTGAATTTGTTAGCAGAACACCAAAGAAGAGGAGGAAATGCATCAACATTAGCTACATTTATTGTAAAATGAGAAAGTTTTAAGTATCTCCTTCTGCAAAATATTTGTCTTTAGTTACTTGGAAACAAAAACGAAGACCTTAACATGAAGTAAGCTACAACTGCATAGAAACATTATGCTCATGTGGAATAAGATTTTCATTAAATTGTGACAACATTCATCTAAGAACTAGAATTGGTATGGATTTCCATTTCAGGCTGCGCGCACCCTGCAAGTGCCGAAGCTGCAGTGCTGTTGTATCAGCACTATGAAAGGGACAAGGCCTCTTCTTCACAGTTTCATGATCGACATTCCTCCAAACCATCGACACACCTTCAAAGCTTACAAACCAACCTACAGTTTCGGTTACACACTTGAAGAATCATGGATACAAACATTCAGAAGTTTTATATTGACCCCAAATTTTCAAATACGATTCACAGACAGCACACAAATTGTAGCCTGAGTGTACTGCTGTACTGTACTGTCCGCACGTGATATCATTCAGCTGCTACCATTCCCTCCACACACACACAAACAACTCTGCTACGCCACGTGATCTGCAGTGCAAGCAGAAAACCATCATATTACTAAGTTACAAAATTGGCTTCAAATTTCTTGAGAGTTCAAAATCCCACAGCGACGTGATCCAACCTAAGCTGCATTACATGTGTGCCCAACCCTGGCAAATCCTAGTTATTCAATACGCTAGCTACCTGCTGCTGCAGCTCCACTGGAAGCCACCAGTCACCAACTTTTTCAGAATAGTCTACAACACTTGGAAATACTTGAACCTGTCCGAATAATCTACAATACTTTTTGAATATTGGGAAAAAAAACTCGTCAACACCACCATGCCCCATCCAAGTATTCGGGAAAATTTTGCAAATCTCCTCAACCACCATTGCCAACACGCGAAGACACCAATCACAACAGTCCCTGAAGAACCAAAAACTCATGAATGAAGTGAAGGAAAGCAACTGCGTGCTCCTCTTGGATTGAAGATTGAAGTTCAGGAAGCAAGTTGAGTCCTTCTTTTACGTTACTGGGTTCCACCAGCAACCCACACCACATCATTCTGCACAGTCCAGTGACAAGCTTCCGCCCCTCTTGGGATATTCAAAGCCTTGAACGCCGGATGCTCAGACGCCCACAGACTGGTATCCAAGTGACATATCCCCACAGCATCAATCACAGTCCCCTCATCCACACGAAGCTTCGCTTGCACCACCTTCGTCCCAGTTACATGATGACAATAGTACAGTGCCGAAGGAAACATCACTGTGTGGCATATCACAATATGCTCACCTTCGACCGCACTTCTCTTCGTCACACTCTCAATCGTCACCAAAGAACTCGCTGTCACGGCTGGCGCGCCGTCAGTTGCGAGCGCCACCACTTGCGTCCCGAGCTGCTCCGCCACGAACTGCGCCATTGCGGGAAGCGTCGCCGCACACGCCTTCTCTTCGCCAGGCAAGGCCGCATTCTCGCACAAATACGCCGCCGTCCCCATCATGGTCGCCATGGGCGTATTCTCTTGGATGTTGAAGATGTTCCTGAGCTTGGGTAAGTTGGTGGTGGTGAGAGCGGGGAGGGTGGTGGCGACGGCGGAAGGGAGGAAGGCGCGGGAGGGGATGGGGTCGTGGAGGTTTGAAGACAAGCGCATGTGGTTGCCTGTCAGGAGATGCTCTTCCAAGAAGAAATCGAACTGGAAGTCATTGATAGTCTTGATTGAAGAAGCGCGAGGAGAGTTGGCGTTCGTGTGTGAGTGGTGGAAGGGACCGTAAGAGGAGATTTGAAGATTTTCGTCACAGATGAGAGATGCGGAGGTGCAGAAGGCGGAGCTCATGGAAGGGAAGACGGCCCCGCGAGTGACCGCAGCTGCAAAGCGGGTGGCGAGGGGGGTGTTCTCCACTGGGGAGATGGACTCCAGGAGCGGCGCTGGGACGGCGACATTAGGCAAGACTGCGCTCCAGAGGGTGCCTGTTGAGGTGTCAACACTGGACGACACCAGTCGACTCATCTGCAAAATCATTCAGAAACACATTTTCGTAAGGTCTAACAATCATAAGCTTACAAGATCTCGAACATGATCTCGAACAGTTCATAAGCTTACAAGATATCATTGCAACGTGTAGCTAAACCTTCTTGTGAAACAAGACTGGGAGCAAGCTAAACGGTCCTTAGTCTTGAACTACACCAGTACGTCGTGTACCGTTTCGTCTTTCTTGAGTACGTACGAGAATGCAACCACGCAATCCAGCGAAAGCTCAAAGTGAAGGGACTGAGCAAGCGACGACTCGGCCTGATTGCAAAAACTGTCCAGTGCTGAAAGAAGAAGAGCGGCGTGGTTTCCTTTAGACTCTGTGAATAAAGAATCTGTTGAGGAGTTCGACTGTCTCGGACCACCATAGGAAGCTGGCGCTTCTCGTGACGCCTGCTTCTGATGGTAGGCGCTATGACTCAGACAAGAACGAGCTCCGAAAGAGATTTACACAATGCCCAATTGCTATTTCGAACGGAGTCTAACGATACAGCATACAGTACTACTGTAAGAATCAATCAATCACCGCAAGAACAGTGCTTGAAGCAGACGCAATATGCAATTACTTCGTTACAAGGAGTCTAACAATCAATATACATAGCACGCACGACTACCGTGAGAATCAACTACTGCAAGAACAGACAGAAGCAATGTTCAATTCTTTCGCCAAGCGAGACATATCACATCCATTCAAGACTCCAAACCACCTTTCGAATTGAATTCCTGTACAAAGCTACGTACATCTTTGACACACTTCCAACACGCACATTGACTGGAAAATCATGAAGAAAGATTGATTAATTACACCAGCAAACCCAAGAACCCAAAGACTCCATCACACCAGAAAGGCGGACTCACTGTCAAGAGTCGTAACCGAGGCAACTACATACCAGTGTGATGAGTGCCAGCACCAGAGCCACAGCATGTCCATTTGCCATGGCAGCTCAAAACCCAACCTTCCCAAAACCCGCACAACTGTTGGAAAGCAAAGAGAGACTGAGATGCAAAGATTGTATGGAAAACACCGGGAAGTGCAAGGCTAGGCCAGGCCAGGAGACCGACTTCGGAGTGTTGCGAATGAAGCTGGTGGAGGGCGAGCAGTCAGTATATGTAGCCGCCACGAAGGGGCTGGTGTGCCTATCTCCCAAGTTGTGGAAACTGGTTGGATTCGGTAGATTTGGAATTTGGCATCTCCAGTAGTTTCGTTTTGACTGCAAGCAGGCAAGCAGGCAGGAGGGAGGCAGGGAGGGAGGCAGGCAGGCAGTAGTGCCAGCAGCCTTTTACTGAGGCAGCTTTCGGTTTGGGGGCTTGCTCCCCGTAGCTTGGCTTTGCTCCCCGTAGCTTGGCTTGGCTCCCCTCGCCCAATGTACGGGGAGTACTGGCATTTAGTTACGAGGTAGCCGGTTGATTTTGAGAATTTCCGAATGGATTTCAAAATCTTAAAAAAAAATCGATCATTTAAGAGGAAAATCAGAGAATATTCTCTATTTTATAAAGGTCTAGCCAAGAAAATGCTTCAAGCAACCATTTGGTCTCAGAAAATGTAGGATTTTAGCCGGTTAAGCTAAAAATCTCCCCGGACTGTGCCCTCGCCTCCCCTTCTTGGTGGGAATCATCACCCCACACTTTTTTCTTCCCTTTTCTGCTAAATTCTGCAGTGTTGGGCTGTCAGACAGACCCAAGAATGTACATGGTTTAATACTTTTGTAGGAACCTTTGGCACTTTGTTAAAAAGTCCCCCGGCTATACTATTGGAACTTATTACAATGGAGTAAACTTGAGTTGGGTTGAAGTTGCTGGTCAAGAATCTAAGGTAGACAAGCCTATTACCACTCTAATTTGGAATTTGAGTATCTTGGGACCAAGTCCAAGAAGGGTGCATAATTTTTAGAGGTGTGCACTTGTTTCACGGATCAAACCCAAGTGGAATTATAATTTTTCAATTAAAATTGTAATTTCTATGAAATTTTGAAGTGATATGCCCTAAAATTATAAAAGTGCCAATAGAGTAGAGTCATACACGTCTCTTAAACACCTCATAACCACCTTTCCATGTATCTACTAGCATTTAAGTTCCCACCAATCAAGGATTGGCATGTTATCCATTTTGGCAATAATTCACTAATTTTGTCAAAATTTTGAAGGAATTTGGATATTTTCTGGGTAGATTTGGATGTTTGAACAGATGGAATTGGATTGGTCTACCTTACTATTGTTGTAGGGCCATGGAATTGGGTTTACATTTATTAATATACCATCCAACATTACAAAAGTTTTTCAAACTACTCACATAATTTGCTTCATCTTTGGTGAAGGAGCATAGGGCTTTGCAAACCATATTCTTGCTTTTCAAAAAACATGTTAGTTTTGAAACTAAATTCCAAATTTCATTACATCAAACAAATACAAACAACGGAGGCAAGGTTGACTGCCTTAACAACCCTAAAGTGATACTTGCCCCCTTCCTATCTGAGCACTTCAACGTACAAGTGTACTTGAGGTACCCCAGTTAAGAACCAAGGAATGAAGAATGAAGCAATTCTTAAATGTCATAATTTACAAATAAAAATAAGATTAATTTTTTAAATATATCATTTATTATTAGAACATATATAATTGTATCATTTTTATAAATTAAAATTTATAAAATCATTATTTTATATTTATTAGGATTAAGTACCTAATATCATATGAATGGAAAATAAACATGTATATATAAGAGTTTTACCATTAATTTTTTTTATTCGTTCATTATTTTATAACTTAATTTTTATGTTTCAAATTTCAAATCCAAAAGAATCTTTAATTTTCAAGTCCTTTTAGATGTAGCCCCTCTCTATAACATATGAGAGGACCATGAAAATAACAATAAATAGTTACATACCACATGTCTTGTTGTAAAATACTACAATTGATTATGAAAACATCATAAATCAATATAGCCAATAACAAACACTTTCCATTAAGTATTTATATTCCTATTTTATTTTTAAACTAAAAACTCACATTGTAACAAAGTCTTGAATGTGTACTATATGAATCATATTAATAACTTTAATCGATTAATAGCAATTCTTTAATATATTTGTATATTGTATTCTACTCAAATCAAGTAAAGCTATATTAAAATTATGCTTTTACAATAAGATTTGTAATCTAACCTATGTTAAAAGGATGATTTTTGACAATTATATATTTGTGACAATCCTTATGGGATACTCCAAGCAAGCTTGTACCCAACCCCTCAACAGCCACCCTTGAAGCAGTACCTACCTTGTCAAAGAACATACTCGCATCCAACACTCCAAATAGAGGCCTTGGATTCAAAATGGCAAGTGGCTAAAATCTAACAATTTGATGAAAGCAATGTTTTCATGTCCATCTTTTACATGCACAGTGGTTGGTTGTTGATCCTACTAAATTTTTGTCTTGTTTTGGATCCCCTACATTTTCACACTCCAATTGATTATTTTCCTAAAGGCATTGGCCAATAATGAACTACCTAGCAATTCTCTCCAAATATTGGTATTATGGCCTTTTGGAGGCAATTGTGAAATTTTGATTCTAGAAAGTATGAATCTTAGAGTTCACTAATGGATTGAGTTGCTCTGTGTAGTAACATGGGGTAACTTAAGTTTGTATTTGATGTTAGGAGGAGTGTTTACAAAGTGAATCTAATCCAAAGGTGTACCTAAAATCAATCCTATTACATATGACTATGAGTCTCTAATAAAGACCCTGAGTTTGAAGCACTTGACTAAGTTCCCATTGAAAAATAAATTTCTTTTGCTACAATAGCTAAAGGTCATCTAAATGGTTGTTTATCTCTTAAAGGACAAACCTATCCAAGTGGAAGGGTTTAGGATCAAACTTGAATTTCACATAGCTTTTTTATTTTAAATGTCTTTAGGGCTTGACTTAAAAAATGTTATTCCAATAAAAAAAATCATTTTTATATGTTTTCAAATTGTTAAAATTATAATTTTTGTAATACATTGAAGGCATCTTGAAAGTTTAAAATACATCATTCTTGAACTTTTCTATCAAAAATATCAAAATTTTGAAAGGTGTGTTTTTAATATAGAAAATTAATGAAATTTGAGCAAACAAAGATATAGAATGTCTTTTAAAGGTTAAATTGTCTTAAAGAGGAGGTCCACATATGGTTAGAGATCTAAATGCATCTTCTATCAAGAAAAGAGTGACATGTTCTTAGAAACATCTATAAAAATCATTCATTAGATAGATAGGCTTAAAGGAACGATTTATGGACCTCCTACCTTAATTGTTGTGTAAACCAAATGAGTCCAAATGAGATGTTTCATTGTACTGGAATTGTCTTGGAAAGTGAAATGAAGTCCTCTTATTATAAAAGACTTATTAAAAACAATTCTAGAGTTTTTGTTGTATAATGCCTCCAAAGTTCACTATTGCCCACTATTATACATTAATAAAAGTAAATAAAAACTTTGTAAATCCCCAACTCTCTTGTAATGTAAAGGACATCTATTGGCCATAATGTAAGCCTGCAAGCCACCAATCCAAATGTGACTGTAGTTCTTCTATAGCTTTCACTTCCCCTAACTATCTTGACAACACAAACCTATGACCCATTATCTTTCGACCCACAAAGTTGTCTTTCTATTGCAGACTTACACTACTAACTTACAATAAAACAAGTCCTTTCAAAATCTCATTCTTTTGTCCAACTTCTTAGTTGGCATTTTCTTCAATAGCATTATTTAGGGCTCTTTCATATCTTCAATTTTTTTGTGAGGTGGATATGCCACCATTGGTGACCACTCAACCTTCATTGCAAAGTATATTGAAAGCATAAAAAAAAAACCTAATCATTTGACTTAACTCCTTAAGTTCTTTGCCTATATTTCAACAGAAATACACTCCTAAACTGCCATCTAATGCAAAGAGCTAAGACAAAACAAAATTTTTTGTTTTACAAATCCAATTGTAGGATCTTACATCAGATTTTTCATAAAAATGTATGCAAAAAAATTCAAAAACTTTGACCACAAAGATTGTCAAATAATAGTATTCAAAGTGAAGAGTAAAGTTTCTAGAGGGGGGGCCTTGCCATATTAGGTTTCCAAACTCTGAATCATCTTAACTTAATTTTTTTGAACTAAAGAGCCTTGTAATAAAAGCCTTCACAATGGGGAATTGAATAGAGAATCTAGGAAAAATCTTTCAAAAAATACACTTTATTTTCATCCTTTAAAAAATTATGTCGTAGAAATATGATCAAGATTGAATAGAAATGTATATTGTTTACATTACTAAGATGGAATTGAAACATATCAATTGCAATGGTGAGATTATTGAAGCAAATAACACTAACCCTACATAACTTTTTTTTTTAGAAAATTGGAAAAATTGGGTTAAATAATGTTCAAAAATCAATTTCATATATTATTTTTTTCAAAAATGGCATACTCAATAAGATGCTCTATAACATCCACATCACAAATTCAAGTGGAATGATTTGAAGCTTTTTAGATAGGAAAAAAAATTTACAAGAAAAAAACTGTAAAATCATTTGTATTTTTTGAGTTTTTTTACTACCTGAAAAAATTAATAATTTGGTTCTTATAGATAATATCTATATCTAAATACAAAGTTTTGATTCATTCTACTTAGATTGATGAAGTAAAAGTTATGTTGAATCTTGATTTGTGGGCAATCAAAGCATCTTCTTAAAAACATACATATAAGATTTGTTTTTGAAGTCAAATTTCACAATATTCTAGAACAAAAACTTCCTTATGATTTAGAGTAGTTTTCAAAATAATCTCACAATTAGGATTGATGTTTTTTAATGCAATCTCGGTATTGTTGATGATTTACTTTTTCATTCTATCTTATACATGCTTCAACTTCAAAATGTGTTTTTTAAATGATTTTTTTAATTTAAATTTTTATCGTAGATCTTCAACTCAATTATCCACCATATAGATTACAACCTAAAAATTCTTTAATGGAAACACTACAAGCTAAGAGGATATAATGTATGAAATCAATTATAGTAAAGTATTAATCATAAATTTATTATCATGTTGATCTACGAATATCTTACAAATTTTTTTTAAATCAAAGTTTGTGAACTTTTTTTACATATTTCCAACTCAAGTCTTATGCAAGAGCCTATGATTGGATATGCAAAAGTAATAAAAAATTTCTTTCATCATAGCTCTTTTACTAGAAATGATAATTTGGAGGGGTTCATTGGTGTAATATAGTAACATAACTTTGACCTTGATAGGATGTTGAGGCTAAAAAGTGTCCAATGGATGACTTTCAAGGTTACTATAGAGATGAAGGATGTAAAGGATGTAGTTATTGGTTTGATAATCGAATCATTTTTTTACTAACCACCTTAGTAATAGGTCTTATCCTTTAAAGTTACAAGATAAATATTCAATTGTCTTACAACTAACTTGTAGCCTACAAAGACAACCAATTGTATTGATTTACTAGCTATATTCAAGTAAAATTGTGATAAAAAAAATTTTAACCCCTAAATTCATTTGAAGCCTTGAATAGCTCCTAGATGATTTCAAATGCAAAAAATCTAGATGAAGGATTGAGATTTTATATCATATTTTTTTCTTGAGTTCATTGAATGTGTTTCTAATGGATGGTAGTGGAAACTCCTACATTGAGGTATTCTTGACCTCTCCAAATAAGTAGATTTAAAAGATATGGATGACAAAAGATGTTCCTTTTAATTAGTGTATTTTAACTGTAACTTATACATCCTTGCTCTTGATTTGGATTTTAGACATTGAAGTTATTATTTTTGAACTAAATTCCAACTTATGAAATTAAGCTTTGAAAAGGATTCCCAAACTACACTTTGAAAAGGATTCCCAAACTACACTTTGAAAAGGATTCCAAAACTCAAAGTTTTAGAATGCTAGAAGTGTACCAAACTCTACTTATAGTACAATTTTTTCTTGAAATGTTATTCTTACCTTAATCCGGAACATTTTGTCCAACAAAAAGATCATTTTGGGACGAAGATAGTACTTTAGTGAGACTTTCGTATATCCAAATTAGCATCCGATGAATTTCAAAGTGATCAATGGTTTTTTAATGCATAATTATTCGCCAATTATCTACAACCAAAAGCAGTTTGTTATTTTCATTGCGAAGGAAATTTTCATTTTTATTTTCAATCAAAATAGCTAGATTAGTGCTAATTTTTTTACCCCCCAAAGGTTTTTGACTATGTTTTTATCAATAACATTCCAAAGCTACCATTTATAGTACAAGTACCAATTTTTTTTTAAGCATTTTTGAACACATGTAACTACAGGATCTTGCAATAAGCTAGTTCAAAAAGATGTACAAAAAATTTCAGAAATTTTTAGTGTGTAGATTACAAGATATTAGCATTTGAAGTGGCACATATCATTTTTTTTGGCCTTGCAAAAAACTAGGAAGTTGCACTTTACAAGATCACATTTGTATGAAAAACTGTCAAAAATGGTGGTTACTCTTTGGATTCATTCTATATGGCAAGTTGACTACATGCTTGAAAAATTTCAGATCATTTGGAATTTTACAACATATAGGGAAAAATAGTAAGTAGAAAGAAATAGATAATGATTCAAAGTACTCAAATGTTAACAATTTATTTATAGGATTTTAAAATGTCATTTCCAATGGTTGAAAAGTTATAATAAACAATCTACATCCTATAATTTTATTTTTTTTCAAAAATATTGAAAATTGAGTCAAATAAAGCACTTCAAAGTTTATCTTAGAGTAAAAATTCCATAACTACCCACAAACTACATGCAAACTAAAACTCTTATAACTTTCATCTCATTAATCAAAATAGAATGATTCAAAGCTTTCCACGTACATATGAATCTAGAGAACCAATTCCAAATTTTTACTTCTTAAAAAATGAATTTTAAAGAAGTTTTTTTTGCTGCCCGAGTTTCTTGTCGAGCAATGAAAATTACATATCATACAATAACTTTTGCAGGACACTAAATCCTGCCTACGAAGTGAACTCAACAGGATCATTTGGGGTTCTCCGAGGATAAAAGTAAAAACACGCCCTCCTCTTTTTAGCCGTGTCTAGGATATGTTTAGATCTTTGCTAGCAAATTTGGGGTCTCTAATTGCAAATATGAATTAAAAATTTGCAAAAAAAAAATTATATGAAAAATTAAAAAATTCTTGCATTTTCCCCAGGGTAAATCCATCCTGTTGGGTCCATTTCATAGGCAGGGTTTAACATCCCCCATAACTTTTTAATCATGTAGTCAAAAGTTATGAAAATTGTTGGGCCTGAGGAACATCTTCTCCTTAAGTACATGTTGTGTGAAAATTTCAAAGAAATATAAATAAAATTCCCATTGCCGAAAATTGTTGTGTTGTCCAAACATTGTAGTTTAAGACTTTAGGAGTTAAGCCCACTTAGCCAAATTTTTTACCTAATTTTGTTCCCTAGATGTCACCAAGCCTCCGTTGAATGTATAGAATTCAGACTCAATTCAGTTGCAGGTTGTAGACTGTAGCTGTCACCTTTCCATTTCCCCCCCTTGGGATATTTATTCATGATCTGACCTATGATTTTGATGCTTACCAACCCCTCCTTACAACCTCATGATAATGTACCCCAGGACTTGACGGACCTCATTGAGCTTTTTTAAAAATTGTACATGGACTTGTCAAATCACAAGGGAAAAAAAAAAAAAAAAATTTAAATTCACTGAACTTTTATTATGAGACTGATTTGGGGTGTATGCTTCAATATAAGTTTACTTTGTACCCAGGATTATAATGAATGTAGTTTCTTCTGGCAAACTGAATTGAGAGCAGTTTTTTTGGTTTTGGTTTTGTTTTCATTTTTTATGAAGTGCGAAAGTGGCGATATTTTAATTCCTAAAGAATCATTGTGTTTGGAGGCCAAAAACTGCTTCATAATACTTGTCCCCAAAGCAAAGTCAAAACCTTCATCAGTATTTATTCTTTAACAAAATCAACCATATGATCTTCTCAAAGAGTCTCAAGGAGTTATTTGATGTCAAGCTTTGTTTAATCAATTTAACAAAAGGCAAGATGTCTGATGGGTGGACTCACGTGCTAGAAATATATGATGAAAGAGCCGTTACTTCCAAGAGTTTTATTTTGCTTCTAATTGACTCGTGTCCACACTTCAAGGAGATTTTTGATTACATATAGGTTGTCCTCTAGATAAAGAATACTACTATGTGAGTTTATGAGCATGAGCCCATGAGCTTAGAAAACTATACATTTATATTACAGTTGTCTATATTATAGGAACCTTCCAAGATTATAGCATAATTATGTTATAAATATCTTTATTACAGATGTTCATATTATAAGGACCTTCAATGGTTGTAGGATATCTACTTATACATATACTCAAGGTTGACACGATTGCATTTTCATTCTCACACACTAGCATTGTTGCCCTCCAATGAAGTTTACCTCCTAAAGGACCAAGTTGTACTTTTTTGGTCAATTTAACAATTTTGGACAGCTCATTACAAATGGAATTTTTATTTTTATTTTTTGAATTTTTCACACAATATGTGGACAAGTGTTTTTTTAAGTTCCAAAAATTTTCATAACTTTTGATTACATGGTTAAAAAGTTATTGTATGATATATAGTTTTTTTTCCTAAGCCAAGCAATGTAGGCAAATAAAAAATATCACATTTTTCAAAAAAAAAAAATTTAATTGGTTTTCTAGATTTACATATATAGAAAGCTTTGAATCATTCCATTTTGATTAATGAGATGAAAGTTAGGACGAGGAGTTTTAGTTTGTGGGCAATTATGTATTCTCTATTCTAAAATAAACTTTGAAATCCTTTATTTAACTCAATTTTCAATATGTTTTGAAAAAAATAGAATCATAGGATGTAGATTTCATATTACAACATAAAAAAAATTGGGATTGGCATTTTTCAATTCCATAACTAAATTCTTAACAATTTAGTATTTTCAATCATTCTCTACTTCTTCCTACTTACTATTTTTTTCCTACATGATGTACAATTCCAAATTATTTGAAAATTTTCAAGCATGTAGCCAACTCGCCTTGAAGAATGAATCCAAAAAAGCACCACCAACATGAACATTTTTCATACAAATGTAACCTTGCAAAGTGTAGTTGTCCTTTTTTTGTAGGGTCCAAAAAAGGATTTTTGTCAATTCAAATACTAAAGTCTTGCAATCCACATGGTGTAAATGTCTAAAAATTTTCCACGTCTTTTTAAACCAACATACTTCAAGATACTACAGTTACATGTATCCAAAAACGTATTTTTTTCCTAAAATTTGGCATTTGCACTAGAAATGGCAATTTTGGATTGTTTTGGTGAAAATATAGTCAAGGAGCTTTAGGGGTTAAGGATTAAACATTATGATCTTGGAGATGCTAAAGAGTATAGGCCTTGAAAATTATTGGAAAAGTAGACATTTAAATTTGGTGGGAAATCCTATAATTAAAAGCTACAAAAGAGATTATAAATTTGATATACTACTTTGTTTTCAACTTGTATTGTTTTATGGCAATTTTGTTCAACAACACCCTAAAGAACCTTAGGGATTTCTAATTCCAAATTCAATCATTTGTGGTAAAACATTTGTTTCCTAAGTATCCCTAGGATAACAATTTGTAGCAAAGCTCCAAAGTTTTGCCCTCCAAAGAAGGCTCATAGGACTCATGTAAGTGCAAAGAGAGAGAATAGATTCCAATCTCTTCTTCAGATTGGCCTAAATCTAAGGTAAATGCACCTTGTTGCAACCCCTACATACCTAATTGCATCAAAATGCATTCTTTAAGTTCATTTCAAAAACAAAATCTAGGGTTGTCACTTTCGTTTTTGTCATGTGGTAAAAATCTTTTAAAACAAGATGACTATCCTAGACTTAGGTTTTAAAATTAAAAAAAAGGTATATATATTCATGCAATTAGGTAGGGGAACAATTAGGTGAATTTACCTTAATGTGTAGAAAGTCTTCAAGAAGGGGCAATCCAAGTTATTGATGTTATTTTTTTTCACAAACAGGGAAAATTCCCATTGCATAAATCCTAAAACTTCTAAGAAGAAGTTTTTTGTTCTTTGGATGATCTTAAAGAATCTTCAAGGATGGAAAACAAATGTTTTCATCCAAATATTTTTGGGGAGTTGTTTGAATCTAATTTCAGTGAAGGATGTTGTGTATTTTCTCATTATGATATTTCTTGACTATCATATATAAGAAAGTGACAAATCCATGGATCATTTTGTACTATATTCAATCAATTTTGCAATATTTTAATGTATTATACATTTGATATCATTTTTTATTCAATTTTTTTTAATAATTTCAAATCTTCACACACACACAAAAGTAGGATTTATAGAAGACTTCTCCAAACAATAAATATAAAATATTTCATTCATATAATTTTAGAATGAGAGCATATAAAAAAGGGAACTTCAAAGTGATTATAGGCCCATTTTTTAAGGATTAATCCTAAAATGTCGGGTTGGTCACTATAGAAAATCATCCTTTATATATACCATGTGAACCATTTGCTTATAAAAAAATGGAAAAAAAATCCAACAACACTCATTGGAGGTCAAAGTACAACTCAAGACCTCTCTTTTTTATACCAAATTCCAAGGATGAACATCAACACTTCTGTCTTATATATAAAAAACTTCCTATCATCCATCAGACACACTTTTTGATTGCTACATCATTGTCATAGGATTAAAACCCACAATGAAATAAGGTGGAGGCACCCATTTCCAACCAATGACCTATACCCACTTGTAGGGTGCAATTATTTCCAACCAAGACTGGAACTTATTTCCAACCAAAGTTTGGAATGTTTTGTTTTTTTTTCCCATGGTTTGGACTAATAAGTTCATCACACATGTCCCAAGGTAGGAAGTACTGGGTGGAAAAGTAGTTCTTAAATGATTAGAATTGGAAGAACTTAGACATTGGCTATAGATTTGGAGTACTTTTCACCTCTCAAAATTCATAATAATCTCAATTCAAACAATAAAATTACCAATTTTTTTGCACTCCCCATCATTTCTATCTTTGCACATAGAAAAATATTTATTTTGCCTTGAACTACCTTAGATCATTGCCAAAATTACTTATTTGATTGATTATGGGTGCCTCCACCTTACACTTTGACCCCAAGCTCTCCATGTTTCCCATTCCATTTGATCCTCAAATGGCGATGGGGCATTTGCTTGGTGCATTCTTGCCTAAAGGCAAACTATGGTAGAGGTACCCATTCCTAACCAAAACCCACGAGCAAGTATTAAATTTGGAGAGGCTGGGATTCATTTCTATTTTTTTTTAAATTTTAAAGGTTACAAGAAGCTTCCTTGTTTGATTGGCTATCACAAGAATTATAGCATGCCTTATTTTTTTGTGCCATTGTAAATAGCCTCCAATTTGTTAGTGAGCAATTTTGGATGACTCTAAACATTGGCCATGGGTCAACAACAACTTTGGCCTTTCAAAAATCATAAAAATTTCATTTTCAATGCAAAATTACCAAATTTTTTGCAATCCCCATCATTCATGTTACTGCACCTTGTGCAATATTTACTTCACCTTCCACTGCTCCTCTTCATGTCCCAAATTCCTTATTTGAACAGTTATGGGTGCCTTCACTATAATAATAATAAGATACCCCTACAGCATCCCAAATCATCATGGCAACGGAATGTGAAGTAAAAGGCTGCAGTGTTGGGTCACAATTAGAGAATGAAAATGGTCAGAAAAAGGTGTTCCCTGAACTTTCTCCACATTGCATTTATAATGACATCCATAGGAGGAGACTTTCCACTGAAAATTTAGAGCTCTTGGAATGATGTATTTTTTATTCTCCCTCCAGAAAGTGGAATATCCTTCAAATTAAAGCATGCAAAACAAAACAAGGGCAAAACAAAACAAAAGAAGGTAATGATGGATTTACCATGAATCAGTCACACCTTTCCCTTTAAAGTAGTAGATGATTACAGAAAGAAAAAAAGAAAAAGGGAAAAAGAAAAGGAGAATTTTGTATCAGAATGACTTCATATGGTACATGTGCAATGAAATCATGGCCAGGGAGGATTGCCCCCATGTATTGCCCCATGTTTTAGCCATGCAGAAAACACCGGAATTTTTTATTTGCCGCATATGATAAAATTTGCAAATTTTAAATTCATACTTGCAATCGAATGTCCCAAAATAGATTTTGTAGGAGACATGAAGAAATTCAAAAATTTGAGTGGCACAAAATATGGGGCAATTTTTACATTTACCCTTTAATGGGCAATACATGGGTCAATAGCATGAAATCACATGTTTTTTTTTATTGTACATTCATGAGGTGGAATTTTTTTTGGCCATTGATGGGCCATACTATTGCATCATTGTAAAAGAATTCTCCACTTCTTGGTACTCAAAATGTAGTGTTCTTTTGCATTTTATAAAAGATATAGTTGAAATTGTCAAATTTGGATGAGAAAGTGCATGAATAGAATTAGCCCTTGAATGATGTTGAGGGCAAAATGTGGATGATGGATGACTTGCCTATTAACAATAGGAATGAAGAATGTACCTCTTGGTCCAATAATCCAAGCATTTTGGTGACTACCTTAGTCACGAGGGGTTATGTCCTTTAAGGATTAAAGAATGTTTATTATTTTCATAATTTATTATAAAAATAATAAATATTTTTCACATTGATAGATAACACATAATCTCATATAACAAAAATATTACATTGAAGCTTGACTATGATTTGAAACGCTACATTGAGCTCAAAAACTATATTGACTATATAGCAATAGAACTAGTCCTTTGGAGGTAACCATATTACATTAACCCCTCACCGCCTAAGGGAACCAAAAGTGTCCTCACCATTAGGAAAAAATGAGCTTTAAATAGACTACTTCAGAGTGAGAGTTCCCTTAAATGGAATCCATAGCTCCTTCGAGGGACAATGAGCACTGTTCATCATCAATGATAAACATTAGCCACATTAAAAAATATATTTAAAAATTTAAAACTAAATTAATAACAATAATAAAATATTAATAAAATAATAAATTCAGATATAGCAATTTGATGTGGTTGCACTAATGCCACATGAAATTCAATTTTTTTTAAAAATTTGCATTTATTTTAGTATTAACTATTAAAATATTTTTTAAATTATTTAAGTGAAGTGTCTTGCCTTGATCAAACCCTCTAGTATGTTGGCAAAAAAAAAGTTGAATTTTTTTGGACTAGTGTTCCCTAATGTTCTTGCTATCTACAAACTCAAAGCCCCTTTCAAGACTCATTTTTCCCCTAATGGTAGTCTCAAGTGTAATTCAAAATGTTGTAACTTTTGCATTTGATGTCCAAATTCAATAAAAACTTGCTGGAAATTTTGTGCTCTCTTCTACTTTGTGTGGTAAAATTTTCAAACCAATCCAAGATGTACTAATTTTTTGTAAGCCAATTGAAGTTCACAAGTTCAATTTGAAATCACCAAACTTCATTTGATGACTACAACTTTGGGGGCTTGTATCTCCTTCATCCATTGTTTGTTTTCAATAAACTTTGTTGGATTGTGTTTCCCTTGAAGTCTAGTTATTGTGGTAAAATTTTCATGTCAATCCAAGTTGTTTTGAATATTTGGGAGCAATTTAAAGTTCAAAATCTTGACATTTTTGGATCATAGTGAATTTGAGTGGCTTGTTTCTTCATACACTGTTAGATTCCAATTATTTTTTTTGTAAAAATTAAGCATACTAGTCCTGTTTATGTGGATAAAATTTCTTAACAATCCAAGAGGTTATGAGTGACTAAGAATCATTTTAGTAGAAAAAGGTTCAAACTTAGATGTGTTTTTTGCAACTTTTCTTGCTATTTTTTTTACATTTGAAAGCCATTTTGCAAACACAATGAGTCAATTGAATGATATTTTCTTTCACTAGTGTGTTTGTATGATGGTTTTAAAAAACTTTATAGTTTAAAGTTTTTTTCATTTGAGTAGGTTTAGAAATCAAATTTCACCTCCAAATGTATTGCTAGGAAAATTCTAGCATCCATTTTCTACACTAAAACATTATAATCTTGCAATCTACAAGGCCAAATGACTCCAAATTTGATTCACATCATCTACAACATGTATGCTAAAAAATTATGTAGTTGAGATTTCTATACCTTGGTAACATTTTAGACTACAAGACTTCAAAAGCAATGATGTTTGTAATGTCTTAGATTGTTAAACTATTAAACCTCATAGTATGACATTAAGGATTACAAGTTTTTGAAAATTGATGTCTAAGATAATAACTTTAAGCTATGTCAAAATCTACATAGTTCACCAAAAAAGCCCAAAAATTTTAGGATATAATTATTCAACTAATACTAAACAATCAATTGTGTTACTACTATTTAAATGAAATTGATGTTTTTTTAAGGAAGTTACTTGATTAATTAGTTGCCTAAAAACTAAGGCTAATGTAAATCTAGGGAAAGAGTGACAAATGGAGCTAAACCTTATAAATCATACCTACTAAATTATAAATATATATATATATATATATATATATATATATATATATATATATATATATATATATAATATGCCATATGGAACATGTGGAGTACATTGCTTATTATATGATTTAAATTAAAAAAAATATTCCATATTGCTTATTAACCCTTAAACATTTGAACAATCCAATTGTAGTCTTATACATGAGTTTCAAGGGTATTTCAAGTAGTCACAATGTGTATTTCATTTGGAAGATTATATACTTACCTTTATATTGAGATTAATATGCTTTCAATAGACGATTATTTAGAAGCAATAGTGATGAGTAGGGTCTAGCTCACTCTCATGGCAATGACGGTTGGAATGAATGTTTGAATGTGGTAGGAAGGGATGTGCCTCCTAAGTGACCTTAGATCCAATAATGCTCCACTATTCTAGTGCAGGACGTTTTATTGTTTGCATGCCAACAAATACATAACACTATGCAAGTTTTCCATCATCAAGAATTGCAAATAGAGGTGAACATGGTAGAGTGGTTTGTATTGGCTCTTGGGCAAAGTGGAATGATACATCCAATCTATGAGGTGTTAGTCTGTTGCATACAAGATTGTTGCTTGATTAAGAATTTGTTGTAATAGGAGCTTTAGACTAAATGTTGTAGGAATGTTTCATATGTGTCAAGGAGTTTTTACCTCTTTTGAGTGCATACGTGACAAACTATGCATTCAAAACTCTAGTTTTGTTTTCATTTAAATATCATTTAATCCCTTCCCCTCCCCCCATTTCATTTAAACAATTTAAAAAAAATTAATCCACCCACCCCTTTGTAATTTCCAAGTGGGGGTGGGATTGGCAATTGATATGGGATATATCCCATATCCCTTACCCATATTCATATCTCGTATTTGTATTCGTATCCATATCATATCTATATTTGTACCAAAACCATATTGTACCATATGTGTATCTTGTATTTGTATCTACACTCGTATCCATATGCATACTGTATCTATATTCAAGATCAATGGCATTGGGGGAAAGATTTAAAAAAAAATCAATGGCTGTCAAATATTTAGGCCAGGAGGAAGAACAAGAGTGTATAACCTCTTTTCAATGGATAGTCACGTCATTCTTTGAGAGAAATTAATTTAGGGTTAGTCTAATTATTGTTTTTCCTCGAATAATTCCTTAATATTTGTATTGATTTTGGGGTGACCATTTAGATAAATTAAATTGGGAATTTTAGTTGTGTGATGTAGTGATTAAGTACGATCATGAATTAGTAGTGTATAAATAACTTGTGCGATGAGGAAAATAGTGGTAGGTGAGATTACTTCCTCTTAAAATTGTTTGTGAACGACATTAGGGAGGAAGTCTAAACCTGTATACCAAGGTTGGATTGATAAGGCACCTTCTTGCATGTTTGGATAGACTACTTGTCTAAAGATATAAGGTTTTTTAGAAAGAAATATAGAGGAGTTGTATTTAGACAATTCAATGAACAAGTAGTCTATATAAGGGATGTATATTTGTATCAACCATTATGTATGAAGATAATTTGTTATCTAAGTGTAGAGACTACTGTGAGTATATTGTATCTAGATAATTGTATGGTTGACAAGTTGTGTGAAATTGTGCACTCAACTTAATATCAAGGAGCTTGCATACACACAATCATGCCCTACATTTAAATTAATAATAATTTGTTGGAGGACACAAACTAATTTCTTAAGCATCCTAATTTGTAATTAGATTAGTTAAGTAGTGACTAAGACAATTTGTTTATGGTAATATATCACCAATAATTAAAGAATAAAGTACCTCTCTCTCTATACACATATATACGTGGCGTGATACGTGGATGGATAACTGTGAATAATTGCATAAATCTAGGTCTAGAGCATGCATGTTGATAAATTGTGGCTCAACTTTGACTATTTGTTATTTAAAAATTGAGACCCCTATTAGATAAAATGGAGATTGCATTCATTCATCTACAACATTGATAAAGGATAGGCCACCAAATTCATATCCTTGAGGCATAAGAGTGAAAACAAGTTGTTAAGAGAGATTGAATGAATTGTATGCAAATCCCAATTTATTCTGGATTATATGTGACTTTAGCTACAAATACATTAGACTAATTGATCATTCCCTAGATTAAAACTCCTATATTTTAGTCATGGGTGTTTTGCAAATTAGGCAAAAATCTAGACTACAAGGTGTTTTTGTTGGGATGAGGTGATATGCATCAAGGTTCCGTTTTCTTCCATACTTTTATGACTTTTTGGAGTCATGTCCATGTATTTCGGTTGCACATAGTCGATATCATATATTGCATATACATGGCATGTCAAATGGATGTCTTTAATGCATTATGGTCTTCCACGGAATAATTTAAACCCCTAAAGGAACAAGACATATTTCAAGCAAAAGTTGTGAAAAACAAACATTTGGAGGGGCAATGAGAAGAAAATGAAAAAAAAAATTCTCAAAATTCAACTATACAAATTTGTACTAGACTACTATGTGAATGTGTGGAAAAAATTCAAACCTTTTTTTTTACAAATGGAAGAACCATTGCATTAAAAAAAAGGCTCTATACAAAAAAAAAAAAAAGCCAAAAGGCTAGACAATGAAGAGAAATGAACACAGACAAAAGAGTGACAAAAACCTATAAAAATAAGCTAGAAAGAGGGAGACGCTTGGTCCAAGTAATGTGATCTTTGTTCCTATGAGCAAGAACAAATTTCAAAACTTTGACCACACAAATTGAAAGATTATAATGTTTGAAGTTAGAAGAATTTTTTTTCTTTCCTTGCCCTATAAGGTTCTAAACCTTAAACTACTCCTAAAGTGATATTTTTAATCTACATATAGTTATTTTTTTGACATTTGCATCTTGTATCATGTAAATTATATACTTGCAAAATTTCAAAAATAATATAGGAGTTCTGCAAAAGTTGCCTAAGTAATATAACAAAAGGTCTAAGGCAGCATAATTTAAATTGATCTATGCACTTGATTGGAAAAAAATTAGATTTCTACTAAGGGGTACTTGTTCACACCTTGAGTCAAAATTTTGCGAACATCCAACCAAAATTAACTTCATAGAAACCTACCCAGAATGGACAAATTGTCCTTTAGGAGTTAATTATAAGAAAATCTATTCATGCGTAGAACCATGACCAATTTGTTCACCAAAATTCTTTAAAGTAAGGAATTTCAATCCTTCTTCTTTACTTTCTATATTTTCAAACTTTTAATCTCTTGGATGGGTTTTGCTCAATTACATTATGTGAATCCAATCTTATAGCATACAAACACCATGATTGTCTTCCTTTCTTCTAGAAAATTGAGGTTGGCATTGAAATACTTTTCTTGCTTGCTTAAATATATTGCTACCTTTCAGTCTCAGTGTTACATAAATCCATCTCAAATGTTATTTTGTGGAGTCCAACATGTACTGGTATTATTTTCAAGTTTTTACAAACTTGCAAGATGTGGGGGGAGACTCATATAGTTGCCTAGGGCAAAGGCCAAGAGGGCACATCAATGACATTATTTGCTTAAAGGCTCCTCGTGCCACTTGAGAAAAGGAATATCAATGTTAGAGGCAAGTAGGGTGGGCAAGGAGGAAATATATAGAGGAGGCATGATAGGCAAAATATATGTATTGGTTATGGACCTATTGAAGATAAGGTCTATACATCCTCAACACTCTTTAATATTTACTATTGTAGCAACAAAGGATAATCTAAATTTTGCTACAACATCATCGGATAGTAGAACTTGTAGAATTGGCCATTGTATGGCTTCTTCCATCCATAGTGCCTAACTTCTGAAGCCCCATACTCTTGTGGCATTGTCGAGAGGAATGCAACACCTTCACCACTCATACTATATTCGACAATTCCTTAATTGGTGTCATTTCTGGTGTAGAGATGCATCTTGCTAATGTAGACATTTATGCTAAAGATAGCCACATTCCAACTACAAACTTTGACATGTAAAAGTACACCTAGAGAAGTTTCACTACTTTGTCTCTTTCTCTCTCTCTCTCTCTTTATATCCATACATGCTCATACGCTCCTTGCACCATTTTGCCTTAGGGTTGCTTAATCATGTCCAACAATCTACAAATTCATCTTGTAGAATTGTACCTATAGTGTACTAAAACCAAATCCATAGCTTTGACAAGTAGTTGGTAAGTACCTGCCAACTACTTGTCAAAGCTATGGATTTGCTATTGCAGGGAGGTGACTTATCCATTTATGAATCTTCCATTCAAATTGCAGCAATTAGTGCTTCTAAATGGCATGCCTTTATCCAATTTTGGCCTTAGGCATGGGACCATATCCAAGTTGATAAGAGGGTCTTTCGTCAAGACATCTGCTTGAGCTACTATAAGAATCCCATATTTTAGGTGACATCCAATGTAACAACCTACGTTTTTACATTAACAATAACATCCAATATAATATTAGTTGTTATTGATGAAACCAAGCCTAGAAATTATGAATAACAAATTAGTACTCAAAAGCATGTAAGTATTTGAATGTTGCAAATGAATTTCACTCTATATGAAACCAATATGTTACACATTATTCTATTATTTAAACAAACTGTTAGTTTAGTAAAAATTGACTTCAATAATTTGGGGACAATTTGCCATGTGTACATTTAATGAAATATAAGAGATCTTCATCAATTAGACTAACAATGCAATGTCTTTGGCTACTTTGTCTCATGGCATTGCTATAGACCATTGCTTTTGACACTCATGTCTCCACTTTAAATTGGTAGGCACTCTCATAGGTTGAGGTTACCATCTTGCCCTTGCTACTTCTTGGTTACTTTTCAAGGAGTTCCTTCATGTGGTCTAGTTTCATAGTCGGAAGGCTATACACATTTAGGGAATTATCTATTAAACTTACTTTTTTAAAAGGTCTAATGAAATGTATGATGCTTGTGAATTCTAAAGATTTGCACTTATGGTCATAAGAACTAATTATATCCATGATAGACTATTGTATGAATTTTTCAATGATATGATTTAATTACAAATGGTCTTAAGGGTCTTGTTAGTCTTAACTCAATTGTGCACCCATATCGTTGATAAAAAGATATGATTGTTCTTCAGTTTTCAAATTCAAGAGTCAAATAAAGTAAGTGCACCTATATCCATCCCTAACAAATTTGAAAAGAGGCCTATATTATTATTAAATAGTCTTATTTTTAGCAGATGTTGTGGTTATATCCACCATTTTTATAGTTCTTGTAAATGTGAGATTCTACCTCAATATGGACATGATGCTTGTATTCTTGATTCTTATATAATAAAAAGTTTGATATTGAATAAAAAATACAAGCATTATGTCCACATCTATAGACTCATGGCTTTTGCCTTCCTACAAAACTCTCTATGTATATCCAATTAGGACATCTATACTTCTTTTACATGTGCCTATCATCATGATGATATTCTACAGGTTCTACGACATAGAATCTTCTATTACTGTGAATGTCATGAAAAGCAGGGAGCCCCCCCTTCAATTTAAAAAACCACAATCAAATCAAGAGAAAATAGGGGGCAGAATAAAGTATTAAACCTCGCCCCCAACAATACAAAACAACAATGCCCATTTCGCAGCAAACTTTGCTTCAATACTAGCTAGCTTTTTTTTGTCTCTAATGATAAAATGGAAATGCTTCTAAATTGCCATACTTGTGTGTAACGTAGAAGTCAAAGCTGAATTTAAAATTCTTTTAGTACTAATATTACTACTAGAAAATTTTGTTTTTCTATTGTTTTGGTCACGTTGATCTAGTCAAAATCTGTCAGAAATTTGTTGATTTTAACAGATTTCTATCAGATTTTGACCGAATCAATGCAACCAAAACAATAGAAAAACTAAATTTTCTAGTAGTGTATGTATTGATTTGTATACCTTTTGCTACATCTATCCGTCCAAATGTGCCAAATGAGGAAGCTCCTTATTATATCCCAAGGTTGGTTTTCGAACACATATTTGTCTAGCTTATCTCTAGTAGAAGTAGAAGTACATCCAATTAGAGCCAGTTGTAAAGAGTCTACAACTAGTGCTTGCACTAGTTGCTAAAGTATTGAGCTTACTCGATAGCTCTTGAGTGCAATTGCATTTCAAGAAAAGGTAGGAGGTGGTTTCTAGTTGACATGAACATATGATGCATCCAACTTGGGCATTGTGAATACACCATAAAAGCCATTTGCCAGTAACAATACCTTGGTTTAATATCTACCATAAAAACATTGCTTGTTTCTTAGGTTTAGAATAATGCCATAATAATTGAAATGTCTTCCGGATGCTTTGATCAGTAAAACCTTGATTTAACAGCTCTTATACTCCAATTGGCCTTTGAGCTTTAGTCTTAGGTCCTTATTTATAGCCCCTTCTTGTATATAGCCATAAAATGGCGCTTCTTTAAAAATCTCAATTTTTTTCCAAAACCACTCGCTTGGATTCCAAACTAAGTTCCTGACTGTCTTACTATAAAAAGTCCAAATTAAATTGGGTTTTTCTAGTATTTTGGATGGATTAGAACATCCCCACTCCTAACTCATCAAACAGGGGCGCCAAACAAGGTTTAGTGAGGCAATTTCTGCATTGAGGGTTGAATCGTCCACCTTTGCCCCACATGAAGTCTGAATTAGAACACAAGCTATAGCCATTGCACAGCATGAGAAACACCATCCAATCAAAAAAGAACAAGTTTGGGTGTCATTACATGACCGGTACTTCAATGCATTGATTTGGGATTTCTTAGCTTATTCAATGTAGATTCTACCTTGAATATTGGGAGAAAGACAAGTCAATCCTCATAGCATGGCACGTCCAAGACACACCAATTTCCAATGGCCCCTTGATATTTTGAAGGGGCCTCTTGTTTTTGGAAGCTTAAAGTGCATGCTGTGGGGCAACAAATTAGGCCTACCTCGCTACTTGTCTGAGTTAGCCTCACTTGAAGTGCAACTATAGCAATACTCTTACATCCCTTAAAGGATTTTGATCCAGCATCCCATAAAATGACTTTGGCCATCTAAAGCCCCACTTGTAGAAGAGAAAAAACTTCCTTCCTCTAGCATTAGAAGTTCCTTGCTCAAATCTCATTGAAATCTAAAAACGTCTTCACCCAAATCAGAGATCTATAAAAAGTAAAAAAAAGAACTCCTGGGTGCATGTAACCACACTGTTTACTCCCATCTAGGAAAGGATTTAGGGTCCTAAGAGATATGTGAAATAGTTTGATCCACCTAATGTGTCTTTTCTCTGATACAATTCCTCTTCTTGGAAGTTTAGTGTGAATCTTTTGAATAGTAAGCTATTCCTCCTTCCTAACATCCCATATATCTTGAATTTGTGGAATACTTGCTCAAGCCTACAAATGCAAACCCAAATTTGGACCCATATCCAATAGGATATTTTTTTCCTAGATCTACCATATAATTTTTTGATTGCCAAATAAAGGCTATCTTAGTATATTGTCTACTAACTTGAAAGGTTTTTGTATCAATCTTCTTCTCACTTGACAAAAATGCTTTTAAGCAAGCTCTAAGTAATGGAGAGTGGTTTTCCCTTTAATTTCTTTGCTAAAAAATATTCAATTTGGAGATTCTTGCTACTTGTCATCTCCAAGGAGTCTACCTAAGTTGATCTTGTATTTAAGGGGTTTCTTCCATGGTTCATTACCAAGAGATAACCTCCTCTAATTACCAATTTTGCCAAAAGAGCCTGTGTTTGAAAAAATAGATTCAACAACTAAATATCCCCCCTCTAAATATGGTAAAATACAAGCTATCTACTTAACCCTTGCTGCACAATGTCCTTTCTCCCTACTTGTCTAAAGGTACTAGATCATCAAGCTTCAAATAATGTCATAGTTTTTGCTTGAAATTCCACAACACGTTCACTACAAGAAATGGGGGGTAAATGTGACTGCAAAATGTGACTACAAAATGTGACTACAAAACAATCATTCTGGACAAGAATGACTAGGAAATGACTTGGGCCCTGTAGTCATAGTGGACAAGTCATTTATAAGTTACGGTGCCATTACAGTGCCTTTGTATTATCACCATCTCCTTTTGGCTTGGATGAAAAATAAATGGCTCCATTACTAGATTGATGACTTGGACAAGGAAATTTTAGGAAATTAGTGGGTAGTTGCCCATTTTGGGGGGAAATTTAGTTGACGTGGATGTTCATGTTAGCAGTCATTTCCCAATCATGTTTCAATCATGACCTTGTTTTCTTCTATCTAATGCGGATGTCCATGTTAGTAGTCATTTTCTAGTCATGTTTCAGTCACGACCTTATTTTCTTTCGACTGACATGAACATCCATGTCAACAATCATTTTCTAGTCACGACCTTATTTTCTTCCGATTGATGGACCTCCACATCAACTATATTTTGAAGTCATTTTTTAGTTGTGTTTTAGTTGTATTCCAACACTAGGGACTGACATGTCATCCTACAATCATAAAATTTGGCTCATAGTCATTATGTAGTTCTATACAAGTGACAATTGACTCACATACATAATATACACAATACATACGTAATATACAATACATTGTGCATCATATAAAATACACTTCATACAAATACACCATACATATACATCATTTTTGACAACTATATCATATAGCTTCAAAAGCCACTTAATATGATTACAGAGAGTTGAGAAGACAAGATATTTGTACAAGTGGGGTGGTAGGAGGTTTGACAAACACTATGGGATACGTAAAATGTAGGATTTTTATTAAAGTAAAATTTCAAATTGCATTTAGGTATAGTAGACTGGCTTTTTCTTAAAACTTTAAACTAAGAAAAATTGGGAAAACAAACAACCTTTTATTACCCAAAATCCATTTGAGATTTCAAGCCTTAAATCAAAAGTAATGAACAAATTTTCAACAAGGGATTGAAAGGTTTCTAAGTCGCTTTCTAGTCATACACTAGTTGTTTTTTAATTGTTTCCTACAGTACTAGAAAATTCAGCTTTTTTTCTGATTTGATTGCATAGATTTGATTCACTTTTTTATTGATTTGAATAGAAATCAATAGAAAAGTGAACCAAATGAAAGCGACCAAATCAACAAAAAAGCTAAATTTTCTAGTAGTGAAGCTAGTCGTTTTTTAGTTGCTTTTAAGTCATACACTAGTTATCTTAGTCATTTTCTAGTTGTTTCCTAGTTGCTTTCAAAATTCATTCTCATTTGTCTTATATCAATTGTTCCATATCAATTATAAAGAATATCATTAGGTTGAACATATAAGACTTGTAAGTTGTTGTAGTCTTATACAATGAATTTTATTGATTTAATTCTAAGATTTCTACAATTTTTAGAAATAAAAAAGTATTTAAAATCCAAAAAAATTTATAACCTATAAAATTGTAAGGTTTCCTAAACCAATGAAATCTATTAAAAATCAATATTTGAATTTTGAAATCCAGGAAGAAAGTAGATCTGAAATTTTAAAATCTAGAAAAAATTAGATTTGGAATTCTAAATTCTAAAAAAAAATTGATCTAAAATCCAAAAATCTAGAAAAAGGTAGATTTGAAATTCTAAAATCTAGAGAAAAAGGTAGTTATGAAATTTTGCAATCTACAAATCATTGAGATTAATAATTTAAAATTTATAAATATACAAGTTGCAAACAAGTTGCAAATGCATCGCAAACTAAGCATGACTTTTGCAATTGGTATACCTTTTTCTTAGATTTTAGGATGTTCACTACAACTAGAGGTCTCCAAATTATCATCAATTGCAAACTAGTCACAAATGTCCTATACAACTAAAAACCAATTGCATAGTGTAGTTGCAAAAACCCTCATTTTCTTCTAATGCTATAGAGACAAAATTCCTTAATAAGCTGAGAATCTTCATGGAAGTAATGAATGAGTACATAGCTGTCGCGTCCCAGTTCCTTCATTCGCCCTACTAGACTCTGTGTTACTTGAATGTAACTACGGAAGTTGTCCTCTTTTAGGTGCATTTGTAGCTCAATGCATCCGCACCTACGTTAGCAGTACCATTTCCATGTCAAAAGTTCAAAAATTCATTTTGAATTTGTCCTATTCTCCTCTAAGTCACTTTGCAGTCACTTAGAGGTCAACGGAAGTTACATTTTGTGACACAAAAGTCAAAAAACATGACTGAGGTGTCCACGTCAGACAACCCTACCTAGCTCCTGACAAAATTTAGGGAAATAGCGAGCAGTTGCCCCTCAGTGCACTACAAAGTCAAAGTAAGCCTCCTTCCCTATTCTAAACTACACACCTTTGTTTGGTACTTCTTTCCCAATCGCATTTTAGTCACATTCTAGACAATTTTCCAGGGAAGTCTTGCCTGAGCGGACATAGTTTTGCAAAGCAAAAATTCCAATTTATCTAAGGATCCTTCTGCAAGTGACTTTTGAATAATATAGTTGTTAAGTCCTAGTGCCCCAACTCCACCTCACGGATGTCGTGTTACTCGAATGTAACTGGGGAGGTTATCTTGGAATGGGCACATTTGCAGCCCAATCGCTCACTATGAAGTCGCCCTATTTTTCTATAAGTCATTTTCTAGTTCCTTATCAATGAAAAGAAGTTACATTTTTCAACTGCAAAGTCATCTTCCGTGACTAAGTCTTCCACGTTGGCCACCCTTGGCTAAACTGCTTCAATGTTGACAACGCAATGAACAGAAAACTGTGGATGATAAACTGACTTCATCAACGGTTCTTCTTGCAATCGCAGTGATGATTGCAAAATGACTTAGATATTGGAGATAGTTGTGTTCCAGTGCAATTACTGAGGAACCTTGTGTTCTAGTCAAACCGGACATGTAATCATTGTTGCCTAGTCAAATTTATCCTCAATTTCTTGTGGTGGTTGCAATATAGCAGCACGTTGCTAGAAGTACTTGATTAATAATAATAACCCTTCTTGCTTGTGAAATAATCTTTGCCACCTATTGTTTTAGTTTTTTTTTATTGATGCAATCAAAGGAGCCATATCAAAGGGCCTAAGTATCTCACTCCGTGCCCTCCAACACCCATTTGAGTTCCAATGCTTTGCCCCAAGAAAAACTTTTTGCAATTTTGGAGGCCTCAATAATAAAAAATTTATTCCATTTGATTTTAGAGCCCATCTCTAAACAAAAATAGATAATAAACCATATGGTTTGTCAAAGTTAGCCTTCATACCCAACAAATATAGATTTACATCATCCGCATACTTAGTGTCCGTCATTTGGAATCCATCTAGTAAAAAAAACCCTTGAATTCCATAATGTTCATCTTTTAGCATATATCCAAGTGCATCTGTAATCACAATAAAAAAGAAGGGTACCAGAGGGCACCCTTGTTTCATCGAGCGTGAGAGATTAAACTCTTTACTAATTTTCTCGTTAACTATTATGGTGTCGAGTAGAGAGAGGTTTGCTTCGGGAAATTATGGGAATTTTGGCTACGACTAAAAATGGTTTAAAAACAAAGAAAACATCATCATAAATAAATCTTCAATCTGGAATGTTGAATCTCCTATATTGTACTTCTTCCCGTTGGCCTATCTTGTTGTGGCTCTATGGGATTCAAAAGTGAAGGTGGGGATAAAAAAAACCCACAAGATATGGGACAAGTAAAACTGACAGTATAACATGAGATACCATCAGTGAAAATGGCTCTTAAACTTCAAACTTCCGGTGATCAGCTCTAACTAGATTTCAGCTTCACCATGAGAATAAGTAAGTCTCGACCATGTGGGGCATCAACCCCACTTTGTCACCACGACACAAAATAAGGCTAAGCATCAAACTAGCACAACTTTTGAATGCCAATTTCAAATCAAGTAAGTGAAGGCATTTTTAAAACACAACATCATGATATTCAAATATTCAAATTTTCATTTCAAAATTCATCATACACTAAACATGAATTGACCATACATCCATTCTTATTTTAAATAAGAAGACTTATCATCTCTAAGTTCAACTAGAAGATAAACTGTCTTCTTTTTCTCTCACTACAACACACATAAATAAAAAATAACTTCAAATATGTAAATAAAGAACAAGGATCTAATGTAAATCTAATAAAGATAAAAAAATAGAATTACAAGAGAAAAATCACTCTATCTTTCGATTGTAATTTTTCATCTTGAGATTAAAAAAAAACTCTAGTTCGACATACTAAAATCCAAAGTGGAAAACAAATACTACTACTTCAATTTGATGAAGCTCTTAAGTGAATCTCTCTTTTTATATAGATAATTTGTACCTCAATGAGAAGGCATCACCTTGAAGATACTCGAGTACTTGATACAACATAAAATATGTATTTTTATATTATGTACATATGTACAATACAACAACAACAACAAAATGAAGCATTCTTATATAAGGCCATGACTCCCCGAATAAAATCAAAGTGAAATTCCAATTTCTCCAAAGCTACTCTCATAAAGTCCCAAGAAATGCAATCATATGCTTTCTTGAAATCCAAGAATAAGAGCATCAGATCTTGACCAGATTCTTCAACATAGTGCATAGCTTCCTATGCCATAAATATGTTGTCTATAATGCAACGTCCTTGAATAAAAACAATGTGGTTAGGTCGGACAATCTCAAGAGAAATCTTGGTAAATTCCTGGTTAAAAGCTTTGCTACAATCTTATAAAAAGACAAAATTAAGGTAATAGGCCAAAAGTTTTTAATTAACAATGCATCTCCTCCCTTAGATATTAATGCAATAACTTTTTTTATTGTAACCTTGAGAGAGTTCACCTATCCAAAAGCCCTCCTGAACTACTTCCAATAATTAATCTTAAACTAAATCAATGCATAATTTAAAAAAAATTGTAGGTATATCATCATCCTTCTAGCGTGTTACCCGATGATAAATTATTGATAGCCTCTTGCAACTTAGACAAGGATACAAGCTTCGAAAAATTCCATTCTATGAATTTGTAACTACTTTGGGGACACGGAGTAAAATTTGTTGTTTTGTTTCTACCACTTCTTGAGCTTGCAGGTCCTCCAAGTACAATCTTTTATAAAATCTAGTTACAACTATAGCTTTTTCTTTCTGATCAATTGTAATTGATCCATCTACCACTAGTTGGGTAATGCAAGACCTTTTATGAGTATCTTTAAAGACCTCAAAAATTCTTTTGTACAATGGTTACCATTTTTTAGCCATCAGGCTGAAACTACATGATATTGGGCTTTGAGGCTCTCCATTGTAAGACTGTAAAGGACTGTTTTGGTCGAATCTAATCTTAGCTAAGTTGTTGTATTACTAGGGTTGGAAAATAAAACCTCCTCCGCCTGTTTGAGTTCTCATAACACCTTGGATTCCAATCTAAATTTTGTTGCCTTCCATTCTTTAGAAATCTTGTTTGCCTTTTGTAAGGCTTGGGATTGTGCATCTTGTACCCAGTCCATCAGTCCATCCATAATCCTCCCGCTTGTGGTCTATCTCCATCATGCTAGGCACGTTGTAGCTGATCTCTTACCTTATTATTTTGAAGCATATGAATCTGCATTTGTTTCTTGTGTGATGTTGATTTGATCAATTGTAGAGATGCGTAATTTAAAATTTTCATGTGAGGGTGTGAGGTAACCACCCCACCTTGATTGCATAATAAGGACAAAAAGTAAACTCTATCAATCTTTGCACACCACCTTTTCAAGCCCGATCTATTATTATCCCAAGTAAAAATTCTCAAGGAAGCTTTCCAAATCTAATCCTCATGACATACATCTACTAATCCATAATTGTTAAGTAATCTTATCCATGAAGCCTTTTTTCTTTGATTGGGGCTCAAGCAGACTCAAGAACTATCCAAATGATCTTCTTGCTTATCTACCATGTTTAAACTCCAACTAGAATAAAACCATCTTTTGATATATTGGCCTCTATTATCTCTTGCCATAATAATGCATGATGCCTTGATGAACATGGAGTATAAACATTAATGATTGATAACACAAAGTTGTTTTTAGATTAAAAGGACACATACTGTACCCTACCATCTTTTATTATCCCCTCTCCTACAACCATTTGTCCTATATTTTTAGAAATTAGAATCCTAGTTCTTGCACACCACCTATTCAATCCCTTATCGCTCAATATAGCTAGGTTCCAAGCTCAATGTTCGTTTAGAAATGGAAAACTCCTATTGCGCTTCCTGCATTTTTCACCATCCATTCAATGTTCTTGGATAAGGATTATTTGAGGTTGCACCTCCATATGATCAAACACTCGCCTGATGTGTACTTCCTTTGCTAGTCCTTTAGAACCAACCCCTACGCCTCTAATATTCAATGGAGCCAATGCAAATCCAAAATCCATCAAATAGTTTTGATTTGAGCAAAATCATCAAACACTTTACCTTGAGATTTAGATCCCATTGTTGTTTTAGAAAGATCTAGGAACTTGGAGACTCTCCCTTGTTGTGAAGCTTCCTTCTCTATACCCAGGTTCCATCTTATCCAAACTAGCTTATGATTTAGACAATGACTTTGCCTTAGCCCTCCCCCAATAAGGAGTTAGCTTCTCAATCATATCCTTCTCCTACTAAGTACAATTAACACCTTTGAGGCACTTGGCCTTTAGAGTAACTTTAATAGCCGCTAAAATTGTAAGCTCATGAACGTCTCCTTTATTGTTCCATTTGGCTGACCAAAATATGGACTCCCATTTGATAAGACTCAGAGGTTTCCTCACATTTCTCTTCAAATATTCTTTGACCTTCTCAAAGATCTCCTTAATGATATCTATATCACTATCACTATCCATAAAGGTTAAGTGCAACGGCTTTAGTAATCTAGATATCTTCCCTAAATCCTCAAGTATAATCACATAATTTTCTCCTTAATCTTTATATAATAGCAGCCAAATCAAGAAGAATCAAGGACCCTATGTTAGAAAACCTAAATCTAGGGATTTGAATGTCTATTGGAGTGATTCTACACTCTAATACACCCACTAGTTATCAAACAGATTTGTTGAAGGTATTTCCGATTTATGTGACCAAAATTTATCCTATATTGGGTTGGCTTCAAGAAAGCTAGGGTTGTCCTCATCCATCAAACCTTCCCTTTTTCCTACAATCACAGGTGGAGTACACCTTTACTGAGGTTTTTCTTTGCATGATTGTATCCAATAATTTTCTTAAGATTTTTTTAATTTGAGAGACAATTTTGCTCCAATTTGAGCTCTTAAAGGTGGAAATTCCTCCTCCAAAAACTCCTAAATCACCTCAAAGGGGTTAGCGTGAGTACTTGAACCTTTATCGATATCCTGCCCCTCCTATTGATAACTTAAGAATTGTGCTATCTGCTCTCATTTTAGGGCAATACTAGGCACTATATGTGCTATCATTTTCTTGCTCTAATCATGTTAGTCTTGCCTAGAGTTTTGACCTAAGTCAAATAGATCACTTTAAGTCGTAGTCCGAATTTTTGCTTCCTGTTGAAAACTCTGGCCATGATCCTATGATTCCAAATGAGAGCTAGGTTGAGTATTATGATCCTTTGAGAGATCCATTGCTTGTGCTCCCTCTTCCTATTGTTGTTCCCTTAAAGGGACTGAAATCGACTTGGTTGACTTCTTTCCTTTCAATGGAGATTGTCGTTCTATCGATGTCTAATTTGTTGTTTTCTGCACCCATTTCAACTTTTGCTTCTCAGAAGAATTACAACTTCCCTCCTTTTTTTCAATCTCTCCTTGCAAGCCACCATAAATCCATCCTCTGTCAGAAAAACCTTCATTGTCCTTTCTTGCTTTCCCTCTTCCTTAGATTTCTTTGGGAAGGACTTTAAGTCTTGACCCTTAGCGTTAAACGAACACTTTGAGACGTTATGCCCAAAGCGCCAACACTGATTACATTGGTTTGGAAGTCTTGAATAGCTGACAACTTACTCTTCAAACATAACCTCTATTGATCCAACTTTTAAGCAAGGGACCCTAATTACCTCAGACAATTTTGTTATATCTAATACTCTAAGGAAGACCAACAACCCTAATAGTTGTTTACAAGCTGTTTCAGCTTGTTCTATTGATTGGACTTCTCCAATAAGGAAAGCAAATCTCTGAAGCCATTCCGCTTCTCTAAAGACCAGATCTAGGTTCAAGAGGTTCAGGAACTATACCCATATTGGATAACCAGGTTAGATACTTGGTGGTGGCACCTCCACTGAAAACCCTGCCAACCACGAAAAAAATATAACAAATTGACCATCTAAATCTTTATTCCTTAAAATTAAACACCTCTCTATAATTTTTATACTCTAAAATTAGACTCTAAAAAATCCTTTAGAAAAATTGAACAAAAAAGCAATTTGGCTACCAAAAGTGGCGACCTTCTAAAATTGCGAGCCAAACTACAAAGAGAGAATGTAAGAATGATGGAATCTTCTATTGTAGATTGTCTCTTTCTCAATTTCTTAACATTATAACTGCTAGCCTTGAAAAAATATATACTTCATATCATGATGATAAGCTTCTATTTTGAGACAAGTATGGCTGCCTTTGTATGACCAACCCGCTTACAAGGTGCATAAGTACATTTTGGAGCTGCACTTCCACTTTATACCTTTTTTGTTGTCCCTTGTTATATGCTTTAAATATCTCATCTTTAGCTACTCCAAATGGTGTTTGGTAGCTCTATTCACCACAATATTATTGTCCACATACATGTAACTTCATATGGATAATCCTATCTTGAAAACTATAGGTAGTCTAGTATCAAGTCCAACAAATAGTTCTACAAGAACTATGCTCTTAGGATCATTATAAAGATTTACAACTTATTGTAGAGATAGTAGTGTGTACTATGGTTGCTACAAATGCTAGTCTATTTTTTCCACTATTTTTGGCATTTCCTAGCCATGTCCTTTGGTCAAATCCATGATGGTATGGGATCCTTGGGATGCTTTACAAATGGCTTCAAGTTGTCCTACATTTACAAATTCAACTATAGAGGTGAGTTTGTAGTAGACAAGTTGCCCCTAAGCAACAAATTTCTAGTGGTAACCCATTCTATAATGCATCCACACATTGTCACTAAGTCCTCAGCGTTGCCAATAAAAATACCAAAGGTAATAGAAATAACCCCATTTTGTCCATCTCCGTGAGATCCCTTTGGTCAAAACTATACCTCCTTAGTCCATGAATCATGACTAAAATCAATGGGGTACAAAGCTTATTGCCCTCCCTAAAATTTCATAGCTAGTAGCATTTGTTACACTACACCTTACAAAGATGTGAATGCATGCATTAGTGCCCACCCTAAGGGGGTGCACTACAAAGGAAGTTCATAGGTGAGGAGCGACCAAATTTTGGAACCCCTATATTATATCTTAAAATTTTATTTTAAAAAAAAATATATAAATACATTTTCCTACTTTGAAAGTTTATGTTCTGAATTATTGGTATTTTTTACGTTAATAAGAATTAGTTACAAATTTTAGAAGAAAAAAGATTCACTGTAAAGCTAAAAATAACTTTCACACCCCTATATTATATAAGAAAAAAAAATTTGAAAAATGAAAAAAAAATTCTATAAAATAGCTTTCTATTAAAAGTTTATTTTGGCTGAATATTGATACAATAGTCATCTTTATGTGATCTCTATAAATATTTTAGTTGAAAAACATGCCATTTTAGTTCATTTTTCAATCCTTTCCAAACAATATATCACATGTTATTTAGGATTGAAATTTTTGGCAATAGAAACCTATAGACATTGTTAAACAAAGCTCAAAATTATAGGTTGAAATTATAGTTTATTAGAAAGTAATTAGGAAAAGTAGAAATGGGTAGTTAGGGTTTGGTCGCTCCTCACCCATTAACTTCCTTTGTAGTGCACCCCCCTAGTGCCCACCTTAATCAAAAGTTGTAGAGGCTCTTTTGTCAACCCAATGGGTTCCTCTATACCTCCAAGCAATGTTGCAATAGTAAAAGGATATGGATTCAAATTATTAGAAGAAAGACTCTAGCTTTGAACTAGAAATTTTCCTAATATAATTGGTCGAATACCACTATCAAACAACATTTCTTGTGGAAATACCTGAGATGTATCACCTCAAGCCACAAATAAGATATGACCAAAATTGGCCAAATGCACTATTCCAAGCTTGATTTGTAAGTGCTCATGAGTTACTCGAGCTAGTAATGTTAAGCCTAGAGAAGTTTATAGCAACCTCAACCATTAGAAGAAATCCAAGGCTTCTAAAGAACTACGAGTGAGAACCTGGGAACTATGCCACAACAACAACCTAACATGGCTGAGAGATTGTCATTATTATTATTTAAAATAAATAATTTTTAAATTTTTTTTATTAAAATATATATATCGTTATTTAAATATTTTGACTGCAACATTGTTCATTACAGCTAAAAGAATAAGGTTGAAACAAACCTCCCAACCCCCCAAAATTCCTCTAATGATTACTTCTAGTAATTCTCCACTTGTAGTTAAGTTGCTATCAAACTCTATTGGTGAAAGAGTTTCCTTTGACCAATTTTTTTAGCATTGTAAGGCACCTGCTCCTGCCTTATTAGCATCTTTCTTTGCACCTTCTTTACCATTTGTCAAAGAAGACTTTTCCATCTCCCTTATGGCCACATTGGCATGCATCTGAACTATACCTTGTATTATTTTTCCTACCATATGATGTATAGCAATTGCATCAAAGTTGTTACTATGCAATTAGATCCATGAAAACAATGGAACCTCCAATAGTTTGAGGGTTTAACTTTATTATATCTCATTTTTGAGGTGAATCTCCTCCACAAGGAATTGTTCCAAAATGTAGGCTAGTAGTCACCACATCAAACAAGCCAAATGTCATAGGCAACCTTAATTGCCTAATGCTATTAGAAAGCCCTTGATGGTGTACATGAGGTCTATTTTGAGTAGGTATATTTTCTTCTATTATCAATACAATTGGCAAAGAGTTGGCTTGTGATCAAGTAGCTACTATTACAACTACCTCATCAACTGCACTATATTTAAACCTATCTAATTTAGGCTTCGGACTAGAAGATGCTAGTGTGATTTTTGTTGTTGTTGCAACAAGTAATACTAGAGAATTTTGCAACTCTTCCATTTGTACTTCAAAATTGTTGCCCCACAATTTGATCCATCTCCTTGAACAACTTGTGGAGTAAATGATTGAAGTCTCAATTGTGGGCTCTTCATCCAACACTTGTATTTGTATGACGAACTTGGTTACAAGGTGCATAAGTGCATTTTGGAGGGCCAAACTCTTCACTATGTCATTGGATGGTTGTTAATTCATGCCTTATTGTAGTGTGGATTTGCTTCAATGTGCGTGTATATACGTTCTAGTAAATGTAGTTTTATAATACCAACTATTAGCGACTATTAGCAATGCAGAGTAATACAACAACAAGCTATAGAGCAAGGACGTAGTACTAGAACTAGCAAGGAAGCTCTAACAAGCCCATGCTGGTGGCATACACAATGTGGAGAATATATACATTCAACAAGGATGAATCTAAAATCAACGTTATATTAGTACTTGGGCCACTCCGTATACAATTACAATGCAACAATGTAGTAGTGTCAATACTTGTCCACGACATGCACTCCATCATGTTCCAATGGTATTACAATAAAAGTGGTGATGCAATGAAGTCTACTATGTCACATTCCATCCTTTGTAATTTCACACCATTGCCATGATCAACAACCCAATTCAATGATGGTTTAAAATTCATGTACTATTAGAATCAAACTCAATATCTATCCCTCTATACAAAACAATCCATGTGACTCATTTATGAACAAGGCCATCACAAAGTGAATTTGTCAAGGTCAACTGGAACCATATGAAGAAAAAAGTGCCAAGAACATTATATGCTTGTTCTTCTTTAATTCTAGCTGAGTTTATTAGCTCAAGTTCCAAAACACGACTAGTATGTTTTGAGACCAATATACAAGACTGGACAAATCTCTCATAAAAGCCCACTTACCAAAAAAATTCAATATGCAAAGAAAATTTGTACTTTTAACAAAGCCAAAATTTACCAATATACTCTAATCATAAACTATCTCTCATATAAGATTTGAGATTAAAAAAGTATACATATAGACAAATTGTGAAAACCTAAATTTACTTTGAAATTAAAAATGCAACAAATGGAACCAGTCTTTTGCCTCAATTTAGCTTATAAAATAAAAATATGCAAAGGCAATAAATCACCAACTCATAAGAAATTTGAAGACCAAAAGTGAATAAGGATATCCACCTTTGGGCTATACACTCTAGATCAATTGGATTGATTGTAGTAGAAAGAAACTATACATGATGCATCACCATGACAATTGTCTCACGTACAAGCTAATGATGTGCAAGAACCCCTATTAGAGATGGAAAAAATCCACGAACCCCTTCGTCATTGTGCTTATGGTGTAGAATTTGTGGTCAAGCAAGGTAGTGAAAAATGACAAGTTGGTGAAGAAGTTGTCTAGGATGATGACATGTCCTTTCCCCTTGAATCCATGCCTTAAACCACCAACAATATTGCATCTATTCCCACAAGGTTTAATTCCTCACACACATTGCCTAACCCAAGATGTACAATGATGTTAAAAATGTAGCAAGATTGGAAGAATGCCAAGCCTATACCTTAATTCCAAATTTGATGGACTTGCCTTTCATGCATTACCAAATATAGCAATACTAGCCTTTGCAGAGCACCATAATCTCATCAAGTTAAACCCAAGACTTCATCTTGATAATATTGTGATGTTATCTTGACATTCACCCTTTGTAGTATGATGGACTTTAGCTATATGCCACAATATTCAAGACCTACTATACAAAGACAAAGTTATAAGCTAACATGTCTAGTACCTACCTAGATCTAATTACACAAAAACAAAAGCATGCTCTCTTTTAGAAGTTGTAGGGTAGAAGATCATCAACACACACACTACAAGAGAAAGTGTCCAAATTGACAGAAATTGGCCTGAATCAACTAGTCCTAATTGACAAAAAATTGACAAGTTTTTGTCAATTTGGACAATTTTCTGTCAATTCGGACACTTTTTTGTCCAGAGTGACAGAAACTTGTCAATTTTTTGTCAATTTTTTGTCAATTAGGACTAGTTGATTCAGGCCAGTTTCTGTCAATTTGGACACTTTCTCTTGTAGTGACAAATAAGGACATCTTCAAGTTTTAATGGTTTTTAGCTATCAAGTATTACAAAGAGCTAAATTGAAGTTCGGCAATTTGGATAGGTTTAGATCGCATGATAGCTTACAAGCTAGCATGAGGAAAAAAATCAGCCCTCAAAGGGGTTGTTTCCCTTTGAGTAGTTCCCCTCAAAACTCATAGGAATTGTGGCCACTACTCATCAACAATGATGAACAACGGCTACCAATTTTTTTTTAAATAATAGTATAAATTTTTTATAAAAATTGTAAAAAATTTAGAAATTCTTATAATTTTTTAATTTAAAAAATAATTTGAAAAGAGTAGTCTGATGTGGTAACACTCACTCGTGCCACATCTGAATCCAATTTTATTTTAATTTAAATTTTATTTTAATATTAATGATATTTATTTTTTAATTATTTTTTCAATTATTGAATTTGAATTGTCCCACACTAATTTGGCCCTACAATTCACAAGCCAATTTTTTTTTATTTTAAATTAATTTTTTTTTCCTTCTAATGTTTTTTGCTATCCAGGAACTCAAAGCCCCTTTGAGAGCTAATTTTTTTCCTAATGACACTTTTCATTGACTTTTTTGGGTTATTTTGTGCAACCAACCAATATATGCTATTGTGAATTCAAGACTAACAAAATTCTAAGAAATTTGAGACCTACTTAACCATTCATCAATGAATATTGAAGGCCAACAAAATGATTGTATTATACGTACAACAAGTGACCTAGAACATTCACATCACGTGAATTTCAGAACCATTCCAATTGCTTCTTCTCATTGCAAAGCAATACACTTTGAGAAACTTTGAAGACAAAGAGCTTGACTAACTAATTCACTTCTTCCACAATTCATTTGATTCCGCATACAATTCCACAATTCTATTGTTGACATAATTGACCATATCCAATTATACAACTACACTATATGGAACAAAGATAGGATCTAAATTCAACAATGTGTTGTATCGAAGATGCAATCTAGGACAAGTCAAAATCATAGCCAAAAATATTCCAAACAAGTCCCCCACCAAACCTTTCTAGGTGTGTACAACATTGGGAAGCAAGCCAATAAAGCTTTTAAGTCTAGTTAACAAAGTGATCTCTAATTCCTCCCATTGGTTGTCATCATATAAGTCCTTTAGGCTCTATACCAATTGGTCTTTGTGTAGGTTATAGATTCATAATTCTTCCATGGGTTTCTCTATGTAAGAGCCATCAAGAGAAGAGGGGTGATTGTCGGTCATTGGAAATTTGAAAAACTCTCCTAGCCAAGCAAATCAAAGTTGTTGTCTCTTAGGAGGGGTGTACTAGGATGCAACAGTAAAATATCATCACTTTGATTGAGGGAGTACATAAGAGATCTTAGACCAGAATGTTGTCAACATTGATGATGGATGGATGTGAACTTTAAATATCTCAGGTGGCTACACTTGTCACAATACAGAAGTTTATGATCATAATATGAAGTATACATATTTTTTAGGCTAGAGGTTGCAATGTTAAAAAACGAAAAAAGAGGCAATCTACAATAGGAGATTCTAAAACACATAGAATACTATTGTGATGATAGGCACGTGTAAAAGAAGAAATATGGATGTCCTAATTGGCTATATACAAAGAATATTGTGGAAAGGCAAAAGGCATGATTCTACAAATATAGAATCAAGAATACAATGACATTAGGGTTCCATTCTCATGTCCAAATATCCTTCTTTTATCCTCCTAAAGGACCAAACTACGGTTGCTAGTATATGAGCCTAGGATCTTGAGCCTAGGATCTTGAGCCCATGAGCCTAGGGGTTTAGGTTCTTAGATTATAGGTACCTATATTATAAACACCTTTCATTGTTATAGGATATTTATATTATAAGTGTCTATGTTATAGATACTTATGTTATAAGTACCTTCTATAGTTATAGGATATTTGTATTATAGGTGCCTATGTTGTAAACACCTTCTATAGTAGGCTATTTATATTATAGGTGTCTATATTATAGGTACTTATGTTATAAGTGCTTTCTATAGTTATAGGATATTTATATTATAGGTGCCAATGTTGTAAGCACACTCTATAATTACAATAGGATATTTATATTGTAGGTATCTATATTATAGGTACCTATGTTATAAGCACTTTCCATACTTATAGGATATTTGTATCATAGGTATCTATATTATGGTGTCTATGTTGCAAGCACCATCTATAATTATAGTAGGATATTTATATTGTAGGTGTCTATGTTATAACATATTATGGTGTTATAATATGGTGTTATATGCGCAAAACTGCGAATAATTTCCATATGGCTAAACAATGACTGTAGGTGACGCGAACGGTCGCCCTAAATTCTACACTTGTTTTCACTGGTTAGAGTGGAAAAAACCACTACAAAGAAACACAAAATTCCTACTACAGAAACCTATGTTATAAGCACCTTCCATAGTTATAGGATCTTTATATTATAAATGCCTATATTATAAGAGTTTATATTATAAGTACTTATGTTATAGACACCTAAGTCCATAATTATAGGATATTTATATTATAGGTGCCTATATAATTATAAGTGTTTATATTATAGGTACTTAGTTATAGACACCTTTCATGGTTTATGGCTAGAATATTTATATTACAGATAACTAGATTATAGATGTCTATGTTATATGTACCCATGTTATAAGCACCTTCCAAAGGTTATAAGGCATTTATATTATAGGTATGTATGTTATAGGCACCTTCAATAGTTTGAATACCTACTTACACCTAGGCTCAAGGCTCATAGGCTTGCATTTCTAAGATCACATGCTAACATTGTTAAGGACCAAACCGCATTTTTTGGCAACATAGCAATTTTGGGCAACTCACTACAAATGGAATTTTTTTTTTCTTTGAAATTTTTGCATAGCATGTAGACAAGTTTTTTTTTAAGGTCTAACAATTTCCATAAATTTTATCTACATGATTAAAAAGTTATTGTATAATATGTAGTTTTTTTTCCTAGGCTAAGCAATCCAAGCTAAACAAATAAAAAATCACTTTCTTCAAAAATAATTTTTTTAATTAGTTTTCTACATTTATACATACGTAGAAAGCTTTGAATCATTCCATTTTGATTAATGAGATGAAAGTTATGAGGAGTTTTAGTTTACGGGCAATTATGGATTCTTTATTATAAAATAAACTTGCCAAGTCCTTAAATCATATGATGTAGATTGTTTATTAAAACATTAAAATCATTGGAATTGGCATTTTTCAATTCTATAACTAAATTCTTAACAATCTAGTATTTTCAATCATTTTCTATTTCTACCTACTTACTATTTTCTCCTATATGATGTACAATTCAAAATGATCTAAAAATTTTTAAGCACGTAACCAACTTGACTTGAAGAATGAATCCAAAGAAGCACCATCATTTTGGACATTTTTTCATAAGAATAAGACCTTGTGAAGTGCAATTGCCCCTTTTTTCATAAGACTAAAGAAAGGATTTTTGTCAATTCAAATACTAATGTCTTGCAATCTACATAGTGTAAACTTCTGGAATTTTTTCCACATCTTTTCAAACCAATGTATTGCAAGATCCTATAGTTACATGTATCCAAAAATGTTATTTTTTCTAAAATTTGGCACTTGTACTAGAAATGGCATTTTTGGTGCATTTTTGGTGAAAACATAGTTGATAAACTTTAGAGGTTAAATATGATAACACAGTAAAATGAATGATTGCAAGATTAAACACTTGATGAAGTGTTTTAAAATATGGCCAATGAATGTACCTATAAGAAGATTATACCCTGGGAAGATAAAGCATAGAAAGAATTTATAAGTAAGAAAATTGAAAAAGTACAAAATTTGAAGAAAATAAATACTTTGATGTTTTAATTTGTAAGAAATAGGATTATATACATATAATTGACTATTTGTAACAACTCTATGGAGATGGTCATTCACTAAAAGAACCATCCAAATAATATTTCACATATTTCAAAATGCAAGCAAAAAGAAGATCACTTTGTAGATTTCTATACAACATACAATTGTTTATTTTTAGAATTCTTTTGAAATATAGTTGCAAGTCTATGAGAGGACCATCCTCTCCAAATTTTAGCTCCAAGTTTATTTTTTGATAACTACATAATACTTCCCCCCCCCCCAATTTGGCAAGTGTGAAAAAATTGGGGGGCTATTTTTGGGCAGTAAAAAAATTTTGAAAATTGAGAAAAGATGAATAATAGCCATGAGTACATCACTTGGGAATCTCGAGTCATTTGGAGCTAGAACACAAAAGTTACGGCCAAAAAAACAAAACAGCACACAGGGTGTGACAAAAAATAGTACAGGTGTTTCTTGCAATCACCCAATGACCCCAATACAATGGTATCAAGATACTATATGAAAATATACAACCCAAAATAGGTGACCAAAAGGGTCTAAAATTGAGAACTTTAAGGATTCCATCTTGAAACGCGTTAGTCTAGTGGACGACAGAGAATCTTTCTTCGTGAGACAAAAGTGTAAACAACATTCAAGCTTGGAATTTTGTGCAAGAAAGGGGAGTGTCTTGCACAGTAGTTTGTCCTCCAATGAGTGTTCTTGGTATTTTTTTTTAAGGCAAATGATCCATATGGTACCTTAAAGGGTAATTTCCCATGGGTGACCAACCCGGTCCTCCAACGTTAGTGACAAACATAGTAATGAGTTTCAAGGATGTTGTCCCTTCCTTTGAAAGAGAAAGAGAGGATCCAATCACGTATTTCAATGTCCAACTATGTGCAACCGCAGGTGACTATTTCTCCGAGCAATGTACGTGTATTTTTTTCCCCGGCAAGTGCACCTTGGGTCCAAAGTGTCGAACTTTCCTGCGGCATCTTTCATGGTTGCGTTCCTTGCGTAGTAGTAGGCCCCTCCTCTTCTGGATGATGAAGCTGGCTGGCAAGCCTATGATCATAAAGAGCGTACGCACACCGTCGAAGACATCATGCTTGCGAGGTACAAAACCTAAATAAAAATGATGGTCTCCCACATTCCCATTCTATGCAGGGCAGGGCAAGGCAGGCCAAGCCAATGAAGGAGAAGCGGTGGATTGAATTCGGATTGCGCACATTCAAGTGCTTCCTTTTGCCCACCAACTTGAGGTTCAATGAATCCTTGGCTTCTGGAAAGCAAGCCTGTACGTGGAAATGCCAAATGATTGCGGAGCCATTTTATTTTTTATTTTTTATTTTTTTTTCAGGGTGAACCCAAACTGATGGGTAACAATTAAACACCCGACGTTGAGAATGGGTACTGACTACTGAGCAATCAAAGACAAGCACGTCGCAGGGACCGTTGCCATGGTTAAAATCAGCATCATGTTCTTGATAGCAGGCTGAGTTGGACACTACTTTTAAGTGCAAACGTCAGATTTGGCATAAAATAAGCCATTTGTGGAAGGGAAGAAAAAAAGGGCCATGTGTCATCTTGTGAATGGTGTGAGGTGATGTGGATCCTTGAGAATCTGACATGGAGATTCAATTTCAGCACTTGAGTGCTGAATTAGACCTTCATGTAGGGTAAGGTAGGAGGATTGAAATCCACTTGGATCGATTTTGAATCAACCCTATAATTGGCTCTGAAATCAACATGAGATGGTCCTTATTCCTTAAAGGACCAAACAACATTTTTTGGCAATACAATAAATTTAGGTAGCTCACTACGAACACAAAAATTCACTATATTTTTTGAAATTGTTTTTGGATGTGGGGATGAGGAGTACCTTGCCACTCCACTCAATTTTTTTTAATTTGAATTCATCCATGAGAAATTATGGGGAAATATGTTGTTTCCAATAGATGGCGGGTAGTACAGGAAGGGTCATTTACACTAGAGTGGAAATTGCAATACCATGCCCGAAAGAGCTTAGGCAAAGCTGTGGACAAGCTTTCAACTCAAGTTTAGGACGAGTACTTTAATGACATTTTTTAGAAGTCATAAATTTGTCGCAAATACAAGGAGATGTGACAAGAAGGGAGCCACTTCCTTTTGGCATAATGGGCAATTATTTCTAACTTCCTTATTTGAAAATAAAGAAATTCAAACCCCACAAAATCCATTGAGTCAATTACAAATTTGTCATTTGACACACTACTATCTAAGAAAAAATTGATCGCTAAATCTAACAATTACTTCATTGACATTTGAAGGAATGGAAGGCGGAGAGTTCATTTTTGAAATCAAAACTATTGTCCATCATGAATCTTCATATTAAGTATGGGATAATTTGAAGATGAGATCTTGATTGCTCATTGTCATAACATAAGAATTGTATTCAAAGTAGAATTTCAAACCTCATTTTGACATAGTAGAATAAATTTTTTCAAAAACATTTGAGCTAAAAAAACTTGACAGATCAAAATAAGTTTCATCTCCAACAATCCTTTCATGATTTTGAGCCTCCCAAAAAAACTATGTACAACATTCAAAGAGAATGTTTGGAAATGCCATAGAAAATGTCCCTTCCAACCTCTCTTTGAAATTTGTCCATAACTTTTCATTGAAGACTTGAAATGCCAAACGGATTTTTGAAGATAAAAATTAGCTTGATTTCACAACTATTCTTAATTCAAATTATTTTGGAAAAGTTATTCTACTGTGCCAAAATGAGGTCTAAAATTTTAATTTGAATGCAATTCCTACTTTTCACTTAACTTTGAGCAAACGAGCTCCTAATAATTCTAATTTAAATATCTTACATGAATTGTTTTACCTCATACCACCCCGCTTGTATAAAGATCTTATCTTCTCAACCCAACGTACTAAAGAAATAAGTGGAATTGGATGCTATGTGGGATAGCTACCAAATGTTTTGAATTCCTTAAAATGTAATGTTGAATATTATAAAATATAGTTCATGGAACATATAACATCTTCAAAATTTTAAAAAAACAAGGAGAATGTGATCTAGTGTCATTGATTCAAGATGATTAGGACTTCACTAACCCTAACCCAACCTCCTCACATGCCAAGTCCAATATGTCTAACAACCCTTTCTTTCAACTTGGACATAGATTGATAAAGCTTGACAAAATTTGATATTTTGGGCGATTTCTATTTCTATTTTTTCCTCTTCTAGGTCTACTTGAAATCTAAAACTCCATTGTTCACATTTTGAAGAATTATTGTATGTAGAAGTCAAAAATTGTTGGAAAAGGGCTTTGTATGAGACTTTTCTTGAAGCTAGTTCCCTCTAAGAATTTTTTGGTACATATTCTCCAATTTGAAATGTTATAAATGTGACTAACTTTGTTGAAAAATTAGAGCAAAAAAATTTCAAGCAAAAAGGTGAAATTAACTTGCGCAAAAGCCTCCCCAAATCATAACTGCCCGGAATTTGAATCCCCCTCCCCCCCATTTTTTTTTTTTTTCAACTTCGCCAGACTTGGTTCACATGTAATTATGCCTTTATGAGAAAAATTCAGAAGCCCAGATTGTTTGCCTTTTCCAGAGTGACATCTGACTAGTGCTCAGTTTCAGTTACATCAGAAATAGAGGTACCAATGGAAATCATAATTATCTGGTTTCTAATCATGGAGTCACACCCAAGTGACCCAACCATGCTCATGTGATAAGGTAGTGAGGTATAATTTTCAGTTACACAGAGGAATTGCAGCTAAACTTATGTGAGGTTTAATCCTTAACCCTAGACCGCCCAAGGGGACAGATTTTGGCTGTTCATAGTTTGGAAGTATAATTCAGAGTGCTGTAACTTTTGCATCCAATGATCAAATTTAGTAAAACTTGTTGGAAAAGTTGCACATACTAGTCTAGTTTGTGTAGTAGAATTTTCAGATCAATCCAAGACAAATTGAGTTTGTGAAAGTCATTCAAAGTTCACAGGTTCAGTTTGCGTTCAACACACTGCATTGTCATGGCTGCAACTTTGAAGGCTTGTATCTCCTTCATTCAATGTTTGTTTTCAATAAAATTTGTTGGATTTTGTTCCTCTAGAAGTCTAGTTATTGCGGTAAAATTTTCATAGCAATCCAAGTTGTTTTGAATGCTTGGAAGCAATTCGAAGTTCAAAACCCTAACATTTTTTGGTTAGTATGCACTTCGGTGGCTTGTTACTTCTTCATACTGTGTCCATTTTCAAAACTTTTTTTTGGGAAAGTTGCGCATACTTGCCTAGTTTGTGTGTCTAATTTTTTTTGTTAATCAAAGAAGTAACGAGTGACTAAGAAGCATTTTAGTAGAAGTAGGTTCAGCCTTAGATGTGTTTTTTGCACCCTTTTTGGCTATTTTTTTGACATTTCAAAATCATTTTGCAAACACAATGAGTCACTTTCATGGGGTTTTTTTTCCACCAATGAGTTTGTATGTTGATTTCAAAGCACATTTTAGTTTAAATTTTTTCATGTGAGTAGGTTTAGAAATCAAATTTCACCTCCAAATGTGTTTTTAGGAAAATTTCAGCATCTTTTTTCAACACTAAAACATTATAATCTTTCAATCCATGTGGTCAAATGACTCCAAATTTGATCCACATCATCTACAATATGTACACTACAAGATTGTACGGTTGAGATTTTTATACCTTAGTGAGATATAGACTTATAAGGCTTGAAAAGCAAGGATGTTTTCATACCCAAAATGGCCTTGGGCCTTCTAGGGTTAACCTCAAAAGTCCCAAGGCCTTTTTTTCATCAAAATTCACTCAAAACTGTCATTTCTATTGCAAAGAGCAAATGGAATGAATCAAAGCTTTAGATGTAGACAAAAATATAATCCTTGAAAAAAAATTAAAAATTAAAATTAAAAATTGTGATTTATTTGGGTTGCCCCTCAAGTTGCTTTTGAGACTCATGGTGGCATAACTTTTGTTTCTAGGCATCGATTGAAATAAAAAATTATACTCCCCAAAAACTAATCTGATTTCCTATCTTCAAAAAAAGTTTCAAAAAATAATGTCAAAAATTGAGATCACACAAGTCTACCCCAAATCCCAAGAGTCCCCCATAGGGACTTTGGGACTTTAGGAGGTTAAAAGGACACTTCATGTGTAGGCTTGATTAAACTTTGTTAGATTTCTACATTAAAAAACAGCATTTTCAAAGTTTATTATTTTTCACATGTAGTAATATATGTGTAAAATTTAATCTCATTTTTTATAATTAAATAAATCAAATTGAATTTTATATGATGTTTAAAAGAAATTTCTTTATAAAAACCATAATAATTACATAAATGATTAAAATAGTATGGAATTATTTTTAAATAAAATTATTTGTGAAATAACATCATGGTGTAATTGGTGTATTCTTTGAGTTTACAACTAGAGAAATTTGATAGAAAAAATAGTTCAAAGTAGTATATTTTGAACTTTCAAGATGCTATCCTCAAAGTGTCACAAAAATTACAAGTTTAACAAGTTTATTAAAAATTTAAATAGAGTAAAAAGTAGGTCGTTGGAGCTACATTTTCTTAGTTAAATTTTTAGAAATTTAAAATCAAGAATTATAAGAAAATTCAAGTTTTGACTTTCAAAATGTCCATGGGACTTGCAATGTTCTTTAAGGATTAATTCCTATTTAAAAACTTGGGGCTTAGGAAGATAGAATCTATCTTCAATGTATTTTATATCAAAATTTTATATACTTTGTGTACAACACTAGTTGTTGAGTTCGATATAAAAGGTATTTCAAATCAAGAGAGGAATCCAAATTAAAGGTGTTAGTTGATTTGGAAATACATCTTTTAGCCACATTGTAGATTAAATGATGTTGAGCAAGGTTGTGCAAGAGGCATGCAAAAACAAAAACCTTATTTTTCAAAGGTAAAAGACCTTGGAGACATCCATGACTATCTATATGTCTAATTGACTTATATATTTTTTTCTCATTGTCTATTTTGAAGATATGAAGACATCCATAGTTCAGGTTTTGAATAATATTTTCTAATTTTGACTAAATGTTTTCTAAAAGATTTCACTACAAATTAGTACTCTAGACATACACAACTTTCCTTGTTTAAGTTGAGCAACTTGTGTTAGATTTATTTGAACTTACAATTCTAATCTTTCACATACAATATAAGATTCTTATTTTTGTATCCATGTTTCATTTTGAATTGTTGACTTGAAGGCAAAAGCCCAAAGCATAAACCATAATTCCTTAGAACCAACTAATATCATCCACAACCAATGATGAATCTCATTATAATATTCTAAAATATTATAATATAGGCCCCACCAAATTTACCAAACCATGTCAGCTAGTAGATGCATTGAATTGTATTGTTAAATGTATAAAGAAGATTGAATTCTTCTTATACCTAAATTACAACTACAAGTTGCTTTTTTTTTCACTCACTAAAGTGAAAAAGCAAGGATCCCTAAGTTGTTAAGAGTCCATGGTTGGTTGGAAGGAAGGTGGTTGTAGATTTTGAATTTTGGAGGGCAAAATGAATGATGGCATAAATAGAATGTACTAGACATCACATCTTTGATTATTTCCGTAAATTTTCTTTTGGTCTCTTTTCCATCCCTACATGAATTCATTGAGAACCTTGCAAAATAATCATTCAACATTGAGTAACCACATTAGTTGCATTGTTGAAGAATAGGTCGATAAAATTTCTTTTTGCAACATGCTTGGATGTACTTCATCTTTATGATGTAGCTCCCATAATAAACTCTTGAAAACATTTATAATCCCTCTAATAGATGCAATTAGACAGTGTCATTAATTACTTGGTGCTTAATGATCATTGTGAACTATAGTTGTAAGAGGTATAACCCCCAAAGGTTGGAGGCATATTTCAAGAAGAAATAGTGAAAAATTGCCACTTTTAAGGGCAATGAGAAAAAATGAGAATTTTTTTTTTTTCAAAGTTCAATTGTACAAATTTGTACTAAACTACTATGGAAATGTGTGGGAAAAATTTCAAAATCTTTAAGCACACTAATTAAAAGATTATAATGTTTGAAGTTAGAAGAATTTTTTTTTGATTTTGCTTGATAGGACTAGTAGCCTTTAACTCCTCATATAGTGAGATTTTTATACTACTCATGATTTTTTTGACATTTTCTTCTAATATCATGTAAGTTACATATTTATCAAATTTCAAAAGTTGTTGAAGCTACCAAAAATTTTCAAGGTAGCATAACATTTGATCCAAGCACCCAATCGGAAAAAAATTAATTTCCCACTAAAGGGATACATATTCACACCTTGTATCAAAATTCTGTGAATATCCAACCAAAATTGACTTCATAGGAACCTATCCGGATTTTCAATTTTTTGTTCAATAGACAATTGTCCTTTAAGGATCAAAGATTTAAAAATTGGTAGATTTTTCATCAAATCCATGTCTTAATTTGAGGCACTAGAAGACATTTCAGGCCTCTACAGGGCCGTTTCAGTCCTGTTCCCTTGTTGTTCCCCCCGCAGCGACGGAACGACCAACTGTCAGGGAAAAAAAATTCAAAAAAAACAAAAACAAAAACAAACTTTAAGCTCTTAAAATGCCAAAAAAAGTTGAAATTTTTTAATTTTTCTTTCTTTCAAAAATGACGTGGCAGGGTCTCGACCACATTAGCACGCTGCGCTGTCACTACTACAGCGCACTGCGGGGAGTTCTTTGCCATAATAACTCGCGGCCCTATAGAGGCCTCAAATGTCTTCTAATGGTCTTGCAAGTGAACAATCCTATTTATAGTAAAAATCTATTTTTTACAATGGAACTTTTCTAAGGTGAACTTTTCTAACACAATGATTTCTATAAAGGAATGAAAGATTGATTGTCTTGTCACGGCCTAGGCCCAATCCCAACCAAGGTTGTTTTGGCAGACAATTCGACAACTTGACAGATATGACAAGTACGACACAACATTAGAAACCATGTCCATCTAATAGGGTCAACAGATAGGTTGACTTTTTTACCATGCTTGGGCTGCCACATGGATGCCAAGTGGATGCCAAGTGGCATCCACATGGCAACATTTGGGTGAGTGCGGGTATGGGTGATTGCGAGAAGGAGACGACTGCTTATATAGGGTGACCACATTAGGTGACCACATATAAGGCAACCACGTATGGGATGACTATTGGTTAGGCAATAGGATTACAATGTGTTTAGGGGTTTAAATTTAGGTGACTTCTAATACACCTGTAGTTGGCCCTTTCATACCTGAACTTGCCCCTTAGATACTCGTAGTCACCCCCTAGGTATCCATAGTCGTCCCCTAGGTACCCATAGTCGCCCCCTCTGGTACCCAAACTCGCTTCCTAGGTACCCATAGTCATCCCTCTGGTACTCGAAGTCGCATGTAGTCGCCCTTGTGGATCTACAATCGTCTTTCTTTATACCCCATTGCTAGATCCAAAGTTGCCCTAGTCCTCTGGAGTTGCGGTTGCCCATTGTTTTCAACCCATGGTTGCCCATATTGACATGGGTTGACCTTTCCACGAAGGAAAAAAATTTCTGCTCGTCGGGCAGAAAATTCCTAAAAAAGGGGCAACCACGCTATGAACTTGTCTAATATAACAAACATGTGTCCAATACGACACGTGACATTCAACACCAAAATCCAGTTTGATAAAACAACCCTAATCCCAATCATACACATTAAAGAGGCTCTTTGAGATTCTTGAGCATAGGGAATTAAGCTGGGTAACGGGGCTATTACTTTAGCAAAGTTTTACTATACCTACATTTGATCTAGGGCACATTTTTCGACTCAATGAGTAAAACGTTTGGTAAAGGCCGTAGTGACAATTTCAGCCAAGTGTGCATCCTATTAGATGATTTTGCGCATGTCTAATAAGCTATCAAAGCCTTCCTTCCCAATTTGACACAAGTTGTGATGTGACTTTAACCCATAAATGATGTCACATCTATTTTTTGATCAATGAATGATAGAAAATCCTTTTGTGTAGGACAAAAGTGCAACTATTCATCTTTAGAATTTTGCATGAAAAGGGGAGATCTTGTATAGTAGTTTGACTTCCAATTAGTGCTTTGGGATTTTCTTAAATCAAGTATTCAACTAATGCCGAAAGGGATTATTTCCATGGTCACTAGCATGTTCTTTAAAGGTTAATCTTACAACAAGATCATGCGGCATGCTACAAACAAGAGACTAATTTTTGTAGAGCAACGCTTGCCTTCTTTTACAATTTGTGCTGACCACTTTCATCTCCTAGCTAGCTTGAAGTCACTACTAAGTTTAGAGTAAACCAGCCATTCACCACACACATCCAAGAATTGTATACCAACTGTTGCCAATTATTGCATAGTAACCACACGATTCAACTATCAATTCAATTGTGATTAGAATAAAGTTTTGTATCATTGCCCAATGATTGCATAGTGTGTGGTGAAGGTGCATAAGGAATTTTTGACTAGACTTCAAGTACATCGCTTTTAACCCATAAAGTCCCAAAGTCCCTATGGGGACTCTTGGGATTTCATATAGGCTCGTGTGATCTCAATTTTTGACATTATTTTTTGAAACTTTTTTGAAGATAGGAAATTAGATTAGCTTTCTGGGAATATAATTTTTATTTCAATCAGTGCCTGGAAACAAAAGTTTTGCTACCATGAGTCTAAAAAGCAACTCGAGGGATAGCCCCCAAAAAATCACAAAAAGTTAATTTCTTTTTAATTTTCAATTTTTTTTCTCCAAGATTATATTTTTATCTACATTTGAAGCTTTGATTCATTCCATTTGGACTAGTGATGACAAAGTTATGGACAATTTTAGTTTTTGGACAATCTAAGCATCTTTATAAAAAAAATCTTGAATTCATCACTTTAAATGCAAATATCTTGCAATCTAGAAGGTCTAAGTTCCTGAATTTTTTTTCCACGCATTCTTATACTAGTGTAGTACAAGATCTTATGGTTAAATGTATTAAAAAAAACAATTTTTAAAGAGTTTTTTCTCTTTGCAATAGAAATGACAGTTTTGAGTGAATTTTGATGGAAAAAAGGGCCTTGGGACTTTAGGAATTCAATTGCAATAAAATTTGTAGGAAGAACTCTTTTTGCATTTTATTTTTTTTAAGGTGAATCTATATCTGTACTATATGTATATATATATTCCACTAGAATAGAAATCCAAGACACCCGCCTTGCTTGTTAGGTGATGGACAGACAGACGGATGGACGGACGGACCTGCCCCATCAAATATCAAAATGACTACTAAGTAGTTTCCGTTTTGTAGGGCAAATCAGAGGATCAATAGAGCAAGCAGAGTCATATATTTGCGCAAGATTGCCTTGCGATAAAATCCGGGAAACAGTCGGCCATAGTAGGGCCAACTGGGCGATACTGCAGAGCGTACATTCAGCCTTTGAAGGATTTCGTACAGAATGATCCCCTTGCCAATTCTCAAAATGCGCTCTTCTTCATTTCCCACAGCACTTGGGCACTTTCCAGGGCGCCCAGTCTGAAACTCAAATCTGAACGGCTGTACCTCACACCACCACCACCGCTAGTTTTTCTAGAGTTGGACGTTAGTTAAGTTGGTACACCAATTTCTGACAAAAGAAAGGAAAAAAACACATGTAAGGAGATACTAAGGTGAAGCCGCCCACTCATTACTTCCTACTTTCTTGCTCACTACTTTGGCATATGTGTCGTGACCTTACTTGTCCCCACCTTGAAAAGGAGAACAACAAAACATTCCAAACTTGGGTTGGAAATTTATTCCCAACCTTGGTTGGAAATAACTACGCCTTACAGGTTGAGTATGGTCTCTTGTTGGGGAATGAGTGGTCCTACTTTATACTACCGCCAAATTACAATTTTGAAAAAAAAATCAATTCTAAATGATTTTTTTTTTCCCCATCTCCAATTACAATTATTTTTTTTTCTCAATATAATAATGCTTGCATTGCTGAGTGGTGAGTGCCTTTCATTAACAAAAGCTGGTGGGAAAAAAGAGAATCATTGACAAGAATCGCTCCGTGAACTCCACGTCGAGATTGGATGTGGTGGAGATTGAAGGTACTTGCCAGTGAGTGCAAGCTAGTGGTGGACAATCCCAACGATAGCCAGCCTCGTGGTGGTACAGGAAAAAGAACGGACTGCACCACATGACAAGGAAATCTGAGTGACAGGTTCGTAAGATTGATCAGGGGCCCCGGGATGGCCCCCGGGAGGGGTGTCCCACTCCCACCCCACCCGCCTCCATCAAGTGCTGCTCAGCTGGGCCAGCGGGATCTTATGGGAGCTTGGTGCCAGTGTTTTTTTCTCCCTGGCGATTTGGTGCAAAATTGCACCAAATTTTTTTGGGCCTGACACCACACCTACAGAAGGAAGGAAAAAAAATATGATAACCCCCTCACAAATCATCAGAAAACTTCAAATCCAAAACAAATCTTGGATGAAATCGTCAAATTGTGGATGAAAATAGATGTGATAGGTGCTAATGTAATGTTTTCTATTCATTATGTGGATGAAAATAGATGTGATATGTGTTAATGTGATGTTTTCTATTCATTATGTGGATGAATGTTGAAATTTGGAATACCACTATTACATTTAATATTGTCATTATGACACTTCATAAGAAATGAAAAAAAACAAACTAAAAACTCTGCTTGGTGCATATTTTTTTTTTGGCTGTGTGAGTGATCTGGTGATTGCCAGGAGTGGATTGCCTGCAGTCGAGAAGGATGTCATTCCATCTGTCAGTGGCCCCGAATCAGGTACTTTTCGACAGGGGACTTGTGATGTATGGGTGTTGGGCGGACGGACGGACCGGGGACCGGAGCTTGGAAACCTTCAAAGGTGCAGATGAATTGTAAGCCCATTATTTGGAATTTTGTCAGTAAAGTGAGATTGCGAGTCTGCCCTTTGCTGAGATTGTAAGGGCTGGCTGGGGTGGGACACCCGCAAGTCACCACTCATGCTGAACGTAACTTAGTCACTAAAGGAATCAACCCTACTTTAGGAACAACTCATTTCCGACCCCTGTTCTCGAGCCCTACTTTTTGACCCCAAACTTACGTGTCTATAATCTAATTTTAAGGAAGTCTACTCACTTTTTGACATAGAGGGTTGCTATTATGTGAGCCTAGGAGCGCAAGTCCATGAGTCTAAAAGACTATTTATACACCTATGTTATAGATAGATTTCTGTGTTGTAGACACCTTTTATGATTGTTTATAGTGTAACTGTGTTATAGATACCTATATTATAGGTGTTTATACTATAAGAACCTTCAATGGTTGTGAGATATCTACTTATACATATAGTCAAGACTCACCTACCCGCCTTTTCATGCTCACACACTAATATCATTGTTTTTAGATATTGGGCAATGAATTGTACATCATCCGTTAGATTCCTATTTGTTGAAGAGCGCTTTGAGACAAGTCGAGGGATACTAATAGATATTGTATTTACCAACAATGCTAGTGCAAAAGTGCAATGAGATGTGAGCATAAAAGCCTTGAACTTCGTTGTAGGTACCTACAACCATTTGAAGGTGTTTATAACATATCTACCTATAATATGTAAAGAGCCATCTACAACATAGGTACCAATAACATGGATACAACAACCATAGAAAGTGTCTATAATATAGACTCTTAGTCTCATGGACTCATAGATTCTATGCTCACATGTTAGTGCTTCCCCGACCTGTACTTACTACCCTTTCACTTCAAAAATTCATAGAATTTTAAAAAAGTTAAGATCATTTTATTTGCTACTAAATTGTTCTTCCAATACCATGCAGCAAGTGAAGTTTGACTTTAGTCAAAAGTTACAAAAATTGTTGTGCCTTAAACCCCAAATGACAAAGCGGATAGAAGGTGTCCTCACACAATTTGAAGTCCAGTTCAAAGTGTTGTAACTTTTGCATCCAAGGTCCAAATTCAATAACAACTTGTTGGGAAAGTTGTGTTCTCCCCTCTAGTTTGTGTGGAAAATATTTCAAATCAATCTAAGATGTACTGAGTTTTTGGGGGCCAATTGAAGTTCACAGCTTCAATTTGAGTTCACCAAACTGCATTTAGGGCTGCAACTTCGGGGGCTTGGATCTCTTTTGTAAAACATTCACTTTCAATAAAATTTGTTGGATTTTGTTCCCCTTGAAGTCTAGTTATAGTGGCAAAATTTTCATGTCAATCCAAGTTATTGTGAATGTTTGGGAGCAATTCGAAGTTCAACATCTTGGCATTTGGGGAGTAGAGTGAACTTCGGTGGCCTATTTCTTCTTCATACAAAGTCCATTTTCAATAAATTTTTCTGGAAAAGTTGTGCATACTAGTCAAGTTCGTGAAGCAAAAATCTCATGTCAATCGAAGAAGTAATGAGTGAGTGAGAAGCATTCTAGTAGTAGGAGGTTCAACCTTAGATGTGTTTTTTGCAATTTCTCTTGCTATTTTTTAACATTTCAAAGTTGTTTTTAAGACACAATGAGTCAATTGAATGAAAAACAAATTCACCAATGTGTTTGTATACTAGTTTTGAATCATTTTGTAGTGTAAAGTTTTTCATTTGAGTAGGTTTAGAAAACAATTTTCACCTCCAAATGTGTTTTGGGGAAAATTTCAGCATCTATTTTTGACACTCAAACATTATGATCTTGCAATCTATATGGCCAAATGACTTCAAATTTTGTACATATCATCTAAAACACATACACTACAAGATTGTACGGTTGAGATTTGTATAACTTGAAGATATCTAGACCTACATAGCTTCAAAAGCAACGATGTTTTTGAACCTTGAATATCGAATGTCACTTTCGGGTTAACCCCTAAAGGACCATTGTCCCTTCGGGGGACAAATTGGATTTCGGGCAGGTACCTATGGGCTGAAATTTTGTCATGATTTTTTGAAACTTTTTTTGAAGATAGAAAAACTGATGAGCTTTGTGGGAATATAATTTTTTTTCACATTTGGTGCCCGGAAACAAAAGTTATGACCAAATAAGCTCAAAGTAGGGGACGGGGGGCAGTCCGGGCAGCAAAAAAAAATTTGCAAAATTTTGAATTTTTCTTTTTTGGATTTTTTTTCTTGTAGATTATATTTTTGTCTGCATGGGAAGCTTTGATTCATTCCATTTGGACTTACTATGAGAAAGTTATGGACAATCTTGTTTATCGGGCAGTTAGAGCATCTTCCTGAAAAAATAACTTATAGAATTCATTTCTGAATGCAATTTTTACAATTTTTCTGAAAATTTTTTTTTACATGATTTTGTTTGCTTGCTAGAACAATCTCACCATTGGGATTAGTGCATTTTAATTCCATCTTAAAGATATTAATAATTTAGATTTTCCTTCATTCTCATACCTACTTCTACTTAACAATTTTTTTAAGCATGAAAATTAATTTTTTTCTTAAAATTTTCTTTTTCCCTAGACTCTCAACTCAATTTCCCACAATAAGGATTTAAAGCTCAAAACTCTGTAGTGCAAAAAATTTAAGTTAAAAAAGTTCAAAGTCAAATAATCCAGTCCCGCAAGGTGCTGAAAAATTTGTTTTTTTCACTTTAAACGCAAATATCTTTTAATCTATGTGGTCAAAATTTCTGAAATTTTTTCCACACATTTCCATACTAGTAAGGTATAAGATACTGTGGTTGGATGTGCAAAAAAAATAATTTTCAAATTTTTTTACTCTTTGCTACAGAAATGGCAGTTTTGAGTGTTTTTTGGCAGAAATAAGGCCTTGGTCCTTTAGGGGTTAAAAGCTACTCCTCAACCACATTGTCATGTGAAAATTCCAGAGACAAGAACAATTGAAAATCCCCATTCTTGGTGAGCAGCCCAAGTTTTTCCATATCAACCCCCAAAAAAACCCATTGTTTGGTCCTTGAGGGGTTAACCTTACTATTTGGGAACCATGCTCCAACGCTCATTGATTCGTCGTACCATTTTTATTAGGTCCACCGCATTTGGGGGTGCAGTTACCGCTTAACGGTCCGACTGCCTGATGATGTTGGACGGACGGACGCTTTGCGATATTTAGTGAATCATGGTCCCCCCAACTCCATGCCCCCCCTTCCCAATGTTGCGAGTTCCCGGTCTCTCTCTCTCTCTCCCTCTCCCTCTCTCTCTCATTCATGTTGGTTGGTTGGAAGGACCCTGGCACCACATGTGGCTGGGTACATTGGGATACAAGCGGCCAGAGCCTCTCCCGCCAGGGATTCAGTTATCATCGTGCCAATGGCCACTGTACGATACCAATCTTGTCCAATGCCTTGTCCTCCTGGACCCCCTCCCAGATTCCCATTCCAGCTTTTTTTTTTTCGCCCCCTTTTTTTTCCTTTTTTTTCCCCCTTTTTTTTCCCTTTTTTTGGTCCCCTTTTTTTCCCCCTTTTTTTGGCCCCCTTTTTCCTTCCCATGCAGTGCAGTGCATTGCATGACCCCAATTGCACTGGACTATTGGATGCGACGGTGGATTTGAGCCAGAGAGAATGTTCATTGGGTTCGTCCCTCGAGGATTTCAAGTCAACTTAGGGAGCCTGCAGCCACACAGTTATACTTACCTGTTATGGACGGACGGATGGAACCATGGTGGGGATATATACTTGCGGCTCCCCAATTGCAAGTGAGTTGTGTATCTAGATTTGCCCAACATTTCAGGACAGATGGAGAGAGAGAGAGGGGTGGAGCTAGGCAATGGAGTACTGGTTATATTAAGGGCTTGGGGTCTGTCCATCTGATGATGGATATGCCGATAAAAGTAGAAGTACAGTGAAACCTCTCATAATGCAAATTCCCTACTCGCATAACTAACTGTAAGGTAGCGTGCTCATAAATTGACCCTTTAACTAACTGTAAGGTAGTGTGCTCATAAATTGACCCTTTAACGGCTGATCGGCCTTTTTGATGGGTTTCGGATGGTTGGAAATATTTCCCCTTGTTTTTCACTTGAAGGAAAATTGATGTCGAATCTAATACAAGTGGTTTCATATTATTCAGAGCATTTATGAATTATTTATGAATTTTCAAAGAATTTTGCCAAGGACACCTATTTATGATCATAGGCCTTGCAAAACCCGCATGCACGAAGTTTGGAAAAAGATATGGACTTTTCCAAAAATAAACTCTGCAGCATGCAAAGAATAATACACTAGGTTCCAAAATGCAACTCTTACTAAATTTAAATGGATTCTAAATTCTTTAGCATTTGCAAGAAGGAGTAATTCGTTTCACCACCGCTCCCTATTTATTTCCAAGCCACCTAGGAGTCGGTTTGAAGAAGAGAATCGGAATTTGAGCCCCTTCCTAAAGTTCTTTATTTGCATACTCCTTATGTGCATAAAATCTATTGTACAAACCATCAATGGAATTGATTATGTTAGACATCACCGATTTTCTTAGATGAGCAACCAATCAAACACAATTACTATACAACATGAGCATGTTTAAATAATTGGCCTTTGGCGTTTAAGCTTCTCTATGTGCATATTGCTAATAACTGCTTTCCACCATTCCCATGTAGAATAAGGAAAGTTTGGTTGTACCTATTTTGGATAGCCCCTAGTCATAGTTTTTTAGGCTCACCTATTGTAAACAATAGTTGAATGCACTATAATTCATTGAGAAAGATTCTTTGTTTGCACCTTTTGGTCCATTCATCTCTCTTCTTTCCTTGCTTAGGGAGAAGTGTCAAAGCTAACCACAATAGGTGAGCCTATGAGACCAAAATGAATCCTAATGAAGAATCCACATATATATTAAATAAAATATTCATCATTAGAAAAAAAATCATTTTTTTTGCATTCTTCCTCATCCTGATGTTTGCACACATTGAACTCAATTTCTCAACAAATTTCCTACATCATATAGGCTGAAATGCTTAAGTCATTACGAATAGGTACTTCTATCTTATAGGTAGACCCCCCCATTCCCAACCAAGGATCCATATCCCCCCTTAGGGTGCAGCTATTTCCAACCAAGGCTAGAACAAATTTCCAACCAAAGCTTGGAATGTGATTTTTTCCTCTTTTTCAAGATTGGGACTAATAAAGTCATGACACATGTACCGATGTAGCAAGCAAGAAAGTAGAAAGCAATGAGTAGGAAAGTAGTTCTCACAATTGAAAGAGTCTACTAGTCTATTGGATGTGGGTGCATTGAGGCCAACTATTGGCTTCCAAAATTCATAATAATTTAAATTCGAAGGAAAAAAATCATGAAAAATTGGCAATGCCCATCATTTCTGTTTTTCTACAGGCCAGTCAATTTACACTGCCTTCTGGTGCTCCAGAACATGTGGGGAATTTTCTTTTGAAGTGCTCCACTATGGGTGGTTCCACCAATATACCTTACCCAAAGAAAGTGAAGTTCCTCAGATTCATTGGTCCAGCCATGTTGCCATCCTCTCCTTCAATTGCCCTGGGCTGTTGCTTTTGGCAGTGACGTACACCATATCTGCAAAATTCCATGCAGTTGGAACTTGGAAGCTGTCTTTCATATGGGTGGAGGCACTTTCTCATGGGCGGCAGCCTTTCTTGTACCATTTTTCTAATTTTTTCTAAATTTGTTTCTCTTCCCTTCCGTGCAGTTGCCTTGAAACTTTTGGTTTGGTGTGAAGGTCACTTACTCCAAGGGAACTCCATTTGTGTGTGGCTAAGAGTGATACCATTTGATGTTGATTTTGGAATTTTTTTATAGATTTGGAAAGCGTATTAGTGTGGATGTTCGAATGAAATTAATATGCATATTACCGGTTGACATTCATTTTTTTTTCATATGATTGCTCTCAAATAGTGTGATTGTCATCCAACTTATTCATTGTTGTTACACCACATTCATCCAAAACTCGTACTATTTAGTGTAAACCAAAACTTGTATTATTTAGTGTACAAGGGTTTTGCGCTACTAATTCATGTTGTTGCACTGATGAATTGGTTTGAGTACCAATTTTGGTGAATTTTGCATATTCACTTTGTTATTTTAGTAGCTCCAATATAATTTGTGACCAATTACAACAAATTTGAAGAACTTAAGGTAGATTTTTGGTCTATCCCACTTTGTTGAAAAATTAAGGTAAATTTTTGGTCTATCTACAATTACAACAAATTTGAAGAACTTAAGGTAGAACTAAAACACTACTATCTAATATTTGCTACTCAATTTTTTGTGCAATTCCTCAAATATAGTGACAACAACAATCTCTAAAAACATGCCTTTGAAATCCATACATTCCATGAATTTCTTTAATAATCATAGATTCAATTACAATAAAGAGAAAAGTTATTGCATATATATATATATAAATAAATAAAAGACAGTACCTGCGTCCTAGTTTATGAAAAGTGCTAGATAGCTATTCAACCAACGGTTTATAAATGAAGGCATTATAGCTCCTCAAACATCCTTCACGAAGAGAATAAAATTGGACACACAACTTTAGAAACTCTATGGAAGGACAAGATTTTCAAGACAAGAACTGTCGCCTCAAATTCCCAGTGCTGATTTTGGACTATCCAGATAGGGAGCAATCTTGAACTTGAACCCCACCGTTGGAAAATTCTTTGATTGAAAAGGTGTTAATATTCCTCTCGCAAAAGGCACTCCCTTTTGCAAATAGTGCAATAGTACAACAGATTTCTTCAAAAGAACAAAACTTGGGAATCGTGTCTGCAACGCAAATGTGAGTCCAATTCACATTGCTGGACAAAACCTTAAGAATCTAAGTTCGGGATGCACACAAGTGTCATCTTCAGTGCGCTACGCTAAAAAAGGTTCACTTCAAAAAAAAGCCAAAACTCTGTCTAGCACTGACACAAGGCTGCAGAAGGCAAGGCAGGTTCACCAGAATTCAATCATGGACCCCTTTTTTCTCTCGGCCATGGATTCATGACATCGACGTAAATCTACGGTAAAAATGTAGGAAGGCACCTTATAGACAATGTGAGTCCAAATTCAGAAAACAGAAATTTCTCTAGAATGATCATTCCACCATCCTTATAAGGGTTGTAAATGTATCAGGGTTTAGAGAGTAATGAGCTCCAGTCCCTTATCTCAATTGACAAATTCATGTCAACATGTAGTACTAGACACTTGCTATCAATTGGTGACATTAAGAATCTAATCATGCAAAGAGCGTATTTCCTAGCTTCACCTCGGTCTCCATTACAAAGAAGAGTGCCAAATAAGTTACCTATTCACGTGATTTTGTTAGGTTGATGAGCTTGGAGTATGCACCGTCCTCCTTCGTTATCAAAGTATTGTGAGTCCCTTTCTCTACGATCTGTCCATCTCGCACCACAGCTATGGTATCGGCATTTCTGATTGTGGACAACCTGTACGCACAGAATGATATTTACGGAATATTTGTTTATAAAGGACATCAAAAAGAGGTCGAACACAACAACGAAACTCTGCAGTGAACTAAGAAAAAGTCACGTTCTCGTATACGACGAAGCTCTGCATTAGGATGTTCGTCTTGTCTGCATGAACAATGGCGACTAGATAGTGTAATTCTGCGAAAAGGTGAATACGTATATTCTGTGAAAGAAGGGCGATATATGTGAAGTGTAGGGTAAGCCAATTGATTGTGTAGCTTATCCTGTGTAAGGAACTGAGGAAATTGCACCACTTGGCGCTCAAGGCTTGGCTTACACTGGTTTCAACTACATGCAGTGGCTCATCGTAACAGTCTATAGTCTTCAAACTTATTCCTTTGACCAAACCATGTTAGCGACAACCAAATACCTACGAAGGAAATATAGTGAATTGGGTCCACAAAGTTTCTGGGAGACAAAAGGGAGGTTGCTAGGTGTGGTATGGAATATTATGTACGCTTTGGATAATATTCTTTCACTCATGAGTGATGTTATGCCTGGTAAGCGTCACTCAAAATACATTGGCGCAATTTCCAGAGTTCTTACGTACCTGTGAGCAATGAGGACAGTAGTACGGCCATGCATGAGCTTGTCCAGAGCCTCCTGAACAATCTCCTCTGACTGTGAATCCAATGCGCTTGTTGCCTCGTCCAACAGCAAGATAGCTGGATCTTTGAGCACAGCCCTCGCTATAGCCACTCTCTGTTTCTGTCCACCAGAGAGCTGTAACCCCCGCTCCCCAACCTCTGTTTTGTACCCATTTGGCAAAGAGCAGATGAAGTTGTGAGCGTTCGCAGCCTTGGCAGCTTCCACAACCTCTGCATCCGAAGCACCGTCCCGGCCATACGAGATGTTCTCATGAATCGTGGTTGCAAACAACGCAGGCTCTTGCTGGACAAGGGCAATGTGACGGCGCAGGGAGCGCAACCTAAGTTTCTTGGTGTCATGGCCGTCAATCTTGACCTTTCCTGATGTGGGATCGTAAAATCTTGCAATAAGAGAAATGACTGAGCTCTTTCCTGCAACACATGTAACACAAAAAATAAGGCAAAACTGCAATATAATCTTCAAAACAATACCTTAATTGCTGCCAAAGTACTTGTACCCAGTAGAGAACTTCAAATGGAGCTAAGGAAAACCCTACAAAATTCCTTATCAATGAATCCATGAAGCAGGAAATGAAAGACAAAGAACCTGAGCCACTGGCACCAACTAATGCAAGACTCCTCCCCGCGTGCACATTCAGGCTGAAATCCTTGAAAATGACCGTGTCAGGTCTAGAGGGGTATGAAAAATGGACATGGTTCAGGCTTATGTCGCCTCGCATCTCCAGCACTTCTTGAGCATCTGGGTTTGTTGGATCGATTTCCGTCTCTCGGTCCAAAATACTGAAAATAGATTTCAAAGCCTGCACAGCTAGTAAACCGTCAGAATTTCGAAGAAGCCATTCGGTGAATGCAGCAGTCACACGCGGAGAGCTGTGATGGGTGCACAACAAACCAATGCTCTAAGGCAACTAAGATGATTCCTCTGAAAACCGTCCAAGAGGATAACCAAGAATTGTCAACAAGAAGTTGATAATAATGTAGAGGTTTCTACACCGTTATGGACCTGATCCCATCTCCAATACTGACCCTTTTCACCAACAGGAACTCGTATCTTTTAGTCAACACTTGGTTGGCCTTCAATTAGCAAGTGGAATAAGCATGAATTGGCTCCAAGCCCATGACCACTGATCTTTGAATGGACATGGAATCGTCTATCGCCCCTTTAATAGTAGTCTACAACCACTCATTGGAATGGTTGCCTAAGAAATCCATAAATGGTGATAAAAATTTGATCTCAACATCTTGGGCTATTGTTCACAAAGATCTCTCCACACCTCTACAGATCTCTCAAAATCATTCTTAGTGTGAAGCAAATAGTATCCACTACTATACCAGACATCCTGACACATCATAAGAAATTAAGATGGATCGATACCTGAGAGCCTTTCAAGATGTCTGGGGACATAGTGAGGGACTCGGCCAGCATGACAGCAGTAACAACGAGCACGATGAAAGTGCGAATAATATTAGAAAAGTCATCAAATCCGCCGTGGGTGACCAGCGTGGAGGAGTACCACATGGCCAGTCCATAGGAGCTGAAAATTAAGAACTGCGACAGGCCATAGCCCAGGCCAGCCAAGTGGCCTCGAAGAAAAGCGCGGCGCTTGGGCAAGGCGAGCTCCCGAATGAAGAGGTCCAGCACTTTCTCCTCCGCACAGAAGGCTGCCACCGTGCGGATGTTGCTCACGGCCTCCGTGGCCACCATGCTGGCTCTTGCGTACGCCTTGGCTACGTCTCCCCCAAAGCCTTTCAGGAAATGATGCTGCATACAACATCCATCATTGCTGACCATGAAATTATTCAAAAAAACAAGATTTTACTATACATATTAATTCACTTAGTACAAGAGAAAAATGGTTTCCAAAACTTTAATGACTTCGGAGCAAAGAAGATACTCCCTTCCTCTCCCAATAGCCACTAAACAAATAAAAATCAAATGATTTCCGGGAAAAAACTGCAATGTAAAACAGTAAGTGTATCCCTCGCTAATTGAATGAACTTGAGCAATTTTCTTGGATTCGTGACATTCGAAAAAGGTATAATGTTACTCTGAGGTATGAGCTCATTTTATTGAACCCGGTTAGTTTGTACTATAGAGAACCCGGAAGAGGAAACCCAGCGTACACCCGGATTTATCATGCTTGACGTCATTCTGTGAGGTTGAATGAGAGTTTTAAAGATTCATTGAGAGAAGCAGATAGTTACCTCACCGATAAAAGCACCAACCATGAAAGGATACGTGGCCAACACCACGAATGCAATTTTCCAGTCCAAGTAGAAAGCGATACCGAAGGCTAGGAACATGAGAGCAAGTGTCATGAGGAGCACGGAGACTCGGTCACCCACAAACGCCCTCACCAGCGTTGCATCCACAGCCAGGCGAGAGGCCACCAAACTACTGTTGTTCTCGTCTTGGTCGAACCAGCCCACCTCTTGACGCAGAATTGCTGGCCAGCCCAGACCCTGCATCTCGCATTAGTAGAGGCAGTAAATTTCTTTCCTTTTCGCTACTGTACTCATGGTTTCTAATATATAACCCTTTTCAATGAAAAACATCATTGCCGCACCCCACCCAAATTCATAACAAAATAATATTTCTAGAGCCATCAGGAGACCAGGCAAGTAGTTTTCAAGCTCGAGGAACTAGAGGAAGCAGTTAATTCTAGTAAAAAATCCACTCTCAGGGGTGTTCTAAAAACACCCAGCTGCGTTACAATCGACAATATCTTCATTAGAAATTGCCTTAAATGGTGTTACAATCCCGGTTACAATTGGCAAGGTATCACGAGAAAAAATGATCTAAAACACCTCCGAGGGAAATTACTACTAGTTAAAATTATAACTAAAAGAAACCGAGCAGAATAATGGGGGAAAAAAGCTTACAGGTGAGCATCTTCTCACGGACACGAATGGTAAGCCGTTCGCCCATGACTTCGAAGAAATAGTTTTGCATCAGAAAAGCAAGCACCGTCACAGGAATGGCCCCAGTGAACAACAAGCATATCTTGCGGACCTGGTGCTTGATGTACCGGTCGTCAAAGGTGTAGAATGACACCAGAATGTTGCTCATACCCAAGGCAGCCAGCGGGGTTTTCCATCCTGCAAGGGAAGCACCGATGGATCCAAGGATGGCGTATGGCCATTCAGGTGCGCTTAGCAAAAGCAGACGTCTCAGGGATGGTTTGTAGGAGCCCGTAATGGGAGCTCGGGGTGAGGATCCAGAGGTGGATGCTTCAGAGACATCGGACTCAGACGTCTCGTGATGGGGTCTTACAGGACGAGGTTGACTGAACTGCTCAATCAGAGATGATAATCTTGATTGCCTGAGACACAAGCAGTAGCAAAAAACTGTCACCATTTGCAAAAACAAGCAGAAACAAGCAGCTATGCTAGAAGAGGCTCTATCCCTGTGAAACCTCACACTGCAGCACTGGCTTGCATCTCAAGTAGCAACGTACACAAATTCCTTCACATTCATTGTAGATATAGCTTTTGACAATGTAAGGCCTCCCTCTTCAGTCCAGAGCCAGCATAGCAAGAAATGCCCATGATAATACTTCACACTTGGTATATCATCCAAGGTGGAGAATACGAAAACCGTTAGGCACCAGAGTGTGTCTCCTATTGACTGACCCCTGTTAACAGCAACAACTCATCTCTTCCAATACACATGATTTGGTCTTCAATTAGCAAGTTGGATGTAAGCATCACTATGGATCAACGTCTATGGCTACAGATCTTTGAATGGAAATGGGGTTGTCTACTGTCCCTTCAATAGTGGTTGTATACAACCTCCCAGAGTTTGAACGATTGTGTAAGAAATTATTTAAAACATTGAGTGAGAAGACAATTTGATCTCAAGGAGTTTAGTACCGGAAGTGTTCTCTCCAGAGGCCTTTTGAGTAATCTCTCAACGAAAGCACACTCCTACATATGAATTAAAAAGCTTAAAAGTGACTGAAAGAGAATTCTAACTCAATGCTTTATTAGGAACTGCTAAAATCAGTTATCGGTTCTGGCATCATGCTTTACATCGAAGGATCTAAGAGTATTTAAATATAAAGAAACACGACACAAGTGAATCAGGGCCTAGGTTATGCATACTTGGAGTTATGCCTTGTCAGGTTGGGGGTGCAGTCACACGACTTGCTCTCCCTAGCATGCGGCAAACTTGACCCAGGCAAATACATATCCTTTGTGTGTCTGAGCAGAGAATCGCCCCATCAACCAAGTCAGTCAATCGCAACACCATCAATTGCAAGCAAGATTAAAACCCGGCAAGTTAGACAATATTGGGAGTACTGGTGCAGAGCATATGTACGTGAAAAGTGGTTCTGGCGACATCCCCACATCAAACAGATCACCCCTCTCGCTGCCAGGACTGCAACAACAATCAAACATTGCCCACTTTATAAAAGTTAAGAGCCAATCCGCAATTAAAACATCATTTGAAACACGTCCCTACATTAATCTACAGATGCACCAATTGCTTCATCCACATGGAAGATCAGACTATCAGATTCCATTCCCGTTCTTACACATCTCCAAGAAAGGTTAAGAACTGGAAGTCCTTGAGCTTCACGTAAGCCCTAAAATGCTGAAATGGACAGAAGTGTCTGCTTCCATATTAAAATGAGTTGGAATAAATCATTCAGGATGTTGCAAGGAAGGCTGTAAAATGCACCCATTAAAAGAAGGAATCATATCCTACATTTTTTAATGACAAGAAATATGTTTTGAGGATTGCTATAATCCACTCTTAGATTCCAAAATGGATTTTCAGCTTGGGCACTTACAGGTGGACAATTACATACCTGGAGTGTCTGGTCGTGATACCGGGAGTATCGTTTCGGATGTGATTGCCTAACCACGGAGATCTTTCCTTTATCGTGTCTTTTGAAGAGTCTTTTAAAGAGTCTGAGCGCTGCATTCGCACTAACTCGGCATAAGCTCCTCCATTGCCTTTTCCTACAAGCAATGAATTCTCAGAATCCGGCGCTTATCAGAAGATCACCATTACAATTGGATGCTCTCTAAAGGATCAACTTCTAAGAAAAATTTGCCTAGGGATTGCACTAGGTCATCAAAATTTGAAAAAAGAAAATTCATTCAGCTTCCATGGGGTTAAAAAGTCACCCATTTACAAGTGCCATCTAAACACTTGACTTGCACGAAATGAGATCAACTTTGAGGTTCCATCATAGTCAAAGATGCTTCCAAGAGATACATCGTAGATGCAATACTCATGATTCGAGGATAGTCAAACTTCAACAATTCCTAACTTATTCATACAGTATCCAAATAATATGAATTTTCGTGTTAGAATACTCTCAAAATGGGGACAGGATCTAAATAAAATTAAAAATAAACATTCGATAATAGGAACCACTCAAAGTAGACGAAATTCACAGGAAAGCGTGCACTAACTTGCCAGCATACGCAAAAATGAAGCGCGAAGTAAATGAGGAAGAGTGGATACCAAGGAGCTCATTATGGGTGCCAGATTCAATGACTCTCCCGTTCTGCACCACGAAGATGGCGTTGGCATTGCGAATCGTTGACAGGCGATGGGCGACCACCACAGTGGTCCGGCCAATCATGAGCCTGTCCAAGGCCTCTTGCACCAGCTGCTCCGAATTCGCATCCAAGGCGCTCGTGGCTTCGTCCAGGAGCAGAATGGCCGGGTTTTTCAACATGGCCCTGGCAATGGCCACTCGCTGCTTCTGCCCTCCAGACAGCTGCACTCCTCTCTCCCCCACCTGCGTGTCGTACCTCTGGGGAAGCTTGTCGATGAACGAATGTGCGTTGGAAGCTTTCGCCATGGCTGTTACTTCTGCTGTTGATGCTCCATCTTTACCATACAAGATGTTCTCCAGTATGCTCGTTGCAAACAACACCGGTTCCTGGTTTACTAATCCGATTTTCCCTCGAAGCCAACTCAGCTGCAATGCCTTGATGTTGTGACCGTCCACTAACACCTCACCTGAACTAGACATGATGTCAGTCAGACAAATTCTCTATAAATCCGAAAGGATACCCGCCAGAAGGGAATCCCGATGACGTGGCACCAACTCTGAGTTTTGTTACTTCCCCACGGGACCTTCTGAGCAATAAGAGGTTAAAGATGAGTTAGAGAATCCGTTGCTGAGAGAAGGGAAGGTGTAATACCTGCGGTGGGGTCATAAAAGCGCTCAATCAAGGAGATGATGGTCGATTTTCCAGACCCGCTGCTTCCAACAATGGCAGCCGTGGTGCCAGCAGGAATGGAAATGTGGAACCTGTCGAAGATCTTTACGTTGGGTCGAGACGGATAGCTGAAGCTGATGTCACGAAGCTCAATGTGACCCGCCACGTGAGGTAGGATTCGGCCTTCAGCACTGCGCCTGCAATCCCGCAACTGCTTCCTCTCAATGACTTGCATGATATGGAGCCCCGCTGCTGTGCCCTTGGCAAAGACATGAAGGTTTGGTGCCATCTGGCCGAGTGAACTGCAAGTTCAAACACGAGAATCTCGAAGTCAAGAGAAAGCTGCACACAGGCTGCAGAATCTCCAATACACCAAAATGCACAATATACTTCATGCCTGAAGCAGGCGACAATTTATTATAACATTGTAGATGGAATAATTCCATATTAAGTGCTGCTATCAGTAGATTTAGAACTCAAGATTACAAAGCCAGTAACTACTGAGAATAATGGGAAGAGTTGCAGAATCCTTTCCCACTAGTCTAGAATGTCAACTTGTCGAGTGTGCAAAAGTGGCACTCTGTCCTTAAGTTTCGTTAGTTATCCGGAAAACTTAATTGTTTTGGAGCATCCTATGCTGACAGACTCTAATGATAACGCATACAAGGTAGAATCTAATGTAATAAAGGAGGGTTAGGTTGTTTTCTTACAGACCACTGACAACCGCGTTGATAATAGTGGTGAAAGCCTGCCCACCGTTGGAGTGTTTGCGCAACACCAAGAGACTGGCATACCAAAACAACAAACCCCATACACCGATGAGAAGACCATGGGTTAAGCCGACGCTCAAGCCCTTGGCAATCCCTGCTCGCTTAGCCATGTCGAGCGTTCTGTGCAGAGCTCTGCTGTAAGCTTGTTGTGTTTTCACCTCCCCTACAAACGAGTACACTGTCCGCACTTGAGCAATTGCCTGTACACAGTCTCAGTCATGATGACGCATTAAAGGAAATTCCATAGTCATTCGGCTTTCAAGACTCTTAGTTCCCTGAACTCACTATTACACAACCTCTGGAAAACTTTGGTTTTGCATGATGACAAATGTACTACATTACCATACATAACTTCTTGGCACAAACTTGAATCTTGACATTTTGGCACATGGATGATTAACTTCTTGGGAAGTGAATGAAACTCAAGGAACAAACTTTCACATTTTTCTTCTAACGTGAATCAGAATTCAAGTTCAAAATGAGGGGCAGACAGGTCACAGTTAGATACTTGTACATTTGGCAGATTGGCATGACGCAGGAAAGAGACTGCTTCTGTATATTCCTTTGACAATAACCTTGAGCTATCTGTCACCGACCTTCTACATTTAGGTTTTGACCAACACATACAATGTTCTTCATTCTGGTGTCATAAAATTTGGCCTCATCTCATTTATATCAGTCAATTTTGTCGTTTTCAAACCAAGATTGTTGGGTTCTGTTGGGTTCTGTTGGGGTCAACCAATGCAGTTATTGGTTTCGAGCAACAGTACCTCCTCTGCGATGCCACCAGCTTTAGAATAAGCCTCCTGGCTCCACTTGGTTTGATGAACTCGTATCGCTAAGTATGCTCCTCCCGCTGCGGCAAGCAAAGGTAGCACTGATAGAGTCACGGCTGTCAGCTGCCAAACGGTCCCGAAACTCATACAGATGCCAGACACAAAAATACTCGTATAGTGCAAAAAGTTCCCTGCCTGCACAAAGCTCGTCTCAATTGCATTTTTCCTCGATATGTTTTGAAGTGATTTGAATTGATAGTAGAACTTCCACAGTTGGGACGGAGTATTCATAAATTGTTTGAGATGGTCTTTTTTTTCAGACAAGAAAACGAGAAGATCACCTTGTCGCCAATAGCTTCTTGAACCAGCAATGTATCACTTGATATTCGACTAACCAGCTCCGAGGTGCAAGAGTCCGTATCAAAGAACCCAACTTCCTACATTGACAAGCCAATTAGGTCACAATGCATCAACATCCAGATTCAAGAGCTAGTTTACCGCGACTGCTACAAAAAAATAAAGGATCTTTGAAACCGAAAGTTGCCAGTATTTTCCTCAAGACTTCTGATGAAGCTAAGAAACGTGAGAATTATTAGGTCTCAGAGTAGTTTAGGAGGCAGAAAATTTAACGTTGACTATTTCCAACCCTGAAATAGGAGGACCAATAAGAGAGGGCAAAAGTTGTGAATACTTTGAAACCCCATCATCTCTCAATTTTCTAATTAGAGGACATGCATACATTAGTAGTAGTTGTGAGAACTCACCCTTCTCCACCAAAAGACTCAAAAGTTAAGACACAAATCTCCAAAAATGCAAGTGGATATTCTGAACGACTGTTATGTCCGAGTCCATCTTCATAGAACAAGGGTTCATGGACAAAAGTTCGTAACAAAACGTTTCAATGGTACTTCAAGAGCATACTTCAGTTAGCATGGCGTGCAAGTACTTGGTCCGTATTCGAGCCGACTGGCGCTCACCAGTGATCATCCAACATGAAACCTCTGCACGTGATAAGTCAGAATGTCATGAGACTACTGACGTTTAAATTAGCAGATCTAATTGCTTAGAGAAAAGTCAAGTCGCAAGCACACACGAGTATCAACTATCTCTTGTCCAAGTTGTCACATACAAAACTTGAATAAAGCAAGCACCAAAGAATATAAGCTGATAATGTAAACTGCGGATACAACCTAAGGATGTAAACTGAGGATGTAAGCCCAAGGAACACTTGGTGAGCTTAGAGTAAAATTGAGGATATAAGCTGACAATGTAAACTGAAGATAAACATGAGGATATAAGGGGAGGAAATAAGATGAGAATGTAAACTGAGGGGACACGTTTATAAAAATTAAGCATTACAATTGAGCACATTGCACTAAGAGGCGAAGCTAAGATGGGTCAAAGAGTGGACTCACCTAACCATGCTGTTACCAAGCAATGGAGTCCCAAGTAAAAGAAATTCATGGAATACTGCACAAGCAAAAATATGTGGTAAATCAAGACATTATTATCTCAAGACTCCTACATTGTTGCAATCTCCAATCATTCTTCAGCAGTTACAAGAACCCACCCTTCTCCACAGTACATAGCAACCAAAAAAAGCCACAAACTCAGACATTCACTAAGAGACATCCCAACCGTCTATCTTCTACCTGTAGCTTTTGGTACTTTCCACCTAAGATGTGCTCAAGATTGGGCACAAAAAGAATCTAGATTTCTTTTCCAACAGTGTCAAGGCAGCTCCTCACAATCATATTGTCAAGAGTGCAAGACTTGCATTCTGCAGGAAGAGGTGATCTCAAACGACTTGAATTGTTAACTCTACGAACCGGCAAGTATTATTGACAAAATTTGGGACTCACAATCGGGTAAAGCTCAAAATAGGAAGGAAAAGGAAAATCTTGCAGTTGAAAGTTGCGCATTTTGACACCACCGATTCTGATCCTAATGAACGCTAAATGGACAAAGAAAAGGATGCAGAATTAATACCCGAGCAACTTCGGCAGTCTGCTTCTTGGGATCAAACATACTATGGCCAAGATCATTGATGAGCCGGGAGAAGTAAATGAAGAACACAGGAACAGCTGCCCCATGAAGAACCGCCGCAGTGCCCCCCACAACCATCAGCACATAATCCACCTTGTCTGCAAACAAGAACAACTTGTGGTAGGCAGCTCTTTGTTTCCCCTTCTTCCGCTTCTTTTTCTTGGCCCTTTCCGGTGTCCTCAACTGCGACTGTTGCTTCGGTGAAGGTGTTCGCAGTGTTTGAAGACCCATGGCCTCATAATCATAATGAACTGCACGCATGCACAACAAATGTCACATGACTCAAAAAGAGTGACGAAAGAGTATCTGAATTAGGTCAAGACCGGCGAAATTGAGTACAAACTTAACCCCTATCTTTCAAGACTGAGACTTCATGGTTCTTAAATGACCAATTTGTGTGCAAAATATAATTCAGACAGCGACAAAGATGAGGCCCAAAGATAAGTGAGAACACCCACATGACCCTTTCAGAACTGAAGTGCAAATAAGAACATGAGGCCCATTTTGATTTTCTTGGTCATTTAGGGTTAAGAAGAGTAACGGACTTTGCCGTGCAAGCTTACTTGTACTTGGAGCGCTTTGGTTTAAGGAATTCTCAATCATCGATTTCCGCTTGTCCTTCACGCGGGACTCCAATTCGGCGGAGTGCAATTCAGGTATCTCCATCTTTATCTGAATGGATTGCCTGATATCAGATCGACTCACACAAGTCCTCAACTCCCGGGTATGATTTAAAGTCGGGTCTAAAGACCATGGTAACTTAATTAATGGGTGGAATCAAAATTCAAATTGAGGTTTCGTGCTCAAAACCAAATGCTGAGTGATATCTCGTTGGAAAGCTCCTCAAATGCGCTTCTATTCAGCTAAAACGTACGTCCTAATTCCAAGTATTGACATCACAACAAGCAGTCAAAGGTACACAGCGAATATGATAGCATACACCTAACAAGTAGTTTTGATTTCTTTTTCATTTCTGGGTCAAATCAGTTGAATGATAGTTTGTTGGAAAGCGCTGAAAAATTCGGTTCTAACAAGCTATTACTCCATATTCTGAGTATTGATATTGCAGTGACTAATAAAAGTTTTCTAGCTAGGGTTACACATGACATAGCATTTATATCCGGCGTTCCAGTTTATTCAAACAGCGACGACGTGCGAAAAGTCAGTAACTGTAACTCATTATTGAATTCCAATGCACAAATGTCTTACCAGTATCAAAGGGGAGCACACGTCATTCCGGGTCGACCTGATGCCTTCGAAGTCACAGGGAAAATGGCATCAAACCCTAAAACTAACTGATGATGCAAACGTAACGTTCGCAACCTGAATTTGAGAAGCTTCAGAGATTGCCGCGGTTGCAAAGATTCCTATCGTTTTGCAAGAATAATCAATGCTGATCATCAGGTCGAATGAATATGTGCTAAACTGCCTTCCAAAGTTCCCTAAGTGAAGTTCGCAATGAATGGAACATCGTTACTCTCCTTCCGCAATTTCCGAAAACCCTAAACCCTGCATTGAATACGCTCTTGAAGGTGATCATTTTTGGCTCTTTATTACACTTGACTCACCGCAATCAAACTCGCTGTGTGCAATGTGATGGCACAACTTCGGGCTGGATTTAGGGTTCCGCTAGCAGGATAAGGGTTTCATGGACTGGTTATAACATGGTTTAGGGTTTGTTGAATGTGGCAGTTCTGGGGGTTTGCATCATTTTGCATGGAAGAAAAATTTTGGTCAAAAGAAATGCAGCGAGGAGGAGCTGTATGAGTTTAAAATTTTGTTTAAGAGTGTAGCTGTGAGGGACCCTTTCACAATGGCTATGACTTCAGCGCGTCTGCTCTCACGTAGGGTTTGCAGTAGGATCGGTCTCTCTTCGTTTCCAAGTAGTGGTCACTCTTCCGCATCTTCTTCCTCCCCGTCAGCCGATGAAGCGCTGGGGTTGTCAAGATACTTGTCCAGTTTTTCTCTTGCAAATGTGGGCTTGGGTTGCGGGAACGAGGCTGTGAGGTCCAGGGTTTACAGTACTGGCGTAGGAGAAGGCGGTTCCGAAGAGCAGAAAGAGGATCTGTCGCAATTGGCACCCAAGGCACCGATTAAGCCGGCTCCACGACCATTCAAACTCAACAATGAGCAACGGGAATTGGCAGCGGAGATTGGCTACAAAGTTGTGGATCGCTATACAGAGGAGGATTTTGGGCAGAACAAACGGCCGAAAGCCTTCGCAGTCGTTCAGGTATGTTTCTTTCTTGCGTTGAGATCAGAATATGCAAATTATTAGATCAGTTTAGAAGCAAAGATTTCGTGTTCTAGAAATATTAATGTGTATGCAATACATTCTAGCGTTGATTCTTGCGTTAACATCCAGAGTTCATACAGCTTTGATGGTTAGTCTTTCTTGGTAAATAACTCAGATTATTAGGTCAGTCTGGAAGTGAAGATTTCACAGTGTCTATGTGAATGCAAGTCATGGTTATTACATTCTACTGTAGATCACTTGTTTTCTGTACTTGAATATTGGTGACCTAGTTTTGCCAAATTGTTGCAGGATGTTGGTATTTTCTAGTCACAGAGACGCAGTAACAGACATTTTTGATAGAGTCGTTATTTCGGTAGATGATGGAGCGATTGTGCATAATATTCTTGAAAAGCTGCCTGAGCACCTTGGAATCAATGAAGGATTGAACCAAGGAAAGGAATTCAGATTCCTTCTGTGCTCAATCTTGCGCTCATGCTATGTTTGCAAAGGTTGCATTCTAAAAGATGCTTCGCTGGTGTTATACAGATCGGCTCTCACCAGTTTAAGGTGTCTCCAAACGATCTTATATACACTGAGAAGCTGAAGTACTGCGACATCAATGACAAGGTAATTCTAAAGGAGAGGACACTATGTGCGCATTTCAACACATGAAAGAGTGTCAATTTTTGGGAGAATACTATAGAGCTGTGAAAAAATCAATTTGGGTACAAGAAGCAAATCTGTTAAGGTTAAATTTTCATCCTTGTGTACGGATTTTGTATGCAATCTCTGAGTGGGAGGTTGTAGGCCATTACAAGTGGTAGTAGACATTCCTACTTCCATTCAAAGATCAATGGCTATAAGACATCTCTTGTTAATAAGTCCAAGCAAGTTTTTGAACCAAGTTTACGAATAGATGAGTTATTGGTAACATCATAGGAGATGAGATGTGGTCCATAAGGGTTTTAATATTTTTATGCCTTATCCTTTGAACGTGATTAGAATAGATTCTGCAACGAGTCTCTTCGTTATTATGGGGTTGTCATGTAATGCACGCAGTTCTCTTCCTTTCATCGCAAGCTAATCGTGTCTGAAATTATTTGTGTGATGAGATCTTCTGAATCTGTCTGTCTGCAGCTGATGCTGAATAAGGTCCTTTTGCTTGGATCTAAAGACCAGACTATCATTGGTCGACCTACCGTACCCAAAGCGGCAGTTTTTGCTGTCGTTGAAGAACATGTAAGCGAGAACCTGTATTTGTTTTCGTTTCAAACTTCATTCCAAGTATGTGTTTGCAGGAGAATTTCCCTATACTCGAATGTTGTCTCAACCCCCTCTAATTGCATTGCCTCAGGGGGGCTAATGGGCTCCTGTCAAATGTATTCGCATTCAAGTTCTCCAATCAGAGAACATGTACAGAATATGACAGATTCTCAGGGCATATTGGGAATGTGCAATTACAGAGTGCAAAAAGAGTGGGTTGAGTGTATTATCTGAGAGATTCTTACTAACTGGATGCGTATATGGCCTTAATGCAGGCATTGGATGAGAAAGTGATTATATTCAAGAAAAAGAGACGAAAGAATTATCGTAGGACCACTGGTCATCGCCAGGTAAGAATTAGCCTTTACTGATGATCTAAAACTGTAACCAAATTCAGTCCTTGTGGCAGCTTGCCAAATTCGGGTAATTATTGGATCTAACATAACATTCTTGAAAAGACGGAACTTGTAACAACTCGAGCCCATTGAATTCATGGAAAAATGTTTCAATCCAAGATTCTCCAATCTTTTTGACATCCGTCCTCTTACACCTTGAGTTCAAGAATTTCAAAGAGGGACGACTCTGACATTCCTCGCTTCATTAAGTTAGCTCCCTGCCTGTAGCTCCCAAATTGACACTTGTGAGCAAGCAGAAATATCGTGTCGTTGCACTCCATTCTCAGCCATATTGATTGAATCCAATTCATATCTTATTTTTTGGTATGTTAGATGATCAGTAAGATGGATGCACTCATTGAAAAACTAAGGACTGTTTGGATTGGCTAGAATGGAAAAAATGATCAGTGGTTGTTTCTTACTGATGGCTTCCGCATACAGGAATTGACACGTCTTCGAATTTTGGAGGTCAAAGGCATAAGTGTGAAAACAGCTTCCCCAACACCATTGAGGAAAGCGAAAGCCGCCTCTTCGTCCAAAGTGAAAGAGGCATCATCTAGAGCAGATTCCAAAACCGAAAGCTGTCCTACACCTGTTTTGGCTTGAGAGCAGTATGCAGAATTTGCACATCAGTGCAACAATTTTTATGCTTTGGTTATTACTAAACTGTGACACCCCTTCGGTGGCTTCTTTCTCTTGAGGTGCGATCATGGTTTGCACGACGAATTGTAGGCTCAAGAATAAATACTTCCTGCTGTGTGTGTGTGTCTAGGCATGTGTTGTGAGCTTCTTGGACACAGAAGTTACTAAGAATATACTACGTATTTACTATCCATTAATTCTGTGTCGTGAAGCTGTACCATCAGTATGGTAATCTAGTATGTTCAGCACTGAGGAGGTTTTTATAAAAAGTTTGTTCTGAAAAGGCTCTCTAGCAGGGCTTGTTAATAGCCTTGTCTGAGAATCGTTTCGTCAAATAATTTATGTAGCATGGCTTGTGAAAGTCTTGTCTGGGAATCGGTTGGTCAAATAATTTATGCACTAGAGATGCTGTAGGGTAGTGCCGATTCGTCAGTAACTTAGCTGCCGGTTGTTGCTGAACCCCAGGGCAAGCCAGCTAGCTGAACCGTACTGGCACTACCCTGCAGCTTCTCTGGCGTTAAAGTACGGCATGTTCAATTCTGCTATATGGTTGAAGCTGTTTATATATGCAAACTGTATATCTCCTCCAAACTCATCTATGTCACTGTGAAGCAGTTTTACTTTCATTTCAATCTGTTTCTTTGAGGGGGCCAATTGATAGTAATGATGTCAATTGATTGTATTCCATTGAAGGATTTGTCTAGTTCCTTGGCGATTATGCGTATGATTTCAATGTGTGTCAACTTCAGAAAAAGTAAACTTTGGTTGTGGGTTGTTGGTTATAAGAAATATGGGATATGGGATATGGTCACTGAAGTAGCAAGCCTGTGCAATTATGGCTGACAAAATCAGCAGTCTACTTCAACAATCAATTTTGTCCCAAAAGATCAAGCATTTAGTACTTTAACCCCTATGGTGCCTAAGTGCCCACGAAATGGCTCAAAATGAGTAAAATTAAACAGACATTACTTTAACCTGTAATTGCCTGAGTGACCACATATGGTAGCTCCCAAATTTCAGCTTGTTTGTGTGTGGGGTAGTTAAATTCCTTTGATCATTCTAAAATTTTTAGGGGTAGTATTATAGGTTAGTTATTGGAAATTTGAATTCATACAATTACAATTTAAATATAAATTGATCAAGCTTATCAAAACTTGGACTTTTTGTTTAGTTTGAGTAAACAGCAAGAAGTTCAAAAAAGGCCTCAGTGGACATTTAGGGATTAATATAACAAGCTCCACAGGTGGAATAAACAAATCACCTACCCTCTAACAAAAAAAATGTGGCGTGGTGAAATTTTCACCATTGGTAGCAGCACTTTAAGATAAATGTAGAAACTCAATCTTGTGACTCTAATAATTTTTATTATAGTATTAACCTTGAAATGACGTTGAGGATACAAGCTATCTGATGGATGACTTTCTTTGTTAACCCATAAGCGACACTAAGGACATTTTCTAGCCAAAGAATCTCTCCATGTATGACAAAGAATCTCTTCATGTATGACAGAAGTGTAACTATTCATCCTCCAAATTTTGTGAAAAAAGGAAATGTCTTTTACAGTAGCTTATCTTCCAATGAATGCTTTTGCATCTTTTTAAGCCAACAATTCGTACAGTACTCAAATAGATGATTTTCACAATGATCAGCTTGTCATTTAAGGGTTGTACAAACAAAGAATACACCTATTGGTTCAAAAAGAGAATCATATTTGAGTGAGTACCTATTACCAAGGCTGCATCCTTCCTAGGTGGGTTAAAATCCAGACAATTTTTCTTGCACACTTGCGTAGCCAATTTCAGGAAAGACCTTCCTACAAGTGCAGTACAGGCTCTAAAAACAAAGGGAGATGTAGTCAATTCAACAATGACTACTACTGTACAACCTTGACAAATTGTAAAAAAATGATCCATAGCTGGTACAAGCAGGCCAGGCTGAACCGATCCCCTCACTTGTCCGTGAGGGAAAACACTGAAATGTTTTGTTTGCAATGCATGATAAAATTTGCAAATTTTGAATTTATATTTGCAATCAGAGGCCCCGAATTAGCTGGGAGGGGTGTAGAAGATAAATTAGTGAAGCACAAAATAGGGGTCTTTTTATTTACATGCACTCCTAAAAAGACTTCGGGGGGACAAGCAATGGGGGTTCATCATGGCCTACAAGCATAGGAAAGAGGAAAATGGTAGCATTTCTTGAAAGACTCGACTATGGAAGTGCATTCTCCAATTGAAGAAGAGGAATGAATTTTTTCACCCAATGCTTTAGGAGAACTACCCATTAGTTCATTTGTTAGCTAGTAGAATTGGGGAAAAAAAACTATTGCAATTTAAAAACATTAAGAAAAAAATAGTGAAAAAAAACTATAAATTTTCTATTCAAAATTTAAAAAATAGAGAAATAACTAGACTCAGTATTTGAAAAATTGATTCAATATGGGAAACAAAGAAAAATAGCTAGTAAAACTCAAAATATATTTCAAATGTTGTTTTCCCCTACTTGAATAAAGAGACTCTTAGGGTAGCTTTACAGCTTAACTTAATAAGTAAATAATTCAAAAATAATAAAGTCAAATTTATTGAGAAATTGATGAATAAATAGCCAATCAAGTGAAAAACCTAATATATCCAATGTAAATATCAATCTTAACTATGTAGGAACTTATGTTGTAAGGTGTGTACACCCATAATTGCAACTTGCCTAAAACCAACATCATCACTCTCTGTACATCCCTAAAATCAATATGTATGCATGTCAAAGAAACAATTTTAGAACATCTACTAAAAAAAACTTTGACCCTTCTTAACTTTAGTATAGAGTATCCAAATGTCGCATTTTTTGGTGCATTGAAACCTCCTTTCATTTGCCAACAAGAAAATGTAGAAATTTGATTAGTTTAAAAATAATAATAACTAGACATAGTAGCAAAAAGTGGTAGTTTGGGAGGTACCCACCTTTAAAGCATCCGGTAAACTTCTCATATTCTTGAAGAAGAAACAAAGACAAGATAAAAATCCCTTCCATTGCACATTGACCAAATATTGCTCAATACACGGTACTCAAATCAAATACGCTCAATCAATAACATATTGCAGTGAAAGGATGATAAAATTAGTGGATTTGCCCCAAAGCCATGACCTTGGTCACATAATCCAAAAGTGATGACACTTCTTGTTGGAAAATGTTATATAATTCAAAAAATTCCTAGGCTTGCCACTCATGAGAAGTGATGCATTGGCCTCTAATGTATATTCAATGTGTGGTATTGAAATGAAACATGTTCCACAAACTACTCACAGAGAATCCCAATGGGAGAAATATACTTAATGGCTACATGTGATGGCTACATGAGTGATGCATTGGCCTCTAATGTATGCTCAATGTGTGGTATTGAAATGAAACATGTTACACAATTGAATTATATCCCTTCATTCTTCATGTTTCAAGAGCCATCTCTTTCAAGGAAAAAGAAAACATTGATCCGTTACTAAAGTATTTAATCCTCAAGTGCTTGAATCCTTTCTTGAATTTTTGCATATTTCTGCTTATATCTTTATAAACAGCTATTATTTTACTCAATTTCATCAAATTTTTCATCCATAATCATGTGTGGTTTTTAAAAAGTCAAATATTGGTTGGGATGAATGAGAAGTTCTCTGGTATTAAAAACAAAACAAAAACTGAAACCTCTCTATTCACCGTCCAGAATTGGACCAAAGAGCTTCAGTGTATCACAATCAACGCCAACCAGTTGATTCACCAATTTGGGATGCAATTCCAAACAAACCACATGTGGATTTCACTAGGGGCCATGTGCTGCCGACCACCAAAGCCAGAATCATTCCAGTGCCACGAAGCTAGTCAGATTGGAAAGCAAGCCAGGCTTGCAAGTACCAGAGCTAGATCCATACAATAAACCACTACCAGGAAACTCCCCATTCATTTCCCAAGGCAAATCACACAACCAGACATTAGAGCACTGCGCCAGTTCAGCCTCCACAACGTCACTTTTGGCTTGCTGCGCTAAGTTTGAGAAAACCAGCTCTGCACCAACACCACATCACATTAAAAGTTGTGCCGTCCAGTAACCAAGGGTCTTTGTAGTAGGCAATATTATACTCACGCCAACTTAGTCAACTTTGACTATAGTTTTTATGGAAGATGTGGAGGCTAATGAGAGGTGTAAGAAGAAAGGAGAGAGAGAGAGAGAGAGAGTTTAGTGAGGACTCTAAAGGGTTGTTGGTGCGAAGCACTAGATCTTGAACGCACCGCCACATCTCACGAGGTAGCAAGTACCTCGACACTTCTTGTCGTGATTCAGTTTTCAATTTTGCGGAATCGGTGGCAGTGCTCTTATAGTTAATCGTAAAATGACCCCCAGTTTGTAGAAGGGGGGTATCTGAAGAAGGCTTAACTAAGAATAGTACCAAAGAAACACATCATGCACCAAACTCCACCAGTCCCAAATTTGGGTGCTTCAAGGAGTTTCAACTTGTGATTTTCTCAAATGCCTGCTCCGTGTCCTTCATTCCACACACTTTACAATGAACTCTACTTATCTGTTACCATGACTTTTTCATCCACGATCTTGGAGCTCATCCATTTCCTGGCGGTTGGTTCACGTCGAGCAATGCCCTTTCCGACAATTAGTGTGTCCTCAGAAAGAGCAGCAGTTCGTTCCCACGGCGAACTGGATTCCCAACGAATCCATGTGATGATTACATTGGAGCTCCTTTCGGCATCTTCAATTCAACTCACCGAGTGAGTGCCGACATACTCACGCCGGAGTATTCTATTATTATTAGATTGCCCAAGTTGCAGCAGTTGACTGCAAGTGGGAGTTTGGAAATGTGCCCTCCTCTTTGTTCCAAAAAAGGGTAAAAAGAAAAAGAAAAAAGAAAAAAGAAAAAAAGAAAAAAAGAAAAAAGATGTCCATTCAATGGGCCATGGGCCATGGGCCATGGAGGAAATGAAAATTATTTTTTGAGAGAAGTTCAACGAAGGAAGGACTGGGAAGATGCCAGAATCTTTGGAGGTAGATAGATTGGTATAAGATCATCGTCACCAGTTCTTCAAAATTGGCCCCATCACATGAAGAAGTGGCAAGGCACTTACTACCTCATGGTGCACTCAAGACTCGATGCTCCGCACCAACAAACCCTTAAAATCCTCGCTAAAGTTCCTCCCCTTCATCTTACACCTCTCATTAGCCTCTACGTCTTCCATAAAAGCCATAGTCAAAGTTGACCAAGTTGGCGTGAAAGTGAAAATTGCCTCTTTTAAAGGCCCTCCATTGCGTAGAAGTGATGAGAAGAATGGCACATCTTTTAATGTGACGGGGTGTTGGTGCGGAGCCGTTTTCTTCAAATTGTGAGTGGCAAGCAAAAAATGGTGTTGTTGAGGTTGACTAGCACGGCTAGTGGCGATGCTCTAGTAACTCATTTTTTTTCCAATTGGGTATCGGTATAATAAGGTGGGTTGCCCCCAACCAAATGCACCAATCATCTAAAACCACCAATCATCATCACTTTGTGTACATCTCCAAAATTGATATGTACCGATGTGGAAGAAATAAACAATTACAAAGCCTCTACAAAAAAAAACTTTGACCAACTTCAAATCTTTTGTATATTGACGGTGTATCCAAATTGGTCACATTCTTTCTTATGTATTGGAACATTGACTTTTTGACTTGCCAACAAAAAAAGGATGAAAATTTGACCAGTTTAATAACAGTAACTAATAATAGTAACTAGATAAGGTATTCTAATAATAGTAACTAGGCGTGGTAGCAAAAAGTGATGGCTTTATGGGGTTGGCCCACCTTAATAAATTTTGGACGGTGTAGAACCAAGGGGGGGACAATGCTCTTTACATCCATGGATGGGGAGGATGATACACTCACAAGCGATGGAAATTGATGGATGAAGAAAAGGTCAGGTGGATATTCATCTGAAAAGGTCAGGTGGATATTCACTCATCCAAAGTGTGTCAGATAGTCAGATTCCATCCAAGAATTTTGAAAGGGGATTCCATAGGATTTCATTGGACGAGATCTGATCAGGATTCGGAAGTAACTAGTAAGTTAGCCTTTTACTTCCACGAAGGGCAGTCATTCAGTGGCTGCCTCGCTGGACGGAGATTAGTATAAAGGGTCATTTTAGAATATCCGAATATCCATTGGGGATTGACCTGGGGCACCTGAGGCTCAACTGAAATATAGTACGGTTGTAGGTAGAAGTACTCATTCCCTTGATTCACTCCTCATGTACTGATGTACCGGTGGTGCACATTTTCTTTTTAAAACGTATTCAACCGGTAGTCCGGTACATGAGGAGGGCGGAATTGGGTACATGTGCAACGGTGGAAATGGATATGTTTATCTTACCTTTGATTGTGATGTTAAAGTGGTCATTCAAAGTCTATGGTTTTATTTCTTTGAGAAAACAATGAAATTTTTTATTTGACACCTACCATAAATTTTGGAAATTTCGAATTTGAATTTGAAATCAAAAGGGCCCAAATTAGCTACATTGAATAGGGATTTTAAGGGGACCCATACTATTTAATCAACATTACATACTATATAAATATCTACCTTTATTGTACATCAATAGTTACTGAAGTGTCAAGGGATTGTACATAATGTTTCAAATATCTATAGTTTTCTACAATAAATCTTTTTAAATTTTTGGTCCCCTTAATACCTCTAATCAATGTAGATATTGCAAAGAACACAATAGGAGAGGTGAAGAATGCAGGACACTAAGTAACTACAGGATGGAGGTAAATTTTTTACATTTATCCTTGTCTGGGAGAAGACATAAGCAAGACATAGACTTTGAATGACTTCTTTAATGTCATGCTTCACAAGCTTGTTCATTTTTGTATAATGCGGATAAGTGGTTTTCTAAACCCCTTTGTTGTGCAAAGATAAATAGAAAGACAAGTTCTATAAAATAAAAATAACTGAAATTCCTACTAGAATATTGATGGTATCATTGATTCATGTAGAGCATTCTTTCTTTCTTTCTTTCTTTCTTTGTATTGATATATTACCTTCCTAGAATTATTTGTCATAGAATCTATCTCTAAAAAGGAGGAGGAAATAAGGGTAGCCTTTTCTACTAATGTCTACAAAGTATGGTTATAGTTGAACTATCGACAATGGACCACATGCATTCACAATGGTTTGTGGATTAGAGTTGTTATTTATTTATTATTTATTATTATTTAATTAATATATCTTCTAAGATAGTTGTTCAATGAATTGTAATTGGATGAATTGCATTTCTTTATGTTTGTTTTGGATGAATAATTGAGCATTGAGGCATCAAATTTTTTTATTTTACACTACTAACTGTAATAAAGACAAGATTATAGCATTTTCATTTATTTTAGATCTTTAATTGAAAAGTTTGCGCATGTACAAGGCTAGTGTTATTTACCCTTTAAATCCCGCGTAGTTAAAAAAAAACTTGATTTCTAATACCCTCTTACAAACATTTTTTTATACAAAAATAATTTAAAAAAAAAGTGTATATATAGTTTTCAACCATAGAAAGTGGAAGTTAGAACTTGTTGGTGTTGTAGTTTATCAAATATAGTACACGTCCAACAATGTATCTTATAAAAAAATATTTGAATTTCAAGACATAAAATTGAATCATATGTAAATTATTCAATCATTTTAGGACAAATAAATTGAAAATCCCATCCTTTATTTTGTCGTTCGTTATTTTTATAAGTCTCAACCTCTTATTCCCAACATGAATTCAAATCGCATCATCAATAGTTAGTATTAATAAGTTTATGATTTTTTCTATGGGAAATAGATTGGAATTGGGTTTTACATACAAAAATTTAAAAAAATTTAATGTCAAATAAAGATTATTTCTCTGGGAATTTTCTTGATTTGAGCATCATTGAGATGATTTCTTCAAAAATAGTCATTATCCTATCAAATATACCTAAAGACCACATGAGATTAAATCTAACCTTGTCCCAAAGTACCTTGAACACTTGGAGACAATGTATTTTTTATGCACTATTTTTCACCAATTGGCTACAACCAAAAGACATTGGCTACTTTTTATGAAGGAAATTTTCATTTTGGAGAGGTCAAAATAGCCACATTATTGTTTTTTTTTTAGACCAATAGCCAAATTTTACTTACATAATTATCTACACTAAATAGTGAAATTAGGTTATCCCTCACTATTTCTTGCCATTTGACAATGTATTTATTGTCACTATACAAAAATGCACTATTTTTGAATTAGGTATTGTTGAAATTGAGACTCATGAACCTTATGCATACAAATGGAAGTATCTATAAAAATATTTGTTGATTTTGGTAGCTTATAAAGTAATTGTCTTGAAATTAGGCAACCTAATTACACTTTGTAGTAGTGTTTTGATATAGACATCACCAACTAGCACCCAATATCATATAAGTATTGAAGAAATAGCTTGCTACAGGTATGTTTGCACTTGGTGTTATAGAGTGCTGTTACTAAGAATCTTAGAATTGAATTTAGACCTACTTCTGCAACAGATTCACATCGCAAACATCATCCCTGACACCAAGTGTGAACATACCATACTTCTCCAAAATAGTAAAAAAAACACGAAAGTCGGTAAGAAACTACGTTCACGGCAGGTTTGGGACCTCCGCCGACGAAACAACGCAGACACCAGTCGGCACTCCTACCCCAAAGACCGAACCTTACCCGTAAGAACGTGCACAATACGGTGCGTTCTCCGTCTCCTTCTCGAGATACGGCTCCCCGTGTCCTCGTGTCCTCGTTGGAGGAGTGGGGTCTCAATTTGCGTTGAACGGAAGCCAGCATATTCGACCGCCCAGGGCGGCCCCGTACTTGGACTTGGCAACGCCGGCTCACCAACTCCCTCGCAACTTCCTCAAAATGTCTGCAGCGTCAAGGCTATCAGCAATCCGAAATTCAAGGTTTCAACTTCCTGTAGATCACCGATTATATAAGAGTATGGGTTCCCTCTATTACCCACCTCACAGTTCTCAAATCCAATCTCGATGCAACTGTCAAAATCACTTCAATTCCGTCCTTATACAAACTCGATCTCTGAGTGAACGTCGACTCAATCTCATGCGAAATTGCGTCAACCCATCTTCCCACAATTGAATTCAACTCTTCGTGAGCTTGAAGCTTTCCTCTAGCTGTGAGATTTCAAGGGTTTGCATTCCCTTGTGCAATGAAGCTCAAGTTGAGAAGCCGCAATCCTCGAACTTCTTTACCTCGTGGTTCAGGGCGCATGGAAGAATCGCCCCACGTGACAGATCCTGTGCTTGTGAAAGAACTCAGAGCCACTTTTAGGGTTTTTGATAAAGACGGGAACGGGAAGATTTCCAAGGAGGAGCTTGGGGAGGTTCTTCGTTCACTAGGCGACAGCCTGACTGACTGCGAGCTCGACGAAGTGATGGCGAATCTGGGTGGTGACGATGGGTGTATCGATCTTCCACAATTTATCACCTTCCACACAAACAAGACGCCAGTCTCGGGATCGTCAGAAACAAGTGGTGCGGAGGGCGAGGACCCTGAAGTGGCGGCTTTGAGGTCGGCGTTTGCTGTGTTTGATATCGATAAGAACGGTTTCATTTCAGCGGAGGAGCTCCAAAGAGTGATGCACACTTTGGGAGATAAGCATACTTCGTTGGAGGAGTGTCGGCATATGATCCGTTGCGTGGATCGTGATGGTAACCAAATGGTGGATTTTAGCGAGTTTCGAAGCTTGATGTCTGGCTCTTCGGTGCTCTCCTGCTAATCGAAACTTAGCGTAGGTTTAGTTCAATTCAGTGAGATCCATTTCGTTACGTCGGCCGGCTCAATTCAAAGCGCCAAATTTGTCAACTCCCTATTCCACTGCAGAAAGCTCGAAACAAGGATCAGTAGAGATTTTCGTGCAATTCAGCGCGTCCATCTTGAAAAGTGACGATCGATGCCATTCATACGAAATTGACTTCAGTTTTATGAGTTGGCATCTGGAGATTCAGGATCACAGCGTTGAATGTTTGGCACATTGTGGAGCTCGAAGAAAACCGACAGAGCTCGCCGTGTCAGTGCCTGCAATGTCGACTTCGACGACAATTGATTCCACTACAGTGCGAAATTTAGTCAAGATTATTTTCCTGCATAAATGTGCCTGTTGAGTCCTCGGATGACGACCGTGTGATTCTAGGGTTGATTATTGTGAGCAGACGAATTGGTAGTCTGGAAAAAAAAGGGATCATGAATAAAACATTGGCCGATGTGAGCCATTGAGCGAGCTGCTTCCTCTCACTGGAAGTATTTCTCGAGTTCTTTGCAAAGTTCAGTGTCTAATTTGTTGTCAATGTCTCAGAGCAATTTGTGGCATGATTGTCTTTTTTGTGAACTTCTTTGCTTGGCATTGATAGATAAATCATATTGAAGTTAAGTTGTTGATTTTAGGTGTTTGTTTGTTTATTTTGTTTTTAACCTCTGAAGGATGGGTGGGTGAATGTGGAAATCATTCCTTTTGACATTGTGAATAGTTGGTTTAAAAAATATCCCAAAGCACTCATTGAAAGTCAAACTATTATATGGGTAGTTTTGTTAAAATGGCGCCATTATGCTACTTTGGTAGTTTCTACAATTTAGATGGGGCAATTTGAATTGTACAAACATCCTAGATGTCTAAAATCTATACCATTCCTAAATGTATGAAATCTAAATTTGTACTAAATGTTACTTTTACAATTTAGATTATGTGGTTTGGCATCTACACCAATCCTAGATTTCTTAAATCTATATAAGTCCTAGATGGTACTTTTATGGTTAAAAACAAGCAGTCTGAAAATGGCACACAAAATACCATCATTTTAACAAAATTATCCATTTGTGCAAGACCTTGGAATCTTGTACAAATGGAGAATTTTGATCCTTTGGAATCTTGTCTCCTTTTCATGCAAAATTCCAAAGATGAATAGTTGTATTTTTGTCCTACACAGAAAGGATTCTCTATTATTCATCGACCCCAAAATGGCCGTAGCATCATTTATAGATTAAAAAAGAAACCATGTATTGGCTTAAGTGATTAGATCATTACAATTATACATTGGAGGTAGCAAGATCTCTAACTTAGCCTCCTACAAATGCATGATGTTGCTATGTAAAAATAGCAAAGTTGTGCCTCTGGCAAACCTCTTTGGTCAACCCTTGGAATCCTAAGGCCTTTTTTCATCAAATACCACTCAAAACTACAATTTCTATTGTAAGACAAGCGAAAAAAAATTTAATTGTTTATTTTCTACATCTAATCTTGCTCTAAACCAATAGAGGAATATGTAGAAAAAAATTCAAAAACTTTGACCTCATAGAATGCAAGATAATGGCGTTTAAATTGAAGAAAATATAAGATTTTGCACTTTCTAGGCTGCTATGTAGATTATAAGATTTTGAACCTAAAGTCTTAAAGGTCTTTCAAGGGATACATGGGATTTGGGGTCAGCTTGCGAGACCTCAAATTTTAACATGATTTTTTGAAACTTATTTTGAAGATAGGAAAGCACAATAGCTTTATGGAAATAGCTCTATACCACACTAAAATCAAAAAGCAATTTAACTTCAACAAAAAAAATTTGCAAAATACTTGAAATAAAAAATTTAAATTTTTTATTTATTATAGATTGTTATTTGTATTATTCGCAGGCAGTTACTGCCTCTTTTTAGTGCATTGTGACAAACTGTGTCACAATGCACTAAAACACATTGATTTTTTCATACACCCGCTCCCCCCTTTGTATTCAAATTAATAAATTTATTTTAAAATAAATTTAAATTAAATTTTTTCTCGACCCCCCTCCCTCCTTTGTAGTTTTCAAGTGGGGGTGGGGTGCCAATTGATATGAGATATATCGTTTGTATTTCGTATTTCATATTTTATATTTTTTCATCCATATCTTGTATCCCATACAATATACTGAAGTCGTATCTTGTATCTGCATTTGCTCCCATATTTATATCATATCCATATTCAGTATTGTATTTTAGATTCATATTTGGACGGCTTGGATTGAATCTCACAAAGATCAACGGCTTGTCATTTTTTGAGAAATCAATGGCATCTTGGAGGTGAAACATTTTCTTTTAATCAATGGTCTATGATTATTTTGAGAAAGGGAGGGGAACTAATGCACTAAAAAGAGGTGACAACCTCTTTTCAATGCATTGTGTATTTGTTTAGATGAATAGCTTTGATTCATTCCATTTGGATTAGTGATGTAAAAGTTATAGAGCTATGGGCAATTTTGCTAAAATGACCCCATTCCACTACTTTTTTTAGTTTTTATGATTCAAACAAGGTGGTTTGAAATGTACAAAAATCCTAGATGTCTAAAATTTATATCATTATTAGATGTTCAAAATCTACATTTGTGCTAAATGTTATTTTTACAATTTAGACTATGCAATCTGAAACCTGTACCAATCCTAAATTTCTTAAATCTATAGTATACCTATCCTAGATGACACTTCTACAGTTTAACCCCTAAAGGACCAAGGCCTTATTTCTGCCAAAAAATACTCAAAACTGCCATTTCTGTAGCATAGAGTAAAAAAACTTGAAAATTATTTTTTCTACACATCCAATCGTAGGATCTGATACTTTACTAGTATGAAAATGTGTGGAAAAAATTTCAGAAATTTTGACCACATAGATTAAAAGATATTTGTTTTTAAAGTGAAAAAAACAATTTTTTCAGCACCTTGTGGGATTAGATTATTTGACTTTGAACTTTTTTAACTTAAATTTTTTGCACTTCAGAGTTTTGAGCTTTAAATCCTTATTGTGGGAAATTGAGTTGAGAGTCTAGGGAAAAAAAAAATTAAAAAAAAAAAAAATCATGCTTAAAAAAATTGTTAAGTAGAAGTAGGTATGAGAATGAAGGAAAATCAAAATTATTAATATCTTTAAGATGGAATTAAACTGCACTAATCCCAATGGTGAGATTGATCTAGCAAACAAACAAAATCATGTAAATTTTTTTTTCAAAAAAATTGTAAAAATTGCATTCAGAAATAAATTCTATAAGTTATTTTTTCAGAAAGATGCTCTAACTGCCCGATAAACAAGATTGTCCATAACTTTCTCATAATAAGTCCAAATGGAATGAATCAAAGCTTCCCATGCAGACAAAAATATAATCTACAAAAGAAAAATACAAAAAAGAAAAATTCAAAATTTTGCAAATTTTTTTTTGCTGCCCGGACTGCCCCACGTCCCCTATTTCAAGCTTATTTGTTCATAACTTTTGTTTCCAAGCACCAAATGTGAAAAAATTTATATTCCCACAAAGCTCATCAGTTTTTCTATCTTCAAAAAAAGTTTCAAAAAATCATGACAAAATTTCAGCCCGTAGGTACTTGCCCAAAATCCAATTTGTCCCCCCAAGGGACAATGGTCCTTTAGGGGTTAAAGGAGATAGTCTGAAAATGGCACATGGAATACTACCATTTTAACAAAACTCCCCATTGCTTTATATTTTGTAGGGCAATCATTACATCTTCTTGCGATAATAAAATATTGGATTAATTTTTAAACTCAATTTTCACAATTGAAAAAAGAGAAAGTTCTACAAGGTTTAATTTTTCTTGTGCATTAGAATAATCTCACTATTATGATTAGTATCGATTTCAATTTAGTCTCAGAGCAATTAATGATTTTGTTTTTCCTTCTATCTTGTACCAACTTATTTAGACGTAGAAACATCCAAAAACTTTCTATACCCATTCATGCAAAGTAGATTTCCTTTTAAGTGTCTTTAGACTTCGATTAAAGTATCCCTCAAAAGTGTCCTTAGACTTTCATTAAATTATTTCCTTACTTAATTGGGATTAGTTGATTGCTGATTTTTTGAGATTTTGATTTTAGATCAAGCTATATAATGGTTTGAGTGGCCTAGGGAGCTTCCACTTTGAAAATTCATAGAAATTACATGCCATATCCGAAAATTTTAATTTTTTTTAATGAAAATTCATGATTTTCAATTGCTAATACTATTATTTTTTATTTTTTTATTTTTCTTCTAGAAATGCCTCCAGCTATGCTGAATTGCTTACATTGACGGTTATAGGTGCTTCCACCGTACATACTGTAGATGTGAAGGCCGTGAATTTTGTGCCGAAACTACCAACGGGTGACAGGATTGGACGAAAATGGATCCGTGCTCGCTGACAAGGACGGTGACACGCAAGGAGTACGCCTGCAAGGCCTCCGTACCCTTGCCGGACCTTCGCGGTTCTCAATCCGCACCCGCAAACAGTCACCGAGAGATCCTCATCACACGAATATAAAAGAATGTTCTACAATCCCCAGGAAGATCCACGCAAGACATACATCCACGCATCTTCAAAATCCAGTGAATCTGTACAGACGGTATGATCCACAAAATATGAAGTAAGAGCATCAATCAGTTCGTCCCCACGAGGAACTGTTCCAGGAAGATCAACGCATACGCGTCTTCGTAATCCACCGTCGGCGTACAGTGCAGAAGATCCACATGTGCTGAACATAATGACTTGGTACTACTCCTACCAATCCTGTGAGTCCATGCCACCTTTCTTCGGAGGGACTCCGCTTTCCATTCCTTCCTTGCAATTCCCCTCCACATTGATGACTCGCGGTTGTGGTATCTTTAATTCGCATAAATGCTCAAGCCCATGCCATTGTGATTATATCAGTGTTTTTGTTCGCAAATTGAGATAGAAGCATACTGAGATTCTGAGTGCGAGGTAAGGGATCTGTGTTTTGAAGCAAGTGTGTTGCGAATTGTGTTTAGAATCAGTCTTTTCTGAGGGTAGAAGTGTGTTTGAAGAAGTCCTTGCCATTTCCGTGTCTGCGGTTATCTTGTGTTTGTTACAAAATTGCGCTTGAAGCACACATTCCGATTGTAGGTGTGTTTTTTGGCGTTCTCGAAGAAGGCTTGCTTGCCTGCCATATCCGTATTTGCTGCTAGTGTGTGTGTGTTGGAAAGCGCACATTCTGTCCGTAGGTGGTTTTTTTAGCGTTTCTTGAAGAAGGCTTCCCTGCCATATCCGTATTGCAGCTAGCTAGAGCGTGTTGCAAATTACGCTAGAAGCACGCATTCTGCGCGTGGAGTGTTTTTTCGGCGGTCTTGAAGAGGGCTTTCTTGCCTGAGATTGTGTTATTTGCAATGAAGCTGAAGTTGAAAAGTCGGAGTAAGAGAAGCTCGAGTAAAAAAGAGGTCGAAGTGGCCGTGGATCCTCGTTCCCCGCTTGTGAAGGAGCTGTCGGCTACGTTCGTGGTGTTCGACCGAGATTCCGATGGCCGAATCTCGAAAAGTGAACTTGGAACCGTGCTAAGCTCTCTCGGAGACAAACTCAGCGACTCGGAGCTTGACGAGCTGATGGCGAAAGTGGACGGCGATGGCGATGGCTTCATCGACTTGCAAGAGTTCATTGATTTTCACACGCAAAAGAGCGGAAGAACGAGCGATGCTTCCCAATCATCGTCCAACTCTTCAGAGTGGAGCGAGGAGAAGGATGCGTTGCAGGCTGCTTTCGATGTGTTCGATGCTAACAAGGATGGTTTCATTTCGGCGGAAGAGCTTCGGAGAGTCATGTGCAGTCTTGGCGACGAGCACATTTCGTTGGCGGAGTGTTTGCATATGATCAATTGCGTGGACAAAGACGGGAATCAAATGGTGGATTTCACAGAGTTTCAGGACTTGATGACTAGAGGCGTAGCTTCAATTTTGTGTTGATGTCGAAGCCATAGCCTGCAGACAGAAAAAGTTCTGTTTCTTGGAAACTGTTTTGAGTTTCCGGGAGCAGATTTGTAAATATTTAAATCTGTACATTTACGAACTTGAACGGAAGTTTCCTCAAGAGGTACAATCTTCTTTGAGCTTTTTCAATTAAACAATTGTCATTCTAGAACGTCTCAATTGTCAAGCGAACTTTCAATTCTGGTCTCCGAACACTTTCAAATGCCATGATGGCCCCTAGCTTTCCAAAGTCGGCCATCAAGATTTTCAGAGGTCTACATGCGAGAAATTTCTCGATTTCAAACTGCAAGAAAAAGAAAACTTTCGTGCATTTGCTCCGCAGTTTTTTCAGTATCGTATTCACTTCGTCCACGATTAATTCTGTTAACACGATTAACAAGCAGAAGTGGAATGTCGATTGCTGCATTCCTGTGTTGCAATTGATTGCAGAAGGAGCCTGCATTGAGCCGCGCAACTCAAGTAGCAGACGACAAGGTTTGGCATATCAGAGAGACGGTTACCGAACTTACCAATAACATTCCACAGTCCGCCTGACATGCGTAACACTTTAAGTAGCAGCATGGGGTGCCTTCCAGAAAATCCCGGAGTATCTTCCTAACAGGTACTTGGCCATTGGCTCCTGATCATGGTGAACCTGCGTAATACCAATTCCGTCCTCATGTACTTACCGTGCACATTTTTGTTCTGAAATGTACCCAGGATCCATTTGAAATTAGAGTGGTTGTAGGGTGGCTTACCTTATCCTTTGTGTTGTTGAAGCTTGATATTCTTAAAAATAAAAATAAAGCTTTATTAACCCTTTAAAGATGCCAATGACTTAAAAGTGCTCAATGAATGACTTTTAAAGGAAATTGTAGAAAAAAAGAATGCATTTGTTTATCCAAGAATTTGGTAGTTTGGAGATACCTACTTCAGTGACATGGTTGTGTCCTTCTAGGGTTAATAGATGTTGAACTTGATTGGAAATTTTTTTTCTAAAAAAATATCTTTTAATTATAAAATTATAAAAGAGTTAATAGGATTTTTAGAAAATAATCAATTATTGAAGTAATATTAAATTATTTTTATTGTCTACCATGAAAATCAACCCCCCCAAAGATAGGAAAGGATATTGTATTGTTGTTCAAAAATATTATTTGGATCTCAAAAGTTTTGATTTTCTATCATTAGTATCTTACTTATTGAGCAACAATGAGTTTAGAAATGCAAGCTTGTAAGCCTTGATCTTAGGTATAAATAAGTACTCTACAACTATTGACTATTGAAGGTACCTATAACATATGTACATATAATATAAGTTTCCTATAATTTTACCAAATGCTTATAATATAGGTATCTATAACATAAACACCTATAATATAAATATCCTATAGCTATGAAAAGTGCTTATAACATAGGTACCTATAATATAGGAGCCTAGGTTCATGAACTCAATATCCTAAGTTTAGTGGCTTACATGCTAGCAATGATGCTTACTGAGTTCAAGAATCCTAAATTGCCTATTTTGATAATAGAGTGATTTAACCTCTAAAGCCCAAGGCACATTACAAGTAGAAACTGTGACAAATTAGCATGTTCTAGGGCAATGAAAAAAAATGAAAAGAATTTAAAAAAAAATTTAATCATACAAATTTGTACTAAATTATTATGGGAATGTGTGAAAAATAATTTTGACTTTATAGATTGAAAGATTCTAATGTTTAAAGTGGTAGAAAAAAATGTGTTCTTAACCTTGTCCAACATGGCTAGCAAGTTAATAGATAATATTTTTATCTATTAGACTCCATATTATTTAAACACACTACAAGAAAATGGGTATTTTATGATTGTAAAAATATGACTGGAGATGACTAGTGACTATTCGCAATCATATTCTTGGAGGCCAACACCTACGGGAGAAATATGACTATAAAATTGTTAGTCATTTTTGGGTCTTGTACTTCATAAGCATATACTATACGTCTACTAGGAACACCAAAATACTTCATAGAAAACTATAGAATATAACGGACATGAGAAAAACAAGACAAGATAAGTTTCTAGGAACAAGATTTCTATTAGAGTCAAGAGGAGTACAAGGATGGAACTCGAATCACAAGAATAACACTCAAGAGATGTGTTGTCGAGACTGAGGACTACCTCAGTCTCGACTCTTTATATATTACTACTTAAGAAGTTCTTCTAGAATTCTATGGAAAACTCTGGAGGTCTACGAAAACTTCCGAGGCAATATACAATCTTTTAAAATACTATGGAAGCTTCCGGAACACTATAAAAGCTTCTGAAACACTATAAAAGCTTCTAGAAGCTTTCAGAACTCTATAGAAGCTTCTAGAAGCTTCTGGAAGACTTTAGAGGTTTCTAGAAGTTATTAGAAGACCATGGAAAGCCTAGAAGGTCCTAGAGTATCCATGACATCACCTCCCACTCTAGCGACGAGTTTCAAGAGGAGCTCGTCTAATGTATGCTTCATATCTGCAAGAAATTAAGAATACGAAGAAGAGTATCTGCAACATATATTGCTCTTTGTTCTAGTGGTAAAAGATGTACTGGTTCTTGGAGCCAACGATTGTGACCACGACCTCCTTCCATAGGATGAACTCTAGGACGATAGTGCTCAATATTCAAACCTTCAAAACATCCTTGGAATATTACTTCTGAACCATTAGGTTCAAGACTTCTAACTTCCAACAATATTACCAAGGCTCGAGCATCGGGTTGAAGATTGTCATGCCAAAGTTCATCTATGCGAGGTCATTTTCGTTGTGCTGAAGATCTACCTTCGTCTTCAAGTTGTAATGCTGAAGGAGTTGAGAGTTGTAAAGGTCGATCTAGTAATTGTAACATAGAAAGCTCAAGCTCAGGTTCTAACTCAGGTTTTAAAGAGTCTCTGAAAACCTTCCAATTAGACATGTTGAAGATGCTATGGTAGTTACCTAAGAACTATTAAAGTTTTGAAGTAAATGTTTCTGTAGTGACTCTCCTTCTTTTATATCAAGCCTTAGACGAGGAAGCTTCTTAAAGAAGCTATTGATTAGATAGGCCGCGGTTTATCAGAATAAAGTTGGTGAAACTTATGTACTTTTTGCGACGTGTTGACTAAATTTGTTGTTGCTTCTCATGTTCTTTCATTAATATTATAACCACGCCAATATACAAGATACTCCAATTTGTCACGTCGACGTCGTGAATCAAGCACTTTTTCTACCTCGTATTCTGCATGATTGTCGATTTCAATGAGAGGTTGTGGCGGTTAATTTTGTCCGGGTAAATTGGACTCTTTGTATGGTTCAAGAAGAGAAACATGAAAGACTGGATGTACTTTCATAGCTGCCGAAAGCTCTAAACGGTAGGCAACAACACTGATTTGTTTGACTATAGGAAATGGTCCTAGTCGTCGATAATCTAATTTGTTACACGGTCAAGTAGTCTTAATGTTACGCCGAAGAAGCCACACCTTGTCCCCAACTTGAAATGGAGGCGATTCCTTACGCAACGTATTCACTACTGTTTTGTAACGTTCTTGAGCTTCTTGAAGATGAAGTTTCATGGTTTTGTAACGTTCTTGAGCTTCTTGAAGATGAACTTCTAATAATCTTAAAATTAAATTTTGGACTGCTAGATTGTTCATCTAAGAAACATTGAATAAATCTAATTTGGGATGATATCCATAGTTGGCATAGAATGGCGTTTGATAAATAGAAGTATGGATGATATTGTTGTACGCAAATTCCGCCAAGGTCAAGTGTGAAGTTCAATCATCTTGTTGGTAGTTGATGGTACAACGTAGGTATTGCTCTAGCACTTGATTTACATGTTCTGTTTGTCCATCAATCTGAAGATGAAAAACAGAAAAAAGATTAATTTCCACCTTCAAGGTTTCAAAGAGAGACTTTCAAAATTTGGAAACGATTTGCGGCCCTCGATCGAATACAATATCATCAGGTAAGCCATGATATCAGTAGATAGTGTCAAAAAATAGCCTTGCTGTTTTTTCACTGGTAATTGTTTTTCAACACAGAGAAAAGTGAGTCATTTTGGTAAGACGATTTACGATGATGCAAATGGAATCAAAAGATGCAAATGGAAGTAAATCTGTAATGAAGTCCATAGAAATTGAAGACCATGGCCACTTCAGAATTAATAACAGTTGGAAAAGTCCATACGGTCGATGTCTTGGATTTTTGGATCTTGAGCAAGTGTCACATGAAAGGTAAAAGTCTTTAACAGCCTTCCACATTTGAGGCCACTAAAAGTCTCGAGATACAAGTTCCAACGTCTTGTTGAATCCAAAGTGTCCAGAAGTAGGAAAGTCATGTCGAGTTTGAAGACATAGAGGTCATATGCCGCTTGGTCATATGTCATTTGATAACTTGAATTTATACATTCTAAAAGGCCGCTTGGTCATATGCCGCTTCTCCTTCTTTGAATACCGAATTTGATCTTCGAGACAAGGCGTCTGATAATCCTTATTGCTTTTCGGGACGGTACGTGATAATGAAGTCAAAACGAGATAATGACATGTTCTAGCGAGCTTGACGCCGATTTAAGACACGAACAATCATAAAATACTCAAGATTTTTGTGATCTGCCTATAAAGTCACCTAATGAGACATTCTTTCAAGTAAGTGGCGCCATTTTTGAAATGAGTCAACAATAGCAAGAAGTTCCTTGTCATGAATCTTATAGTTGATCTCAGCAGTTGAAAAGTTTCTTGAATAAAATGCAATTAGGTGAAGTTTTCCTTCTTCTCCCATTTGTGAAACTATTGCTCCCAATGCAAAATTTGGCGTGTCCGTTTCCATGTAAAACGACTTGAAAAAGTGTGAATGAATCAAGATTGGGGCTATTATAAAAGCCAACTTCAACTGTTGAAAGGCCTTTTTTGCTTCAGATCCCCAGTCAAGTTTATCCTTACATGTTAGCCGAGTTAGTGGAGCTGCTACTTGTGAATAATTTTTGATGAAGATCCGATAAAAATTAACAAATTCAAAAAAACATTGTACATCGCATACGGTTCTAGGAGTTTCCTAGTCTGTGATAGCTTGAATCTTTTTTGGATCCATCAATAACCCTTTGTTAGAGATGATGTACCTGAGGAACTCCACTTGCAGTTGATGGAATATACACTTCTCCAACTTGGCATATAATCTTGCATCTCGTACCATTTATAACATTAACATAACATGTTTTTCATGTTCTTCAGCATTCTTTGAATAAATTAAAATGACATCAAGATAACATACAACAAACCGGTCCAAAAATTCGCGAAAACATCATTAATGAAATGCTGAGAGATAGTCAGTGCATTCATAAGACCAAACGGCATAACATTATATTCAAAATGTCCGAATCTTGTTCGAAATGTTCTCTTCTATTTGTCCCTGGCTTTGATACGTATTAAATTGTACGCTCCACAAAGATCAATCTTGATATAGATTTTGGCTTGGCTAAGTTGATCAAGAAGTTCAGATATCAACGACAATGGATATCGATTTTTCACTGTTATTTTGTTCAGGAAAGCTTTAGCTCCAACAAGTACGAGCTTAATAGTAGAATGTATTGGAGAAGATTTTGATGCAGAGACAACCGACAAAAATAATAGGCTTCGTGTCCTTCAGTCTATAACCGGATTATATTTTTCCAACCATGATAATCCTCATATTACAGGATTGAATAAAGTGCTAATCACATTGAATGTGATTGTACTTGTATGTTTTGCAACCAAAACTTCCAGTGGGTTGGTTTTATGTGTGACATCTCTTAAAGGTAAAGCTCGACCATCAAAAGCTTCCACATGTATTGGAGTTGATTTCTTGATTAGAGAAATCTTATGGCGTTTTACAAATTCCTTGTCTACAAAACAAGTTGAAGTTCCAAAGTCTAGAAAGGCTTGAATTCGCAATTTCTTCTTGTGGCCCAAGCGTAAGGGTATAAGAAAGCGGTGGAAAGGCTGAGCAAAAAGGCGAGGACCTGAGTTTATTTGTTCAATAAAAGGCTCAAGCCGCACGGATTGAATAAAGTGCTTCTTCGCCCCAATTGATATCACAAGCCAATTGTCGAAATTCGGATGCATATAGTGAAACCGAGCACGATCCTTGTCGTAAAGTACGGATCTTGATTGTTGTCCAACGATTTTTATCATGTTCTCCAAATGCTTCAGTGAATGCTGTTAGAAACGTTTCAAAGTTGTTCAGAATAAGAGACCTTGCTTCAAATAGTGGTGCAAACCAAGACAAGGCTTGTCCAGTAAGCAAAGTTCCAACCAAGTTGACTTGTAATTCATCCGTAGGATACCGTTGAGGTTGGAGGGCAATAATGAATTGAACTTGATTTACAAACCCTCAAAATTTAGAGCGAGAACCATTGAATTTTTCAGAAAGACTAATTCTTGGTTCTTTTGCAGCTGATAGAATTGAATCAAAGCCTTGAGTAGGCATCATTGCTTTTGATGTTGAGGTAGCTGGTGCCTCAGCTACTCATTGATTAGTATCAACTTTTGCCGCAAAATCTTCTAAAATATTCGTTCTCATAGATAGAGATTCAATGGCCTTCAGTATAAGGTCTAACTTAGTCTCAGCTGTATTTGTGTCTGTACTTCCTGACATCTTAGATCACTCGGCAAAGATAACTTGCTAACTTGACAAACCAATTTAGAGATGGGTAATCCACAATCTCTAAACATCAAGGTTGTTTCAAGAAGGGCAGTGAACCACTCACAATTGAGAAAAAAAACTTTGTCAAGAAAAAATAATATTAGTTTAGAAGAGGGTAATCCGCAACCCCTAAATACTTCATAGTTTTCAAGAAAAGGGGTAATCCACATTCTATCAAGAAAAACGAAGCTCTAGTATTAGTTTTACCTTTGGTTGTATAAAAAACCAAGACCTAGAATAGGCCTTGAACAAAACTAATACTTATCCATTTGCTAAAACAAGAAAATCTAGAAAATACTTTATAAGCAAAGTTTTTGAAAGCAGTCTTGACAAACTGTAACGGACATGAGAGAAACAAGACAAGATAAGTTTCTAGGAACAAGATTTCTATTAGAGTCAAGAGGAGTACAAGGCTGGAACTCGAATCACAAGAATAACACTCAAAAGATGTGTCGTCGAGACTGAGAACTACCTCAGTCTCAACTCTTTATATATTACTACTTAAGAAGTTCTTCTAGAATTCTATGGAAAACTCTGGAGGTCTACGAAAACTTCCGAGGCAATATACAATCTTTTAAAACACTATGGAAGCTTCCGGAACAATATGGAAGCTTCCAAAACTCTATAGAAGCTTCTGGAAGCTTCTGGAAGACTTTAGAGGTTTCTAGAAGTTACTAGAAGATCATGGAAAAGCCTAGAAGGTTCTAGAGTGTTCGTGACATAGAGAACATGTTTAAGGAACATTGAGTCATATTGTCAATCATATTTGTGTGATAGTGACGTTTTTTCTTTTGGACATAGCAATCCAAAAGTAACATGGACAAGTCATTCTTTAGGATTTTAAAATTTTAATTGCCTCTATTACAATTTTGAAATCTGGTCACCACTTTTTTAGGATTTTGAAACCCTAGCTACCATTCCTTTTGGCTTTTCCTCTTTGACATTTTTTTTTTTTTTATCTCTTACATCTTTTTTTGTTTTTTTGTCTTTTTGCTTCTTAGTTGTTGTTTTTTGCTCTTTAGTTTATGCTTCTTAGTTGTTGCTTTTTGTTGTATCTAAATTTTTTCTTCTTTTTACATTTTAACTCTAACTTTCTTCTTGTTGTTTCTTAGTTCATGCTTTTTGTTGCTTCTTAGTTCTTGTTTTTTTTTCTTTTTGTTGCATTTTAGTTCTTGCTTCTTGTTTTTTCTTATTGTATCGTAACTCTTGTTGTTGTTTTTTCTTGTTGTCTCTTAGTCGTTGCTCCTTATTATTTCTTGTTGTTTTTTAGTTGTTGTTCCTTGTTGCATCTTAACTCTTGTTTATTGTTATGTCTTAACATTTGTCTCTTGTTTCTTCTTATTCCCTTCATTATCATTGTTATTCTTCCTACCTTGAATTTGTGCTACATATTTTGTATTGTTGTAAGCTTTTGAAGGTTGAGTTTTGTCATTCATTTACTAAAAATTAATCTCCCATTTCTTTAATTATATATGCAAGCACCAAAAGCTGAAACAAAGTTATTGGAGGCTACTTGCAATCCAATAGAATCATCTTCACATCATTGTAAAAAAAATAGGTCCTATTGACCTATGTGAATGATTAATTGTGATATATGTTTTGTATTGGTGACTAATAAATGTCATTGAAAAGAATCACATTTTATCTTCCATTCTCCTTCTTTAATATGATTGTCTATTGTATATTTTAAAAATGATAAGTATTTGTTTTTAACTACATGAAGTCTTTTATTCAACTGTTAAATCATCTATATATTTATATTTAAAGAAATCTCCTCCCACACATTTGATCCCAAGAAGGAAGGGATATGTTTTTTTTTCGTTTTATTGCAATTTGAACTTTGGGCCTATTAACGTATAATATTGATTTTATAAATTTATAATAATAATAATATATGATTGCAACATATCATGTTCATTTTAAAATGTATGAAAAATATGATTGTAGTTTATAATTGAAGTTATTTTGAATCTCAGTCACCATAATCACAAACTGCACACACAAATCTAAAAAATGTGACTCTTAATCATCTGTAATATCACTTATTTGAGTTATATTTCATAATATATATATTGGCTTAAATATAACTAGCTATAGTCATATAATGCTCATACTTATGTGCACCAAAATGTGGCTTTGCACTTCCAAAAACATCATTGCAATCAATCATAAAATTACCAATGACATTCACTTGAACTACTATGTCAAACAAAAATATGACTCGTAAGGGTCATATTTTCCATTAGTATAGAATATGACTCATGAAAGTCATATTCTACATTATCAAAAAATATGATTCAAAAGAGTCATTTTCCAAATTAATAGAAAATATGACTCACAAGAGTCATATTCTACATCAACAAAAAATGTGATTTCACAAAGTCATATGTCACGGAAGCCAAAATATGACTTACTTTAGCCATATTTCACACCAACAAAAAATATGACTTACTTTAGCCATATTTCACACCAGCAAAAAATATGACTAGATGGAGTCATATATCATGTAGGATTCTTTTTCTTTGCTTGAACAATTGAAAAAAAAGTCAAGCCCCCCAAAGATAGTCAATGTACATGCCACGTTGGCAAAATATGGCTAATTATAATTAATTATACCCATATGACTACCAATATGACTTATGTCCAAAGCCTTTCCTTAACTTTCAAAGCACCAAGTGTTCATTCAATGAACACTTGAAAACTAGAGTAGTATCATTCAAAGTCAATTTTAATAAATGTTTTCAAAATTTTGACACAAGGTGGGGATATTCACTTCCTTGATGGGGGTTAAAAAAAATTAGATGACTGGATTAAAAGTTATGTTGCACAAAATCCCCAAGTAATTTGGGCAATTTTGACATCTTTTGCTAAATTCTGTCCATCTACTTCTAAAATTTGGCATGTAGATATCTAGCATGATATAGTATATATTTGTAAAAAAAATTGCACAATTTTTTTTCCCTAGGAGTCAAATTCTACAATCCATACTAAGCACATTTGAGAAAAATAATTTTCTACAAACTTCTAGCACTATTCTCTTGAAATATATTATTTCAAAGTTATTGAAAATTTTCCCACATATTCCATTTTGTTATCTTTAACTTATCACCATTTGGATTTCAAACAAAAAATATCATCATTATTCACTACTAGAAAATTTAGTTTTTTTGTTGTTTTGGTCGCGTTGATTCGGTCAAAATCTGACAGAAATCTGTTGATTTTAACAGATTTCTGTCAGATTTTGACCGGATCAACGCGACCAAAACAAAACAAAACAAAAAACTAAATTTTCTAGTAGTGATTGCACAAGAAATCATCAAAAAAAGACTAGGATATTGCCATTTTACATGACCTAACATTGCAAGGTGATTTAGGTTAATGTAGACCTCTTATTTGATCCTAAGACTTTGCATACTTGTATCCAATAAGAATTCAATGGTGTAGGGTATCAATTTTGTATAAAGAATAAAATTTATTCCAAGAGGTCTCAAAGTCTTCTAATCCAATTTTGCACAAATTTCAACACTATAAGAAAACGTAGTTTTTTTGGATGTCACAAAAAACAGGCATCTGTGTTTTTAAAAACAGGTTTGACATCAACGTTGATGTCCTCCGAAATCCGTCAAAAAAGAAACATCCAAAACATGCTAAAATTTTTGTGAACGTCACCAATAACATGACGATTTTTTGTGACGTCAAAAAAATTCAAGGCCTCCAAACTTCTCTAAGTGTGGCATGTGGAGGGGTCCAAAATGCCAACTCAACTTTTGTTTGGGCAGTTTTTGCCACGTGTACTTTTTTCCCCCCAACCCCTTCCTGCCCGGGCGGTGACATGGACCCCTTTCAAATCTGACGTGGCATTTTTTGACGTGGACATGCCACATCAGATGCCACGTCAGCAATATTGGGTGAGTTGAAATTCTAAAGTCCTGTTGTTCATGACGTCTCATAAAACGTAGACGTGTCCATTTTGACATCATTGTGAACAACCTTTATGTCATGCAAAGGTCAATACAAAAAAAACTATTGAAAAAATAAAATAAAATAAACATATAAAAAATTTTAATTCAAAAAAATGTAAAGAAAACTTACCATGTACGATCAAAAGGATTTTTGATGGCAAAATGAAGGAAATAAGTCATTAAAATTTATTAAAAATGAAGGTAAAGGGGTCCTATTTATATTCATTCTCTGTCCATGATGAGACAAAAGATATGGGATAAATGGAAAATGGGAATTTGAACATTGTCCATTTTGATGTTGTTTTAGACATGTAGATGTTGTTTTAGACATGTAGATGTTGTTTTAGACATGTAGATGTTGTTTCAGACATGTGACATGTTGATTTAGACATTAGAATCAACGAGTCTTGTTTTTTTACACATTTTATATTGAACACAAGTTTTGTTGTACTTATCCCATATGGATTGTTTCTCTTCCTATCACCCCACTAGTATAAAAACTAGCTCTTCTCATCCATGGTGCACATCCATCCATGTCCTTTTTTTTTGCAAGGTATGCCACGTGGCTGCCCTATCCTTAAATTTTTATATGTGGTCAACATTTCAAAACAATTTTTACTAATTTAGCCATAATCAAAATAAGTTTACTTGCTGACGTGGATTTCTCATGTTTTTTGTGATGTAAAAAAAAACATATTCTGTTGTGTTTGACGTCATGGAAGACATGTGACGTTGCAAGTGACATTCATTTATTCTCTGAATTTTGTTGCCTTGTTGTCATTGACATCAATTGAAATCTCATTACCCAGCACTTGTTTTTTGGCAAACGTCGGATGTTTTTGAAAACATGTGACGTTTTTCTGGACGTCACGTGTTTTTGTCAAAACATCGTCAAAAACGCAGTTTTCTTATAGTGCAAATGTTGTAATAATGATAATTCAATTTGCATCTTTTAGGTACATAGTGATAAATTGTCAATTTCAAAGAAAACCACACATGATTTCTAAAAGGGATACACGTGGCATTATTCCAATGGTTGTTAAGATTTTACAAAATTTTCAAAAGGGTTACACACGTAATTTTCCTATTGGTTATAGAAGTTTTGAGGAAAATTTTGAGCCAACCCTTTGTATGAAAGGAATTCATGAATTCAATGTAAAACCCACATCAATGTTCCATATTTGTATTTTTGATAAATTTATGGAACTTGCAATCATATGGGATATATCTGTATTTTTTACTTGTGAATATGTATGTATTTTGTATCCATATTTTGAATTTGTATTTTGTAAGCGCATTTGTATTTTGTATTCATAGTCTGAATCCATATCCATATCTTATATTGTATTTGTATTTTGTATCCATATTTAGTATCCACATTTGGACAGCCAAAATCATCTATTCCCTCAACATTAATGGCTTTGATTTTTTAGAAGATCAATGGCATTTGGGGGGTATCATGAACTTTATCACTAGCTCTTGATTTTTCTAATGGAAGGGGGGGGGGGGGGGGGAATGCAAACATCACGTTAGCATCTTTTTGTTATATAGTAATCTTTCAATTTATGTAGTCAAATGGTCTAAATATTTTTTGCACATTGTCACAATAGTTTACTACACTTTTGTACTACTGAATTTTTTTTAAAAGTTTTTGTTTTCAATTTTAGTCAATGTACTAAAAGATGGCAGTATTAACAATTCCTCTTTAAAAATACCCATGGTCTTTTAAAGATTGAATTCAACAAGACATGAAACACAATCAATTTGGGCATATATTATCTAATCCTTTTTGGAAACTTTCTTGAATGTGTATGTAGCACTTGATGGTGAAAAATCCCCTTGATGAGTAATAATAAATTTTTCTATAGAAAAAAAATGATATTTCCATTGATCACAAAAGATGTTTTTTTTAATGCATTTAGAAGTTCCTACCTCCTTGCTCTTGATGTGAATTTTAGCCATTAAAACGATCTTCTTTGAATTGATCTCAACTAATAAAATAAATTTTAACAACTAAACATTCAAATTTTTAACAACAAATGAATGCAAAAAGTCTCCTGCATACATAATCTTTGTTTTTTTAATTGATTTTAAATATTTGAAAATTCTTATTTTAGTTCTCTTACATTTATATGGTATAGATTTTCACAACTTGTTTTTGCAAATATTTTATAGTTCAAGGGATATAAGTATGTATGATGTTAAAAACAAACCTTTTTAGTTCAAAAAACAAAACTTCAATTTCGAACTCAAAGTTAAATGTTAAAAATGTTAAAATTATAAATGCTCAATATATAGTGAATTAGAAAAATATTCAAATATTATAGAAAAATATTGGTTATTGCAACAAGTGATTTAATCAAATGGATATGATCTATGGATCATATTTTATAAATTTATTTTGAAAATTATGATTAAATTATTATTCTATGATTGATATGATTTTTTTTCCCAATTTCTTCCAATAAAATCTATTTTTTTATGACTTACATAAGACATTTGATATCATCTCTTTTAATTTTTTTAACAAAAGAACCTTAAAAAAAATTCAAATTTAATTTCTAAATGAACCATAAATATGAAGAATTTTGAAATTTGAATAGTTGGTCATAGATTCCATCTATCAATGGATAAGACCATACTTCAAAAAAAACACTTCTTTTTCTAATTTAGTTGCCACGTGACAAAATGCAATTGGAAATAGGGAAAGTGATATAAAGTTATAATCTTATCTTCTCCTATAGTTGTTGAGACAATCATAGCTCTATAAGACTTGACAATCTTGATCTAGTTTGGAAGAGAAGATTATGGCCAATAACATATTCAAGACTTAGAACATCTCCTAAGTCATTCAAAATGCCATTCTAATTAGTCCTAGCAATTCTTCACGACACTTGTCTTGACAATGTTCTTGCTAGAATTTTTGTTGCTTCTTTGCAAAAATAGTCCCTCCCACCAATGAAGCTCAACAACATTGGATATCCAAATACCATGTAGAGATATGGCAAGACAATGTACGAAACTAGTTTGCAAATAAAGCCACAAAGGATGGTTGAGCTTGAAAAAAGCGATTTGATGTGATACTTTCATTGTGAAAGGGTGGAGATCGGTGCTCTTACAACATTAGCTTGTTTATCTAGTGATCTCACCATCCCAAAATGATCTTTCGGTTGCTTAGAAATGATCATTTATGTTCTTAAAGATTCAACGAATGGATAACAACTTCCTTGAAATATTTTATTTCTTTTTTTTTAAACAAGTGAAACAAAATTTCATTGCATCCTCAAAATACGTATTGAGAAACTAGTTGAAATAACATTATTTTCAACCTTAAGTCTTGAACATTTTTGCAACTGGAAGATTTTGCAACTGGAAGAGTCATTGGGGGGGGGGGGGCGGAGGGAGTACATATCTAATGTGTGATCCAGCACATGAATTTTGCATTGCCGGAATTGTAAGCTCATGTGGCTGGTGACCATCTTCATGTGAGTTGTCATGCTGAATGGACAGAAGAGTGGTTATATGGGCAGCAACAACAACTGCATTAACAGTATTTGCAGAAACTTGTGTACAGTGCAAGGCTTCAGATATAATTCAAAATAATGTGGATATTCAACAAGTGAATGAGATTTTAGATTAGAGGAAGTCACAAGAGTGGGAGTGGGAGTTCAATGAGTTCATCGAATTTGATGTGGCAAGGGATTGGAGGTTTAACAAACTCATTGAACTTTCTTCTCTACTCAAAATTTCACCGAGTTTGTTGAGCTTTTTACCCTTATTGTCCATAAGCTTATATGGTACATTTGTCTTCCATAAACATTAATAAAATAACCTTTAATCTAGAAATTGTCGAAATAACCATTTGAGCATGTTTCCTATCATTTAATTACCTACAATTTTGTTGGGTCTTATTGAGACTCATTCGAATGGGTTTACAAATTCTCTTAGCATGCATTTTGGGATACAATATGAATAATCTACTATGAATTTTGAAAGTGCTTAATGTGGGTGAATCAAAATCAATCTTGTAGTCTCATGAATGTAATAGAGGTTGTATTATACATATGAGGCAAGAATATGAGTATGGGTCGGTTTTAGGAAATGGATCTTGACTAACCAATTGGGTACACTTTTATCTTATGGCGCTTTTTGAATGTGCAACAACAAGTGTGCCACATTCAATGATGATGTAAAAGTATGAAAATATAATTTTATAAACATTAGTGTATGACAAAGAAAAATTTCAACTTGAAACATTTTTATTCAAAGGTTGGATGATAAATTGTTAGAATATGATTAAGAAAGTAAGACTAATAAGAATCGTGTTTCATTGGCCATTTTGGAGGTTTATGCTTGAAAGTTATTCATGGTCTCTTAATCCTCAAGGTGCATTTTGAAAGTCAAACCTAAAATTTTAAATAGTTCTTGCATTTTAAATGCTTTTAAGCTTAATTAAAAAAATTCAGCTCTAGTGATCTATTTTTCATTTCATTTATTTCTTTATAATTGTTAAAATTAGAATTTTGTGATAATCTAGAATTTAAAGCTTAAAATATACCACATTTGAATTTTTCTATCAAATTTCTCTTTTTGTGAGCTCAAGGAATAAATCAATTATACTATAATGTTTATCACTATTATCTCTATTTTTCTTCAAAATTTCATACTATTTTATGTATTTTATTTTTTTAAGAATTATTTTTTAAAATTATATAAAATTCATTTTTATTTTTATATTATTATATTATATATAAACATATTTATTGCTATATAAGAATAATGTCAAACTTTTGAAATGTGTTCATGAACATGGAAAACTAATGAAGTTTGACCAAGCAAGTCCACACTTCTTCACATTGCAATAAAAAATCTACCACTATCAAACATTCAATTTGAATTCATCACACTACATGCCAAAAGTCTAGGAAAAAAAACAAGCATTTTTGTGGAATTGTTGTACCTAATGGTCAAGGTTAGACATTCCATAGTAAAAAATTAATTGAAGTTGGAAAATGTAATGCATCAAATGCTTTAAAATTAAAATTAAATCATTATTTTTCATACAAAAAGTTTTTTTATTGGAAAAAATAATATCCTAAAAATTTTGGCATCTATTTTAAAAAATATTTTTGCCAATGCTAACCATTGGTCATTGGATACCAATATGGTAGTAATCAACAAGACTTTTTTTATCGATTTGGCAGTCATTTGCACCAAAATAATGAATCTTGTACTACACCTTTGGAATAGAAATAGTGTTATAAGGGTGGAAAATCGCCAGAATACTTCAAATTTAAAAAAATATTAGATGAAATCTTTACCAAATTGTGGATGAAAGCATAATTTATGAATATTTGATATGTGCCAATGTCATATTTTCTATCTAATATATGGATGAATGTTGAAATTTAGAGCACCACTTTAACATTTATTAATGCCATTTTGGCACTTCATAAAAAATAAAAATAAAAAAACTAGTAGTAATGTTAAACAAGCAAAGGAAATGGAAGTCTAAAATTAAAGGTTCCCGTACAATTTAAGAGGCTCTATTCTATTGTGGTAAATATAGCTAATTGTGACCTATTTGTTTGCAAAAGTGTTCCATTTGGTTTCTTGTGTAAATTATACTGCATACATAAAAGCCTAGGGTTGATATTGTGAACATCTATTTTCAACACTTTTGAAAATTCGTACTTTATGCATAAAAGTCTTCAAAATAGAATTTTAGAAAATCTATAATTTTTTTATTACATGCAAGAAGGCCTAACAAAAAGCTTTACAATTCAATAATAACAAGTTCAATAGAGAGTGTGGATTACCTAGGCCTTCCAAGCAATAGACTTTTTAATTAACATCACCGCTAAATATATTTAGACATTGCTCCACTACATTAAGTAAACAAGACCATGAACTAATTAGAATCAATTCACAAGTCTATTGAAATTATATGCTCACATCACATCTTGCAAGAATTCAATTTAAGATAGCATCAATAGACACTTAAGGTCCATGGAACTATTGCCCAATGCCTTCAATACATATACCAAATCTTTCCCAAGTTGGGGTGACAATTGTAACTTACAACCCACAAGTCAACGAACCACATCACACTAAAACGGTTGCCCTATCTTTGTCCTTGATCCAAGTTCAGAAAGCCTAACACTTTGGAAAGCTAACTTACAAATCTATTTCCTCCCCAAAATTCAACTCCTTTCGCCTTACCATTCTCTTGATCTTGTTCATCAAAGTTGATAGTCTCATTTGAAGTCAACAATTGACTCCTTCATGCCAAACCACTGTCCCATCTTTCCTTGCTCCAATTTCAAAGAGTCTTAGCTTTTTGGAAAGTTAATTTGTAAATCTAATTCTTCTCAAATATCAAGCTCTTTTTTCTTCACCATTCTCTTCATTTCATTCAACAAAATTGGCAGTCTCATTTGGAATGGGCAATCGGCCTCCTACTAAAATGGTTGTCCCATCTTTGTCCTTGCTCAATTTGGGGCGAACTTTAGGTTTTTAGAAAGACTAAAAAATACCTCCAATTCCTCAAAATCTCAACACCTAACTATCTTCCTATTCAAAAATTTCATATAAGGGATCTCTACCTAATACAAAGTAAAACCAAGAGAAAGAGAGAATTCTAAATCCATTTACTAATTTCCTCTATATCTTTCCCACCTAATGTGAGAACCTATTTTATGAATTTTCTATGTCATAACTCTCACTCAATCTCTATAATCTCTCAAAATTTTTAAAAAATTCATAAAAACCAAGAAAAAGCAAACACACAAACATATGAAATACAAAAAAGAGAGAATCCTAATTTTCACTCTAAAGCTCCATTAGCCTTCTAACCTTCATCTATTAATTTCATAAATTAATCTCATTCCTATCCAATTACTATAACCCTCACTAATTTGGATTTTTTCTCCTACTTTAGAGCACCTACCGCTAAGTTAGTATCCTAGTATTTATTCTAACTCTACTAATTAGTTTTGAATTTTCTGTATTTTTTTGTTTTTGATTTCTGGTTCACTTCTAATGCAAATTCCTACTCATAGTATTTTGTTTTCAATTTCTCTCCATTTAACCATTTTCCTAATTGGCTCAATTGCCTATTTTTTACTTAATGTTTTTGCTACTTAAAATTTCTAATATTCTCCAAGAATTTTCCCATTATACTTTGACATCATTAACCAAATTCCCTAAATTTCATACCAATGATGCTAGTATGTGAGCCCAGAAATGCGAGCCTATGAGCATTGAGCTTAGGTGTAAGTAGATTTTCTACAACTATTAAAGGTCCCTATAATATACGTACCTATAATATAAGTATCCTATAACCATGGAAGATGTTTAATCCCTAAAGGTCCAAACACCATTTTTTGGCATCATAGTGATTTTGGTCAGCTTATTACGAACGGAATTTTTATTTTTTTTCTTTGAAAATTTCACAAAATATGTGCCCAAGGAGTAGCTTTAAGGCGCAACAATTTTCATAACTTTTGACTACATGGTTAAAAAGTTACTGCGTGATATGTAATTTTCAACATTCGGTGGGCAGCTTGGGTAGACCAATAAACTTCTTTAAAAATTATTATTATTTTTAAATGAAGATTTGAAATTGGCTCTTTAGATTTATGTATGTGGAGAGCTTTGAATCATTCCATTTCAATTTATGAGATGAAAGTTATGAGGAATTCTAGTACCAATTTGGCACTAGGACTCCTCATAACTTTGCACCAAGAAAAGTACATATCATGCAATAACTCTTTAACCATGTAGTCAAAAGATATAAAAATTGTTGGACCTTAAAGCTACTCCTTAGTTACATCTTGTTTGAAAATTTTAAAGAAAAATAAAATTTTCATTTGTAGTTGTAGTTGCCTAAAATATCTATGATGCCAATAAACGTTGTTTAGGACTTTAGGGGTTAATTTGCATTACATATGGGATATTTTTTGGCAATTACATCCTATATTATGTTAGTTTTACACCTAAAAAAATTTAGAATTAGAAGAAGAATTTTGCACATGCTATTGAAGTTGTCCACCTTGCCTAACAAAAAGATACATATCTACACTTGTATCAAAATTTCAAAAAGATATATTCAAAATTTACTTTGTAGGAACCTACTCAAATTTCCAATTGGTCGTCCAATGACAACTTCGTCTTTTTGGGGGAGTAATATAAGAACATTTATTGTCTATTCACAATTTCTTTATAGATTTGATTTAGCTCCAATGACCTGATTATGTCATATTTTATGCACATAGAATTCCATCAAATTCTGGTCCATTAAACCACTACAATACTATAGCTTTGAATTGATGAACTAATAATAGCGTTCTATTAGTAATGGTATTCACAAGCTAATTGATTTATAAATGCTATAAATTTTTACTCTCGATGAATATTTTTACCACAATGCTTATTGAAAGATCCCTTCTTTGAATAATATAAATGTTTGTGATTTTGGTAAAAATCTTCATTAAAATTATAAACTTTTTTGCATTTCCAAATGAATTAACGTGGTTACACTAATTAAAACTAAATACCGTTATTAGTGTGGCTTTCCAATTGGTGTTCTTTCTTGTCTGTACTTGTTTGATTTTTTAACTCTTAGACCACTTTCCAGCCTGCTTGGTTTTTTCACTTTAATTTCTTTTACTGGCATTGAATCTTTCAGGTGAGACTTGAGTGAGTTTCCAATGGACAGTCACATTCTCATCCATTCACTTATTGAGTTAGAATTGATCTGGATGTACGTTGGCTACCCCCAACCGTCACTTTTCGTGCGTATGCCTATTTACTATTATTGTATTGGTCAGATTTTTTTTGGCAAGCCAAAGGAGGTTCCAATGCACCAAAGAATGCAGTATTTGGATATCATAGGCAAATGTTACGAAGGGTCAAATTTTCAATTTTGGTAAAGGATTCTAAAATTGTTTCTTCCACATAGATTGGTTTTGGAAATGTACCCAAAGTGATGATGGCGGGTTTCAATGTGAGTGGTGCATTTTGGAGGATGCACCTTCAAGAGTCATCTTCAATCAAACCTCTTTTATCCTAACTCATAAAAGATTGGACCCACATCTCATAAGACAACCACATCTTTAGCCTTCAAAGGATAAGACCTATCACTAAGTTATTTTGCCTAGAATGATTTGATTTCTGGACCAATACACATTAGGTGAGGGTTGCTATTATGTGAGTATAGGAGTGTGAGCCCATGAGCCTAGAATACTACACACCTATATTATATGTGTATATAAAAAAAAACCCGTCTATGATTATAGGGTATAATATGTTACAAATACCCATATTATAAGTGTTTATGATACATACACATTCTATTGTATGTGGTATCTATATTATAGGTACCTATATTGTAGACTTAATGCTCACGAGCTCACATTTTTGGGCTCACATACTAGCAGTGTTGCACACTAGGTGCATTCTTCATTTTGACAATAATCTTGAAAGTCATTTGTCAACCACTTCTTGGCCTCGATGTCTTTTTACGATTGAGATCAACAAATCAAGGCAATTACAATTGTCAATCATCTAGTTATCATTTGAAGTATATTTGTCAATTCAAACTATACAACATCTCACTTATTATACTCGTAGGTTAGTTTCAACCTCTGTGCATCGGAATGGTTTAATCTTAGAATTCAAATTGTGAAAATGGTTAAATTTTGATTATTTTTTATTTATTGGAAAACTTACAATTATGGCATTTGGCATCTCATAACAAAATCAAAAGCTTCACATAAATTTATTTTATTTTTATTTTATAATATTATCACAAATTTAACAGACTCTAGACATGCTTCAAATTTTGCCTAATTACTACATTGATAGTTCTATATGTGATCATGTACCCAAAAGATGCAATCACATCCAATTTTGCAATTAATGCCCCCTCTTATTTAGAAAAATTTAGAGCCATTGATCTATGTATAAAAAATCCCTTTCTCCTCCAATGCCGTTGATCTCCAATTTAAGAAGTAAATAATTATCGTTGATCACTGTCGATGAAAGGCAATCTTAACCGTCGCTCAAAGATACGAATATAGATGTAGTGTTGAATACAGAATATCAAAACAACATATCGTTGTTGATATAAAATATGGGTTACATATATAGGATATGATACAGAATATGAGTTACGGATATGGGATATGGATACAAATATAGATATGGACAAATAGAAAACGTATAGAAATCACATTTGTCCCATATTGATTACAAGTGAGATTGCTTCCTGAAAAATACAAGTAGGGGGTAATTAAACTAGCCCAATTTAGGAGATGAAACCAACCCAACGTATGGGATATTTTCATACTACAACTAATTTGAAGTTTGAAATCACAATCTCTCACTACGTATCTTAAAAAAGTATCTAGAAGATTACATATGTAGTTCACACATAGAGTTCTACGTGTGATAACCCAGAATCTTAGAATCTAAGAATTGAGTGACAAAAAAGTATCTAGAAGATTACATATGTAGTTCACACATAGAGTTCTACGTGTGATAACCCAGAATCTTAGAATCTAAGAATTGAGTGACTTATCGTAGATTTGAGTTGTGGAGTAATAATGGTAGATCAGCACTGTATACCCAACTGACTAAGAAAAAGCTGCTGCATTGCCTGCCAGCTGCACCAGCCCTGAGGATTCGCCACGTGTCTATCTCTCCACAACTCATGCTTGTTGGGGTCGGTTAACATAACTCGGGGGAATCTTGGTGGCGGTTCTCAACACCTTCACACTGACTTGATATTTGTCCCCCACTCCCCCATACTAATTAAATACTATTCCCTCTATCCGAAGAGGATCTTCCGGTTGACTAAATTGTTTGGGACCAAGGTTTGAAAATAATGGTATTTCTACCTATTTCTAAGTATTTCAAGGAATTCACTACACTAATGATGATAAATAGTATTATGTTGTGATTAGTGTTACTTGAATTTTTACCTTGGTCACTCTAAACTTCAATTAGTTGGCATTTAGTGTTGTGTTCACTTTTTTGAGCAATAACTTTTTTGAGCATGTCATAGGTTTCTTAAGTTCATACATTTTTCTTTGCATTTTGATGAAATAGTTAGGTAACACTAAATGTAAACTAGTAAAAAATTTATACCCAATAGTTGACAAATAGTGTCTATGTTGACATTTAGTGTTGGTAACATTAACCAGATTGTTGACAATTAGTGTTATGCTTCATGATGACATTAGATTTGACATGAGATGCTTTTAATTGGAGCACGGTGTTGGATATGATATAGTAACAATGTATATAGCATACTATGTCCTCCTTTTAGATTAAAAAAGGAATATAGAAATGGATGTACTCAACAAGGACTTGTCCCGCTTTTAAACAAGTAGTGGAGCCCTTGGAATATTGCTCTTTGATGTGATGTTTTGTCAATATGGTGGGAATTTTAAATTGACATGAATCTAGCCCTCTAGTACGAAATTGACCCAAACTATATAAATTGTTGCAAATTATTGTCAATGGACATTGTTGATCTATATGTGAATTGTAATGGCATCGTAAGAAAAATGGTTAATCAATGGTGAATTGTTTTGAATCGAATGGGTGAATTTTGTGGAAAAGGATAGTGTGATCAATGGCAACTCTGGGCTCTTGGTAGATGTTGGATTGTGAGTGAGTGTTGTGTGGAAATAAAGTGGTCAGTGGTAGCTGCTGGATTGTGAGCCGTTCCAAAGAATGTGGGGATTGGAGAATCATAGACCTCATTTGCAAGTGACAACAATCATGCTCTACAATACTCATAATAAAGCAGGGGAATGGATACCCACCATGTATGAGAGGTTGAAGTAGGTGAGGTAAATCCAAGATGTAGGGGAACTTGGGCTAGAGAGGCTTGGTATCATGGAGGTGATAACATGAAAGGATCATACAAAGCTTAAATCTAAGACTTTAGGTTCAAAATTGATGGTTGCAAATAAGTTTTCAATAAGCTAGGACTAGAGGCAGTATTGGTGAGATACGCGTATCACAAGCACGAAGTGCTCTTGGATCAAAAAATCTATCATGACCCAAGTTCCATGCAATCGTACGCAATTATTTCATCTTTGTTTCCAATATAAATGAATTCAAATTTTTTTTAGCAAGTGAAAATAGTTTTTTCTTGGTTGTTAGTTTTGAGTGGTGTGTTTTTTGTTGGAAATAATTTTGTATAGTCTTCTTTTGAAGAATGAAAATTGGGTGGAGCCAAACTCTATACTTGGAGTCATTGTCATTGTCCATTGTGATATTGGTGAAGACGCCCATAATAGGTGTTCCTACCATAACCTACGTTCCTACCTTGACCTGCTTGAGAATGGTAGGAACCTAGTCTATGTTCCGCCAATATAGATACTAGTAAAGCTTTTAGAGTCAAGTTTTGTATTGATTATTAGGTTGTAACCAAAGCTACAATTGAGAGTGGCATGAGACATCTGCAGTGGTTTGTTCCTTTGCACATTTGTGCTGATCTTTTTGCCTTAAATGGCAACACAATGAGACCAACATCCACCTTCTATGTTGTCAACAACCACTTCAAATAGTTGTTCACAAGTTTGATGGACCTAGGTTGGCAAGAAAGTTGTGTTTGGTAAGGTTATTGTGAGGTGCACAATTTCACAATACAATGTAACTTTTAGATACGTATACTAGAGTGTTTCCATTATTGTATCTGCCATCATTCTATCCCCATTGCTACCATTATATACTTCTGTTGCTAGTGCCAGTGCCATATCATTGTACTCTTATGGCGTTACTAGTTTGGAACTATTGCCACTTCAGATTAAGGGAAGAGGACATGGTGATTCTTCCTTGTCAGTGATAGTGGCAAGAGTTGAGGTAGAACAAACATGGACATTGTTACACATTCATCGAGAGGTTTGTATCACCTTAGGCGACGTGGCTCCAAAAGAGTTTTGCTTCAAGTTGAAGTAAATTGGATTTTCCAATATCAACATAAATCCTAGGCACAAGGATTTCAACACGATAGCACAAATCCTACCTCCCTAGACTTTCAAAATAGTAGCACTTAGCACCTAGTTAGGACAAGTTTTGAAAACTAGTACTACACATGCTTTCTGGTCATGGTTGAGGCAATTATGTATTTAAAAGGATATAACATTAGAAGTCATATATTTCCAACAATCATGATAGGAACTACTCCAAGGTTGGATTTTGACAATTTCGACATTGTTTTTTTAGCTAATACAATGTCTATTTTCTACCTATTCCATGTTTCAAATTACGTTGCTACTTGTTTCATACGACCATTTGTAATGACGATTGGATTTACTATTGCCTTAGAATGTTATGACAATAAGAAGGTTGTGATCATTGTTGCTATTGCAAAGATGAGCATCAATTTGAGCTAGTGGTCAAGATGGAAAGTCATGAAAAAGGTGGATACTCACAATATCAAAATATGTAATTTTATTATTCAAAATTTTTATCTTAGTGAAATGCAATGACAAGACTTTACTATGGGTGTCTTGGACGAGCTATATTGTTCTATGTAGTCTACGTTGTGGTACAAGGATCAATTTCAAGTCTAACCTAGTCTAAACTATACACAAAGTACCAAATTCTCCTTAGCAAGGGCACTCAAATAGATTCAACCAACAAATCTAGCTCCTCTCAGGTTGAAGTAGCCAATCTTGAATGTGTTGTAGTTAGATTTTTTTTTATTGTAGTCATCTTCATAATTTCTTTCCTCCATTTCTAATTTTGGTGTTGCTATTGCTATGTTAGATGGCTACATAGGTCTGTCATCTTTTGTCATCTTCCCCTTTTCATCCTCTGAAGAGGCTGGTCTAGTTGAAGGCACTAGCTTAGACACCTTATTGTCATCTTTGCGTACCTTCTTCCTTTCTTCTTCTTTTGTAGAGGCTAGTTGAGTTGGTGGCATTGGTTGTGCCTCTGGCTTAGACATTGTTGTCATCGTCACGCACCTTCTTCCTCTCTTCCAATACTAGATTTGCTATTGGAAACATAACACATCTGGCAAGACTATTAGTTTATTTGGCTAGAGTCATAGGGTGTTTCCAACAAATACAAGTACGAGATGAAGGTTCTGATAGGTGTTAATTGACATTACAATTACTGTGGCATACCAAAGTTTAATACAATATGAACACTAGCTTTTGTGAGGAATGTATTATGTATCACAATGTACATTCCTTTTTTGTTCCACAACTCAAATCTATAATAAGTTAGTCAATCATACTTGACTTGTAAGATTTGTGCCATATGAATTAAAGAAGAATGACAAATTTTGATTTGGGTTCTACACAAAACGAAGTTCAAATGATATCACCTTTGTTATGCACTTAAGTAGAGATGTTGAGTTGTAATTAGATATATTTACATTATATCAACTTTATTAGCACCTTTGCACTATATACATGAACAATTTTTCTTCATATATATAGTGCAAAGGTGCTAATAAGTGAAGGATATAAGTGAAGGTTACACAAAAAATTTAGTCATTATAGTTTTTGAAAGAGACATTTAAAAGGTCTTTAAAGAAGTCAACCTTTAAGGGTTCATAGATTGAACAAAAGGGATGTGCATTGGTCAAACTTAATTGCAACTTTCAAAGTATCTATTTTTTATTCGATTTGAGCTTTTAAATTAAAGGTTTCTATTTTATCTTTCCATTCCATTTCAAAACTCTAAAAACTTCCAAACATTCAATGAATTATTGCAACTAAAAGCTCTATGTATTAAAACCAAATATCATAAAATTGAATGTAATTCATTTGTATTTTCATCTTTAAAAATGACTTCTAGTTTTTTATTGCAAAATATTGTTTCTCATTTTGACCTTCATTTTTGGTCAAATTTCAATATATGTTCTAATTGATACAATTTTATGTATATATTACACATATTATACATATTACACTTATGAAAATCATAATAATCTTGAAGGAAAGAATCACAATGTAAGTAACTATGGTAGAAGAATCCAAAATTGGCCTAAAAACAATCAAACACATGCACAAATTGAAAAGTAACTTGATCAAAGAAGTTTGAGAATATTGTGCTATAAATGCGTTTTTTTATTGATCTTGAAACATTGTTAAAGACACAAAGTGTCTTTTGGATAACTTCATTTAAACAGTGAGCGTTCCAGTGCCTTAAATATAGCCTCTCAAAAATCAAAGATCTCCTTGTTTGACTATTATAATTTTTTCAATAGTACGGTCAAATGATGTGTCCCTTTTCCTATAACCCCAGCCCTATCTCTACTATCAATCAATATAGACAATTTATGTGAATCTCATTTTACATGATAGTTTGATTGGAATGAATTGAGAAGGGTTTGGATTTTAGCAAATACGGTCTAGGCACTCAGAGGTTAAGTTTTTAGAATGGAAAAAAATCGTTTTTCATCCAATTTTTTGTGTGTTGCTTGAATACTTGCAAATTCCATCATTATGGTCATTATTGACTTTTCTAAAGAAGAAGATGCTTAATCTATGGATCACTCTTGTAGTGTATTTTAGCCATTTATTGCCATTTATTCTTGATGTGAATTTCAGTTATAAAAATGATGCTTTTTGAATTGGAGTCCAACTAATGAAATGAAGTTTATCAAGTACAATTTCTATTTAAATAGGAAAATTTGTAGAATTTATAAATTTCAATATTTTATAGCAATATGAACTTCTAGCCTATAATTATGGTTTGTTGATTTTTTAATTTTAGAGTGACAATATAATTTTAGTTGATATCATAATGTTATACATTGTAATATACATCTACGGCAAAAATTTCAGATTTTTTGAGTATATTTGTATTTGATATGAATTTTCTTTATTTTTTCTTTAAAAATTCACAATAATTTCAAATTTCTCCAAAAGAATTTGAAAATTTTATGACTTGTTGTAGACACATAATTTCATCTCTGAAAAAAAAATAAAAAAAAGTTTCATCCATATTTAGTTGCAAACAAAGTGATGGACAATGAATCTTAAAATTAATGGTCATGTAGTAGGAAAATTTTAGGACTTAAAGAGGTTGCAAGTCTTGCACCCCATGGTGCAATTATAGAATTTATTTTGAATCGGATGTGCCCACTATTGGTGACACATCAACTCCACGCTAGATTGACTATTTTTTAGATATTTTTTATTTTCAGTATTCTTTTTATTTTTTAAAATGTTTAAAAAATACTTTATTTTTATTTTTATTTTTATTTTTATTTTTCTTCTCTATACTTGCACTGCAAAGAGGAGCTGAAAATAAAAAACTCTTGGCCTCTTTAAAGCCTGAAATTTTTCCTAATGGGCCTCTCCTTCTAAGGTTAATCACTTCTGTAGGGAAGCCCTTCCTTCCTTTTGTAACCATTGTATGTGTCAATTCTTGCACCTTGTATGTCAAATACACAAAAGAAACCATGTTCCAACCTAAATTGGGCTTTTGAGACTTGAAAGTTTTTAAGATTAATATCATCTGGAGAAACTAAAGAACTACTAAAATTGAAAATCAGGGGTCTATCAATCTTGTTTTTGATTCATTGATAGCAAAAACCACAATGATAAGAAATCATGGAATTAATTTTGCAGTCTCCCAGCTTTTTAAATTAGGCAAACAATGTGAGCTTTTCCAAAAGAAGAGAAAAGAAATGAAGGGCTTTTATTCGTTTATTTATTTATTTACTTTTATATTTCATTGGTCCTTGCTCTTTTTAAAAAATAAGGAAAAAAAAAGAAAAAAAAGATGACAACAGTCATTTTTTTGGATAAGAATAGACCATAGAAAACATGGTCAACTTTAATTTTTAACCCTTAAAGGTTTAGAAAGCTCAATTTTGGTTGCACTATGATTTTGTGTCTTTGATATAGAAGGTCAATGAATTGAGGTGTATTGTATAATAGTGACAAAGTTTGTTTCATACTCAATTGGATCCAATGATACATGGCACCCCCAATTAATTTTGATCATTATTGGGATTGCACCCTTTTTTTTTTGCAAGTTTGAGAAGTTTCAAAATAGCCACATTTTCTACTAGAATTGTGCCATGTTTAAGCATGATAAGATTTGGATGTTAAGATGACATCCCAATACAACATCTTCATTGATGAATTATCAATCCAATGGTGTATATATCTTGCCAAAAAAATTCTAATGTATTTTATGTCAAATTGGCAATTTGAATAATAACACAAAAGCTCAATGGAAAAAAACCCACTTTGTATATAAACACATTTCACAAATATGTTTTTTTTTTTTTTTTTCAAAGATGAAATCACATGACCTTCACATAAGTTGTAATTTAAATTTTTTTTTTTTGTGAATATTTGAAATAATTGTCAATATTTAAAGAACAAAATAAAAAACATATTCAATTTTATTAGGGGGCCTTGGTAATAGATCCACAATTGAAATGGTGATAAACTTATTCAAGTTTTTGTACCTTCCAACATTTCAAATCGGTGCACAAACTAGTTGACGGCCTTCATTTCTTTAATTGCACTCAAATTCAAAAAATCTCACTTTTATGGATACAATTTGGATTAAGAGCTACAAGTTTTCTTGCTACAAGTGGATTAAGAGGAAAGAGCTACTGGCACACAATTACAAAAACTGGGAGCTTTCTGTCTTTTTATTTTGGCATAACACAGTAAGTTAGTGCAGTTCACATTTCGGCAGCGAAGACGCATTCCTCTCGAGGTCATGAGATTCGCCACCTACAACCTCGCTCAAAGTCATACATCTAGCTAGCATGAAAGATGCCTAATAAACAGGACAGTGCAGTTGGATGTCTCTGTTCTACGTTAGAATGAACCTGCTTCGCTAATATACACTTCAATCAAATCTTTGTTGCCGCGGTGTTCGCCACGTTGCATCTAAAGATGGTATCAAAAAGACCACCTTCACCAAGAAATTCGACTGCAATCCCTGCTTGTACAACTGATTACTCTATGATAACTAATTCTAACAGAAGTTAGAACAGAATCTTAGCTACGCGTGTCATTGGGCAGTACCTCGGGCAGTGTGGTCGATTGACAGAGGACTAGTCATGAGAGATTGAAACTCTTTGAAATCGACCAACTGGTCCCCATCGGCATCCACGCAGCTGATCATGTACCGGCAATCGGCTATGGAGAGGTGGTCATCGCCAAGGCCAGACAACACCCGGTGAAGCTCCCCGGCAGAGATGAACCCATCTTTGTCCGAGTCGAACACATCGAACGCTGACTGAAGAGCAGCGTCGACTTCTTCGTCGTCTCCTCCAGTTTTCGACGAACTCACAGGGGGTCTCTTAGAGTTCAAAGTGATGAACTCGAGCAGGTCGATTTCGCCGTCCCCGTTCGCATCCACGTCCTGTATCATCTGATCCAACTCGGTTTCCGTCACAGTCTCCCCGAGCGAGCGAAGGATTGTTCCGAGCTCCACTCGCGATATCTTCCCGTCACCGTTGATGTCGAACATCTTGAAGGCCTCCGCTAAATCCTTATACACGTTCGCTGACAGGTCGAAGGCATTGAGCTCCGGTCGAGTAATGTTGGCATCGATTACTTCCTCAATCTCGGAACGACCAGAGATCGACACCGCCATTGTAACACCTCAGAGGGAGAATTACCTTCCGAAACAGCTCACAGACACCGACAAAATCTCGTCACCGCTCCCTGCAGTAGCAACAGAAACACAAAACCAATCGAACAACAGTAAAAAGCTGATGCCAACAAACAAAGTTTGACGAGCAATGCAAACTGGGGTACGAGGAAAACTGATGAGCTGAATTGAATGATAGCACCATGCCCAGAGATCAGCTCTTTAATAAGTAGAATGGGCCTTCGGCTTTTAACATTCCGCGAAGTTACCTTACGACGAAGCTTCGTTTAGAACTTTAGCGTGCTACCGTGCAGATGAGTTTCGTTGCAATTACGGGATCCAGCAAAGATAGACGTCAAGTTGCAGGAAGTGCAGCCGTGCAAACAGGGACTCCACTTCTTTCGGGAGAGTGAAAATTTGGGTCTCCAATTTTTCACCTCGGGGAAACGCATAAACAAATTATTTACCAAATTTTGAATTCATATTTCGAATCCTTGACCCGCATGAGGTATTAGAAGTCACGAAATACAAAATTGACCGGCCAAAATAGAGGGCAGATTTTTATATCCACGAGTGACAGGCGTGGTGAAAAAAATAAAACATCTCAGTATCTCACCCTCCCTTTAAAGGCTGTTAGCACTACAGTACTTCAGACAAAGACTGCAAACAGTTGGGTGGCTTGGGTCTGTTGGAACAGAAGCATCCTCGTCGTGAGGTGCCAAAGTGGACCATACCGGACACGGAAATTGTGTGCCGAACGGGATCCCTGATTCCCTTCAGACCGCAAGAACTGTACGGACGGTGCGATCCCTTCTCTTTCGGCCTCGTCCTCGGCCGAACGAACTTGCCTGGGTCTGCAGGCAGGATGCATTCCTGACCCCGCCAAATTGTTCACCCGTCCCCGACTCCCCGGTGATCACCGCCCGGTCCAGTCTGACTGCGAAAGGTCGGCCACCTGCGGTGGGTCCACCGAAAAGATGTCTACCTACCGCCTTGTTTGAAGAAGCACATATGGATTGAAACGGCGGGCACGTTCAGCGTTGACACTGCACATAACTTCTCAGGTAATGAAAAGAAGCTTGTGGAATCGAAGATTGGGATTCTGACTTAACTTACGAAGTCAATGTGCTTTTATGCCGCCGAAAAATTCTACACTTTGGAAACCTGTTGAAATGGCATATTGTCAAACAAACAGCAGTGTTTCCTGCACTGTGTACCTTCAGCAAGAATTGGCAGCGGACCAGGCATCTAAGCTGCACATCAAGGATCAGCTAGAATAATGTTTCTATTTCAGGTGATAATTAAAATGTTGGACATAGAGGTCGAGAGTCAAGCACCTACTAAGTTACTGGCATTCTTCTTCTCCAATGAAAGTTAATTCATTGGTTTTTTGTTACTGGTGACCAACAATTTGCGGGTGTGTATCAGTGCATTAAGTCTGCGTTGCGCTGAGTTGGCTATCTTCACATCAGAGATTACGATGAGCAGATTTGCGGACTGACTAAATCGCGTGTAGATTCGAGATCAAACATGACCGGGAATATCTTGTGGAGGGAATGAGATATTAATGCCCCTGGGGTTCATGAGTGTCGTTTGTACCTTACTGCTGCTTGTTACTGACTGCCGTTCTGCTCTAGATTTTCACGAATCCATGCAATCTGGAGTACGGATTCAAATGACCTGTTCATAGAGTACAAGGGTAATTTCAGACATCAAACATCCATTAGTAACCTTGAATAACTGGACTCACATTCATGAGAAAAATCATGTTTCCAATATCTCACCGGCTGAAGCAAACTTCGATGAGGCTGTAAAGTCATTTCATTACGAAGCACTTTATACAATGGTTCCGAAGAATAGTAAGGGGAAAAACTTGAGCTGCGTGGTCTCCCATTCACCACACAGAAAAATAAATGAGTAGGTACACTGGGCATAATACCATGAGACCTACAATGTCACCAAATGATATCCGTTAGGTTCCACCATCACTTGCGCCAGTTCATCTAACCAGAGGTTAGACCATTAGACTCTTAACTCTGTGAACTTTCCTCATAGGACATGTGGACAGCCTAAATGAAATGATACCCCTGGTGGAAGTTACCTCACCAGGCAGTGATCGAATGCCCACACAGTAGTAAAGCACTTACTACTCGCTATCCATTCGACTTTGCACAGGATGACGGTGCCGATAGGCATCCGAGAAGCCACTAGACTTCAGTACTGGGGACGTGATTGAAGCATCATCCTCTTGTTGTGATTCATGAGCGGCGACTAAGGGTGTATGCTCACTTGGAATTCCCTTCGCTAGTACGTCCTTGGCCTGCTGCACTTTGTACATATCCATGTAGACCTTCCGGGTGCGAGCAATCAAACGAGTGAGTGCCAGACATCCAAATCCACATACACTTGCCATCACCAAGAACGTCGACCTATACACGAGCAACGGCATAAGAATCAGCTGCACCGCCGAGTTCCATAAGCAAATCATCCCATAAACCAGCTTCATAAAAAAGAAAGAAAGACTTCCCCCCGGCTTAAATAGCAATTGCGAGCAATTTGTACTGACCTGAAACATTGAGGACCAACACACTTTTGAGGCCCTGTCAAAACCTGTCCTTCTGCTACCGCCGCAGCTAGAAGAGAAGTCACTTGCTGGTCGTATATATAGCCAGCAAGCTTTACAGAGAGGAGATAGGAACCGACAGTAGCCGAGATGCTGCAATCAAGGGGAATCAAGTTTCAGAAGAACTCAATGTTTCACTAAGTCGAGTTGCTATGTAAAACCAGCTAGTCTTGACAATAAATGCATGCAGCAATAAGATTAGAAGTAAAAAAATAAAGAGAACTAACTAAACCTGTTCAGTTCAGCAAGTGATCTACAAAACCTTCTCGTGCTTTAAACCTTCCAGTATGACCACCTAACAAAATTCTTTAAATGTACATAGATTTATTCGCGTCTTAGAAGAAAATCACTTTCATATCAAGTTATTGTGAAATGAACTCGGCACTTGAATATGGATATGATCAAGATCTACAGATCACTCTTACAAGAAGTTGATAGTAGAAGGTCTCAAACCTAAGTGTATTGTAGAGAGCTCCAAAATTCTTCAACCCAAATAGCTCAGAAGACGTAGCTACCATCAATGTCCAGTGAGCTCCATGAGCCAATCCAACCAGAATGGAAGCCAGATATAGCATTGTTGGCACTGATCACAAGTCCCAGCCAAACATTACGAGAAAACCGAGTAACGTATAACAGAGATAAATGAAATGATAGATACGTCTGATAGGAATTCACAACCGCATATATCATTTTTCAACCCTGCACAGATATTATACCTGAAGATGCAAATAGAAGGTGAGCACAAGCCATCACAGCTTGCACGCAGAAAAGGAAAACTGGTCTTGGAGTCGCATATTGCTTCATATAGTACTCTGAAACGTATCTGCAAGTTCAGAAAAGGCGTCGACTGAGAAAGGCATTCACAAGAGGCCATGAGGCGTTACACAGTTGCATATGTCCGAAAAATCCAATAATTCGTGAGAGGATGTCCACACTATGAGCAAAGGTAACAACCTAAGCATTTTCCCTGTAAGACTTTCAAATAAAGGGGTTCTTCAAGTCATACCCAGAGCCCAGCCTGCCCAAGAAATTCCAAACGCTCACTAGAGCAACAAATGCTCCAACACTCCTGGAACCAAGAGATTCAGCCATCTGAAGACAGGCCCAAACAAACGTTGTAACCTCAAAAACGGAACCGCTTCAGGGAGACAAGAAATTTGCTCTCAACTCAGAATCAAATACAATAAAATTAAAGCGATATAATCGATTCATTATCAAGACAACCTAGGATTAAATTTACTATTCGTCAGTATTTGATTTATCACCTGTGCTAGGTTGTTAATTGCTGTTAATCCACTGCCGGTACCACAACCCATGGCAAAAAAGAGCAACCTACGCAAATAAAAATCCAAAGATTCATGTCAGCATTTAACAATTTTGGAAGATCGGTGTACTAACGAACAGAGCAGCAGTCAGCTGGCATTCTACAAACACATTTAAAAGGAAAAACGGACTTCCAAGTAGTTTGAACCGAGTAGAACGTAGAATGATCCAGTTTCTACATAAATTCCTTTAGTTAAACAGACTTCAAACAGGTCACTGTCTTATGTATATACCGCTGTAACTTCAGCAACCCCAAAATACAAAATCGATAAGCAAGCTCACCAATAATCTTGAGTACTTGCTGCTTGCAACAAAGTGTGGTCGTGCCCTAGCTTTACAGTAATCTTCGAAGGGGTGTCTGAGCTACGAGACTTGGAGGCATCCAAAAATCGATCCATTGTTCTGGCAGGCACATCAATGCTTGAAGTTGCTTTGTGCTGTAAGAGAGGCTTTCGTTCAGTTAACTGTTGTTTAGGCGTCACTCGATCTGCAGCTGGAGAGGTGACAATTGTCGCTTCTGTAGGAAGAGCAGAGTATCCTTTGTATGGAGCCCCTGCACTCAGCTGCCAGTGCCCAGTTACACCAACCGCAGCAACGTAGAACATGGTTGATCAGTCAAAATCTAACAAAAAATGATGCAGTAAGATGCAAGTCAAACACTGATCAGACTTAGTTAATTAACATCCCCCGCCACTGGGTGGCTTAAACTAGAAGAAGATCGATGTGACCAGAAGAAAATATCTTAGTAGCTACGGCCAAGAAAAAACATGAGCTACAAGAGAGAAGGAGACCTATCAACGAAAATGAAAAAGCTTGGAGCTGCAACAGAGTGAAGTACATAGCTTGCACAATCATTTATGACGCTATGTCTGTTAGACTCACAGGTATGAGACCGGGTAAAAACAAAATCATTAGCATGACCGCCATGAACAAGCGGCTTATAGTCTTGCTTATCATGAATGAATCCTGTCAAATCCAGTAAAACATTATCAATCAATGATCAAACTATGCACTTCTCTCAAACTGCAAGCATCATTTCAGCGCGATTGAGCTCGTAGATTGAATAAGCCAGTACCACTGAGAATAAAAATATTTTAGTCACTTAAAAGATAGAAGACGACAGTGAGGGAACTTGAATCAGCTAGGAAAGGAGCAACAGAATAATCTAAGCAGTGAGCAGATGATAAACTCCTGAGTGAAAATCGTATTGTTGTCTCTCGGTTGAACAGACAATTGACATATTATAGTTGCAAAGAATTCCCGCACTCGCTCACCTGAATGAGAATCACTGCCATGAGGTAAAATGCCAGCACAACACCTACAATCTGCATACCATTCATTCAGAAATATTGTTATTTTCCAATTTTTCTTGCTATACAAGATGCAGTTGCAGTTTCATACACGAATTTGAAAAATCCGTGCCTACGTGCCTAAGCAGAAGCAGAGTTCAATGCTGAAACATCGAAAAGTCAACTTATGTTCAACAAACACCTATATTAGACACTGAAATGCAGTCTTCACTTCATGGCAGCGAGTCACTCGGTAAGAAACTACCGGTGCTACATAAATCACGCATGGTAGTAACCTATTGCTAGAGAAAGCTACAAGTTCCTATTTGACTTTTTTCGCTCAAAGAAATTATTATATTTTGGAAGCAAAGAGCATATGCATCGAGCATATAAAAACTTAGAATCAACGAGTGCAGATAATAGATACTTTCACTTACATATAGGAAGGAAAACCTGGACTTATCAGATTCATCTTTGCGTCGTGGAGCCTCCACAGGACGAATCACAAACATTGACACCATAGCAACCAGTGGTGGAACCGTAGCACACAACAAAAGGAAAGGACCTGTATATGGTGCATACACTGCTGTATAAACCTGTCGAACAATTTTTTATATCAGAAAGCATTTACTTAAGGACAAGCTGATTGATTATATTCAGTTTCTAAACCGATTCTGTCGATCATAAAAGCTAGTTGTTTCTGAACAAGTAAGATCTGCTACAGGCCAAAATAAAATAGTATCATTGTTCCAACTACTTATTCCAGTTGAAGAGATATGCGCCTCTCAATTAAAGCAGATTTCTTCTGCAAAAAATGCTTCTGCAAAATGCGTTACCCTTCTGAACTCAGAAAAACAAACATTAATACGTCAGACACTACCTGTGTAAAAATGGCTCCGCTGAGTCCGATGAATCCCTTCAAAAGCCCAACCACTACCCCTCTGTCTGACGGAAAGTTTCGCATGCTGCATCCACCGACCGACATACATTTCAAAAGAATTTCCAATCATGCTGAAAAATGACTCGGTGCCACAAGAATGTAAGCTCAACTTTCTAGGAAAGAAATAGAATTTAAAGCAAATATTAATAACTTTGCAAATGTATGCATATTGGAGATTACCAAGTCACAAGAACGGCAGTGTTGAACCATGTCGCGCCATTTGTACCTAGCATGATGATGCCACACATCTGCCACGGCAACCACAACTACAAGTCTCAAGCAAATTCGCAAGTAAGAACAGGATTGTCTCAAAAGAGTCCCCCAAATAATGCCGCGCTCTGCTAGAACAGATAAGATCTACAGTTTCCTAAAAGAGAGAGAATTTGGCCCAAACCTGCCAGTACGAAGGTGCGATCCTGCCAGTAGCCGAGAGGAAGAGCTGCAAAAGAAAGCAATAACTCGTTTCAAAAATCTCACGATAAACTACCTAATAGAATTAAAAACCTGCAAAGTCCAAAGCCGTATAGTTGAGATCTTTGCTAAATTCGACGATAAGTCACGGAAGCGCGATCGGTTCAATCATGCACGGAAAACGAAGTTTGTTAAACTCCGTGATCGACACTACGATCATTTCAATTCCTGCGAGACGCACTAAATCCTTTTTAATCACAAATTTCAACAAAACAGTATTCTAATTGAAAGATGAACTAAAAAACAATTAGGGCGTCTCGCAGTAATTGAAATAAATGATGTAGCTAAAGATGACTATTCAAACTTACCAAAAAATAGAAGCAGAAATGCAGAAGTCCACCAACAAGGAGCACGAACCAAGCCGACGTCAGGTCTATTAATAGACCGGAAATGATCCCAACATTACCGCCGATGTCCTTCGCAGTGCCGAGGCCGTCGATCATCTCTTGATTGTATCGGAGAGTATGCTTCAAGTCCCCTGAATACAAAGAGAATGCATACGAAATTCCTCCGCATGCCTGCATCCACATGCCAAGACACAACCCTAGCCATCGATCCTTGAGCACTCTCTTCACCCTCGATGGCCACATTGTACTTCCCTGGGCACCTCAAGGCTCAATCCGTCCGCGGAGCTTCCTTTCTATCCCATCCTGCCTGCAGCTAGCGCGGCCCGGAAGCTCGCATCCCGATCCACAAACAAGTGATCACACAACTCTCCAATCACAAAAAGCAGACTGATTCCTTATTCGCCATTCCCCGACTTCAATCTACCAGCTGACAACAATTTCAATTCAACTCAAGATAAGAGACGTCGTCAGATCATCAAGATACAGCTCAGATCTTGATGTGCGCCACCTTCGGTTCAAGCCCCGCAAACGCAATACAGCACTAAAGAACACCGGACCAAGCTTAGAGGAAGTGGGCATATGATTGAAGCGTCCCTCGACACTGACAACTGTAGCAAAGTCGACAATTCGGGCCGTTAGTTCCGGTAGCTGGACGGACACCGGAGGAACACTATCGCCGGCCGAGGTCTGGCTATGGCGTCCGGAACGATGTTCCCATTGTTGCTCGTTCCAACACTTTGAATCCAATCCCTCAGTTGAAAATGAAAGTCACTTTTTGGAGCTCAAACCTTTTCATTAAAACTTCCAAAGTTTGTTTTTTTAATTTTGAAATTGTAGAATGTGATTGTTTTGTTTTCTTTAGGAGTATTTTATACAAAATCTTGATTCTTGTTTGCAAAGATGGGAACAAAATTACTATGGAAAATGAGCATCTTATGAATTCTCACCAAAGCCTAGCTCGTGTATGTGTTCTTGAGAGCCCACATATTTCTAATCTTCAAGAATTATGGCTAGTACTTCATGAATTAGTTAATGTCAAATTCAACTTTGCTAAGCCCTTCAAGACTAAGGCAATAGGGGAAAAAATTTAAAATGCACTATGTAAGCCTTGCTAAATGTTGAAATATGGCAAAATACAACATTTTTATAGAGTTCAAACTTTAGAGTATGCCAAGAAAATTTCAAGAACTTGGAATCACTAAAATAAATGATGAAATTTTTTTGTTGCTACTCAATTTTTGCTTCATTCTGTTATAAAAATCTCTCATAAAAAGGCTTGAGAAGGAAGTCATAGCATTGTTTGACAAATGCTCCTCATATTTGCCTTCAACTCTATAGTGTATATCCAATTCAATGGGGGGCATATTTGGTATAGTGTACCTAAGCCCTAAAACCATGAGTGTCATCCTTCTACATGGACTTAGTATTCATAAGCAAGGCTATTTCTAAAAAATTCTCAAAAAATTCCAAAAGAATTCATAACTTAAAAAATATGCCAACATTTCAATGTTAAATTTGGTAATTAGTACATTTTATATTGTTTTTTTGGCAAATCAAGAAAATTATAATTGAATTATAATATGCATGCATTGTGTGTCAATCTACAATGTTTTTTTGATCGTATGAAAATTTGAGATCTAACCCTATCTTTCTATGTAGAACAAAAGTGCCAATTTTCATCTTTAGAATTTTGTGTGAAAAGGAGATGTCTTGCACAATAGTTTGACCTCCAATCTATGCTCTTGGGTTTTTTAAGCTACTAATTCATACAATATCAAAAAGACAATTTCTACGGTACCCAACCCATGTTTATAGGGTTAACTAATAAATCCTTAGTGCAAATCCACCTTCAATCAGTTGGGCTGAAATGGTTATGTATTAGATAACGGATGAGCCGCGCTAGTGGCGAATTGGTTATCATACATAACCGGTTGTACATTTTTCAATCATAACTTTTGATTTTCATGATCCAAGGATGTAGGAAGCAAGTTGAAAAGAATGAAGGTTATAAATTGCAACTTGTAATGACAATAGTAACGAATTGCCAATGGGATGGTGCCACATTAGCATTGAAAAGTCAACAACTGGTTATGTGTTATTTTTCACAACATTCCTCATGAGCACCTAGGGGTTATTTATGTTGACATCTGTCGAATTTCTTCGTTAAATGACTGAGTTTTAAGTCAAAGCTGTTAGATTTCTGACGACCAGAAATCTGACAGTCGAATGTAAGGTCCAGATTAACTTGCGAGTAAATGTCCTTGCAAAAGATGGAAACGGAAAGAAAGGAAAGAAAGACGGAAATGGACAAAATGGAAAGAATGCCGAAGCAAAAAAGAAAGAGTTAGTTCAATGTATGGGAAACTTTTTGAGTTTTACCAGTTAATTTCCTTTAGTTTTCATATGGAACCAGTTTTTGAAGAACTGAGTTTGGTTATTCTCTCTATTTTTTACTCAAAATAGAAATTTTATAGATTTTTTCGCTGATTTTTTTGCTGATGTTTTCAAATTGCGTAACTGTTTTTTTTCCCAATTCCTCCGGCTAACTTTGAATTAGCCGCTACTTTTTTCCTCAGTTGAAAGAAAGTCAAGATGCCAGCAAGAAGGAAGGAAACTCTCAGTTCGCACTAAAATGGTGCGTGAAAAAAAAAAAAAAAAAATGGTGCGTGCCGAACGGACGAAGCACAAAAACGGATGAATATCGTCGCCATCCACCTCACTCCACCTCCGTCGTCGTCCTGGTCGTCGCTCTGTGTCTCAGTCTCGGAAAGGGGGACTGGCATGAGCTTCTCCACCAAATGGAATGAGTTCCTGCGTCTGCTTCTGCAGAGATCACTCATATGTTTACACAGCTTGCATCACAAATGAAGCTCATGTAACACGGAATCGTTCTGATTTAGAAACTTTCCCTGTCGAAGTAGCGCCTGCTCGTGCAGTGCTTGTTAGCTAACCTTAGCATCGGAGTTTTGTGGTGGTCTTGCTTCTGCTCTTTCCTTTTCCTGCCTGTTTTAATTTCACTGGATCGGAGGTTTTGTTGCTCCTCGGGATCTAGGCTAGTGTGGGGGCGGCGTCCGAGCTCTCACAGTTAGGGAACGAAATGATGATGGGAGAGAGTGGTGATGAGAGAGCCTCTTCAGTCTCCATGAAGTCAAATCATTCGGTGAGTGCTGATCAGGACTTATTTTTGAGTTTTGAGGTTTTGGAATCATGTGGTCAAGAGGTCGATTTGTGATGATCATGTCGCCATTGAGAAGTCGTGTTTAGTCTGCTTAGGACTTTGTTGTAGTGATCTCTCACGTGGAAGCGGTACTTTCCCTTGAGGTTTATGCCGTGTATCCAAAACCCTAATGCCGGCTTGGGAATTGAGTGAAGTGCGATACGTTGTTGCTTTGGTTTAGTGACTTTGAAGAGATTTTGGAGGAACTTGTGTTTGTATGTTGAAGATTTTAACTGCCAATTCTTAAGTAAGGCATTCAATGTTTCCTCGCGTGGAGTGTGGACTTTGGTATTGCAGCTGTAGTTTGAGCTCTTAGTAGTTATGCAGGAAGACCTAAATCGTATTCATTTAGAGTGACGATGGTTCTCGATTCGTATCGACGACATTTTCAGTACTGAATAGTAGCCTCAGGTAACTGGAGGTTGTTCATGGTTCATTTCCTCGGAGTTTGGGATTTACGAGGCGGTTTCGATCATACACTCTGGGACTCATTGTCATTTGGATTTGGCAGTCATATAGGGATACACTGTAAAATCAAAGAGCAGCTACGATATGCAGCAGGAAATTAGGGCTCCTGCTAGGATGCATATTGTAGCTTCTGTTTTGAAGTAGTCATGTTGCTTCATTTTGACTTGAACCGCATTTCCCGCTTCCAAGGCTTGTTGTGTCGCTCTAAGCATTTAAACCAATATGGAGGAGTGTGTTTTCAATGGGAGATGACCACTTCAACTGTTGAGAGACCACTTCTGGTACAAGAACCAAATCGCTTGAGCTCGAATTTGTATCACTAAGTATGAGTTTCTTAGGAGACCAGATCAGTTTGCAATCATTCAGAGTGGAAGGTTGTAGACCATCATAAGTGACATTAGACGACTCCATTTCCATTCAAAGATTAGTGGCCGTAGACATTTAGCTTACGAGTCATGCTTACACCACTTGCTAATTAATACAACCAAGGGTATGAATAAATGATTTGTTGTTGGTAACTGGGGTCAGTATAGGAGACCAGATCAGGTCCCTATAGGTTTTAATATCCTCTACCTGAAATGTTTTTGATTTGTGGATTAACTCAAGGATTGTGTTGTGCTTGTGTCCTCGTCAGGGCGCTTTTTAGCGAACGTCAGGTGTGCAATTGACCAACGTATTTTGAGAGGGGTTTAGAAGACGGTAAAAATGGAGGAAAAGGACGATTCGCGGCTAGAAATGGTGCCACTTAAAACTGCAGACTCCTTGGACGCAGACTTTCGAGCTTCAAGTGCATTGATGGCGCTCGCCGAACCCGATGAACTAGATAGCCTAGAGCGTGGATTGTCTTATTCAGTTGATCATGTGGAAGGATCTACCAATTTGATGCCTGATCAAAGACCTGCTGAAAAGCTGGACAATGTTGGTGGACGAGATGGCAATTCGGTGATGAAAGAGCTTGTGTCTCGGGATCTAGTAAGGGTGCAGAATGACTTAGTCTCACGAGAATTTCTATCGGATTCTCGATCCCCTTTCAGTCAGAATGATACCTTGGGAAGGGGTGTTGTAGTGATATCAGACGAAGATTTTGAACGGGAATTTGGTGCCTCTGCATCAGGAGGCTCTGGACAGTCCACGCCGAAGAGAAGGAACGGGTCAAGGGGTAGATCTACTGGCGCATCACGTTTGGAAAATGGGGTAGGAGGGGAGGTCTTAAGAGGCAGTATAATTGATGCGTTGAGAGCGAATGCAGCTGTGTCTCCCAGAAGTAGAAACAGTAGTGGCGGCCGAGACACCGAAATCCCTTTCTCTAATGACGAGGTGTTGTTGCCTTCGGAGACTCGCCCTGCATCGCGTAATCCTGTAGCTGGAACAATCTTTAAGACCTTGCTTTATATCTGTATGTGGTACGCCTTCAGCATGTGCCTTACTTTGTAAGTTGTCATCCTGAACTCAACCTTGAATTGTGCACAATGTTAGAGCCATTTCTTCGCTCCAGCTCTTATCCTGCATATTCCTTCCAATTTTGTTTCTAATGCTGTGATATTTCTATATTCGTGTGCTGTGCTAGAATTTCGCTCTCTGTACAGTTATTAGGAAGATTATTTATTTTGGTTTTCTTAGTACTCGAAGACTTGACGTGTGACCTTCTTTGTCGTTAGGTACAATAAGTATTTGCTAGGGGAAGACTTCGGAAAATTTCCAGCTCCTCTATTGATGAACACCATCCATTTCTCCATGCAAGCCATTATATCATCAATCCTCGTACGGTTTTCCTGGTGTGGAATAAATCCAAGCCACATCCGCATGTCCTGGAAAGATTATTTCGGCAGAGGTACTTATTTATAGTTTGTTCCCCCTACTATCCGTTTCAGATACTATCACATGTCTTTAATAATCTAGAGTTTGAAAGGATATTTATTTTTCTGAGTTTCAAGTTAAGCCCACCTGCTACTTTGATTTTGACCTGATACTGTCAAGACAGATGGTAATGATAAGTTGCTCGGACTGTCTGAATTTGTAAAACCTCTTACTGTGGTTAACATTGTGCCGCCGATCTTTTTGTTCTCCTGGAGGTCTGAAATTCAGTCCATATTCTGGATCTACTGTTTCTGGTACTACATAATGACAGAAGAATTTTGAATATTCTTGTCTTCATCCGGTATTAATAAACCTCGCAAAATTTTTAAAGCGAATCCATTCAAGTGATGTCAAACCAGGAATGACATTATTCTTTGTCACTTGGAATGCCGACAGTGGTTCCGACAGCTGTTTCAACAGCTCTGGATATCGACCTTAGCAACATCTCTCTTGTATTTATATCTGTTTCTTTTGCTACTCTGGTAAGGTTCTCTCTTCTACACTGAATTTTGCGACGTGTAGTCTGGTGGTTAAAGCTTTGGTTTACAATTCTGAAAAGAGTTCTGCATTTTTTTTACCATGTACGAAAGTATTTCAGAAGAAAAGTTTGGGAGCCTCTCACCAGCATTCTCAGACTTCGGGTATTCTTATGAACAATCATCATGATGGCTTTTATAGGTCAAATCTGGAGCGCCTATATTCCTCCTTCTCTTTGCGTTTGTTTTCAAGTAAGTGGATGCATCTCATTTTTGCTTGTGGCTTGGTACGAGTAGGAGCTCTACGAAGCTTACATTTGTCAAGTTTTTTATTTCACGTCCTTCGAGTGCTCCTTTAATGGTAGTTTTCTTTGAGATAGATAGTTCGAGGGAATAGTCCTGATCATGCTTGTGCTTTTAAATTGTACCAGATAATGGATGCCGCTTACGGTCATTTCTTACGCACTATTATTGCTTGTATATTCTTTGGCAGATTGGAAGTGCCGAGTTTTAAGTTGTTGGGAATCATTTTAATAATTTCCTTTGGGGTCATGCTCACTGGTATTATGCCCACCTTTCGCTGTGTTTCTTTGAATTTGGGATTTTTTTTCAACCAGTATTGTCTCCTTATATTAACGTCCTTCCATGTTTAATATATATTACAAGAGCCTTTAGTTAATCCTCCATTATCTGCTTTCATTCTGCTGACAGTTACATTCTCGTACAAGTTGAAGAGTTTTTGTATGTTTGTTTTTGGTAGGCTCTTACTATGCTTTTGTTGTAAAATTTTACAAGCGATTACATATGCTGGTCGTCCTTTCTATATCTGACATATCATGAGTGATGCAGTTGCAAAGGAAACAGAATTTGAAGTTCGGGGTTTCATTCTTGTGTTATTGGCAACTGTCATGTCGGGTTTTCGATGGACCCTGACACAGCTCCTCTTGCAGGTACTGCAGCCACTTCTAAATTTATGGCTTCTGATCGTATGTCTTCTCATATTTTCATTTAATGCATTTTAGAAACTAAATGGTATATATGTTTGGCATATGTTGAGCAATCTTGGTAAATTGAAATATTGCTGTTTTTTTTCCCGCTGGCACTTACTGAATGGAACGAGGTTCCAATTATCTGAATAGTGGCTTGGTTTGTGACAACTATTTCTGCATCTGAATTGTGGAACTTACCACTCAACAAATACAGAAGGAAGAGTATGGTATATATTCTCCGCCATGTACTGACTTAAGTGTTTTTGTTTCCTTGATTAGTCTTGAGAGAAGGATATGTAAGGGCTTTAAGTAAGCAGCACTGGGGTTGAGTTTTTTGACTTCGGTTCCTGGCTGCTGATCCACAAAATTTGAGTTGGCGAGTTGTAGAAAGGTAATAATATTACTACTCCGACAAAATGGCTAAGTGTTGCTTGGTTTGTCAATCAGGTTTGAGCAATCCGTTTGCAGCAATGAGTTATCTTACGCCCGTTATGGCTGTTATCACCCTCACAATCTCATTATTCATAGAGCCCTGGCACCAGCTGGGCGAGACGGCTTACTTTGATACCTCCAGACATGTATTTGAAAGTTGTGCGCTGATGCTGCTCGGTGGTGCACTTGCATTTTTCATGGTACATTCAGGTTTCCTTTGGCGAGATTAGATCTGATGTAATTTTGTAGACCATATGAAATATTGAGGGGTCATTTTACGGTTTAGTGGGCTATTCATGGATTGTACTTGCAGTCAAGTGTTCATGTTATTATATTCCTATCGTCTTTTAATTAGGAATTTTTCCTCACAAATATGGCCTGGCTATTTAGGTTCATTACCAGAGAGTGTGCAAAGGGATATGATTACGCATTTCTGGTGTGCCTGTGTTGCGGCTAGGCCCTGTTGCAATGTTCAAGAACTCTGTTGAATTTCTTGCAGGTGATGGCTGAGTACTTTCTGATCGCCGAGACGAGTGCAGTGACTCTGACCATTGCTGGTGTTGTCAAGGAGGTTGTAACCATTGTGGTAAGTAAAGTTAACTCTCTGCTTGGGATAGTCTGGCTCAGAATCTATAATGGATATAAATGAACTTTATCAAGACAACCCTTTCATATAATTCTTCTCTCTAATTGTCATGTAATCTTTTCATGTCGTTCATCATATCATCATGGGCACATTTGTTTGTTTATATTTAGGGTTATTAAGGGGGGCTTACATTTATTTTTTGGCTAATGCACAGGGGGCTGTATTCATCTTCCATGACGAGTTCACGTGGCTGAAGGCCATGGGTTTGGTAATCATCTTCATTGGTGTTGGCCTGTTCAATTGGTTCAAGTAAGTTCTCTCCTCAGTTCTTACTTCTATCTACAATATCGCCTTGCAACAGAGTAGTACTCCGCGCACCTAATCTTTATGTCAACCTGAGTCAGTTCAATCCTTGGAGTCTGTTTGTTGTTGGCAAAATTATTTAATTCAATAGAAATAATTATTTTATGATGTAAATGAGCATTTTCATTACTAGTTTTTGACATGAATTTCTGCGTAGTTTTCGCTCAGTATGTACGGATTTGTTTTCTGTGCAGGTACCAGAAGCTGGTCGAAGGGGGTCTAGGTAACATTCCACCTCAGCAAGAACTCGCACGAAGTCCTGGCAAGTACGTGATCATCAACGATGAAACAGATGGAACTTCAGAACATGGAGACGATGGGGATCATGTGTCGTAGGATCTCAACAGTGCAATGCACTCACAAGTTAATTAATCCTCCAGTGAGTGAACTTCGCATTGTATTGCAGGCACATCTTTAGGTAAGTAGCACTTGGTTAGTCCACGAGATTATTATTTTGCCAGACATTCTTTCTTGGGTCAATTTTGTCAATAATTTGTGAATGAATTGGGTCATGAGGGTAAGCAGAGTAAGGGTTGGAACATTGTTGAGGAAGAATATTACCGACATAGCTCAGTCACACAAAGGGGGGCTTCAATACGATGATCCTTAATTTAGTTGAGTTGGTAGGAGTTCAGTAATACAGAACGATTCATAGCCATGATATTGTTGATGTTCAATACCTCACTATTGACATAGATCTTCGGCCAAAGCCACGTAGATGAGTCCAGTTACAATTATGCAGGCCTATTGTTTATTAGCAGCGGCTTTTAGCCACAATTGTACATGAATTTTTTCTAGGTGTCATCAAGTTGATGATGTTCTCCTGGTATCTGCTGAGAGCTCTCAAGTCTCCTACACGTTTTGCTTGCATGCACTACCGTTGATTGTTGCCATTGTGTCATCTGCATGTGGTGTCATAAGAGAAACTAATTACACTGAATAAGCATTTGAGATTGTTAACCCTTGACTGTGGTTGATTTGGGGGGCGGGCATAGTTTTTCAAGAAAATGAATTTTGTGGCCATTCTAAAAATGTAGTCTTAGATCAAACTGTACAAGGTGTTTCCATAAGGGAGATTCTTCAACCTAACAAAAAATCAAACTCATCCAATGGTACAAATTGCTATAAATAAGGTAGGAGGTCCATAAATCAACCTTTTCAAGGCTAAAATTGAATTTTGGGGAGTGAAACATCTTTAAATATTTTTTAGTAAATTTTCCTCAAAAGACAAGTAGAATAGGCATCTAACCCAAGTTGTTTCATATTTTTTCAAGCTTTGTGAAATTAGTTACAAATTTTTGAAGTTCACAAAAAATGGTCATCTGTGGTCATCAAAACGAATACCCTTCTAAAATGTGCAGATTTGGTACATTGAAGAAAGTGAAATGTACCTCTAAATCATGTTTGCTTCTAGAGCCTTGTTGGAGTTTGAGTTGCTTTCCTTAATTCTCAAAAATCAATGATTTGAATGACCCTTTAGAATTTGCGCTACATAAATACCGATGCATAAGTTTACTTTGGGCATTCATGAGATTACAAAGCAACACTTATGCCTTGTCAAGACATCAAGTTACAAAAAAATCTCACAATTTGGTTGATATTTTTTTGTATTTTTGTTGAACACTTCCCATTTGAAGGTCCAAGCCATTTGAATTTGCAACCTCATAGCTAATTCATCAATGCTCCAATTCTCTTGAAATTGGTTTTGTTTGAAGCGCAAAAAGACATTCTAATTGCGTTCCTCTTTGAGATTTTTGTGATCAAATGTATTTTGAACAATATTAGACCGAGAGTCCAAAAGTCAACCAAAAAGTGGTCGACTAGACACTAAAGGGTTAACCTTTAAAAAGGACGAATTGGTGACCGTGGAAATCATCCCTTTGGATACCATGAGAATCATTGGCTTAAAAAGATGCAAAAGCATTCATTGGAAGTCAAACTATTGCAAAAACTTCCTTTTCTCAACAAAATTTCAAGGATGAATAGTTGAACTTGTGTCTTACATGAAAGGATTTTTTGCCATTCATCAAACACAAAATGTTTGCCTTGTCATTTATGGATTAAGCTAGTTTTAAGTTGTCTAACACCTTTTGGGGGGCTAATTTGTAGTCCAAAAGAGATGTTAAATTTTGTTAGAATGCATTTGTACATCATGAATGAATTATGAATTTTCGAAGAGCTAAAAGTAGGTGTATCCAAAATTGATTGCAAGCTCTCATGAATAAAAATTGTGCATTTTAGGCAAATATCTATAGGGGGTGGTTTTGCAAATAGGATGCAATTAGGTGTAGTTATTTTGTGAAAGAAAAACCAAGTGTTCAAGGTTCTTAAATATGGACCAAAATAATTTCAATAATTGATGAAAACAATAATAGGAATTGTGACTTTGAGTTGTTTTTAGCTACAACAATGTTTATTTTCCAATGCAAACCTTTTCTTTATTTTTAAGAGGATTCCAATGCACAAAATAACATTAATTTGATTATAGTTTGAATAAATATTGAGTTCAAAAAATTTTGTTTACAAAATGTGTATCAAAGTAGGTACTAGGCTTCAATTCCCCAATTGTTATTCATTGTCTTATTCACTATCATCCCTATATCCTCAAATTATAGTTAGTAAAATCACTTGTAAACAATCATAGTAAATAATTGAAACTTTTCTAAAAATTTCACCATCATTGATTTATATATAGCATTTCAATCTTTTCTTTCCATTGATATATTACACAATTTTTTTGAAAACTTTTTTAATAAATATTAATCAAATGCAATGTACATTTCAAAACATTCATCATTCACCCAATGGATGATGGAGCACATATAGATGAAACTTGTCTTGTTAGAACTATAGTAGTCATGAAAATTCTTACAACCTCACTAGGTACAAAGAGACTTTGCTTTACTGAGTTTAAGAAACACCACATTCTACACACTATAAAGACTTTTTCTGATGGAATGATTCAAAACTTTCTTATAGGATATAAATTTTGAAAAAATTTAGGAGAAATTTTTTCACAATCCATCCAAAATTTGGAATGAAAATTCAAAAAATTCTCATTGGTATTCTCATGAAGATTGTTTTTAAAGGAATTTCCCTCTTAGCACTGCATCTCAAGATAATTTCCTTAAACATAGTCTTCATCATGTACAAAATCTACCTCTAAAAATTAGGGAATTGTGAATCTTTTGTTCTAAAGTAGTTGAGATTAGTTTTTTTTTTTCTTTACTTTTTGAGAAAGTGCCAAGATGGCAATTACTTAAAATTTGGTGAAGCATTGCATTTCTACATTCATCCATCTTTGAGACCAAAAAACACTTTTCAATCATATTCATGCACTTTTTCATCCAAATATGGTGCTTCATTCACATTATGAATAGAAATGAGAAATTTATGACAAAAAAAGATTACTTTTATTTGGTGAAAAGTAGAAATTTATTTTGAGATGGTGCAATCTGGCCCCATGGGGCTGGTTGAGACCACTTACCGGGTTCATATTTTCACGGAATTAGGAATTAGGGTCAAAAGCCGCATTCACACTGCTCTCGCGGTTTTAGGTACTTCTTCCGTCCGGAGCATCTGTTATCGTCCTTCTTTCAGTCAATTCAGTTTGCGATTTTGTCGAGCGATTTTGTTCGATAGCCGAAGGAATTAATTTTGAGATGTTGAGGTATAATTGCGGTGGAGAGCAAAGAAGCGTACAATGTTAGGTTAGTTATTTAATTTTCCCCCGAAAAGTCTATCATCGTCCTCTCAATCTCTCATGGAGCATGTATATGCAATGCATTATGCTTGTGGCAGTTAATTCGATCTGTTGCGATGTTGCAGTGTTTGAGATTTCTTGATATTGTTATGTGTTCTTTTATTTAATTTTACGGAGCTTTAGGCTGTCCATTGCTCTATCTTGGCTGCTGCCGCCATTCACTCAGAGGTACTTGATTCTTCGAACAACAGTTTTCTGAAACTGTATCCGGTCAATTGCTGACGGGGACGGACTTCTCGACATTCTCGAAACGACTGCCGTTGTAAGTAGCTTCCGATTTTTTCCTTTTCTTCGTTTTAGCAGCATTTTCTCTGCTGAAATGGCAGTTTCTGTTAGGAGCTGTTACTGGCTCGCAGAATATTCTCGTTCTCAGAATTTTTCCACTGCATTCTTGATTTTCATGCTCTGCGTTTAGAAGCTCTGTTCTTAAGCCTCAAGTACACGTGCATGTGTGAATAACATTCAAAAAACGTTCACATTGTTGCTGAGTTGGAAACCGGATACCGAGAATATTTCGTTTACCCGTAACCTAACGTAGGAGTTAAACGGGGTAATCAACGCGTGCAGCTTATTGTTAGGTTTTAACTATGCCACGGCAACATTCTGGAACTCATGACAACTTGTGACATTCGACATTCCGTTTCGACTTCAATGGTCAGTCAATGATGTGTGAAGTCTTCTTTGTATTTCAGCAAGGCGAGTCCCTCCTGAGTGCCTCTAATACAGGTACAGTTTTCCACCAAGTTATTGCACGGAGGAGGTTATTTCGTAGTGAAGCATACAAGCGTTCCATTGCACTCTACAAAGATCTCGCCAAGCTAGTCACTCCGACAAGGTTGACATCGAGTTAAGTGAAATTCATCACTGCTTCCGTGTTCACTTAATTTCCGATGAGACTTAGTTGTATAATTTCGGCCATGTCCTTCAAGGTGATCACATGATTGCGCAAATTAACAAGGTCTCCGACTTGCAGATCCACGAGAGTAGCTCTATGGTATTAAGACGACCAAAGGATACATGATGAGTATCCTATTGCAATTTATTTGCTGCTACATCAAATATAGTAGTCGATTGAAGCGAAACTTGAAGATTTACACCTGCTCGTGATGGCACTTGTGGAGATTCAGTTTGGGTTTTTATCGACAGGAGCTCTTGATTCTGCTGTTCATTCCTAATATTTTTATACCTTTTTGGAATAAAATGCAAGGTTTTTGCCACAATTAAAGGATAGAAATATGACAATATGTTTTGCGCAATGTTGAATTTCAGAGAACTGTTGAATTTTAGAGAACGAGATTGATGTCGGGCTCTTCTCGAGATGGAGGACCGACAGCCTCAACTTCACATAGTGATAAACTCCCTAGTATCGTCGTCCAAAAATGTATGCGTTGTGACGAGAAGCAGCAGTCGATTGGGTCGGAAGGAAGGAAGAAGACGTTGAGATGGTTGCTGCAGTCTCCGGAGGCGGTACCGGGAGTGGCAGAAGAGGAGCCTGAGAGTTCCCGTTCACCTGAGAGCGGGTCAAGCATTCGTAAACTTCTCAACTTACAAACGAATCCTCGAATCCTGAATTTGTTCAATATATTTCTGCACATTCTGGCATTTCCAGGTCAAAGGGGTACCTATATCCTCCAATGTCTGATGGGGATGAAGCTGGTAATTAAAGTAAATGTTTGAGTTCAGGATTCTTGTAAAGTCTTTCAAATGCTCGTGGAAGATACTGGTTTATAAATTCTCATATTCTGACCTTCAAGTTGCAGTCAAAGAAAAGAAACGAAAGAGAAGCATCGGTTTTCATTATGGATCGCTGAAAGAGGACGCGCGTCCAGGCCCTTTGTGCAAACCATGTTTCGCCAAAGAAACGACTGGCAAGACATTTTTATACATTGCCTTCTGGTACCTAGCCTATGCTCTTCTAGAAGCGTAAGTCCACTCTTTCACCTTGCTAATGTTGTAAGAAGTGCGAATACATCGCAACGTCCTTCTAGAGCTGGTCTGATTTATTGAGTTACTTATGCCGTATAACTGCCACTATATCCAAGCGAGCATTGTCCCAGATACTACAGTCAATCTATTTATAATGTTAAGCGTTTATTAATTAATGTACTGGAAGAATTACCAGTTTATATAAGTTCGACATGACTCACACAATAATCATTATCTTATGTCATATTGAGGGATGTGACTCACTTTGTTCACCTAATCGGATTCTAGGTGGTTCATTGTATTGAAGCGAAGTCTGCATTTCTGCTTGATGGGAAGTACAGATACAAAACGTCAAAATTCGGAGAGAGGCTGACGAACTTTCCAGCACCAAGGTTGCTGCAAGCGTTTTTCTTCCTAACACAAGCAGCCGTGTCAGCGTTGTTTCGCCTCACTAAATGGGGGAAGAAAACGTCTCCCATAGCCGGCATCTCATGGAGATCATACATTTTGAGAGGTATATTTTAATAACCACCTCACTTCCTCACCATTTTTCAACTCCTTGATTTTCTATGTGACGACACGTGATATATTCTATCGAGTACGTTTTGGAGATTCATTAGCTTATCATATAACCAACATTTCGAAAGCATGGTGCAAATGCGGGTGGCTTCATGTTGTGTTTAAAATTAGGAAGTCTAATAATTGAGAATCAATGGAACTAGGGCTAAGACTGCCTCACAGAAATATGAGCAACATTGCGATTTAACTGAGTTCCATAGTCGGGAAATTCCTGGTTGGCCTTCTCATACCAAGTTTTGCTGACTAGGGTTTTCCTGACTGTATTCTTGGTTCGTCTGCATTATTTCTTTGTGTCTAAGGCTCTAGTGATACAAATGCAGTTTCATAAGTTATGTTGTGGGTGATTCTATTGTTTACGCAGTGGTGCCACCAGGCATTGCTAACGCCATCGATATCAACGTTGCTATACCGCATCCAAGCATCCCTGATAATTGCAATAACTTGGTGAGCTTCCAATGATTTTCTGAAATCAGCTGCCGACAATTCTACAGCTACAGCATGCGCTAAGATTGGAATCTGCATTTAGATGGAAGCAACATTTCTGTGATCCACTACAAAGATGTTTCGTTGTAATCTTCTAGATTTCTAATAAAATTTATAATTTTATTCGCTTCTTTTAAACCCTTAACCGAGCCGTAAATGTCATGTAATAAATGCACCGTGAAATGCTCTCATCGTGTTTTTTTTTATATTGCAGAGCAAGTCGGGTTCTCCTTTTCTTGTGCTCCTCATGACTTATTCATTTCAGTAAGTTCTCAGTATTCATACTCAGTTTACTAGTCTTATTCAGAAGATATTCATGCTTTTTAAGGTCATCTTCAGAAACTGCTTTAATTATTATCTTAAATGCAGATGACAATTTTGTGCATGTCGACAGCTTGGAGACCCCAACCTTCAAGTTAACAGCCAGTATTACCTCTTTCACACTAGGCACCTTATTGATAGGTCAGTGTCATCACTTCTTATCTTACCCGATTTTTGATTTCCTTCAGTGCATAGAGCGCTTCTGGTAGGAGTGCAATTCGTTCATATTTATGTACCGGTAGTCAACTCTCAAAATCGTGTTTGTACTTAAAATGGACTCAAATTTTAGGTATCTCTAATGTGCACACTTCGATTCGAATTCAACAGTTTTCTTGTTCTTGCTTTAAGTACCTCTTCCTCATAATAATTGGTAGTGCAATCTCTACCTCGACCTTCACTCATTTCGCCTGCTGCTCTTAACCGCTTGAATGTTTGGAATGCAGTGGGTAAGGTACTCGGCCAAAAGATTCCACTTTCCAGATTTGCTCTTTACACAGCTGCATCGATAGTAACCTCCTTTCGCTGGACAGGGACCCAGATCCTTTTGCAGGTCTTATATCTGTATAGCAAAAGTATTTACTGCTATTGGTTTCCAAAATGGTTTATAATATGACGCATTACCAGAAGAGAAATATATCTTCATTGCGTAAAGTGAACTGCATTCTCAAAAGATTTCACTCCTGACAACATACTGATCTCTGTGTTACACTTAGTTGGAGACTAAAATTTTTGTGTCGATTTTGGGCGGCTTTCCATACATTGCTGAACGGGATTATGGTTCTTCAACAGAGAGAAATTTTGCGTAAGTTTACATCTCTACACTTCGTTCTGTACCTTCACTGACAGACTCGAGTGAATTTCCATTTTGACGCAAATGCAGTGCTGAGATTCAGTCTCTGTGAGCTCTTCAAAAGTTCTAGGAAAATAATTCGGTGAGTATTGAACTCGGATACTGAAACATGTTTCCTGTTTTGTAGATATGTCAACACCATTTTCTACCATGCGTGTGATGAAACCAGTGGCGGCCATCATAACCTTAACCATCTCGTACTTTACAGAATCATGGGGTACTCTTGGCGAAGACGGCCTGCTTGACACGAAGCTGAACATATTCTTGACAACTCTTGTTGCTGCGGGCGGCCTTGCTTTGTACACTATGAAAGTGTGAATCCCATTCCTCCTGAAGCAGAGAATTTGTTAATTTGTTAATCTCTTTTTAGTCGCAAGTTTGTCCCGAAACCAGTAGATATGGACTAATAAACATGAACAGATCGTGTGAGGTGCAGTCAGTAGCAGAGTTGATGTTGCTTGCGAGGACAAGTGCTTTAACATACATTGTGTTGCTGCTTGTCAAGGATGTCCACCACATCCTGGTATGCAACTCTTTTTATTTATTCTCACTAGCGGATCTTCCCATCTGTATGCATTCCAGTACGTGAACAACTCGTGCTATTCTCTGCGGTTGTTCCCATCTGTATGCAAAGAAGCATCGCGCCAAATGGTGCTTCAGGACAATATTGAGTCTCCCGGGAAGTTTGGGGATTTCTCTTCATCTTGACTCCTTGTGGGACTAAATCATGTGCAGGAAGAGATGGTACACGCAGGTTCGAGTTCTTTCTTCGAGGTTTGTGATTAAACCGATGACTTCTATCATTTGAATGAAGAAGTATGAAACAACTATCATGTTACTTTAGTTACTTTTCTGTATACAATTATATCTGATTAGCACGCTTGAGAAGAAAACATCGATGGTTGATGTTCATAAATCGTTAAGGCACTTCATGCGCCACACAAAGGTGTTGCCTTCGTTCCCCCGGTACAAAAGGAAACGTCTGGATGCCTTCTTGATGCTGTGATTTTGAAATTTCTTGGATCTGGAATGTTCATAACTTTTCTCGAAAGAATTTGTTTCTAGAGTTCGTGATATCTATGACCCACCATATTTACCTGGTATAAAAAGTGACTCCAAGCATTGTCCCATTGGAATTGCACGTTTGGACGTCGTGACATTTTAAATTTGTGACCAAGTATGGTTGAGTACAGAGGAGAGGTGATTCTGGAGGATCGTTGACGCAAGAAACAATCGGATTCCACTACATCGCATTTGGACTCGGGTTCTTCTGTTGGGAGAGGTATTCGGTCATTCTGCTACTTCTATTTCTAAGATTCAAATGAAAATGACCTCATTGACCTGGAAGCCTGCTCTGTATGCCGACAACGATGATCAGGGAGTACAATTTTAATAGAAACCCAAAAAACTCGGTGATCTCTAATCCATCTAGGATCCTGACGCTACAACTATTGGATGATGTAATGCAGGTACCAGCAGTGGAGTGTGAGAGGATTGCGTAGGTCAGTGCTTGGTACAATGGACGAAGTGAACAAATTACACATGCAATGATCAGAATTTAGTGGTCACTACAAGCCTAGATCTATTTGATAACGGGCATAAGTCGTTAATAATGGGTTCAAGAGTATCTTGGTGATAAGGAAATAGCTAAAATAAGAATCACGTATTTGCTTACAATTTGAGTCACATATTCACAGTTCAATAGTCAGTTTCAGCTGCCGTTGCTTTCTGGGATGCAATTGCCGAGAAAAGAGGTTATTCCCAAACAAAGTGATTCGCAAGGAATCCAGCTGGAACATGAACACAGCTCCCGCCTTCGGAACTACTCTAAACTTGTCTTGCACAGTTATTATCCCGAAAGTCTGATCGGTTTCCCTAACCATGATGCCCTGTGTCCCTACATAGCTGGTACTCTTCGACTCCACCACAGCCAGGATGGCCCCATGCAAGTCGGCAGTAAGAAGGCGGGGTTGCAGCATGGACTCACTGCAGTCCTTCACTAGGCTCCGAGCATAAGTCTCCCACATCTCATGCATGGGAAGGAACAAAGCATATTTGTGATACTCAGCAGGGAGGTCAAAGGAGCCTGCTTGACGGTGCTGGCGCATGGAGAAGTGTTTGGCAGACCGCTTGCTCCGAGCTCGGTGTGCTCTCTCCTTCGCTCTCTCGGTCGCCCCGCCATGGGTCGCCGGGTTGTCCAGCAGGTAAGGTCGGTCCAGCAGCCGATTCTCTATCGTGCCAGCAATGTTCCCTGCTGTTTTGGCGTTGCTCGCCAGAAGCTCCTGCACCACGGCGTCGACTCCCATATTCGAGTTTTCTCTGCGTACCTTGAGACCAACATCGAAACCAACGTCATGTCAGCAAATCAACATCTGCTCTGCTCTGTGAGAAATTGGATATATGCATCGAAAACAATAAGCTGTTCTTTGTTGCAATTTCAGCTGTTTCATTTGCAGTTGTTCTCTTCCGATCATTCCATATGCTAGGTACCAGTTTTGTTTTCAAATTCCGAGATTTGGCCATGGAAATCTCACTTCATTGAATTGGAAGAAGCGGAATACTACTCACATGTTTAGCAGGAGCGACCGCAGCTGGGGTGGAATTCGTGTGCTGCCTGAGATACCAACTCCGGATATCGTCATGTCCAGCCATCGTTCCTCTCCAACCCTAAACCGCGGAATCTAATTGACGTAAACCCTAAACCCTTAAGTCAAGGCATATACCAAAAATTCAAAAAAACTGTGAGTGGAAACATTGACAGCAGAGCGAAGTCCAAAGTCCAGGCTAATGACGCCCATCTCCGGCAGAGCACCAAACCCTAGAAGAACTGCTCAACGAGCTCGACCACTGATCAAACCCTAAAGTAAAACATAAATCCATTGTATTGCGACGACGCACAACTTTTTGACATAAACATCAATTTAGATTATATACATATTATTTTTAACCACTCTAAAACTATTATATAAATACTCTAAAAATTCTCAAAGAATACTCAAGAAAAAATTGGAATACTCTCAAAGATTTCTAAAGTCATTTCGGACCTTGAAAAGGCCATTAAGAAAAGGATCCGAAGTTGTGAACATGTGTATTGTTGGCCAAATTATTTAATAATAAAATATTTTAAAATTTTAAAATTAAAAATTAAAAAAACATTGAATAAAAAATAATAAAAATCTTTAAATAATCACAATTTGATGTGGTAGTAGTGCAACATTAGACTATTAGAGTTTTGTAATTTCAATTTTAATTTTAAAATTATTATATTCTTTAATCATTTTTAACGTTTTTAAAAAAAAAAATTGTTAAACCTTGCCATGCAAGTCCCACTGTTGGAAAAAAGAATTAAAATTAAAATTTTATTTTTACATTATTTCCGTCAATATTTCCCACTGTCAAGGAACTAACAGTCCTTTTAGGGTTCAAATTTCTTGTAATGACTCTAAAAAAATTTAAAAATATAAAATCCAAAAAATCAAGAACATCTTATTCATTCACATATTATTGTAACCTTCCTCCTAATTGTGTAGCTTAGAATTTTATGTCAACCCTATTCTCTCCTATATTAAAATTGTGATTGTTTCCACACTGCACCATTCACTATTTTTTTACATAAATATTAATTTAGATTACATACATATTATTTTTAACCTTATCTTTTGGTTATTGCTAAAAGACATTACTCCACTTTTAGTGTTTATTTTTCCTAAATAATTTTTGCTTAGACTATCCTACATTATATACTTATTGATCATTCATACATTGATGTCCATGAGGCTTCACTTTTCTTTTTAATTTTCTTCTTTGAATCAAAGAGAGACAAAGTGATACAATCCTTTAGAAATGAGGTAATGAGGTAGTTTAGATGTAGAAAAAGAAACATGATTATAATCACAATTATGTGAGGTATAAGCAAATTATAATGTGAACCATAATGTTATCAAGTTATAAGTTTTAGAAAATAAAACAATCAAGCTATCAACTTTGACATCAAAAATGAAAATGAAATCAAATGAACTTGACTGTAGTATCAAGTGACATTGAATTTCAACATAATTTTCTCTCAAAATTAGATTTGTCCAAAGTGACAACATCTAAATTTGTGGACATTCCAAAACAATTTAATGCTAATGCTTCCTATCAATGCTCATAGTAACTTGAGGTCTCTTTGATTTTAATCAATATGATTGATATTCAAGGTTGAAACATTTGACTATGCGATTGTAATGCGTAAGCAAAGTAGGAGCATCTTGAAGTATTGAATCCACTTCTATGATGAAACCCTTAACTTCATGGAAACAAACTACAATTGGTACCAACTGACTTAGAAATTAGGAGAAGGCGCACACCTTGAAGAAACTTTGAAGTGATTCTTTTTTTTCAAGAGAATTTGCTATCAACAAGGATGTTTGCAATCATTATTCACAATATTATAGGTCTTTTAGAACAAACTCGTAGCATGGAGAGTGTTTGAATGCATCTCATTTTCAAAAAAATTAAGAAATTGGCTCTTTCCAACAAGAAAAACTAATTCAAATTCAAAATAGGATGCAATCATACAACAGTTGATGATGCGCATTTCAGCAATCTCTAGCCACTATCACATTTAATCTTCAAACTTGTGAGCATCTAATAAGAGCCTCAAAATGAAACTCAAGATTTCAAATCATCAAAATTGTTTGTTGGAAATAAGGTCTTAATCCTATAATAGGAAGGAAAAGGAATGACCAAGATTCATGAAGGTTAAGGAATTAATTGCTATTGCAAAATTGAAGAGACTGCACCAAAACTACCAAAATGCAAGACAAAAAATAGATGAATTGTTAGTATAATCAAAAGTGATATTCTTGGTAGTGAAAATGCATCGCTATTGTCCATATGATAGAAGATAGATGAAAGAAGCTTGTAGCAAGCGTATAATCTTTTTCAAAGCATTGAAAGCAAACTAAAAAATAATTTCTTAATAGACAACATGGTTAATGAAGCACCTCCATAAACATCCTCTTCACCATATTAACACATATTAATGAAGAAATGATGCAATTCATAGGAAAACAATCCAGAAAAGTGTCCTACTACTCCCTCATAAACTCTACGATTATAACTACAATAAACTGAAGATGGAGATTGTAATGATCCATTCCAAATTAATGAAGATGCATTGAACTTACATGTGGAAGCTCCTTGGTGTAGAAGACCCAATAAGCTCTTACATTCTCATTGTACAATGTGTGCATTCAAATTTTTGTCCCTTATCACAAATACAAATTGCTTAAATCACCAAACTAATATTTTTAAGTACAAATTTTAATAATAGTCCCAACTAAGAGTTACTTGTAGAAAATTCATGCCAAATCAAAACAAATTAAATAAACCCAAAGCTCTAAAGTACTTTTACAATGGCTTTTTAGATTGAAAGTCCTCATCAAGACTTACCATGAGATCCTTTCTCATTCTAATTCAAGTGATAGGGTTTCACTCCCACTTCTTCCTAAAAGTGATCAACTTCTATGTGTTGTATTCTTTACACCACCACTTCATTTGTTCCTTTGTGCGCTTGATCTTACCAACATTTTCTAGACTAGATCAAGCATTAGTTCCTCTTAAATTTTCTTTAAAGCATTCTCCCTTCTAACTCTAATTACTACAAATAAATAATGAACATTTTGGCTAGGTGGTAAAATGTGGTTAGAGTTAGCACACTCCTCCTTTATTTATCCATTTGGTACATTATAGACTGCCTATGTACTCCTACTTTGAGGCACTCCTAGCAAAAGAATCCTTTTGCAACTTGGTTTCCATACATTGAATTTGCAATACCCAAGCTCATTGCACATTATTTGATCAAATTCTCTAATGATCAATCCTCTTAGTGGTGTTCATTTTTCAAGTTGTCCCTTAGGTTCACTTCCAATAATTATGATTCTCAACTCCAATCTAGACACTAGGCTTTGTTTCACTTTTTCAACTCCATGCCTTAGTGTATACTTAAGAATTTTCACTCCTGGTCAAGGTTTTGGAGGAGAAGCTATGAGCATTTATCCTTGCTTGCAAAGTGTGATATCTTCATCACTATCATCTTCTGTTGTCAATCCAAACATTCAAACGGTGTTTAGGCCTTGACAACTTTGCCTTCTAGTTTTATCCTTCTCATCACTTGACACTATGTCATGTCATTCAATAAGTGGTTGTTTTTTACAAGCCATCTTGGTTGCAAGCTCAACTAATTTCTTTTTCTCATGATCCCTTTTTTTCTTTCTAAAGCCAAGTGTATGTGTGAGATTTTGCATGTGGTGTAAATCACCATATTGATTTACATTTAAGAACACAAAAAATATAAATATTATGCTTGAATTTTCAAGTTTAGAAGTAATAATTAGTACTCCAGATTTAACTACAACTATCAATGAGGGAGTTTATTAATACATAATAATAGAAACATGGGGAGTTTAGGATGAAATCTAGAAAATGCCATCAAGAGTAAATGAAAAAAAAATTTAGAGAAAAATTACAAATTTAAAACTAAAAAGACTTTTAAGCAAGATTTGATGAAAACAAAAAATTGTTGACAAAATGAAAACAAAAAATTTTACTAAGTAGAAAAAAAATAAATATAAAATATAAAATATAAGATATAAATAAATAAACAAAATACCATGGATAGGAAATAGGATTAAGAATTAATTGAAAATAAAATAACAATAATATAATAAAATAAATAAGTAAATTAAATTAAAATTAAAATATTGGAGGTAAAAAATAGTTGTAACAACATTTCTACCTACAAAAAATAGTTGTAATAAAAAAATTTCTTCTTCTAATGCAGAGATTTTATCTTTAAGCACATGGTGTTTGCAAACGCCAAGTGGGGACGTACCTTTAGTCAGTGACCTACAATAAGTTTGAGCTCACATTTCAGAGAATGAGAATTAATTGAACCACAAAAATCATCGCAAGAGTTTTACAGTACAGACAATATAAAAGTACAGCAATCGATAGCTCACAGTCTCCAACAGTCCAACCTATTGAACTGGATTGATAAAAGCCATCAATCTACTGGAACCAATGTAACGGAATATCAGAGTGTAGTCTGTTCAACGGGTGAAAGATGCCAGTCGAATGGCAGACCCCCAGGATGGACTCGTGTTTCATGGTCCTCTAAACTACGTATGTTGCTGGTCATGTGTGAGCCCCAGGAGTATTGTACACATCCCCAACCCACAATTGAAACTCCTATAATTCCTATAAAAAGGCCTGCTGTGACAGGGGAGTAGGAGAATTTAATCCATCCTATGGGCACTAGACTCACTAAGAAAGACAAGACCCCCAAAGCAAACAGTTGAAAGGAGCGTCGCCAATCTGTCTCACATCTAATCCGCCAAAATGCTTCAAATGTTCGTCGTGGGAAAGGAGGCTTCAGAGCAGGGTTCTCTTTATGATTCCTTATGAAGGCCTTACACCTGAACAAGTGAACGAGGAGAATTGGCAGCTAGTTAGAGATGAGCTGGCTCCTTTTTCCAAATTTGTTGATTAAAAATTCAATTTCAGGCAAACTGCCAAGCTATATTTCATATACTTCTCTAGTCAAAGTGGAAATACAGGGAGGAACAGAAACATATCAATGAAACACTGATATATGGTAGAGAACTAAGGATATTAGCTAGTTTGGCTCAAAATCTCCCCGGAAACTGACCTGAACATGAATTCTTCCTCTGCTTCCTCGTTTACATACAGTTTGCCATTCTTCAATATGCTGCCCAGGATGAGTGTGCATGTTACCATGGAAATTGTCATGAGACCAACGACAAGCGCAGTCAAGACTCCGTAAAATGCAATCCATATGATTCCTACAGTGTCCGCGTCGAAGCCGAATTGAGTAAGTGTCACCACAGCAAAGCCCGCAAAGAGAGCAGCCAAGCTTGAAACTGCTCTCAGTTGCTCTGATTTCTCTTCTACATCTCTCCGATTCTTTTCCACAAATCTGCATAAAAATTGCGAAAACTAGTCTCAGATATTACAGCAAGTGGTCCTGGCGTGATTGCCCACTTAGGAACAGTTGGGATGACAGATGTTCCAAAGATCGGCACGACTGCCATTTAATAAACTGATTGCTGGTTCACAAAACTCAAGAAAAATCTCAGAATTCAAGCTATTCAGAAGCAAACATATCAGATCTAGCGTATCTTACATTTATCCACATTTTTCTGCCATTCAGGTTTTCCAGTCTTTTGTGGCCCTACGTTCACTGTAGTCACACACTTGTAGTGAAACCTCATAGGGTGGACAAGACGAACAGGTACTAAAATATTATTTGAAGTCCTTAGCTCTGGTGCTAGAAAACTCAAGGAAAGAAAACAGGGAAGCTACTTCATTCAGAAATGAGCAATAAAATATACCTCATCCAGAGATATCTCGCATTCTCCACATGCCGCTGCTCTATATCTTCCTCTCGCCATCTGCATGCTCGCTTCCAAGTAAATGCCAGGATACAAGTCCACAATGAACGAAAATCATAAAAGGTCAAGTAACACGACATACTGGTCACATCATCTGGTCCAAGCACAAAATGACTTCCAGGTATTCAAAAAGGGCTGCAGGTCTGCAGTCCAAGTAACGGAGCTGCAACTCGTGCTACTTTCCATACGTGGCTCCAAAATACAAGCTGCAAAAGATCAGCATTGTAGGGTAGAAGATACTAAACCATGAGAGACGTGTTATCGACACCTACACTGACCCCAGCTACAAACTGAAACTCATCTATTCATACACTCGGTTGCCACTGATATTGAAATGAAAGTGGGGTTGCCTACTATCACTTATTGTGGTCTACAACTTCACACTTTGAAATAGCATAAGAAAATCATGCATAATGATAAAAATTTGATCTGAACAGATTTGGCTCATGCACCCAAAGTAGTCTCTCCAAGACTTTCTACTGATCTCCCAACGAAAGTACACCTCACATATTGGTTAAAATGCTGAAAGTGACGCAAATAAGATCCTCTACCTTAATTCTTTCATTTAAACCAGTCTCTTTTATCAATCGCATAACGAATCCAACATCTGTGTCTATTTCCCTTGCCTTACAAAATCACCAATGCAGTGACAAACTACAGATGTTATGAGTCTTAAACCCTAAGAGCACATGTCTGAAGCACAAAAAGAGGGAGACTCAAAAAAGGACCTGAGCTCCAACTCTCGCATGTCTTTTTCTTGCTCCCGCCATTCCCTTTCCTCCCGTCTATAATCGAGATCCTCACATCGCCACGTCCGGTCTTCATCCCGCCAAGACCGATCCTCCTCTCGCCACTTGCTCGACATCCCCGTGTCGAAAGCAGTGAAGAGGACTTGCATAGCGTCCATGGCAGAGGACCCCATGGTGCTCAACTGCGGGGCTCGCGGCACCCGGTGCGTGTGGCTTTGAAATGATAAAGAACTAGCTACCCATGTACCATAGCTCCCTGTGCAGTGGTGATCGTTTAGAAACTAGTGCATAGTAGTAGCTCCTAAACGATCACCTTCTAATTCCACAGTACTCACTGAACGGCATGCGCTAATATGGAGGTCGTTCTTTCCGGACATAGTCGTGTCCACCTCACAGCAACTCTTTCCGCACTCGGCCGTCGTCAATAGCAAGAACAAAAACGGAATCGGAGCATCCAACTCAACCCTAATCGACCATCGAACCTTCAGTTGGACTGCCAAATCCAAGAAATTTCGGAGAGACTAACGAAAATCAGAAACCTTGCGCGCGATTGTCACACACTCCCTGGAAATAGAATAGCAGCTACCAAAAAGATACACGAATTCGAAATTGCCAAAACGGAAGCACGAGAAAGCTCAGCAAGCTCGCCATGATATTGTAACAAATGCGAACCTAGATTCTTAACGTATGTCGCAACTTGAGGTGCCAATCTCCATCAATCCAGAAGCCTTTCACAGACACACGGCGATGATTCTGCGACTCCATCTCTCCGCCGGTCCCAAGCCTCGCAAATTCACGCCCGTGAACGACTATTCGCAAAATCTAGCTCGCTAAATCCGTCACTTCCACGAGAATTCAGCCCACCATATCCAATTCTGGAAGCTTGAACCCAAAGGTAGCAATTGTAATGGCAGAGCAAGCGCACTTGCTGGTCGCCATCGCTGGCGCAACCCTAATCAATTGGAGAACTCAGTGAGTTCAACTCACCGATCCCCAGCAGTACTCCACTCAAATTTTAGTTTTGCAACATGAAATTCGCGAAAAATGGAGTATTCCATGAAAAAATGGAAAAATGGAAAATGGAAAATGGAGTCTCACTAGGAAGACGGTTTTGAGAAAAATTGGTTTATTTTTATGCAAATGTTATGTCACTCTTGTAGAGTTGAAAGTCCTAAAAGAATTTGAAATTTACAAAATATGAAGTACATTTTTTCAAAACCACATTTCTAGATTCTATTTTTCATAGAATATTCGATTTTCTAGGATTTTCATGTTTTCAACTCTTGGGTTTAAAAATTGTTTTTTAAGGTAGAATTAACTACTCCCTTTTGTCCCTAAATATTAGTCTTATTTGTAGTAATGATAATATTAAGGATTTGGTAAACAAAACTTTAATGCAACTTACAAATGAATCAAATGACTTTGTAGAGTATGAGTAATGAGTCCTCACAATTGCCCCCAAAATTGGGATTTCTATTTATAAAAAATAATAAAAGTTTGGAAAGTTGAAGCACTCCTACTTTACAAAATGTGTTGAAAAAATTTGAAAATTTTCATAAAAGGTTTATGTCATAATGAAAACAATCAAGTAAAGGAGATTTACTAAAAAAATCAAAATTTAAGTTTTTGATTTAAAAGGTGCATGATTTGCAAAGTATTTTGTTCATTGTCTTAGTTACCTTCAATATTTTAAACAAAATTTAGTTTTTAGAATTTTTTTGATGTATAAAGTGTATCATAAACTAAACATCATACAATTCATTTCTTTAGTTGAGCTCATAAACCAAAAAATCATCTTCACTTTTAAAAATTGGATTTGAAGTACATTGTTGAAAAGGAATATTAATTTTGAACATTGAAAAAACAAAAAGAATTAGTATTGTGGAATGAAGAGACAATCAATAAATTCCTTCATTTAAATTGATGTGCATGTATAACTTTAGTCAAATTTACAATTAGAGGTTTGTTATGTGTGACGGAAAAAAGTGTTATTTGTAGTCAACTATAAGTATGTGGGAAATTAGTTTAGAAGGCTTGGATTGCAGAAGAGGATTGTAGGGGACTTTTTGATTGAATTCTTAGTCATTCTTGAGTCAAATCAAACACGAAGTCATTTTTGCCCAATAGCAAAAAGGGTTGATTTTTTTGTAGTACTTGGAAGTGTCTTTAGACACCTTGCTTGTACATTACTATTGATTTGAGGTGTGTTTCACCTCATTCATATATTTGGATGTAATACCTTTGAAGTATTTGAATATGGTTCCTTTGATTAAATTATTTTCGTTATTTTTTATCTTGATGGCATTTGCAAAATTATTCTAGATTCAACATATATTTTTGGAATATTATATGAATCAAGTATGGAATTTTATCAAGGTTGATTTTGAGTGTATCTAATATGAATCTTTAGCCTAGATTCTTCATATTTCTAGGCAAAAATCTATACTAGTTATTTTTCCAAGAGATTACGTTATTAGGTGTCAAGAAGGAAATACATGCTAAACAAATTTAAGGTCTTTTTTGTTTGAATGATTACTAATAACTGCTATAGGTTATTTTAGGTGTAGCTATCTATATAAATCTTTTCTATATTACATGGAAAGTACGTATATATTTATTTGTAAACCTTTCAGAAAAACAGAGTAGTATGAAATATCTTGTCAAAAAAAAGTTGTGAAATACAGGATGTGACTTCTTAATATAAATGATAAAAATATCTATTTTTTGTAGGTAGAAATGTTGTTAACTTTCAACAAATATATTTGGACCAACTACTCAAAAACTTTTGGTCCAATTACTAGCCATAGCATATCATATGCATTCATTTGTAGCACAACTCAATGTGACATGCACTCACTACAAGCTGCAAAATATTGCATGCAATATCCAACTTAGATCATCTAGCATCCCCTTCAATGTCAATGCCAATGGTCCAATAACCATCAATTCTGTCTCAAGTGTCAAAAATACACAAACATTGAAAACTTCAAGCGAAAGATGATTTTTGGTCCAACTACTAGTCATGACATATTGCATTCATTATTACACAACTTAGTGTAACATGTACCTACTATAAGTCATAACAAATTGCATTCAAATTTCAATTGTCCATCATTGTTCCACAACTTGATGTGACATGCACCCACTACAAGTTGTAGAGTTCTACATGCAGTATCCAAATTAGATCATCATGCATCCCCTTCCACGTGATTCCTAGCAGACCTTGTTTGCTCCACAACAATCAATTCTTCGCAAACAAGCTTCAAAAGCACGATCACCAAAAACTTCAAGAAGGTGAAGGTGAGTTTTTGGTCAAGCTACCAGCCGTAGTGCAACGCATGCATTGTTGCACAACTTGATGTAACATGCACAAGCCTTGTGATGCATTGTACGTTGGACAACTCACTGTGGAATGCACCCACTACAAGTCTTCGAATACTGCATGCAATACCACAAGCAATATCCAATCTTTAAATCATCATGCATCCCCTTACACGTAGTCCCCACATTTGCTCCATAGCCATCAATTTTTTCACGATGAGCTTCCAAAACTGAACACGCGCAGACATCGAAACCTTCAAGGATTGGAGTGGGAAACCATCATCCACTTCTCGAGAAGCTCCACGAACTTCGCCATCGCCGCATGCGAAGAGCCTCCTTTCGCAACAGTCTTCCTCGCTGCCTCCTCGAGCTTCCTCGAATTCGCCCTTATGGCATCCACCTCGGGATCCAATCCTTCTTTTGCCATCATCTTCCTCACCTTCCGTTCGATTTCTTCTTTCGAAACAACAGCTTCTCGCACTTCCAGCTCCATCCCGACTTTCCAAACGTGCACAATGTAGTGCGCATTCGTGGTCTGGTCTCCGAATATCGGCCACGCCAGCATCGGCACTCCATATGCGATGCCCTCGATAGTAGAGTTCCATCCGCAGTGCGTGAGAAACGCAGCTATCGCGGGATGGGAGAGAACGGTTGTTTGCGGCGCCCAAGTAACAAGTAATCCACGGTTTTTGATTTTGAGCGCAAACTGTGGGAACCACGTTTCAAATTCCCCTTTCTCCTCGTCGACGATGGTGTCGCCTCGAATCACCCACAAGAAGGAAGCGTTGCTTTGTTCAAGACCGGAAGCAAACTCTTGCATCTGAATGATGGAGACCGTGGCCACGCTCCCGAACGAGATGAACAGGACGGAATTAGGGGTTTGGGTATCCAGCCAAGAGAGGATGCCAGGTTCTTCTTCTCGGAGTGTACTGCCAGTTCCCGCCCCGACCAAGACGAGAGGGCCTACAGCGAACACACGGGAGTTTAAGTCAATGACGTCGAGAACCTCTCCCTCTAAGTCCTGGAACGTGTTGAAGAGGATGCATTCACAGTCAGGGAGAAGTGGATTTTGTATGTCGCGATGGATTTTGAGGAAGTAGTCATCGAGGTCGGCGAGGATGTGAGTTGGGAGGTCTTGGACTTGTAGAGTTGGGGAGACGCCAGAAATGTGGGACGCCACTAGGGTTTGGCGAGCGGTTGCTTCGGCGGGACTTCGAGGGGAACCTAGGATTTTACTAATTGCATTCAAGGAGGGTGTGCGACCGGGTGGAGGAGGTGGCAATGGGAGAAGCCTTGAGGATATAAGGACTGGGAAGTTGAAGACGCATTGCTTGGAAATGGCGGAAGGCGTTGCCAGACCGACCATCGGAATGCCGAGCTTTTTCGCAACGGCGTGCACGGCCGACATTCGAATGTCGCGGATGATGCAGGTGATGGTGGGGGGGGTGCAAGGTCAGGAGAAGCGCCTCCAAGATGGGGCCCATGCTCAAGGTCGCCCGGTTGAACTCCTGGAAGTTTCGCACGGATAGAAGATCTTTGGGGAGACCGTCGGACAGCGCGACGAACTCAATTTCTTTGCTGCATGGTTAGGGTTACAAGGTTATAAACCTTGCAAGCAGTACATGAGTGTTTAGAACTCTTCTAGTGCATTACGATTACGAGATTAGATACCGTTCAAGCAGTACCGGAGTGTGTAGAATCTCCTAGTGAATTATGGTTACCACGTTTGAAATCATTCAAGCAGTACACGAATGTTTAGAGCGCGAGACCTCTACTAGAGTCTACTCCAAAGTTGCTGTCACACCTTTTCTTTCAGTCTTCATCACCTCTGATTAGGCCCTGCCCAGTCCCACGCCAACCAAGTAGCGCAAAATAGCTTAGTTACTAAATTCCTGCAATGTCAGCGAGTTAGTGCTAACACCACAGTTAGCTAATTCGCGCTACTTCGTCGACGCGGAGCCTCATGAAATTTGACAACATGCTTACAAACATCAGAATCACAGGAACTACAAAAGTCGGCATCAGAGTATCAATGCTGCAGCCGGAGACTGTTATTAACTCTCAACCAGGACCGAAGCTCGCTCGAGAAACCAATTCAAGCTAGCTGTAGTCAAAAGTTCGTAGTACTTACTCGGGGAGCTCCATCGCCATAGATTTGGCAGAGCTCCGGGATTTCATCATTTGCTCGTGGTTATGGTCGGTGTTGATGAAAGTGATGCGGAAGCCCAGGGCCAACAGCTGCCGCGCCAGTTGCCATGCAGGAGTGACATGACCTTGTGAAGGAAGCGGGACGACCACAATGTGCCCCCGAGTCCTCGTCGTCGTCCTCGTCTTCCCATTCGGAACCATCTCCCTCTCCCAAATCTTGCGGAAAACTGAGGCAAGAGACTGAGCTACAATACCAAAGAATGCAAGCCTTGCTGCGAAAACTCATGCAACATGAAGTGAGGCAAGAGACTGAGCTACAATACCAAAGAATGCAAGTTGCTGCGAAAACTCATACAACATGAAGTGAGGCAAGAGACTGAGATACTGTTACAGGAGATTGCAAACCTTGCTGCGAAAACCCATGCAACACGCAGACACTAAGCTAGTGTTACAGAATGCAAGCCCTTGCTGTGAAAAGTTGTGCAGCACGCAGGAAAGTGACAGACTGAGCTATTGATACCGAGAAATGCACGCCTTGCTGCGAAACTCGTGCCAATCGCAAACAGGCAGGATTGTGAGCAGCTGATAGAGAAGAATGCAAGTTTGTACTAGCAGCAAGGCTGACCTAGTGAGGAAATTCAGCAAGCAAGTGCCATAGCCGCCCCGTACAGCAGGTTCCGGCTGCAAAGTCACCAGAGCATGACTTCAGGCTGTCAGTTGGTGTGACGAAAGAGTGATGAGACCTTTCCTGCAGTTGCATCCAATCCGCAACAAAACCGACAAGAATTCCTCTTCAGGTATGTGGACCCTTAATCATCTCACCCCTACAAGATATACACGAGTAGAACGTGAGAGCCTAGTGTTGATTTTTGGTGCACACTTATGAGATAAAGAGAAGTAGAACATAAGAGTAGAACATAAGAGTAGAACATAAGAGTCTAGTGCTGATTTTTGGTACAGGTGTGCACAATATATTGAAATTTCATTTTATTGATAAATTATCCAAACAATGTATGTCAATCTTGAAAGGACAAGGCCTATGACCAATGTAGTCAACCAAAACTTATCATATTTTTGAATGAACAAGTGCAATCATCGTCATCTCTACAATTTTTCTAAAAGTCATTTGTGTTACCCTTTTTTGACTACTCAGGTGTTGTAAGGTTAACGTATATTTGTCCTTTTCTACTTGCCAATAAGATTCAATAACAATAATTCATGTTTTATAATTCATGTTTTATAATTCATGTTTTATGATAGTAAGTGTGTTTCATTACTATCAATGTTGATTATAGGTGCACTTGCCACTATGCCAACTTTTTATTTTGCATTTTGCATTTTTTCTATGGTGGTTCAATAAACTTGGTTTGAGTTACTATTTCTTGCAAGTTTGGCATAATCTTTTTGTTATTTTGGTAGCTAGAATGATATGTCTAATGATTTGCAACAAATTTCAACAAAATTGCTATAAAATCTAAGTAAACTTTAGTATGCCATTTGTAGGTAGAATGATCTAAAACCATTCACTCAAGATGATGTGCATAGATAGAGTCAAAATTACAATTAGGGGTTATTAATCACATGTAGTCAAATGAAAATTGTAAATTTTTCAAAAGAAATTATATTTTTTGGAGATTTTTTTGTATTTACTATGAGTTTTCAAAGTCAAGACTTGACAGTGTTCTATTTGTATGTGTTTGAAGTGCCTTCAAAAAGATCCAGAACCATTCAATGAAGACTATTATTTTGCAACCATTGTGTCCCATGTTTAAAGTTGGAAACATTCAACAAGGATGGTTTTATTATTTAAGGTCATATTTGGAACACTTCACAACAATAGAAGAGGCAAACCAGAGTGGATACCTCCATCTCAATGGTTGCATTTTACATTGATTTGTGCAATAAGGATGGAAGATTGGATGTTGTATGCTTTATGCTATGGCTTGTATTAGGTGCATATTACATATAGTTGAGAATTGACAATGGAAGATTGGATATTGCATGCTTCATGTTATAGAATGTAGTGGATGTATGTTACTTTAAGTTGTGCAATGAACATGGAAGATTGGGTATTCTATGTAGTATGCTATGGCTTGTAATGAGTGCATGCTACATTAAATTATAAAGTGATTATGGATGGTAGGATGAATGTGTAACCAAAAATGTATCCTATACAAATCTAGATTTTTTAATAATGACACATTAGGGGGCATTTAAGTTAGGGGATTAATAAACCCAATTTTGTCCTCAATCCATCCATTAAGTAGGCTTCTGTTTTTTTTGGTCCTAATAAATCCAAATAAATAAATAGATACTCATTATAAAAATGTTCATCTCAAAGACATTGGATCTAAAGCATGGATTTGAAAAATCTATTAATTGAACTTCAAGCTTTTGTAACTTTTGAATACAATCTACTACTCTTGGATTTTGCTTAAGTTAGCTTAGTTCAACTATGTGATTTAAAATTAAACCTCATAGGTACACAATCATGGCTATAAATGAAATTTTATAATAGTGACATATGTCTACAAGTTGTAGTACATTGTGTTCAATACTCAATCATTATATAATACAAGATTCAACAATTAACTTGTTCCCTTTTTTTCCCATTTGTGTAATAGAATGCATTGAATTGAATGTCTTTTTTCAAAGCCCAAAGTCTTGAGGTCTAAATCCCACTTATAAAGCGACAATAGTTAATTGTACAATATATCATGAGAACTTAAGTGAGCAAAACTCTTCATTTATGCCAATACCATTTAAAGTAGAAGCACCCAAAAGCATCCCTATTTCCATTCTTGTATATTAAACTACCACTAAATGTATCCCTAGACTTTTGTTAATGTGCCCTTCAAATGTTTAACTCTAATTTGTTGACGTACTTGAAGGTCACATCATTAAGTCTAATTTGCTGACTATTAATTTTCGCAAATTTTGATTTAGGGTCCACCTACTTGAAGGTCACATCATTAAGTCTAATTTGCTGACTATTAATTTTCGCAAATTTTGATTTAGGGTCCACCTATGTGACAATTTCAATAGTCTAGGGAACCAGCACTTTGAAAAATCATAGAAATTACATACCACATCCAAAAAATCTAATTTTTTTTTAGTATTCATGATTTCCACTTGCTAATACTACAAAAATATTATTTTAAAGAAAAGATGCCTCAAACTATGCTGAATTGCTTATATTGACGGTTTTGGATATTTCCACCCAACTGGTTGAAGTTCCTCTCTCTCTCTCAATAGCAGGGCTTTTAGGGCTTTTTTTGGGACCAGTGTCCCCATGTTGGCCTCACTTTAGAGGCCAGTTTTTGGAGGGACGAAGCCAGAGAGGTCAGATTTATGACAGTCTGGTGAAATTTCGAAAAAAAAAAGCCCTGCTCAATAGTGAGGATAGAAACAACTGTCGCATATGAAGCCAAAGTTTGATTGAAAAGCCCGTGTGCTCACAAAAGGGACCACGGCCTCTCCAAAAGAGAACCCCCGAAACAATTCGTGCCTAATAAACGCCGCTATACACAATCAGCCATTTCACTGGCAATGCTGCCCTGCCACATTGAATTTCTAGTAAAAGCACAGAGGTTCAATCCCTAACCCTACCAACTTTTTTGCTGAAATTCAAGGATTCTGAAAGTGATTTATTCTAGAAATCAAACCATAAACGCACTGCACAGAAATAAGAAATACTGACCGTAAACTCAATCAAGAATATTCACATTCCAGGACCAAGGATCCAGTACAACTACCGTCAAGACAAATGCTGGTCAGGTATAAGTGTGTAACTTTTTCTATATTGACACCCTCTTCATTGGTGAAGCCCAAATCCAAATCTGCTTCACTAAAGCCAATCATACATTCGAGAGAACTTGCTCATATTGCTCGGGCTGCAGAGAGGAGATACTTAGATATACTACCTCATGAGCATGAGCGGTACAGGATGGTAGATGTAAGCCTACCTTTTGGCTAACTGAATCAGTACTGTTGGTAAGTCCGAAAGGTGGAAGCAAACCCTGTGTTGCGAAAACCCACGTCCATCTTCTCGAGCACAAAAGTCTCCCACTAGGGCACTGGATGCTGACAGTCGAGTACAGGAAGTCCATCCACCTAAACATCGGCTAGAAGATGTAAGAAGATTGGAGCAAGGCAGGCCAACGGTGGATCGTCAATCAACTAGGAAACGTGAAACGTGAAGGAAACGTGAAAGTAGAGCCAACGAACAAGGGAGCGGTGGAGTGGCGAGCGATGTTATTTCCATATATTTACGTTACCAGATATAGCCTCAATAGTTGGATCCTCGTCAATCATGCTCAGTGCTCAATCAACGGTCTAGAAAGATACCATAATGCCAAGTCCAGTTTTTGAGGCAGATTTGTCACCATTCCATTGGATAGTCAGAAAAGTGTTGTAACTCATAATGTTGTCACTCTTTCTACACCCTTAAATTTGCAATAAGTAGACTTGGCATTATGTCCCATAATATTCTTAAGCCTCCTCACTCTCGAGCATTATCTAATGGCAAAGAGGGACAGTGCTATAAGATATGAGCATGCTCTCCATACTCAGTGGTTGCCTCTGAGGTTGACGAAGATATGAAATTGATCCACTTTTTAAAGAAAAAGGCCAGCAATGAATGGAGAAAGCCAAGAAGTGATTTTACATTGGCATGCAGTTAACAACAAGAAACACTCAGCTGCACAAAAAGACCTTGGTAAAACGTACTCACATGATGGTCGCCAGACACTGAGGTGATGTAAAACTGCTCGTCATGTCTTTTAAAAAATTGTCCACCGCCGTGAGACTCACTGAAGCCTAAAAAAAATCAGGCTTCATCTTTCATTTTTAATGCTTGAATCATCTCTGAGGCATCATCCAACCTATTTCTGTGCTCGTAAACGCGTGCCATAGTCAGATAAAGGGTCCTCTCAGAGACCACCCGCTCCTCTTTCAGCTTCAGGAACAAAGACTTTGCCGATTCAAGCTCTCCAAAATGTCCATACAACTCCAACATTTTCACGTGAACATCCTCCCTGAACACCAGTCCTGCCTCCTGAAGCTCTCTGTAAACGCCCTCCGCTTCACGTAATGAGTCCAAATTACCAAAAGCCTTTAAGACCAGGAGCGCTGTATCAGAGTCTGGCAACAATTTCCTTCGCTTCATTACACCATACACCTTGATAGCAGATGACAACAACTTCCTGTCTCCTGTAAAAGCCTTGATCATGTTCTGATACACTGCAATATCCTTCACCTCGCCGGAATTTTCCGCTCGCCAGAATAGCTTAGCAGCTTCGTCTACTTTCCCAGCCAACGCCATGACGTTAATAGCTGTATCCCGCGAGACATGGCCTGGTATCTTCAGCTCTTCCAGAAGGCGCTTGGCATGGCCCAACAATCCACCCTTTTCATACGCCACTACCATAGCATGGTACATCACCCAATCCATGGGAAACCCTTGCACACGCAAACTCTGAAACAAAGTTGCAGCCCGGTCAAACTTCCCAATCTTACAATAAAAGGCTATCAACTGACTGTACGTCGCCGCGTTCGGTGGAATTCCTCTCCTTTGCATCTGCTGTAGCACATTCGAAACCTTCTGCACGTCGTAGCCATTGCACCACATCTTGAGGATGGTGTTGTATGTCACAATGTTGGGCAAGTAGCCTTTGCTATGCATGGAACGGTAGATTCGTAACGCGCCTTCCACATCTCGTGCCTCCGCGAAGACGTTGATCAAAGTGTTGAACGTGACCACACTGGGAACTGTTCTTGTGTCCTTCATCTTCCAGAAGAGGTGATCGGCTTCCTTCACCAGGTCCAGCTTGCCATAGACGTTTATCATTATGTTATAGGTGGTGAGATCTGGAGGGCAAGCTCTCACGCGCATGTCCAAGAATACTCCTCTCGCTTCCGTGTACATTTTATTCTCCGCATACGCGTTCATCAGAGCCGTGTATGTGACAGTGTCCGGCTCCAGTCCAGAGTCAGTCATCTCCATAAGGATGCCTTCCGCTTCTTTGTACAGCTTCGCCTTGCCGAACAGATTGATCATGGAGTTGTACACCACACGGTCAGGAACAATACCTACATGATGTTTCAAATGGGTTACCCACACAACATAACAATTCCAAAGGAGACGCAAGCACCTCGCGGCCTGACTACTAATTCAGGGAAAATAAGGTGAGCGGTCAACACTGCTCTAGAATGGTATAAAATGGCATGAAATGGAATAGATAATCCTAAGATATTTTTTGACAAGGTTGACATCAAGAGGACAATTAGGAATTTATAACAACACAATAGACAGTCCTAGACGAACTTTCGACGAAGTTAACAGTAAGTGGAAAACTAGGGTATTGTAAAAACAGAAGATACAGCCCTACAGAATTCTTTGACAAGGTTGACATCAAATGAAAATTATGAATTTGTAACAACACACTATAACATCCTTTAGTAGTGGCATGGCACCTTTGCGAATAATTCCAACTTCGAGTACGTAGAGCAAATCAAGCAAAATCAAAACTCTGACATACTCCGAAATGCGAAGACAATGGATCACGGGCTTGAGGAGCTCTCACTTGTTCAAAGTGCGCTCAAGGTTTCAGAGATTTTTTTTTCATGCCAATTTACAAGGGGCTCAACAAAGGGTCTCTAGGATGTCATGGCAATAGACAGTCCTCGACAATGCTTGACTAGGTTGAAATCAAATGCGAAAATAAGGGTCTTATAACAACACAATAGACAGTCCAAAAATAATATATGACAAGGGTGACACCAGTTAGTGTTTCGTACCAACCTGCTTCCTTCATCTTCACGAACAAGGACACAGCTTTGGGAAAATTCTTCAGTTTTCCAGCAAGCTCAATCACGGTACTATAAATCACAAGATCAGGCTTGACCCCCTTCTCCTCCATCCGTTGCAACCACATGACGGCAGAGTCGAATTTGCCTGCTTTCCCAAAAGAGCTGATAAGAGAAGAGTATGTGTATTTATCCGGAACCAATCCTTTCTCCACCATCTCGCTCACCAGGCCCTCCCCTAACGTCCATCTTCTCGCCTTGAGCACGTTGCGGATGACGATGTTGTAGCCAAAAGGGGAAGGAGAGTAACCTCCTTCCTCCAGCATCCAGTCGTGGAGGGCGAGGGAGCGTTGCCAGTCGCGTTCCAGCTTCAGCAAGCTCATCATCAACCGCTGGGAGAGCTTCCCCTTCCATTGGGACATTAGGGTTTTCATTTGCTCTTCACAGGTGCAGTCCCGCAAGGAGTCTAGGATTAGTTCTAGGTCGACGCTGCGGTCCATCTGCTTCATGAGGTTGACTCGACCCTCTACTCCGTCCAGAAACAAATTCCCTCGGTATCCCGTCCTCTTCTTTTTCGACGTAATCTGCATCACAGTTGCCGATTCAAATTTGGTATACCCTAACTTATGACCTCTAAAATAACATTCTAGAATTTCCTGCACACTTGCCATACTACCATTGAATGTAGCACACTTGTCACACTTTCAAACTATGTCAATGTGACAAACTTGAGACCCCGGGCGGTTTGATTAGAGAGGTTTGACTGTACAGGGTTTTAGGGTATTAGGGTTTTAGGTTGTATGTGGTTCGCAGGATGGTGAAGCAAATAGGTCACTTTGTGAGAGGTGTCTAAGTTTGTCAGCTCGTTGAAGAGACGGTGACACAGAAAAATAAAAGCCAACCTGAAGTTGAATAGGACTGTATGACTTGCTGAGTGCCATCAGAATTAAAGTAGAAATGCTTTTCATCGCACGTTACCCTTTCTCCCCATACTAGCCAACCAGTCACGCAGAATGCGATTGCAAGAAAATTTTATCAACACGGTAAGAAAAATTATCTACTCTATCCAAATAATCATCAATTCCAGTATTACAAAAGACTTCCTCAATGCTCAACTATTACAATGGTATGCAGAGAAGGGGAGGCACATATTTTCCATGAAGATTTGAACGTTAATAACCACTAGAAGGTACAGATGATTCTTGAACCATCGAAGGTATAAGACTCAATCATCAATAGCTGTAGAAAGGATCAAATTATGTAACACAATTCTGAATGGCACCTCTACTACACCAATTCCGAAACTCGTAGAGGCGTACGAGCAGCAATACGGCTACCAAAAAAACTAAGAAATACAACAGAGTACTCACCGAGGTGTCGCCCTCCGTTGAGGGCGTCTCGGCGAGGGAGACGACCACTCTGGCAATCGGAAAGGCTCTCCGAAGAGCAAATGGCTGCCGCAACAACGGCAATGCCCTCAATGAGAGCGAATTGCAAGAGGACCATGGCGATCCCTTCGCCGCGCAGCAGTGCGAATGATATGATTCTGTCGGAACATATCCGAATGGGGCTTTCATACTTTGCTAGAATTCACACATAATTGGACACAATTTCTCCAACGCGCAGCTGGATGGAGAGCATGCGAGACGGAGAATGCTCGTCGCTTGCAAAAGAATAGCAAATAGAGAAGTGGGTAAGACGGGCGGGTTGGGTTTAGAGGTTACAGCCCTATTTCCGTCGACGCTTCTGGATGAATAAGTGAGTATCCATCGACATTTTTCTTGTTTCATCCGTGAATTTGGATGGAAATCTCTCCTGTGCTGACGCTGTTGAAAACCCTTGAAACTGGATGCCTCAGACCTTTGATCGTGTTCAACCTTGTTTGTGCGGCATTGACACGCGCTGGCAAAATCTTCTTTAACAATAAGCTTAAGTTAGGATCTGTTTCATTGCAACAACTGTGTTTGAGAATATATTAGAATTGGGGAGGTTTAAGCGAATTGGTTTTCTAGGGGCATTCTGTATTACTGTACTCTTGCTTGATCGGGAACCTGCTGGTTGCTGACAGATTCAGGGCGACTGTGAATTTCGCATTGCCATTGTATACGAATCCTCGCAGTTTTCACCAAGTTTTCAGTGTCATTTATGGTTTCGATTTGACCAAATTAGGGTTTAGGTCGTGGGATTTTATTGTTCTAGTGCTTTGGGGGAAGTCCAACTTTGTGCGACACGACGCTAAATACGCAAGAGAGCATGTCTGCACCCCAAGCTTTGTCAATGCTGGCTTAGTTTTTTCGGAATTTTAATTAGGGTTTGGGGATTACCGTTTGGTGGCAAGTTGTTTGAAGGTCGGTGTTCTCATCATGGATTTAGGATCGGCAGTTTCGGGGCACATGGATCAGGTGGCGTCCATCATGGAAGGAGTCTCTGAATCGCTGCGAAAACAGTTTGCGGAGTTCAAGCAGCAAGGCGGCTTGTTTGATCCCATTCTAGCGTTTGTGCATGCGGTGGACTGGACGGAGCCTTGGATGATCGCCTTGATCGCGTTTCATATTCTCCTCGTTGTGGTGGTGATCACCACTAGGAAATCGGGCAACACACAAGCCGTTCTGTTCTTCGGATGCCTCATGTCGGTGTGGTCGGCGGAGCGGCTCAATACGTTGCTGCTCCGGAATTGGAGGAAGTTCGCAGGGCAGCCCTATTTCGACTCCCATGGCGTTTTCATATCGACTGTGTGGTCCGGGCCTTTGCTGTTGATCTCGACTCTGATTCTGGTGAACAGCATGGTGACGCTCATGCAGATGATGGTGAAGTGGAAGCGGGCAGAACTCAAGCACAAAGCGCGCACGGGACGGGAGAAGACAGAGTGATTGTGAATTAGGTTTTTTTTTAGGGTTGCTTGTTTGATCGAAGGGGCTCTTGGAGTGTGAAGCTGTGATCTTATTGAGTGCAAGATAATGCTTTTTAGGAAATGGTCATTGGTACTATCTTGGCGATCAAAACGAGTTACATATTATTTGATTCCATTCTGAATTTGGTCACACTTGAGAATGAGGCCTTTGTTCGAGAAAGAATTTTCAGAATGCCTGCTTCATCGAAGGGACCCCCGGGGGTATGAAAGATTAAATCCTGGAAGATGAATCTATTTGCTTGCGCTCTTGAAGGACATCTTCATTGGTACTACATTGACGGTCACAACAAGGTACATGTGTTCACCTCCATTTTGAATTCGATCACACTTAAGAATTATGTCGTTGTTCAAGAGAGTCTTTTTCAGGATGCTTTTTGATCAAAGGGAACCGGGAATTACGAAAATGGTGATCTCATGGACTGCAAGATGACTCTCTTTGAATCTTGGGAGTGATCTCCCCCCCCCTTTTTTTCCTTCTCTACAGTTCTTCTGTTCCGCGTGCTTGATCTGCCTATGGTGATTTCCGTTATGATGGAAGCCAGAGACGTAGGGGGTGTCAGTGTGCGAGCTTTCAGTGCCGAAGCTAGAGCTGGTTTTGTTACGAGAACAAAAATTTTAACAGAGCAAGTATTTTGTAGAGAAGATTTGGGGGCCAGAACTATGCGGGGTCAAATTTGGGAAGAAACAGTATGAATTGTGAGCTGTGACACTTGTTATTCTAAATCCTCATCCATTTTTTCTTAGCACAAGAAACGGAGTGTGAGGTGACAGGCTTTGCTGCATTTATCACGCAGACTTGTTCATCTCCCATTCTATCCCTAATGCTGGCTGAATTGGTTTTCAGCCAGCTTGTTAGACGGCTGAGGGCTTTGAGGAGGTCGTGTTCCCCATCCAAGGATAGAGGGAAGTGGGGAGCGCACAACCATGATTCCCCTGTTGATAAAACTAGCAAAAACTAGTGTAGGGGTGATGAGCGCACAGCGATTCTCGTTAGAAAAGAAGAATATCTTTTAAATTGAGATGCTATGATCTATTTTGTGCTGAAAGCTTCCAACAAAAGATTCCACACATTGCCGCTGCAGTCTACTACACTTTTGCACGATAGAATTTGAAAGAAAAATTATTTACCGTTTTTGCTCAAATAATTAAAAAAATGGCAGTTTTTGCACATTTTCTTGGCAAACATACCTGCATTCCTGTAGGGGTTTTAAGAGGACCTCGTATGGGTCCTCCCACTCACTATTTTGCTTTCCAAATCTGCACAATTTCTTTCAAACTCATTGAAGGGCTATGTGATTATCCCTAGATACATATTGTGGACATTTAGTGTCCAATGAATGATAAAAATCTTTGTATGTATGTAGGATAGAAGTGTAGATGTTCATCTTTGGAATTTTGTGTAAAAATGGGAGGTTTTGCAAAGTCCAATTAGTGTCGTTGGTTATTTAAGTAAATGATTTAAATGGTACCAAAAAGGATGATTTTCATGATGACCAAACCGTCCTTGAATTAGTATGATAGGAGTTTGGTCATCTTAGCCTCAAAACCTATTCCTTTCTATCTATGACTGTCCACTTTTGAACAATTCAAAGCTATAATTGTTTGTGGTCCATGCCTAGTGAGACATACTTTTTATGTGGGGTTTTTTTTCAACATAGTGATTGTTAGCATCTCTTTTGAAGAAATAGTAAGTGAATTAATAAACCTTCTTTATGTATATTTTTCATTATCTTTCATATTTGTATTTTTTTGGAAGATACTAGATTGCAATCCATATGGAATTAACAACCATATTTTGTACATATGTTTGTGTGTCATATTGCATTAGTGTTACAAATTAAGTGTTTTATTTTATATATTTGTGTGGATGGTTAATTAATTGATAAAATGTGTATGCGTTCAAGGAATAGTCATTACAAAGCAACTAGGATATTTTTTACTATTCATCAACATCAAAAGTCTACACAATTTGGAAGTACTTGTTGTATTTTTGCCCTAAGTATAATGTAGTTTGGCCATATTCTACCCATGTTCTAAGAATTGTTTCTATAGGAATTAAAAATTATTTAGTGATGAATTGGTGCCAATTTGGGATTAGTAATGTATAGTTTTATGAGTGGTTGGGAATTGAGTTTGATTTGGAAGTAGACAAAATTTCAATGTAAATAATGTGGAGTTATTAGTGATGGGATATTTTGTGCCATCTTAGGCAATTACATGCACCAAGTTGTCCCACTTTAAGGTTTCCATGCCTTCATTTTGGGATACTAATTTGCAACATTAATGAACAACCTTCTGACATTTAATGGTAGTACCTATGACCACCAATACATATCACGCTACTACTGTGAGCTTTAGAAAATCATGTCTAAATTCAATTTAGATTCAAAACTTACAAATCAAATCCTGATGGTTGTATCTCCCTCTCTTCCTTCCCTAAAAATCTATTAGAAAATGATTCCATCAACATAGAAGAGATCCTAAGCCAAGATGCTCTTGAATAGGTGGTTTGTATCCCTTTCCTCTTCTTAAGGGATATATAGTCATTACAATATGCATAGCAACCAATGATATTATACAACCCATCAACATCAAAAGTCCACACAATTTGTGAGTACGTGCTTGTTGTATTCTTGCCGTCTCTAACATCTTGTGGTTGGGGTGAACTAGCCCCCTCACTTGGCCCCTCTAAGTCATTTTTGAGGTACAAGTAAAAAAATTACCCCCCCTATTCAGTGCTTGATCAATTTACCTTGTCCACCTCCCTCTAGCTAATTTGGGCCCTTCGATTGCAAATATGAATTCAAAAACTGCAAATTTTATCATGCGTGGAAGATAAAAATTTAAAATAATTTCAGCATTTTCCTGAGGGGCCGAGCAAGGTGGTCACTTCACCCCGGCCTTATTATTTTTGTGGGTCGAGACTTTGGCCGTCTTCTTTTGATGGGCGGTGAAGCAAAGTCGGCCTTTGAATGCCTGAAATGCACAACATTCAATAGACAGTCCGTCCCGAGTCGTTTGACATTAGCGAGTACGTTTTCAATCGAAGGACGTTCCATGGGTTTATGTCCCGCTTGATTATTAGCTTAACGGTCAATTGACGTACGTTTTGATAGGAAATCTGAAAAAATAAACCCCACCCCACCAATTCAGTCAGTCTGCAACAATTGTAGGTGTGGAAAATTTTACTCCTGCCATAGAGATCATCATTCAGGAGGATTCCTTCAAATCTCATGATCCCAAGCTGCTACTATGTGGACTGTTCTGGGCCTTGCCCATGGCCGGTTGAAAGGAAAGGATGAAAAAAAAAACGAAAAAAAAACTGAAAAAAATTGAAAACACCAACACCACAGGGACCAATAGATCAAGTCTTTGTACGGATCTGTACAGTACCTTACAAGTTTACAACTGAAAACAACACCTGAGGCGAGGTGAGGCGAGGCGAGGCAGGCCGAGGCATAAAAAAATAGAGAGGAAAAATAGAAAGAAGAAAAAAAACTAATAAAAAAAGATTCGTGCCGTGTTGCAATTGCTCAACGATGGCTGGCCGGCATTTTGATTGATTATCCTTCGTCTTCCGGTCTGAAAATGAAAGAGATTTTTTGTCACCCTTGGGACCATCAGTGAGAGAGAATTGCTTGGGTGAGTCCCGTGAGCTTGCTTTGCACGCGCACTCGTCTTTTTTTTTATCTTTCCATGTATGTGGGAGACAACAAGTTTCACTTTTACGAAAAGCGGAAACATAACTGGAGTTCATGGTTTATTGGATGGTGAGCTCAATTGTACATTCATCCAAAAGTTGGAAAAAAAACTGGAGTTCATGGTTTATTGGATGGTGAGTTTAATTGCACATTCATTGCACATTCATCCAAAAGTTGGAAAAAAACTGGAGTTCATGGTTTATTGGATGGTGAGCTCAATTGCACATTCATTGCACATTCATCTGAAAGTTGGAAAAAAAACTGGAGTTCATGGTTTATTGGATGGTGAGCTCAACTGCATATTCATCGCACATTCATCGCACATTCATCTGAAAGTTGGAAAAAAAAACTGGAGTTCATGGTTTATTGGATGGTGAGCTCAATTGTGCATTCATCAGAAAGTTGAAAAAAAGAAACAAAATTGTTTTTTGGGCATTGATTCTTGGATGATAGCCGAGCTGATTTTTTTTTCCCGGGGGGGCTCAGGATGGGGATCATCATGGATGTGGAAATTGTAAGAAACTGTAAGTTCAAGAAAGCTGGAAGTGGAAAGCATTGGATAGACGTTGGGCACATCGAGTTTCAACTTCACACCACAAGAGTACCTTGTGGCTGTTGTTTTTCCATGCTTGGAAGCCTTCTTTGTTACACGTAGCCGAGACGAGTTCAAAGCGGGCGCGTACATAATCATAACTTTGAAAAATGGAGTTTGGGTTTGTTTTTTTTCAGTCAGTGGACATCTGTCTCGTATGCATACTACCCAAATAAATAAAGTTGATTTAGAGCCTTACTAAAGTGAATTTTTGTTGAAAATTGTTGGGAGTCAAAAGGAGATTTGAGGTCCTTCTCACATTCTTTTTTTGGGACGTAACTAGAATGTTCATACGAAGTAGGCTTTGCAAGATGAATTTATCCTTGAGGAAAATATTGGAATTTTTTTACTGCCACCCACAATAAAGTTTGGAAATTTGGAATTTATATTTGGAATTGGAAGTTGCTAATTAGCTAGTGAGGGGAGGTGAAGAATATGTAATTAACCAAGCACAAAATAGGGGGCAATTTTTTTTTACAATTAAGCTTTATATGAAGTTAGTGGGATACCTATTCATGTACTATCCTTTGGTAACTTATTGCATACTAAAGGTGGGACAATCAAATACGACAGATGTCTGAAAGCACCACTGGAACAAATGTTCTCATTATGTACATCTCCTAAATCAAATATGTAATGTACATATTCTTGAAGAAATGATTTTAGAACATCTACTAAAAAAACCTTTGATCCCTCATGACTTTTGTATATTGAATCCAAATTGAATGCATTCAATGGTGCATTGAAATTTCCTTTCATTTGCCAAATGGATGAGTTTGAAATTTTTTGGATCAATCCAATAATAAAAATAATAGAAATTGTGTACAATAGAAAAAATGATGCTCTTGGGTGTCTCTACCTTAGAATGCACTTTTTGTTGGGCTCTACAAATCCACAAAGATGATAGGCTAAATGTTTTTCTTCCAAGTATACATTATGTTGTTCAATCTTTGTCCAAAAATGGTATTCTAACTCAAGGAAATCTACTTCTTTCCCATTCAAAATACAAATGAAGAAATAAATAGTCCTCAAATGCACCTCATTCTTGGAGCTTCACCCTTAAGGACTAGGGGATAATATAAATTTTTTAAATTGTAAAGATGTATTATAAAATGCAACTTAAAATAATAATTTGATGATGAATTTTAAACAAATTTTATAAAATACTATTCATAGGTCATATCAATATGGTTAGATCAACTATTACACTAACTAATATTTTTCCAAAAAATTGAAACCAAAAATTGAAAATTCATTCAAAAATTTATTATAGATTTGAATATATATATTTTTCACAAGGTTTGTTCTTTTTAAATTCAAAATGTTGAATTTTGATTATGGTGATTCTTCAAGAATTTTATTTTACTCATTTATTCAAGGTGTTTTTGAAGGGTCATTCCTCAAACCAAAAAATTACATTATGAGTACCTAGAATCTACAACAAATTATTTTCATTCAATTTGAGTGAGTCATTTGTAATAAATGCATTTCTAATGGTAGGAAAAAAATATTATAGTAACAAAGAGATTAGACTTTAGTAGTTAATAGGGGAATTAATTTAAATTTTTTGTTACTATTTGAAATTAGAATGGTTGGAATTAATATTTCCACAATGATTCTATAGTGTAGACAATCCACATACTAACTAAATATATTTAAAACATAATAATTGTGAATAATTTTTAAATTGATTAGTCATTTAGTACTTAGCAATTGTTCACCATTGATGTTGTATTTCAAGGTCATTGCAAGAAAGACCATTAACAAAGTGAGATATTTTGTACAATATTCATTTTTTTTGTTTGGGAGCATTTTAAAATTAAAATAATTTTTTTAAAATATGAAAAATATGTTTAATGTATACATCTTGAGGAAGAAGGTACCCTAGGAAGGAAAAGCATAGAAAATTTTCAAAGTAGGAGAATTAGAAAAGTGCAAAATCTCATGAAATTAGGTATTTTCATTGTAGTTTCACATTTTGATTTGTAAAGAAAAAAATTTGTAAAGAAAAATCATTTTTTAAAAACTAAAAATTGTCAATTTGAAAAGAGTTTGTAGTGATGAGATTTCACTAAAAGATTGATCTTAGAACCTTCTTCATTGTTCAAAAATTACGTGCAATGGAAGTGTTGTTTGTACTCATGTGAAGAAGATAAAATAATGTATTTTCAAATTTCCTTTGCTAGAAATATGCTTTCCTACTACGCAAATAGACTATAAAAGTTTCAGCTTTAGATCATTAAATTTGGAGACTCCTAATGTAGTAAGAAACCCAAAATTTTATAGTGTGACAAACTAACAAAAATAATTTAAAAATATCAAATGATTTTTTTTAATTTCTAAAAAAAGGGGATTTGATTACCATCAAGTTAGACATCTCTAATAAAAATTTCAAGTTCATATAGTTTATGAACTAATAATCTATCATTGAACATCAGATTTTTTTTCAAGGTGTTTTCAAGGTTTGGAATAGTCAGTGGAATTGAAATCAAATAATACAGTGAATGCAATAGACATAGTGATCTATGGTGGCTCAACAAAATTTTAAGCCCCCTCCCCCCTTTGTGTCCTATACTAACACTATATTTTCAAACTCAATCTTATGGAATTTTTACACCATTGCTTTTTTATAAAATCTCAATTAAGCATATCAAACAACCAGAACCCTATTTTGGGTGATTTAAAAAAATTGAATTTCATGATTTTTCATGATAATTGGTTGAAAAAATAGTAATGAATTTTCAAAATTCAATTATGTACATAATTATCTTGAAAGCATCCATTAGCATATTTTTCCTTGTAGATCAAATCTCAAAAAAGTTTTGAAAATTACACTTTAGAGAGTTCAAAGTCAAAGGGAAACATGCCTACCCTTTGTAAAATATATATTTTTAAATTTTGAAACAAAATTTTACTAAATTTACAAAATCAAGCTCCAATTTACAAAATATGACTCACTTACTCAATCTAAACTCCAATCTATAAAATTTGACCTACCCACTCCAATCAAGCTCCAATTTACATAACATGACTTACTCACTCTAATCAAGTTCCAAAATTTGAGTTACCCACTCTAATCAAGTTCCAAAATTTGAGTTACCCACTCTAATCAAGTTCTAAAATTTGAGTTACCCACTCTAATCAAGTTTCAATCTACAAAATATAAGTTATTAATATATCAATTTTTGTTTTTGCAGTCAATCATGGGAATTTGGTTGAATAGACTCTTCATTTATGCCAACTCTTCATTAAGATTGGACTTTTTTTCTCTTCCCAATTCAATCAATTTTACCCATACATATAGTAGATAGCAAGATAGTACAACTAACACTACACATGATGCCCCCCATGATCTTTTTCACAAATAGAGACTCTCTAATATGCCACCTTCATCACTAACTTAATTCACATTCACTCCCAACCAATGTTTCTTATTTGGAATAGTAGAATCCTAAAGTAGAACAATCCATTGCGATCAAATGATCCCATAGTGGACACGTAGGGAATGATCCCATTATAATTTTTTCTATTATATGAGATTTGGATCACAATCAATGTCTTATATGACAGTAATGGAGTGATTAGTGACCTCATTAGGAACATCCAACTTTTTAGTGTGAATCCATAATGCTCATCTTACTCACCTAAAGAAAGATTTGTTGGTCTTGGCTAATAGTCTAGAGACTCTTTTGGGCCAAGATGTACTAAACACTTCAAAAATTCATAGCAAATTTATACTTTGCCAAAAAGATATAATTTGAATCATGGTTGTCATACTGGACAAGTTACTATTCATTTTTCATCTTGTAGGACGAGTTACTATTCATCAAATGTACTTGAGAGGTACATTTGATGAATAGTAACTCGTCGTATAGGACAAGAAATGAATAGTAACTTGTCTAGTATGACAACCATGATTTGAATTGCTTTTACTAGTTTTCTTAGTTGTTTTTATGTAGGGAAAAGATTGAAAAAATTTCAATAACAATATGAGGCCAAACTTCTAATTTTGACCACAATTAGTTTTTTTTACCTTAATGCCTTCAATCCCTCTTTACATTGGGGATTATTTGGAAGAAGACCAAACCCTACAGTCATAACATTTCAGTAGCACGCATTGTCACTCTATAGTAGATGGTATAGAATATTCCTCATCCAACAATACTTCATCAGTAACCAAGTGGATAAGTGGAGGCTTAATGTGATGAGCAAAGTGCATGAAGAAAAAGCAATAGGCATGAAGGCTACTAAGGCCTAAGGGAGCCAATCCATTTCCAACCACTCAAGCAATTGAGCATATCTAAAGCACAGGTACATTGAGTGGAAAAATTGCTCCATGTGCAAAAATAAATTTAAGAAGGATTCCATAAATTTTCACAATTTCATTTCCCAAAACAAAATTACTATGGATTTTTGAGGTGAAGATTCTGTTCATTCCACAATGATCATGTAGGTCATCCTATTTCTGACCAAGGGTTGGTTTCAAAACAGAGAGTCCTAGAGCCCAATCATAATGCACCATTCATGATCACTAACTCATCTTGTACCTGCACCGAACTACACCGCCCTACGCTGCCAAAATGGGGGTGGCGATCAGGAATGAGGTTGGCTCCCATAACGCGGAAATGGCCTGACAAGGGTGAGTAGAGTATCGCCCAAAAGAGGGAAAAAAAAACACGCTCCTCACATGCTCACAGTAGTTCTGCTCCAAGTCTGCTCTAAGTTTGACCGGATTTTGACCGGGATTTCGGAGAATGATCATCCAGCAAGCTACTGTAGATCATAGAACGCATCGAATCTTGTTGCTCCACAGTAGGCGGGGCGAGCAACGCAACGCAAGTACGTACGTACGTACGAAAATGCGGAGGCCGTCCTTCAATCCAGCCCCTCCACAAGCTAGTGTAGATCAGTCCCGAGATGAGTACGTTTTGCACCAGAAATCTTTCTCGAGGGACAGTTCGTGGGCCCGATTGGTGATTGAACCCATTTGTGAAGCTAGCTACACGCAACAGCGAAATCCATTGACAGAAGTTTAGTAGCACCTGCAGATAGTGGTTAACAGAGTTTTAAATTAGTTCATCAGAGTGATTTCCGGCACTGTGAGCATTGTTTGTTAGAATTGTTTCCACATATTCGGCACTCCTTTATATATACATTCTGAGCACAAGAATCGCGGCTCAAAACCTAAGTAGAGGTGTGTTATACAGGATCTAGATTTCAGCCGGGAGGCTTTGTTGTTTGCTTCCAAGTAATCTGGTGTCGAAGCCGCGTGCTAGCTAGCCTGACAGAGGCCCAGGCCTTCAGCTTCACTTTCTTTCGATCTCTTTTCTGTGCATACAGTATATATGCATGCGAGCTGAGGGTGTCGCCGTTCAAGGTCTTCGCCACAGGACTCTCTAGCCGTCTGTCACAGTTAATTGTTTGTTTTCATGTCTGGTCTTGCCGACTTGTGAGTGAGATTCTTCAGGATCAAGTTTGAGATTGAATGTTCTCTCAAAGTAGTAGGCTCTTAGCTTGCAGTTTCTCTTTGAGTGCATATATTGTGGGTGTCGCAGTTCACTAGCCATTTCAGCCACAAGTCGATCTCTGTTGGTTGTTTCCAAATCCAGCCCTGCGTAATTTCAAGTCCAAAAATCTTGCCTTAAAGTACAAATCCCAGGATTGAGAGAGTGAATTTCTCTTTGTGGGCATATGAATACGAAGAGTTATACTAGTGGAGTCACAGTTCACAGAGTTTTTAGCCACGGACTAGCTAGACCTTTGTTGTTCGTTCCCAAACCTGGTTCTGCGGAATTCTGAGTCTCTTCTGAAACGAAATTCAACGCCCCGGGTAGCTAGATACATGCACCATACATACAGCTAGCTCGTTGCCCAAACCACCTCTATCCTCAGAGCAAATCTCGACCTCCCAGGCTACTCCCTACAAAGCAAATGTACGTTGAGATCTATCAAACTTACCACCTTCAAAAGTGCAGCGGGGAAAGCTTTCCAAGTTTGTGTTGGCATTGGTCGTCTCGACAGTGTCCCGCTTCATTACAGGGAGTTTCTCCTCGTCAGTATGACCGAATTTCAGAATATATAGCTCCGGAACGCGCGTGAGGATCGAAAGCCCTTTTTTTCATCGAAAGTGTTGGATCGAAAGAGTTTGGAAAACTTTCGAGAGAGTTGTTGTATCTAGAGCTAGAGCGAGCGGACAAGAATTTGCTGGAGAGGTCGATTGATCAACAGCTATGGTGACCACAACCTCCAAGAAACTGACCCAGCTCTTGAAGAAGCTCAAGATGCACACTAAGGCCCAGCAGTACGACACCACCTCCTCTTCCTCCAGTCTCAGCTTCTCCTCTTCCGAGTTCTCCCATTCCTCCATGGGCGGCAGTTGCGACGACGACAGCGAGGACGACGCCATTTGCGGTGCAAAAGACGTGCCTGCAGGGAGTCTGCCCGTGTATGTAGGGCAGGAGCGGCGCAGGTTCGTCATCCCCACGAGGTACCTCAGCAACCCCATCTTCCGAGCACTTCTGGCCAAGTCGGAGGAGGAGTTCGGCTTAAGGTGTGACGGGGGGCTGCGCATTGCGTGTGCGCCGGAGGTTTTTGAGCATTTCTTGTGGTGGCTGGAAGGAGAAGGGGCCGCGCATTGCAATTGCTAGCTTAGTTGCTGTTTTTGCAACTAGTTGAGATAGCAATAGTTTTTGAAACAGTGCATTGGTTCAATCTGCGCTTTTGCAATAGTGTAGGCATAGAGAGATAGATAGGCATATATTAGTTCCGTGACCAAGAGTTGTTTAACAAGTAAATTTGCAATGACATGGTTTGCAGTGGACCATGAGTGTAAGGTCGGCGAATTGAAGTACATATACCGCTACAAAACGATTGCAAAATGATGTATCATGTGTTGCAACTGCTACTTAGCTAACTTCCTGTTGTAGTGTGACCTAGAATTGCTGGCGCGCTCGATATCTCTCCGACTGTCCCCCCCTCGCGCTAGTTTGATTGTAGCTTGATTTTTGGTCCCGGTTTTGGTAGTAGCAGTTTGTTGGAAAAATGATATTTAGTGCCGCTGTTTATGAAACTATGGGAATGTTCATTCTCGGACACTGATTGTTATTATTGCATTTTGAAGTGCAAGGAGCGAGCGAGTGGTTTTGTGTCGATCTAGCTGGAGGGCATGGCGAGTTATTTTCAGTGTAAAGGGCTTCAGGTATTGAATTGATGTCTTTCCAGCTACTTGCAATGGACTTCGATCTCTATAGCAATTGCTTGCAGCGCTAACTGTGCCGGACTCGGTTCTGGAGGGCATAGCGAGTGACGTTGTTTTCAATCTGCAGATCGAGCTTGACATGTTTGCTTCTTCAGCTACTTCATTAGCTAGCTTCTACCTACCCTTCGCCCTTCTTGCCCGGTGTGTAGGAATTGCTCCTTTCCTGAATTGTCGTAGAGAAGAATGATTAGTGGTCCGTTGTTCATGAAACAGTGGAATTGTTTTTCAGAACTCTAATTATTTACCGTTCTGCACTTATAAGTGCAAGGAACAAGTAATTTTATGTCAACCCTGGAGGGCATGGCGTGTTCTTTTCAGTCTAGAGAACTTCAGACGTTGATGCTTTTCAGCTTCTGGGCTTCTATCCCTCTTGATAATGGTGCAGGAAAAAGAGTGGGTAAGAGGAGTTAAAATGCTTCGTTGCTCAGTTGCTCACGAAACAATGAAAACATAAATTAGCTAGTACTAACTCTACCTAGATGTGCATTTTGATACGCAAAGGCCAAGAGTCGGTTACGGTAACTTGCAGTGGCAGCCCAGTTCATCTTTAGCCGTTAAGAGCTTGACCCAATGCTTATTCAGCCCCACTTGGCTTCTATCCATATTGCTATTTGTGCAGAAATTGTTGTTTTTTCCTGAAGAGTGGATGATAGGAATAGTGCAGCTGTTCTTCAAACAATAGGAACTTTTATTAGGACATGAAGGTGCATTCAAGAATCGTTAGAAATTTTCCAGTACTAGCTACAGCTAGTTTACAGGACCGATGTATCTCACAGTACTGTTTTCTAAATTTTGTTAAGAGCATGGGCATATAATACTTTGAAATTCCTACAAAGCCATGGCCGTCACGTTGTTGCACTCTTAACTGTACTCAACCTAAGCAGATTAGATTTTGTCTTTTTGTGAAAATTTCAATCCAGGCAGTCCGGAGTGGATTAGCTCCTTCGAAGTTCAAGCAGTTGGCAAATACAGACTTGAGCGACCTAGGTTCAACTTGGTCTATTTGAGGTTTCCGTTGAGCAACTCCGAACGTACTGCCCTGGGGCACCCGAGTTAATCCCTTTTTGTACGGCAACCTTTGCCACGCACGGAGCAGCAATTTTTGTGGAATTCTGTCTCTGTACGTCAATGAAAAATGATCATAATTGTGCATATTCCCACCTTTTGCATATTCAGTGATACATACTGCTGCTGGACCTGTAGGTCCGATCCTCTACTGAGTGCGCATGCATGAATATTAATTGTGTGCCACGATCTCGTGGAAACGACAGTAAGTTCCAGGTTCTATATTGAATATCTTGGCTAGGGCTGATGACGAAAAAGCACAATAAGCAATTCAAGACTCCTGCAATCAACTCCGGCCTAGAGTTCCCTTTGATCACCATCGACCGACTGACTGACGACGCGCGTGCGAAGAATTGAAAGAAAAGAGTGGATCGATACCTACAGGTAAGGTGTGTCCTGCAGCTGAAGTCTGCGTGCCGTGCGTGGCCAGTCACACTCGATCGGACTCTGGACACTTGTCGATTCCTTTGTTTCTTTACAACAATCATAGGGCGGGTGCACAAAAAGCCGTTTTCACGAGAGAAGGCTTTTCCATAGATTTATTCCATTTATTTTGACTACTCATTGGAACTTGATAGAATCGCATGTATACAGCCAGATCGAAGGGACCCATGTGACGTGTCAAAAGACGCAGAATCGGAGGGACTTTGCATGAGAATTGGAAAAAAACGCTTTGATGTCACAACAGCCAACTCAGCGTAGAGAACTCCACTCAGAATCCATCACTGCCGTGATGGGATTGAGCATTCAATTTTTTTTGGCTTAAGTGGAATGAAAATTTGTTCTTTACATATCATTCAATTGTTCTACATGTCGAACCTCTCTTAGTGCATGGTGTTGGGACTGTGCATGAAGAGAGATTTATGAATGTGAGAGAGGTGTAATAAATGGCCACCTAACGTGTGTCAACTTCCAACACTAATTTTCAGAGGATGTCTGTCAAATTGGACCCACCTAATAAATTCTACTAATGCAAGTTATGCACTAAGAAGATATGCAGTAAGAGAAGTTCTACCTATATTTGGAGATTGTGTTATTCAGTTATTGTGTGTTCTTCTGATACTACCCAACTGAATACCAAATAATACTCGGCATTAATTTTTGTCAGTGATCACATTGTTGTTTAGGCAAAAAAAAACATTATAACATGACAAGAAAATGTTGGAAAAAGAGAAACATTATTATTGATGCCGGTCTGAAGGAGGTACGTACTGGCAAGCCTTGGAGGAGAGTACATATTCAGAGAAGGCATTTACACATAGCCTGTCAAATTGTACAGAGGCATTCAAGCAACGTTTTGGTTTTGAATGAGAAATGGAGAGAGAACATAAAATTATGGCAAAAGTTTAATTTATGCACCAGTCCTAGAGTCATTACTTCAGCAGTATAATGCAGTGTAAATTTTATAGCATGTAGGAAGATAGAAATCATGTGGAATTCAAGGGATTGCAAATTTTTTGGTAATTTTATTTCTTGAATTGAAATTACTATGAGTTTTGGAAGCCAAAAGTTGGCTTGAGCTTATACCCAACGTAGAGACTCTTCCAATTTTAAACATTCAAGAACTAATTTCCCACTCATTACTTCCTACATTCTTACACACTACTTTGAGACATTTGTCATGATCTTACTAGTCCCAACTTTGAAAAGGAGAAAAACCACATTCCAATCTTTGGTCAAAAATTTGTTCCGCCCTTGGTTGGAAATAGCTACACCCTAAAGGTTGGCTAAGGATCTTTAGTTGGAAATAGGTGGTTCTACCATACATGAAGTGCACACATTCCATTCATTTCAGGTGATTATTTTGGGTGCATTGATACTCTCGACATCTAATCGAGTCCCTTTCAAAATATCAAAATAGTTTTGGAAAAAAACAAAAACTTATGCAAGATGATTATTGTATATAATGGTCTTCTTTATTTAAGTTACAAATCTTAGAAGGGCCATTGCAATTGGATGATCAACACAAAAAGCTAATCACAAGAAGAAAGAGAAAAATGTTTCTTGCAATCAATACTTTGAATATTCATTTCAATCCCAAAATACAATCACATGTACCAAAATCATTGTTTGAGATCCCTTCCCAAATGTTCAATGGATGCTTCATGGCCTACATTTCTTGTTTGAGGATGGGATATTGGTATATAATTCAAAAGTTGGTGTTTTTTATTTTGCTTCAATCCTTGTACATATAACATGCATCAAGCTCTTCAAGATACAAAAAATTAATGAAACAATATAACTACAAAAGGTAATTTAGTAATTATTTCTTGAAGTGTATTAGAACATCTCCATTAGCAAGCAAGGAAATGAACTCAATTTGGAGAACTTGGTATGTCCTTGCTCCCCACAAGGCCCCACCTTTTAATTAACTAGACCTCCACTAAAAGACATTAGAATTCTAAATTCCAAATGGATGAAGAACCTGAATTTCAATGTTTACTCATAGGAGTGATATGGAAGTTATAAAGTAGAGAAGCTAAAAGCAACAACAACAATAATAACAATTCTTCATAAAAACAAGGGCTCCAAACTAAGAGCTCTTTCCATGTTTTCAAACTTCGAACAATGGGATTAAGACACGGATTAAGATGATCTTAAACTACTAAATGATAGTGGTAAGGTATCCAAACCAAATGGCATGATTCCTAGCCACAACAAGTGGTTTATCCAACATGAAATCAATCTCTCTACTTGACAGAAACCCTCACATTGTATTGTTCAACGCACTTGTGTAAAAACAAAACGAAAAAAACAAAAACAAAAACTTTGAATTAAGGTAGAACAACCCATCATGGTTAAATGACCCGTGATGGACACCTAGGGAAGGATCCCATGATGGTTATTTTCAATTTCTGATATTTTGGGCCACAATCAATGTCTCACTTGACACTAATGGAGTGATTAGTAACCTCATTAGGAACACCCAACTTTTTCAGTGTAAATCATTGTAGAAAGTGACTTTTTTAAGGCCTTCTACATTAGAGAATACTGTGACTGTTTTAGGTGAGTAAGGTGAGCATTATGGATATAGTTTTTGTTGGTTATAGAGTAGTCTACAGACTGTTTTGGGGCTAAACCTTCAAAAATTCATAACTAATTCATACTTTGTCAAAAAAAAAAATAGTTTCAACTACTCTCTCTATTTCTCACACTTGTTTGTATGTGGAATTTTTTTTTAAAAGTTTCAGCCACGGCACAAGGACAAACTCCTAATTCTGACCGCGATGGGCTGTTTTACCTTACCCCAAATGGGGTTGCAGGTCAAATGCGAGGAGCCCTACAACTTGGAGTGTGGCGAGTCAGCAAAGTTTGGAGAGGCTGATTGCCCCCAAACCCTAAACTGCACCTGCACCTGCATCCCGGCTTTGTGGGACTCTCCCCCTCACTGGCCAAACCATTCACCGGTGGAGATGCTCTTACCAATGTGTAAGGTCCTTACAAAAAAACAGAACTGATGACAGTCAGGCTATTGCGATAAGGCCTACAGAGAGAAGCAGCTAGCTTCCATACCTGCTTCCCTGCTTCCCTGCTTCCCTGTTTACCTGCATGCAGGGCCATGTGCGTTGGATTGCCAGATTACAGACCTAATTTTGAAAGGGTTTGTCGGAGCCTCGTCACATGCACTTCTGCCAGAGTGATGGAACCGACTGCAGGCAGTGGCGTCGTGTAATTAATAAGTTCGATGGACTCCACTTTTACCGGACTCAGGTACACTTCATTCTTCCTGTACTGTACTGTACAGACTGTACTACTGTACATAATTTCGCCAAGTCCTCATTGCGAAAACAAAAACAAAAAAACAAAAAAAGGCTGGGGGTGCATTTTAGAATTTTGAAGGGATGGATGACTGTCCAGTCCATTCTCACAATATTGACCCTTCAGTTGTCAACGTACGAGGGCACCTTGAAACCTCATTCGATTGTGGTAGTTGTAGTTGACATCCGTTGAAATTCTGACCGAGGCGACCGCTTGCTCAAAACCTTGACCAGCCCTTGTCAACGTACGAGGCACCTTGAAAAAACCTCATTCAACTGTAGTAGTTGTAGTTGAAATTGGTTGAAATTCTGACCGAGGCGACCACTTGCTCTGGAGCCCAGGTCAACGAAGTCAAAGAAAATAGAGAGAGGGGAAAAAAAACAGGTTTGGTATGGCAAAATGATCGGCAAAAGAGGTCGAACGTCCATGCAGCTGTTCAACTGCTGCTCTCTTTTGGTTGCAAGTGCTTGGGTGGGTTTTTTTTTCCGGTACCTTGCCACAATAATTTTGCGTAATCACACTGTATAAGACTGACTTTCGAGTTTGAATTCCATCATGTACCCAAGACTCAGATTTCGAGCTTCGACGTCGTGTACAGTACGTCGAAGCTTTGGCACTGCCGCACAGGGCTAAAAGGGTTTTTGAGGCCTTTGGGCCTTTCAGTTGGGCGTTTGGTCCGGACCGACGGACGGAGACCGTCCTCTGGGGGGGAGGTGCTGTTGGGCCCTGGGCCCTGGCATGTGCGCAGTGGACTGGGTCGCAGTCCAGGGCTTGGTCCTTGGGCTGCACGGAAAGGACGTACGGAAAGGACGTGTACCTGTCGCCAATGACAACTGTGAAGGACGATCCATCATTCATCCGTCGTGAGGTTGTTGTCGTCCTGAGTGCGGCCCCTACTTCCAGTGACCTCCACCTACCTGGACTGGGCGGGCACCTACACTGATGATTTATTGGAAGATTGAAAAAGCTTTGAAAGGGGGAGGAAAAGTGGGAACTAGGGCTTTTTCTTTTCTTTTTAAAACTTTTTAAGGAAGTCACGAGATTGGCGATCACTGAAAATGTGGTGGAGAATTAAGGTAGCGGCACCCATAACCGTCGCTGTACCCATAATCGTCACCTCTAAAATTTTGGGAAATCTTGGGAAGTGAATAGATGTGATTACAAGGATGTACTACATCTAAATATCAGGCCCCAGTGTTGGTGTCATGTGCATTTACAATTTGTTCTTTAAAAATTCACAACTTATTCTCACAATGTCCAAATAATACATGTGAAAGTGCATAGGAATTATTTCTTCTCTTGCTTGTAGGGTCCAATGATTTGTTGGATGTGTATTAGTAGACAGCATGTCCAAAATCCTTAAATTAACGGTTATGGGTGCAGCTACCTTATATTTCTCTCTAAATTCAGCCATCTTTAGAACCAAAAGAAAAAAAAACCTCATTTTCAATTGTATTCATGAACTTTTCCATTCAAACTTGGCGACTTTATCCACATTTTAAATAGAAATGGAAATTTTTAAGCAAGAAAGATTACTTTTATTTGGCAAGAAAGTAGAGATCTATTTTTCAATTGGTGCAATTTGACCCCATGTTTTCAAAAAATAAAGAGTTGGTAGGAACTAATTGTAAACCATGAATGAGATGATGGAAAATGGAAAATATAATTTCATATTTGGAATTAGCTTCCAATTAGGAAATTAGAGCTATCTTCAAATTACAATGTTAACCACCACAAAATAAGAGATAGTTTCTTACATTTATCCATTGTAAAGAAAAAATTAGAGTTTTACAACTTTTTATTATTTTAGTATGACTAATAACTAATACATTGAGTATAGGAAGGCACTCCATCTACCCCCTCTCTTTATTCATTTTTTGGAGAAAGTACAAACATGGCAATTAGAGTGTTTGCAAGAAAGACTACTCCTTAATTATGTCACATGTATAAGGGGCATCTAAAAATAGATTATTTTATAGCCTTAACATTCATGCAAATAGGTCTCTTAGGTGCACTTTTGTGAATATTAAAGATGCTTTCAAGCTCATTCTTTTGATGAAATCTCATCACCATCAAATCCTCACAAATTGCCAATATTTTAGTATTTTTGAAAAATATTTTTATTATTTTCTAATAATTGAAATGTCAAAGTGTCCATTTTCTTCGAAAAAATTTGACACTCTATTTTGCAAATGACTTTTGACCTACATTTTTATTATATCTCAAATTTTAGTAGTATGTTATTTTTAGTATTATACTTGTTATCCATATTTTTTTTAAATATTTTTTTAGAAGGTCATAGTACAATGAATACTAGTCCAAATGGGACAAAATAGACCAATCATTCTTACAATCACCCATTCCATGCAACTTGGGAAGGTAGGTGCACCCATAATCAACACCAATAACAACTTGGTATAGTTATTATTATAAAATATTATTTATCTTATTGAATTTTATTTGCAGATGAATGAAAAATTATGTGCACATTAATTAGCATGCACTACTTAGACCAAGTATGAATAAATTATAAAAATCCAACATTGATTGTCTTTAAAGATGCAATAAATTGAGACCAAACTCTCTTAGGTTCTTATATTTTGATTGTGTACATCTTGTGTTGTTAATATCTAGATTTTAACATTGCTTTTTGGTTTATATGCAAGGATCACATTTTGGGCAATCATGATTATGCTTCAAACCATGATATTTCTACATTCATCAATGTGTTGGACTAAAAAATCATCTTCAATTATATTCATGAACTTTTTCATCCAAAAATTGGTGTAGAAATGGAACAAATTTGACCACCCAAAAGACCTCATTTATTTGGCAAGAAGTAGAGATTGATTTACAAATGCATTAGATGTGTTTCCTGTGCAGTTGAGGATTGCGTATTCCTAGTAGTTGGGTTTAGGGTGCACTACTTAGACCACTACCCTAAACCCTAAACGGCCCTCCTGCCCCCTTGAATTTCATCTAATGGTACAATTTGGCCCCATGGTGCCCCTAAAGGTTGATTGCATCATAACATTTTTTTTTGTTCTATTTTTCAAACAATAGGGGAGAGAACACATTGATGAAAAGCAAAAGTTTACCACCATGATTTAAGAACAAAAAGCTAGTGAAAGAAGTCCCAAACACCCACAAAATAATGAAATAAGAGCATCACCTATTTCCTAGTGGTCCAAAAAACTTCATCTTTGGCAAAATGGATGATCACTGTTTGGAACAATGAATCCCTTCTTTGTCCCACCAATGCATGTGCAATATTTGGATTTTTTAACTACTCGCAAGTTTCTAATGTACAAAAGCAAAAATAATCTCCATCATTCCTAATCAAATGAATTGTTTGTAGAATAAAAAGTATTTTCAGTGGAATTGCCAACTCTAGCAAAAACAAAAAGTTGTTGTACATGGCGATGAAAATATTTTAGCAAATCCAAATTTTGATTGCACACTTTTCATCTCTAAAAATCCCAAACGGGCTAATATGTCATATTGTTGGGAATGTTCTAAAGTAACTACACTTAAAATTGTTCAAATAAGCTATGAAATGAATTCATTTCAATTTTTTTTGGATTTTCTTAGAATCAAAAGAAGATTTCAAATTCTTGTAGCATGCATTTTGGGACACTATATTTATAAACTATCAACTTTCAAAGTGTTGAACCAAGGTATACTTAAAATTGATATTAGCCATTCCTAGGCTTTCATAAAGAGAGGATATGAATTTTAGGCAAGAATTTAGAAGGGTCAATTTTAGAAATAGATCACAATTAAGTGCAACTACCACATCTTAACAAAAGTGTTTTTATTTTTATTTTTTATGAAGTACCAAAGTAGCGATATTAAATGTTGTAGTGGTGCTCCAAATTTCAACATTCATCTACATATTGGATAGAAAATATCACATTAGTACATATCACATATCCATAATTCTGTTTTCATCCAAAATTTGGGGATTTCATATAAGATTTTTTAAATTTGAAGTTTTTTGGCGATTTTCCACTCTTTTAGTCCCATCTACTTCCAAAGGCATGGTGTTGGGCCCAACACTTTGGTGCAAATGGTTGACAAATTGCTAGAAAAAAATCCTAATCATAACATTTTTGAAAGTCTATCAACAACATTTAATTATTCTCCACATTTACAAGCTAACATTGTTGTTGTATCCATATTATGGTTGGCAATTTTGATTGGCAGGGTTGGCATTTTTATTTTGATATATTTTGACTTTGGACAATCTTCTTGAAATATTGTGACTAGTATTTTTGAGGAGATAGTTCCTCTATTATATGCCTAGAAAGAATTGAAATCTATGAATGACATGCTACCACATTTGGTGGTGACCTACAAAACATAAGAACTTTCTTGAATTGGTTGAAAATGAAAAGAGATTAGATTGTTTTATTTAATTTTGTATTGATAGTAGGAAATGAGATTCAACACTATTTTATTTTAAATTGAGGTATGGTGTTATGTGCTACATTACTACCATGAAGAAAGGAGATAAAGCATCCAAAGGCCAAAATGAACCAAAACATGAAAACATAAGAAGGCAAATTTAAACCAAGTATCTTGAACGCCTGAAAACAAGTCAAATTGGTGAGTTCAAGATAAAACCAAGCACTTGCAGATCAAATTGAAGGCACAACTTTGATCACATAAACAAAATAAGGATTTCAAAAGCTCACACTCATTTCAAAACACTTAAGATGGGCACCCTCCCAAACGCCATTTTTTGCTATTTTGCCTAGTTAATATTATTAGATTGGCAAGTTTTCATATTTTATTGTTGGCAAGTGAAAGGAGGTTTTAATGCACCAAAGAACATGACATTTAAATATTGTATGTAAAAGTTATAAATGGTCAAAGTTTTATCTAGTAGAGGTTCTAAAACTATTTCATCCAAATCCGTACACATTGATTTTGAAGATGTACATAGAGTGATGATGGTAGTTTTAGGTAAAGAGTGATTTTGGGTGTACCCACCTTACAACATGCAATTCCCCACAATAGTGTGAATGTTTGATCCAATTGCATGTGATCATTGATTGGACGTTGAAGCTTTACTTGTTTAGCCCATCCTTAAAATCAAAACAAACACATTCTAGGTAGCTAAAACAAGCGGTAAACTAGCTCCTTTGACTATATATTAACCAACAAGTTGAGCAATAGATTTTGCCTTTAGAAGTTTAAAATATTCATAATATTATTAACTAATTCTAAGGGTCCCTTCTGCTCCTTGCAAAAGCAAGAGCCCCATAGCATGACGTTATTGCAAGGGCATATTGTAGCCATTAGTTGTAAGCAATTTGAAGTTGCTAGGTAACACCTTCATTCTATTCCTTCTTCATTAGCCACTCCCATACTACTACATCATCATACAACTAACCAATAATGTCATTTAGATTATAACTAAAGTTTTTGTCAAGCATCCAAGGGGGAATTATTCTTCCTTTTTGGAAAAGGAATCCTTTTTGTCAACAATGTTATGTTGTAACTACACCTAATTGTGATTCCTTTCTAAAACCAACCTCTTCAAATTCTTCAAATGTATTGCTTTTATATTCTAGAGTCTAGGCTTGTTTTTGGATACACCTATGTTTAGTAGTTTGAAAATTCTTAATTTGTTCATACAATGTCCCAAAATGCTTAAGAAGGAAAACTTAGAATACTCTTTTGATGTCCATCAAGATCCCCAAGTCATCCAACAACACTTAATTGCTTGTTTGGATGCATTTAGATGCAGTTACCTTGATAGCAAAAAATTTCTTACTTGTACCCGGCACCTATGCCACACGAGTTGCAGTACTGTACACACAAAGCAAAGGTTTTCATGGCAAAGCCTCTTGACCCATAACAAGGCATCAACACCGAAGCTCTATTGCTGAAACTACCGGTACCCCAATCGGTTACAATCATATACTAACTCGTGACCGAGTCCGAATTCCTGTCAGCCAGCGTTGAAATCCATTTTTTTTTCCTGTTTTCAATGGATTATAGAATACTACTTGCTTTCCTAGTTCTTTGAAGTCACCGCAAACAGCGTACGTTGGAAATGTTATAGCTGATGCATCTGGAATTCATCACCTTATGTTAACTCTAGTCGTTAAAAGATGTTTCCACAGCTAGGTTTACAACAAGATCAGGCTGCTGTGTCGCACTGAATCTGAATTAGACTCGATACTTCAGCTCTTGACGCATTGCTTGCTGATATCTACGCGCCAAGTTCGAACGCAACATTGGTAGACTTTATACTATTTTCCTGTAACGACAACGGCTGGCGTGCTGGATGCTCAAGAGAGGCCCCTCATGAGATGAAAACACTGGAGGACTTAGGAGGATCACCCTGAAAGAACAACTAAAAATGAATGACCCAAAAACCATACGAAACTCCAAAACAGGTTCTCATTTGAAGAGGGCTGTTGGGACCCTTTATTGTCCTATTTCACAATAATGCCAAAACACTAGGAATGGAAACACTAAGCAGGTCAACGATACTCTCTTTTCACTGTATAAACTTTACTGTGGACGATAATTCTATTCACAGAAAAGCCGGGGACTACCATAAAACCGACACTCACCGTGTCACGAGCATCGTCATCAGTATCACTGTCCGCCGACGCCACTACCGGCTCCATGTACTCCGGAATGACTTCCGCAGCGTCTCGCACGCGGAAGATCCTGGCAATGGGATGCAATGCAAATGCCAGCTTGTGGACGAGGAAAACGGGCAGAGCGAATTTCACAAAGCTCGAGGCTACTTTCATCTGTGATTGCGTAGAGTACTGTCTGCGAATACCGTTGGGTCCAAACACTTTACCGAATATCAACAAGTCCAGATTGTTCACACCTGGGGCGCCGTTTACAGCAAGGGCCGTAACCAGATCCTTTTGCTTCTTGTTACAGAACCTGCGGAAGTCATTGTCGGGTGCATCTTCGTAAACAAGCTCCTCGGGATTCTCCACAAGCATTAGTTGCTTGTATCGCCGGAAATTGTCAATCCTGGGCTGCTCAGGGTCGAGAGTTTCCGGTGCATTCTCCTCGATGTTGAAACATTCGCTCTCGAAGTCGGTGAAGAGGACCTTGCAGACCAGCGCTTGGTACAAGAATTTGGTATGCGCGTCCCTTTCGAAACGCACAGATTTCACGAGTGATTTGGCTACATCGGTGCAGTTCACACCACCGTTCTTCAAGGCCAGCATCAGGAGCTTCGTGAAGTTGCTGGATGCCGTGTTCACTCGTTCAACAGCTCGATTCAGAAGGTGCGGGGTGGCCCCTGCGTCCGAGAAGGACTCACCGCCAGGGGAGGCATGAGAGTTCCGATGCTCCGCGACTTCCAATTGCTTGACGAGTCTTTTAATCTCAGCATGGGAGGCCTTCTGATCTTGCTCTTGGCTTGTCACTCTCCTCTGAAGCTTCTCTTCCTGCTCTTCATGCCGATGACGCTCCCCTCGCAGTCTCTGGGAGAGACTGTCACGCTCCGCAATTCTTGCATCACAATATTTGCGTTTGTCCTCCAATTCATGCTCTAGGTCCATGACTCTAATGCGGAGATGGGCATTCTCTATCTGAAGCTCCTCAACCAGCGCTTTAAAGGAACTGAGTTCAGCTTGCAATTGTTCTGGAAGCTGATTCCAAAGCTCATCGATCCCACATCTCACATTGGCCATTTCTTTCAGGAATTTTTCTTCAAGATTCGTAATTTCTATTGCATTGCGACTGCGTATGACCTGCAATTGTTCCTTAAGCACCGTGATCTCACGACCTAGATCGGCCGTTTCATTCAGGAATTGTTCACGACGCTCCACAGTATCTGTTTGGCATCTATTACGTACAACCTGCATATTTTCCTCGAGTTTCTTGATCCCAACACTAAGATCCGCGTTCACTTGCTCGAGACTTTTCTCAAAAAACCCGATCGCACGGTCATCATCAGCCTTCTCTTTCCGGAATTGTTGCTTAAGCTCCTTAATTTCCGCTTGGCAGCTACTGTTTTCATCCTGCAACTGCTTCTTAACCTTCTCGATGGCGTTCGCTTGCTGTTGTTTCTGAAGCTCTTTGATCTCACCAATGATGTCGGCCTCTTTAAGCTGAAACTGTTTTCCAAACTTCTCAATGTCTGCAGTAAAGCTGCTGTCTTTATCCTGCCTCTGTGCCTCAAGCGTCTCGATCTGTTTATTGATATCGTCATTTACTTGCTCGAGTTGTTGCTGAAGACTCTTGATTTTACGACAGACATCCGCCTCGTCTTTCAGAAATATTTCCAGTTGCTCCGCAAGTTGTGTTTGATAGTGGTTGCGTTCAGCCGGCAATTCCTTCCCAGTCTCCTCTATCACTCCACTGACATTGGCCTTCTCTTCCCCAGATGGTTTCTCAGTCTCTTCGATCGCTCCACTGACATTGGCCTTCTCTTCCCCGGATGGTTTCTCAGGCTCCTTGATCGCTCCATTGACATTGGCCTTCTCTTCCCCGGATGGTTTCTCAGGCTCCTCTATCACTCCACTGACATTGGCCTTCTCTTCCCCAGATGGCTTCTCAGTTTCCTCGATCGCTCCACTGACATTGGCCTTCTCTTCCCCAGATGGTTTCTCAGGCTCCTCTATCACTCCACTGACATTGGCCTTCTCTTCCCCGGATGCTTTCTCAGGCTCCTCTATCACTCCACTGACATTGGCCTTCTCTTCCCCGGATGGTTTCTCAGGCTCCTCCATCACTCCACTGACATTGGCCTTCTCTTCCCCAGATGGTTTCTCAGGCTCCTCCATCACTCCACTGACATCGGCCTTCTCTTCCCCAGATGGTTTCTCAGGCTCCTCCATCACTCCACTGACATCGGCCTTCTCTTCCCCAGATGGTTTCTCAGGCTCCTCGATATCGCCACTGACATTGGCCTTCTCTTCCCCGGATGGTTTCTCAGACTCCTCGATCGCTCCACTGACATTGGCCTTCTCTTCCCCGGATGCTTTCTCAGTCTCCTCCATCACTCCACTGACATTGGCCTTCTCTTCCTGGGATGGTTTCTCAGGCTCCTCGATCGCTCCACTGACATTGGCCTTCTCTTCCCCAGATGGTTTCTCAGGCTCCTCCATCACTCCACTGACATCGGCCTTCTCTTCCCCAGATGGTTTCTCAGGCTCATCCATGCCACGAATGACATTGGCATTCTCTTCCTGGGATGGATTCCCAAGCTCCTCGATACCGCCACTGACATCGATATTCCCTACCGAGGATTGTTTATCAAGAATCTCGATTTCACCACTGAGATTGGCCTCTGCTTTCAGGAATCGTTGCTCATAGTGACTACGATCATCCCGTAACTGCTTCAGAAGCTTCTCAAGCTTCTCAACCTCAACCTCAAAATTGTCCTTCTTTCGCAAGGATTGCTTCCGAAGTTTCTCGATCTCACTATCGATCCTCTGTTTCTCTAGCGAAAATCGTTCCTTACGCTTCGCAACTTCTGTGACATAGCGAACGCGTGCACCCGTCAACTGCCTCTGACGCTTCTCAATTCCACCATTGACGTCTTCTGGCTGCAGTGCTTTCCGAAGCTTCTCAATCTCACCATCGAATCTCTGTTTTTCTTGTAGGAATTGCCCCTTACGCTGTTCAACTTCTGCATCACAGCGACGCTGTTTATCCAGCGACGTCTTCCGAATATCGTCGATGTCACGACGGAAGTTGGTGTCCTTTAGCTGAGATTCTTTCCGAAGCTTCACAATCTCAGCATCAAGATTCTGTTCCTCTAGACAGAGTTGTGTCTTACGATTCTCAACTTCAGCATCATAGCGCTTATGTTCAGCCAGCAACTGCTTCCGCCTCTCCTCGATCTCACAACAGAGCTTGGTGTTTTCTTCCTGGAATTTTTGCTCAAGCTCCGCATTCACAGCTTTACAGCGCATGCTGTCATCCACCAACTGCTTCTGAAGCTTCTCAATTTTACCGCTGAAATTGTCATTCTCTTCTTTCAGTCGGTCCTGAATCATTCCAATAAGCCCGTGGTAGTCTCTACACTCCCTCTGCAACAGTTCCTGGAACTGCTCGGACTTTGTTCTACGATTGAGGTCATCTCGCTCAGGTATTACTCCATCCAAAGGGAGATTTGATTCAGACATGGTGACCGTTATGCCGTACCAGTCATCTGCGCCAGAACACCCCAAGTACCGCGAACTCTCCGGAAACCTAAAAGACTCACAAAAGATACTCGTACAATAATCGCACACCTTGACCATCCACCACCGCTCCTGGCTGATCAACCAGACCCCTTAACAAAGGCAGCGAAGACAGAGTACTGGCCAACACAAATCACTTGACGCACTTCTCCAACGAGAATGGCCTACTTTTGTGATTTCTTGAAGGAGAGCCGATATCTGCCGGCATGAACCCGGCTGTTGGCCGAAATCCACTATTTAGCCTACGAATTCTGCTGGTGTCAGAGTTACACTGAGCGGACTTGCTAATGGATTAATCTGCAACCAAAGCAAACACTTCCATGTCAGATGCATACACCTAGCAAATTAATAAAAATATTGACACAGTAAAGTACACACCATCTATCCTATACAATCCAGCTGAAATTGAGGCGAAGCACAATGTCAAGTTACGCCCCAAGTAATTTCCTCTCTCCCTAACCACAAGTACGGGGAGAGCCAAAAACTTCCTCAAAACGAAATAGACAATAATTACAAGAGCACATCTTTGTCAAATCACAGCTAAGGAGAACAGGATTTTAACCACGGTCAAATTCGACAAGAATCGCCGAAGGAATTCATCCGTGGTATAATCCGATAAACTTTCATTAGGCTAAGAGGAGACGCAATCTGCTTGACACACACAATTCCACCCTTCAGATCGTCAATTAGCTAGCTTCACAATTTAAGAGTCCCATCTTCGAAACTTCAACAGGGAGACCGCCATCAATATGATATTCATTTCAAATAAACCCTCGCCCCAAGGTGTCTCTATATCAACCTTCACTAACACCATAAACTACATAAGTTCCGAAATCGTGCCTGCCCTAATCTACCGACAATCCACTATATCTCGAATACAAAAGGTCGAACGCATCTCCAGAGACGAAATCTGCATGATCTAACAAGATTTTATCCTCCTGAACGCCAATCAGCAAGCTCCACAAGCCAGAGTACAATCTTCGAAACTTCAACAGGGAGATCGCCATCAGAATGATATTCGATTACCATAAACCTCGCCTAAAGTATCGCTAATCAAGCTTCCCTAGGACCTTATAACACTACACAAGTTCCGCAATCCTTCAAATCATGAAAAAAAAGTTGAGAGAGACGAAAATCTGCATAATCTAACATAATTTCATCCTCCTGATCGGCAAGTAGATAGTTACACTCTCCGACACAAGCCAAGAATCCAACCTTCCGAATTCCAAAAGGGAAAGCGCCATTCATTTAGAAACCTCGCCTAAGGTATCGCTAATCGACTTTCACCAAGACCTCACGCGAAATAAGCTCCGAAATCATGAATACCCTACCCTACCGACAATCCACCAAATCTCCAACAACAAAGCCTTTACAGCACCTCTCACCAAAGCCAGAGAAAGAAAGACCCGCCATAGCTGAGATCCATTGGCAAAGCCAAGCAGGACCACAATTAACCGCAAAATAGCTTCACCCAACACTTCAAAACCTCATATGCGTCCAACTTCCCGAGATCACTCCCGTAAGGTGTCGCTAATCAACTTTCACCAAGACCTCACACGAAATAAGCACCGAAATCATGAATACCCTAACCTACCGACAATCCACCAAATCTCTAAAAACAAAGCCTCCAAAAGCACCACTCACCAAATCCAGAAAAAGAAAAGCCTGCCATAGCTGAGATCCATTCGTAACGCCAAGCCAGACCACAATCAATCGTAAAACAGCTTCATCCAACACTTCAAAACCTCATGTGCGTCCAATTTCCCTCGTACGGCTTCCGCGCAGTTCGAAATTTGATCCACACCAACACTACCAACTACTCGGATTTAAGTTAACTTCACCAGCTGGAGAGATCTTCAGTAGAGCCTCCCGTGAGCCTCCCAGATCTGACGAAATGCGCATGAAGAAGGGTTGCCGGGAATCTCGCCATTGACGGTACATCCTGCACGTCAGAGAAGGCTAAAAACGGGACGACGACGCGTGATCGCCGTCGGGCACTCGCCCTCCGGGTTAGACCTTCAATGGGGGTGTCTGCAGGCTGTGACTCTGTGGTAGACTACGCCGCGGGTGCGGCGAAGCTTCCGCCATAGCCACGGCAGTGCTGCTTGCGGGGCTGGCTACCGACTGTTTACCAGCTCTTTTTCTCCGAGGAGAGCCTGTCTGTATTCAATTCGGCGTCTGGTTTTCATCACCCCCTACTGTTGTTCATTTTTATATTATTATTGTTATTTGGAGTACTCTAGGCTCTTTGCAAAAGTCAAAGCATCTAAGGAAAGTCACACCAATGTTGACCCTTTAGTTCATTCTTACCCGGTGGAATTGGGAGAAAAAAAAAAAAAAAAACATTGAAAATGTTGGAAAAAATTGGTGAAAAAATCTACAAAATTTCTATTTGGAGTCAAAAATAGAAGGGGGAAAAAAATAGGCACGAGCCTTGAAAAAACGTTTTAATGTAAAAACTAAAAAGAAAACAGTTGGTAAAATTCAAAAAATATCCTAAACGTTGAAAGTCATTGTACGTTGATTTGTCCGAATTGCGCATGGGACATTGTGGCTCAATTTACACTAAAAAAAATAGGGAAGCCATGAAATTGAAAAGCAAGGGCGAATTTGTTCAAATTTTGCTTAAATTCAAGGTAGCCACCAGTTTGCGTACTTGTCGGTGTTGAAATGTCTTGAAACTTGTCGAGGCGCTTTACTATACAAAACAAGCTATCTTAATTAATAATAGAATTTTTATCACAACCTGGGCATTTTCAAAGAATTTACCAAGGCTAGTTTAAGCGGTTGACCTTCCTAAATCTACACTTTCGATATTGAAAAAAAATCCAAAACTCAACACTTGACTTCTCAAGGTTCCTATACATTTAATGTAGGCTCATTTTATTATTCTTAACTTATTCCAAGAAGACTCATTATTTATTATCTTCTATGGATTTAGGAATTTAGAGAAACTTGAAAAATCGACTACACTCTTGGATTCCTGTGTGTTGTTACTCTTATAACTCCTGCATTTTTAAAATGTTCTTTTCTTTGAGGTGCTTGTGTTTTATCACCTATAAAGTAGGTACACCCAAATGTGCCACCGACCTTAAACCACCATCTATACTGTATGTACATCTCCAAAATCAATTTTGTACCTATGTGAAAGAAACGCTTCAGAACCAAACTTTGTTCTTTAATAACTTTTGCATACAGTATCCAAATGCCACATTCTTTGGTGTGTTGAAACCTCCTTTCACTTGCCAACAAGAATATATGAAAATTTGACCAATCTAATAATAGAGAATAGTCTCAGTAGCAAAAAATGGTGGTTTGGGGTGTACTTTAGACTGAATGATTTTTATTTCTACATGGTTTCCAAAATGTATGGCAACTCAGGTTTGTGTCCCTCATAAGTATATCTTAGGCTTAAAAGAATTTTGTTCCTATTTTAGCTAAGAATTTCACATACACTCATGATTTGGGTGCTAGTAATAGTTTAAAACAATATTTATAAGGTATTTACAAGGTATTCTATTAACTTAGACTTTCTACTACGTAAGGGTGTCTAATTTATGTATAAGTGTGATTTTGGAGTATTTTAAGTAGTTTGGGATTTTATAGGTAGATAACTACTTTAGTATGTACTTAATCTATTATGATTTATTATTCTTTATAGGAATTTTGACCTAATAATTACAACAATGAGCTAAAAAATCAAAAGAATCTGAGTCCCAAGTGACAAATTCAAGGCTCACAGAGCACTTTTAGCATCAAATCTAGATTTGAAGAGAATTTCAAATCACTTGGATGTCTTATATAGTGATTTTCACCTCATTTAATATTCAAAAAAATTATTGGGATTTTGAGGCCAAGTTGGTTTCCAATTTGACTAGACCCAATTTAGCCTCTAAGTTCTAAATCCTTGGCGTGAAAACTTCCCAAAAGTATTGTGTAGGCATTTTGGAATGATGTGGAACTTGGAATGTAGTATGAAGATTTAAGTTCCAATTTTTAGCTTTCTACCAATCAGATTATGAGAATTCAATGGGCCTTGATCTTTGGAATATAGTGTGAAAGGGCCCTAATTCACCAAAATTGGCACACTATTTTGAATTGTATAGGTTGAAATACTCATGTATCATACCAAATTTATTTTTCTTAATTGTTATTGACACTAATTTTCTAAGTGATGCCATTTTCTTCTCCTTACTATTAAGTGTAATTGTATCATATGACTAATTGTGTCATTTTGTAGAATTAGTGCAAGAATTTGTATAGGGAAATGCTTGGTGAAGAAGGTTTTATGCAAATAAAAAGTCCAACAAAGATGGCAAAGCTTGTCAAGGAAGATTTTTTATTTGTAATATATCAATTGACAAGATCTATTAAGAGGAGTCATAATAGTAAGAGATTTATCATAGAGACTATTATCAAACTTGAGGAAAGATTAATATTCAGAGTAATACAAATTATTAATCAAATTTGTTGAAAGGAGCTTCTCAAATCAACTAGAGCACTCTATGCTCCAACTTTCAACAAACTTAGGAAATGATTGCAGAGAAGAGCAAGTAACCTACTATCTCACATAAATCACAAATGAGGAACATTTTTTATTTGCATAATTGTTTATGACGAGTGGTATTGCTTGATGTAAATTACATATAGAAACGCAAAATATATGAAAATTATGCAAAATAGTGGGCAAAACATCCAATAGCCAAAAATTAATGAAAATTGCATAATCTATGATTTTACATATTTGCCTCAATAGTTGGAGATTATGGAATATAATTTGCCTAGGAAATGATCGACACATTTTCTGACAATGGTTCATGGATTGTGCAAGATCAAAACGCCAATTTAGATTAATACTAAATGAAAGAGATCTAAGAAGTGTAGACATGTGGACAACTTTTATATGGCTATTGGATGAATTGAATAAAGATGAAAGTCAATAAAAGTTTGATGGCACTAGGATGGATGTATAGATCAAAATTAGATGACAATCACATTATTTGAGATGTAATGAAAACAATGTAGACCACATTAAATTAACCTTCTCACCTTTCACTGAACATAAAAAATCACCATATTAAAATATTTCACTAAACTATGCTTCTCTAAAGCACATTACAATCATATAAATAGGGTGGGTACCCCCAAAGCCTCTACTTTTTGCTACTATACTTAGTTAATGTTATTAGACTCATCAAGTTTTCATATTTTCTCATTGGCAAGTGAAAAGAGGTTTCAACATACCAAAACTACTAGAAAGTAGTGACTGATTTGAGAGAAAATCAACAATCGTCTATTGTTTTGGACACCATTGAACACGAATTGCAACAATCAACAACAATTGTTCAAATGAGATTTCCCTTTTATTGATTTGGATACTATAGGGTGTATGAAATCTTCTTAAACCATTTTAATTTGGAATCTTTTGAAATCTTTTGGAATGTGAAGGAATCTTTTGGAGCCTTTTTCAATTTGAAAGAATATTTTTGAATTTGAAGGAATCTTTTTGAATTTAAAGGAATCTTTTGAAAATTTGAGAAAATCCTTTTATATCTTCTTAAATCTTTGAGATTTTTTTGTTTCTAAAAAAATCTTAGAGAATCTTTTAAAATCTTTTAGAATTTTTTGAAATCTTTTTTAATCTTTTAGAATTTCTTTCAAAATTTGAATACAAAGGTTGAATTCTAATTAAACTATTTGAATTAAATTCTTATTTGATTCAAATAAATAAATTTTATTAAATTTTAATTTGACTAGAATTAAAATTCAATCCATTTTCAATTGAATTTTCTTCAAAATATAATCTAGTTAGAAAGCAAACTTTTATTTTGATTATAATTAATTCATGTTTCTATAGTGAAATGTAATACACCAATAAATTTTAGAATTTTTTTGGTTGCTTCTTTTGATAACTTTGATAATATGACTTTTCTAAAAGTACCTCTAAAATATTCTTATTTTCATTTTAAATTTGATTAGAATTCTAAATTTTGAATCAAAATTACTCAAAATTCAAAATAGAATACATTTTGAACTCCAGAATATTTGATTCAAAGTTCCAACCTACATATTTAGATCTCATTTTTTTAGCATTTGACTTTGAAATTATAAACTATTCAAATACTAAATTTTTTACTATTCAACTTTAAATACATAGTTTCAAATACAAAATCAAGTATTCAAATTCAACTACAGAAATTGGCACTATTTAAAAATTAAATTCTAAAGTTTTAACTATTCAAATTCTAATTAAATTTAGAATTAAATATTAAAATTTTGAGTTTTGAACCACAAATAAAAAGAATTAAATTTGATATTTAGCCAAAGTACCTTCTAATAAAAAGCTTGCCAATAAATCTAAACATCCTAAAAAAACTTGAAAAATTTACCTAAGAAACTAGACTTCAACACAAAAAAATTCCAACAACTTTTACAAATAACAAACAAAGTATGAATGAGAAAATGACATTCAAAGTACAAAATTTTTACTAACTTCATAGTGGAGTTGCAAGACTTTGTTGAGGGTATTAAATTATGAAATTTTTTTTTGAACTTAATTATTCACAATTCAATATTTTTTAAACATAGAAGATTTTGGTCACAATTTTGACATTGTAAAATACACTTTTTGAAAAAAACTCTAAACTATGAAAAGTTGTATAGTCAAGTCAAGTTAAGTTTTTATTGGAGTCCCAAAAGCTCAAATGGATTTTTAGAAATGAAAGTTAGCTTGGTTTCACAATTTGTTTTAGTTCAAAGTCTTTTGAATTTTTTTGTTATCATCATACCACTAAAATCATAAGTCCCTCTATAATATCACAAATTCTACCATTAACACTAGGGGCTCGTGCTTGCTATGCTACGCATTCACATATTATATCACATATTAGTAAAAATTTCATATATTTGAATAGAATGCATGATAATGATTTCGATAAGTCTTTAAAATAATTATTTTAATTATTTCATAAAAATATTTCCAATCATGCATACATAGAAATCATATTTTTACGCAATGTGATATTACTGAAATAGAGTAGCAGTTAAGAATCACTTCTATAATATCACTTTTTACAAAAGGTGATATTATAGAAATAATATAGTTGTTGCAATTGAGGTGATATTAAAGAGGATCAATATGGTGATATTATAAAGGTAACAATTCCATTGTTTTTCTTGGCTTTATACTTCTTTTGCATTTCTATGATTTTGTGCTTTTGTAAGCTTTGAGCTTCTAATTTCAATTTTCTATTGCTACTACCAAATGATTTTGAGAAATTTATTCAATTAAGCAACTTTGGATTTCACAACAATTAAATTGTTCACGAAGCTTTTGAGATTTACAATTTTTTCCTTTAAATTCTTCTATTTGGGTTGCCATTATTTGTAACAATTGAGTCAAATTTCTAATGCATTCTAATGTATGTGTATCTTTTACCGTATTCATCATTCCATGTATTTCATTCACCATTCATTAAATTTCTATTGTTTATTTCAGTATATGCTTATTTATAAAAAAATTATATGAAGATTTTAGTAATTTTTATTTGAAGATTTTCTGAAATTCTTGCTCTACATTCTATCTAATACATAAAAATTCTTATGAAATTCTAATAGTCATTGCATAGCATAGCAAGCGCCAACCGCTAGTCATACTATCATACTACTAAAATCATAACTCCCTCTGTAATATCACAAATGCTACCATTAATACTAAGGGCTCATGCTTGTTATGCTACGCATTCATTGTATCACATATTAGTAAAATTTTGATATATTTAAATAGAATGTATGATAATGATTTCAATAAGTCTTTACAATAATTATTTTATATATTTTGTAAAAATATTTTCAATCATGCATACATAAAAATCATATTTTCACACAATGTGATATTACAGAAATAGAGTAGTAGTTTGCAATTACTTCTGTAATATCACTTTTTACAAAGGGTGATATTATAGAAATAATATAGTCGTTGCAATTGAGGTGATATTAAAGAGGATCCATAGGATGATATTATAGAGGTAGCAAATCCATTGCTTCTCTTGGCTTTACACTTCTTTGCACTTCTATGATTTTGTGCTTTTGTGGGCTTTAAGCTTTCATGATTTCAATTTTCTATTGCTACTACCAAATGATTTTGAGAAATTTATTCAATTGAAGCAATTTTGAATTCCACAACAATTAAGTTGTTCACAAAGCTTTTTAGAGTTATAAGTTTTTCTTTTCAATTCTTCAATTTGGGTTGCCATTTTTTGTAACAATGGAGTCAAATTTCTAATGCATTCTAATGTATGTATATCTTTTATAGTACTTACCATTGCATATGTTTCATTCATCATTCAATAAATTTCTATTGTACATTTCAATATATGCTTACTTATAAAACAATTTATATGAAGATTTTAGTCATTTTTATTTGAAGATTTATTGAAATTTTTGTTCTGCATTCTATCTAATACATAAAAAATCTTATAAAATTCTAATGATGAATGCATAGTATAGCAAGCGCCAACTGCTAATCATCATACTACTAAAATCATAAATCCCTCTGTAATATCACAAATGCTACCATTAATACTAAGGGCTTGTGCTTGCTAAGCTACGCATTCATTATATCACATATTAATAAAATTTTGATATATTTGAATAGAATGCATGATAATGATTTTGATAAGTCTTTAAAATAATTATTTTAGTTATTTTGTAAAAATATTTCTAATAATGCATACATAGAAATCATAATTTCACACAATGTGATATTACTAAAATAGAGTAGCAATTCACAATAACCTCTATAATATCATTTTTTACAAAGGATGATATTATAAAAATAATATAGTCGTTGCAATTGAGGTGATATTAAAGAAGATCAATATGATGATATTATAAAGGTAGCATTTCCATTGCTTTTCTTGGCTTTCTACTTCTTTTGCAATTCTATGATTTTTTGCTTTTGTAAGCTTTTAACTTCTGATTTCAATTTACTATTGCTACTACCAAGTGATTTGAGAAATTTATTAGATTAAACCAATTTTGAATTTCACAACAATTAAATTGTTTATGAAGCTTTTGAGATTTACAATTTTTTTCTTTAAATTCTTCTATTTGGGTTGCCATTGTTTGTAACAATTGAATCAAATTTCTAATGCATTCTAATGTATATGTATCTTTCACCATATTCATCATTGCATGTATTTCATTCATCATTCATTAAATTTCTATTGTATATTTCAGCATATGCTTATTTATTAAAAAAATTATATGAAGATTTTAGTAATTTTTATCTAAAGATTTATTGAAATTCTTGCTTTGTATTCTATCTAGTACATAAAAATTCTAATGAAATTCTAATGGTGAATGTGTAGCATAGCAAGCGCCAACCGCTAGTATTATGCTAAAATGGCCTGTAAAGTCTTTTGAATTTACAAAGAAAATAAAAAAAATAGAACAAATAGTTAAATAAAAGTGTACTCCATATGTTTACATGTAATTATTATGTGGGGTATTGGCAAGATCCTTGGGCCTCAACCTTGAGGTTCAAGGATCAAAACTCATTGACAACACCTACGTACATGGCAATTGCCTAGGTTCGGCAATATTAAAATAAATACGTATGTATCAATGTACCTACCACGTGGGTAGGGGCCGCCCACAAGGTTCGATCCTAAGACCTTAATGTTGAGGCCCAAGGATCTTGCCATTACACCACATGACATTTACATATATATGTATAGAGTAGGATTCTATTTAACTAATTTCTTTAATTTCTTTAATTCTCTTTATAAATTTAGAAGACTTTGGAGGTCATTTTGGTATAGTAAAACAATTTTTTTCAAAAAACTTCGAACTAAGAAAAGTTGTAAAACCAAGTTAATTTTCATTTTCAAAAATTCATCTGAGATTTTGGAACTCCAATAAAAATTTATGGACAAGATTCAAAGAAGATGTTTGAAAATGTCCCAAAAAATCTCCTATTCAACCCATCTCTGAACTTTGCCCATAACATTTAATAGGAGATTCAAAATCTCAAGAAGATTTTTAGAGATGTAATTTAACTTGACTATACAACTTTTCATAGTTTAGAGTTTTTTTTCAAAAAGTGTATTTTACAATGTCAAAATTGTGACCAAAATCTTCTATGTTTAAAAAATATTGAATTGTGAATAATTAAGTTCAAAAAAAATTTCATAATTTAATACCCTCAACAAAGTCTTGCAACTCCACTATGAAGTTAGTAAAAATTTTGTACTTTGAATGTCATTTTCTCATTCATACTTTGTTTGTTATTTGTAAAAGTTGTTGGAATTTTTTTGTGTTGAAGTCTAGTTTCTTAGGTAAATTTTTCAAGTTTTTTTAGGATGTTTAGATTTATTGGCAAGCTTTTTATTAGAAGGTACTTTGGCTAAATATCAAATTTAATTCTTTTTATTTGTGGTTCAAAACTCAAAATTTTAATATTTAATTCTAAATTTAATTAGAATTTGAATAGTTAAAACTTTAGAATTTAATTTTTAAATAGTGCCAATTTCTGTAGTTGAATTTGAATACTTGATTTTGTATTTGAAACTATGTATTTAAAGTTGAATAGTAAAAAATTTAGTATTTGAATAGTTTATAATTTCAAAGTCAAATGCTAAAAAAATGAGATCTAAATATGTAGGTTGGAACTTTGAATCAAATATTCTGGAGTTCAAAATGTATTCTATTTTGAATTTTGAGTAATTTTGATTCAAAATTTAGAATTCTAATCAAATTTAAAATGAAAATAAGAATATTTTAGAGGTACTCTTAGAAAAGTCATATTATCAAAGTTATCAAAAGAAGCAACCAAAAAAATTCTAAAATTTATTGGTGTATTACATTTCACTATAGAAACATGAATTAATTATAATCAAAATAAAAGTTTGCTTTCTAACTAGATTATATTTTGAAGAAAATTCAATTGAAAATGGATTGAATTTTAATTCTAGTCAAATTAAAATTTAATAAAATTTATTTATTTGAATCAAATAAGAATTTAATTCAAATAGTTTAATTAGAATTCAACCTTTGTATTCAAATTTTGAAAGAAATTCTAAAAGATTAAAAAAGATTTCAAAAAATTCTAAAAGATTTTAAAAGATTCTCTAAGATTTTTTTAGAAACAAAAAAATCTCAAAGATTTAAGAAGATATAAAAGGATTTTCTCAAATTTTCAAAAGATTCTTTTAAATTCAAAAAGATTCCTTCAAATTCAAAAATATTCTTTCAAATTGAAAAAGGCTCCAAAAGATTCCTTCACATTCCAAAAGATTTCAAAAGATTCCAAATTAAAATGGTTTAAGAAGATTTCACACACCCTATAGTATCCAAATCAATAAAAGGGAAATCTCATTTGAACAATTGTTGTTGATTGTTGCAATTCGTGTTCAATGGTGCTCAAAACAATAGACGATTGTTGTTTTTTTGTCAAATCGGCCACTACTTTCTAGTAGTGCATGTCTTTTAAAGATTAATTGTTAAAGGACATTGAGGCCCCAAAGTAGCCTATAGATGGTAGAAACAAATAATATACATATTAGTTCAATAATCCAAGCATTTTGGTGACTACGTTAGTCATGGTGTTAGGGTAAGAGGAATTTGCTTTGGGAATACATAAGAAATTTGGTTACAACTGAAAGGATGTTGAGGTTGGAAGATGTAGAAAAGAGGTAAGTTTTTCTAAGACCAATTCTATGTTCAGAAATATGGATTGTCTTCAGCTATCAACCCTATTTGTATCTAAGATCCAAGGCATCTAGTAATATCTAACGTTGATTAGGTTTAAAAACCTCATTGATTTCTACCGCGAGTCCAAAATTTCAAATGCAAACACCTCCAAGTAATTTTAATACTATTTAGATACCTACAATTATTTACAAAAGAAGGGCAATCTGCACTTGTCTCTGCATTTTCATCAAATCTTATGGTTTGTTGGTCATTACTTTAGCATTACCACAAAGAGAAATTAGCACTGTCCACTTGATGTACACTCAATGGTTTCGTTGGTCATTAACCCGACTTCATCACCACAATACAGTTAGGAATTGAAAGTGCCTAACTACAAACACAAAATGGGACAAAATCCACCACGAGAGAAGATACCAAGACAAAAATTAAAAAATCTATACCGAATCCTCTTCTTCAAATAACATTTAAATAAAAAATAGAAAGAAAATAAGATGCACTAAATGCATCTACCTGCAAACCTCACTAAAATTCTTTAAATAGAAAAGTAACAAATCTTCTTTTATTCAAATTTTTATAACTTTCATTAAAATGCTCCAAATATTTTAAGATTTGAACCCTTAGAAAACTATAAAAGACTACTTTAATTTTTTAAATTTCAATAAAAAAAGTGATTTCTACAAGTCATGGTGCTCGCTCAAATCTTTGTTCCTCTTCATTTGGGTATCAGCAGACTTTCTTTCACTTACATGCTTACAACTTTTCACTCACAACTTCAAATCAAGCAAGAATAGTCTTTTTGAAAGTATAAAAATTTGAAAGACCAACCTTCTAAATTTCAGTGCAAAAATTTATATACATTAGAAGCTATCGCTCCTCGAAGTAACACCTTCTTTTTCCAACTCTCCATACACAAATCCAATTAAATAAAGGGAAAATGAAAACTATCTATCAATTAGACCCTAGGGTAGGAAGAGACAGTTTATGTACAATATCACTCTATACGAGGTTGTTTCAGCAGACGAGAAGGCCCACCTCCTCTTGTGGACAAACTTCTGGCGGTATTGCTAACATTAATTAAGTTGGTTGATTCAACAGTTAAAATAAAGAATGCTTTAGCTCTTCTTCTGATTGAGACTCGAGATCGTGCGACTCCATAAAAACCCTCTAATTCAACATTTAAAAATCAAATTTTACAACAAAATACAAATTTTATAGAATCAAGAAAATTATCTCAAATTGATGAAGCTTATCCAAAGTTGAATCTTTAATATCATCTCTCCTAGTTACAAACGTCATCTTGAAGCTGTTGGAAGTTTCATGAATAAGTTTCTTCCTCTCGAATCATAGAATCTTATCATAACAATATATCGGTGCAAATTCATAATATGTACAAATTTACAGCACAACAACGGAGGCCATGTCTTTCAAAGGATTAACCCCATAAACAACGATGCGATCATTTTCTAGTCAATGAATGACAGAGAATCCTTGTGAGTAGGACAGGAGTACAACTCTTTATTCTTAAAATTTCACATGAAAAGGAGAGGTCTTGTATAATAGTTTGACTTCCAATGAGTGCTTTACGATTCTTTTTAAAACCAACTACCTATTCTCAAAATGCCCAAAAGGATGATTTCCACGGCCATAGGCCCATCCATTAAGGGTTAAACATCCACAAACCCAATTAGAACTTTCATGCACAAATTCTTTTTTTGTTTCAAAATCCTCAATCATTATAGAGTACAGTACATGCATGAATTGAGATTGGCAAGCACAGGGCATTAAGAAAGAAGACGCTTGGTTCCTTTGAGCTAGCTGCTCAAAAATCGCCGTAAGTTGTGATTTCCGCTTGCCCTTGCATCGAACCCAACATTGGTACTGATTTCCTTTGGAATGTTTTATGATGTGCGACCCTATTTGCAAGCTTGGTTGAGATGTTGAGCCTTCTCAGTCGGAGAGTTTTGATTATGCCACAGACGAATCGAGGTTCCAACCACAGCTTACTTCATGAGGGTGGTGTAAATACTTCAAAGAGAGCATCAAAATAGCGTGTCGTGTGGGGCACATTACGCACATGAGCAAGCCCTTGGGTAAGCTTGATAGGACAATCTCCTTTGCGAAATGTGTTCCTTAGCATTAACTCCCTAAAGATGTTGTTGTTTTCTATATACTCACCCCTGTTGTACACAAAAGGGAAAATTGAATAGCACATGGATCCCATTCAAGCTATAAATTTCAGACCAAGTCACAAGCATACTACCGATCAACAAAGAATTTTTTGGAAATTTTTGAATGTTTGGAGAGGATCAAATAAATTCAATATATAGACAATATACACCATCTCTTTTGGAGGGCAACATCCTCAAGGGGTTAAGAGCAATTTTCCTATGTTCCCATGACAAAATTGACCCCTATTGCTCATTTTACAATCAAATTTTCCCTTGAAAATGCTTGAATCTACAAGGACTACTCTTAATTTAAAAAATTGTCACTAAGATAGGGGAGCTATAAACGTAACAATTTACCAACTACTTCACAATTTTGGGGAATGTGACTTATTGAAATATTTTTCAATCAAGTTTCCTTGACATATAAATAGAATTGGTGTCTAGCCTATGTCATTTGATGTTTTTTTATTTGTGGAATTATTTATGAAATTATGGAGTTGGAATTGGAATCACATGTGGCTTTTATAACCCCTTAAGGACCATGGAATAGTCCAAATTTCCAAAACTAAGAAGATGTATTATAACATGCAACTAGTATGAATAATTTAATGATGATTGTGAAATAATAGTTGTAAAATATGATTCATAGATCATATCCATATGGTTAGCTCAGATGATAAACAAACCAATATTTTCCAATAAAATTTAAAGCCAAAAATTGAAAATCCCTTCAAAAATCAATTGTAGATTGAATATTTGTGATTTTTTCAAGAATTTTTTTCCTCTATAGGTTTAAAATGATAAGTTCTAAACTTATGGTATACTGAAGAAAGTACTATGCACCTCAATTTTAGATAGCACTTTTAGAGCCTAGTTGTTTTATAGACTTTCTACATTATCATCTTCAATCTCTAATGGTGGTTGCACCCAATACCTCTATGTTAGAAAAAAAATAGCATCCATATTCCTCATTATACTCATAAACATCTCCTCTAAAATCTTGAAGAAGTGAATAGATGTGATTATAAAGATGTATTATATATGAATATCAACCCTAGTATTTTTAGTTGGCTCTTTAAAGATCCACAACTTTTACTCTTAGTGTCTAAAAATACATTTGAAGCATTAGGAAAAATCTAGGCCTCAAAGAGGCTGCAAGGTCTACACCCCCCGTTGTGCAATTATAGAAAATATAAAATATTATATTATATGTTATATGTATTATATGTATTATATATAATCTGATGTGGCAATACTAGTGCCATGTCAAATTGAATATTTTTTAATATTTAAAAAAAATTGAACTTACACTGCCAGAGGATTGAAAATCATAAACTAGCGGCCTTTGCAGGTCTAAAATTTTTCCTAATGGTGCATAAGAATTCTATTTTTTTTGATATTTTTATTAAAATGAGAACGCCATATTCATTAAAATGAGACAATTTGCAATCTCATATTATTTTTGACTTTACATTTAAATGATAATAAGTATTTGACGTTGAAAAAATTAGATGGATTGAGATTTTAGTATGTCATAATACATTCACAAACCTTTTGATTTTATAAAGGTTAATATGTTCATAAATTTTTGATTTGTTAAAGTAGAAGTCTCAAATAATAGGATTGAAGTCTCAAAATGTCTATTTTGTCTCAATTAAACAAATATGGCCAATATATGTGGCCAATATTAGTAGGATCCAATAGTTTGTTGGATGTCTATTAATTCCTAAATGCCTAGAGTCTTCTCTCAAATTGACGATCTTAAAAAACTCATTATAGAGTACTATTTGGAAGAATATTGTGAAATTGATTCATGAATAAAAGTTGTAGATTTTGAGTTTTAGATTCCATTTGTGATGCTAGATTCACCAATGCTATCACCAGTATTTTTTATGAATTTTAAAAGGAAATTTTTTAAAATCCTTCTAAATTCAATTACATACAAAATATTATCATTTTTTGAGTAAAACTTGTTAGAATGGATTTGAAATGAGATTTTTTTGACATAGTGATTTTTTGAAATTTTTATGTTCTTTAAATTTATGACTGCATTTTTGCAAATCCAATTTTGAACTATAGTCAATGCAATTTTGGCTTGGTCAATTACTTGACATACTTTCACATTTGTAATTTTAGAAAAAATATGTGTTCTACTAACACCAAAGCCAATTGATAGATAGGACAAGAACTTGATAAAGTATCTCTACAAATTAAGATGACTTTCACCCAAGCAATAATGAAAAAGAAATAAGAATTTGAATATGTTCATCATCTAGATATTGGATGTCAGAGGCTTAAAGGTTGCTAGACACCATGCCCTAAATCCTTAAATTGACAGTTATGGTTGCTACTACCTTAAAATGTTTTTTAGAGCTTGGTTGCATCCTCATATTGAATCATTGGTAATGGCTACACCCAAGTTTTGATCCAAGTACATTGTTTTATTCTATTAGTGCAAATCCAAAATTAGTGAAACAATTGGTCTATTGAAGAAAACATTATCTATTTAAATATTTGAGAATGCCTTGAAAACCTAGTTGCACCCTCCCTTGTCATCTTAAGTCATTGATAGTATCTACACCCAAGCATTTGATCCAAGTATATTCTTTTATCATATTAATATAGATCCAAAATTAGTGAACCGATTGGTACATTGAAATAAACATTATAAACCTACATGCTAAAAAATGATTTTAGAGCACAGTCACATCCTACCATGTCATCTTGAGTTATTGATAATGGTTGCACCCTAGTTTTTGACCCAAGTATTTTGCTATTATAGGCCCAAAATTAGTGAAGCAATAGATACATTGAAGAAAAGATAATCTACCTATATGCTTGAGAATGATTTTAGAGCCTAGTTGCATCCTATCTTGCCATCTTGAATCATTGACAATGACTACACTTGAACTTTTGACCCAAGTATATTTCTATATCCTATCAGCACATACAAATTCATAAATAGTGAAGCAATTGATACATTGAAGAAAACATTATGCACTTATATATTAGATAACACTTTTAGAACCTAGTAGGATCCTACCTTATTTTCTTGAGTCAATGATAGTGCTTGCACCTAAGCTTTTGACCTAAGTACATTGCTATATCATGTATTCATGTAAGTGTAGGCACCTAAATTAGTGTCAGTCTAATATTTTCTTTTAGTGAAAAATAGTACAATATTAACAACAATATTTCAACCATCATGTACTAATTTAAAATAGTATGGTTTTAGTAATTTATTGTCACATGCACTAATAATAGGATAAATCAATGTAGTGGATACACCAATGTAGGTGAGAAAGGGCCAAAAGTTTTAAATTGTTAAGGTTATTGTAATTGATTTTTAGGAATACTATAGCCTACATTAGTTTTAAATGTAGATGTTTAGAAATAGAGTCCATAATTATTGATTTGAACTAAACAATATAATTTTTGTCATCAAAATGATTACACATATTAATATTAGGTTGTTGTCATTGTGATTGTAGTTGTTGTTTTTGAAACCTAAAAATCAAACTAGAAATATTAATCTTGAGATTTAATTTCATTACTCCAATTATAATATAACAAAGTATACATCCTATCTTGTCATTGATAATATGATTAAAAAAAATAGTAAGCACTGTAATATAGTGAAAATTTTTTATTGTAATATTAAAGTGTAAAGTAATGTTTGGGATAATTTTTTAGTTTTATTAGCTATTTTCTTTTAATTCCCATACTAAATTGGTTTTCAAGTGTTAAGTTTGTTCTTTTCTCTATTTTTTATTTTAATTATAAATTTTATATTTTTTCACCATGTTTATTCCGAAGTTTTCAAATTGCAACTTACTCTTTTTTTACCCAATTTCATTGGCTAACAATGAACTAATTAGTAGCTTTCTTTAAATATTGCAATTCTATATTAAAACTCATGATTTTTACAATTGCTTGTAGTGTCCTGCTTAAGAAGTAGGGCCTTCAAGCTTGTAGGAATATGCCAAGTGTTGCAGACCAAGCCGATTTTGCAGTACCTTGGTGGAGATGCTCTTACAAAGGATGTCTAACAATTGTATCCATTTTGTTTGAACCAAAATAATTACATTTTGCTGTAATAAAATGGACTAGATAAAAGAAATCATATTTTTAACACAAAATAAAATTGTGTCATCAAAATTCACCCCATAATCATCTCAATGTCATTTACATGTGCAATAAGGTAGTTATGCCTAAATTAGACCGCTTTCTAAAACCAACAACTATATATTCTTGTCTAAAATGTATTCTTACTATTCATGAGAGTCTATAGTCAACACTTAAATGTCAACGAGGACATTTGGTGTCTTGATGGATGACAAAGAATTCTTCTAGTAGGACATAAGTGCAACCGTATTCATCATTGGAATTTCGTTGTGAAAAGGGGAGGTCTATTATAGCAATTTGACTTCTAATGAATGCTTTTGCAATTTTGTAAGGAATGATTTACATGGTAACTAAAGGGATGATTTCCAAAGGGATGATTTCCACTGTGACAAGTCCATCCCTTAATCCTTAAAGGACAAGCCGGTCATTGTGGAAATCATCTACTTGGGTACTGTGTGAATTGTTGGTTTAAAAGAATGCGAAAGCACTCATTGGAAGGCAAGCTACTGTAAAAAAAAAACTCCCTTTTTTATACAAAAATTGGAGGACCAAAAGTTACACTTCTGTCGTACACAGAGAGATTCACGTTAACTCGTAAATGACGTGGAAGACGTTTTCTGGTTGATGAATGATAAAGAATCTCTCCATGTGTGATGAAAGTGCAACTATTCATCCTCCAAAGAATCTCTCCATGTAGGACAGAAGTACAACTACTCATCCTCCAAAGAACCTTCTATACAGGACATAAGTGCAACTACTCATCCTCCAAAGAACCTCTCTATGCAGGACAGAAGTGCAACTACTCATGTTCCAAATTTTGTGTGAAAAGAGAAGGTCTTCTACAGCAACAGCTTGTCTCTCTTCCCGTAAGTAAGTGCTTTTTTTCATTTTTTTAGAAATCCCACCATTCACTCGGTCCCCAAACAGATGATTTCCACAGTCACCAATCCGTCCTTCAATCCATCCTTCAACGGTTGATTTGTGATGATTATCCTGCATTGGGGCAAGCAAAGCTCCATTCTGCAGCTGATTCATCAAGGATGCCCCTCCCTCCCTTCCCTTGTGGCCTTTCCACTTTGCCAGCCTTGGAGAGACTTGTGACGTTTTTGTTGTTTCTTGCCCCCTCATGTGGCCTCTCCTTCAGCTTAGTTGGCCTCTCCTTTCCAATGCAGCAGTGTCGTCCGTCCTAACCTAACTCCTTACCGTCACCCACTTGCCCCTCAGGCTTTCAAGGACAATGGGTGTTCTGTCACAGCTGAGCTGATGGCCACTGATGGGTACCGTGAACGATGTGCCCTCGTGTTTTATTTCGTACTACGAGCTCTGAGTCATTCCTCTCCTTTGTGACCAAGTTTGGTGATCAGTGTGGGACGACGACGGTCTATTATTATCCAGCAAAAATTGGGGATCCCACCACCCTCAGCTGCTTACTAGATAAGCTTATCGCCATCCTGACTAACTAAGGGGCCTGCCTCCTTGCGTGTATTGGTCATCGGGGGAATCGCACAACAGGTGTTACAGGGAAAAAAAATAGGCATTGTACTTTCATGTGGATCCGGTGGGTGGGTGGGTGGGGGAAGGGGAAAACGATAAAAACAATATGAAAAAAAATCATACGTATTAGATTCACTAGTCTTCACCAATGAGGTGGTTTAAGTGCTGGTATCGGTGAAACGTCAACTCCTCCTTTCTTGCTTGTTCACCTTGACGAGAGAATCGGTGGAGCCGCTTTTTGTCTCCTTGCTTGAATTAGCTGTGAAACTTGTCTACCGGGCGAGCATGTAAGGAGGCCCTAAGGTAAGGTACTAGGCTCAGAAAGCACACGCATCTATGCGTGAACCCAAACACTTTTGGCATGTTTGGGTGAACCCAAAACACTTTTCCGCATTTGTGTGGGAGAATGAGAAGTGAAGAACACAAAAGTGGAAGTTTTAGTTTTAATTTTCTGGCTTGGAGTGAACGACATGTGACTTTCTAAAGTCAGAGGTGCGTAGGTCCCTGTTAATGCTCATAGGTACAACTTTGAGGTGAATTAAAGTATGCCTTCGGATGGAGTCAATGAGTCACTAACTAAAGAGTGATCCACTTGTACGTTTCCATTCCATTCACTCCCCATAGTAGATCGAAATTTATTGCAATCCATTCATTGCACTTGTACTTAAGCCTCACAAAATTCAAGACTTTATTGTGAGCGAAAATCTCACATGATAGTGACCCATGTCACCTGCTCAATAGCCTAAAACCACACACATGGGGTAGCAGTTTCTCACCAAACAAAGTCACTTCCATTTCTACATCCATGTGCACTATTTTAGGCACTATTGTAGGGGCGATTCTTATTGCCCGAGCAGTTTTTGAGTCTTCTCCTATAGGAGGTCAGAAAACGAGTATTATAAAGCAAGAACCTAAGAACTAAAATTTTTTGAATTTAAGGAGGTGAAGCTTCTTGAAATATTTTTTAGTAAAATTTCCTTGAAAGACAAATGGAATTGGCAATTAATCCAAGTTGTTTCATACTTTTTTGGAGGTTTGTGGAATTAGTTATGAACTTTTGAAGTTGAAATGCTATAGGGCTCTAAAATCAACTACTTCCTCAAATATACATTGTTTATACATTGTTGGTACAACCAAAAAATAATGTATACAAATAGTGTGCATTTGAAAAGGTGGGTGATTTTAGAGCCTAGAGTGCTTTCAGAAACTCCTAACTTTTAGTGTGCCTTGTGTTGTTACCACAACCAAAATAAAATAAAAACAATTTTTAAAATTTTAAATTCATAAAAGCTTTGAAATGTCATAAACAGAGCCGTATTCACCCTTCCTCGTTGAGAGTTGGAGTGCCATGAAACAAAGCCCATCCCCCCTCCTTGTTGAGGGCTTTCTAATGGTATTCAAAACGCAAACAAGGGATGCACCATCCCAGAGATCTCATTGTTACAAACAAACAAAATAAATAAACAACCTAACTTAAGGTATGAACTAGTGTGCCTTGAGCCATTGCCACTTACTACAACCAAAAATTATTTAAAAAAATTAATTATTTAATTTAAAAATAATGTTTTAATGCATGAAGGAGTGCTTGGGCTTTGTTGGAGTGTGGGAGGTTGCATTCTTGACATGAATAGAAAGCTTTGTGCATAAAGGAGTGCAAGGGCTTTGTTTCATGGTGTTTGGACATGAAAAATGTGAAAGTTATGTATTTTTTCCAATATAAAAGATAATTTAATTCAAATTTTAAATTTATAAAAACTTTAAAATTCAATAACTATCACACACTAGGTCCAAACGACATGAAACAAAGTGTGCACCCCTCTTCATATAGAGTTTCTTAATAGTTTTAAAAATACCTTTGGATGCCTTATAGTTTCTTAGATCTCAGTGTATCAAACAAACAAAAGAAACAACCTAATTTAGGGTGTAGACTATTGTGCCTTGTACTATTGTCATAGTCAAAATAAAAATAAAAGTAATTTTTAAATTTCCAAAAACTTTAAAAATCAATAACTTTCACACCCTAAATTAAAATACAACAAAACCAAGCCCATGCACCCCTCCTCATTGTATGATTTTTCAACTTCCCGATGATATTAAAAATGCAATTAGGGGATTTACAGTCTAAGAAATCTCAAAGAAACAACCTAATTTAATGGATGGATTTCTAATTTGAATATGTTGGGGCCAACTCCAAGAGGGGTACATATTTTTTAGAGGTGCGCACTTGTTTCACAAATCATTAAATTGATTAAAATTATAATTTTTGGTGAATTTTTGAAATGGTTGGCCCTAAAATTAGAAAACCGTCCATAGAGTGGAGTCAAAAACTTTCTATAAAAAATCCATAACTACCTTTCTATGTAGTCAAATAGAATATTCACCAATAAAGGATTGAGACATTACCTTTGTTGGCATTGATGCACTAATTTTAGAAGAAAATTAATTGATTTAGATGAGTTTGTGGCAAAATAGGGGCCAAAAGTAGGATGATGGGATTAGGTAGTCAATGGAAATGGGTTGGTTTACTTTAATAGTAGATTGTGTAAATTGTATAGGGGGTGTCCCTTTTGAGACATAATATTGTTAACCCCTAAAGGATTTTGACTATGTTTTCACCCAAAATGCTCCAAAATTGCCATCTCTAGTACAAGTGCCAAATTTTTTAAGAAAAAATCATTTTTGGACACATCTAACTGTAGGATCTTATATTAATTTGGCTTTAGAAGATGTGAAAAAAATTTCAGAAATTTCCACTATGTAGATTGCAAGATATTAGTGCTTGAAGTAACATAAATCCTTTTTTTGGTCCCTACGAAAAAATGAGCAACAATACTTCATAAGGTCAAATCACTATGAAAAAATGCCCCAAATGGTGGTTGCTCTTTGGATTCATTCTTCAAGACATGTTGGCTACGTGCCTGAAAAATTTCAAGTCATTTGGAAATTGGAATTGTACAACATATAGGAAAAAAAATAGAAAGTAGAAAGAAATAGAAAATGATTAAAAATACTAAATTGTTAACAATTTATTTATGGAATTGAAAAATGCCAATCCCAATGGTTGTAATGTTGTAATAAATCATATATGCATAATGTTTTTAATTTTTTCCAAAACTGTTGAAAATTGAGTTAAATAAAGGACTTCAAAGTTTATTTTAGAGCATAGATTCCATAACTATCTCCAAACTACCCACAACTAAAATTCCTCATAACTTTCATCTCATTAATCAAAATGGAATGATTCAAAGGTTTTCACCTATATATTTTTAAAAGCAATATTTAAATAATTTTTTTTTTGCCCGCACTACCTATTGAATGTTGAAAATTACATATCATACAATAACGTTTTAACCATGTAGTCAAAAGTTATGAAAATTGTTGGACCTTAAAGCTACTCCTTGGGCACATGTTGTGTGAAAATTTCAATGAAAAAAAATAAAAATTCCATTTGTAGTGAGTTGCCCCAAATCGCTATGTTGCTAGAAAAACACCATTTGGTCCTTTAGAAGTTAACCAACCTAATCCATTATCCCTTGGAGAGGGGACAATGCCTCCTTGTATGCCTAGAATTGAACTTAGTTATAATTATAATATGTAGAAAATCATTGGATGGATAGGAAGTTGCAACAATAGTGTCATTGGATGAGTGGGAAGTTGCAAGAGAGTCATTGGGTGTTGGGAAGTTGCCATGTTGGGGGCTCCCACTTCCTATAGAAGCAAAAGGGACCCCCTAGTGTTGGTTAATAGTGTTATGGGGGATAGTGATTGAATTCACTTCACTCCTTCCCTCCCTTAATTATATAACATTACTGCAAATACTAAATATCCAATGGATGACAAAGAATTCTTCTATTCAAGATAGAAGTGCAGATGTTCATCTTTAGAATTTAAAAGAAAATTATAACAAATTGTACAAGTATTTCTTGCAATCACCAAACTTCATTCTAAGACCAACCCCTCTAAAGTTCTTGTTGCTTGTACTCTTTGAATTGGCATCTACTTTGAAAAGTGTAATGTATGAATTAGATGGAAGTTGTGCTTTGTATAGAGCTCCAAAAGCCTATGGTCATATGACACTTTAAATTAGTGAGCCTTAATTCCAATCAATATTTAAGTGCATTCATACCTAAGTTGTTGTCATCTTCTCATTGTTTTTGACTATGAGCTAATTGACATTGGATTTTGTAATGCATCTTCCATGTCTTGTTATTGCCTTTTTGTTTTTTTTGGTAGTGTATGCTCTTGATTGGAATAGTTACATTTGTGTGAAGGTGCACTTTAACCCCTTCAGGACTAGGTGTTCAAATTTCAAACAATGGATGAATATAAACACATTTCAAATATATATAAAAGTATTTTCATCCATCAACTTTTAGAAAATTCATGTATTGGTTCTTCAACATTTATATGGTATAAAATTGAAGACTTTGCTTTGAAAATATTTTATAATTCATAGGTTACTAATAGTGTAGTAGATTTGGCTTCAAAAAGTAACTTTTAAAATTTGGAAATGACCCTTCAAAATTTAGCTTGACTAGAAAAATAAAATACAAAACTTTAAACTTACTATAATAAAATTTTAATGATTTGAATCAAAGGGAAAAAATCTTGTAATAATCACAAGTATTCAATCTATGATCAATTTGAGATTTCATTTTCAATTTTCAACTTTGAATTGAATTGAAAAACATTGATAAGTATAGTAGTTGATGTAACCGTATGAATATGATCTATGGATTATATTTTAAATTATATATATTATTTGAGAGTTGTCATTAAATTATTATTCTAAGTTGCATTTTATAATACATCTCTATAATTTTGGAAATTTGGACTCTCCCTAGTTGTATTGACCAAACCATTTCTTGATTTGATAGGAATTGAATTAATTTAATATTTTAGGATGTTATATTAAATTGATGTTATATCAAAGTATAATAAATGAAGGACAAAAGAGGTTTGGCAACCAATGGAACATGTTTTTGGCAACATCTTTAGCAAAGTGTTTTATAAAACAAGAAGTTTTGAAGTAGTAGGACTAATTAAAGACCTCAGTAGCTCTAAAGCAATGTAAGCTATATTTGCTAATTTCTTTCACCCATGTGCTAAGATCTACCAACCCAAATATTACATTGTAGAATTTACCTTTAAGATGAAATTGGAAATCTATAAAAAGGAGTCACAATTTCAACAAATGTAAACAAAATAGTGACAAACCAAATAGAAAACTTGTTGAGTAAGAGCCTAAAAGAGATGAAATGGTAGATTTAGTGTGTGAAAGAGATAGGAACAAGTTCCAATTGAGGTTGAAGGAAAGGTCGCAAAGATCATTTGATGACAAAGCCTACCTTTTGAAGTCTACAACCCAAGGAACAAGGAGATTGTCATAGTTTCACAAATCTCAATTAACTTGTAAAGGGAAAAGTCACGAACATCAAATCATTTAGTTAAGAAAGTACTTGATGTACAAGAAAGACGAATAGGGGATGTCAATTTTCACTTTTATTGGACTTCACTGTTCGAAGTTAATGAACTATTGCTTTGAGCCTTGCTTTGAACATTGAAAGAGGGGGTGAGGGGGGTGAGAGCCCCCTTCACATTAAAAAACAAAAGAGCATAGAGGTCAAAGGAACATGGGAGGCATAGTGAAGTGCCAAGTCCCATCTCCTGTTATAGAACGACAGTATCCATTCTACAATAAAAAGTGATTCAATGCTAGCTAGAGTTTTTTTGGTTTTGATAACTAAATGGAATCGCTTCCAAATAGCCATCCTAGTATGAAGAGTAGAAATCCACGTAGAACTAATAATTCTACTAACACTAATATCCTGAGCCGCATATTTCTTACTACACCTATCAGTCCAAATGAGAAAAGTTCTTATAAGGTCCCATGGTTGGTCTTTGTAAACATATCTGTTAAAGTCCCCGCCAGTTGGAGGCTTTGAGCCTTGCTACCAATGAAGATATGCGCTTTCTAAGAGTCACATCAATTAGGAAAGAAGCCCTCTGCCACCACTATCCGATGACGTTCACATGATCTTTCAATATATGAGACTAAACCTCACTGTTCTGAAGTCAATGAACTGCCACTTGGAGCCTCAGTCCTTTGACATTCACATGTTCTTTCAATAGATGAAACAAAATACTACCGTTGATGTTATTTTCATATAAACTTCATGCTAATTTAATAGGAGCTTCTAATTGTAAAAAAGAAAATTGAAACCTAAAAGATCACCAACTTTTTTAGAATCTCAACTTTGCTTTAAGTTACAACTTTAACAAAGTTACTAAAATGTCAAGGTCATACAAAATACAAAAGTTATACTAAAATTGTACAAACCACTAATGCATTTAACTTTGGGTCTAGAGTGGTATGAAATTGAACAGGAGGAGAATTTGAGTCACATGTGCTGTGTAGTGTTCCCGAGCACAACTTTGATCCCAGATTGGAGTCTTACGCGCAAGTGTATTGTGTGTAAAAGGATTGAGGTGCTGCTGCATTTCTTGGCAAAGTAAGTTAGAAGTTGTTTGCTAATTTGAATTGTGAATCTGTTCTGTACTAAAATTTGAGTCACCGTCCTCCCGGCTTGTCGAGCAAGAAAAATCCGCAATTTGCTGGTTCTCTCCACCTGTAGAATGGACCTCGAATGTTGGACTGAAGCAAACACATAAGAAGCTCTGTAGAACATAAGAAGCTCTGTGAATTGAGCGCTTCTGTGGAACATTACTGACTCTAACGAACTCAAAGAGCTTCGCAAAATCTTCTTAGAATTACTTTTAGTCAGTAATGTTGCACAGAAGCACTGGTTCTGAGTTCTGGACAAAAATTTCGCAAATGAACTCGGTGTGCAGCTGCAGAAAAACATTGTTTCATTCTGCGAGAATACGTCCAAGTGTAGTCCTGCGTCCCTTGCTGCACTAATAGCTTGAGATAGATATACAGTACAATGACCTTGCGGTGCAGAAGAACACGCGATTATTTATAAACTTGTGGCCGCAGTGATATTCTTGTGCAATTTGCTGTGGAAACGTTTATGCAAAGGGAATCTCAATGTGCTCTTGGCGAAAATTTCTTTCAATCTGAGAGTATGCATTCAAAAAACTGTAGTACTCCATCGCCTTGTTCTACAGAACAAAACGTTCAAGATAGACATTTAATGGCCTACAAGATCAGCCGATTATTGAAAATTCTGCCTCATAGATCTTGTGCAATTTGTTCTGGAAAAACATCTGTGTGAATAGACTCGTTGTGCGGATTAGGAAATTGTGAGAGAAGGCATCCAAGAAAGTGTAGCATTGAATCTTCTTGATCTAAAAAGATCATAGATTTATAAAAAGCCTTGCGGCGCAGAGTAACACCGGGGTTATTGATAAATTTGCGATTGCACAGAGGTTGTGCAATAAGCAGGCGGTGTGATTACCGAACACATCCACTCTAATATGCGTGGGGTCCGTCAGTTCCAGGTAAATAATCTCTAATTATAGAGACAGGAATCGTCCTCATTTTTCTCCCCAGAGTACTATCCCTTAGGGTTTCAACTCAGCTCCGCTCAAAATTTCTATGCTATCAATCGGCAATCTCATCTCGACATATCGCTCCAATGTAGAGCCGATGCAGCTAATTAGTCTATACAAAAATTCTGTAACCTCTCTGCAATGTCTACAATTTCTTCGCAATCTCAGCAATTTCTCAACAGTCTATCTCCACTCGTGTAGCAATCGTTGGATTGACGCTGATATAATGCGTTTCGGTAGAGTCTCTGTACGCAGGACACAGGCTCCGGGTGTATTCATCGCTGCTTGATCGATTGTAGTACTGCTCGGGGACCGACCTCTGTTCTCTCACGACGTACGGCCTGCTGTTGTCTTCCTGGACATAACGGTGCGATTTCTGGTGCGAGGAAACCTCGTACCGGTTCGAGACGTAGGAGCTTGACCAAATCATGGAGCCGCTCTGTACTCGCCTCACTTGCTTCAGTGCTTGCGCACGATCCAAGCACCCGGTAACAGTCACCCGCTGGTTACGACCATCGCAATGAACGTCCCGAACGCTTCTCATTGCATAAAGCGCGTCTCGCACCTGGTCTTCACATCGGGCGCAGCACATTGGCACCATCAAGTCGAACGTGTTCAATTCCACGGGAGGCGGCATTTGAAAAGCTTGAGAGTATGGGCCTGAGGTTTGCCGTCCGTATTGAACGAAGTAGGCAGGCTCACTCCCACCGTAGAAAACCTCCTGCATGGACATTGCCATTGCAAACTCGAATGCTGAATTAGAAACACTTATAAATCCTGTCTTTCACTTGTGATTGCACAGTGAATCACTAACTGGAATGCGCTTGGCAATGCTGTCGAGATTGATCGTGAAATGACCACCTATGTGAAGAAACAGGGGAGCTGTGAAAAACACTCTCTACAAAAGAATTAGTGCCTTGTTTAACCAAAACCTTGAGCAGTAGTAGTTGCAGTAGGCTTGCCAAGTGCTCAACGAGCTGTTGAACTTCTGAGGAGAAACTGGAATGATTATATACCAGTTGTGGCTGCACAGGCCGCAGGAAGCGACAAGCGCGTCAGGGCATGAAGAAAGATGGAGGGAGGAGATTCAAAGTGCGGCACAGGCCGTGCTTCCAGGCAGGACCGTCACGGCAGTTGTGTTCCTTTACCTCTCCCCGAGGTATGATGCCCACTGGAATCCAACTGCATCATGGCTGCGAGTGAATGGCCTTGCACCGCTATTTCTCACTGTACAGTACTTATAATCAACCAGCAATTCCCACCTTTCAATTCCAGATGTTAACGCTGATGTAGATTTTATCACAGAGCATGTGATTTCACTGACTACACATCTCGGAAGGCGAGCGGGACTGATTCAGCATGGAACCGAAAAGGCAAGGAGTCCAGCTTCGACTAGCCATAATATTCTCTCGTCCAATGAGTAAATCCTAAAATTGACCTTGAAGGTGAAAGCTTATGAAGTCTAGTTTCTTGTTCACTTCAAAAATCTAAAAAGTATTAAATCTTGTTTATGCATAGAAAACATATGACCTCATTTAGTAAAATGTGAAATTGTTCTGTATGCAAAATATCTTGGCCCAAGTTGCACTTGAAAACGATATTTTACAATGTCCAAATTCGACGGGACCTTTAGATGTTGAACTCTTGGATTTCGTGAGACTCTTGTACAGTGCGTCTCGTTTTTTTTCCGCTTGCACAGCGCTCATAACTTTTTGAAATTCCATTTATAGAAGCAGAAAAGCTGGCTGAAACTCGAGAGATTTGTCTGAAGTAATGTTACAATTGTCATTCATAATATCAGGAGGGATCCCAAAGAATTCTCTGCTGACCAGGAAAGGAGGCAAAAGGATGTACCGAAAAGCTGGACGAGGGACGTAGGACAAGCAACATGTTTTTCCAGCTTCACTGAAAAGAAAAGTCTTACAAGTGGCAGTCCCAATCATGCGCAGAATCAGTGGGAGGTACCAAAGAGAAGATCGATGTGTTTTGTGCGTAGCTTCAATCGATGTGACAGTGTCAGAGTGAGAGACGACTATCTGACTCTAGTATGCAAGTTGAGTGAATGCATGCATTCTGAGTTTTCCATGTGGAGGATTGTATGCACACGTTTCATTTGGCTTTTCCCCGTCTTCCCCGTCTTCGGCGACATGGTACACTTTCGGAACTAGTGCATGGGTACTGCTACTGTGATGATGCTATCGTGTAATGCGGATTACACTGACTCAGCTTCATGAATCCAAGTCCTTGAGCACCAAGTTCGAAATTATATTTTCCAATGCAAGTTTTCACATATTCGCGGTACAGTACCCCTGCACAAGTTACGAGCTGAAATAGAGCTTACCTTACCCAATTTCAGTGCAGGGGTACCACTCAAATGATAAAGCTGTGGCGTGCAGCTGAGACTGACTCAGCCTTTATCATATATTCAAGACCTTCGACACCAAGTTCGAAATTACATTTTCCAATGTAAAAATTCACTGATATCACGGTACAGTACCTTTGCACAAGTCTTGACCATTATTGAATGGAGCTTAAGTTACCCAATTTCAGCTTGTCTTCCAACAACGAGATTCAAATAAATGCGTGAGTACAGGTTTAATTTGTGATGTGGTTGAGATTCGAATCGAACCGAAAGAACGTTGTGAGGATGCTGAGGGTCACTCATGAACTACAGCAGAATTTGAACGAATCCAGATTGTTAGATGTCGAAAAGATTCCCAGTACTATTCTTGAACGATTCACAACATTTCAGAGAACCCTTGTTGAGCATCCTTTGAATTGGCATGAAAAGGAATCCCTGAAATTTCAGCCCGTTTGAGCGAATGAGAGCTCTTCAAACCAAGGTGCCATATTCTTCACTTGCTCAGACTATGTCTGAGCTATGTTTGAGCTTTGACTTTAATTTCTTTGAATTTCCTCAAATTTGGCATGATTTTGCTCTTTGGGCACAGGTGTGAAGCCACTACTTTTCAAGAATGCTATGTGTTGTGATATTTTTACCCCTAGTTGCACCTTTTATTTCGGAAATCAAGATTAACAAAACAAACCTACCATGCTTACACGGGCTAAAATGGACATAATATTCTATTCATTGCATAGAGTTTATCACATATGGAGGCTCCAAAGCCTCCACAAGACAACTCTTAATTGACATTACTACTACCATGGTCCAAAAATGTGGCATTGTGTCTACTTGTGAAGTAGAAAAGTAAATGAGATGGGAGATGGAGTAAATTAGGAAGCGTGATGATGGTCAATAGTGGCATGCTTTGATTGAAATATGGGAGTGGATACTTGGAATATATTGGTTTAGTAAGTAGGGAAAAGAACATAGAATAGTAGAAGTTAGTTAAACCACCTCAAATATATTATTTATTTGTGTGGAGTAATATCGGTTTCTTCCTCTTTTTCTTTTTCTTTTTCTTTCATTATTCTTTACAGTAGGAACAATAAAATTTATTGATATTCTTGTAGAAAAGAAATATTTTTCTTTTTTCTTTTTTTCTTTGATAAGAACTGGGGAAATTCAAAGCTATTATTTAGACAAGAATGTTAGCCTATTGAAGTAAAAAACAATTGAAGTTATTTTGTCAGTTTTTGATACTCACACAATATTTCATGAATTTTTTAAGTTGAAATTATGGGATACCTATTAAATATCCCTAAACTCCCTTTTAAGCACAAAATCCTCAGCTTCCACTACTTGCCTCAAAGAAATTTTTAATTCCCTATTAGAAAAAAAATGAGTTTTCAAAGGAATCATGAGTTTGTGGACAAAGGGAATAGCTGGAAAAAAAATGATTCTTCTTTTGGCTAGCAAACTGGAAGGCCTGATTAGCATGGGTCAATTCACTTAAATAATTTTAAAATTTTAAAAAATTAATAATATTCAAATAAATAAATAAATAACATAAATTTTGAATTTGATGTGGGACCACATTAGATTGCTATTTTTGAATTATTTATTAATATTTATTATATTATTATTACATTATTATTAATATTATTTTTAAATGTAGCCATCATTCCTCAAAGGGGCTGTGAGTTCCATTGAAGGGAATTGTGAGTTCCAGTCAACATAACACGGGAAGGTCACTCTATGCATTTACACAACCCATGTGAGGCAAAGATTTTGAACCCCTTATTTACTTCATAAATTTTAATTTAAAGAAAATAAAAAAATTTGATTAGGTTTTTCTACTTTGAAAGTTTGTACCTTGAATTATTGCTATTTTTAAATTGATAATAATTAGTTATGAATTTTTGAAGAAAAAAGATACACTATAGAGCTGAAAATAACTTTGGACCCCTTACTTCATAAAAAAATTGTCTAAAAAATGAACAAAAGAATTCTAAAAATAACTCTCTATTGAAAGTTTATTTTTCTTGAATATTGATGCAATGGTCATCCAAATGTATTCTCTATAAATGTTTGAGTTGAAAAACATGCCATTTTTTATTCATTTTTCAACCTATTATAATAGTCATTTTAAATGTCATTTGAGTTGAAAATTTTTGGCAATAGAAATCTATAGTCATTATTAATTAGAGTTCAAAATTATAGGTTGAAATTATAGTATATTCCAAAGTAAATAGGGGGTCAAAAAATCACTTCAGTGCACGTGATATACAAAATCCCCATAGAGTGACCTCCTATTGCAATAGAATTGTGAGTTCCATTGAAGGATTCATTTTTTTTCCTAATGATTGAATGCTCTTGAAACTATATAATAGTGGGTTTGGGTGAAGGTGGATGATTATTCAAGGCCAAAATATAGATGACAAAATTAAAAAATAGTTGGTTTTGGAGCCTCATACTTTATATTGTACAATTTTGAGTGTGGATATGCTGTGAATTTAGCTATAGACAACATCCTCAAGGAGCTACCATTGTTGTATAATGCTTACACTTAGGGTTTATTCACATTGAGGTGGAATTATCTTCATCTCAGGATAAAACGGTCAAATTTATGTTTTGTTTGTATTAAATTATGTTGATAGAATAATATACATTGTTTCTAAATGAAAAATGTATTGATATTATAATTATAACACATGATAATTAATATGTGTAAAGAGCATTACATCACATGTATTATGTAGGAGAATAATGTGTGTGATTTCTTAACCTCAAAGTGCTTCAACATTTTCATTCTAAATGATGTTTAAGATTGATATAAATAATTAATTGATGCAATAAATTTATCAAAAATGTGCAAAAACCTCAAAAAATATTTGAACATTTATAAATTAAGGTATGCCTACCTTATAGATTTGTCATATGATATATGTAAAATTTACACAATTTTATTTCATTATTATATTAATAAAATAATAAAATAATAAATTTTCACTTAACATGTCAAGTTTTAAAGCATAGAATGAAAATGCCGAATGTCCTATCCCATGTTTTTAGCTAGCCTTATAGACACAACTATTTGCTCATGCTATCACACTAACGTACCACATAATCAAAATCATCCTTGTAGTGGTCCAATTGGGAAATCTTCATCTATGGCTTGACTTCATTATCAATCAATTGGCAATGATACATTTATCTAAGAAGGGATAATTTTTTTCAAAAACTATTGAAATCAATTTGAATACAATACTGTACAATTAAAAGAAACATTTGGTCCTTCATCCTAAAAGTTCAAAATCATCAATATTTATAGTTTTTAGTTTTAATGCAATGTAAATATTATTCTATATTGATATTGAGACTTAATAATGTCCATAGAAGTTATATTTTGTTAACTCAATGCACGTGCTAGGATTCACCAACTCAAATTGTAGAATTTACCTTTAAGATAGAGTTCCAAATGTAGTGAAATGAGTCATAATTCTAAAAAACATAAAAGTAGAAAAGACAAAGGCTTTGGTACTTGATTCAAGAACTAGACTAAATTTCTAACAAACTAAATAGAAGACAGTCCAAAGAGAGAGAAAAGATGATAGTTGTCATATTCGATGTAGAACTCTCAAATTATAATAGGAATAAATTATGAAGAGAAGGTTACACAAAGTCAATTGATGAAGAGACCTACTTCTTGAAGTTTACAATAGACAAAGCAAGAAGATTCTCATCCTTTCACAAGTCTCAATTTGCTTTTTAGAAGAAATCATATATGTCAATCATTTAGTGTTAAGGAAAATAGGGACATACTACTTGAAGACTATCATTCTTTTACTTTCATTAGATTCTAATATTTAATTAATTGCAAATCCAAAGAGAATCTATTTTCAAATCAATTAGCAAAAAGAAATGCAACAACAATCAAACTTAATTCTACAATTTACAACTAACTATGATTATACTTTACCATAGACTAAAATAGTTATTTTGATACATTTCTTTTTACATTTATTGAAATTTTTTTTCATTCTTTTCAACATTAAAGTATCAAAATCTATCTTAAAATTCTCTTAGACATTCTAGGGCTTGAAGAAATGTAAAAAAATTGTTAAAAGAAGTGTTGAAAAAAATGCCAAGAAAAATTATTTTTGAACTTAAATATTCACAACTAATTCCACAATTTTAAAAAAAATGAAACGACTCAGATTCAAATTGAGCTTCCTAGTGCCTTTCAAAGAAAATTTATTGAAAAGTCCAACACCTCTAAAATGAAAGATCAAAGGTTAAAATAATATTTTTATTGACATCACACTTCATTTAACTTAAAGAACATAAAATACACATGCAATAATTTGATAAGAAATCCCACATGCAACCTCATGGGACAAACAAGGGAATGGAGCAATCCAAATTAAAAAACTCAAATAGAATTAATTGTAAAGTTCTCCACAATTTGTACAAGAATTTTTTATAAGAAAGCTTAACTAGGATTTTTTAGAAGAAAGCTTAACTAGGAAACATGGCACCAAACTCCACCAAACCCTAGTTTGGGTGGTTCAAGGAATTTAGTCTTGTGTATTCCCCAACATCCCCAAACTCCCAATCTTACTCCTTCATATCAAGCACTTTACAAATTAACTCTACTGTCCAAAAATTTAAATGTATCCCCTGTTTTCAACACTAATGTTTACCATATAGAATTTGGCACTCTTTTCAACTCTTTTTTTGACAATAAAGAGTCAAAAATAAGATCCATTGTAAAAGAACTACTGGTATCCGTCTCTCCAAAGATAAATGGAAGCCATAAGTCTAACCCACTATGATTCATACTTTTGAGACCCCTGTGAAATGTTTTCATTTTGAAGTTGGAATGCCATATTGCAATCGTGTTCAGTTCCCCATCTTACTTGGCCGTACGGTATTGAAGATTTCAGCTCCTGGAGACAACATTCTTGTAATCGCATACAGTAAAATGATGAACAATCTCTTCAGTGATGCCTGGTCCTAAAAACCATACCAACACCGCGTATACACATCCACTGACATTTAGGATTCGTGGTCCACCCTAACTTCGGATGTGGTTCTGCTTAGTTCAACTTGACTAGCGCAGGAGGAAGGGTGCGCACGACAGAAATAACAAAGAATAGGACTTCATCATGCAACGGAATGCCAATCAACCAGCTGGATCACAAGGTCTATCAATGACATTTATAGAAAAATCCATGCAGTCTTGGGCTGTAGAGGAGTCAACCTCCACAAAGCTTTCTTTCTAACATTCCAGAAAAGAATTTTAAACTTCCTGGTCACCTGATGAAAAGAATAACAGTAGTCGATGTATCAGGAAGCCCCAATCCTGCAGCAGTGTTTCCACAGTTATCACATTGAAAATCTTTGCACCTAAAAAGTTCTTTCTAGACCATTAGAGATATGACTCCAAAGACCTTCACTAAGATCGGAACTGTTGCAGTGAACTGAACGGACTGTAATTTTTGTTCGAACATGCAGGCTCAAAATTGAAGATCAATAGAACGGTTTACTAGATAAAAAGCATCGTCCCCCGCTAGAATAGAATGGAACATATCAAAGAACAACCTTGGGTCAATTTGCACAAATAAAAGCCGACTGACAATTCCGCTGACCTCAGTTGTAGATTTGAGCAACACAACAATCTAAACATAGATTTAAACACAATATGCCAAATCACAGGAACATGTGAAATGTGCGAATATAACAGACCTGCAAGTGGTTGTCATTTTATAGGATCTCAGACCCCGTGGGCAAAGAGGTTCAAATCCTTTTTGCTATAAAAAAGAAATAATGGGACTCGCATCCTTCAGATTAGTGACCATCTAGGCAATGGTGCAAGGCAATCATAGACTCGCTCCATTCTCTCTGCTATCGCAAGCTTGTAAAACGTTGGTATTCTGGGATTCGCTAGGTCAAGGATGTCTCTTCGCAAGCTGCAAACAAAAACAATTTGGAGGATAAAATCAGGCCATTTAAAGAAAAAGAAAGTAAGAACCTGATTAAACCAAGAGGCGGTAGCATCGTCTTCAAAGAAATCATTCAAACTATGGTCCTTAACTGCATATTCTCGTCTTTCTAGCTCCCACACATATCGGCAAGGATCTAACAGAGAATTTTGGGATAGAATCAGGATGCTCATGAAGCCAAGAATAATCAGGGAGAAAATTCCCACAAATGAAGTGACATAGTGACATTAGACTGACCTGGTCCATTCGCCAGTGTGCATTGCAGCACTCTGTACTCCTTTATGCAATTGATCAAGGCTGTAAATAAGCATCCCAAATTCAACTGCTGCATCATCTCCCTGTGGCAACCAAGTTGAAAGTCCAAAACAAATAAATTATTAAGCTCGCAGTGCAGGCTGAAGTTTTAAACCGGTCACATTTTTTCAGGTCGGAAAACCTCTCTGCGCTTCAATGCCTCGTAATGTCCAAAACGTAACGATTGCCTAAATAGATCGAAGCTTATTTGTACTTTTATGTAAAGAGATAACCAGGTAGAAAAAGAGACTTACACGATTCTCATCATCTCTTATTTGGCAAGTCATAACCCCTTTCTCTACCTCAACCATGAGCATGCGACGGATCATCTGGGCTTTCCTTCCTCTCCCTTCTGCCCCTTTCTGCAAGCAAATCCATGGAGCTGAGAGCTGAGGGTGAAAGGGAAAAACTCTGCAGGCCTCACTAACTGCCGCAGGGAGCAAAAGGCGAAATGGGAGGAAATTCTATGGCCTTTAACCCAGGATGGACTCCAAAGGATAATTACAGCAAACAGAAGATCCGAACATTGATTACTAATTACCACTAACCTGGTTGGAAAATGGGTGGCGAATCAGGGCACCGAGAAGGAGAGCACAAGCGAGAGCTGGTAAAAATGCTAAAATTGCAAAGTTGATCTCATTTGCTCGCAGAATTTGATTCAAATCCAGCACCGCCCTACATAAGCATCAAACAAAGCATTAAATTTCGGAAGAAACTGTACTCCTAGCATAATTGACTACTAATAAATGCTTTGCTATGCTTAATATAAATACAAATCATAATCGTGAATATAAATATGATGAAAATTTCTAAAAGATAATTTGGTCAAAACCAATTATCGGAAATTGCCTACAATACATACAAACACTTATCATAAGCTCTGTACCACAGTAGATAGATAAAACTTACATCTCTACATCAAGTTTCAGCTTTTGAACCTGTAACAAAACACACAACATGTAAACGTGAATCATTAACTGGATTCCTCGACCAAATGGCGTTCCTGCTTAACTGCACAAGGGATTGTTGGAAGAACAAACATGATACAGTAGTAAATCCAACAAAATCAATTTGTACTAAATAAATAAACAATTGTGCGAAGGGCAATATAGGACAAATGTATCTTGCACACTCATTTGACATATGGAAGAGTAACTATGCGGACCATAAAGGAACAATAACAAGGTAAAGCCTCGGACAACATACATTGAGGCGGTATTGGCTGAAGGTTAAAGAACAACTCCATTCATACAATTTATACTGAAGTGTTTGTGTTGTCGATAAAAACTGGAATGATAATAGCCCAAATATAACACTAAGGTCAGATTAGAACCTGTATCAGCAGTGCCCTTGCCAGCTCTCCTCCAATCAGGTTTTTAACAGGATGAATCAACTCGTGTTCATATCTGAATAGACAAAAGGCAGAATAGATTAAGGAAACGAGGGGATAGAGACGCATGTAATTGAAGGGATTCTGTAACAAAATTATATGAATAAATGGAGCCCGATTCCTGAGAAAAACGATATCCTTTCACTTCCGAAAAAGCGAGACAGAATAATCAACTAATATCTTTATCATCCACGACACCCAGCATACTAAACGTTTCTTACCTGGTCATCACCATTCTCATCAGCTCCTGCTCCGATGCAGTCGATGCCACTTCAATACCACTTGTTTGCGTGATGAACTCTTTAACCATTCTGCACTAGACACAAAGTCACAAAGAACTAAAGAATGAGTGATAAAAGAAAAGAATGAGTGATAAAAGAAAAGAATGACTGAAATTGCTTTGACATCTCACGTTGCATATTTTTCCGACAAGATGCCACACCAAAATCAAGTAACTCAATCTAGGCAGAAATACTGCACCATGCTATTTATCATATTATATCAATTTTGCCAATAACATCACAGGCTACCCTTTTAAACGAGTGAATAAAAGGTTCAAGAGCTAGTCTAAGATTAGGAATGCAGACTTTCAAGAATGGATTGTGGAATGCAAGATTCTTGAAATGTAATCAACAAAAGGCACCTGTCCAAGGCGTCTGAAGCGAGCTTCACTTCTTCAAGCTGCTCAGAACCTTTGCGACGTTTACGAAAAGTGTCAAAGAGTTCGCCTTTGATGGCTGTCAACTGATAGGCAAATCCAAGTTATGATTTAACAGGCGAGACAAGGAGAAAACCCTTTAAAATACACATCAAATGCATGGAAGTTCATAATGTCGCACTGATTCTTTGAATATTTCAATCAATATAAAAGACAGTAGAATGGCAAGATGTAAAACATTACGACCATAGTGATCCCACATTGAACTTCGTAAATAACCTCTCCTAATACATATTAACACGGAACTTTGCATTGTCACGAATGCTTATCCTTACCATGTACTTCACATCAACACCACAAGAGCCCATTCGGTCAGAAACTGTACCGGTTGGTTCACACGCTTCTCCAGGAAAAGCTCCGCGTCTTCACGAGCCTGCTCCATCCAGCTGTCAAGGTCACCACTGCCACCTATTCGACTATGTCGGACAAGCCAAACAGAAACTGCAGCAAGACCAACTGCACCCCCAGTATAGTGCAGCCAGTGTCTGACCAATCTCTTTGGTTTTTCGTAGCGAGGCACCTGCAAACAGGGAAAACAGGATTGCAATTGGTTTCCAGGTCTGTTACACATAAAAACTTCATGTAGGTTTCAGTGTCCAAGTTATTCCCTACACTAACATTAACGACTAGCCACGAAGCGATAAGCTAGCCATCTTATTGATCACATATGAAAGCCTGTTGCACAGAAATCACAGAATCTCTTTTCATAGATCACTCTGAAACTCAAGCCTCTATTCTATGTAGCTAGTGTAAGTGGGATCATAAAATAAGGAGGGCTACACAATCATGACAAGCAAAAGTAAGGTGATCAGGATTGTACAAGAGTAGATAGGAATTCTTTAAGCTTCAATACGTTGCCCGACAGCAATTGAAGAGCAGCTTGGAGTTCGTAATCGGTCCAATCCATTCCTCTCATTAGATCCTCTGACATCCGGTCAAACTCAAGGACAATAGTTTGCAAGTCGTTCAAATCTCCATGGCCATGGTAATCACTCTGCCAGTTTCAAAGATGCCTTTCCTTGAGATTCTACTATGCAAGAAAAGATGCAGCAAAGAGAAAACCTATCTGAGATGTGCAGATATACACTTCTTGCAATCTTGCCCTTTCAATCAATCAATCAATCAAAACTACACCATCAGATAATTAAGAACTGCAGAGAAGGCATGAACACTTCCCAGAAAGCGGTTATAACTTATCGAGAGTGTCATTATAAATAGATGCAGCACTTCAAAAACGGATTGCAGTAACTCAAGAGATCTGTGGATAAGGTTTGCCACGTATCAAGAGTGTGTCGTCACCTGCCTGTGGGAACTCGTAAACTCCTTCCAGCCCATTTAACGCGAAGAGCACAGCAATAACACACTCAGAAACAACACGCCGACTTTCCCCGCTGACTCCGCTTTCCCGCCCTGCGTCCACTTTCTCTCCCATCTTTGCCACCTGAAGGTGCACCTGCAAACCAGCAAAAATCTCTCACTCAGAGAACCCTAACAAGATTTGCCGACACGCCGCTAGATTGATAACTTCGCAGCAACACAGAATATGAAAGTCATAGAACTGACCTGGCCAATGATAACAGCAAGTCGTTTTCGCAGGGTGTTGAGCATAGTCACTCTTTCATTGATGCGAGTATACGCCGCAGATACTAGCCCACTAGTAAGTGAAGATTCCAGAAAGAAAGATCGCACAATTTTTCTCAGTCCTCGAAGAAAGGCGACTGGGCCTCTTTCTAACATCATGAACCGAACTTTGTCTTGCTCTGCACCCTGTAAATTCACATAGAGGCTGTGAGAAGATTTACAACGCAAAGCAACAATGAGAGACGCAAACTGAGCAGTTGCTTTGTAAGATCACAAGATCTTTAGATCCTTTCTGCAAGGTTCTCAATGCCAGGTAAAAGGATCTGAATAGTAACACATACATATTTCAAAGATACGCTGAAGACTACCTGAGCTCTAATCTGCCAAAACATGAGATGCTTGTTCACATAATGCAATTGCTCCAGCAGCTCCTCCGATATGTTCCCAAACACCTTCAGCAAATTCCCAGGACCCTGAGTTTCGTCCCTGCAAAAATACGTTTATCACATACTGTGGCTCCATATAAGTCGGGAGTTCTTAAAATCAGTTAGGCCAACTGTAGATCTTAAACCCTAAACCTCCATAGATATGAGACTTCGTGAACAAGCCCCAGGTGCAGAATATAAATCGGCTCCAACTAGGACGAACACATTATCTGAATGTCACATCATGGAAAAAGTGACGAATCCCTCGTTCATGGAGAGTTAAACTGTCTGGGTCCAGATCAAGTCAAGAGCAGAAGTCCATCACTAAACGCTAACTTGTACAAACCCCATGCCATACCATGCCATTACACATACCCTATGAGGCTGTTTTCCAATGTCAGGACAGAGGAGGGAGTGAAGGACATTCGCGACACGCTAACTATTACATAGCATACCCTTGAATGCAAGGGCGTTGAGCAGTCTTGTATATGATAATTGTGATCGGGAGGAATGTTCTAAACACGCAGAATCTTTTTGGAAAGTGTGGGATTAAGGAAACTTTACAATAGGAAAGCCTGTGAAGCTGAAAGAAGTAAAGGCAGGCCTTCTCGTGGCTTGCTCTTGAACTTTTTCAACCAATCATTGGCCCACTTATTAACGTAATACGTCCCTATCAAACGAATTGCATTCTCCATCATCTTTTCAAGTCACCCGTGAATATTTTCTGAAATCAAACAGACAAAACAACTCAGAATCAACTCGAGCCGAGCAAGCATTATCACAAAGGCCATTGTAACAAAAATATTGCAAAGAAGAACAAATAACAGCAAAGTCAGTTAGATATGATAAGCTTAGGATAGCATCCGCAGCTCAATGCTTAGTTCGCTGCAAATTAGGTTAAAGAAAGATATAAAATCCGCTGTCTCCAAAGACTAAGAGCATCTTACAATTCACAGTGAGCCTAAGTTCTATGCCATTTCACCACATCCACATCAAGTCAATGCAAAAATTATTCGAAAGCAAGAGATAAGACAATATAACAGTCGCAATTAGTTTCCAGGGACAGTTTATAGAATCGTCGAAACAGAGCCAGAGCACTGCAATGTACTAGGGAATCAATCATGCTTTAAGGCTGTGAAGGCTACCAGACCTAGATATACTTAGTGAGAAAATCAACACGATCCGATTCCTGTGTAAGGAACAGTACAACTCTAAAGGACCAATGCGAAACATCTCATCCAGACTTCAAAATTCTCAGAATCCGTCCGTTATTCCTCAAAAATCGCCACAGCAACGCCAAAACGCACGAAGACTACCTGGAGAAAGGCGCAAGCCGAAACAAAATACGTGAACGAAAACTTACCAAAACCGATCAATCTGAACGCAGAGAAAACGCAAAATGGCTCAGATGAGCGCCAAAATTGATGCAAGAAAATCCATTCACGGATTAATCCCTGCACTTGTCGTTCGAATTGAAGCACGCGCACAAAGAGTCCACCAAAATTGAGAACAAATAGCTCATTCGGACGGCAGCATACCGCCCCCACTTCCTCTTCTTCTACCCCGCTCCGTCGCAAGTGTACGTATTCGTAAGCTTATATGCTTCGATAATCATCGGCGAACGTTTAACGTTTTCATCCATTCGATCAGACGTCCACCGATACCCGAGTTGAGGACTGGTCTAATCAGGGTATACGGGTACGATATTGAGCTCACAACGAGCGCAAGATACCCGCCATGAGTACTTGCGATCAGAGAACCAAGTTTGGATCCAAATGGCGTAGGACATAAACCGGATTTGAGCCCCCTGCCGGGTCCATCCGGGTATCGGTCCTTTCTTTTTCTTTTTCCGCTCTCTTTTACTCTTAAAACCAATCGAGAACATTCTACGGACTGTGACTCGGGGAAGTCTTCGGGAGGTTCTGCTGAACCTTCGAGAGTGACGCCGAAGCAACTGCTCTCGGTGCTCTGTTCTGGAAAGCTCCGACGACACTTTGTTCATACAAAAACTTCGCAATTGCAATATATTTCTTAGTTTCATCACAATCTTCAGTGCCGTTGTTCTAGTTTCGGGGACTCTGTTTGCAATTTAGAAAATTGAGCCGTTGTTTGCCATGTGGCGCCAGAGTTAGGTTAAGTTCGTTGTGAGATTTGGGGAGGTTTACGGTGTACAAGAGCTTCGCAATTGCGTCATAATCCGCAGTTCCATCACAATCTTCAGGGCCGTTGTTTGAGTTTTGGAACCCCTTTCGCAAGATTGTTTCGGATTGAGAGCTTTTTTGCTATTTTGCGCCGGAGTTAGGTTTCCTCGTTGTGCGTGTGTGGGAGTTTTTGTCGATTCTGGTTATTACGAGTGATGGGAGGAGGGATATTTGAAGACGGTTGGGATACATACGCTTATCCCTGGGCGCAGCCGAGCCCTCTGTTTCATCGCCCACGAGGGCCTGTGTATGGTGCAGTACCGCAGGATCGCGCTTTCCAGAAGATGGACGAACCGAAGAAGAAGGAGAAGACTGTGAAGATTGTTCCTGTCGAGGATGGAGGTGACCCTGTTCCGCAAGTACCTGTGAAGCGGGCAGTACAGCCGGTAATAGTTTCGAGGTTTAAGAGCTGGGATGCTGCCGCGACGAAAATCCAAGCTGTGTTCCGTGGCTATGTTGTGCGGAAGTCAAAGCCGTTGAGTAACTTGAGAGTGATTAGAAAAGTGGAAGAGGAGCTTGAGCTTTTTAAAAACAAGTTGCAATCACCGGCGCAGAGGCAGAAGCTTTATAATGAGTCGAAGGAACGATTGCGATGGACGGAGGGCCTCATGGCGTTGTTGCTTCGGTTGGATTCCTTGCAAGGTGTGCACCCTGAAGTTCGTCTAATTCGCAGGGCATTGACGAAGGAGCTCATACGTTTTCAGGAGGCAATCGATGGGATGTCTACAGAAGTGAGTGAAGAAGACGATGTTATCGCCACGGAGGATAATAATTTGGCGAAGGAGCATGCCGAGGTAATCGATTTTGCCGCCCTTGAAGGAAAGGAATTTGAGAAAAGCGATCCGGAGGAGTTCAGTGCCCTAGGTCAAGGTTTTACATCCGGGGGAGCGGATGAAGTGCGTCAAAGTGACAATGAGGTTCCAATGGATGTTGAGATCAAGGAGCAAGTATTGACTATGGAGCGTCCACATCTCGTGGAAGAACGCGAATTGGAGCTTGCAAACGTACTATCCCCGGATGTTGAAACCCTAAACCAGGAGGCTCCACTAGTGGACGTTTCTGGAGAAAGTGCACCTTCCAGAGAAGTTATTTCAGAACCAATTTCTGAGGAGTCTGTATCAGTAACCCCTGCCATGAATGATGCGGAGGTGTGCGAACAGGCTACAGTCACGGGGAGAGGAGAAGAGGCAGAGAATAGGGTAGAAGAAGAGGCAGGAAGACCAGCATTGGATGCGTTCCTAAGCGGAGATGTACGTCAAGGCGAAGGGTTTATAAATCCAGCGAGTGATTCATTGCTTTTGGAACCGCCATGGTTGCAAGCAGGCCTGCCCCAGCCTTCAACTGATGGCTTGTCAGACCACGAGCTGTTGCTGCAGGTGCTGGAGGAGAATCGGAAACTGAAGGACGTTGTTGGAAAAGTGTTGCAGTGGGGGAATCGAAAGGATGATGTCATTCAGAATTTATTAAGTCGAATTGAGCACTTGGAGGAGCGTCAGCCCCAGCCCGACTTGTTGCACTGCGAGGAGAGCGACGTCCCGAAGAAAAATGGTCGATGGTCAGAGAAAGGTCGTAAGACTGGAAAGACTAGATACCCATTTGGTTATGTCGACCCAGAAGATAGTCATTCTGCTGGATCAAGCGATTGGTTTTCAGACGATTTTTTGTGGTAGCTATCAATCCCCTTGCCAAGCATATGATGAGGCTCGGGTCACCATGTACATATATCTCTTTGAAATGCTTAAAGCAATTTTTCCAATTTGCGTCTCCCTTCAAAATGCCTGAAATGTGTGCTTGAGGAAATGCAATAGTCAATCTCCACCCAGATCTCTGTCATGTCACCTTCTCTAATATCATATCCTCTGTTCTAACCCTAACCAAACCCTAGGTGTACCTTCGTTCAAAACGCACTCCGTCCTCGCTATCATACTGTGTCTCAAGAAGTGTCACCCGCGTTTGTGGTCTCTGACCCTTGGTTTGTGGGGGTGTTTCTTTCGTTTTCAGCGTTAGGCTTGCCCCTTATGTTTATCAAAACAAAACTTGCATACGAATGTGATGATAAGTGTGAGAATTGTTTCTAACTCAGACCAACTCCGTGATTAATTTGACATGAGATATTTCTGGTGAGTCGTTTAAAAGACCACTTTTGTTATAATGTGCATTTTGGGTGCTAGACTGTAACCTCAGGGCACTCGCTTCATTCTTTTCCTCATTCGCTACCTGCGCGACCCAAAATTTGTCACGAGTTTTAAGTTTTATAGACCCAACATCTCACTTTCGGACATCATATCATTCTGTCCACGCACAAGTCTCCTTAGCGGTCAAACCCTAAACCTTCAGAGGGATGCCAATTTGAACATATTCACAAAGTGCAGAGACGTGCACAGCAACAACACAATTCCCTGCGTAATTCTCACATTCTACGCCTTTGAAGAACATGGTATAGCAGACTTTCAACATGACCTAAAGTGGCTACCACGTAGAATGATTTACTGAATGCAGTAAATCATGTAGCCAAGGACTGAATCAAATTCTAATTCAGTCTCTTAATTTCAACTAAGGTAGCCGACCCATTTCCACAATTACACATCCTCTGTGCACAGGTTTTATGAGTGCAGACTTTTTCTCATGTACACAAATAGAGATTGAAAGGATTGCATATTTTTCCACTATTTTATTACAGAAAACATAATCACAATGAATTTTTTAGTTGAAGATTCTCTTCAATCTATAATGGTGATATAGACCTCAGACCATAGGCTCATTGCAAAATCAACCAAGGACTAGTTGCAATATTGACAACCTTGCAGCCAATCATAATTATGTGCTAAAACTACTCTTAGAACTACGTCACAACTTCATGGAAAGAGAGCAACCTATAGATTGGAAAATGGGGGCAAATGGATTGGCTATTGTAGAACCGTAGTGATTGACGGAAAATAATTCGACTTTTCCAACTTTAAATTTGAATTTCTTTGTATAATTACTATGAATACATCAATATCATTAGTACATGATCCCCTCCTAACCACTTGACTTGTATAGAAAATAAATTTTAGAAAAATAAATTTCAAAAGAGAAACTAAAAATAAAACTTAAGAAAAAAATTTAGCAAAGATGTTTAAATAATTTAAATTTAAATTTAAAAAATCAACACTTTAATATGAAATTCACTTCAAATTATTAGAATACTTTCATGAACACTTTGATGAACACTTTAATGTTCACTTCTAAGAAGTTGAACATCAAAGTGAATAGAAATTCTTAGAAGTGAACATCAAAGTGTATAGAAAAATTTTGAAAGTCAAAGTATTATCTAAACAATCAAATTTTTGTAGCATTACTTTGAATATTCATGACAAATATAATTTTTAACTTTAGAGTTTGAATAATCAAGGGTTAGAAATTGATAATTACTCACAAAATAGCCAAAAATTAGCACTCTTTATAGTAAAAAGGTTGTAAATCAAATTTTACTCATCCTTTGGAATTTAGAACCATAGGATCTTATTTTTTACTAGTAAAGATTCACATATGAAGAATTTGAAGTATAAAAAAAATGTATGTGTATGAACAAAGTCTACAAAATAGAGTGAAATGATAATTTCAAGACTACCCAACCTTTGCCTCAATGTGACTTTGTCAAGCTTTTGACATCCATAACTAAAATTTTGTTTCCAAGGAAGATTTAGGGACTTCATATTTGAGTAGAACCTCATGTTAGAAAGAAGTATGCAAATTTTCAAAGCAAAATGATATTGCACTTTGCCTATTCAAGTTGGGACCCAAACAAAATGCACAATCTTTTTATTGGGATTCCAAGTTTATTTGTAACCCTAATATATATATATATGAGAACAAAATTTAATACTTCATTTAAAATATCTGAATTTTTCAAAAACCAACTTGGCTTGCTAGGAACTTTATACATTAAGAGAGATACCCCCCTTATCATCATATGTTAGTGTTGTAAAATGACCATTTTTGCATACATTGAAAGCCATATTATTATATGCTATATATAATAAACTATATAGATGAATGTATTTACAAATGAATATTATAAGGGGAGTATGGAATAATTGCAGTGTGTCCCTTGTGAAGTGCTCAAGATGCACCAAAATTAAGTACAATGACAAAGCTTATCATTGGTTGGTTGTTGATAAGTTAAGTAACTGTCTAATATGTCTACACTAGATTGTAAGATGACTACAACCTAACTTAACTTCTTATTGATTGGTACAACTTGAATTTGGATTATAAAATGGTTGTATATTTTATAAAGGGCTTGAATTATATTACCAAGATTATCTCTAAAATAATGAAATGTCATTAATTTTTCAACCAAAGTTTTGGATTTGGGTATAAATTTGTAGTAAACAAATTCATTTTTAATTTTACTATATACACAACAATATCAAATTATATTCATTAAAGGTGCCATAGAATGTATATTGTAGTCCAAAATATTTTTTGAAAATTTGCAAAAAAAAAGAGCAATAACTTTGCCCCACTTCTATTGTTGTACCCCAAAAAAATCATTTCCGTCTATAGGTCCAATTTACATTCAACCAACTGTAGTTGAATTTGTAAAAGAATTACATTGACATGTATTGAATATATATTAATACCTAGAAGATGTTTGCATCTTTTGGATACATAGTGAAAAAATTGTCTTTTTTGAGCTCAATGTGACAAACAAATTTTCATTATTTATTATGTATTTTAATCCTCCATCTCGCAATTGTCACCAGTTTTCATTATTTATTATGTATTTTAATCCCCCTAAATTGTCAAAGGTTTTCATTTAAATTAAAAATATTATGTGTTTTAATTTCCCCTTGCCTCCACCACCACCTCTACTTATATTTTCAGAAAGTAGTTCTAATGCAATTAATATGGGATATAACAATATTTGTACGTGTATCTACACTTGTAGCCATATTTATACCCATATATTTACTTGTATCTATATTTGTACCATATTATGTATTTATATTTGTACCCATATATGTACCATATTATATATCCATATCTTCATCCATATTATATATCCATATATAGACAGCTATTGATTTTTCTAGGAGGGGGAAGGAAACTGACCCTAGAACATCATATTTGCATCTTTTTGGTGCATAGTTACATTGGTCATCCCATTGTTCCTCTCAAGACTCATTTATACTCACTTCCTAGTTAATTCATACAGCTTAAGGTTGGAAGTCCATAAAGCACCTATTTAAGACTTGGAAATTAATTTGGAGAAGTTGAATTCTTGAAATATTTTTCAATGAATTTTTTTTGAAAGAAAAAATATAATTGGCATCTAACCTAAAACATTTCATATCTTTTAGAGCTTCGTAGGATTAGTCATAGATTTTTGAAGTTGAAACGCAATGATTACTCAAAGTACACTCCTCTAGATATGTAAACTATTTGTATATTGTTGGTACAAGAAGGATGCAAAATGTACAAATAGTGCACATTTTAGGAGGTGTATGCTTTTTGAGCCCAAGGGCTTTATAGTCTTTCTACCTTGCAAGTGAAATCTCTTGATTTTGACTTGAATTAATATGTATGTACTCCTGTAAAAAAATAGATGTAGAAATTATAGATCAAACATGTGGCATATTGGTTATGTGTGCCATTTTAAAGAATTTCACACAATATTGAACACTATTGGCATTTTTTATGTTGCATAATTAACATTCAATTCATACTCAATCTTAATCAAGAATACCATATTTCTATTTCAAAAAAATAAAACTTGAGTTTGTATGAGTTTTTTCATTTAATATTCATGGTTTTTCCTTGATGATTGATATAAAAACAGTTGTGATGAATTAAAAAATTTGATTGCATAGAGATATAGTAAGCATCCTTATCAACATCTTTCACGTTAAAAGAAAACCATTAGTAAACAAAAATATGATTTATAAAGAACTCAATGTGAGATTTTTTATAACCAAACATTGTAAAATAGATGTTTCTTGATTTTAAGTAGATTTTATCAAGGTAATTGTACCATCACAATGAAAGGTACACAATTAGTTATGGTAAAAGTTATTGGAATGGTACTATAAAATGTCTGAAACATCATTGTTGAGTTCTATATATTGTATTTACAAAAACAACAACCTTCTAAGTTGAAGGTTACAAGGTGAAAAAAGGCAAAGTACATAATATCAAAAACATACATCTTGGTTACCTCATATTGGATAATTTCCCTTAAACCTCCATATAAAATGTAGTAATTAAAAAAAATCAAACCTTCTTAAAAAGTTAGGTATATCTTCTAGACGCAACTTTTACTAATTGTACTCCTTTTCTAAAATCAACAACTATAGGTTCTTGCCTAAAATGTACATCTACTATTTATAAGAGTTTTATAGTTAGTTTAAAAAAAATTCCAACACATTGAAAATTCATTGTTTGTTCAACTAGTGTCCAATAAATGCATAAAAAAATAATCTATTATTATTTCTTTGGTTTCCAATAAGATCCAACCATAAATTAGATTATTTAATAATAGAAACAACACTCTATAGTTTATTCCAATGCATTTAGGTATAGTTTAATTCTAGTCTTAGGTCACTTTTTGAATATTTTGTGTGGCTACTTAAATCTTATAAGTTGTTCTTATATACTATATATGTATTTTTTTTAAAGGCAATCATGCCCCTCATGATTGCCTTATAATTAATAGAAAAATACATGTTGGTCTTCAGAATAATTAGTAGTAATCGGAAAAATATCACTTGCAACCAACTCTCTAATAGAAAAGTACTATCTATATCCATCTAGTAACCTCCAAATTAAGCACAATTTGTGTTCCATTAAAAAGCTCCATTTATTGAATTCAATCGTTGCAGAGGCATTGGCCGTATTGAATGACTTTGTGGGGGCAAGTGGTAAGCGATTAAAAAACATTCGTCTCTTAGTGAACTTGGCATTGCCCATGTAAGGCATCTTGTACTTGCTACATTCTCAAATAGTCCTATTGATGATGGATTCAGTGACCACTTCGGTGCTATGAAGATTTGTTCATGAAGGGGGGTAGGTTTCCTTATTATAGGTATTTAGGTTAGGAGAAGATATTTCTAAAATCCCATTGTTGCTACCAACCTTTTAATCATCAGGATGATGAGTTGGAAACATTCACAAAACAACGCTCAAATATGATATTTTCCACACAGATTTTAAGTGCATGAATGATGGCACCTAAGTTGGAGATTTTGCATAGATATAGGAAATGAGTTATTGGATCTTGAATGCATGTATCATTGGCATAAAGACTAAAAATACAATTAATCTCTCATGAAGAAGGTTTTTTAGAAAGACAAAAAAAAATAGTAAATTTTAATCTTTAGAACAATTACTTGATAGTCCTTTTCTTGATCAAGTTTCTAATAGGAAGGTACTCTTTGGTTTGTAATCTCTAAGACAATATTCATTGTAATTTAATTGCTAAGACGTCTTTGACATAAGATTTATTTGAATAGGATTACTTATGACTTGTGAAGATTTGCATAGCTTTCAGATTGTCTAAAACATTTCTTGGATTGTTTTGTTCAATAATAATCTTGTCTTCTCACTCACTAGAAAGAACCCTAAAACTTTTGTAACTCTATAGTATAGGTCTATTAGACGTTTGACTACTATAGAATACTACCATCATTTTAGAAGCTTTCACAATAAAGGTGATGCCCTTTGTGTACTAACCTTCTACCTTGTTATAGTACAATATCAAATAATGAACACTCTTTAAGCCTTAAACGTCCAGAATCATCTCTAAAATTGTCAAATTGAAAAAAATCCTTCATAAAGTATTGTTTGAAAGAATATTCTAGAATTTGTATACAAATAAAAGTTGTAGATTTTGAGATTATAAGCAAAATGTTATCATTTTTAATATAATTTATTGAAATGCATTTGACACAAGGTTCTCTCAACATGGTGATTTTTTGAAATTTTTGTGTCCTTAAAATCTATGTCTTTATTTTTGCAAATCTAGTTTTGAACTAGAGTCAATGCAATTTGGACTTGGTCAACCACTTAACATTCTTCCACATATATAATTTTAGAAAAATATGTACTCTAACAATACCAAATCCAACTATTAAATAGGACAACAACTTAATAAAGTATATCCACAAATTATGACGACTTTCATTTAAAGAAGAATGAGAAAGAAATGTCAATTCCAATCTATTAGTTGTTTGGAAATTAGATGTCGAAGCGCTTCAAGGTTAAAATAATGTGTTAGACTATCCCTAACTAGGTTGCATACATATGTCATGAATGCCTATGACCCTCTTTAATGTAATAACCTTTGTAATGTAATATGTTAGATCAATCCCATTGACTCAACCTTTAGAGTTGCAAGGCCATTTTTTGTCAAAAAACACTCAAAATTGTCATTTCCAATGCAAAGAATGAAAATTTTGAGTACTATTTTGTTCTTTACATGTATTTAACCATGGAATTTTATACTAGACTAATATGAGAATGTCTGGAAAAAATTCAAAAACTTTGACTACATAGATTACAAAATAGTGTTTAAGATTTAAAGTACTTGAAGTAAAGAAAATGAGGCGTTTTTGGCACCTAACTTGATCAAATTATAAGTCTTTGAATCCTCTTATCCTAAAATCTTTGTACTAAAAATTTTGAGTTAAATTTTTTATATTGAAGAATTGTGTTGAAAGCTTAGAAAAATAAACCAAAAAAATAAATCTTGATTTTCATTCTTTAATTTTTTTTTAGTGAAAGTAGATATGACATGAATTGGTTTTTTTTAATTGTGAAAATTGTTCTAAATACATCCAATACATTATTTTCTTAGGAATTTGCTAAGATTGTCTATTAAATAAGATGTTCCATAATTTTTAAGTTACTTTTCCAATTAGAATGAATCAAATCTCTCAAAATCTCTCAAAATATAATTTATAAAAACTGTACAAAATATAAATTTTTTCAATTTTTTTTATAGTTGCTTGCCTTCGCCTATATTTTAGATTTGGATGCATAACTTTTGCTCCAAGGCACTAGTAGAAATAAAAATATTTTTTTAGAATACCAATTAGTTTTCCCATCATAATTTTTTTTCAAAAATTCATATGAAGAATTGAAATCATAAGAACTTGTTTGAACATTCAAAAGTCCTCCAAGGAATTCATGGGACTTCACGAGTTAAAAATTTCTTACACGTTGTCGTGATGTACATATGTACATACTATAAAAATACATATTATATGTTATACATATAGCTTCAAGGTGACACCTTCTCGTAAGGATGTAAATCATATGTATAAAAAGAAGAATCCACATGAAAGTTGCATCGAGTTGAAATATTGTTTTTTGTTTTTCACTTTAGATTTAGAATGTCGAACTAGAGGGTTTTTTCTTAATCTCAAGATGAAGAGCCTCAACCGGAGGTTGAATTTGAGCTTTCATTGTCGCAACTACCAAATAAGTTGTTTTTGCTACGGAATCTTACATCGCCATTTGAGCATCCACGAGATGAAGCTTGGCCTTCTCGACCACCAAAGCAGCCTTATGTAAAGTAGTAGTGGCACGGAAACCTTCAACGGGATGCTCGTACGTTGGTAATCTTGTTGCAAATTGGATGTGTTGAACCCGGTAGCCATGAAGTGACATTTGAAAGGTGTTTTGAGGGACTAAACGATAATCAATACTATTGTATGGTCATGCTAATTAAGGGGAGTTGCGGTCACCAACAATGGTTAGAGGGGCCAGTCAATCCCTTAACAAAAGTAGATCGTGTCGAATATGTCGCTACGACTATCAAACGCATTCTCAAGTTTTTGCAGATGGAGTGAAAATTGTCTTGGAACTCTAATTTTTTTACCTCTAATAGGCATTGATTTGATGTTAGTACTTATATCTATATTTGAAATATTTTGTATAAATTATTTTGTATAGTTGTAGTTGTAAAAGGAAAGGATGGAAGTAGTTTGCCTTGTAGATAGACTTTGAAGTGATTTCTCTTCTAAGTTAAAGATAAAAAAAATAGTTGTGGAACCAAATGCAAAGGTCAATAATTTTAAGTTAGCTTTAGGAACAAGTTAAGGGTTGATGTCTACTTGCTTATGTGGTAGAGAGTTGTTGATAAGGTAGGAAAAAGGTGGACACTATTCACCTTCTTTCTTGTTGTAATTTTGGGAAAATCTGAATGTTTGGAAGCTCAGTGTGAGTTGTGTACAAGGAGTTTTGCAATGAAAATTTTAAAAAAATTATGTATTACAGTGTCTTGATTTCAAATTGATCTCACTTGCTTGATTTGGAGTTAGCATTCAAAAGTTATGCTTATTTGAATGGAAGAAGGTCTACTGCCTCTTATGAAGAAGGGTTGAGATTTCAACCGACCATAAAAGATGAATAGGTTTTTTGTTTATGATGAAATTTTGAGGGAGTGTAGGAAATATTGTTATCTTTCCATGAAAATGTCATTTATTCAATTTGGAGTTTGTATGAATGAATTGTGTGTGGTAAAGCAAAGAAAGGTCTGCTACTTTTCTTTTCTCAAGGCCAAAACTTTGGATGGTCATAAAAGTTCGGCAGAGTATTCAAATGAGTTGAAATTTGAAGGAGAAGTAGAATATTATATTAGCTTTCCAAAGAGCTTTTACTCATTTCATTTGTAGTTGTGAAGCTTTTGTAGCATTAGATCAAAATTCAGCTAAGAAGATGGGGTTTTGAGGAGACTTTTAAGAATTATGTGTTATGGCTTATGGCTTGTTTTTTCTTGTAAACTTTGTTGTTGTGAGCGGCATGAGTGAAACCATTGCTTAGCCTCATTTTGTATTGTGAAAATGACGAAGTGGAATTGATCATCCACATGGTTATACTTTTTTGTTGTTTCCATTGGTAAAGCACGTTCGCTAAACACTATGGGTTTGAAATTTAGAAGCCAATCTTTTGGACAGTTTCAACTTGTGGTCTGACCATCCCGTTTTGCCCGTCTGAAGCCTGAGGTTTTTTATCACCTATCTAAATCCTAACCCTTTAGAGCCCTAATAGGATAGGCCAATGGGAAGCAGTTAGAAGACTTGAAGATTTGAAAACAAGAAGATTAGAAGATTTGTAGATTCAAGAAAGTTTTCAAACAACTTTCTTCAGTTGTAGCTAGAATCTTCGTAATTTCCCGAGGCAAACCGCTCTCAACACAACAACGTGCACTAATGGTATAGATTTTTTAAGAATATATTACATTGGTATGTGAAGGTGGAGTTGAATTTGGATTGGAAATAGCTATGCTTAATGCTAGATTTTGAAGGTTGTAGTGTCCTTTACCTTGCAAAATAACTCTATATGAAGGGGTGAGGAATTAGATACCTTTAAAATAAAAGTGAAAGAAATTCAATTTTTTTCAATAAGGGCTAAAAAAAATTAAAACTTGAAAATGAAGGATAGATTTGAAAGTGAAAGGTAGATATTTTGGCAAGTAATGGGAAGAATATCTAAACAACTAGTAGAGTAGGTATTGAAAATTGGCTATCAAGGTATGTCAACAACAAACAATAGGGGATTGTATCGAGATCAAAGGCTTAGGACGAGTTTAAGAACAAACTCCATACAAAGTTGGAATTGGAAAAAAGACTTCAGAATTTATTGTAATAGAAATTGTTTTTGCCAACTTCTATAATGTTTACACTTCTATGTGAGCAAGGATAAACTACATAATAAAAGTATATAGTTTTGTCTTGCTACCAAATTGAAAACAACCAAAAATTTTAGGAGCAATATTAAATTAATTTCTTTAGTAGTCAAAAAAATTGTCTCCTCTACTTTCTATGAACTTTTTTCTATAACTTTGTTAGCAAATAATTCAAATTCCCATCTTGTGAATATTGCACACTTCCATGTATAACTCTAGAAATTTTTCTATCTTTTTTGCAAGGTTTGGTCAATTTTAATACATGGAAGTCCACTCTTAGGGTTAGATGGTTAGGTTTTTTGACCACCTTAGCCCACTAAAAATAGCTTGTGAGCATAGCTTATCATAATAAAATTTGGTGAAAAATAAACAACAAAGTATAATGAACTTTGAAAGTATTAATTAATAATAATAAAGATGAATTTATGTTGAAAGGAAGTAGAAGGCATGAATTGGTCTAAAGTCTTTTGATATTTAGAGTGAGATGAAGCACCTCAAAGTACACTAATTTATTCTATTAGTGTCTAGTAAGGAGGAAAATTAGCAAAATGTAAGAAAATAAGGGTAATCACAAAATTTCTTTTTTTTTTATAGGAAATTGATAGTATGGAGTACATAGTAACATATGTACTTGCACTCACTAAAACAATGTGATTTGGTAAATTAGTATCACATGCACTATTAGGACAAATCAATGTAGTTGAATTAGACATGAAGTTAAATGTTTGAAGCATACTTTGTTGTTTTATTGAATTTAATGAAGTTTTACTATATGCCTTTATTACAATAAACCTTGTGTATTTTATTACTTGAATTTCAACAATCCATGAGTGTTCACCACATGTGCAAAAAAAAGAAGGGCTATTAATTCAACATCGCTTCCAATACAAAAGGTAGACCCATCCTTCAAATTCCTGCATTGGATATTCCAACTTTACTCAAAGGCAATGCTTTTCTTTATGCACGATTCTTAGCCATTTGGCTACACCCAAAAGATGTTGCCTATTTTTTGTAAAGGAAATTTTCACTTTTTTGGTTCAAGCTAGCGAGAACATTGTTGTAGTTTAAGACCAATAGTCAAGTTTTACCTAGGTACCACCTTGTTTTGATGTAGATATCACCAAGTGTCACCCAAGTATCACATGAGTATTGATTGAAGAAGTAGCTAGCTAATTCTTCAAAATGATAAAAAAAATACTACTCAACGAGAGTTTGATTTTCAATTATGTTTGGGAAGAACTAATAACTAGTTCAAACTTCAAAGTTATCTGGTGGAATTAGGTAAGAACCTATTTGCAATATGAAGATATTAATAGAAAATAAATGAAAAAATCTATAAAATTTCTATTTTAATTTTAAAAATAGAAAAATAAGATACTTCAAAAACCAATTCAATATAGAAATTTGTTGAGTAAAACTAAAAAAAATTCCCAAACGCTAATTGTTAGTAAGGTAGAGGTACCTATTTCCTATAACTAAAGCATTTCAATCTATAGGATAGAAGAAATTCGTTAAGAAATCGAGCTCAATGTATGCAACCATGAGGATGAGGAAGAATGCCCCAAAAATGAAATTTCTTTCCCCAAAATGAATATTTTATTCAATATAATAGTGAATTTTTCATTGGAACCTACCTAATCTAATCTCACAGACTTACCTATTATAGTTAGCTTTGGCACTTCTCTAAGCAAGGAGGGAAGAAAGATGAATGGACAAGAAGGTACAAATAGAGAATCTTTTTCAACAAACAATACTCTATAATAGGTCCTCTTCTAAAGCCAGCTATCATGAGCAACTATTAGAAATAGGTACTTCTACCTTAAGGTAGACCATCCCATTACCATTTGCAATCTAATTCCATCAATAGACTAGCCCAAAGCCGTCACCTACTTTTGACCCTAATTCCACCTAAAATTCCCCCAAATTCTCTTTATTTTATAACAAAATCAGAGAATATTATAATAAAATCAGGGATTTTATGACAACAAGGGAATAACGTGTCACTCCATTATTAGAGAATACCTAGTACTTGATTAGGTGGTTTTAGATGGTTTATGGGGTGTTTATGGCTTTAGTCTAAAGGCAGTTTTATAATTTCATGGTTGAACACTTAAAAAATTCATAGAAATCACAAATTTGATTAGAAAATTATAATTCCACTTGGGTTTGATCCATGAAACAATCACACACCTTTGAAAAACATGTGCCCCTCTTGGAATTGGCCCTAAGATGTCCAAATTCCAAATCAGGGTGGTAAGAGCATCCCTACCCATCTTGCAAAATTGATGACTTCTTAAGAGGGAGGGCTTGCAAGCCGAGGGGGGAGGGCTTGCTTATTGGGGCCATTTTGCAAGCCACCCACCGGCTTGCAAAACAACAAAGGACAAGAAGTGGTCCCCCCTCTCTAAACCTCACACCCAATCATAAAAACTTTTAAGATTATCAAAACTGAAAATGAGCACTACAAAAATAATTTAACGACACAAAACCTCAGTGGTTGGCCTCCTGGCTTGCAACCAGTGAGGCTCACTGCTCCCCCCGGCTTGCAAAATGGAAGGCCTAACATTTTTGCCAGCCACATTTTTGTAGGACGGGTGGACATGCTCTTAGAGCATCACCACCCGTCCTCCAAAATGGATGGCCTCTTAAGGGGCGCCTCTTGGAAATGAACTTTGGCCTCCATATGAGGGTGGATTGGGGGGCCTCAACTTGGCTTGCAAAACAGGAAAAGACAAGTCTCACGTTGCTCTCCGCAAGTTCGATTGGAACGTCATATGGCCTCTTAAGAGGCCAGGGGTGGGACGGCCATTCCCACCTGGCCTCCATACCTGAATGAGCCTGTTTTTTCAGGCCAAATCAGCCTGCAAAATGCCTCCATGGTGATGCTCTTATTAGTGCCCTTGACTCCAAGCGAGCCCCGTGTTACGGGGACAAAAGCCTCTCGTAGCGTATCTGCTTGTACGTTCTGAACGTAATCTGCTTTTTATGTTGCTTTTTATGTTATGTTCTCTGCAACAGATTCTCCCGTGCTCCAGAATCCAGCACGAGTTCAGCGAGTGTTGGGCTTCAGAACCAATTTCAAATTTATTTTTCTATTGGTCTCTTGGTCCGACTTTCGATGGTCCGACTTTCGATGGTCCGACTTTCGATGGTCCGACTTTTGATGGTCCGACTTTCGATGGTCCGCAGTCCCTATTACTCCTCCTCAGCAAGTCAGCAGTTTAGTTCTTTTCCTTCTTCTAAGGAACCCCGTAGATCCAGGAATCTAACTTAAGCTGCAATTTGTCAAGGGTTGACGAGTCCAGGAGCTGCCGAACACGTGGCAGCCCAGGAGTAACTTTCGGTTGCTCAGAGTTCCAAATCTTTTGATAAATTTATCAGGGTGACGACCTATTTCCAACCCACTTAATAATAATAAGATTTAGCCTATCAATTCAGCCTATCTGAAAGGACGATGGAGGAAAAAAAAAAAAAAACTCCCGTGTGGAGAAATAGGTTTTTGAAGGATTTCATCATTTTAGACATTTTTCCTCTCAAGAACAAAACCATCACGAATTTTTTTTCATGAAGATTCGGTTTGTTGCATTTTTGATTTGTAGATAAACCAATTTTCAACCATAGGTTGCTTACAAAATCGATGTACTAGGTGATCATTGTGGCTTTCAATGTACTGTACATGTTGTGATCATTTTATGCTTTCAATGTACACTTCCTAGACATTTAAGGTAGAACTACCCATTACCATACAAATTTGCTATCTAGGTACTTTGGAGAAGCTATTTATGAGCTCTCATATTTGTCAGAGATTGAATTGTTTGAGAGAAGTCAATTGCAAAAAAAATAAAGACATTCTGACGAGAATTGAATTTTTTGTGATTTTTCAAAGCTGAAATGTAAAACTGTGAGTAGACCCTTGGTAAAGCATGACCAAATCATTGTTGAAGCTTTCAAAGTAAGTTTAACTACAATAGAACCAACTCATATAATAAGTATATTGATCTATTTTTTTTTTCATTTTATATGAAGTGCCAAAGCAATGAACATATTGCATAGAAAATATCACTTTAGAACATATCACATGTTTATAATTCTATTCTCATCTACAGTCTTGCAATTTCATCCAAGAATTATTTTTAATTTAAAGTTTTTTTGACACTAAACCATTTTTTAGCCAAATGAATGTTTTTTGGTGCAATCAGGTACTAGAAAGCCAAAAAATAGCCATGGCCAATGTACCATACTCTAAGAAAAAATGTTGATATTTATTATGGAGTATTTTGCAAGGATGAAAATTTCAAATTCACATTTGGAATTAGAGACCCAAATTAGGTAGGAAGAGTTGTAGAATACAAATGAATCACTTCAAAAAGGTGGTATGGGGAGACCTTGGAAGGCAGAGCATATTTTGTTGGAAACTGTCTTGTCAAAGAAATTGCAGGTTAGGTTATAAAATTAATGTGACAGCCCACATCCTTGCAAAAAGTGTCAGGACAAGGCTGTTCTGACTTGCTGTTAAACACTGTTGATACTGAAGGTCTGAGGAATGAATTTAGACCTACTTGTGGACCAGATTCATATTGCAAACATCATCCGCAACATACCAAAGGTCTTAGGAACAAATGTAGACTTACTTCTAAATCAAATTCTCATTGCAAACATCACCCCTAACATTAGGTGTGTTACTGAAGGTCTTAGGAATGAATTCAGACCTAATTTTGGATCAGATTTACATTACATGCATTACCCTTAACACCAAGTGTGAACATACCTTAGATTACATCCAGGAAGACAATGCGTATAGACAAAATCAAACATAGATGTAGAGTATTGGATGCATGGTCATAGGTCCCATCTTTTAACCCTTAAAAGACCAGACCTATCACCAAACTAATTTGCCACAAATTATTTGATTGTTTATCCAATAGGCGCATTCTTCATTCATTTTTGAAGTGATTTGGAAAGTCATCCATCAACCATTTTTAGCTTCACCTTCCTTGAAGGGAAAACAACACTTGATGGTTCATTGTAAAAATGCATCTGTTGGTCTAATAGTCAAAGCATTTTAGTCACTACCTTAGTCATAGGTGCCACATCCTTTACCCCCCCCCCAATGACAAGCATGTGACCGTGGAAGTCATTCCTTTTGGCATTGTATGAGTAGTTGGTTTAAAAAAATCATGAAGCATTCATTGGAAGTCAAACTATTATACAAGACCCTTCCTTTTCATGCAAATTTATGAGGATGAATAGTTGCATTTTTGTCCTATACACAAGTATTCTCTATCATTCATTGACTAGAAAATGGTTGCAACATCATTTATAGATTAAACCTTAAACGACAAACTAGTGGTCGTGAAAATCATCCCTTTGGATACCATGTGAAATCATCTCTTTGGATACTATGTGAATAATTCCTTTAAAAAATTGTAAAAGTTGATTCATTGGAAGTCAAACCACTGTAGAAGACCTCCATTTTTAACAAGAAAATCCCGAGGATGAATAGTTGCACTTCTGTTTACTAGAAGGATTGTTTGTCATCCATTGGGCAAAAAATGTCCTCATCTGCATTTACCCCATAAACGACAACGCTACAACCATTTCCTAGTCGATAAATGACAGAGAATCTTTGAGTGTAGGATAGAAGTGCAACTATTCATCCTCAAATTTTTGCATGAAAAGGGGAGGTTTTCTATAGTATCTTGTCTCCCAATGAGTGTTTTTTTTTCACTTTTTAAGCCAACAATTCACACATTACCCAAATAAATGATTTCCATAGTAATCGGCTCATCATTGAAGGGTTAATGGATAAAGCCTTACAAGACGAGCCAGTGATGAAATTTGACCCCTAGGCATGCATTAACCTTTAAAGGATGGACTGATGACCGTGGAAATCATCCCTTTGGTTACCATGTGAATCATTTGCTTACAAAATTGCAAAAATATTTATTGAAAGTCAAACTACTATAGGAGACCTACTATTTTTACAAAAAATTCAAGGATGAATAGTTGCACTTTGTCCTACTGAAAGAATTATCTGTCATCCATGGGACTTGTAAAGACCCAACAATGACTTTACTAAAGGAGCGGATGGCGCCTTATCCAATGTGTCAGACCGCCTTATGATGAGTGGATGGCGCTTTACACTCAAATAAAATATTTTTCTTTTATCTTCATTTCTTCACATTGCTTGCGTGAGCTCTTAGCGCATTAAATGATGTATTAAAGAATTAATCATTGTTGCATCTTTACGCCGGACAACGACCTCATGGGAAGGCCTTATGCTAATGAGAAGCCCACCCTTGGCTTGCCCATCTTGATGAGTCCTTCATTTGTATAAGAGCATCTTGCAAAGCATATGACTTCTTAAGAGGGGCTTGCAAAAGTGCCCCACTTGTCTTTCAAGATGGATGACTTCTTAAGAAGAAGGGCTTGCAAGTGTGGGGGGGTGCATATTGGGGCCATTTTGCAAGCCACCCACCGGCTTGCAAAACAACAAAGGACAAGAAGTGGTCCCCCTCCCAAAACCTCTCACCCAATCACAAAAAATTTAATATTGTCAGAACTAAACATGACCACTACAAATATAATTGAACCACACATAACCTCATTGGTTGGCCTCCCAGCCTGCAACCAGTGAGGCTCATTGCACCCCCGGCTTGCGAAATGGAAGGCATGGCAAAATGCCATCCATGTTTTTGTAGGACGGGTAGGCATGCTCTAAGGCCTTCCCACCCTGATCTTTACCCTACACCAAACGTCCCCATCGTCCTTCGAGGGTTAACTTAGTCTAGGACACTACAACCTAAATTTGCCCAAAGTGAATTGACCCCTTCATTGCCCCATTTTACCCTTGGGGAAAACACTGCAGAATTTTTTATTTGCAATCAAGATGATTTATTTTTTCAAATTCTGAATTCAGATTTGCAATCAGCGGTCCCAAATTAGCTAGGGACGGTGTAGAAATATTTAAAAAATCATGGCAAAAAAAATAGGGGGCTATTTTTTTCACAATTAACCCTGTCCGGGATAATGAGGGGGTCAGTTCTCCCCTGCCCCCCTGAATTCCGGCAGGCCCTTCGTTTCATGCCGGAGTACCACGGACCCTCGACCCCTAATAATGCACCGCCTGTCCAATGCCTTCCACCAAAGGACGGAGATGGGGACTGGATCCCACTGATGCATGTGGGCCCCACCCCGGCCTCTGGCCCCTTCAGGTAGGTAGCACCACCACCACAGGTGTGGCTTTCCACTGTTCTGGTTCTTCTGACCCACGAACGAACGAACGAACGAATCTTTGTCGCAGACTAACTTATACACATGGCCGTGCACGGGCGGTGAAGGACGGGACGGGATCACGGGACACTCCTGCCTGGGGACAGAAAAGGGAGGGTGGAAATGGTCCCCACCCGCTCGCTCACTTGTCCCCAACGGTAGATGCTACGCCAGGGAGAACTGATTGCCCCCGCCAGGGTTAATTGTGAAAAAAAGCCCCCTATTTTTTGGCCATGATTTTTAAAATATTTCTACACCGTCCCTAGCTAATTTGGGGCCGCTGATTGCAAATCTGAATTCAGAATTTGCAAAAAAAAATCATCTGATTGCAAATAAAAAATTCTACAACGTTTTTCCCAGGGGTGAAACAGGGCAATGAGGGGGTCAATTCACGGCCAGGGAGGACTGACCCCTCTATTGCCCCGTTTTCTACCCCTGGATAAAACACTGGAATCTTTTTATTTGCCATCCATGAAAAAAATTGCAAATTTTGAATTCATATTTGCAAAATGAGACCCCAAATTAGTCGAGGGAGGTGTAGACAAACAAATTTTACATGGTCCTAAATAGGGGGCAATTTTTACATTTACCCCTGGTTGGGGCAATAGAGGGGTCAGTCCTCCTTGGCCGTCAATTCACCCTGGCCGTAGGTGCTACACACATGATGAATTTGCAAATTTTGTACTAGAGAATGGATTGCCAAGGTGGAAAAAGCAGTACACTAATGATGATAAATAGTGTTACCTACACTAATTTATTTTAAAAAGCCATAAGTTTTTACTCTTGATGAATATTTTTACCAACTATGGATGTAGAGTTTTCCCACTTAGAATGACACTAGGATTTATGATTTTCGTAAAAATACTAGCGGTTGGCACTTGCTTTGCTACGCATTAACAATATTGACATCTTCATACAATATTCTTTAAAAATACATATATTGTGCAATAGAAAGTAATTAAAGAAAATCTTTATATCATAATTTTCACAAAAAAATCTTTGCAAACATGAAAACATTGCAAGAGCACCACCACTTGATAAATTTCTTCACTCACAAACAATGGTGACCAAAATTGAAGAATTGAAATGCAAATTTGTCAAATTGCAAAGACTTTGTGAATACTTTGTTGTAGAATCCAATATTGCTTCAATCTAACAAAGCTTCAAATCATTTGGTAGTAAGAAAAAAACATTAAAATTGAGAACATTCAAAGCTTAGAAAATTATAGAATTGTAGAAGTAAAATGAAGTGTGAAGCCAAGAAACATGAAACCTCTATAATATCACTGTACCTCTGCAATATCATATTTTTACACTGTGATATTACAGAGGTGAAATGGACGTTGAAACTATACAATATCACACAATGTAAAATGTGATATTACGGAAGACCTTGTGATTTTAGTAGTATGATTATGAAGAGTAAAAACTTATAGCATTTCTAAAACAGTTAGTATGGATAACACTATTTATCATCATTAGTGTAGTGAGGCTCGCCCTATGATTGTGCATAGGGCGGAATCTGCCTTAGCAGTCTGTTCACTAGTATTAAAAACATTGGAGGTGTATTTTCATGTATCTTGTATGTACGTATCTACATATTTTTGTTTGTCTGTACATTGCCCAATACATCATCGTCTCTTCAACGCACTTGAGTTCCATTTTGATTTTGGATTTGGTAGCTTACAAAGTGTTGATATTTGAAAAAAAATTGTATATATATGTATGATGTATCATACATAGATAGTATAAAATTTGTATATATGCCACATGTGTTTAATATGGCAGAATCAACCCTAGAATGCAAAATCTGCAAGTAGGGCTGATTCTATCAAGTATTGCTGATTTTGCCATATTAAAATGCCTTTGCAAAGGACCTCTAGTGTTATTAACGAATTCATATTTGCAATCACGAGACCCAAATTAGCTACACGAAATAGTAAAATTAGGTTTCTCTTCACTAATTTCTTGACATTCTACAATCTACACTATATAAATATGTAATGTTATTGTAGAAGGATGCAATAATGTGAAAATTATGTGTGTGGTTTGGGTTGATACATTGGTTCATGGCCCAGGGCTAGAGAGTCACATGTGCCTTCATGTGCACAAGCCGTGAGTCATGAGGTAACTTTTTTAGGTAAGGTAACCTAATTGTTAAGGCAACCCAATTTCACTATTTTGTGTAGAAGAGGTGTAGAAGATAAATTAGTCAAGTACAAAATAGAGTTTTTTCGGGGTACTCTTGGAATGGTTGCGAGAGGACAGCAAGGGGTTCAATTCAGTTTGCTCTAGTTAAACATTTGGAGTGCACTAGAAATCATGAGCTGTGATATGGTAACTAAGTTAATAAAAGTAGCCCCATCCCTCATAAAGAAATGGCCGGGTGAATTGACTCCCTCATTCCTCGTGGTTTATCTTTAGGAAAATATTGGAACTTTTATTTTCCACCCATATTAAATTTTGAAAATTTTAAATTCATATTTTGAATTAGAGGTCCTAAATTAGCCTAAGGCAGTGAAGAAATGCAAAGTTAATGAAGTACAAAGTAGGGGACAATTTTTTACATCTATCCTTGGTTGGGGGAATGACAGGGTCAATTCACCTTGACCCTTGGATACCCATTGATAACATTGTTTACCAATGAAGTAGGGGGCTTTCTTGCATTCTTGAAAAGGGAGCCCTCTCCTACAAACAAAATTCTTTTACATGGCTTTTGAGGGAATCCCAATCCTTGGATTACCCTTAATGACTTAATGGGAGTGTACTTTCAAAATGGGCCTAAATTGCCAAGAACTTGAGCAATTTTTCAACTCATTGTTCTTGAGATTTGATACAATATAAATGTACCCGGGGGGTGCACTACAAAGGAAGTTCGTGGATGAGGAGCGACCAAATTTTTGACCCCCTATATTATATCCTAAAATTTTATTTTTTTTCTAAAAAAAAATACGAATAGATTTTTCTACTTTGAAAGTTTATGTTCTAAATTATTGGTATTTTTTTATGTTAATAATAATTAGTTACAAATTTTAGAGAAAAAAAGATACACTATAAAGCTAAAAATAACTTTCACACCCCTATATTATATAAGAAAAAAAAATTGAAAAATGAAAAAAAAATTCTATAAAGTAACTTTCTACTGAAAGTTTATTTTGTGTGAATATTGGTACAATAGTCATCTTCATGTGATCTCTATAAATATTTTAGTTGAAAAACATGCCATTTTAGTTCATTTTTCAATCCTTTCCAGACAATATATCACATGTTATTTAGGATTGAAATTTTTGGCAATAGAAACCTATAAACATTGTTAAACAAAGCTCAAAATTGTAGGTTGAAATTATAGTTTATTAGAAAATAATTAGGAAAAGTAGAAATGGGTAATTAGGGTTTGGTTGCTCCTCACCCATGGACTTCCTTTGTAGTGCACCCCCCGAGTAACTGTAGAATCTTATAGTTTGCATTAAGTGTGAGCATCTCATAAAATTCAGATTATTTGACCGCATAATTTAGTAGATATTTAAGTTTGAAGTTTTATTTGGGTCAAACGAAATATGTGGCAGCGTACTTTGAAGAAGCATATCTTTGTGAGAATATTTTTAAATGATGAATTTTTGTGCTTAGTGAAAGATAAAAGAGTTAAAAATATACTTATAAAACTCTACAACATTCCAAAAAAATTTCAATTCATGGTGGAACTTGCAATGTACAGTGGTCATTGAAATGAGAGTAGTGTTTGTAAAAAAAAAGAATGGGACACTTGTCTTTTCCTTGAACTCCTTGACTCTGTTCTTTTTCAAGGTGGATTTGTTTTTTTTGAAGTAAGCAAGAATCACATTTGTTGGTTGACTTTTTAATCCATGTCCAAACCAAATTTAAAAAAACAAGTTGTAAACTACATTACACCACTTAACTTTGAAAATTTCTACAAGGCAAAGTTTAACTTGGTTTTGATGAAACTATCCCCATTGGATTTACAACATAGTCTATTTTTTAGAAATAATTTTCATTCTAAAAATAATTTAGAATTGAAAATAATCAGCTCAAAAAAGAGGGACAATGACTAAAAAATGGTCACTTGGGTCATTAGGTGTTACTTAATAATAAGTCCCTCCCATGTACCTAGGAAGGCATAATTCCTTCTTGGTATAGGGAAGATCATTGTTTAATTATAAAAAATTATGTCACAAGTGCTATGTTTTGTGTTACAAGAATGACTTGAATACAATGCCATGGGTTGACTAGATGAAGGTCAAGAAATAGGAGAAGATGGATGGCAATAAAAACCAAGGAGCAAGTAAAAACCATATAGGAGAATAAGTTCAATCCTTTGGAATGAATATATATATAGAGAGAGAGCCTAACAAGGGATAGAAGATGTTAAAGAATCGAAAAAGGCAAGTGGAGAGTAGAAGGAGAGGAGGGATTAGAGCCCATTGTGACTAGAGTTGAGGTATGTAGGAGGAAAGAGGAAGGAGTATGACACAAATAGAAGGTGCCATCAATTGTAGAATAGAAGACCTCATCTAATTGCTACAAGTTCCTACCAAGATTGATCCTTTTGCTAGAGGATGTTGGTGCTAAGGCATAAACCGCCATGTCCCATAGCATGATTGAATTGTATGATGTTAAGCTTGGAAGATAAAAGAGCCTTCAAAAGAAGTGTTTCTAAAAGCCACCTAACAATGTGCTACTCAAATAAACCAAAGCAAACAAATATAGAAGGTTATGTGGGGTATTGTTTCAACCCTCGCTACAAACATTAATAAATCATATTTAAAACAACAAAATCATTCAAATGGTAGAATTTTTTGGTAGTATCATTGGCATAATTTGCCAATGCCTCTATAAATTTTGTCTTTCAACTTGCATTGAAGGAGTTTATATTGATTATCTAATGTTAAAATGTGAATTTTTCCTTGGGTCTATACAAATAAATTTAGGAATATAGAAATTTCAAATCTTGTATATTAACTAGTAAAAAGTATTCTAGTTTATATTTGGAAGGCTAATATGCCAATTCAATTGGCCAAGGATTCATTACACCTACAAGAGGACAGAAGCAAGCTTCATCTACCTTGCACCATCATGCACCACCAACAAATGAAAGCATATCCTACTAAGAGGATTTACACCATCATTTAGGCAGGTGTAATGAATCCTCATCTGGTTGAATTGAGGATGCTCTTATAATGGTACACTAATAATAATATTGAATATTTGATTTTAGAAGGCTATAGGTTTTATTCACTATAAATATTTTCATGAAAGAATAAATTATTTAGTGTAGGTAGCACTAAATATCATTATTAGTATAATGTTGATGTATTGGTAGACACATGTTGCATGGTGCACTTACATCAGAGTGTACTACCATAGGTAAATTAGAGCATGCTTCCATTGATGTGTTGGAGTTCCCAACATCGAACATACAAGTATTTTATATAGAGGTGAGAGTTTGAGCCAAGCCTCAAAAGTCCCCCTCCAACCCTCCTCTAGACTCCAACCTTAGTTTTTTCTGCCATTTAGAGCAACTTTTTTTTGGTACTATGGGACTAGCTTGCACCATTTCAAAATAAATTTCTACTTTTTCACCCAAAAAAGTAATATTTTTTCACACAATTTTTTTTGTTTCTATTCAAAATGTGAATGAAGTCACCAAATTGGATGAAGAAGTGCATAAATGTAATTGAAATGTATTTTGTGGTAAAAAAAGATGGATGAATGTAGACATACAATGCTTCACCAAATTTTAAGTGATCATCACATTGGTACTTTCTCAAAAAGTAAAAAAAAGGCTAGTGTAGAGTTGGAGGGCTTGGACATGTGGTTGGATGGATTTAATTTTATGAAGAAGACAAAAATTTGATTGTATAGTAGCTGATCCATTTCCAACCATCATCCCATTTCTAATCTATAGGTTGTTTTCTTTCCTTGAAGTTGTGCTTTCTTTTTGTGAAGTTGTGGTAGAATTCAAGGAGTAGTTGTGGTGCATTATGATCGGTTGTGAGGCTATGAATATTGCAATTAGTCCTTGGTCAATTTTGCAATTAGACTATGGTCATAAATTGAAAGGTCTATATCACCATTACAGGTCAAAGAGAATCTTTCATCTTTCACTAAAATTTACAATAATTTTATTGTGTATAATAAAAATTTGAAAAAAATATACAATCCTTCCAAACTCTATTTTACTACATGGGAAAAAAATCCGCACTAAAAAACCTGCGCTCTAAATATACCTAATTGCTTAAGTGGTTTAGAAATGGGTTAGCTACCTTAGTTCCACTAAATTTGTTGCTATATTCCTCAAATCTAAAAGTTGTGCTAGCCTCTATAGTCCCAAAGTCCCTATGGGGGACTCTTTGGATTTCAGGTAGGCTCATTTGATCTCAATTTTTGACATAATTCTTTGAAACTTTTTTTGAAGATAGTAAATCGGTTTAGCTTTCTAGAAATATAATTTTCATTTCAATCAGTGCTCAAAAACAAAAGTTATGCTATCATGAGTCTAAAAAACAACTCGAGGGGCAACCCAAAAAAATCACAAAAAATCAATTTTTTTTATAATTTATAATTTTTTTTCTTAAAGATTATACCTTTGTCTACATCTAAAGTTTTGGTTCATTCCATTTGGACTACACTAAAATTGGAAAATAGTGTTGGGTGATAATTAGTATTGTAGTGAATTGGATCATAGTTTTAACTTATTATATTACCATTCCAACTTCTATATTTTGTTCCTACCTAACACTAAATACACTCTCGTAGAAATGTTGAAATGACCAAATGTTACTATAGAGCTAAAATAGTGTTAGAATGAGTAAATAATGTTCTAACACTAACCTTGCAAATCACAATTAGTGTTATTGTTGACAATTAGTGTAGCCAACACTGTTTACCAATTTTAGTGTAGTGATGGAATGTTATGTACAATCTTAGTTTTTCAGGCAATCTAAGTGTCATATATATATTTTTTAAATCTTGAATTCATCACTTTAAATGCAAATATCTTGCAATCTAGGAGGTCAAAGTTCCTGAAATTTTTCCCGCTCATTCTGATACTAGTGTAGTACAAGATCTTACGATTAGATGTATAAAAAAACAAAAACAAAAAAAATAATTATTAAATTTTTTGCTCTTTGCAATAGAAATGACAGTTTTGAGTGGATTTTGGTGGGAAAAAAAGCCTTAGGACTTAGACTTTAGGGGCTAGGGAATCCAGAAAGGCGCATTGGGGAATCCGCAAGCTTTGCCCAATGGAAACAAGTTGCCCCCCATGGAAACAGGGCTCCTATTGAGCCGGTAAGATCAGAACCCAAACAAAAGCCCAAACAAGCTTCCACTGACTTTACCTCCCACTCACTATTCCCCGCATGCATATCCAAATCCAGTACAGTCCAGTATGGGGGAGCATATCTTATTAAGGTAGGTAGGTGGCTCAGAAACCGCCCCTCTTCTTTAGACTGTCCTGTAGGTAGCTGTCGAATGGATGCAAGTTGATGCTTCAATGGACTTCTTTTCGTCTGTCCATGAATTCAAGAAAAATTGTTTTTTTATTTTATTGCAAGAGCCAATCATTGTCTTTGGTTTCTGCACATTTCTTCATAAGTCACAAAGGGGATTGATTTCAGGACACCTACGGTCACAAATAGGTGCCTATGACCTGAATCTTTTGAAAATTCATAGGTAATTAAAAGATGCTTGGAAAAATACGGAGCTACTTGTGTTGTATTCCGCATCTATTTTTCTTTCTCGGAAAAATGAGTTAAAAATCATTTCGTCCATGTGAAAACCTGTGAAAAAGGTGAATCAGCTCTTGAAAGGTTGCCTTTTAGAGCCTCCTACGTTAGAATTATTCACTCTCGGAACATACACTCACTATCAGAGGATTCAGAGCTTTGAAGGTTCAGGTTCATTTTTGTCCATGCAGCCAAGATCCTACATTCATCAGCCAAGTGCCACGTAGCCACAAGTGGACATAGGGGGTCCCCCAGGAATTTCACGAGACTGGGTTGTCATTGGCCACCTGGCGGAATCTCAAGAGCTGGGAACTGTTTCAGTAGGCCTTAGAAAAAAACAAAAATAGGCCTAGGAAGAAAACGTACAGTCGTAGAGCCAGGCAGACTAAATATAAGATGCAGTATATTCCCGATATTCAGTTACTCTGGATTCTAGACCCCACCCACCGTTTTTACAGGCCTGAGGATATTCTCCCAATACTGTACCAACAAAATTCACACCCTAGCAACCGTCGCATTAATTTCGGAACTTACCAGACCTGTTTGTGAAGCCACGCATTAACAATGTAGTTCAGATTTTTTTTTTCCCTCATAAAATTATATATATATATATATATATATAGTGCTGCTTCATGTCTCTCTAAAACCCGCCAAATCAGGCATAATTCTTGTCCCATTGAAAAACTTTGTTTATTGATTTTGACCTTGCAAAAATTTCTAGGATTCCATTGTTGTCACTAACCTTTAAACCATGGCCAGGGAGAGTTGACCCCTTCATTGCCCCGGCCAGGGTTAATTGTGAAAAAAAACTCCTTATTTTTTTGCCATGATTTTTTATATTTCTACACTGCCCCAAGCTAATTTGGGGCCGCTGATTGCAAATCTGAATTCAGAATTTGCAAAAAAGTTCATCTGATTGCAAATAAAAAAATAATGTGCTTGGTGTGTTTGGAAAGCCCTCAGAGAGTGTATATACACAAAGCAAATTTTATAGCATTTGGACCTATGGAATAAGAGATTTGACTAAGTTTTAAAGTTGTTATTGGACCAAAAATTATAAAATTTGATGAAAAACAAACAATTAGTTGTATAGAGCCATTGAGCCATTAGGCAATCAAGCACATACTAGGTTAACAAGCTAGAACACTTTTGGCCTCTACAATATCACATTGATACTTTTATTTAAAAAAGCTATTTACTGATACAATATTTTCACTATACTTTACCTTTTACTACTCATTCTTATTGCATTCTTATTACAGTATGAAACGTGTATCTATAATAGATCTGTAATATTGTTAAATATAGCAGCATTATAAGAAATGAAAATGAAGAGTCTTCATCGTTCACATGATCGCCACATTAGCAGCATGTAGAAATCCTAAAAAAAGTAAAATTATTACGCTGAAAACAAGTCCCAACTGACGCGTGCTCTGTGTTTGTGCCCGCCATGGCGAGGCTTTTGCGTCGGTGATGGCCGGTGCTTTCCCTGGAAAGTGAAAAGACGGTGAACTCTTTGCAGTTGCCAGTGGTGAAAACCTCCATCGCGACTGATCTCGGGCTTCTCTAACTGAAAACGAAGATTCTCCGTCATTTGTGTCAGTAAACTAAACTAAACTTTCATCGCTATGAATTCGGGAGGACGAAGCCAACTGAAGGCTGCGACGTTGCACGGCTTCCTCTGCTCCTCTGATTCGGGTGCGTCAGGCCAGAGAGAACGCATCTTGCGTGGACACAGTTTGAAGACTTCAAGTGCACAGGCCAAAAGCTTAATGTAAGCTTAATGTGCGCAGAGCTAATGTAGATCCTCACCTCCACTGCGAACTCGTAATAACCTAATCTGGTTTACATGCCCCTGCGCTCCGTCGCTTCTGGCGTCCGGTCTTGCTAAGAAGTCGCTTAAGATTCCCTTCCACAGCTTTCTTGATTGGCAGTCAAGATACACTAGCTCATTGTGCATTTCCTTGGTACAGAGGTTTACGAGCTCGCCAGAACTGCGACAGAAGCCAGAGCGTGCGGCAGAGGTTGCGCCTCGAGTGGTGAAGGTTTTACCTCTTCGGTGGCAAGAAAAGAACAGAGAGCTGCAGTTCGGTGTTCGTGTTGCGGATTTGTGCTTCTTTTTCTGGTCGAGAATCATGGCGGTCTACAGTAAGCTCGTGATCGTGCATTTCGCCTTTCTTGATTGTTTCTTGTTTCTATTGGTTTGGTTGCTCGGCTGATTTGCTGTGGGAGCATGTTGTTGTGTTTATTGGAGTTGGAACGCACTTTATCTTGAAGAAACATAGTTTGTAGTGAATGTGAAGGGAAGCGGACTGCCGGGGAGTCGTGAAGTTACGAGCGCGCGGAATGTTTTGTCTCAGTTGTGGAAATAGAGTGTAATTTGGAATTTCAGTTTTAGTGTGTTTTGTTGTGACTTTATACGACAACGGTGATCAGGACATTTACTATGGAATTGAGGTGTTTGACGTTGGGAGTCGTGAGTGTGTGATGTCGCTGTACATGTTCAGCATTGCTTGCTCGATTTTGTCTAATAGAGCTCCTGTGACCTGCGATATGTTGTGATGCTTTTGACTGTGGAAGTGTAGGGGTGACTCTGTGTGAGTGGCGTATGCAAGCTTAAGTAGTTCTGTTGTTTTTCCTGAGAGAGACTTTGTTGTCTGACGTTTTTTGTTCTCATTGAAGCGGATAGATGCGTGTTTTGACCTCTGCTTTTGTTGCTTACAGGCGAGCGTACTCTTCAGTCCAACTACTGGAAGGAGCACTCCGTGGATCCAAGCGTGGAGGCTATGATGCTTGATTCACAGGCTTCCAAGCTTGACCTGGAAGAGCGGCCTGAGGTATGTCAATTTCGTCTGCCACTGTCATAGTTACAGTTTTTCTTCAGTTGGAATCTTCCCGCAGGAAGGTAGATTGCCGCACTGCACTAGTGATTGTGCTCTGGTTTGACGGCTTCTACCTCATTTATTGTTGGTCCCGTGAATGTTGTTCCGCCAGGAATGCATTTATGACGTCAAGAATTGGTTTGTGATCATTTTTTATGGTTCTATCAGATTCTTGCGCTGTTGCCACCATACAAAGGCAAAGACGTCATTGAGCTTGGAGCAGGTATTGGTCGGTTCACCGGGGAACTTGCGAAGACTGCAGGCCACGTGGTCGCTATGGACTTTATGGATAATCTTATCAAGAAGGTATTGTCAACGGATGATAGTTGGTGCTTGCCGGGATACTTGCGTCCTGGCACAAATCTTATTGTTTGTTATGTTCATTGGGATAAACTTGTTGATCAATCTTTCTGCTGTGAACAAAGGCACTAACAAATTGATCATTTGGATTTCAGAATGAGGACGTGAATGGTCATTACAAGAACATTGAGTTCAAATGCTCAGATGTCACTTCCCCTGATCTGGATATTGCTTCTGGTTCTACGGATCTCGTGTTCTCCAACTGGCTACTCATGTACCTATCTGACGAAGAGGTAGCAACATTGACGCAGCGTATTATGAAGTGGCTCAGGCCTGGTGGGTACATTTTCTTCAGGGAGTCGTGCTTTCACCAGTCTGGAGACCACAAGCGAAAGAACAACCCTACTCACTACCGGCAGCCGAGTGATTACACCAAGGTACTCGTTTTTCCTATTCTGTTAAGGTACTCTCTTAGTTGTTGGCCTTTCTTATTTTTAGATGAGATTTGCTCTGTAAGCTGATTTCCTTTGCGGTCAGAAATGTAAACGCTGTTCTCTGGTCAAGCACTGCAGGTCTTTGAGCAGACTCAAGTCCAGGAAGATGACACCTTCTACGAGTTCGCGTTGGTTGGATGTAAGTGTGTTGGCACTTATGTGCGCAACAAGAGAAACCAGAATCAGGTAGGAATGGGGCTATGAATTCAATTTTGCTGCACTATGGATGTCAATTCTTCAGTTCTAGAACTGTGGAACCGGCTTATGTTAGTAATGTCCTGCATTAATGGCGTTTCTAACAACTTCCGCATTTTTGCAGGTGTGCTGGTTGTGGCAGAAAGTGCTTTCAGAGGGGCCTGCCTCTAAGAATTTCCAAAAGTTTTTGGACACCCAACAGTACACAGCAACCGGAATTCTGAGATATGAGCGCATCTTTGGAGAGGGATTCGTGAGTACCGGTGGCATGGGTAAGGACTATGACATACTTTGGTGCATCTGGGAATCATGGTCGTCAAAGATTTTGAAGTGTATTCCGGCATAATCTGCGTCCAGTGCCTACATTGCTTGGATATGCGCAGCTCTTGAACATCAATGCGTGCCCCTTTTTGGCATTCAAGTGTACAACTATCAGGCAGAGTTTTCCGTTCAGGATACTGTGAGCTTACTGTTGTCATGGTATGTTGATATTGCAGAAACTACCAAGGAGTTTGTAAGCATGTTGGATTTTAAACCGGGGCAACGAGTTCTCGACGTGGGATGTGGGATCGGAGGTGGCGATTTCTACATGGCCGAAGAATTCGATGCGGAAGTTGTTGGCATTGACCTGTCTGTAAATATGATTTCCTTCGCGCTTGAGCGATCAATTGGCAGGAAATGTGCCATCGAGTTTGAGGTTGGAGACTGCACTAAGATTAACTATCCTGCCGCTTCTTTTGATGTGGTCTACAGCCGTGACACCATTCTGCACATCCAGGTAGACTGTTGTCCATTAATTTTTTTTCTCGAATTTGAGTTAATCCTGTGCATCAGTATTTTCTTGATTCAAACCAGTTTTCGTATGTTTTTTTTCCTCTTAAGATAGGAATATACCCTAGTGCTTTATTTTGTGATCACCAGTTCAATTTTACTGGCATTCACATTCCATGCAGATGATTTGAGTATTAGTGTTAGTGAGAGCCTTTAGTGATATGAAGGATGCTGTAGAGTATGGAGCTTCTGACGAAGTTGCAATCATGAATAAACGGTCATTAATCGAGCAGACTGTGAGGTTTGACTGCTCGAGGGGATATCAATGAGGTGGAAGAAGACTAATAGAAAGAGTTTTTGAATGGCAGGACAAACCGGAACTGTTCAGACGTATGTTCAAATGGTTGAAACCTGGAGGCCGTGTTCTCATCAGTGACTACTGCAGAGCTCCATCTACTCCATCAGAGGAGTTCGCGGCATACATCAAGCAGAGGGGTTATGACCTTCACACTGTCGAAGCGTATGGACAGGTATATTTGATTTGTGACGAAATGGAATTGTAGAATTCGAGCTTGACATGGTGTTTTATGCTCGTTGGACGTTCCGGGAATTGAGTTAAATTGGAATGCACAACTGTCGTTGTACTATTATTAACAGGTATTTGATTGTAACCAGATGTTGCAAGCCGCTGGGTTCATAGATGTGTTGGCTGAGGATCGGACACATCAGGTAAGATATTTGAGAGCTCTTTTGGTGGAATGTGCAATTCCCCTAGTCGATTTTACTACGGAACGCATTGTGCCATGCCCAGCTTCTTATCTCACTTGAATGTTGCAGTTCGTGGAAGTGTTGAAGAGAGAGCTCGCTGCAACTGAGAAAAATCGCGACAAGTTCATTGAAGACTTCTCAGAGGTACCTTCATGCTTTTTACTTTCAGATTTGTCCCCGAACAAATAGGTTAAATCGTTATCATGCAAGAGATAGACTAGTCGTGGTTCACTTCTATGCAGTTGATACAAAGCTGTGGACTTGAAAGAATTTAATCCTCCATGGGACACGCTTATGATTGGCAATCATGCAGGATGACTACAATTATATCGTAAACGGATGGGAGAGCAAACTGAAACGACAAAATGAACAGAAGTGGGGTCTCTTTGCTGGGCACAAGCCCCTGTGAGTGTAGTTGTAATTTCTTCCCTGCGTTGTGGCAGACTGTCGTAAAGGTACTGTGAGCAGGTTTCTCGATAGTCTTCTGCAGTAGCGCATAATTGAAGTACATCAGGAGAATAGCTACTGCGTCTCATGCATAGATGCTAGAAGAAACATACGATATCAATAAAGCAGCACTGTATTTTCCTTACTGTATATTCTAGGAAACTCTCCTTAAAAAATTGCTCATTCCAAGTTTCCAAGTGATGGTATGAAAGTCAAATCTTTGTATGGATGCACTTAACGTTCTATTCCTCTGTTGATGACTGCTGATTAGAAACTATCACACTTGACCCGACGGAAGTGCCCACCCTCGGAAGAAACGAATGTCGTTTCGTCTCATCTGCAGGTAAAGACAGTCATGCACCTAATTTGAATTATTATGCTTATATGATTGATGCGCATGCTTGTCACGTGCAAACTATATTCAGAACATCACTGTAAGAATAATTCAATCAAGACAAGACTTGACACAATAAGTTGTCTGAGGATAGCAGCAATTGGGAAGGGCAACATTATAAGCTGATCTACTTTCACACTACTACGATGTGCATTGTTGTCACAACTATGGCATCCCAGCCTGGGCATGATTCCTGCTTACTACTACTGTTCCTGTTCTCCTTAATTTTTTCATCAATCCATCCATCCCACAACATTAAATTAGTTTTTTTGCTTTTGTTTGCTTGTTTGTTATGGTGAGATCTACGGTGTTGGAAAGCTCTCTATGAGGAGGCTTTGCTTTGTTGCATGTGGACCACGGTGTGAAAGTTATTGAATTTTGAAGTTTTTATGAATTAAAATTTTAGAAATTCATTTTTATTTTTTATTTTGATTCTGGCAACAGCAGAGGGCACACTAGTAATACATTGAAATTCACTATCTTCTATTTAAAAGTTGGTTCAACTCGTGAAATCTTGGATGTGCACAATGCTTCCTTGAAGGCCTTATGATGATATTAAAAAGTTCTATTGTTGACCCCATAGTTGCAAGATTTGCAGGTAGCTCCACTACGAGAGACTTTGTCCTAGCATTGGCTTGTTTTTTCAATTAATTCCTCACATATAGCCTTTGTTAATGAAAGCCTCTTCTCTTTTGGTTCAAAGTCAAGAAATCAATAAAACAATTGTTTGCAGTAACTAGTAAATGATTGAGGGGTCTTGAATTAATTGTTGATGTACTAGACAATGTGCTTACCACTTTTTTAAGTTTGTAATAAAAGAAAAGAACTAAGGGTTAGAACCAACTTATTTGAAGGAGTTCATTTCAAAAACTATTTGTAAATGTTTAACCCCTAAACGTTGGGGTTGGGCTTGGGACTGTGGAAATCAATCCTTTTGAAACTGTGTGACATCATCTAGTTTGAAAAAACCAAAAATATTCATTGGGAGTCAAACAACTATAGAAGATTTCCCCTTTCCACCCCTAATTCCGAGGATGAATAGTTGCATTTTTGTCCTACACAGGAGAATTCCTTGTCATTCATCGGACGTCAATGTCCGCATCGACATTCAAGGATTAAACCACACCAATTTGCATCGACATTCAAGGATTAAACCACATCAATCTTTGTGTTAATCTAAAATGCATTTCTTTCACCTCAATTTGATTTGTGAAAATAGGCAAAGGTTTTCATCATGAAATAATTAATACTTTACAATATTGTTAATCAATGTAAGTGTGGTGTCTATGATAAAGAAATGTTATATGACATCTAATGAAAGCACAATGATTTATTCTAATACTATTTTTGATATTGATTTATCCATGTAGTGTGTAGTTCACCAATTTATCAAAATTGCACTATTTTTTAATAATCTTTAAAGGATGTTGAAAACATTTGTCTTCTTGATGCATAATGCACATTTTAAGATACAAAGATGTATTTGAAGGTGCAATAAAACTCTAATTGAGTTGAATTCTTTTGTGATCTCATAATGTATCAATAAAAGAGCTACATATATATATATTAAAATTATTTTGTACTTTGTTATGTGATTTTTATAAGCTCCAAATGACATGACAATATATGCACTCAGTAGGCATGTCAATTGTGAGGGTAGCAAAATACACCCTTTTTATAATAAACATCACTAAAGGTACATTCTCACTTGGCATTTGTAAACAATGGGTATTAAAAGGTGAGATCTTTATTACTTTGGAAAACTATGTTTAATAGTAGGAAGAGGTAATTCATTTTGGTTTGGTAAAATCATGATAGATATTTGTAATTTGTCCACACTAATTGATTTAAAAAAGCTATAGGTTTTGACTTTTGATGAAGATTTTTATCAACTATGTTTTTAGAGCCCCCCTTCTTTGAACAATATTGAAGAGACCTCCTTCTTTAATCAATATTGATACCTATGCTCTTGATAAGAAACTTCATCAAGAATAAAAACTTATAGATTTGAGTGTGGTAACACTAAATTTCATTATTAGTGTAATGAGATAGTATTTTGCTTGAGATTTTTATGCATCATTTACAACTCCTTTGTACAATGTTTGGATGACTTGCTTAGTAGAGTGTTTGGAAGAATTTGAGTTTTGTAAAGTTTGGGCGTTCATAGTTTAACACTTGTAATAGCTTATTCAAGATTGTAAGTGGAGGTTAATCTTTTAATATTCAATGTTATCACTAGTACAAACAATGTCCACAGTGAGGTAGGTGACAATGGTTGTGACTATGTGGATGGTTGGCTTTTTAAATTTTTCTTGAATATAAGTTAGTCTTTTTGTTGAGACTTTCATTTCCAAATGTTGTTAGCCAATTTTTAGACTTAAATGTTTCATTTTTTTTGGGTCCTAAAGACATGATCCCATCATTTTCAAGGATAATTGACATTGTAGCTTTTCCATTCTAATAATGACATGTGAAATGATGAATTCAGTAGTCTCCAACTTCAGTGTGCATCAATACCTGACTTTGAAGTCAAAGTCTTGACAAAAGAGATCCCTACCTAATAGTATGATGTCTTGTAGTATGTATGGGACAATGCCTCAAGAAGAGGGGATTTCACAAAGAAAATGTCACCAAAGAAGACAAAGTTTGATAAAGAGGTGCTAATTTTTGCAAAATCCTTAACAATGAGTGGCATTGCTTGGAGTAAACTACAAAGGGGAAATCCTCCTCATAAAGATATTTTCTAGTAGGCTCCTAAGAATCTTACAAGGCTATCACATACCCACCAAAGAACATTGTGCCCCCAAATCAACCTAGGGATTAAGCTTCAAAGCAATTGAGCCATAGAGTGGTTGATCAATCATTTAGTTGGTGATTGAAATAACTACAAATAAGGGTGTATTTATAAGGATAGAATTTGTGATTGAAAACGATGTGGAAAATAGTGTGTTGTAGAATATTATTTGGATGAACAATATCCATTGTGATATCAATGACAAATTGTTGAATTGATAATTTAAGCCTCATTTTGTTGCACAACAATTGATGACTACAATCAACAATTGGTATTTGATGGCTATAAATTAATTTATATATACACAATTGTATTTTTTGACATTTATTCTCCTTTTCACTTGTAGGCAATTGACATCTAGGTGCTTCCTATATGTAATTGCTACCATTTTGTAGTTTCACCAAGGTTTGTTATCTTGATTTTAGTCACAATGTTTCTACATGAGTGTGCCTACTTTGTTTTCTTGGTCACTACAATATTGCTCTATTTGTAACTTCAATTAGAGTCAAACAATTAGGGCAAGGTTATTTTATCTATGTTTGTTGTTCATCAATGTTACTAGATTGTGTGTTTTGTAGATGATATTACAAACTCACAACAATTTAGGCAGACGTCTATGACCAATAATATTGATTTTGTTAATTTGCGTAAAGGTAAGTGGTCACTTACTTAAACTTATAGAGATTGGTTCTTTGAGGCAAAAAAATAATCCCTACCTGTCAATGTATTGTTGTCTTGATTCTAGTCCTTTTTCTTCTAGTATTGCTCTATTTGACAATCCTTTATTGCATGTGATTGAATCTCTCATGTAGAAGTTGCCTTGTTTTCCATCTATTCTCATTTGAATTTTCTTCAATTGTTCCCTTAAATTATATGTGCAAAGTAATTGATGATGACTTTGTGGACCTTTCAATTCATTGTAGCTAGAATTTTTGTTTAAATTTGGTTCTAATTTGGGTTCTAGTTGTTCATGTCTTTGTAGATCCAGATGTTGACATAAATGGCTACAATGTATCTCTTGTTGGAGAATTAGATGCAACAAGTATCAGGTCCTTGAGTCTAATGACTTGTTACTTGTTTTCATCCCTTTGTGTAAAGTTCTTATTGAAAGTGATGATAAATATGATAATGAAGGAAAGGAAGATAATACAATTGCTCTAAAGGTTCCTTCCTTGTTTAACAAGGATTTTCAAAAGTTTTTGCTTCACAATAGAGTTATTCGTAAAGTACCCAAAATTGGGGTTTAAACCCTGCGATTTTGTGAAAAAACAGGTTTCAGGCGAAAAGCTGACCGCACCTGACATACCCAATACAAGAGTGGGTATCAAACTTTTTTTCGTGCCCAAATCGACCAAAAAAAAGTTTCGACTGGACTTTACCTGCGGGGTCGTGGTCGCCAGCGTCGGAAGGGCAGAGCAGAGACTCGTGGGCGTGCACGACTCAGGCAAAGGATTTCTACTGGGCGCGTCGGGAGGGCGGAGCAAGTGGTCTCTCAAGTACGCGTTAGGGGGCTTAGCGACGTCGGGGGTGCTTCATTAGATTTGCAAAGGTGCATCATATACTACTTGTTTTTCTTCTACTCAACTGTTTGCCTTAGGGGCAAGGACTTGCAGACCTTGAACGTGGATCTGGAGCAGCGGCTAACATAAGAGAGGTAGTTGTTGACGTTATTTTCTTTGTGCCTTCTAATTTTTATTTCTGTTGGTAGCTCGATATGTGTGGTGAGTTGTGCTTTTTTGTGTGAGCCTAAAGTGGAGTTCCTGCTTGTCGACCGGTGGGTTCAGATGATTGCAATGGCTGTTCAATCCCTTCTACTTTGATTCCCATTCACTTTCGTTTATAATGTATCTTACTGGGCATTTCTGCAATGAGTGACCTGGGTGAATTGCCCTCTTTGTGAGTGATGCTACGTGATGGTTTTCGTCAATTTGTACGTGTGAAGAAGTTGCAAAGTCGCTTAAGGTTTCTGAATTGGTCCCGTAAGGTGTGGAGAGTGAGTGACACAACCACGTTCCAATATTGTCGTTGCAGATTTTCCATGGCCGATGAACCAGATGAGTGTACAGTGTTGGACTCGCAGCGCCTTTCTCAACAATCGGCAAAAATGCCACGTAGGGAGAAGACCCATCGCCCTATTGTTGATTCCGTTGTCCTCTCTTCTCTAGTTGCGGCCTACACGACGCACTTTGCGGCCTACAGTAGGGGCAAGACAAGTGTCACACAGTTGGTGCTAGGGAAGGTGTAAAAATTGGTTTATGACCAATTCCTTTGTGAGCACCTGGCAACAAGTTCGCAGAGGAAACTTTAAAGGACAGGCTTTGGGAGATCTTCAAGGGGCTGAAGACAAGCACGTCAAACGAAGAAGGATCGGATAGGGTTGTCCTGCAAGCTGACGACGTTCTCACCCGCTTGAGAAACACAAATTCCCATGCAACACGTAACATTTTGAGGCTTCGCCAAAACATGCTAGAGCAAGCATCATCAGGTGGTGGGAACTCTCCTACGACATTTTCGGAGCCCTCATCACCTGGAATGGCGCCTAGTCAAGTGCAGGATGTGAATCCAGGGCTGCAAGCACCCACCCGTGGAGTTGGTACCCGTTCACTAATCCCCTCGTCAAATCTAAAGCTACCATCGAAAGTTGAGCTTCTAGTAGCTCAATCTAAGAATATGAAATCCATTGCTCGTAGTATGGAAGCCAGAACGGAAGGGAAGGAGGCTCTTCTCTCTCTGAAGATGGACATCGAGATGGAGAAAAAGAAAGTTGCGAAAGTTGCAAACCTGAAGCATGTAAAGGATTTGGGCGCCATCACTGATGTCAAATTCAGGTCCGAGGTTAGGGCCATACTCGGTCTACAAGTCGTGGCCCCCTAGAATGAGGTTCATTTTGGTACATCTAAACTTCCAATCTAGTTTGCTTCCCTAGTAGGCGTTATTTTGGAATCTGTTACTTCATTCCAGCTTGTACTACTTATTGTTTCAATGTAAGCTCATGTTTGAGGACTCATGTTCCAATGTAAGCTCATGTTCAAGGACTTTTGAATCGAAACTATGTTCATTTTTTGTCATTTTTCATAGCGAACATTGGACCTATTGGTAACAAACTTGTTGGTAAGGGACCTAGCTATGGGTTTTGAGCACCTCTGTGGCGCGTATTATTATTTTTTACTTCGAGGTGTGTTGCCTCTGTTGGAGAGATGGTTGGGCAATCTTCTCACACAATAGTACAAGGCTTGGACCATTCTTCAATATCTGAGTGAGGTTTGGCGAGCATGACACCAAGCTCCTTATTCATGCCTTGGAGCGACTTAAGGAGTCAAATATGTTTCTATTGTTCAATATTGTAGGGTATGACTTTGTCGTTTTAGTGGTACATTTTTTGTTACTTTTCTTGAAGCCTCTTAAATTGTTTATGTGAATTTGTATAGATATACAAGTGGCCATTTCTAGCCATTTGAGCACGTAGGATGAAGTTACAATGCACGTAGGCTTGTATTTTTCATCAACTGTATTTCTAATTTTTCATATTGAGCTGTTGTTACACCCAATGACTAACATTCATATGCTTTTTTGGTCCTTTCCAAGGTTATGCTGCGAGAGTCCTTTGCTCATCCTAATGTAGAGGGGATTATATTCTAGGGTTTCTTGGAAGGAGCGTTGTCTAGAGAGAATGATCATCTTGTCGATTCTGACAATCGTGTCAATGCCGTTGGTAAGCGTCTCATCTCCGTGAGGGAGGAGTGGACTACCTAACTTGAAGGAAGAAGTGAACGGCTTTTCCGTGAGCTTTTTTCTCCACAATGCTTGTCCAACCAGAAATTAGGTTCCCTTTTCAAACCATGGATTGATCCTCTTAGATTTGGATGGCTTGCTCCGATGGCACGCAGGTAGTGGCAAAACATCCTGGCAGCTCTTTTTGGGAGAGAGAGGACATAAATAGGAAAAATCTTTACTATGACCTCTTGCCTTTTTGATCCGGTGACTGTTGGACTCTGCAATCAATCACAAACCAACATGGGTTGGCTGTATCGTTCTGAGAATGAAGGGATGTTTAAGAATATTTTTAAGGGATGTGATATGTGTTGCGCTCATCCATTAGAAAGAAGAGACAACCTGAGCTATGATCAATTTATTCTCAAGAAGTGAAAAGTATTGAAAGCCATGGACAGATTGATAAGATTAGAGATTGTAATATGACCGCAAGTGGTTTTGAACCTCACAGGCTTGTTTCTCGAATTGGTCTTTGAGTTTAGGATTTTATTGTATTATGGCAGAGAGGAGACTTGTGTTGCTAGCGCGTGAGCACCACAAAAAGCTAGTTCTTCGAGACAAAATGTATGTTTCTAGGACCTTCATTTTTAAGTTTCTTCTTGTTTTAACTTCTTATCCAGTTAAAATTCTTGGAACAGCAGGTCACAATACATGGGAAAATTGAGAAGGTGGTAATTGAATTGATCCGGCTGGGTTGGGTTTCGGGGTTCTCACCTCTGTTGTGATTCATAGATGTGTTATGACCAATTGTAATGGCACTACGGTGCCCGCCGTGTTGAATTTGTAGTTATATTTTGACTTGTTTCTTTGCTCCAGCAGTTGCTTTGGGCCGGAGCCCTTGGTTAGTTAGAAAGTGAGAGCTCTCCAAGGACTTCTCTACAATCCAGCCTTTGCAACCTTTATACAGTAGTACTTTGACTTTCCCTACATCCTCTCCGCATTTGCTTCTTGGCAGTTCTAAGGTATCATTTCTCATGTATGGATTTTATTCATTATATTTTAAATGCGAAGCAAATTTGAATCCTTGAAATACCTTTTGTGTTCCAACATTTTTATTTTTGAACAATGTGGATTGAGTACAACACATAGACCTGATTTGAGTCCATGCTACAGTTTTAATTCCACTGCGTTCCGAGAATAAAAATGTTGAAATATAAATAGAAAAAACCTCCCTATTATGAAAGAGTAATAAAATTTGAAATTCCAATTCATTTTAATTATTAATTATATGAAATTTCAAATGTTTCACAGAGTTATTTACAATGGGGAAAGAAAGAGGATCTAGAGGGAAAGGATCTTGGAACCGTCATTCAAAGAAACTTAAGAAATTCAATGAGGGAGAGGATGTAAAAGAAGCTCTTTCAAACATTGGGACTGCACAACCGACTTATATTTTCAAGAAAAAATGATGTCTCGAAAATTTCGATGGACAATTTATGGAACCTATTCCAAATGATTACATTCGACTTTCTTATGACCGAGTGACAGTACAAGACAAAAGTGACAAGAAAATTGCACTAATGACCAAATTCCAGCCCTTTGATACCATGACGGTCGAGGAATGAAAAGATATTAAAAAACTGACAACAACTCTTCTTGATGCATTCAAAAGAAGTTACAAAATTGTCCTAAACTCGAGTCACAAAGAAGGAACCAGTACCATGTACGCCTTGGGATGGAGACTGGGAATGGATGGAAAATTGTCGATGGGAAGGTACATGTCTTCTTCGTCTACCCAGCATTCTGAGACAAAAATGAAGAAATGGGAGGAAGATTAGGAACACATATCAACTTGGATAGGGGAATTGTATCGGAGTCGATTTTCGAATATGGCATCTAAGATTTTCTAGGACGTATCAAAACAAGCAAAAGATGTTGACATTCCAGACTTTTTACAGTTGGAGTTTACAAATCTGAAGCAAAAGGAAGGTATATTTGCTAGCAATCTGACATATACTATAAATGACTTTTTACATTCATTTCACAATGATGATGATCACAATACATACGTATATGGTATTTGGATTCCGATATGTAGTGCAACTGGAGAGTTGGCCATCATTTTCAATGACTATAATTTTCAGTGTTGGGGTGGGCAATTTGTCATGCCCACTTACAGAGTATATGTTGATTTCAACGACTGCGATGGCATTACAAAAATCATTTGGAGAAGAAAACTAGATTGCATCAGAAGGGTCGGAGAATCGCTCATGCGGTTGAATGCTGTGAGTTTGTTAGTTTGTTTGATTTTATATATTTGCTTTATTTCTGTTTTTATTTCTTAATGTAGATCTCATGTATGTAGTTTAATTATGTGTTTAGGTTCTCATCAATGTCATTTATTTTATTGTAAGCGTTCTATTTCTAATGTCAACAATTTAGATATCAAATGTCCAAGGTTCTACAACGTTTTGTAGATATAATCATACATATTATCTCCCCAATATGAATAGAGTCAAGTATTGTAATGATGTATTTACAATAATTTTTAGTAGTCTACATAAAAAAATTACTAAACCATTACATAATTTTTTATTATATTTTCTCATAGAAAATTTTAAAAACTAGATATTGATGTTAATGATTGGAGTGTTGACTATCAGCATAAGCCAATTGACTTTTATGACAAGAATATCATTCTCATTTAGTATGCAACACCAAATACAATTCACCAATGTTGATCTAGAAGCTTTTGGTGGCATTTCAACATCCCTTTTTTCTTAGACTAAAACTAAAGTTTAAGAAAATAGATAATATCTAGTATTTGAAGATTGCTATTGGAAGAAACATGCTAACAAGGCATAACAAAGTTGATGTCTCAATCAATGAATATTGATAAAAATGTTTCTAACAAGGCTAGGAGATACATTGGAACAATACAAATGGAGCAAGTGCTTGTTTTTGTCAATATAGCATGCAACAAGACATAGCATTGTAACCCCAAAAAAATTTCAAATATGTAAAGGAGGATAAAAGTGTTGAGCTATACATCCATGTAGTCTAGTTTTTCATCTTTTTGTAGAATTTTTTGAGTTTCTATAACATTTCCTATATTATTTATATATATTTTGAGTATTTAGTGTTAAAGTAGTCCAGAGTACACTAAAAGTTCCAAAAAGTCAAAAGATACTTTGATTTATAGTAGAAATAGTAGTTAAAAAGAAAAGAAAAGAAAAGCCAGTTAAAGAAAAAACGGAAAAGTTAAAGAAAAAGAGTGAGAAAAAGAAAAGAAAAATGAAACCTAGGGTTTCGGAGGCACGCATGAACGTCGTGACGATTGCGAGTGCTGTGACCTCTCCGATCACCCCCGGGAATTTAATTGAATTCCTCTCGTTCTTAGTCGGCAGTTTTTTTTTTTTTTTTTTTCTCTCTCGTTCGTTTTCTGTGCTTGTCTTTGTGCTGTAATTTTTACTATAACTTGCGCGATTCTGTGCGTATTGCAATAAAATTGGGAGGATTATTGTGCACTGTATGTTTGTTTGTAGTTTGGAAGTTGTGCAGAGATTCAGTTGCGGTTTTGAGGTTATTGTGTAAATTGCAAATGGTGATGGATTCGTGAGTGTTGGAGAGATTGTTATTGCAAATTTGCTTGTGTCTTGGACTGAATTGTTGTGTGCAAACTTCATGAGAAAGTATTCTGAGAGCAAAAGTAGATTTGCGGAGTGTTTTTAAGGTGTCAGAAAAGATCCGAACGTGAATTCGGTAGAAGCTCAGACTAGGAGTGAATGATTTGGAACCTCTCGTGATTCAACCCACCCCGCGTTGCTTTCTGGTTTCGAGTTTTTTCTCTCCAAATTTGGGAAGGAAGCGACCAATTATCAGAATTGGAGAAGCAGACTGAAAAAAATTGGCCAGCAAATCGGCATCCGTGAGAAATTTGGAGGCGATTTGGGCTGGAAATCCTGGATTGGTGGTGACCAAAGGAGAGCAGAAGAAGGCGAGCGTTGCTGAAGTAGGAGCAAGCTCAAATTTTGCAATTCGGCGAGTAGATCGTGAATTGAAATTTGGAGGGATTCGGGATTGAAGGTAGTTGCTAATCCTTGATATTGGCCATATTGTCCTAGAGCTTTGGGGGTGACTTTCTATAAGTATGATCTAAATCCTGGAACTCTAAAGTTTTTGGAAATATTAAATACATATATTTGTACTATTTTCAAAGTACTATAGTGGGCTGTACTAAAGTCTAAGTCCTGCATTGCATCCATACACAAGTCAGTCCATCCTGAACTATTGTCAAGAATTATTGTCACAAGCCCTAGAACACTAGATAGGACAGAGACATGCATGCTGAGTCTTTTATCTTATAATGGATTGTTGAGTGTTTCTTGGGGTATTTAGTGGGAATAAGAATGAATTTTTATCCTATCTTCAAAACTTAAGTACATAGTGACATTTGAACACGCTACACTAACCTTACATAGATCATTCCCTGGTGTTCGAACTTGGTAGCGTTTAGAATAGGGATTCCAAAAACCTAACTACATTTTGGCGCCGCTACCGGGGAATGATCCTTGGTTAGTGGTTTTCAAAAGAGTATTTGAGTTTTTGTAAGTCTTTTTGATTTTTGAAAATAATTGGTTTTAAAGAAACAGGTAAATACATGGAATTGTGAAGATCTGTATAAAAAGATTCACATACATGTATTTGCCATAAAGTTCTTTAAAAGTCAATTGCTCAAAAGTTAAAAAGAATTTAAAATCTTTCAGTAAGAACATTAGTAACTAGTGATAGAAATCTAAAATCTATATTCTTTGTTATAAAATGACAATCATAATCAAAAGATGATCTGTCATGGAACCGTGTACTAGAAAACTCAATAGAGATATAATAGAAGATTTGTTGACAGACATATTCACAGTAGATAATACTTGTCTATTACAAAGTCCTATACCTCAAAGAATAAGGCCAAGTAGTTCACAAACATGTCATCCTAGACCTATTCCTAGACATAATAGAAATTCTAACTCTAGGCCCCACGTTGAAAACAATAGAAGAATCCTTTGTCATTTTTGTGGAGATCGTGGTCATATTAAAAAGACTTGTTTGAGAAAACAAGCTTTTGATATCAAAACTAGACAACGCTTTACACCTACTGATAGAAACTCAAACAATGAGCTTCTAAATTTAATTTCACAAGTAAATCAATTGGGAATTTGGAATAATACAATAGAAGATTTATTTAGAATAAGAACTATTATAGACATTTTAACCCAAACTCATCCTAGACATAATAATATCTTTCGCCAATGACACAACAACAAAATGTTGTTTCCATGGGAAAGTTCAGGAGTAATAGAAGATTACTTTTCGGGATCGTGTCTTTTTATGGCTTTATATCGATTATATAAAAATGATTATTTTGGAAAAGGTTACAAATTTTTGAAAGAAGATTTTTGTACTTTTGAATTAAAAGGTCGAATTGAAAAGTTACCCTTAGATGTGAAACGTATTATCTTTAGTAAAATTTGGAGAGAAGGAAAACCATATCAAAAATTTTATGCTAAAGGAGAAGATCTTCTTATCCACCCATCTTTGCACTATTTGTTAGGACAACACGGGAAATTGAGAACTTACCCTTGTGAAGAAATTCCTAGTGGATATGCTGGATGGCATGGTACTAGGTTAGATAGAAAATTGTATGTTTTCAGTTATGGACCAATAAATCCAAGATTAACACCCTTGATACCCGATTTCGTAAGTAGGGAAGAAAAGCATCCCATGAGTATTTCTTTTGGATTATTATGCCTTTAAAATCGACCTTACATTCAAAGTTTAAAATATATTTGAATATATCTTTTAGAATGTAATTTTTCAAATTCTTTAATGAATACATTAAATGTTTCAAAACATTAGTGAACATGAGTTGAAAAAGGCATTCCAAAAGAAACAAAGAAAAGATAGGGCTGATAAGCGATCTAATCGTAGGATTATATCTTCCTACGCCAACCTTGTATTTAGTCCAACACCGGCAAGACCGCCTTCTCCCCAAGATCCTAATGTAGACAATTCAAACATAGAACAAACTTTAAGTTCACCTTTAGGAACTTATGCAAGAAGACAAGTCGATTATAATTCAGGCAAATAATCAGTTGACATAATAAACCCCATTGTATCAAATAGTGTTGATAATCTTCTAGACCAAGAAGTTAGGAATTTTCAAGAAATTCCTCATTCAACATTTGAATGGGGACAATCTTCAGATTCTTCTACATTATATCCAACTCCTGTTGAGTACTTGTTTTCACAACCTAGGTATTTTACCTTAGAACCTCAATTTAGTAGCTCTATTTCAGAATATTTACAAGAATTTGGAGGTGAAGAAAGTCTCAGTGTACAAGAACGCTTGCAAAAGCTCTTATCCAATGTAAACGAAAACTTTGATCCTATAACTTCAGAGTCAGAACATTCTGATACACCTTCTCATTTTGAAATTTCTTCAGGTCAATTTTTACCACCATTGGCTGAAGAAAATAGAACTCTATATAGTTTAAGTAGTCCAGAGGGACCCTCTGATTTTCCCTCATCAAATTTGACTTCATCAAGTAAGAATTCTAGTGATAGTTCACCATCTAGTGAGAACATCTCTAACATAAACATGGCGCAACCAAGACCATTGAGTTTGGTTCCATTACCACAATACTTAGGCCATCCAGGATCTGATCCTGATTATCATGTCAATAGATTTTTGATGACATGTCAAGCAAACCTCATACCTGAGGCCAATTATTTGATAACCTTTCCTGCCACCTTAACGGGCGCTGCTCAGGAATGGCATCAAACTCATAGACCCTATGCAACATGGGAAGCATTGAGAGATGCCTTTCTAACGAGATTCGTCCATTAGCCTTTATAGAAAATATTCAAGACCGTTTGCGGAACTTGAGAATGGGACCTAGAGAAACTGTAGATTCCTACTATGGAAGAATGGAATATCTTTTAAGACGTTGGCGTAATCATGGTATGCCAGATGCTTACCTTACTAGCTTGTTTATAGGAGGATTACACCCTATTGAGTTCAAAATAGCCATGAGAGAAAAGAACCCTGCAAATTTGGCAGAAGCCTTGCAAAATGCCAAAAGATATGAAGAAGCTAGGATTGGCGAAGCAGATTTGTCTTTGGCAGATCTTACATCTTATCCTACAACATCTCTAGAACCTTCTTATGTTCAAAATCCTATGTATCCAGTAGTTCAAGAACCAAATTATATAAAACCAGAAATACATATACCAAAACAAAGCTCAGAATCCAAAACTGGATTAGAAAATCAATTGAATAAATTGATTGAAGGAATGGCTGACTTAAGAGTCCAAGTGACCAATGCGCCAAATAAGAGAAATAAGCCTACCAATGTGAGAACCAATGTTTGGTGTTCTAATTGTAAAGGTCATGGGCATTTGTCTTCAGAATGTTCATCACCTTTGATAGAAAATATGGTACGAAGCCCTATTTGTGGTTTTTGTGGTGGTAAACATTTTACAGACAAATGTTGGAATTTAAAAGCTGTTAGACAGGATATGGCAGCAGTTAAGCAAATCATGCAAGTTGAAAACAATAGGCCATGGGTTAATAAGTCTAACTTTAGCAAACGACCATTCACTAGACCAAATGAAGGACCTCCATATAATCCTAACAATCGACAAAATTGGAATAATAATAATAATTACAATAATAATCAACCTTTACCTCCATCTAGCTCATCTAGACCAGAAGGGTCGGTTATCTGTTATAGATGTGGTGAACCAGGACACTATTCTCGAGACTGTCCTAATCCTAAAAAACAAGTTGGTTATGTTCCTTGATGTGGGCGTTGTAGACAACGAGGTCATGTTGCAGAAGAGTGTAATGCCCCACCTAGGAACTTTCCTCCCTCTGAAAGAGATTATCCCAAGAAAAACCAAGTCCAATTTAAGGATCAGGATAACTCTAGATCCTCAAATCACGTTTCCCACATTCTACATAGGAATGAACCATTGCCTGAAAAGGTTTATGTAACTACTAGGGGAATGAAAACAAAACAAGATATTAGAAATAATGAATCCCAAGACTATTCAGGAAAGGAAATAGTTCGACCATATTGGTCAAAAGAAGAAATATCTTCTGAACCAGATGAAGACAAAGAGATTGCTAATCACATACCAGAATCTGAACAGATAACATTTCCAGAAAAAGAAATTACTTTAAAAGAAAGACAAGAAAGAGCTCTTAAGGCAGCTCTCAACCAAGAAAACCAAAACGAATCTAAAAAAATAATTCTACCACAAAAGGTATTACCTACAATCTCTTCAACTTTACCTAGTTTCTACCAACCACCTTTTAAAAGGAATAAGCTCAAAAGTCATGAAAATGACTTAAACAAACGAAAAGTGACACGTACAATGAAATTAGAAATGGGTATGCAACCCTACAATGTGTTAGACAACTTAGACAGAATACAACCCTTCATTTCTATGAAACAACTCCTGGCAATTTCGCCCAAGTGTAGAAGTGACCTTAGTACTTCCCTCATAAGAAAAACGGTTAAGTCAAACCAAATCCATGAGATCTCAGTAGATCCTGGAGCTCCCACGGTAGACGTAATGATTGATGGATCATTAATCCACGGTGTTCAAATCGATAGTGGGTCTAGTGTTAATTTCATGAACTTCGAAACCATGGAAGAACTGGGATTAACTACTATGACACCAACACCTATCATTCTAAGAATGGCAGACCAAAGTAGGGTCAAACCTCTTGGAATGTTGAATCAAATTACCACTACTATAGGAGGGATCGATTATAAAGTAGACTATATAGTTTTCAAATTGATGAACTCTATATCTTCTTATCCTATCCTATTAGGTAGACCTTGGTTGTTTTCAGCTAAAGCCAAAGATGATTGGGGTAAGGGAATCTTGACTATAGGAAAAGGCAAAAACCAAATTGTCTTTCCCCTTTATCCAACTCCTTATCATGGAGAAACCCAAGAGGAGGATTCTAATCAAACCTCTGCACTTTCTTCTGACATGGAGGAAGAAAGTGATGACGAACAACCAATACAAAAAGTGAATAAAGAACTGCCTTACAAATGTGTTGGGTTGGGAGAATATTTTACTCCCATGAGTAATATCAATGACTCAGATGATGCTATCTTAGCATGGGAAAACTCTGAAGTCTTAAACGTGAATATTGAAGAAAGTTCAGAGCTCGAACCTAGAAATCCATCAGATACTGAAGATATAGAGAATTTATTTGCTCATATAGATCCAACACCTTTGCAAAAGGAATCTTTGAAAATCCCTTTGCAACAAATGAATTTAGGGACAAAGGAAGACCCTAAACCTATTAGAGTCTACTCTAAAATGACGAAGGTAGAGTTTAAATATTGGCATAATTTTTTCAAAAGATATAGAAAAGCTTTTGCTTGGAGTTATGCCGATCTTAAAGGAGTTCCTCCTGAAATATGCCAACACAATATTGTGTTAAAAGAAAACGCAAAACCCGTTAGACAAAGACAATACCGAATGAATCCAAAATATTCATTAATGGTAAAAGAGAAAATTGACAAGCTATTAGCTTGCGGATTCATTTTCCCCGTACCTCACAGTGAATGGGTATCACCCATTGTGATAGTGCCCAAGAAAAATGGCAAGATAAGAATTTGCCAAGATTACCGTGAATTAAATAGTGTCACAAAGAAAGACCATTTTCCTTTACCTTTTATGGATACACTTTTAGATGGGATTGCGGGACATGAATGTTATTCTTTTCTAGACGGATTCTCTGGTTATAACTAGATCCAAATAGCAGAAATGTTTAGGTTATTAACGGCTTTTACAACTGATTGGGGAATCTTTGCCCATACAGTTATGCCTTTTGGGCTGTGTAACACCCCTGCTACTTTTCAAAGGTTAATGACCATAGCCTTTCAAGAGTATCTCAGAAAGTTCATCGAAATATTCTTAGACGACTTTTGTGTGCTTAGTACAAAAGCCAATCATACAGGATGCTTAGAAAAGTGTTTTGAACAATGTGAGAAATTTGGAATTTCAATCAATGCAGCCAAATCCCAATTTGCCGTACCTTATGGCAAAATTGTGGGACACATTGTTTCTAACCAAGGCATTGCTACAAATCCAGATAAGGTGGCCATTATTAGTGAATTACCCCAACCTAACACCATAACGGAAGTTAGGGCCTTTTTGGGACATGTTGGGTACTATAGAAGATATATTCATAAGTATGCCAACATTGCCTTACCTTTAACTGCATTAACCAAAAAGACTGATAGTACACATGTATGGACTACAGCTTGTACAGAAGCCTTTAATACCCTAAAACACAAACTTATAACAGCTCCTATTTTAATTCCACCAGATTGGAATAAAGACTTTGAAGTTTATGTTGATGCTTCCAATGTTGCAATTGGAAGTGTGTTAAGTCAAAAGAATGAAAAAGGTCATGATAGACCCATTTATTTTGCAAGCCGCCAATTGGCCGCTATAGAAAAGAATTATACTGTAACAGAACGAGAAGCGTTGGGGATGATATTCTCAGTCCAAAAGTTCCGGCACTATTTGCTGGGATACAAATTTGTTTTCTATGTAGATCATGATGCCTTGAAATACATGATAAACAAGCCCCAACTTAGTGGACGGATAGCTAGATGGGTGTTATTACTCCAAGAGTTCAATTTTACAATCCAAGTAAGACCTGGAAAGAGTCATATGAATGCAGACTATCTATCTCGAATTAACCCAGAAGTTGGACTAGAACCCATTGACGATAGTTTCCCAGATGCCAACTTATTTCAAGTAGATGTCATTCCAATAGAATATGCAAATATCATCTATTACCTATCCACTAGACAAATTCCAGCAGAATATACAGAAAAGCAAAAAAGACGACTAGTTTATAGAGCAACACCTTATACACTAATAGAAAACATTCTTTACAAGAAAGGTAAAGATGAAATTTTAAGGCGCTGTATTAATCCAAGTGAAGTACCCATAATCCTAGAAGGGTGTCATAGCGATGTCTGTGGAGGGCACTTTGCTGGGCTAGTCACTGCCCAAAAGGCGTTGCAATCTGGCTATTGGTGGCCAACCATGTTTGCAGATGCTGCTAAATATGCAAAGAAGTGTGATCCTTGCCAAAGAACAAGCAAACCTACACCTTCCACTTCTATGCCCCTAACTCCTATCCTTGCCCAAATACCTTTTGAGAAATGGGGTATTGACTTTGTCGGCCCAATTAAACCCCCAAGTCGAAACGGTAGGAAACAATATATTCTAGTCGCTACAGACTATGTCACTAAATGGGCAGAAGCTTCTGCCACTAAAACAGATGATGCCAAAACTGTTGCCAAATTCCTATATGAAAACATCATCACACGGTTTGGCTGTCCAAAAGAGCTTGTGAGTGATAGAGGCACTCACTTTCTGAATGACACCTTTGCTCAACTCACTGAAAAATATTTGATCAAACACAGAAAAACAAGTCCTTATCACCCAAGAACAAATGGTCAGACAGAAAAGACTAACGGAATACTCTGTAAAATCATTACTAAAACAGTTCAAGGCTCTAACACAGATTGGGACGCAAGAGTCCTAGATGCCTTATGGGCTTATAGGTGTGCGTACAAGGTAACTACCAAATGTACACCTTTTCAACTAGTTTATGGTCAGGAGGCCATTTTGCCAATTGAACTAGAAATCCAATCCTTACGGATTGCAATTGAGCATAAATTAGGAGAAGAAGACTCCTTGAAAGAACGTTATTCAATGTTAGAAAAATTGGACGAGACTAGACGTCAGGCCTACCTAAACATGCTAGTAACTCAAAATCGCAGGAAAAGTTATTATGACAGCAAACTCAAATCCAAAGAGTTGCATCCTAATGACTTAGTCCTTCTCTATGATAGTAGATTCCAAAAATTTCCAGGCAAATTCAAAATGCGTTGGTTTGGACCATACAAAATCTTGAATGTATATCCCAATGGGTCTGTAGAATTGCAAGATTTTGCAGGGGTAATACATTCTACACGATACAATGGCTATCGCCTAAAACCTTACATAACTTGAGGGCAAGTTATGATTTAAGTAGAGGGCAGGCTAAAAAATATGTATAAATTTTTTTTTTTTTTTTTTAAATTTTTTTTAAAAAAAATTAATTAAAAAATTAAAATTAATAATAATAATAATAATAATAATTTAAAAAAAAATTAAAAACAAAAACAAAAACAAAAAAACATATCAGTACATTTGTAATAGATTTCAGAACTGCCTAAGTAATTGTTATACTGAATAAAAGATATAGAAGAGAAATATTTCTGAATAGAAATGGTTACAGATAATGGGAAATTGCATTAACGATTAGTTTGTCTCAAATTTTTGAATTTTGTAGAATACATTGCTGATAAACAAGTGCATCTCATTAGCAAACGACATACAGGTATCATTAGTGTAAAAGAACACTCTAACTAACTCAAGTTGGGTAATGAGTAAAAGTTATAAGAATAATGCCAGTGAGGAGAAAAATAAGAGAGAACATGATAAAGAAATCGGAGAGACCTTTTAAATAACTCTCATTTCTAAAATGTTAGTTAAAAAGGAGAAAAACATGATAAAATAAAAACAAGATGATTGGAATAAGAAGTGACCAAACCTTTGATTGATTCTTTCTTTTAGTACTTCAAGTGCTGAAACATGATAATAATACGATGAGTGAAAAGAAGTAAGGAAAAACTAACCTTGGTCCAAATTAAGAATGAAATAAAGAAAGTTGAGAGAAAATGAGCGTAAAAGGAAAGGTGAGTTTAGATAATATAAAGACAAAATTCCCGAGTGAAGAAAAGAATTTGAAGTGCTGATATAGTGAAAATATATTGGGTGTAGTTATTTTTCATTCCTTAAAAACATGATAAATAAAGAATCTTTCTGACATAGTTTGATCAATCGTAACCTGAAGCCTAACACAATTTAAAAAATAAATAAAAATAAAAATAAAATATATTGGAATAGAGAGGAAATCTCTCGATAAGCTTTATATTTGAGAATGATTGTGCCGAGAGATTTGAGAGACAAGAAAGTTAAAAGTGATTTCCGTAAGCAGTGAGGGTTGATTGAACTAAATGGAAGATTATACTATAATGAGAGAAAATGAGTGTAAGAGAAAAAGAGTGAAAAATAGGATTGAGTATTGCTAGTCTCATTTGTAAGGAAATTGAAGCCAAAATGGAAGAATAAGATAGACAGCAGAATGGGTGTAGCAAATAAAACTTAAAATTCAGTCTAGTCTATTCCTTTTGTTTCTTATCTTCTTTATAGTCACCCTTGAATCTCAATTAGGTCAACAATAAGAAAAGAACAATTAGGCAATTTCCCTTTGTATTATATCCAGTTTCAAAACTTAGATGTTCATTCCATCTATTATGTGTTGTTTATTATGTTGTTGTCTATGTCTAAACATAAGTATATAGTATATTATTAGATATAAAAGAACAATTAGCCCCTTACCTATTACTACTATTCTTATACTCCTATCTCTATGTTATGTATTAGTATCTATATGTCAAATCAGTTAGTTAAGTTTTTCTTCTGACGTGTCAAGTTTTGAGTCAAAATATAGGCCAAGGGACAACATGTTGCAAATTCACTCTACACCACGTGGGATATTTCCAGATGAGACCTTACTTGGGTTTTCAGAAACTCAAAGAAACCTTTTCAAGAAAGCTGGTATTTGGGACTATCTCCATTATAAATGGTTACCTATTAATGAGAAATTGGTACGAGATGTTATTACTATGAGTGATTATGGAAGACTAAGAGAAGTAATAATACAAGATAAAAAAGTTTATATTACTTTGGAAAAAGTAGCAGAGTTGTTTCATATGCCTTTGGAAGGGATTAGATTCTGTGAGTCTAACCTATTGACTTCTAAAGAAAAGACTTTGCTATTTGGTACCAATTATGAAGTAGCAAATACACCACAAGGTTGGGATTTAGCCTATATGATACAAGAAGATATGGCTCTATTCTTTGTCTTTATAAACCAGCATATATTTGGAGCTAGAAACTTCACAGTTATGGATATCGAGCCCCTCTACATTGGATTTTTGGCATACAAGAGAGAAGCAGTTGATTGGGCTTATTTAGCTTACCAAAATATGATGAGTGAACTCCAAGCACAAAAAGGTCATAACCCTTTGCATTTGGAATTTGCTTATTTATTATCAGCTTTATGTGAGCAGACTATCACTGGTACAGATATCTTTCCACGTATTAGTGATGCAATACCACTGATAAGTTATGATCCTAGACATTCTCAGTCTGACCATGATATAAATGAAGAGACATCATCAGGTTCAATTTCTTCTACTTCAACACATTCTAAGTCTAGTTTAACCTTAATTGATAATTTGAGAAAAGAAATTGAAACTTATAAAGAGAAAGTAAACCATTTAAACTTGGAAGTTCACATTTATAAAAATAGATCAACCAAAGCACAAGAAAAGGTTAAAATATTAGAGACTTTGAATGTGGAGTATAAAAACCATTTTAAAGAGAGACTAAAGGCAAAAATGGATGAGTGTAATCTGTGGAGAGAAAAGTTCAATGGGATGCAAGGAGTCAAAGATGACATTGATAGAGCCTTGACGAGAGCTTTGCATCAAGTAGATTTCCTAGTGGAAGATAATGAGAGATTACAAGGTGAAATAAAGAAGAGGAATGAAGAGTTAGTGATCCCGAGTGTTTTAGTTCCAGTATCCACTATGTGTATCCAAACAGAGAGAGAGGTTAGTTGTGAGAATTCTACCATATCAAAATTACACCAAAGTATGTGGCACCACCAGTATGAGTCTCCACCTACATTTTCTTTATACAGAGCGTATGAGCTTCAGAGTGGGATATGCTTGAGTATTTTGGATCTAAAAAAAGAGCAAAAGTTAACCCCAGAGGAGTTCTTAGTAGCTTGGGAGAGAGCTAGTAAGTTTGAGAATATGCAGAACCTTTTATGTGAAATGTTAGTTCGTGAGGACTTATCTTTGAGTAGTTGGGAGCCATTATTCTACCCTACAGCGGATTTGGGAGCGAGAGCTTTATGTTATTATATACAGTTGGAAAAAGAGTTGAAACACAAGAGACAAGTGGATTTATCTACTGTACTGAAGAGGTTTGTGTGGATATCTGATCATCAGGATGAGATTGACCCTAGTTTTTACACTTCTTCTGAGATTAGAGGCAAGTGGAAAAGGGAGCTTCAGTTTTTATGGAGTTAGTTGACTTTTACAAAGACCTCTCAGGGCGGTATAGAGATTTTATTGCAGGCAGTTGCCAATAGGGAGGTAGTGGCCCAGAGAGGTGAGTTGACTACTAGTCACTATGTTTATAACATCCAGCAGATTTATATCAGATTATGTATTACTTTAGATGCTTATAACAAGGGTCAAATTAAGTTCCCTCCGACACGAGAGAGTTCTATATTCAAGCTACCTCCACCATCATATGTACCAGCTGGGTGGTTGAATACTAAAATCCCAGTACAAGGATCCATACTTACATGTTTATTTCTGGGTCAATATTCTACTATGTTTAATGATATGACTATTGAGAGACCTGTACCTAGTTGGAAAGCATTAGAGTGGTTGGGTGAGGATTATGGGTTGTCCAGGAAAGAAGATATACCATATGATAAGATTTATTTGAAGATATCTGACAAATGGCAGACAAATCCACCACCCTCTGTGAGTACAAATGTTCATTTCTGTCATTGTTAGAGAAGATATAAGTGGAATCCCAAGGTCACTTTGGATTCAGTTGAGTATAATTGGCCTATTATACCTGGAAACTTTACTACACCTATGTTATGTGCACAAGCCTATGCAGCTTTTCATGAGCAACATATTAATCATACGGACCCAGTCTGTTTTCGTGCAGTAGTGTTTTGTGACTATTTACATTATATGTGTATTAAGTTTGGTATTGTTATAAATGTGAATAAGTATGATCCATTACAACCAGAGTTTCATATGATGATGAAGTTACAATATCATAGTGCTCGATGGCATTGAGTATTAGAACTTATGGCTTTGACCCATTTCCTATGGGGTGCTCAAAAATGTTTCATCAATGAGTTTAGCCATAATAGATTTCTACCTACTCAGACTTGGTTGCAGAATCAAAGGTTACATAACCCATCATTGTTGGATAGGGATGAAGATATAAAGAAGGCGTGCACAAAGACTTTGAGAAAAGATATTCAGATGCAAGATAGAGATAGAAACAAAAGACCTAGATACTATTGACGGGGACGTCAATAGACTAAGTAGAGGGCTAGTTTTCATCTTTTTGTAGAATTTTTTGAGTTTCTATAACATTTCCTATATTATTTATATATATTTTGAGTATTTAGTGTTAAAGTAGTCCAGAGTACACTAAAAGTTCCAAAAAGTCAAAAGATACTTTGATTTATAGTAGAAATAGTAGTTAAAAAGAAAAGAAAAGAAAAGCCAGTTAAAGAAAAAACGGAAAAGTTAAAGAAAAAGAGTGAGAAAAAGAAAAGAAAAATGAAACCTAGGGTTTCGGAGGCACGCATGAACGTCGTGACGATTGCGAGTGCTGTGACCTCTCCGATCACCCCCGGGAATTTAATTGAATTCCTCTCGTTCTTAGTCGGCAGTTTTTTTTTTTTTTTTTTTCTCTCTCGTTCGTTTTCTGTGCTTGTCTTTGTGCTATAATTTTTACTATAACTTGCGCGATTCTGTGCGTATTGCAATAAAATTGGGAGGATTATTGTGCACTGTATGTTTGTTTGTAGTTTGGAAGTTGTGCAGAGATTCAGTTGCGGTTTTGAGGTTATTGTGTAAATTGCAAATGGTGATGGATTCGTGAGTGTTGGAGAGATTGTTATTGCAAATTTGCTTGTGTCTTGGACTGAATTGTTGTGTGCAAACTTCATGAGAAAGTATTCTGAGAGCAAAAGTAGATTTGCGGAGTGTTTTTAAGGTGTCAGAAAAGATCCGAACGTGAATTCGGTAGAAGCTCAGACTAGGAGTGAATGATTTGGAACCTCTCGTGATTCAACCCACCCCGCGTTGCTTTCTGGTTTCGAGTTTTTTCTCTCCAAATTTGGGAAGGAAGCGACCAATTATCAGAATTGGAGAAGCAGACTGAAAAAAATTGGCCAGCAAATCGGCATCCGTGAGAAATTTGGAGGCGATTTGGGCTGGAAATCCTGGATTGGTGGTGACCAAAGGAGAGCAGAAGAAGGCGAGCGTTGCTGAAGTAGGAGCAAGCTCAAATTTTGCAATTCGGCGAGTAGATCGTGAATTGAAATTTGGAGGGATTCGGGATTGAAGGTAGTTGCTAATCCTTGATATTGGCCATATTGTCCTAGAGCTTTGGGGGTGACTTTCTATAAGTATGATCTAAATCCTGGAACTCTAAAGTTTTTGGAAATATTAAATACATATATTTGTACTATTTTCAAAGTACTATAGTGGGCTGTACTAAAGTCTAAGTCCTGCATTGCATCCATACACAAGTCAGTCCATCCTGAACTATTGTCAAGAATTATTGTCACAAGCCCTAGAACACTAGATAGGACAGAGACATGCATGCTGAGTCTTTTATCTTATAATGGATTGTTGAGTGTTTCTTGGGGTATTTAGTGGGAATAAGAATGAATTTTTATCCTATCTTCAAAACTTAAGTACATAGTGACATTTGAACACGCTACACTAACCTTACATAGATCATTCCCTGGTGTTCGAACTTGGTAGCGTTTGGAATAGGGATTCCAAAAACCTAACTACAATCCATAATACCTAGGGAGAATAAAGCTAGTAGACAACCCATTTTGTATGCTAAAGCTCTAGAGCAAGAGAAAAGTAAAAAGTCAAGGTATAATTTCAATATTTTCCTTTCATCTTAGCCTTTTTTTATCAATTGATATAGTTCATACATATTGGCTTTTGCATGTGTTAGTATGATCTAATGTTCACCTTTTATTTTAACAATCATTTTCATAACCTTTTATAGTCTATTATTGTTGAATCTCCAACAATTGAGGTTCAAAGTAGAGAGTTTGTGATTTAGATGAATAGTACTCATTGATGCCTTTCTTCTAGTCTAGATCTTAAGAATAGAGATCAAACATCTTGCAAAAAAATGATCATCTATCAAAAATATAGCACATGTTGGAAGTGTATTGGAGGTCCATCCCTTTCAACAAATATGATAATAGTCATATAGTAGAGTTAATGACAATATATAGTAGGATGGGTTTTCCATGGATCGATTGCCACAATGCTCTAGCCTTGAATTGCCCCTTGGAGATGAAGAAGTGTCATTATTAGATCCCTTTAATTGACTTCAATAAAGATTGGATTTCACACATTTGAGTGGATTGTGTCCTCCCTTCTTCATTACCCTACTATAGCTACTAAGTTTTAAAGTCTTCTTTTGGCTTGTGTGAGTACTTCAAGCCTATCACAAAATGATATTTCTTCTATTAAGCTTTGTCGTCTGAGAATGTGCGACCGAGATATTTGCTCAAGTAACTTCAACTCAATAGAATGGATTTGTATGCACTATAAGAAATATGCTTGTTTTTGTAGATGCATTTTGGATGGCATCTACTTGTTTTTATGTAACATTACATCATATGAGAATCTAGTATTGTTTTTGATACATCTACAAACAATATGTTGAAGTTTTATAACTTCATATGGTGTCTAAATAATGCATGCTAAAGGGATTGAAGTCATCTTTCAATTGCCAATACAATTTTATAAAATATTTTGAATCTATAGTAATGAGTATGCTTAGTTATAATTAGTGTTAGTTATGTACATGCACGTACTTGTTGTGTAAATAAAGATCATAACACACAACAAATTGAGTAACATAAAACTTCATCAAATATAAAAACAAACACTCTCAAGATTTTCAAAAATCCTAAAACCAAGTGCTTCCCTAAGGTGAAGTTGAAGTACCCAAGGTTTTTTCAAACAAGACTAAACTATATAAAATAATCATGTAGTTTAAAAGAAACTATTTTCTTCTAACGTTGTATTATACTTGATGACATATTATGTGACATACTTTACATGAATTTTTGATGAACCACTAGGGATGATCATAGCCAATTTGATAGTACATTGTCAAAAAATCAAAATAATTAGCCAAAAATGTATCAAATACAATTCCAAGGTTACTAGAAATTTATCTAAAGATTTAGAATATTGGCTATTAAAAATGACTTTAAAAGATTTAAAAAAATGAAATATAGTTTATGCTTTGTAATAGTACTTATGTTAAGTCACAATTATTGCCATTAATTGGTGTATGTATCTCACATAAATTGTTGATGGATCATGGAGATTCCTTTAACCAATTTGCTACTATAATTGTCAAAATTTTAAAAATATTATTAAAATATATACCAAATTAAATATGTTACTAGGGGTTTAGAAAAAAAACTATTGTATTCTATTAAAAATGGGTATTAAAGAAATTGTATATAAAAACGAAGTACTTTTTGCTAATTTCAAATAAAACAAAAGATAATCCCTTGCCCACTTTCACCAATGCTCGTCAATTACTTGCAAATATACCTTGTATGAATTGACTTGAAATGAACCATTGGAGATGATCTAGGTCAATTTGATACTCTCTCCATTCCAAAATGATCTCCCTATTGACCTTAATTTTCAGTCCCAAAATAATCTTCCTTTGTACTTTGTGCCATTGCGAATTGGTCAAATTTGGATTTCAATTGCTATGTGGAACTAACAAAACAACTATAAACAAGAGTTCCCCTTCCATCCATCCAATCATCAATCAAAAAACAAATGAAATGATTGAAAGGGACAATCAATATTATTCATTCTTATTTTTTGCATTTCTTTGAGTGTTGCCTTGATTGAAGGAGATGAAGCTTTGGGAGGCAAAACAAAGGTCTATACATGGTCTTGGACTCATACTAATTGTTCACAAAATAATGACCTCATGCTCAAAATTTAAGTGCCTGTTGGTGCTCCTTGAAAATACCCCCTAAAATCCACTTTTCAATATTCCCAAACTACACTTTGAAAAGGGTTTTTAAACTCAAAGTTTTTAGGATGCTAGGAGTAAACCAAACTCTACTTACAACCTAAAATGGATTTCAAAAATGTTATTTTTAGTCTTAATATAAAATGTTTTATCGAATAAGATCATTTTGGGATGGAATAAAGTATTATATTTGCTAAAAAATCAAAACAAATAGCCAAAAATGTACAAAATACAACCGGTTGCTAGAGATTCTTCAAAAATGTAGAATTACACCCACCCATCCCCAAAAAAAAAAGAAAAAAAAGGGTACCACTTTTTTGCTAATTTCAAATAATTCCCCTTGCCCACGCTCCAACGCCGGCCAAGCCAAGCAAGGGCAAGCTCATCAACTTCTCCGCCCCGTCGTCGCCTTCCTTGCCTTCCGCGGCGGCGCCTTCCCTGTCGGCGCGCCCTTCCCTTCTCGCCATAGCCTTTCCTTTCCTCGCCCTTGCGCATTAACTATTTATTTAGCTTGCGATTATTCAATTTAGCTCGCCACCACGCCAGCCAGCCAGCCAGCCAGCCAGCCTCACGTCTCCGTCTCCCCCGCTAGGGCTTCCTAGGGTTTCTTCTCGGCCTCAGTCGGGGGACGGACTGCTCTTGCTAACTTAAGTTGCAGCTCCTTGCTGCTCTTGCTGTTGCTTAGTGCAGAACTCTCTCTCACGACGCTTCGGCAGCTTTCGTATGAGCCAGCAAGACGCCGGTGACCGCTCCCAGCCTCTCTCCATGTCGGACCTCGGTGCTTCTCTCCCACCCGGGGGCGCTGCCGGTACGCTCGGGGCTCATGACTCATCCTCGTGTTTTTATTACAACTCGGAGCGATTAAGGTGCAGTCGTGTTTGGAATGAGAATTACGGGATGCGAATTCGAAGTGCAGCGTTTCTTGTTTTTTTGGTGTTTTTTGTTTCTGTTTTTATACCGGATTTTTTTGTTGTTTGAATGCGGATTTGAATTTGGTGATCTGTTTTCTCTTTGTCCTAAATCCTTGAATGTAGTCGTTTAGGAGGCGGCTGGAATGAGGTGTAATCGGTTTTGAATGAGTAGTGGGAGTGGATGTGAATAAATGGAACTGTTAATGTAGTGAGGTTGTCGTTGAGCTTGCATGTTGTGTCTTTGTATTTTCGAGATAGTGCGGTGGTGAATATTGGCCGATCTTTGTTATGGTTTGAACGTTGATCATTTAGTGTTTTTACATTGTTTTCCATTTTTTTTCACGAAAATGTGGTTTTGTTGTCGGCGATAATCGAAATCTTTCGAAAATTAGGGAGCCTATTGAATGCGGATTTGGATTTGTTGATCTTTCATCTGGTTTAAACCTTCATGGTTCGTCTTCGCGAGGTTTCGATATCTCTCTCTCTCTCTCTGGATAGCATTTTTATCGCCGATGGCGCATTTTTTAAGGATATTCCGTTGCACTGAGATAAATATTGTGGTGAGTGTCACCACTTCTGCTGAATAGGCCTTGGTTTAGGGTTTCATATTGTATAGATTATATTCCTATCCAATTTGAACTTGTTTCAATTTGGATTGCAAGAAACCTTCGATTTGACTTGCAGGGTAGTATCTCAGCCGGTTTTGGTGTCGATTTCAAAGATCTGTGGATTTATTTTCACTCTGATATCTAAATTATGTCTAATTAATTTGAAAACTACTCGCGAATGAGAGGGTACAGGTAATCAATCATTCGTTGCTGGGTCACAACCTATTTCTGCAGACCGTCAGGCTCCACAATCGAAGGGTTTGTGTATATTATGCAATAATTATCGATGAAAATATTGATTTGACTTAATATACATTATCTTTGATGACTTTACTTGGTTTCTTGGTATGATCTTTATATGGTAATCTTTCGCATGCTTGAGTCTTGTTCAATAACGTTCTGGTTTTGGTTATGGTGTATGCCGACTGTTGCTTTTGTATCTGTGTCATCTTCGATTCGTTCAATGCTCACTATTCGTTTGTGTTATTTTTCAGCATTGAGTGCAGCAGAGCGCGCCGGTTTGGTCAATGTCTTGAAGGTAAGGACTCTCGACCTACGATTAGAGTTTCTTCATCATTTTGAGTTTTTCGACATCATCGTAGGTTCATGAATGACTATCCAATGGTTTTTCTTATTCCTTTCTTACTTTAGTCTGTACATCACTCTTTTAGCTTAGGGCCGAGCGCGTTCGTTTTGAACTCAGATGTAGAGATTACTTGGTACCGTGGTGTACATGTCTTGATATCATTTGCTGTCGTTACCCAACGGTATGTTTCAATTACACATTGAGGGTATTTTCTCGTATGTACATTATGATCGGAGCGTGCGGATTTCAATAGGCTTTACTTCGAACTTCAAGGCTAATAGTTAATTCACTTGTCATTTGTAAACGCAGGACAAGCTGCAGTTTTTGGCTGGACAATCATCGGGTTATCTGGACACTCTTCCCAAGATGGTGAAGCGGAGAGTGAAGGCTCTTCAAGAACTTCAGGTTGAAAAATGAAGCTTGTCATGGCTAAAGCAGCAAGTTAGATAGCTTCTACTGATGTTATTGTTATCTCATGGGGTTCTCTTACTGATAACAGACTGAACATGATGAGCTGGAGGCCAAATTCCACGAGGAGAGGGCAGCACTTGAAGCCAAATATCAGAAGTTGTACGATCCATTGTACAGCAAGGTAATTTAATAATAGTGTTTTTGATTTGAATTTGTACCTATGTTCCGGTGTATGCTCTTGTGATATTAGCTACGAACAGCACTTTTTTGGTATGCACAAATCTTTTTATAGTGTGGGTTGATGGTTTCCGTAGACCTTAACTACTGTCGGTCGCTAAGCTTCCATGTTCGAATTATCAATCGAGTCCCAAGACCCATCTTCATATCGGTTGTAGACTCTTTTGAAGTGTTGGGAGTCGAAATTACAGTGTGGTCCATGTGTACATATAATCTTTTGAGAATAGCTGTAGAACATGATAGGATGACAAGCAAGTTTGATGAATTTGGTTCTCGATGGATCAGAGATCTGAGATAGTGAATGGAGTCGTGGAGGTTGAAGTTCCCAAGGATGAAGCTCAAGAAGCAGATGCTCCAACTGAAGAGGGCAAGGAAGAAGGTATTTTGTTGAACTACCATGGCTCCTGTACAAAGGGGAGTTGTTCTAGCATGGCTCAGCTCCACTACAGTACTTATTTAGATAAAGATCTGAAGCCGTATGATGTTCTGAAACCGTAGATGTTCCGTGGACTTTGTTAGTGTGAAGTAATTTATTAATGCCCAATTATCCGAGTAAATGCTGTGTTGCAATTGCGTTTCTTATACTGTTCATATACCTGGCTTGCAGCGAAGGGAGTCCCAGAGTTTTGGATGACGGCGATGAAGACCAACGAGATTGTTGGCATGCAGGTGATAAAATATGAACCTGAACCACTACGAGTTTGTTTCCAGATTTTCGTCTTAAGAGACTGCCTTTTTCATCATGACTTGAAGTCATATATGCCTAATCCGATTGTCCTCGCCGTTTTAACAGATTACGGAGCGTGATGAAGCGGCGCTGAAATATATTAAAGATATTAAGTCAAGCAATCTCGAAGATAATAAGGGATTCAAACTCGATTTCTATTTTGAAGAAAACCCTTACTTCAAAAACACTGTGGTATGTCATCTCATTTCATTATCATTCATCTTTGTTGACGATTATCGTAATGATAATAGACCATTATTTTCTTCTATGAGAATATAGCATTTGGAATTGAGTGTGTTATTCACATAGGTTATCTGATGTGCAGTTGAGTAAGACATACCATATGATTGATGACGATGAACCTATTTTGGAGCGGGCAGTCGGGTAAATATTTTCACTGGAGTTTTCCCTTTTCCCTAATTATTTTCCGGTGAACTTAAAGCCTCTCTCGTTTTAACTCAAGTTGTACTGCAGCTTACGAGTACTGTAGTTCAATAAGGGCTAACGTAGATGGCATCGCAATTGGGGTCTTCAGAACTGAGATTGAGTGGGCCGCCGGGAAGAACTTAACACAGAAAGTGATGAAGAAGAAGCCCAAGAAGGGAGCCAAGAACGCCAAACCAGTGACGAAGACTGAGCAGTGTGAAAGCTTCTTTAACTTCTTCACTCCACCACAAGTACCTGAGGATGATGATATTGACCAAGACACGGCAGAGCAGTTGCAAGATTCCATGGAGCAAGACTATGATGTCGGGTATGTTGGAATACCCCTTACAATGAGTACTTCTGCAGTATGTCTTTGTCGCTTACTTTATTCTACAAAGCTGACCACAGAGCCAGAACAATGATTACATAATCTGACAAGAACTGTGCATACTGGTTCAGATCGACAATAAGGGATAAAATTATCCCTCATGCTGTCTCATGGTTCACTGGTGATGCCCTGGCGGGAGAAGAATTTGAGGATGATGATGACGAAGGTGATGAGGACGACGAGGATGATGAAGATGAGGACGAAGAGGAGGACGAGGACGAGGACGAAGATGATGAAGATGATGAGGTACGCCCTTGACTATCGTTTCTGTTTGTAGGTTAATTCCCATTGCAAGGTTGTTTTAGGCCATTCTACGTAATAAACGAGTAGTTGTGGTGTTTGTTTTATGTCTTCATCATCTCATGGTCTGCGCTTGTACTGATCCTGTTTTTTTGTGTTTTTTGGCAGGCTGATGGTAAACCTGCACCCAAGGTAACTTGAAAAACGTCTTTCTTCAGTGAAATGATGACTCTATTCCTTACTAAATTGACTCCATTCTCCCAATTGAATTTATTCACTATTATGAATCCTACTGTGTACTCAGTCGTCTATGTGATCAGGGTCGTGCACCAAAGGCAGCTGGTGGGCAACAACAAAGTGGTGAACAGCCCCCTGAATGCAAGCAGCAGTGAGCTGCAAGCACAGCAGCAGCAGATTCACAACATCTCTGCCTGTTTTCGTAAAAACAGAAGCTTATACACCATCTTTTTATTGGAGGCTTGAATCGGAAAGACATTTCCAGTCTCGAGCAGGAGGTTTGAAGACTCATCTTCTTGGATTGTATCTCAAGACCATTTGCAACCGAGTTTTGAAATGTAGGATAGGCAGAGGAGTTTAAAAAGTGCCTGTGTAACAGTGCTGGAAGTGCCGAAGCTATGCACGATATTTGTCTGGTTTGCCATAAAAATCATTCTTTATGAGTGCCTGTCGAACAACGAATTTTGCGGTTTAGTTATTTACATGCGGACTGGAGTGTTCATGATGAGATATTGTGCTTTGCTGCATTCTCGCTTATTTAGTTCGACTTCTTTCGATTCTTTTCGGGCAGTACATTTTTATCAGCTTCTTAGGTAAACATTTTTTTCATGATGTCCATTTTCTGTAGCATCACTGGAAACTGTTTTTTTCTATTTCCATAATCAAAGAGCAGGTTCGACGGAGGATAATTAAAAAAAATGAAGATGAATTATTTTGGAAATGAGCGTTTACTTCTAAAATGTTGAAATGAAGTGAATGAAACCATAAATGCCCAAGACTTTTTCTGAGATACTTGAGTCTGCTCGAGACTAAACAACATGCCTAATTTTTATACGTTTTATCAATTTTATAAAAATTACAATTTTATTAACTTGTAATTTTAGTCAACAATCAACAATAAAATGTGGTGCCCAAATTGATCTTTGCTTTGTGTATACACAATCCTTGGGGTTCTGAATTGGAGATAAGAACAAATGAGCAGACTCTGGCAAATTTTGTGGCGTGTGCACCAATAAAACCTTGAATGTATTGATCACATCAGGGTCATCGGAATAAACTTTGAATATATTGATCACATGAAGGTCATAGGAATAAATTGACTCTGTAAAATGCTCCTGTTACCTTTCATCTTTTCATGTGGGACATGTTTTTTTTTTCATGAATGAAATAATCTTTTCATGTGGGACACAAGTGCAACTAAGGTAAGACAGCCATTGTGGTCAAATGATCCATTGTGGTCGCCTAAGAAATTATCCATTGTGGGTTTTTTTTAGGATGTGGGATGTGGGTCACAATGTATGTCTTTCATGACAATAATGGAGTGAACACTGACCTCATTAGGAACTTTTGAGTTTTCAGTGTGAAGTCCATTGTAAAAATTGACTTTTTTGGCCTTCTATAATAGAAAATATTTTGACTGCATTAGGGTCTGTTCGCACCAGACATTATGTTAGCAATATTAGGATAGGAACAGGTAAAAGTGGAGGGGGAGTTCCCACTGGAACATTAGCATATTTGCCGAGCCTGCGTGGGTGCTGAGCTGAGTAAGGTCGTTCATCGTAGAAAACGTCAGTAGTTCAAAGCATCGCTACGGCTGCACTTCAAGTAGGGGCGCCAAGTGTAGCCTTGGCGTGGGGATTTGGAGAGTGGGGTTTCCCACTCTGCCCCATGGCTGACGCGCCAAGCCAGGGCACTTAATGGATATTAAATTAAAACAATTTGAAGGTTTTGAAATAAAATTCATAAAAATTTAACTTTCAATGCATTACCTCACATTGTTTCAAATGCACTCCCAACTTATTTTGAGTTTTGAAGGAGAAGAGAAGCTCACTATATACACATGGGGTGGTAGGAGGTAGAACAAACAATGTGGGATAAGTAGAATTAGAATAAATAGGAGCTCAACACTAATAGTTAATTCAAAAGTAGGCATAGTAGAATGAACTTTGAATTAACTATGAGTGTTGAGCTCCTACTTACTCTAATTCTACTTATCCCACATTGTTTGTTCCACCTCCTACCACCCCATGTATATCTAGTGAGCTTCACTTCTCACTCAAAATTTAACAAAGTTGAAAAGCTTAACTCCCAACTCTCTACACACAAATGAAGGAAACTTTATTTTAGATGGATGATGATTTTCTTTTTCAATTTTTTTGACACAAGTAAAGGATGAATTGTGGTTCAAATTACTTGTGAGGTTATTTAAGGCCAGGTGGGGTCAGTGCCTCGGCGATAGGGTAGAAGGGACTGTCACTACCATCGAAGATAGAGTGAAAAGGTCAGGCAAACTCTTTGGCGAGGCGCATTGAAGCCCCACTATTTGCCACAAGCTAGTGGGAAACACAATAGTGAGGCTAGATATCAGCTGTAGCAGACAAGGAATGAGTGATGGAAAGTGCTGGACTAGCCCTCAGGACTGGTTCCGAGCCTGCTGCTTAATGAATTGTCCTTCTCTTTGTTCGAGGTGGGCCTTTAACTAATAACAACATTCCTATTTATTGTTCAGTGCGAACAGTCCCTTAGGCAGTGAGATGAGTATTACAGATTCAAATTTTGTTGGTCTTAAGGTAGTCTATAGACTCTTTTGGGCTCAATGCTTCAAAAATTCCTAGCGAATTCATACTTTGTCAAAAAAATTTAATTTCAATTGCACTTGTTGTTTCTCACACTTGTACTAATTTGGGAAAAAAATTGAAAAATTTCAGCAACAAAATGATGCCAAACTCCTCATTCTGACCACAATGGGCTGGTTTACCTTATTTGTCCTTCAAATTTTGTGTGAAAAGGGAAAGTCTTCTACAATTGTTTGACTTCCAATGAATTCTTTAGGATTTTTGTAAACCAATGATTCACACAATATCAAAATGAATGATTTTCATGGTCACTTGTCTATCTTTTAAGGATTAACCCCAGAACGACCCTGGAGTTTCTTGCTGGCAATGGACAAGTTACACAAGCCCACACATTTCTAAATTTGGAAAATCTTGGGTGGCTTTTAGTTGGTTTCCAACTATTCTGATCACAAGTATACTTATAGGCGTGATTGGTAAAAAATTTTGGGAACCAAATTCGGAGAATAGTACCTCGGATGTGCCGTTTGAAGATTTCCCTCAGAGTGCTTTTTTTCATTGTTTCCTGCATTCCCCCATGCTTCGAAGTCTCCGCCACTTCTTCGATGTGCTACACCAGGGTTTAGGTGGCTGAATTTTGTAGTGCACATTGTGTACTCGCATTATGCCAAAAAAAATTTGCCGAAATCAATGCAGAATTGCAAACTGAAGTAGGCAAAGTGGCACTTGTCCAAGGATGTCTTCACATGCAAAATGTGCACCATTATTCAAGAAAAAAAAATATCCGATGACTTCTGCGAATCACTACAGTGGAAAACACAGAAAACCACATCTCCCATGGCTCTTCCAAAATTAGGAACATCGGACGGTGGAATCGTCCCCAAACTAATTTCAAAATGACAAGAAGGGGTTACCCGCTGAAATCAGGGGGCTCAATGGCGGGAAGTAGCCATGGCAAGGACACCCACCCGCGGAAATGTGAGCTGTCGTGAAGTGGTGAGGACAAGAAAGCGCCAACGAGGTAGGCAAAGTAACCGCTTCTCGCGGGACTTCACCACCGTTACTAACAACGGCTTTTGGAGACACTATGCGGCCAAAACCCGGAAACATACGCCGAAGTGCACGAACATCAAAGTGACCTTCACCAAGAGTGAATGCAAACATGAACTTGTGTACAATCGAAGGAACACAAAAGATTGTGCGAACCCCCACAAGTGGTGGCCGCAAAGTTCCAAAATCAAAGTCTAGGTCATCTAGAAAAATGTCTGTATTGAGCAAAATGTGCAACATGAAACCTTGATGGTAATGTCACAATCCAAGGACTAAAAACAGCGACACTACACAATTTCGTACCCTAAATAAATCTTCGCCTATTGAGCCGTTGGAGAGAGATGAGCTAGTGTATCCTACATTAGAATATAGTATCCTGGTGGCGGGAAGGATGTCACCCAGGATAGAAGCCTTGTGACGCAACGGTCTTTCCCCAGGTTGGGCCCTCGTCGCCTGGGACATGCCATCCAAGGTGGCAGACCCATGTCGGCATATATTCTGGGACTTTTGTACACTATGACACGTGCCCTACATAGAGGACACGTCTAAATGAAAATCAGACACTTGCTTAGCCTTCAGCATTTGAAGACCTAAAAAGTAAGGGAGGGTGCTCATAAAGCATCACTTTAAGCGTTGCGAGCTGTTTTTGAGGAGTTCCCGATTACGAATGAATTTCTGTAGATTTTTCAGAATAAGAAGAGGTCATGCGGTATCTATCAGAAGTAGTGCCATATTTTTCACAGCTTCCCTAAATTAGTTACAAATTTCCAAAGGAAAGTGCCATAGGTACTTGTAGACGGTCCAAAATCAAGCACAAACAATCGAAAAGAAGACATTGCTTTACTAAAAAATGGCGAGTGAAGCATACAGAAGGTAATAATGAAGGATTTGAAAATACAATAGGTAGCAAGTTGAAACTAACCCTATGCTTGCTCAGTCGGAGGTACGTGTGAACAGTAGAAGCAACAATCCAGGGAAGTTAAGGCGACCCTGACGAGATGGTAAATGAAGCAGCTGGGAAGTTGAAATTGAGCGCAGTTTACGTTGAAGCAACTAGCTATGTCCCTTGAAGTGATCCCCATGCCTTGATTCTAGAACTGGCTTGTTTCAAAAAATTGATTTTATACCGAGTGGAAGAGGTGGACACTAGAAGAAACCCGCATTTTAAGTGACGTTTTGTAATTTTTTCAGACGGATTTTAGGTGACGTCAGAAAAAACAACTTGTGTTTTTTTGTGTCTAATATAACATCCAGATGTTATATTAGACACAAAAAAACACAAGTTGTTTTTTCCGACGTCACCTAAAATCCGTCTGAAAAAATTACAAAACATCACCTAAAACGCGGGTTTCTTCTAGTGGGATCTAGATTTTTGTTTGTGGATGGATGTCTCCACCTTCGCACCGTGCATTCGTCCATGACCGTTTGCATTGGTGGACGTGCTTAAGAGGAGCTGATTTTGCAGATCTGCTAGCTTCATCTTTCTAAGCATTGTTTGGAATCGAGTCCTCCATCTTGCATTTGTGGTCTCTATATTCACGATTTGATTTGGAGTTGCGGTGCCCTTGTTGAAGAAGCGATGTGAAGTAGCATCTTCTTGCAGATTTCAACGACCTCCAAGTTCTGTAGCAACTTTGGAGTCTATGCAAGTACGTCATGGGGTTTGTACACATTGTGAAGTTGATGCAGGCAACGCTCCGAAATGCATGGCTTTGATCATTTCAACGGGTGGTTTGAGCAGGTAGCATGGCTGACTTTTTTTGATGGACTTCCATCAACTAACCTCCTCCAACGGACCTCCTCCGATTGACCTCACTTTTGTGCCCACTTGTAAGTAGCAATGAAGCATGTTCATTGCAGTTCCTCTGTCCAAATCCATTTTGCTTCTTTTTTCTCGGTATTGTCTCCCTGTTCATAGAGCATCCTCAATGCTGCATAGTCCATCCACTTTGTCCTTTTTTTTTCCTCTCAAGCAATGCTCTTCCCTATAGTTCATAAATGAGAGATAGAAGTGCAAGTTTTTGATGTACCTTTGTTGTCACATTCTTGAGGTTGAAGCTCATCTTTCTAATGTTGGGGGAGACTTGCAGACTATGGGTGTGGATGCAAATCGACATCAAAGTTGCAACAATTGAGGTACAACTTTTGCACCGTCAAGTTCCTCTTTTCTTTGTACTTCCCTAGGTGCTTGCAAGCTCCAGACCCTAATAAAGATTTAATGTTGGCAAATTAGTATTTCTTGCATCAAAGCCACGGTCAAGGACAGAGTTCATTGGAGGGTTGCTACTCCCTCCAAATGTCATAGAAGAAAATTTGTTGCAATATTGATTTTGGTGGAAGTATGATGGATGTAGCCATGGTTTGGGAACCTCCAACAATGGCAGTAAGTGCATGCTATGTTCTCCTCTTCTCTTTGCTTGTTGCCTTGTTGTAGCCCTCCTTTGATTTTCCTTGCAAATACTAGGTGGAAATCCATAGTAGGGTGCTTTCCATGTACCTACACATGTGTTAGATTTGATGAGAGCATGCAACTTTTCTCCATATGCTATAACAATCTTATTAGTCCAAGCTTCCCTATGTTCTTTTCTAGACTTCAACATAGCTTGTCTTTCAATCTTGTCAAGCTCCTTCTGTCTTTTCTTAGCTATTTTCTTCTCTTTATTCAACTTAGCTTCTAACCTCCTCTTCTCTTTTTCTTCTGCAGCTGCTTCTTTCCGACTTGCTATTTGCTCTAATGAATTCAAGTATTCTTGTTGTGTCATCCATATAGACTTTGAGTAGTCTATTACTGGCTCACCCTCCTTTGGTGTTCTCTTAACCCCCAAATGACAAAGAGGACAGAAAGTGTCCTCATACAATTTGAAGTCCAATTCAAAGTGTTGTAACTTTTGCATCCAAGGTCCAAATTCAATAAAACTTGTCAACTGGAAAAGTTGTGTTCTCCCCTCTAGTTTGTGTGGAAAATATTTCAGGTCAATCCAAGATGCACTGAGTTTTGAGGGGCCAATTGAAGTTCACAGCTTCAATTTGAGTTTACCAAACTGCATTTAGGGCTGCAACTTTGGGGGCTTGGATCTCTTTTGTAAAACATTCATTTTCAATAAAAATTTGTTGGGTTTTGTCCCCCTTGAAGTCTAGTTATTGTGGTAAAATTTTCATGTCAATCCAAGTTGTTGTGAATGTTTGGGAGCAATTCGAAGTTCAACATCCTGGCATTTTGGGAGTAGAGTGAACTTCGACGGCCTATTTCTTCTTCATACAAAGTCCATTTCCAATAAAAAAAAATTTGGAAACGTTGCACATACTAGTCAAGTTTGTGAGGCAAAAATCTCATGTCAATCCAAGAAGTAATGAGTGAGTGAGAAACATTCTAGGAGGAGGAGGTTCAGCCTTAGATGTGTTTTTTGCAATTTTTCTTGCTATTTTTTGACATTTCAAAGCTATTTTTTAGACACAATGAGTGGATTGAATGGAAAAAAAATTCACCAATGTGTTTGTATACTAGTTTTGAATCATTTTGTAGTGTAAAGTTTTTTCATTTAAGTAGGTTTAGAAAACAAATTTCACCTCCAAATGTGTTTTGGGGAAAATTTCAGCATCTATTTTTGACACTAGAACATTATGATCTTGCAATCTATATGGCCAAATGACTTCAAATTTTGTACATATATTCTAAAATATATATGCTACAAGATTGTATGGTTGAGATTTGTATAACTTGAAGATATCTAGACCTATACAGCTTCAAAAGCAATGATGTTTTTGAACCCTGGATATCTAATGTCACTTTGGGGTTAATTGTTGGTAAGATTGTCCTAGGGACTTCAAAGAAGTTCTTTTGGACATGGTTCTCTTCTTCATCTGTATTTTGATCTTCACTTTGTCCTTCATAATCTTCATTGCTGTTGTCTTCTTTTTCCACATCTACATAGTAGTGGGTACATTCAGGGAGTAAACTAACATCTTCCTCATATATTTCTTCTATTTGCCATTGATGTAGGCCATCAGTTGGGACTTCATCCATGCCATCACTATGAGCTCCCTTCTCTCCATTGAAAGAGTTGTTCTTGCCCTCTTTTGTGAAAGTTAAACTTGGTCCCATTAGATTATCCATGGCTGTAGGATCTAATGGATAAATCCCTGTAGTTTTGAATTCTTTCTTGATGTTTTCCCTTGTGAAGGCTTTTCTAAGTGCGAAAGAGACCCATCCAGCTAGGTCCTCTTTACTAGCAGCCTTTCCAACATGCGCAGTAGTCCATTTGTCATGGTAAGCTCGAAATGCAACCTTAAAAGGCTTAAAATAGGTAACATCTAGTAGTTGAAGGGCATGGGAAGTATGGCTAGGGAAGGTGAGTAGATCTACACCACTTAGTAAAGCAATTTTGACAACCTCCAATGTAACATGAGATGTATGTCCATCTACAATAAGGAGATGCCTATTTGTAGGAAAAACATCATACATTTTCTTAACATTTCTAATAAAATATGTCATCCATTCTTTAAATAACAAGTGGGCCATCTAGGCCTTAGGTTGCATGCTCATAGTTGCATTTTCCTCACTAGTTTTGCATAAATAGTTTCACTTCCTCTTTTTTCCTTTAAAGATAAAAAAGTTAGGAAGTCTATCTCCTTTGGCATTGATGCATGCTAGTATAGTCAACCACTCTCTTTGATTAGGAACAATCATGTGAACATTTCTGCTACCTCTTTTTGCTAGTACAAAACCACCTCCATCTCTGCCAGCTTGGGCCCCAAATTCATTGCAGTTCCATATCTGATGAGATTCATATTCATGCTTCTCATATAAGGCAGATAAGTTATCATAGCATGATTTCACATTCTCTGGACACAAAGCTTTTGCCTAATTTTGTTGTAGTGGTTGTGCCTTTCTTAAGGAAAGTTCAGAATGTCTATTTAAAAAAGATCTAACCCAACCATGACCTGGAATGCCATCTCTAAAAGGTGTAACTCTTGTTTGTATGAACTCATGAACCTTTGCTCGAAGTTGTCCCATATGAAGAGGATAACCTCGTTTTTGCATCTCTAGGAGATATTCCACCACTTTCTTTTCTTCTTCATCACTTAAAACTCTTTTTTATCCCTTCTCCAAGACAAAGTGGTTCCATATGCATGTCCCCTAAAACTTGTACTAGGAATACTATGAATCCTGGTAGCAATTTTCAAAGGAAGCCCATCATCAATGTCCCTCAAGGCCTCCTATAACTGTGCTTCACTCTAGTTCCCATTTTTTTGGCATTCTATTAATTTTTTTTTAATTGATGGGAGGGGGATTTTTGGTACCTCTTCAGTTTAGAAGTCTTCATCAACATCCCAAATGCTCCGTCGAGCTGGTTGCGTAGTCTTGACACCAGTAACATAGTTTCTATCAAAGCTATCCTCACTATCACAAATTCCACTGACATTTTTTTGGTAGTAGTCGTACCTCGCTGCAGCACTCTCTGGATTTCCATTCATCGCGGGCAATCCCAATGCAACGTCACTACTAGTCCCAAACTGGTTTTCCTTTTCCTATGGCGTAGTTGTCAGCTCCTGTGGTCTATCGTAGCTCCTGTGGTCTATCGCTGTCATGGTCCTTGCCTGTGCCACCTTGTCCCTCGCATGTGCAACTTGGGTGTTCGTTTTCTTTGCTTGAACATACTTGTGCCTTCCACCTGGCATTGTAACCATGTCCGTCCTCTTGTTGCCTGTCTTGTGTGCTGTGGATCCAAGTGCCATTGACATCCATTCTCATTGGTATTGGTCTTAACAACATTGATATAGATGCATTCTTATCAGATCTCTCTACAACGCAGCAACATTGATCAAGCAAATAATCGCTATTGTGAACCAAGTCTTCGAGGTTGTCATTTTGCTCATTGCCCTGCCGCAACTTCTTAATCTGTTATTGATTGTCGTCACTTAGTCCATCGATAGCCTAATCAAAGCCTTCGGGAATGTCGTCATCATTAGTTTCTTCTTTGACGCTAAAATCAATGTCGTTATAATCGCCTTGGCTGGACCTCCAAGAGCGAGCTGGTCAATACTCGCTAGTATTAGTTTCTTGATTGTCATTGGTCTCCTTGTTGTTGTTTTCTAAGAAGTCATCCATCGCTGGTTCCTGCAATATTACAAACAAATGATTAGTCCTTGGCTTCAAGAAGTGCATGTTTACTACATAGTAACTTCAATGGATATGATTGAAAAAGGTGCGGTAAGCTAGCAATGAAAATTTGGTGATTTCAGTTAGGCAACCAAAACTGTGAAAGCATCAATAGTATTGTACAATTCTCAACACTTACTAATCTATGAACACTTCTTTGATTATAAGAAAGGTTCTCAATTTCCAACAAAAAAGAGAACTGCGTAATTGATTATGCAATGTGTTTAAAAGATTCTTTAATGCAAATGTGGGCAATTTAAGTTTTGTAAGCTGTCATGTTGTTAGCTCAAAAGTGTTGGCTCACTATTCTAATAACAGACTTCATCTACCTTCCTCTATCCCATGTTGTGCTCCATAAATTTTTCAGATTCTTTTTCACCTATGAAAAGGAAGTTCAACTAACTATTTCCATTTTCATTAATTTATGAAAGCACACATGTCCACTTTCTTCAAAACAACCCCCCATAACTCTTATTTCGTCCACTAGAGAAGCATGAATGAACACCTAACACATTTTAAACTGCTCTGACATTGTTGATTAGCAATTGATTGTCGATTTAGTTACCACATGTATCCATTTCAGAACCATTCATTGTCCTTTACAAAGCGTGTTGTAGGGGCAGTTTGAAGGAGAAGGTCGAAATAACAACCATCTACTATGATAGTTCAACTTGTTTTCAAATTCGTTTCTCATTTTGAAATATTTAGCTTGTAAAAAAGCTCGAGGACAAAATTTGTCTGGAAGGTCATTTTGGGGTTGAAGTATCACATTCACCAAATATGAAGATATTGTTATTTGGTAAAATTATAAATCGTGAAGGATGGAGATGTCAGTGAAGTACATTGTCCTTGGTCATTCTTGAAAGGGTATGGGATATTTTGAATCAAGGTGAATCTCGACCATTCAATGAAAAATAATAATTTGTATTCACAATAGAACTTCAAACCTCAATTATGCATTGTAAATGACATTTTTTCAAAATATGATCGATTAAAAAATGTGGGAAATTAAGTTGATTTTAATCTATAAAACACATGTTTGTAATTGGACTCTCCATTAGAAAGTTATGAAATAGTACACAAATTTGTTTGTGATTTGGAGTCATTTGGAAGTTCCAATTAAAAATTGTGGATAAGTATAAGTATGACAATGTTCCTCCTTAACCGTCTTCAATTATAAATGGATGAAATCTCAAGAAATCATCCCAAAAAAATTTAAACAAAGGAAATATTAAAACAATTGAATGAATGTATATTTGGATGAACAAACAATGTTTCATCTACAATCTACATATATTTAGATGTAAATAACATCACCACTCACTAATTCTTGAAGATTGTGTGATAATAGGTTGAAATATTATTGCGGTATATTGTATTAATTTTTTACAAAATTAAAGCCATTTGCTCAATAGCAATACAGTTTGTATTTAAGGGAATATTCAACAAATGTAAACTCCTCCTTTTCATTGGATGAAATTGCAAAATTGCTACAAAATTGTTGGGGGATACAATTCTTTTTTGGACAAATGCACATGTTTGGGGATGAATAGTTTATTTTTCATCTATGTTTTTTGTATTTCACCATAAAAAGAGATGCAAATGGCTTCACTAGTTTAGTAAAGATTGCTTTTGAATTTATATTTGGAATCAAAGAACCCAAACTAACAATCCAAAATAGGGGGACATTTTTTACTAGAAAATTTCTCACCCACCTGTGGAAGTTGGCACAGTAGGGTGGTGTAATTCTGTGATGGAGGTGACTAGCAATGATTAATTATAGCACACTTCCTGGTGCAAGTGTGGTGTGTTATAATTGGCTACAAGGCTCTCAATATTGCAACCAACCCTTGTTGGATTTTGCAAGCAACCTTTGGTTGGAAACAAGAAGTTATATATGACAAGTATGGATGGAACAAAATCTTTAGCTAAAAACTTCATAGTAATTATGTTTTGAGAAATAAAAATCTGAAAAATTATGGAAACCTAATGAACTCTATTTTTGCACATGGGAAAATTTCCCCACTATTGAAACATGCCTTGCAAATCCGTGTATCTGTTTTAAGTGGTCAGAAATGGGTTGCCGCCCTTAAGGTATGTCCCCACTTGGCATTTGGTAACATTGGTTCTTAAAAGATAATACTCTGCACAAAGACCAACATGCTTGTATTTTATGGAGACGCATTTATTGCATTGGTTCGGTGAAAATTGATTCTAAAGAATTTATCCACCATTCAGATATGAAACCATAACATTCAACAAACTTCACAAAAGTTACCTTCTCTCTAGAGTCCTCATCCATCCATCTTTGCAAAATGAAGAATACTTCAATATCAATGTCCTTTGACCATCTTCCTCAAAAAAATTGATGGCAAAGTGAAGGGAATGCTCCTCGGACATTTATGGGTTGTAGGAAGGGGATGTAATTTTTATATTGAAATCAATTGACCATCATGAAACTTCAAAGGTTATGGAATAATTTGAAATTAAGAGCTTCACAATTCATTGTGAAAACATAGGAATTATGTTTGAAGTAGAATTTCAGACCTCAATTAGGCATAGTATTATTAATTTTTTCAAAAAACTTTGAATTAATAGAAGTTAATAAATCAAGTTAACTTCCATCTTCAAAAATCCGTTTGTAATTTTGAGTCTCCAATCAAAAGTTATGATCAAATTTCTGAGTAGGGTTGAAAGGGACATTTTCTTGGATATTTTCAAACATCCTCTCTGATTTTTATGCCTAACTTTTGATTAGAGGATCAAAATTACAAAATAATTTTTGGAGATGGAAGTTAACTTGATTTATCAACTTCTACGAGTTCAAAGTTTTTTGAAAAAAATTATTCTACTATGCCTAAATGAGGTTTGAAATTCTACTTCAAACATAATTCTTGCTTTTGCTTTTGACTTAACTATGAGCAATTGAGGTCCTCCTAATTCTCATTCAAATATCTCACATGGTTTGTTTTACTTACTACCACCCCATATATACATACAAAGCTTGTATTTATCTCTAAGTTCAATATTTGAGTGTGTCTCTTCAATTCAAGTTGCAGTGCTCTTTGAGTGAAAGCCACCACTCTTTCCTAATCGCCCATCCGAGGTCCCTTTAACTAAGACCAGTGTGCACTTCCTGAAATCCACATTTTCAGGAGATTCAGAAGCTTTAATTACAGGTGATTTTAGTAGTGGTGGCCCAGAGTTTGCAGATGATTTAATACTCTTCGTACTGCTCTTACCTCGATGCCACATCATGCGCCACGTTGGTTTGGTGAATACCAAGCAACGCAGGTGCGAATGCGCTGTAAATTCTTCACGTAATACTGCTGCCTAAGAACCCTGCTAAGACCAAGTGTGTACGTACCTTTATTGCACCAAAAAAATATTTGTGAACTCTATCAGTCTAAACATGTGCAGTGACTAAAAGGGCCACAAGCATGGTGGTCAACACTCTTACCTTAGCACCATCATAACGTTATCCGTGGTGCCCAGGTGCCCAGGTCCCCTGCGGCTGACCTGAGTCCCGCACGTACATAATCAATACACATACGCAAAAAGAAAAATCTCGTAGAAACATCTGAATTGTCGGATTTCAGGTGATTCCAATCCATTCTTGACCCAAATCCGAAAGGCTGCGAATCAATCATACGAAAAATCTCCACTTTCTTATCAGATTTCCACGCAGGTGGCAGCAACTAATTGAGAAATTGAGCTTACATAAACTAAGTTACACGCTTTTACATTGAATGAGGCAGAAACTAAACTCCACATGACGGCGCTCTATCACTTGTCTATAAATTACAAACAAAACAAACAAAAACACTGTTCAAGAAACTGCACGCGCATTCCACCGCAAGTCTCCATTGCACCTTCTCAAATAAAATATTATTCCAGCGTCCTCCTCAATCCTCATGCTCCACGAACACACTCTAATCACTTTTTCCATGTCAAGAATATGAAAAAATAAGTACTCACACAAGGTCGAGAACAAGTACACACAAGTACTGAAGCTTAAGCTCATCGACTAAGTTATCAAGCATCCTGTTTTCTCAGGTTTCGATCAGTGCACTTCCTTTGCACAGAACTACGTTAACTTATTGCAACTGAAGCTTTCAATTCTCCATAACGTAAGAAAATACTCTTCATAATTAAGTTAGAGGAGGTGTGTAAGAGCAGATCCAATGCAGCCCGTTCAGAAGCACGGGAACGGTGCAAACGGTACGAAAAACAGCGCCCCAATTAATGCAGCCGCTGCAGGCAGCAGTATTTTGGAGGACTCCTCACATGAGAGCCCCTGCTCTGTATTTTCACGCGATTTGCCGAACACGGAACAATACTCCGAAAGCTGACCACGGCGCGCAAATTCAAACACCTCACACCCAAAGCGCGTTGAAAAATGCGAGAGAATCAGTTTAAAATTTGAAAAGCTCCTGTAGCGTTGTGTTTGATGGGCCTCGTCCCGTTGCCGCATTGGGGCGGATGCAGCTCGCGAGAGGCCCGGCCCGCCCACTCACTCTGCATTGGGCCCGGGCCAGCCAATTCCCAGCGCCCTGTGCAGAGTGAGCATTGGGCTTGCTCTAACAGTGTACACGAGAGTCTTAGTGAGTGCGTGGTTTAACTTATTAAATGCCGCACTTGTGCACTAGCTGTCAGGGAATGGAAAATTAAAAGAATGACTTCAATTTGGACATGACTTTGATAAAAACCTATAAGTAGTACATACACATCATTCCCAAGCTATATTAAAAAGACTTCGGTACCAAGTCAAGTCCCTGAAACCTGGAAGCCTGATACTCTTCAACTGAAGGGTGTCTAGAGTTCCTTTGCAATTGAGCTTCAGTTACGAACTTCAATTCGAGCTTCACTTACACTGGCTATGGCCGACGTCGGTTGCTAGTTTGTGTAGGCGGATTCAGTTGCAGTATAATTTGGGGGGGTTTGGAGAAGTGGGAGATCGATATCAGGCATACTCATCGATACACTGTAGTCAGTTCGAGAGGATCTGAGGAACACGATTTGAGTCAGCGTCGTGATCGATAGGAAATTAATCTCGGTAGTCGATCACATTCAAGAACCTACAGCAGTGTATTGATCGCGCGAATGGGAACAATTGCAGGGACTTGGATTGGCGATGGTGAAATGGTGAAGCTTCGTCACGAG